>OY728138.1:767439997-768819925 GCA_963277665.1 Viscum album
AGCTTTACACAACATTTGTATTGTGAAGCTTACCTTTACACAACATGATATTCAACCCTTAGGTAAATTTGGATAATCCGGTTTACTCTATTTTTCGATATTCCTGATATATTGTTTTCTACATGTTTGTTTCATCTCTTTAATTTATTTTAACGATTCTATTATTATTATGGAATTGTTTTAAACTTTCTAAAGAGTATTTTTTAATTAGTTTAAATTGCTCAAATATTTTTAAATACATACAATAGTTTTATAGATAATATCCCTCTCTTTGATAATTCTGAAATTATATTATTATTATTTTGAATCTTAATTGCCTAACGATTTCCTTGGTCTTGTTGAGTTAATTCTTCTTTAAAGGGGTCGAGACATGCATATAAATAATACTAGTCAAGATTCATGCCCGAATGGCCCGAAGACCTTTTTTTATTGATTTTTGATAACCCCCTTTCAAGAGATGAGGGGGAACCTTTACAAGGCTCGTAGGCTTAGAGATTACATGACCCGTAGCCCCCTTTCAAGAGATGAGGGGGAACCTTTACAAGGCTCGTAGGCTTAGAGATTACATGACCCGTAGGTCTTAGGAATTATACAGACTATACTTGGAACTCCTCCTCCCAGCTTCTTCATCGTGATATCAGCTCTCCACCTTCGCATGACTGTTCGTCTAGGCTTCCCGTGCAAGCATAGGCTGGTCCCGATGGCAATGCCATACCCTCTCTTTCTGACAAATCCGCTTAGCTTCTGCTCTGATGAATGCACCTGCTTTGAATCCCCATATGGAGTCTGCTCATTGTAGAGTCTGTCTGATCATTTTTAAGCACAATTTCAGGTGGTCCGAAGGCCTTGAGGTGGACCGAAGGCCTAGAGGTAGCCCGAAGGCCTTGAGGTGGCCCGAAAGCCTTACTGGCCCGAAGGCCTTGGGTGGCCCGAAGGCCTTAAAGGACTCAGGGCCCAAATCAGTGGCTCGAAAGCCCAAACAAATGAATAGTTCTGACTACTACAGTACCGAACAGTGACTGCTATAGTGCTTCTACAGTGCTGCTACAGTACCCGAAAACATGTCTCCACCCAGTTTTGAACTAGGGTCTCTTGGATGCACTTGTCGAGTCCTCACCAACTGGGCTGAGGCTCTTGTGCTGGTCAAGATTCATGGAATCTGGACTTCAATGACTTAAAAACCCGAATGATTTTAGAACTTTTACTAATGAATTGAAGGCTATAAATAGATACCTTGGGGGCCTTGTAAAGTTACAACACATATATAATAGCTTTCTCATTTATTCTACTAATGTGCACAATTGCTCTTCATGCTCTCAAACCTCTCTTTCTAAATCCTCTTATTGCTTCAAAAAGTGTGTGCTCAAATTTTAATATCTTTCTCTCTCTCTATATTCTTATTCTCCCATTGTGTTCATTGTATTCTTTAGGAGAATTGAGACTAAGCTAAAAAGATCAACTTCCTCGTCTTTCTTCTATTTTTTGGTTCTTACTACCTTTAAAGGGACTAAGGTTCACTTGTTTTTCTTTTCCTTTAAAAAGACAAGTGACTATTCTTTTGAGGTTTCTAGCTTCACCGTTAAAGAGCTAGTTTCTATTGCATCTGGTTTCTTGCTATAACCTAACAAGAAATATATAGTTTTGGTATCTTGGCTACCATTAAATCCAAGAGACTAATACATTAAATCCTAAAGAGATTGTGGTGGTAGATGTAGGGGTGCCTTTAGGTACTATTGCTGAACTTCCTTACCAAATATCTTGTCCTATTTACTTTCTGCAATTTAATTTATTTATTGATTTCAATAATTCATTTCCTAATTTGATTAATCCAACAAATATGCTTAATATTTTTATTATTCAAATCACTCTTAGTTTTATTCTTTTTCTTTTTATATTGTTGCACTTTCAATACTTTGATCCTTTGATTATTTTATAAATAATTTTTTATAAATTGGATTATTTTTCTTTATTTTTTTAAAGGGAAATTAATACCCTCTTTCCATTTTATCTTCTATATTTGACAAATATTTAGTATCAAAAGAGATTTTATTTCTTTAATTACTTTGGTTTCAAATTCTTTCAAAGTTTTTATTTTCAAAATCTTTAACTGATTTTTCAAATAATGATCTCTTTTTTAAAAATGAAATTTTCAAACTCTCATGGTTGTTCCAAAGGACAATCCTTGGGTCGTGTGCTATTTTTTTATGGAAGTAATCATGGTTATTAGAAAACTCACACGTCTACTTTTCTTAGATCTATTGGTTATTCTTGTTTATAAGATTTGTATACATGGATATACTCCTACAACTGAAAAAGAATATAAATGGACCCCATATGATACTTATGATTTTGAATGAGATGGTAAAGCTATGAATTCCTTGCATTCTAGTTTATATATTAATAAATTTAATATAATTTCTTAATGTAAAACTTCTCATAAAATCTACAAATTATTAGAAGTTACGCATGAAGGTATAATCAAAGTTAAAGATACAAGGCTTGACATATTTAAATAAGACTCATACTTTCTCTATGCATCCTAGAGAATATATCACTAATATGTTTACTATATTTATTGACATTTGTAATGGCCGAAACCTTCTTGGTGATTCTCTTTCTATAGAAAATTTAGTCAAGAAAATCCATTGGGTTTTACCAAGTAGTTGGGAAACAAAAGTCACAGAGATCCAAGAAGATAAAGATATTAAAAATATGGCGGTTGAGGTACTCATAGGTTCTATTATGACATATAAGATAACCATGAAGAGACAAGTGGAAAAGGAGGCTATGGAGGTCAAGGATACTAAAAGAGAAATTGATTTCAAAGAAAACAATGATGACTCCAGTCCATTTTTTTTGTATTTTCTAAAATCCACTTTAAGGTTTAATGGGAACTGTACATACCAGAAATCAAATACCACAACACCACATATTCCAAAATTCAAAAAAAGACATAGAATAACCTAATTCAAAAAGAAGAATCAAGAATTTGAGGTAACTTTTTTGGTTGTAAAAAGAAGGGCCACATCAAATCGGATTATACCTTGAATAAGAAAAAGTCAAAAGATAAGAATAAAGGTAAGAAAACTTTAAATATATCAACTTGGAGTGCTAGTGAGGACTTGATTTCAACATATGAATCAAGTTATAAAAGTATCAAGTGTCTCATGACACATGTAGAGGATAGAATTGAGGTTAGTTCTAAAATTTCTCTTTCTCCCTCTCATTCCTCTTCTTACTCTTCTACTTCTTCTACCACTTCCTTAACTTTTGAAGATATTCTCAATGCTAAAAATAAAATTCAAAATGGTTTTTGTGATCTTCTTTCAAAATTCAAAGATATTAAAAAGAAACACAATCTTTTTATTTCTGAAAAAGACCAACTTTTAAAAGAAAAAAGATGATTTTATTTTAAAATTAAAAGACCAACCAAATGTTGATGATTTTAAATTTTAAATTAAAGATATTAAAAAATATATTTTTCATTTCACCCAAGGAGAAGAAAATTTAAATAAAAATTGGAGTTCTTAAAATCCTTCTAAAAATATCTATGGTTTTGGTTTTTGAAAACAATATAGTTTTCCAAAAAATTCTAAAGACTACTTTTGTGTAGGGAATTTATCAAAATATTTTTTTTAATTATTGTAAGAAATTTGGTCATTTAGTTTATGAATGAAACTGTAAAAATGATAGATATTGCATCCCTAAAAGAATTAATATTTCTTCTCATATTTAAAATGAAGAAACTTGTTTAAAAAAAGTGTGGATTTCAAAATCTTTATTATCTAACTTAAGTGGACCCAAGATATGGGTACCAAAAGCTGTATTTTCTTAATCATTTGTAGAGAAAGAGAAAAACTTGAGAAGTTTCATGGTATATGGATATCGGATGCTCAAGACATATGTGTGTCAATCCTTTCAAATTCAATCATCTTGAAGATTTTGATAGAGGATATGTAAACTTTGGAGATGATTTAAAATGAAAAATTACCAGTATAGGTACAATTAGTTTCACCAAATCTACTCTCAGTAAAGATATTTTGTTTTTCAAAGTCTTGAAGCATTATTTACTATGTATTAGTTAATTATGTGATATTGGTTTTAAAAATACTTCTGAAAATGATTTTTGAAAATTTTTTACTTCTAAAGGAAAAATTTTATTTACCACATTCCGTTTTCAAAATGTTTATATTATTGATTTAAAATATCTATCAAGTAAAAATGTTAAGTATTCAAGTGCACAAGATAATGATTCTTGGATTTGGCATCAGCGCCTAGGTCATTATAATATTCATTCTCTTTCCAAAATCACATGCAACTGAGTAGTATGTTATTTACCAAAAATTTCTTTTAAAGATAACTTAGTTTGTGAACCATGACAACTTGGAAAGAAAACAAAAGTCTTATTTTAAACCTAAAAACCTTGTTTTTTCTTCCAAATACCTAGAACTAGTATAACATGATCATTTTATACCAACTCAAGTTCATAGTATCAGAGGTAAAAATTATACCTTTTTAATTATCGACGACTTTACTAGTTTTACACGGGTTTTCTTCTTAGCTCATAAAAATGAGGCTTGTAATGTATTTATCAAAATTTTCAAGGAAATTTGAAAATAAAAAAGGATAAAAACTCTTTTCCCTTTAGAAGTGACCATGGTGGAGAATTTGATAACAATTACTTTGATGAGTTTTGTGCTTCTCAATGTTATCATCACTCCTTTTCATTTCCTAAAACACCTCAATAAGATGGGGTTATCAAAAGAAAAAATAGGACCATATAAGAAATGTAAAGTACTCTCTTTAATGAGTTTTACCTTCCTCAATACTTCTATAATGAGATGGTCAATACCCCATGATTTATCCTTAACCATGTCCTTGTAAGACCCTTCTTAGTAAAAACCACTTATGAACTTTGGAAATGAAAAATTCCAAAATTTTACTTCTTTAGAGTCTTTGGTTGTAAATGATTTATCCTCAATACCAAGGATAATTTAAGAAAGTTCAATCCTAAATCCAATGAAGTAATTTTTTATTGGGTACTCAAACTCAAGTAAAGCCTTCCGAGTCTTTAATAAGAGGACCAATACCCTAGAAGAGTTTGTTCACATCAATCTCGATGAGAATATTCCTAAATAATATAAAAAAAGTGATGATGATGTTGACAAACATAGTTCAACCCATCCCCAAACTATATATTATAAAATAATTTAGGATACACTGGAAATATAGCCCACTCCTTTACCCAAGTATTGGACTCAATCCAAAGACAATCCTCTTGAGAATTTTATCTGAGAATTATAATCCAGAACTTGTACTAGAAGGTCGATATTAAATGAGGTTGAACATAAATATTTTCTTTATCACATTGAACATAATTCCCTTGATGATTTTATCAATTATGAGAATTAATTACTTTTCATGCAAGAGGAATTGATTTATTTTAAAGGAACAATGTTTGGACTCTCATGGAACGTCTTGATAATCATCCAATTATTGGAACCAAGTGGGATTTTCAAAACAAACTTGATGAATAAGGAAATTTTATATATAAAAGGCTAGAATTGTTGCTAAAGACTATAATAAAGAAGAAGGTATTGATTATGGTGAAAAAATTTCACCTGTTGCTTGACTTGAATCCATTAAAAGCTTTTTGGCAATCACCGCTCATTTTAATTTCAAATTTTTTCAAATGGATGTCAAAAATTCTTTTTTAAATGGTTTTATTTCTGAATTTTTTTGTGAACCAACCACCCAGTTTTGAAAATATTGAATTTAAAATTTTTTTTTCAAGTTAAACAAAGATTTATATGGTTTAATATAATCCCCTCAAGCTTGGTATTAGAGGTTAAATAAATTTATTTTATTAAATGATTTCAAAATGGGAAAAAATGATTCCACACTTTTTCTCAAAACCTTTTCAAATGATTTATTAATCATTAAAATTTATGTCGATGATGTTATTTTTGGATTAACTAAAGAAACTATTTGTAATGAATTTTATGATATAATGAATAGAGAGTTTTAAATGAGTTTTATGGGAGAACTTAAATCTTCCTTAGTTTTAAAATTTACCAAAATTTTTATGGAACCTTTAAAAAAAATACACTAATGAACTTATAAATAATTTTGTCATAGATCATTCTAAGAAAATTAGAACTCCCATGAGTACAACTTGTAAGCTAACTTTGGATGAAGCTGATAAATCGATCAAAAAAAAGATTTATTGAAGTATGATTGGAAGTTTTATTTACCTTACTATGACCTATTTGAACATCATGTTCAGTGTATGCCTTTGTAACCATTTTCAATCCAATATAATGGAATATCATTTTAAATCCCTTAAAATAATTTTATTTTATTTAAAATAAACTAAAAACCTTGGATTATTTTATCCTAAGGAAACCACTTTTGAACTTTCTTATTTTTCCAATGTTGATTTTGGAGGATGCTAACTAAATAGTAAAAGTACTAGTGAAACTTGTCATTTACTATAAAAACCCCTCATCTCTTAGATCATCAAGAAGAAAAACTCTGTTTTTCTTTCTAGAGCCAAAGTAGAATACATAACCACTAGGAGTTGTTGTGTGAAAGTTATAAGGAAGAAATATAATATCTTAGAATTTGGGCTAACATATTATTGTGTTCCTATCAAGTGTGATGACACTAGTGAAATTAAGTTTTCTAAAAATCCTATCCAACACTCTCTCGCTAAGCACACTGAATCGAGACACCATTTTATATGAGATAACTTTCAGAAAGGTGACATTGTTATTGAATTTTTTTAAGAACCTTCAACTACTGATATCTTCACTAAACCCCTTACTCTTGAACACTTTGACTTCATCAAAGACACTTTGAGTATGATTAGCTTGTGATTCCAATCTCTTAATTTATTAAAAATCATGACAAGTTTTTCTTGTTTAAAACCTATTTTTCAAAACTATTTTCCAAAATGCATTTCAAATTATTTTATTAAAAAATGTTTTTCAAAACTTTTTCATACTATTTAAAAAGTGAAGTGAGTATAATACTCTAAGTAAAACATTCCTATTTGGATACAAACAAGTAGATGTGGTTATGGAGTAGAGTCTCTTAGGGATTTATCTCAAAAAGAGTTGATTGGGTTTGTTAACTCTTTCTCCATCCCAGGCGTGGTGAGTGGGCCTTTACTGCATAACTAGTTTGAAACTCACAAGGAATTTTCTATGGTTTATTAATACAATCTTTGCTAAACCTTAATAATGAAAATGATTTTTTAAAATATATTTTTTTATTAGTATTTTATTTCTTTATTTTTTTTAGTTTAATGGATATGGTCCATTTAAACTCTTCTGATGCATTAATTGAGGAGGATATAATCTTGTTAATGCTGAAATGATCCTAGAAGTGAAATTTTCTTTTTTAAAATATTTTTCCAAATTTAAAATTTTGTTTTTTTAAAAATAAAGTTATTAATATTTTTTTTTGAAAATTTATTTTTTTCAGAGATTTATTTTAACTATTAAACTCTATTTTTTAAAAAATATTTTTTTTAAAAATCCTTCTGTTAAAATATTTCAAGTTTTCAAAATATTTTCAAAACTTTAATTTTCCTCCCTCTCGAAAGTTCATTAATGATAATAAATATAGATTTAATTTTTATTTCTTTATTATCTAACCCCATGTATAACTTATTTTTAATAATATCAATGGGGGAGAAGTTTTAGAATCCTATCCCAAAGGAGAAGTTACTCTTGATTAATTTAATTTTTTATTCAAGTATTTTTGATCATAAAAAAGGGGGAGATTATTGTGATTATGACCATCCTTTGATTTTAATGATCAAAAAAATTCTTAAAATGTTTATTTTTATTATTTTAGTAATTAAAAATATTATTATTTTTATTTATAATAATAATTTTATTGAATTTTATTGTTTATTAGTTATTTCCTCTTTTATTATTTTTATTATTACTATTCTATATTATTATTTTTAATTATTTTTTGTGAAAAAATAATTTTTAAAGTTTATTTTTACCCTTATGTAACCTTTGTTTTACCTTTTTGTATGTTTTGAAACTTTTTTGTTATTATTATGTAAGTATTTTTATACCCTTACACATGTATTAGTAGTTTATTTTTACCCTTACATAAGCTTTAGGCTTTTCCTGTTACCCCTACGTAGCTTGCTTCTTACCTTTTTGAAACCTTTAGAAAGTTTTTCTTACCTTTACATAACTCTGCATGTACCATTACATAAATATCTTTTATCTTTAAATTTTTATTTTCTTACCCTTACATGAGTTTTAGTATTTACTCTTTACCATTACACATGTTTAGTTTACACTTACACATACTTATATAAATTATGTTTACCTTTATGTGAGACTACATCTACCCTTACACAATACATGTGTTATACCTTTACACAGATCCTTTACATAGTTCATGGAAGTACCCTTATATAGGGAGTTTAAATTTTAGTTTACTCTTACACATCACAAGATTCCCTTTACGCAACTTATATACTTTATTTATACTTTACATAACCTATATATTTTAATCCACCTCTCTCCTTGATAAATCTGAAATAATAATATTATTATTCTAAATTTTAATTTCCTAACAATTTTCTTGGTCTTGTTGAGTTAATTATTCTTTAAAGGGGTCGAGGCATGCATATAAATAATGCTGGTCAAGATTCATGGAATGCAGAATTCAACGAATTAAAGACCCGAATGATTTCAGAACTTTTCTAAAGAAATTGAATTCTATAAATATAGACCTTGGAGGGCCTTGTAAAGTTACAACACATCTAAATCATCTTTCTTATTCATTATTCCAATTTTATCAATTTTTCTTCATGATCTCAAAGTTCCCTCTTTCCAAATCATCTTCATCCTTCAAAGAGTGTGTGCCAAAATTGTAATATCTTTCTCACTCTCTCTATATCCTCATTCTCCCCTTGTGTTCATCATATTCATTATAAGAATTGATACTAAGCTAAAAATATATGTTCCTCATATTTATTATATTTTTTGGTTTTTACTACCATTAAAGTAAGGGACTATGGTTTACTTGTATTTTTTCCTTTCAAAAGACAAGGGGATATTCTTTTGAGGTTACCAACTTCACCATTAAAGAGCTAGTGTCTATTGTATCTAGTTTTTTTTTACTATAACCTAAAAATAAAGGGATAGTTTTGGCGTCTTGGATAACATTAAATTCAAGGGAATAATACATTAAATCTTCAAGAGATTGAGGTGGTAGATGTAGGGGTACATTTGGGTGTTATTGCTAAACTTAGATGAAAAATATTGTGTCCTATATACTTTACTCAATTTAATTTATTTATTTCTTTTAATAATTCATTTCATATTTTGTTTAATCCATCAAACACACTTAATATTTTTATTATTTTAATCACTCTATTTTATTCTTATGATTTTTATATTATTTTACTTTCTTTAATTTGATTATTTTATTCCTTTATAAATAATTTATTATAAATTGGATTGTTTTCCTTTATTTTTTTAAATTGAAATTCACCCACTCTTTCCATTTTATCTTCTATATCTAACCTAGATGCAAAAGGATTGAATAATAATTTCATGATTAGTGGAATCTTTGAATTTTATTTGCCTATATAAATATCCCCCAATCACTTCATTTGTAGGAGTGAAAATTATCCTAGAGATCATTGTTGTTGAATTTCACAAAGTCGGAAGGGAATTCAATGGAGGTTGTGAAGTGTGAATCACACGGTAGGTCTGTGGCGAAGGAAGGTTGTCCATACAGGAGGTTTGTAGAGCTGGCTATCCATGGGGGAGGTATGTAAAAGTGGTGGTTCACATGAGGAGTCCATGATGAAGGAAGATTGTCTATGAAGTCAGCATGTAGAGGAAACATGCCACTTGGGTTGTGTGTAGTGTCTGTATGATTAGTATGTAGAGTAACATCTTACACAAGAACCTCCTCCTAGATCTCACATAGTGGAAGGTGTGCTTTTGGGTAGGTTATCATTGGTCATGTGGTGGGAAGTTCATGGAGAAGAACAAGTTTGTGAAGGGTTTTTCTGTGAAGAAGAAGATACATGATAAAGTGAATTTATTATCTCAAGTAAAAAATAACTTCAAGACACACTCACATATGTGTGAACCAAATCTGAGATAATTCAGAACAATGAAAGAATCTGCTATAGGAGTAGTGTGTTTACTTTAGTTGAGAGAGTAACATGTTATCAAAGTGTGGATGGTTGTAAACTATGAGGGATAGTGAGTCTACTCCAAACATTGTAACAATAATATGATTATTGTATTATGGTACATTAACACATTTCATTTGTATTCTCCTTAGACTATTCCAGTTAAAGTGAAACCAGTAAAATTATAGAGTCTTTTGAATAGTTTCATTTAAGCTTATATGTTTCTATGAGAAAAAGAGAGAAGAGAGTTTTTTTAACAATGAATCAAGATCAAAAGGGGAATTACTTTAATTTATGATACCTTGATTCACCCCAACCTCTCAGTGTATTTAACCTAGTGGGGACAACAATTGGTATTAGTGATAAGAGTTAGTCAGTGGATCTCTCTCATTGGAATCCATATCAGCAGTCAATCAAAAAGGGATTCCAATATTTAATGGAAATAATTTTCAATTGTTGAATAATTAGATCCAAAACTACTTATGATCACCAAGAATGAATGTGTATACAACTTCTATGCATGAGATCTCAGTCAGTATGGATAAAAAGGCTTTACCAGTCATAGAATGAAGAGAACTAAAAGTTGATACCAGAGAAATCAATTCTTTAGGGGGATCTTTATCCAACACAATATACATGAAGGTGATATTGTGTAATTCATAGCATTCCATGTAAAAAAAGCTAATAAATATCTATGAAGGTTATTTAAAAGTACAAGAAGCTAAAGTGCAGGTTCTATGGAATAAGTATGAGGACTTAAAGATACACCTAAATGAATCTATTAATGAATCCTTTGATTGAGTGAATAATGTTATGGAATACATGAATGGTCCTGGAGAAATCCTCAATGATATAAATATCATTAAGTGCATCCTAAGAATACTTCCACCCCAATTTAATCCAAAGTCTCTATAATCAAGGATAAATATCCAAAAGATCTAACATTGGACATTTTTCATGATTGTCTTGTTACATACGAGATGAGAAGCAATGATATTGAGGTTGTGAAAAGGGGAAGTCTAAGGAGGTGGCATTCAAGTCCATGAAGAAGATCACTATAGAGGATGTTCAGAAAGAAAAAGAAGTGGATGAAGTGGATGAAGTCATGTCATTCCTTCCCTTAAATCTAAAAAGGTGAAACAGAAAGTTTAAAGGGAAACTTTCACTCATATGATTTTGATGTGGAAAGGTTGGTCACCTTTCATCAAAGTGTCCAAATAACTTTCAAGACAATGGTGAGGATAATGAAATTACCATGAAGAAGTCATTGATAAATGTTAAAGGCATAAAAAGAACCAAGCATATTTTTTTTCAAAAGGAAGAACTTTATTTCATAGGAAAACAAAAGTTCATAATAAAAAGAGGTGGGGGAAATTGAATACTACAAAGACCACAATGAAAATGAGATGGTGGATATTATGGGAAATTTTCAAACAAGGGAAGAAATCAATGGATACAAAGGAGAAATAAAAGTAAGTATTGATCTCTTAGTTTAATTAGAGGCTTATCTTGAAGAGATATATAGTTGGAGTGACAAAAAAAAGAAAGTTAATAGAGTGGTTCATGATGCCAAACTCTATATACTACAACAAGGAGAGGAGAAGTATAAGTCAAAGATAGAAATTAAAAAATCTCAGAACTAGAAAGACAAAAAAATCAAAGGAGGTTGTTGAGTACAAGATTAAAATTGAATAATTGACCAGATTTATCGATGGTTTGACTAAGAAATTGTAAAATTAGGTCAAACATATTGAAGAGATCTAGGTGGAAGTTGTCATATTATAATGAAAAGTAGAAGTTCAGGAGATACTCTTGATTCCTAGGATGACATCGAGAAATAAGATCACATAGGTGATGAAAAAAGTGAAAGTAGATCATAAAGGTCCAACAAAACAGGAAAAGACTATTAGTATAAGAAAAATTCATATCTAAATGGAAAGACTAGTATAGGGATTGATCATAGAAAGCAGTGATGGTTGATGCTAAACTATAAGCACCCATTTTCAAGTTGAAGGTTGATTAGGGAAATGACTAATAATTAGAATATTCAGATAACCCAAGGGATAATCGATGTTGCATCAATGGACCACACGAATGCACCTTGTATCAGGTGTTATTATTGTATAAATATGAGACATTATCAAAATTTTTGTTCCATATACAAGAGGCACCTAAGGGAACAAGAATAATAAATACATTAGAGAAGAGCTCAATATTCAATAGGTTCCTTTAATGATCACTATTTTTGGTGCATAAGATTTGGATATATGAAAAGATATTTATCATTATCAATGTAGAGAAATATACCGATGAAGACACAAAGTGGGAGTTTATAGAAACTTGATGAATCATCAAGTGGAATAAGAATGAAAATTGATTTCACAATTTTCAAGATGAATATGGTACACCATATTCTAAAGATGATAAAGCATATTAATAAACACTAGGTGTGAAGATAAAGATATGGATCCAAAATAAGTGAGTTGAGTCTATAGTGGTAGTAGAGATTTCCCTGAAATCATCAGATAGTTATTTTGTATGGATCCTTAATAGTGGATGAGCTTCCCACATGATGTGAAATAATAAACTTTTTATAAGAATCAATAACAACAAAGAAGGTGTCATCATATTTATAAATTATAAGGCCTAAAGATTATTGGCTCTCAAAAATCCAAATTTAGGGGAAAATATTTGAGACACACAGATGTATTAGTTATTTAATGTATTAGTCACAACTTGCTAACTATCATTCAATTGAGTGAATTAAGGCATGCAATAAATTTTACCAAGAAGAACTATATCAATAAGGTAAAAGATGGTGCAGTTGTAATAAAGGGGAAGTGCATGAAGGGGAATCTCTACCTTGTTAGTAAAGAAGAAGATATGTAATTTATATTAAAGGATGAAGAAAACACATTGTAAATATGAAACCCAATGGGTCACTGGTATGTTTAATTTTGATTTTATTTTTCCATTTGGTTTTCATTTCGAGGTTCTGAGGGTTAAAAATGCACTTTTGAGAAAGACAGACCTAGGTGCATAGTTAACACAAGGTTTGCCTAACTGTGCAACTAAATATATGAGGTTTATGTTGAGGTTGATAGTGGGTTTTTTAATAGTCCGAGAAAAGTTTTTAAAATTGTGTGACAAATAGTATTAACTGTGCATATTGGTTTTTAGAGAGATAGTATCCCCACATCATTGGAACACAATTTTTTAACCGTGAGGGAAAATTGGGAAGCCTGCACATGTCACTTAAAAATTGGTATTTTATCATTTTACCCTATTGATTTTATACCCCTTTTGACCTATTTTTATCCCCCCATTGTGTGCAACCCCCTACTACTTGGTGTGGAATATTTCACTATTCCTCCTTGGTGGATTTTTCCTTGGGATCTTGGTGGTTTGACTTGAGGTAAGTCATTTTCTTTGAGTTTTATTCTTCCTTTCCCCCTTCTCATGCTTATTCATCCATTTCTATGGAAGTGTGGATCCATAGTTGGTGGGGATGGCTGAACTTAGGGTTTTAATGGGCGAGGGGGTGGAATTTGGTTTGTTTTATTATGTCTTAGGTGTGTGAGGTTCTTTTCTTCCCATTATAGGTGGTTTTAATCAAAGGTGATGAGGTTGGAACCATTTCCAAGGTAGGTGTCTTTATTTAAGGGTGTTTTCTATGGATTACCTTTAAATTATGAATCAACTTTGGTTTGTGTTTTTCTAATTTACAAATAAGCGATTTATGGTTGATTTATATCCCATGTTTGATGTTTTCTATGACTTGGTTTGGAAATTGGGTGTTTAAAGAGGGTTTTCCAAATGGGGGTGGCATGTGTGCACCCTAAGTGTTTGATAAAATGGATCAAAGGTTTTTTTTGGTTTTAAATGTATTTATAAAATGTTTTTCCCTTGTGGAATTATTTTTTATAAAATAGACATTATTTTTCATGAAATTAGCTTATAGAATAGATTTTCATGGATTGGAACTTGTTTGTGATTATGTTGGCATGGAGTAGCATATGGGTTAACTAGGGTGTTATTGAGGGGATATCTAAGGGGTTGTGAGATCCTTTTTAGAGGAATACTGTTAGATTTTTTATTTTGGTTTCCAAGGGACCATGATGGTTTTTGGGTATAGTATGGTCATGAGATCTTCCATGTTAGTTTTCGAGAGACTGTGAGAGCTCTTGGAGTTGTGTATGGGGATGAACATGAGAGATTCCACTTTTCTTAGCTAGATAACATACTTTATTTTGAATAACTCATGTTAGAACCTTGAGAGATGATCCCTAGGATCACTTACTCATGCCAGATTGATTTATATGATTTATGTATTTTATTAGTTCCATGTTAATGTGATGAGATGTGTTATGACCATTTCTATATATACTGTTATATGATGATGATGTTTATACTCAACCTCATTATGCATTGTTGGATATATTTATCATGTTATTCCTTGGGCCTTTCTTCTTTATTTGATCCATGTTGAGTAATGCTTTGGAAAACAATTTTTTTTGGAAATGTAAAACCATAGGTATTTCAAAGGTTTATTTGAAAATGGTTTGTTTTCAAAGTTTTTTAGTTTTAAAAAAGAGTTTTAAACAAATTTATTGGTATTCATGGGTAAAATAATTAAATATATTCATGGTGTTATCCTACTAGTATTTGTGCCTTGCATCCTATATATGTCTTTGGGTGTATATAGATTTCATTTTGTAGGAAACAGGTAAAGGAAAGGGAACTATGTACCTTGGTGCATATTCTTGATTATTTCCATCTAACATTTTGTGGAGGAGACGTGGTATCAAAGGGTTTGTCTCATGTGGATTTTTTGGGATTTTGTATCCATTGGGATTTATTTATTAGATTTGTTGGGATTTCCCCTCTTATTTTGAGTTTTGAGTTATGACTTGAGATACCATGTATATGGAATTTTGTGGCATGCTTGTATATGATTTTTATTTTGGTTTATGGTATCTGCTTTTAATATGATGTGTTACTCTAGATGTTCTATTTTATTTAGTTGACTTTGATGATATTAGTGTGGCTGTCCCATTTCATGGATGAGTCATACTGTTTTACCCTAGGTGAAACTGTTCCCAAGTGATTGTTGGTTATGCCCGGTTCTTGTCGCCAACTCATGGAAATTGGGAACACGCTTCGGTCCATGTGGTGGGCTAGATTGGGTGATAGGTTGTGTCGAACCTGGTTGGTTTGTTACAAAATGGAATCAGAGAAGGTTTTTATTTAAGATTTAGTGGTAGAATAGAGCTTAGACTGTCAGGACTCAGAAAGTTGAAATATGGGAGTGCCTGGACAACTCTTCATCATGTTGAACCTCGATTATCCATGGGAGTTCTAGGATTGTGGCTATTTTTTGATCATAGTTATGGGTTGATGATGAGGTTTTGGGTTTTTTCTTGGTTGATATTGAGCCTTGGGGTGAGAACGAGAGTCATTTTGAGTTGGGGGGGGGGGGGATGAAACATGGATGTATAGAGGAGGAACATGATTAGTGTGCATAATTAGTAATAACCATGTAGAGACTGTGCAACCTTACCTACCAACTCTAGTGACGTCAACATGGTTGGCGCATGGTTTTTCAAACTGTGTGGCCAAACCATGCATTTTGGAAAATGCTCAATTTTTTTGGTTTTTTTATCCTTTATTTGGAGTTTCTCTTGATTCTAGTGTTTCTTATTGATACCCATGATAGGTCTTTCTTGTGTTCATTTTGATGAAGCTTAAGGTTTAATTATTCTTGATGGAGCTTGTGTTTTGTGTTTTGTAATTGATTCCTCCTAGAAGGACCTCATATAGGTGTAGATAGGGTGTTTTAGAGAATACCCCATAGATGACCCTCCTCTTGATCTGGATTTGGTGGATTTAGTGATTCTTATGATCCAATCCTTAGGTCAAGTGGGTGTCCAAGAGAAGAACCAGACGGTAGACCATTCTTAAAAGTTTATGAGGCAAAATCCACTGGCATTACATAGCGACAAGTGACCCAATAATCCCAAGGAGTGGTTGGACCGTATCGAGTGAATATTTGAGTTTCTAAAGACCCTTAAGACCTATAAATTGGGATTCACCATATATCTACTGGAAGGGTTGGGTAGGAATTGGTGGGATTCAATGGTACTCTTTAAGAGGCACAAAGATCTCACATGGACCACTTTCAAGGTGGATTACAATTGGTAGTTCTAACTAGAGACCTTGAGGGTAGTAAAGGCTCGTGAGTTATTAAAGTTGGAGAAAGGTAATCATTCATTGATGGAGTATCCTTCCAGTTTTACCGAATTGGTGCATGTCACTCTAGATCACCTCACAAACAATCACCTCAAGGATCGGTGTTTCAAGATGGACTTGAGGCCAGAGATTAGATCCATACTCATTATTATATACCTTCCAACTTATTCAGAGATGGTTGATAAGGAGAATATGGTAGATGGATATTTTATTGGTAAGATAGGTATCACTGGTGTTTTTTTAGCAGGCATAATCTAGATTTCTTCATCAAGACAAAAACAGAAGTGGGATGAGCCTCATAGGAGTAGTGGGAAGAGTTTCTAGCAGTATTCAAATTTAGATCCTTTGGATTATTTGGGTCATAAGACAATTGTCTGTTATTAGTGTGGAAAGGCTAGAAATATGAGGCTTACTTTCTTAGAGACTCCAAGGGTGTTCTAGTGATGTGTATGTCTAGGTCATCTCCAGTGATTTTTTCATTTGGTTTCGAGAGTGAGTGGTGTGCGCTCCACTTTTTTGAAGGGATCTTAGGTGAAGGAAGAGTCTTACAAGGGTGGATGATCCCACCAATTTAGTAAGGGGTATTCTCACCAAGGAAAGAAAACTTAGGGTGGGGCTAATCCAAGACCTCTCTATGTTGCTAAGGTTATTCCATATGACTCAGATTCCAGGTTGGTCACTGTAAGAGGTATGATGTTTATTGAATATTCCATGAAATTAGTTTTATTTGACACTGGTTCATCCCATTCCTTCATTTCATTGAAACAAATTGATGATTTGGGTATGTGAGTGGATTTGTTTCTATATGTTATGGATTTTCTAACCCCACTGGGTAGTAAAAAGGAATAGGGTTTTAGGTGCTCTGAGTTATGTGTTTTGGTTACTCATGTGTAAGTTGTATAAGACTTCCTTATTTTGGACCTGGATGTTTTTGACCTTATTATTAACATGGATTGGCTGATTAGCTTCAAGGATATAGTCGACTGATATCACTGAAGGGTCCAATTCCTTACTCCTGACATGCACACTCAAATTTTTCAAGGTGAGTGGGATCCAAAATCAGGGAGGGAAGGACCAGTTGCTTTAGAATTGGGGTTGATCTCTTGCTAGATATCCAAGTTGTTTCTCAATGCTACCAAGCGGAGTTTAGTGGGTGAACTTACAATGGTCATAGAAAGGTAACCATATGTGTTTCCAGATGATTTTTGAGTATTTCTTCCCCAACGAGAGGTATAGTTTACTATAGATATACTCCTTAGGACAATACCAATATCCTAATAATCTTATTTTATGGATCTAGATGAGATAAAAGGATATGAAAGTTTAGTTATAGGATATTGAGGGTAAGAAGTTTATTTATCCTAGCATTTCTTCACGGTCTTTTACAGTGATATTTTTGAAGAATGTAGATGGGAACCTATGAATTTTCATATAATATTATAAGATTAATTAGGTTAATGTGACAAATAAATACTTGTTTCCTAGAATTGATGATTAGTTTGTTCAGCTCAAAGGATCCCAATGGTTTTCAAAGATCGACTTGTGATCCAGGTACCACCAGTTGAGGGTTTGGGAAGAGAATTTTAAAAGTCCATATTTTGAATCCATTATGGACATTTTTAGCATTTGGTTATTCTATTTGTTCTTAAAAATTCTCTTGAAACATTTATGGTGTTGATGAACCAAATATTCAACCACTTTTTGGACTCTTTCATGGTCATGTTTATGGATGAAATTTTCATGTATTCTAAAATTAAGGCAGAGTATTTTGAACATATAGAGATTGTTTTGGGGGTTTTAAGATATAATCATCTATATTCAAAGTTTTCCAAGTTCCAGTTTTGGATCTAGGAAGTGAGGTTTTTGATCTGCATGATTTCTGAGGAAGGATTTTCAGTGGATCTAGAAAAAGTTTGAGCAACCATGTATTGGGAGAATCCCAAGAATGTGTTTGAGATCCATATATTTATGGGCTCGGTCAGATACTATAGATGTTTCATTCATGAATTATCTAGGATAGGTTATCCCTTGAAAAATTTGACTAGGAAATGGGTGAAGTTTGAGTGGGATGTTCCAGTGCTCTTTTGAGCAATTGGAGGCCTGTTTGACATCCACACCTGTCTTGATTCTTCCTAAGTTAGGGGAGTGTTTATTCCATGTATTGTGATACTTATAGTGTGGGTTTGGGATGTGTGATGATGTTGGAATACCATGTGGTGGCCTATGGCTCATAATAGTTATGCCCACATTAATGAAATTATCCCACCAATAACATGGAATTGGTAGCGGTAATGCATGCGCTGAAGATGTAGTGACACTATCACTTCAGGGAGAATTTTATGGTTTATTCTGATCATAAGATCTTGAATTATATTTTTACCCAAAGGGACCTAAATCTTATATAGATATTATGGGTATGATATCTTCATACCTTTGATTTAAAGATTATGTATACACCCGGGAAGGGGAATGTGGTCGTTGATGCATTGATCATGAAGCTTAAAGTGCAGGTAGTTTTAGAATCAATATATGAATGGGGTATGATGAGTTAGTTTTATAATATAATCCTATAGGTATATGAGGATGGATATTGGGTGTTATTGGCCAATTTTTAGGTCACAACCTCTCTCTTCAATCGGGTTAGGAGTGAGTAGGTATTCAACCCCAAGTTCTATAAGAATAATAGTGCTTTAAATGGTAGGGATACCTTGGGTGAATGGTCTCAGTATCTTATTGGTCCTATCATTTTTTGGAAGTGGATAGTAGTTCCTTTGAACCCGAGGTAGGAGGTGATTAATGAGGGGAATCATTCTATTTGGGACATTCAACCTAGGGTAATAAATATTTTCTATAACTTGAGAAGTCAAAATTTGTAATGCCCCGACCCCAGTTACCCAGAGTCAGTGCATTATAACATAACATTGGCATGATTACAAGAAAGATCAAATCTCTAAAGACTGATTAGTTTAGTAGCCTTGGAAACACTAGATATATTCATAAAGTTTTACATTACATCATAAAAATGAAAACTACAACAACATAGTCTCTATAGTCCACACTCTTATCCCCTCATACTATCCCTGTAGGTCATTCATAATTTACTTCTTCACATCCTGGGAAAAATAAAATATAGAAAAGGGGTGAGCTCAAATGACCAGTAAGGATAACAATATAGCGGAAACTTTCATAAATAATAATAAACATTTAAGGTAATGTATAACTAAAACAAAAGACTTTTAAACTTGAACTTCAACATAGTATGGAAAAAATAAAATGCAATAATTCCATTTACTTATTCACATGGATATTCTACTAATTGAATAATCACATGCAATATCAATAACCACTTTCATAATGATGGAATGCATAATGCCAGACTATCATAACCACATAGCCAAGGCCTCATGTCAAGACTATAAATAAGATTTTGTCAAGGCCTTGTTCCAAGACACTAGTTTGTCTCATGAGACCTACCGATGCATCGAGGATCTATAGCGGGCTCCACCCGCCACACATTAAGTCCAATGAATTCCTCATATGAACAGGTTTAAACATAACATAAACATTCGTATTAAAACCAGCATACGAAATGTCAATACTTTCTCCATAAACCATGAATGGTATAAAAATAACACATCCACAGTCAAACAAATCACAAAACCTTCAATACAATATGGAAGTTTTGTATCATAATAAATCAACTTCAAATAAGCTTAAAATCTATCAAAGGATGTTGACATAGATGAAATCAAAACTATTTGAGAGAAATATCCCTTTTTTTGAAATCATTTAAAAGTAAAATAATTATAAAATAAAACATTTACTTTGAAAATTTTCTTATAAGGTTGTAAGGGAAGCTTAGAAGATTTTATAACGGAAAAAAATAGCCGCACCCACCGTATAAGTTAAAAAAAACATTCTTACCTTAATTCTGTCGAAAAGGTTAAAAAGGACCTTGTTTGGAAAACGATGGAAATATTCATTTATAAACCACTTATAAAAGTCAAAAAGGGTATAAATGAATTTAACCCATATTCTAGTAAATAGTAAAATGTTTTGAAATACATTTTTAAGAAACATGGATGTGGATGATAAAGAAGTCCAAGTAGATTATTACGTATAAACAACCTCGGATAATGAAGATATTGTGAAATAAACCCTTACCTTGTAATTTTCCTTGGTTAGGGGTAGGTTAACCTCATGTATAATGGTGAAATAATTGTTATTAAATTATACAGGAATCATATAAATTAATATGATATCATATATGATCTTTTAACATTGCTTTGTTAATAATATTTTAGAATTATCATCGTTTCAGGTGTTAACTTACTCGTTTTCTTTTATATGTTTTGTTACATATGCCGTGTTTGTTATGGATAGGTTGTATCTTATTCATATAAATAATTATATCAAGTACTTAAACATTATTTTTAAATCATCAAATGATAATTATACTTGAATGGATACGATGGAGAATGAATCTCATCGCGTTCGTGGAGACGGTAGTCCGTACGTACGCACGAGCGGCAATATCATTCTTTTGATATTAAAATAATATATAATTGGATGGTATATCATATATAAAGAATCATTATCATGTTATATTTATTATTTACATGAATTAAAAATCATTATTATACCCATCCAAATAATAATATATTATATAACAATTACACCACAACATGAAGACGGTAAGCCATACGCACGCACGTATGGTGACATGTCATTCAAAGGATGGATAGAATACTGAATATGGTTGTACCATATTTATAATAATATTACAGTATATATGATATACTGGATTAATTATTTTAGAATGATAATAACAATGAAAGAAGAAGTTGAATAAGAAATGAATTTGAAAAAGGGTGGTGAAAACATTACCTCCTCTTCGGGTTCTTCCTTTTGATTTGATCAAAAGGACTCTTTAGGTTGGATTTATGATCAAACTAAGGCCTATAGGCTGTAGTGAGGGAAGTTGAGAGAGTATTTGGGCAGGGTTTTGACGAACCAAAAGGCTTTCAAGGTGTGAATTAATGATAAGGGGGAGTTCCCTTTTATAAGAGGGGTGAGGGGCACCTTTGGAAAACCAAGAAATATTATTTTATAATAAATTCATATTCGGTTTCTAATGGCTAAAAAGTGGATTATGTAAAGGTTAAGGTGGGTATGGGTCAAAAACCACTCAACCAATAGAATTTAGACAGGTTTGGGTCATTATATTAACCTTATCTTTTAGTTTTAACTCTTAGTTAATTAGTTTGACACTTACCAAGGCACTTTGTATTTTTATATTATATAGTTAATAAACTTACTATATACCTCCAAGAGACCCCCAATTGGTACATTAATTATACACCTATCATGATATAAGTCTCTTGGCCTAACCTTAGATTTTTAGAAATTGAATATCAATTAATAATATAATATTTTTTTAAAAAACTCTTTTATGTCCATTTTGACACTATTTGGAAAATTGTTTTTTGTGAAAATCATAACAGAATGATTACTTCGAAAAAAGTTAATTAAATCTATCCTAACATGTCATATTAACCTATAAAATTAGTGTAATTCATAAAAAGTCCCAAATTATATTTATTTGGGTATTTATAATATCAATTATTTTAATTTTTCACCATTATGGTAATTACTTCATCATCATTGTGTCATAATAAATTAAATTATTTAATGTCTAAAAATTATAAATAAAATATAATTATGTAGTAAATCTCTTTAGATTTCTAATTAATATTTATAATCTAATTTATCTTATGTGTAACCCTATATTAAAAATGTTTTAGTAAATAAACTTTGATTTTAACTCTTTTAACTCTTCTTTGAATTAAATAATAATAAATGTCCTAATCTAATCCAAGTGGACCTAAATGATAATATTTTATTCCTAAGGTTGTTTTTGGTCGAGATAAACTTTTCCAATAGAATTAGGACATGTGTTAGGGTAATATTAATATCATTTTTACCCTTAATTACCCTATTTACTTTTAACCGTGGTAAATAAAAGTAAAAAGTTACTATTCACCAAAAATTATTTTCATCTCATTGAACCACATTTTACTCCTTGATATTAACCGTGTCTCTCGGATTGTTGAAATTCCACTCACAGAAGCGGTAAAATTAAGTTTTATGAAAAATTCAGTTTTTTTAACTACCACTTAGTGGTTTCACTATTCATCAAAAAATGAAGTTTTTCAGAAAAATACCAAAAATTCACCCTAGGCTAATTTCAATATTCCGAATCCAAAAATGAAGTCCATTTTGAAAAATAAAATTTATAAATTTCAAAAAGTGGGTATTACTATTCATAACGGCTAGTTTGATTGGTTGTGGTGTGTTAGAACTCGATGTTGCATACAACACACGCTATTTCATTATTCAAAGAGAAGCGTACAATAGAAGCTTGGGGTGTTACATTCTCCCCTCCTTAAAATAATTTCGTCCTCAAAATTTCTAAAATACTACCACATGAAAAGACTCGGGTGGTTCTTCATCATAAGTTCCTCGGGTTCCCACGTTGCCTCTTCCATCTTATGGTTTCTCCACAAAACTTTTACCAGATGAGTTGTCCGGTTTCTCAGTACTTGTTCTCTCGTATCAAGAATCTTTATGGGCTCTTCACAATAAGACAGATTAGGTTCCAGTTCTAATTCCTCATAGGTGAGTACATGCGTTGGGTCAGACATGTTTTTCCTCAACAGAGATATGTGGAACACATTGTGAACTTTGGAGAGACTTGGAGGCATTTCCAATTGGTAAGCTACAACCCCAATTCGTTCTATAATTTCGAACGGTCCGATGTACCTGGGACTCAATTTACCTTTCTTACCAAAACACATGACTCCCTTCCATGGAGATACCTTCAGGAAAACATGATCACCGACTTGAAATTCCATATCCTTCCTTAGATTATCGGCATAGCTCTTCTGCCTACTTTGGGCTATTTTGATATGGTTTTGGATTACCTTCACCTTTTCCATTGTTTCCTCCACCAGTTCTGGGCCAACAAGTTTTCTTTCACCAACGTCATCCCAACAAGTTGGTGTGGACATCTCTTTCCGTATAACGCTTCATATGGTGCCATCTGAATACTCAAATGTAATCTATTGTTATAGGAAAATTATACCAGAGGTAAATATTGATCCCACATACCCTGAAAGTCAAGTGAGCAGGATCTCAACATGTCTTCTAAGGTTTGAATAGTTCGTTCTGATTTTCCATCTGTTTGAGGGTGGTAGGAAGTGCTCAAATGAAGTTCAGTATCCAAGACTTTCTGAAGACTTTTCCAGAATCTTGAAGTAAAATGAGGATCACGATCAAAAATAATCGATAAGGGTACTCCATGAAGTCTCACAACTTCATTAATATATAGTCTTTCTAGACGTTCAAGTGGTAGATCTTCTCTTATAGAAAGAAAATGTACTGACTTGGTAAGATGATCAACAATAACCTATATTGCATTATTCCTTCTAGGAGTCTTTGGTAGTCCCATGACAAATTCCATCGTGATATTGTACCATTTCCACTTCGGTATGGGAAGAGGTTGCATGAATCCTCCAAGCTGTTGCCTTACAGCTTTCACTTGTTGACAAACCATACATCTTGACACAAAATCAGAAATCTCCCTCTTCATGTTGTCCCACCAAAAATGTTCCTTCAAATCTCTATACATTTTGGTGCTCCCAGGGTGTATAGAGAAATTGGAACTATGAGCATCATCCAGCAATTCCCTTTTTAGATCAGGTATATCAGGAACACAAAGCCTCTTCCCAAATTTCAAAATTCCTTCTTCATACACAAAGTCTCTCAATCTACCATCATTCAGAGCTTTAATCTTCTTTTGAAATTCTTCATCATCGGTCTGAGAACTCTTAATCCTTTCTAGTAAAGATGGTTTGGAAACCATTTGAAAAAGCATTGATGTTTCACCTTCCCTGGTTATTCCCATGTCCATCTTCACTAGATCCATGAAAATTGGATCCCTTTCAATTCTCATATTGTTCAAAACTCCATGGTCTTTTCTGCTCAAAGCATTTTCCACCTTGTTTGCTTTCCCCAAGTGGTAGTGTATCGTACAATCATAATACTTGAGTAATTCAAGCCATCTCCTTTGCCGCATGTTGTGTTCTTTTTTTGAGAAAATATACTTCAAACTCTTGTGATCAGTATAAATATCACATTTTTCACCATAGAGGTAGTGCCTCTATATCTTCAAAGAAAATATCACAGCAGCTAACTCGAGATCATGAGTAGGATAGTTTTGTTCATGAATTTTCAACTGTCGTGATGCATAGGAAATAACCCTATCATTCTCCATAAGGACACAACCAAGTCCTTTCTTTGATGCATCACTATAAATAACTAACCCATCATTTCCCGATGGTAGAGTCAATATAGGAGCATTGACTAATCTTCTCTTTAGTTCTTCGAAAAATTCTTCACACTCTTTTGTCCAAAAAAATTTAACCCCTTTACGTGTGAGCTTTGTTAATGGGTTAGCCAACCGGGAAAAATTCTGGACAAAATGTCGATAATAACCTGATAAACCAATAAAACTAAGTACCTCAGTTATACTCGTCAGTGCAGGCCATTCTTGGATTTCCTTGGTCTTAGAAGGATCAACAGAGATTCCATATTTAGAGACAATATGGACAAGAAAAGAAATCTCCGGAAGCCAGAATTCACACTTGCTAAACTTCCCATATAATTCATGTTTTCTCAGAGTCTTCAGGATAATGCGCAAGTGATTTTCCTGATCTTTGTAGCTTTTGGAGTATACCAAGATATCATCAATAAATACCAATACAAAGTCATCAAGATATTCCTTGAAAAATTTGTTCATTAGCTCCATAAAAACAAAGGGTGCATTAGTCAATCCAAAAGGCATTACTATAAACTCGTAATGCCCGTACCTTGTTCGAAATGCTGTCTTCGGAATGTCTTCCTTCTTCACACACAACTGATGGTATCCAGATTGAAGTTAAATCTTTGAAAAGTATTGAGCTCCATGCAGTTGGTCAAATAAATCATCAATGCGAGGTAGGGGATACCTGTTCTTTATTGTTATAGCATTGATCTCCATATAATCGATACATAACCTCATAGATCCATCTTTCTTTTTTACAAAAAGAACAGGGGCTCCCCATGGAGAAACACTAGGGAGAATAAATCCCTTATTACTCAATTCGTCTAGTTGTTTCTTTAGTTCAACTAATTCTACAGTGTCCATTCTATAAGGGGTCTTCGATATAGGCCTTGATCCAGGAATTAAATCAATGGAAAACTCAACTTCTTGTTCTAGAGGATGTCCAGGTAAATCTTCCGGAAACACATCTACATATTCTTTCACAACAGGTTCATCCACTATTTGAACATTCCTTTCCTCACCCACTGTAATTTCATTTTCTTCCTCCCCAATAATTGAATTTAGTTGATCTACTGGGGGTGGATCTAGATAAGAATTAGGTGGTGATGATTCTACTCTAAAGATAAGGTGTTCCTTATCATCATCATCAAAAATCATAATATCCTTCTTATTACAATAAATATTCTCATCATGGTCCGAAAACCAATCCATACCGATGATTATATCAAACTCAATCATAGGTATGACGATGAGATCAGCAGATAAAGAACATTTATGTGCTATAATGGGAACTGATTCACAAAACTTTGTTACAATGATACTTCCTTTAGGAGATTTAACTGACAACTCCCTTGTTAAATCAAATTGGAAATATCTAATTTTCTTAGAAAACTGGGAAGATATGAAATAATGCGATGATCCATAATCAAATAATGCATTTGCTAAACTTGAGGAAACCATTAAATTACCTGCCACCATGTCTTTCAGAGCTTCTACCTCAGTAGTAGTGATAACATAATCTTGGCCTTGATCCCTTGGCCTTTTCTGAGGTAAGTTCCCCTGATGCTTAGGACATTCATTTTCATAATGTCCCATATCCCTACAATTGTAGCATTGAACATCGGTAGCTTCCTTCTTCCCCTTGCAATCACGAGCTTGGTGGCCTTTTTCACCACATGTGTAACAGACTCCCATTCATTTTAAGCAAGTACCGGGGTGTTTCTTCCCACATTTACTATAGGATGGATATTCAACTTTTCCCTTATTCCCCTTACTTTCATTCCCAGATTGATTAGCAGATCTCTTCTTCTCTTTCTTTGCTTTAAAGTCATAAGACTTAGAGAATTCCTTTTCTATCTTGATAGCACATGAGACAATGTCTTCGTACGACGAGAAGGATTGTGAGACTAATGCTCGATGGAGAAATGGTTTTCACCCATCAAAGAAATGATCAATCTTACTTCATGGGTTACGTATATAATCTCCAGCATACCTTGATAACCTTGTAAAGTTAGACTCATACTTTGTGACATTCTCATTCTCCTTTTGTCTCAGACTCAGAAATTGCCTTTCCATATCTGCTCGATGGTCACGAGGAAAGTATTTTTCTAAAAACAGATCTTTGAACTCCCTCCATTCCATATTTGATACTTCATCATCTTCCTTCGTGTTTTTAATCAATGACAACCATTGATCAGCATCTCTAGTGAGGCGATAAACTTCCATGACAACTTTTTCTATTTCACTACTCCCCAAAGCCTGAAATATTTTCTCTAGGGAATTTATCCATTGCTTAGCTACTAAGGGATTTGTAATCCCATTGAACATTAGTGGTTGTTGCCTCATGAAGCAATCTAACATTGATACTCCATGCTACAGATCAGGGTGCTCCATATGGGTAAGGTTATTATTCATAACCTGAGTGAGTTGTCCCAGTATGGTGATTAGTTGATCAAAACTAGTTGCATCACCAGCTCCACTATAATTATCTTGAGTAGGAGTGAAATCCCTATATTTAGTACGTGCATTGATACGGTTTCCATTTATTCCACTAGGCACCATTTCTAAACAATGGCATAAACTAGATCAGTTTATGAATCAAAATACATAATTCCATACTTATAAAACACTTAACATAAATTGAACTATTTATGGATATAATCCATAATCATAAAAATGTTTTCTTTGAGGAAGTATATACTCATAAACCATTCATAATAATTTTTAAAGAAAATGAGAGTTATCCTAAGCATATCCCCCGAGAGTGTCGTAACCAAGAGTGCAACAAGGACTGTTGTCGTGCACTAGTTCCCGTTCGAGTCTAGATTAAAGCGGTGTTTTCGGGTTTTACCCCTAGGTACATCTGTTCCAGATCCACCTCTACCTTCTCGTATCCAGACAGGGATTTATTTCTCAGAAAACTCACAAAATATCTACAATACCGAAATTCTAGGAAGTTCTTCTATACTAATCCTCAAAGTCCATCTTAAGTCTATGTTCTCTAATCAAAGTTTATCTAAATCTAGCTTCCAAGGTTTGTACTAAACTTCTTATGATACCAACTGTAACGCCCCGACCCCAGTTACCCATAGTAGGTTCATTATTACATAACATTGGCATGATCACAAGAAAGATCAAGTCTCCAAATACCGATTAGTTTAGTAGCCTTGGAAACTCTAGATATATTCACAAAGTTTTACATTACATCATAAAAATGAAAAGTACAACAACATAGTCTCCATAGTCCACACTCTTATCCCCTCATACTATCCCTGTAGGTCATTCATAATTTACTTCTTCACATCCTAGAAAAAATAAAACAAAGAAAAGGGGTGAGCTCAACTGCCCAGTAAGGATAATAATATAGTGGAAACTTTCATAAATAAGAATAAACATTTAAGGTAATGTATAACTAAAACAAAATCCTTTTAAACTTGAAATTCAACATAGTATGGCTAAAATAAAATGAAATACTACCATTTACTTATTCACATGGATATTCTAATAATCGAATAATCACATGCAATATCAATAACCACTTTCATAATGATGGAATGCATAATGTCGGACTATCATAACCACATAGCCAAGGCCTCATGCCAAGACTACAAATAAGATTGTGTCAAGGCCTTGTGCCAAGACACTAGTTTGTCTCATGAGACCTACCGATGCATCGAGGAGCTATAGAGGGATCCACCCGTCACATATTAAGTCCAATGCATTCCTCATATGAACAGGTTTAAACATAACATAAACATTCGTATTAAAACTAGAATACAAAATGTCAATAATTTCTCCTTAAACCATGAATGGTATAAAAATAACACATCCATAATCAAACAAATCACAAAACCTTCAATACAATATGGAAGTTTTGTATCATAATAAATCAACTTCAAATAAGCTTAAAATCCATCAAAGGATGATGACATAGATGAAATCAAAACTATTTGAGAGAAATATCCTTTTTTTAAATCATTTAAAAGTCACATAATTATAAAATAAAACATTTACTTTGAAAATTTTCCTATAAGATTTTAAGTGGAGCTTTGAATATTTTATAACGGTGGAAAATAGCCGCACCCTCCGTATAAGTTAAAAAAAACATTCTTACCTTAATTCTGTCGAAAAGGTTAAAAAGGACCTTGTTTGGAAAACGACGAAAAGATTCCTTTATAAACCACTTATAAAAGTCAAAAAGGGTATAAATGACTTTAAACCATATTCTAGTAAATAGAAATTTTTTTTTGAAATACATTTTTAAGAAACATGGATGTGGATGCTAAAGAAGTCCCAGTAGATTATTACGTATAAACAACCTCGGATAATGAATAGATTGCGAAATAAAACCTTGCCTTGTACTTTTCCTTGGTTGGGGGTAGGTTAACCTCCTGTATAATGGTGAAATGATTGTTATTAAATTATACAAGAATCATATACATTAATATGATATCATATATGATCTTTTAACATTGATTTTTTAATAATATCTTAGAATTATCGTCGTTTCGGGTGTTAACTTACTCATTTTCTTTTATATGTTTTGTTACATATGCCATGTTTTTTATGGATAAGATGTATCTTATTCATATCCAGAATTATATAAAGTCCTTAAAAATTATTTTTAAATCATCAAATGATAATTATACTTGAATGGATACGATGGATAATGAATCTCATCGCGTTTATGGAGATGGTAGTCCGTACGTACGCACGAGCGACAATATCATTCTTTTGATATTAAAATAATATATAATTGGATGAGATATCATATATAAAGAATCATTATCATGTTATATTTATTATTTACATGAATTAAAAATCATTATTATACCCATACAAATAATAAAATATTGAATAACAATTACACCACGACGTGGAGACAGTAAGCCGTACGTACGCACGTATGGTGACATGTCATTCAAAGGATGGATAGAATAAATAATATGATTGTACCATATTTATAATAATATTACAGTATATAGGAGATACTGGATTCATTATTTTAGAATGGGAATAACAAAGAAAGAAGAAGTTTAAGAAGAAATGAATTTGAAAAAGGGTGGTGAAAACATTACCTCTTCTTTGGGTTCTTCCTTTTGATTTGATCAAAAGGGATCCTTAGGTTGTCTTTCTGATCAAACTAAGGCCTATAAGTTGTAGTTAGAGAAGTTGAGAGAGTATTTGGGAAGGGGTTGGCCGAAACAAAAGGCTTTGAAGGTGTGAATTAATGATAATGGGGAGTTCCCTTTTATAAGACGGGTGAGGGGCAACTTTGGAAAAGCTAGAAATATTATTTTATAATAAATTCATATTCAGTTTCTAATGGCTCCAAAGTGTATTATTTAAAGGTTAAGGTGGGGATGGGTCGAAAACCACTCAACCAATATAATTTAGATAGGTTTGGGTCATTATATTAACCTTATCATTTATTTTTAACTCTTAGTTAATTAGTTTGACACTTACCATGCCACTTTGTATTTTTATATTATATAGTTAATAAAATAACTATATACCTAAAAGAGTCCCCCAAGTGGTCCATTAATTATACACCTATCATGATATAAGTCTCTTGGACTAACCTTAGATTTTTAGAAATTGAATATCAATTAATAATATAATATTTGTTTTAAAATCTCTTTTATGTCAATTTTGACACTATTTGGAAAATTGTTTTTTGTGAAAATCATAACAGAATGATTACTTCAAAAAAAGTTAATTAAATCTATCCTAACATGTCATATTAACCTATAAAATTAGTGTAATTCATAAAAAGTATCAAATTATATTTATTTGGGTATTTATAATATCAATTATTTTAATTTTTCACCATTATGGTAATTACTGCATCATCATTGTGTCATAATAAATTAAATTATTTAATGTCTAAAAATTATAAATAAAATATAATTATGTAGGAAATCTCTTTATATTTCTAATGAATATTTATAATCTAATTTATCTTATGTGTAACCTTATATTAAAAATGTTTTAGTAAATAAACTTTGATTTTAACTCTTCTTTGAATTAAATAATAATAAATGTCCTAATCTAATCCAAGTGTACCTAAATGATAATATTTTATTCCTAAGGTTGTTTTTGGTCGAGATAAACTTGTCCAATAGAATTAGGACATGTGTTAGGGTAATATTAATATCATTTTTACCCTTAATTACCCTATTTACTTTTAACCGTGGTAAATAAAAGTATAAAGTTACTATTCACCAAAAATTATTTTCATCTCATTGAACCACATTTTACCCCTTTATATTAACCGTGTCTCTCGGATTTTCTAAATTACACTCACAGAAGCGGAAAAATTAAGTTTTATGAAAAATTCAGTTTTTTTAACTACCACTTAGTGGTTTCACTATTCATCAAAAAATGAAGTTTTTCAGAAAAATACCAAAAATTCACCCTAGGCTAATTTCGATATTAAGAATCCAAAAATTAAGTCCATTTTGAAAAATAAAATTTATAAATTTCAAAAAGTGGATATTACTATTCATAACGGCCAGTTTGATTGGTTGTGGTGTGTTAGAACTCGATGTTGCGTACAACACACGCTATTGCATTATTCAAAGAGAAGCGTACCGTAGAAGCTTGGGGTGTTACATTCTCTCCTCCTTAAAATAATTTCGTCCTCGAAATTTCTAGAATACTACCGCATGAAAAGACTCGGGTGGTTCTTCATCATAAGTTCCTCGGGTTCCCACGTTGCCTCTTCCATCTTATGGTTTCTCCACAAAACTTTTACCAGATGAGTTGTCCAGTTTCTCAGTACTTGTTCTCTCGTATCAAGAATCTTGATGGGCTCTTCGCAATAAGACATATCGGGTTCCAGTTCTAATCCCTCATAGGTGAGTACCTGGGACTCAATTTACCTTTCTTACCAAAGAGCATGACTCCCTTCCATGGAGATACCTTCAGGAAAACATGATCACCGACTTGAAATTCCAAATCCTTCCTTCGATTATCGGTATATCTCTTCTGCCTACTTTGGGCTTCTTTGATATGGTTTTGGATTACCTTCACCTTTTCCATTGTTTCCTCCACCAGTTCTGGGCCTACAAGTTTTGTTTCAGCAATTTCATCCCAACAATTTGGTGTGCGACATCTCTTTCTGTGTAATGCTTCATATGGTGCCATCTGAATACTCGAATGGAATCTATTGTTATAGGAAAATTCTACCAGAGGTAAATATTGATCCCACATACCCTGAAAGTAAAGTGAGAAGGATCTCAACATGTCTTCTAAGGTTTGAATAGTTCGTTCTGATTTTTCATCTGTTTGAGGGTGGTAGGAAGTGCTCAAATGAAGTTCAGTATCCAAGAATTTCTGAAGACTTTTATAGAATCTTTAAGTAAAACGAGGATCACGATCAGAAATAATCGATAAGGGTACTCCATGAAGTCTCACAACTTCATTAATATATAGTCTTGCTAGATGTTCCAGTGGTAGATCTTCTCTTATAGCATGAAAATGTGCTAACTTGGTAAGACAATCAGCAATAACCCACATTGCATTATTCCTTATAGGAGTCTTTGGTAGTCCCATGACAAAGTCCATCATGATATTGTACCATTTCCACTCCGGTATGGGAAGAGGTTTCATGACTCCTCCAGGCTGTTGCCTTCCGGCTTTCACTTGTTGACAAACCATACATATTGACACAAAATCAGCAATCTTCCTCTTCATGTTGTCCCACCAAAAATGTTCCTTCAAATCTCTATACATTTTGGTGCTCCCAGGGTGTATAGAGAAATTGGAACTATGAGCATCATCCAACAATTCCCTTTTTAGATCAGGTATATCAGGAACACAAAGCCTCTTCCCGAATTTCAAAATTCCTTCTTCATACACAAAGTATCTCAATCTACAATCATTCACAGATTTAATCTTCTTTTGAAATTCTTCATCATCAGTCTGAGAACTCTTAATCCTTTATAGTAAAGATGGTTTGGAAACCATTTGAAAAAGCATTGATGTTTCACCTTCCCTGGTTATTCCCATGTCCATCTTCACTAGATCCATGAAAATTGGATCCCTTTCAATTCTCATATTGTTCAAAACTCCATGGTCTTTTCTTCTCAAAGCATCTACCACCTTGTTTGCTTTCCCTAGGTGGTAGTGTATCGTACAATCATAATTCTTGAGTAATTCAAGCCATCTCCTTTTCCGCATGTTGTGTTCTTTTTGTGAGAAAATATACTTCAAACTCTTGTGATCAGTATAAATATCACATTTTCACCATAAAGGTAGTGCCTCTATATCTTCAAAGCAAATATCACAGAAACTAACTCGAGATCATGAGTAGGATAGTTTTGTTCATGAATTTTCAACTGTCGTGATGCATAGGCAATAACCCTATCATTCTACATAAGGACACAACCAAGTCATTTCTTTGATGCATCACTATAAATAACTAACCCATCATTCCCCGATGGTAGAGTCAATATAGGAGCATTGACTAATCTTCTCTTCAATTCTTCGAAACATTATTCACACTCTTTTTTCCAAACAAATTTAACCCCTTTACGTGTGAGCTTTGTTAATGGGTTAGCCAACTGGGAAAAATTCTGGACAAAACGTCGATAATAACCTGATAAACCAATAAAACTACGTACCTCAGTTATACTCATCAGTGCAAGCTATTCTTGGATTGCCTTGGTCTTAGAAGGATCAACAGAGATTCCATATTTAGAGACAATATGGCCAAGAAAAGAAATCTCATGAAGCCAGAATTCACACTTTCTAAACTTCCCAAATAATTCATGTCTTCTCAGAGTCTTCAAGATAATTCTCAAGTGATTTTGATGATCTTTGTAGCTTTTGGAGTATACCAAGATATCATCAATAAATACCAATACAAAGTCATCAAGATATTCCTTGAAAAATATGTTCATTAGATCCATAAAAATAGAGGGTGCATTAGTCAATCCAAAAGGCATTACTGTAAAATCGTAATGCCCATACCTTGTTCAAAATTCTGTCTTCGGAATGTATTCCTTCTTCACACACAACTGATGGTATCCAGATCGAAGTCCAATCTTTGAAAAGTATTAAGCTACATGCAGTTGGTCAAATAAATCATCAATGCATGGTAGGGGATACTTGTTCTTTATTGTTATAGCATTGATCTCCCTGTAATCGATACATAACCTCATAGATCCATGTTTATTTTTAACAAAAAGAACAGGGGCTCCCCATGGAGAAACACTAGGGAGAATAAATCCCTTATTACTCAATTCCTCTAGTTGTTTCTTTAGTTCAACTAATTCTACAGTGGCCATTCTATAAGGGGTCTTCGATATAGGCCTTGATCCCGGAATTAAATCAATGGAAAACTCAACTTCTTGTTCTGGAGGATGTCCAGGTAAATCTTCCAGAAACACATCTACATATTCTTTCACAACAGGTACATCCACTATTTGAACATTCCTTTCCTCACCCACTGTAATTTCATTTTCTTTCACCCCAATAATTGAATTTATTTGATCAACTGGGGGTGGATATAGATAAGAATTAGGTGGTGACGATTCTACTCTAAAGATAAGGTGTTCCTTATCATCATCATCAAAAATCGTAATCTCCTTCTTCTTACAATAAATCTTCTCATCATGGTCTGAAATCCAATCCATACCGATGATTATATCAATCTCAATAATAGGTATGACGATGAGATCAGTAGATAAATAACATTTATATGCTATAATGGGGACTGATTCACAAAACTTTGTTGCAATGATACTTCCCTTAGGAGTTTTAACTGAAAACTCCCTTGTTAAATAAAATTGGAAATATCTAATTTTCTTAGAAAACTGGGAAGATATGAAATAATGTGATGATCCAAAATCAAATAATGCATTTGTTAAATTTGAGGAAACCATTAAATTACCTGCCACCATGTCTTTCGGAGCTTCTACCTCAATAGTAGTGATATCATAAGCTTGGCCTTGATCCCTTGGCCTTTTCTGAGGTAAGTTCCCCTGACGCTTAGGAAATTCATTTACATAATGTCCCATCTCCCTGTAGTTGTATCATTGAACATCAGTAGCTTCCTTCTTCCCCTTTCAATCACAATCTTGGTGGCCTTTTTCACCACACTTGTAACAGAATCCCATTCCTTTTAAGCAAGTACCGGGGTGTTTCTTCCCATATTTACTGCAGGATGGATATTCAACTTTTCCCTTATTCCCCTTACTTTCATTCCCAGATTGATTAGCAGACCACTTCTCCTCTTGCTTTGCTTTAAAGTCATAAGACTTAGAGAATTCCTTTTCTGTCTTGATAGCACATGAGACAATGTCTTCGTACGACGAGAAGGATTGTGAGACTAATGCTTGATGGAGAAATGGTTTTAACCCATCAAAGAAATGATCAATATTACTTATTGGGTTACGTATATAATCTCCAGCATACCTTGCTAACCTTGTAAAGTTAGCCTCATACTTTGTGACATTCTCATTCTCCTTTTGTCTCAAAGTCAGAAATTGCCTTTCCATATCTGCTCGATGGTCACGAGGAAATTATTTTTCTAAAAACAGATCTTTGAACTCCCTCCATTCCATATTTTATACGTCATCATCTTCCTTCATGTTTTTAATCAATGACAACCATTGATCAGCATCTCCAGTGAGGCGATAAACTGCCATGACAACTTTTTTCCATTTCACTACTCCCCAAAGTCTGAAATATTTTCTCTAGGGAATTTATCCATTTCTCAGCTACTAAGGGATTTGTAATCCCATTGAACATTAGTGGTTGTTGCCTCATGAAGCAATATAACATTGATCCTCCATGCTGCAGATCAGGGTGATCCATACGGGTAAGGTTATTATTCATAACCTGAGTGAGTTGTCCCAGTATGGTGATTAGTTGATCAGCACCAGTTGCATCACCAGCTCCACTATAATTATCTTGAGTAGGAGGGAAATCCCTACATGGAGTACGTGCATTGATACGATTTCCATTTCTTCCACTAAGCGCCATTTCTAAACAACAGCATAAACTAGATCAGTTTATGAATCAAAATACATAATTCCATACTTATAAAACACTTAACATAAATTGAACTATTTATGGATATAATCCATAATCATAAAAATGTTTTCTTTGAGGAAGTATATACTCATAAACCCTTCATAATGATTTTTAAATAAAATGAGAGTTGTCCTAAGCATATCCCCCGGGAGTGTCGTAACCAAGAGTGCAACAAGGCCCGTTGTCGTGCACCAGTTCCCGTTCGAGTCTAGCTTAAAGCGTTGTTTTCGGGTTTTACCCATAGGTACATCTGTTCCATATCCGCCTCTACCTGCTCGTATCCGAACAAGGATTTATTGCTCGGAAAACTCAAAAAATATCTACAATACCGAAATTCTAGGAAGTTCTTCTATACTAATTCTCAAATTCCATCTTAAGTCTATGTGATCTAATCAGAGTTTATCTAAATCTATCTTCCAAGGTTTGTACTAAACTTCTTCTGATACCAACTGTAATGCCCCGACCCCAGTTTCCCAGAGTAGGTGCATTATTACATAACATTAGCATGATCACAAGAAAGATCAAGTCTCCAAAGACCGATTAGTTTAGTAGCCTTGGAAACACTATATATATTCACAAAGTTTTACATTACATCATAAAAATGAAAACTACAACAACATAGTCTCCATAGTCCACACTCTTATCCCCTCATACTATCCCTGCAGGTCATTCACAATTTACTTCTTCACATCCTAGGAAAAATAAAACATAGAAAATGGGTGAGCTCAACTGCCCAGTAAGGATAATAATATAGCAGAAACTTTCATAAATAAGAATAAACATTTAAGGTAATGTATAACTAAAACAAAAGCCTTTTAAACTTGAAATTCAACATAGTATGGAAAAAATAAAATGAAATACTTCCATTTACTTATTCACATGGATATTCTAATAATCAAATAATCACATGTAATATCAATAACCACTTTCATAATGATGGAATGCATAATGTCGGACTATCATAACCACATAGCCAAGGCCTCGTGCCAAGAGTACAAATAAGATTTTGTCAAGGCCTTGTGCCAAGACACTAGTTTGTCTCATGAGACCTACTGATGCATCGAGGAGCTATAGAGGGCTCCACCCGTCACATATTAAGTCCAATACATTCCTCATACGAACATGTTTAAACATAACATAAACATTCGTATTAAAACTAGCATACAAAATGTCAATAATTTCTCCATAAACCATGAATGGTATAAAAATAACACATCCACAATCAAAAAAATCACAAAACCTTCAATACAATATGGAAGTTTAGTATCATAATAAATCAACTTCAAATAATCTTAAAATCCATCAAAGGATGATGACATAGGTGAAATGAAAACTATTTGAGAGAAATATCCTTTTTTTGAAATCATTTAAAAGTCACATAATTATAAAATAAAACATTTACTTTGAAAATTTTCTTATAATATTGTAGGTGAATCTTTGAAGATTTTATAACGGTGGAAAATATCCACACCCGCCGTATAAGTTAAAAAAAATATTCTTACCTTAATTCTGTCGAAAACGTTAAAAAGGACCTTGTTTGGAAAACGACGAATATATTCCTTTATAAACGACTTATAAAAGTCAACAAGGGTATAAATGACTTTAACCCATATTCTAGTAAATAGTAAAAATGTTTTGAAATACATTTTTAAGAAACATGGATGTGGATGATAAAGAAGTCCCAGTAGATTATTACTTATAAACAACCTCGGATAATGAAGAGATTGCGAAATAAACCCTTACCTTGTACTTTTCCTTGGTTGGGGGTAGGTTAACCTCCTTTATAATGGTGAAATAATTGTTATTAAATTATAAAAGAATCATATACATTAATATGATATCATATATGATCTTTTAACATTGCTTTGTTAATAATATCTTAGAATTATCGTCGTTTCGGGTGTTAACTTACTCGTTTTCTTTTATATGTTTTGTTACATATGCTGTGTTTGTTATGGATAGTTTGTATCTTATTCATATCCAGAATGATATAAAGTCCTTAAAAATTATTTTTAAATCATAAAATGATAATTATACTTGAATGGATACGATGGAGAATGAATCTCATCGCGTTCATGGAGACGGTAGTCCGTACGTACGCACGAGCGACAATATCATTATTTTGATATTAAAATAATATATAATTGGATGGTATATCATATATAAAGAATCATTATCATGTTATATTTATTATTTAAATGAATTAAAAATCATTATCACACCCATCCAAATAATAAAATATTGAATAACAATTACACCACGACGTGGAGACGGTAAGCCGTACGTACGAACGTATGGTGACATGTCATTCAAAGGATGGATAGAATACATAATATGGTTGTACAATATTTATAATAATATTACAGTATATAGGAGATACTGGATTCATTATTTTAGAATGGTAATAACAAATAAAGAAGAAGTTGAAGAAGAAATGAATTTGAAAAAGGGTGGTGAAAACATTACCTCTTCTTCGGGTTCTTCCTTTTGATTTGATCAAAAGGGATCCCTAGGTTGGCTTTAGGATCAAACTAAGGCCTCTAGGTTATAGTGAGGGAAGTTGAGAGAGTATTTGGAGGGTTTTGGCCGAACCAAAAGGCTTTGAAGGTGTGAGTTAATGAGAACGAGGAGTTCCCTTTTATAAGAGGGGTGAGGGGAACCTTTGGAAAAGCTAGAAATATTATTTTATAATAAATTCATATTCGGTTTCTAATGACTCCAAAGTAGATTATTTAAAGGTTAAGGTGGGGATGGGTCGAAAACCACTAAACCAATAGAATTTATACAGGTTTGGGTCATTATATTAACCTTATCATTTAGTTTTAGCTCTTAGTTAATTAGTTTGACACTTACCATGCCACTTTGTATTTTTATATTATATAGTTAATAAACTAACTATATACCTCTAAGAGTCCCCCATGTGGTCCATTAATTATAAACCTATCATGATATAAGTATTTTGGACTAATTTTAGATTTTTATAAATTGAATATCAATTAATAATATAATATTTGTTTTAAAAACTCTTTTATGTCAATTTTGACACTATTTGGAAAATTGTTTTTTGTGAAAATCATAACAGAATGATTACTTCGAACAAAGTTATTTAAATCTATAATAACATGTCATATTAACCTATAAAATTAGTGTAATTCATAAAAAGTCCCAAATTATATTTATTTGGGTATTTATAATATCAATTATTTTAATTTTCACCATTATGGTAATTACTTCATCATCATTGTGTCATAATACATTAAATTATTTAATGTCTAAAAATTATAAATAAAATATCATTATGTAGGAAATATCTTTATATTTGTAATGAATATTTATAATCTAATTTATCTTATGTGTAACCCTATCTTAAAAATGTTTTAGTAAATAAACTTTGATTTTAACTCTTTTAACTCTTCTTTGAATTAAATAATAATAAATGTCCTAATCTAATCCAAGTGGACCTAAATGATAATATTTTATTCCTAAGGTTGTTTTTGGTTGAGATAAACTTGTCCAATAGAATTTGGACATGTGTTAGGGTAATATTAATATCATTTTTACCCTTAAATACCCAATTTACTTTTAACCGTGGTAAATATAAGTAAAAATTTACTATTCACCAAAAATTATTTTCATCTCATTGAACCACATTTTACTCCTTGATATTAACCGTGTCTCTCGGATTGTCGAAATTCCACTCACAGAAGCGGTAAAATTAAGTTTTATGAAAAATTGAGTTTTTTTAACTACCACTTAGTGGTTTCACTATTCATCAACAAATGAAGTTTTTCAGAAAAATAAAAAAAATTCACCCTAGGCTAATTTCAATATTCCAAATACAAAAATGAAGTCCATTTTGAAAAATAAAATTTATAAATTTCAAAAAGTGGGTATTACTATTCATAACGGCTAGTTTGATTGGTTGTGGTGTGTTAGAACTCGATGTTGCGTACAACACACACTATTGCATTATTCAAAGAGAAGCATACCGTAGAAGCTTGGGGTGTTACATTCTCACCTCCTTCAAATAATTTCATCCTCGAAATTTCTAGAATACTACCGCATGAAAAGACTCGGGTGGTTCTTCATCATAAGTTCCTCAGGTTCCCACGTTGCCTCTTCTATCTTATGGTTTCTCCACAAAACTTTTACCAGATGAGTCGTCCGGTTTCTCAGTACTTGTTCTCTCGTATCAAGAATCTTGACGGGATCTTCGCAATAAGACAGATCGGGTTCCAGTTCTAATTCCTCATAGGTGAGTACATGCATTGGGTCAGGCATGTTTTTACTCAACATAGATATGTGGAACACATCATGAACTTTGGAGAGACTTGGCGGCATTGCCAATCGGTAAGATACAACCCCAATTCGTTCTAGAATTTCGAATGGTCCGATGTACCTGGGACTCAATTTACCTTTCTTACCAAAATGCATGACTCCCTTCCATGGAGATACCTTCAGGAAAACATGATCACCGACTTGAAATTCCAAATCATTCCTTCGATTATCGGCATAGCTCTTCTGCCTACTTTGGGATGCTTTGATATGGTTTTGAATGACCTTCACCTTTTCCATTGTTTCCTCCACCAGTTATGGGCCTACAAGTTTTCTTTCACCAACGTCATCCCAAAAAGTTGGTGTGCGACATCTATTTCCGTATAACGCTTCATATGGTGCCATCTGAATACTAGAATGGAATCTATTGTTATAGGAAAATTCTACCAGAGGTAAATATTGATCCAACATACCCTGAAAGTCAAGTGATCAGGATCTCAATATGTCTTCTAAGGTTTTAATAGTTCGTTCTGATTTTCCATCTGTTTGAGGGTGGTAAGAAGTGCTCAAATGAAGTTCAGTATCCAAGACTTTCTAAAGACTTTTCCAGAATCTTGAACTAAAACGGGGATCATGATCAGAAATAATCGATAGGGGTACTCCATGAAGTCTCACAACTTCATTAATATATGGTCTTTCTAGATGTTCCAGTGGTAGATCTTCTCTTATAGAAAGAAAATGTGATGACTTGGTAAGACGATCAACAATAACCCATATTGAATTATTCCTTCGAGGAGTCTTTGGTAGTCCCATGACAAAGTCCATCGTGATATTGTACCATTTCCACTCCGGTATGGGAATAGGTTGCATGACTCCTCCAGGCTGTTGCCTTCCAGATTTCACTTTTTGACAAACCATACATCTTGACACAAAATTAGAAATCTCCCTCTTCATGTTGTCCCACCAAAAACGTTCCTTCAAATATCTATACATTTTGGTACTCCCAGGGTGTATAGAGAAATTGGAACTATGAGCATCATCCAATAATTCCCTTTTTAGATCAGGTATATCAGGAACACAAAGCCTCTTCCCGAATTTCAAAATTCCTTCTTCATACACAAAGTCTCTCAATCTACCATCATTCACAACTTTAATCTTCTTTTGAAATTCTTCATCATCGGTCTAAGAAATCTTAATCCTTTCTAGTAAAGATGGTTTGGAAACCATTTGAAAAATCATTGATGTTTCACATTCCCTGGTTATTCCCATGTCCATCTTCACTAAATCCATGAAAATTGGATCCCTTTCAATTCTCATATTCTTAAAAACTCCATGGTATTTTCTGCTCAAAGCATCTGCCACCTTGTTTTCTTTCCCCTAGTGGTAGTGTATCGTACAATCATAATCCTTGAGTAATTCAAGCCATCTCCTTTGCCGCATGTTGTGTTATTTTTGTGAGAAAATATACTTCAAACTCTTTTGATCAGTATAAATATCACATTTTCACCATAGAGGTAGTGCCTCTATATCTTCAAAGAAAATATAACAACAGCTAACTCGAGATCATGAGTAGGATAGTTTTGTTCATGAATTTTCAACTGTCGTGATGCATAGGCAATAACCCTATCATTCTACATAAGGACACAACCAAGTCCTTTCTTTGACGCATCACTATAAATAACTAACCCATCATTCCTCGATGGTAGAGTAAATATAGAAGCATTGACTAATCTTCTCTTCAGTTATTCGAAAAATTCTTCACACTCTTTTGTCCAAACAAATTTAACCCCTTTACATGTGGGATTTGTTAATGGGTTAGCCAACCGGGAAAAATTCTGGACGAAACGTCGATAATAACCTGATAAACCAATAAAACTACGTACCTCAGTTATACTCATCGGTACAGGACATTCTTGGATTGCCTTGGTCTTAAAAGGATCAATAGAGATTCCATCTTTAGAGACAATATGGCCAAGAAAAGAAATCTCCTAAAGCCATAATTCACACTTGCAAAACTTCCCATATAATTCATGTCTTCCTAGAGTCTTCAGGATAATGTTCAAGTGATTTTCATGATCTTTGTAGCTTTTAGAGTATACCAAGATATCATCAATAAATACCACTACAAAGTCATCAAGATATTCCTTGAAAAATCTGTTCATTAGATCCATAAAAATAGAGGGTGCATTAGTCAATGCAAAATGCATTACTGTAAACTTGTAATGCACGTACCTTGTTCGAAATGCGTTCTTCAGAATGTCTTCCTTCTTCACACACAACTGATGGTATCCAGATCGAAGGTCAATCTTTGAAAAGTATTGAGCTCCATGATGTTGGTCAAATAAATCATCAATGCGAGGTAGGGGATACTTGTTCTTTATTGTTATAGCATTGATCTCCCTGTAGTCGATACATAACCTCAAAGATCTATCTTTCTTTTTAACAAAAAGAACAGGGGCTCCCCATGGAGAAACACTAGGGAGAATAAATCCCTTATTACTCAATTCCTCTAGTTGTTTCTTTAGTTCAACTAATTCTACAGTGGCCATTCTATAAGGGGTCTCGATATAGGCCTTGATCCAGGAATTAAATTAATGGAAAACTCAACTTCTTGTTCTGGAGGATTTCTAGGTAAATCTTCCGGAAACACATCTACATATTCTTTCACAACAGGTAAATCCTCTATTTGAACATTCCTTTCCTCACCCATTGTAATTTAATTTTCTTCCTCTCCAATAATTGAATTTATTTGAGCTACTGGTGGTGGATCTTGATAAGAATTAGGTGGTGAATATTCTTCTATAAAGATAAGGTGTTCCTTATCATCATCATCAAATATCATAACCTCATTCTTCTTATAATAAATCTTCGCATCATGGTCTGAAAGCCAATCCATACCGAGGATTATATCAAACTCAATCATAGGTATGGTAATGAGATCAGCAGATAAAGAAAATTTATGTGCTCTAATGGGGACTGATTCACAAAACTTTGTTGCAATGATACTTCCATTAGGAGTTTTAACTGACAACTCCTTTGTTAAATAAAATTGGAAATATTTAATTTTCTTAGAAAACTGTAAAGATATGAAACAATGCGATGATCCAGAATCAAATAATCAATTTGCTAAACTTGAGGGAACTATTAAATTACCTGCCACCATGTCTTTCAGAGCTTCTACCTCTGCAGTAGTGATAGCATAAGCTTGGCCTTGATCCCTTGGCCTTTTCTAAGGTAAGTTCCCCTGATGCTTAGGAAATTCATTTGAATAATGTCCCATCTCCCTGCAATTGTAGCATTGAACATCGATAGCTTCCTTCTTCCCCTTACAATCATGAGCTTGGTGGTCTTTTCACCACAATTGTAACAGACTCTCATTCCTTTTAAGCAAGTACCAGGGTTTTTCTTCCCATATTTACTACATGATGGATATTCAACTTTTCCCTTCGTCCCCTTACTTCTATTCCCAGATTGATCAGCATATCTCTTCTTCTCTTTCTTTTCTTTAAAGTTATAAGACTCAGAGAATTCCTTTTCTGTCTTGATAGCACATGAGACAATGTCTTCGTACGACGAGAAGTATTGTGAGACTAATGCTCGATGGAGAAATGGTTTTAACCCATCAAAGAAATGATCAATCTTACTTCTTGTGTTACATATATAATCTCCAGCATACCTTGATAACCTTGTAAAGTTAGCCTCATACTTTGTGACATTCTCATTCTCCTTTTGTCTCAGACTCAGAAATTGCCTTTCCATATCTTCTTGATGGTCACGAGGAAAGTATTTTTCTAAAAACAGATCTTTGAACTCTTTCCATTCCATATTGGATACTTCATCATCTTCCTTCATGTTTTTAATAAATGGCCACCATTTATCAGCATCTCCAGTTAGAATTTATCCATTTCTCAACTACTTAGGGATTTGTACTCCCATTGAACATTGGTGGTTGTTGCCTCATGAATCGATCTAACATTGATCCTCTACACTACGGATCAGGGTGCTCCATACGGGTGAGGTTATTATTCACAACCTGAGTGAGTTGTCCCAGTATGGTGATTAGTTGATCATCACCAGTTGCATCACCAACTCCACTATAATTATCTTGAGTAGGAGGGAAATCCATACAGGGAGTACGTGCATTGATATGGTTTCTATTTCTTCCACTAGGCGCCATTTATAAACAATGGCATAAACTAGATCAGTTTATGAATCAAAATACATAATTCCATACTTATAAACAGTTAACATAAATTGAACTATTTATGGATATAATCCATAATCATAAAAATGTTTTCTTTGAGGAATTATTTACTCATAAACCCTTAATAATGATTTGTAAAGAAAATGAGAGTTATCCTAAGCATATCCCCCAGGAGTGTTGTAACCAAGAGTGTAGCAAGGCCCGTTGTCGTGCACCAGTTCCCGTTCGATTCTAGCTCAAAGCGGTGTTTTTGGGTTTTACCCCTAGGTACATCTGTGCCAGAGCTGCCTTTACCTGATCGTATCCAGATAGGGATGTATTTCTCAAAAAACTCACAAAATCTCTACAATACCGAAATTCTAGGAAGTTCTTCTATACTAATCCTCAACTTCCATCTTATGTCTATGTGCTCTAATCAGAGTTTATATAAATCTAGCTTTGAAGGTTTGTACTAAACTTCCTCTGATACCAACTGTAACGCCCTGACGCCAGTTACCCAGAGTCGGTGCATTATTACATAACATTGGCATGACCACAAGAAAGATCAAGTCTTGAAAGACTGATTAGTTTAGTAGCCTTGGAAACACTAGATATATTCATAAAGTTTTACATTACATCATAAAAATGAAAACTACAACAACATAGTCTCCATAGTCCACAATCTTATCCCCTCATACTATCCCTGTAGGTGATTCATAATTTACTTCTTCACATCCTGGGAAAAATAAAACATAGAAAAGGGGTGAGCTCAAATGCCCAGTAAGGATAAAAATATAGCGGAAACTTTTATAAATAAGAATAAACATTTAAGGCAATTTATAATTAAAACAAAAGCCTTTTAAACTTGAACTTAAACATAGTATGGAAAAAATAAAATGAAATACTTCCATTTACTTATACACATGGATATTCTACTATTCGAATAATCACATGCAATATCAATAACCACTTTCATAATGATGGAATGCATAATGCAGACTATCATAACCACATAGCCAAGGCCTCGTGCCAAGACTACAAATAAGATTTTGTCAAGGCCTTGTGCCAAGACACTAGTTTGTCTCATGAGACCTACCGATGCATCGAGGAGCTATAGCGGGATCCATCCATCACATATTAAGTCCAATGCGTTTCTCATATGAATAGGTTTAAACATAACATAAACATTAGTATTAAAAATAGCATACGAAATGTAAATACTTTCTCCATAAACCATGAATGGTATAAAAATAACACATCCACAGTCAAACAAATCACAAAACCTTCAATACAATATGGAAGTTTTGTATCATAATAAATCAACTTCAAATAAGCTTAAAATCCATCAAAGGATGTTGACATAGATGAAATCAAAACTATTTGAGAGAAATATCCCTTTTTTTGAAATCATTTAAAAGTCACATAATTATAAAATAAAACATTTACTTTTAAAATTTTCTTATAAGATTGTAAGGGAAGCATCAAATATTTTATAATGGCAGAAAATAGCCGCACCCTCCGTATAAGTTAAGAAAAACATTCTTACCTTAATTCTGTCGAAAAGGTTAAAAAGGACCTTGTTTGGAAAACGACAGAAGGATTCTTTTATAAACCACTTATAAAAGTCAACAAGGGTATATATGACTTTAACCCATATTCTAGTAAATAGTAAAAATGTTTTGAAATACATTTTTAAGAAACATGGATGTGGATGATAAAGAAGTCCCAGTAGATTATTACGTATAAACAACCTCAGATAATAAAGTGATTGTGAAATAAACCCTTACCTTGTACTTTTCCTTGGTTGGGGGTAGTTTAAACTCCTGTATAATGGTGAAATAATTGTTATTAAATTATACAAGAATCATATACATTAATATGATATCATATATGATCTTTTAACATTTCTTTGTTAATAATATCTTAGAATTATCGTCGTTTCGGGTGTTAACTTACTCGTTTTCTTTTATATGTTTTGTTACATATGCCCTATTTTTTATGGATAGGTTGTATATTATTCATATAAAAAATGATATCAAGTCCTTAAACATTATTTTTAAATCATCAAATGATAATTATACTTGAATGGATATGATGGAGAATGAATCTCATCGCGTTCGTGGAGACGGTAGTCCGTACGTACGCACGAGCGACAATATCATTATTTTGATATTAAAATAATATATAATTGGATGGTATATCATATATACAGAATCATTATCATGTTATATTTATTATTTACATGAATTATAAATCATTATTATACCCATCAAAATAATAATATATTGAATAACAATTACACCACGATGTAGAGACGGTAAGCTGTACGTACGCACGTATGGTGACATGTCATTAAAAGGATGGATAGAATACTGAATATGGTTGTACCATATTTATAATAATATTACAGTATATAGGAGATACTGGATTCATTATTTTAGAATGGGAATAACAAAGAAAGAAGAAGTTGAAGAAGAAATGAATTTGAAAAAGGGTGGTGAAAACATTACCTCTTCTTTGGGTTCTTCCTTTAGATTTAATCAAAAGGGCTCCTTAGGTTAGCTTTCTAATAAAAAAAAGTCCTCTAGTTTGTATTGAGGGAAGTTTAGAGAGTATTTTGGGTAGGGGTTGGCTGAACCAAAATTCTTTGAAGGTGTGAATTAATGAGAAGGGGGAGTTCCCTTTTATAAGAGGGGTGAGGGGTGTCACGACCCGCCCTCGGGGTCCGTGCCGTGACTACCCCAAGCCCGCCTTCCATAGGCCAGGGGCTGGCGACTAGCACCAAGGCGTAAATCCCGGTAAAAAGGGAAGGCATTGCCTTTGTAAAGTAACAAACACCACAGAGTAAGAAAGCGGAAAGTAAACACTAAACAAAAGCAGAGTACAACTGAAAGTGCGGAAAAGTAAATGGGCCAGAATACAAACCCAAACTGAAAGTAAAGTACAACTCGAAAGGGGAAAAACAGCAACTGAAAAGTAAATGCCGCTACACCGAGCTGTCCACTGGAAATCCCACCTGAAGGGTGGGTACAGATAGCTCCTCTGCTCCACAGGTCCCACCGTCTGCTCCGTGCACGTCCCGCCCAGTGGTCCACCTCCGGGTACCGTCCCGCTCTGCAAGCCTCAGCTAAGGTCAACGCTGTCCGTCGTCTGCAACCAACACAACGTAGTGCGGTCAAAGCCCGTGAAGGGGTGAGTATAAGCTACTCAGTAGGGACCCCGAGACCCCTGAAGGTCTCTCAAATCCACAAAGGATAAACCACGGAGAAAAGTACAATCACAAAGTAACAACCGACACTGCTTAGGTATATGCCCATACATATACCTAAGTCATCAATTCAAATACGCTCCAACCTCCGAGCCCAAGTACAACTCAGTCCACACAGGAAAGTAAACGTATTCCACACAGGAAAGCAAAACGTAATCCACACAGGATTGCACAACACAATCCACACAGTAAAGCAATTGGATTCAGCTCACACAAGTATACTTCTTCAAATGACGATAAAGATGATCACTGATCCATCTAAGTCGTCGGACCCACGAAGGATCGATAGGTAACTAACCCCCGCAAAGACCCACACAGGATCGGGCCCACACATGACCTGTAGGCGCTGGCTCACACAGAACCGCTGAGCGCGGACCCACACAGGATCAGACCCACACAGGATCGGGCCCACACATGACCTGTAGCACTGATCCACGTAGGATCGCTGAGTGCTGTAGTCGTCGTCGTCGAATCCACACAGGATCTCTGTACTGTCGTCGTCGTAGTCACAGTAGCAGTCGTAGCAGTAGTAGTCACAGTAACAGTCGCAGCCAGCACTAGGGTTCCCGCACACAGCAAGCTCGTTCGGAGGGTCCGCTCCACGAGCCGAGAGGCTGATACATCAACTGTCACAAAGACCAGTGTGATGTATCCAAAAGTTCCGTATCGTCAACAGGAACTCAACGCAACAGACGGCGCGTCGATCGGACGCCCGGTCTGAGAGTTATTGGCATTTTCGTCCCCGGGGCCCGGTTGGTTTTTAAGGCAAAACCAACCCGACCGTACTCCACCTGCGTCCAAACCTCGGGCGGAGTATTCCAAAAGATCCGTCTCACTAAGAGGAACACAACGCGACTGACGGCACGTCAATCGGACGTCCGTAGCTCAAGATATGAGCGTTTCCGCTCCGAAGGCCCGGTTGGTTTCGTGAACGAACCAACCCGGCCGAACTCAAAGTGATCCGAAACCTTCAGCGCGATATACCAAAACGACCGTCTCGATCCAAGTATCGCGTTGCCGCAGACGGTTCGTCGAACGGAGGTCCGAGGCTCAAGTTATGGCCAAAAGACCGGAACTGGTTCGAAACGGGGGGGTCCGGGTCCGGGCCGACCCGGCCCGACCCCCCCCTGGGGCGGCCCGGCCGGCGGCGCGGCGGCGCGGCAGCGCGGCGGCCGCGGCGGCCTGGCGGCCTGGCGCCGCACGAGGGCGGCACGCGGGGGGCTAAGCCCCCGCTTCCTGGGAAGGGCGGCGCGGCTAAAATGCTGCGCCCCTTTATTTTTTTTTAAACGCCCCCCCCCACGTGGGGGGGCCTGTTTGTGCGGAACCGGGGGGCCGGCTGCCCCCCTCCCTTCAAAGAACCGCCCCCCTCATAAAGAGGGGGGTTTTTGTGTGTTGTCCGGGGGATTAATTCCCCCGGTTTAATGCCTTCCGGCCGGCCAGCTGGCCGGCCGGTTTTCTCCAACGGGACCGGAAATTCCGGTCCCCCCCTTCGGCTTCCGACGCCGGCGGCCCGGCCGCCGGTCTTCTCTTCCGCCGCGGCCCGGAACCGGCCGCGGTTTTCGTCATCTGGCGCGGTGCGACGGCACCGCGCCCCTCCGCCGCACCTCGATTTCTTCAACGCGGCGCGACGACGTCGCGTTCTTGATGTTTCTTACATGGCGCGGCGCGACGGCGTCGCGTAATAAGGATTGGGCGAATATCCGCGTGGTGCGACGGCACCACGCCACCTTGATTCATCCACCCGCAAACAATACAACAAGAACGATGGAGGGGGTTCGGCCGTGTTCATGCGGTCCAGCCCCCTCACGTTAAGCAATAACGCAACTTAAAATATTTCAAAGACTCACGTTAGACTTGCTAAATTCATGATCAAGAATAGAATAATTAAACAATAATCAACAACCCCTACCTCGGGTATAAGTTCGAGGATTCGTCAACGTCCGCGGAAGACAACGTCGCGGAGGTCGGGCGTCGCGGTCGTCGTTCGTCAAATCCGTTGACGAAGAGATGCGTCCGATGTGATACGTCGTTGGCGAAACCTCTTATGTCGACGAAGGGAATCCGAGGAGGAAGCGGCGTTCCCTCTCGTTGACACGGAAGACGAAGAAGAGCGGAGCGGCGTTCTTCGTCGGAATTTGAGCGTTCTTCGTCAAGATGAGTGTTCTTCATGTTCTTCGTCAGAGTTAAAGAAGAAGAAGAAAATCTCCCAAAAGCTCTCAAGGTGGCCAAAGCTATTAACCAAAATAAAATAAGACACTATCTTATTTTATTAACACATCAACACAAAAGAATTTCCAAAGTTTGAAATTCAAAAGGATTAACTCCAAATTAAAAAAACTCATGTCATTTAATGAGGGGTTAAGTAAGTTGGGAGAAGATGAAAGGTTTAGGGGTTCGTGTGGGCCCCACCACACTTAATCCTCCCAAGGGAGGTTAAGTGGGTGTGGGTCCCACTTCCAACCCCCTTTGGTAGGTTTTATCAAGTTATAATAAAATTTGTTCTTCACAAATTTTATTTAACTCAAACTAAAAACCCCAAAACTAACTTTCAACCCGCAACAAACGCAACTTCCGAAAAGGTCTCTTTAAGCGAATATCGGCGCTGCGATTTCATCGGTGCCCTCAGATTTCAATTCCGAGCACCGGATCAAAAGTTAGGAAATCCCGCTCGTTCGTTCACTGAACGCACCCGAGCCAAACTTCAGAAATTGATTCCGGGCACTCCGGGCCTCGGAATCAGGTGCCGTCTGAAACCGCGCTCTTGTAAAATTCTAAAGAAAATTAAGAAAAAATTTCCCTTGAATTTTACGGGTCTTTACAAGGGGCACCTTTGGAAAAGCTAGAAATATTATTTTATAATAAATTCATATTCGGTTTATAATGGCTCCAAAGTGGATTATTTAAAGGTTAAGGCGGGGATGGGTCGAAAACCACTAGACCAATAGAATTTATATAGGTCTGGGTCATTATATTAACCTTATCTTTTAGTTTTAACTCTTAGTTAATTAGTTTGACACTTACCATGTCACTTTGTATTTTTATATTATATAGTTAATAAACTTACTATATACCTCCAAGAGACCCCCAAGTGGTACATTAATGATACATCTATCATTATATAAGTCTCTTGGACAAACCGTAGATTTTTAGGAATTGAATATCAATTAATAATATAATATTTGTTTTAAAAACTCTTTTATGTCAAATTTGACACTATTTGGAAAATTGATTTTTGTGAAAACCATAAAAGAATGATTAATTCGAAAAAAGTTAATTAAATCAATCCTAAAATGTCATATTAACCTATAAAATTAGTGTAATTCATAAAAAGTCTCAAATTATATTTATTTGGGTATTTATGATATCAATTATTTTAATTTTTCACTATTATGGTAATTACTGCATCATCATTGTGTCATAAATAAATTAAATTATTTAATGTCTAAAAATTATAAATAAAATATCATTATGTAGGAAATATTTTTATATTTCTAATGAATATTTATAATTGAATTTATCTTATGTGTAACCCTATATTAAAAATGTTTTAGTAAATAAAATTTGATTTTAACTCTTTTAACTCTTCTTTGAATTAAATAATAATAAATGTCCTAATCTTATCTAAGTGGACCTAAATGATAATATTTTATTACTAAGGTTGATTTTGGTCGAGATACACTTGTCCAATAGAATTAGGACATGTGTTAGGGTAATATTAATATCATTTTTACCCTGAATTACCCTATTTACTTTTAACCGTGGTAAATAAAAGTATAAAATTACTATTCACCAAAAATTATTTTCATCTCATTGAACCAAATTTTACTCCTTGATATTAACCGTGTCTCTTGGGTTTTCGAAATTCCAATCACAGAAGCGGTAAAATTAAGTTTTATGAAAAATTCAGTTTTTTTAACTACCACTTAGTGGTTTCACTATTCATCATAAAATGAAGTTTTTCAAAAAAATACCCAAAATTCACCCTAGGCTAATTTCGTTATTATAAATCCAAAAATGAAGTCCATTTTGAAAAATAAAATTTATAAATTTCAAAAAGTGGGTATTACTATTCATAACGTCTAGTTTGATTGGTTGTGGTGTGTTAGAACTCGATGTTGCGTACAACACACGCTATTGCATTATTCAAAGAGAAACATACCATAGGATCTTGGGGTGTTACAAAATTTGTGGCCTGGGATGAGTTATATAATGGTGGATTTTGTTTTTAGGTGTTTGACCTTCCAGAGGATCAAAGTTGAGCATCAATGACCAGCTAGGTTGTTTTAGCCTATTCCCATTATAGTGTGGAAGTGGGATGAGATCTCTATAGATTTCATGATTGGAATACATCATACTCTAATTTGAAAAGATTCTATATGGGTGATTGTCAATAGTTTGATGAAATAAGACCACTTTCTTCCCATCAGGGATTTGATAAAGGTAGAGGACCTTAGAAACCTGTATGTTCAAGAGGTTGTTTATCTTCATAGAGTGCCCTCAACAATAGTTTCATATTGGGATGCCCGTTTCACTTCCTGATTCTAGAAGGGACTTCAAGAGGCTTTGGGAACTGAGATGAATTTGAGCACTGTGTATCACCCATAGATATATGGCCAGTTTGAGTACACCATATAGGCTCTTAAGGATATGTTGCAAGCATTTTTGATTGATTTTAGAGGTTCATGGGAAATGCACTCACTGTTGGATGAGTTTGGTTATAATAACAGTTATTATTCCTTGATCAGGATGGTCCCATTTGAGGAGTTTTACTAGAAGTCTTTCCAATCCCCATTGTATTGGGATGAGGTGGGTGAGCGTTCCTTGGTTGACCAAGTATCATATAAAAAACGACTGAGACAATTTGACTGATTTAGAAATGGTTAGAGATAGATCAGAGTCACAAGAATTCATATGTCAACCATCATCATCACCCATTGAAGTTTCAGGTTAGTGATCAGGTGTTCCTTTGGGTATCTATTCAACTAGGTTACCATTTCTTGGGAAATAAGGGGAAGTTGGCACCATGTTATGTCAAGAAATTTTGTGTTGTTGAGTGTCTAGGAAAGGTATCCTATTGGTTTGATTTTACACTATGGATAACCTTAATACATGAATTATTTCATGTTTCCCAAATGAAGAGACACCATATAGACCCATATCATGTGTTGGCGTGGAAATATTTGGATCTTGAACCCGATACCACCATTGTGGAGTATCTTGTTTGTGTTTTGGATTATTAGAACAAGGCGCTCTATGGTAGGTCAATCCCATTGTTTTGGGTGAACTGGATATGAGGTAGTGATAACCATGAAAAAGGGGAGTGGGAAGATTTGGTGAGGGAGTAGTATCATCACCAATTTTCTTATGAGAATGATTTTGGAATTTTTGGGGGAAGAAAGTGGCATGGTTGGGAGTTTGTGAAACCATCTAGGTCAGTGTTACATCTAATTCTGAGTTTCTTTTTATATTTGGTTTTTTTAGAGGTTTTGGGTGATGGAGGTTGAAAAAAACATTTTTGGGAAAGACAGAACTAAGAACATGGTTAGCCCATGGTTTTACTAACCATACGACTAATTGTGTGAGGGTGCTATAGAGGATCAAAGTGGGGTTTTGAATGGTTTGATCATGGTTTATCAGAATGTGCGACACCTAGGAGTAACTGTGTGACTCATTTTTTGGAAATACTATAGACCCACATGGTAGGTGATTAGTTTATCTTACCATGCATCCAAGCCATTCGACTTATCCATGTCACTTAAAAATTGGTTCCTGTTGATTTTATATGCCTTTTCCCTCTTTTTATCCATCCATTATGCGCAGCCCCTCCTCCTTGGTGTGGAAGCTTTACATATTCTTCCTTAGTGTATTTCTCCTTGTGATCTTGGTGGGTTGACTTGAGTTAAGTCATTTTTTTGAGTTTTCTTCTTCCTTTCTCCTTTCTCATTCTTGTTATTCCATTTTCATAGAAGTGTGGAACCCTATTTGGTGGGGATGGAAGAACCTAGGGTTTTAATGGGTGTATTTGTTTTTTTTCTTGTGTATTAGGTGTGTGAGGCCTTTTTATTCCTGTTATGGGTGGTTTTTATTAAAGGTGATGAGTTTGGAACCATTTCTGAGGAAGGTGTCTCTATTTAAGGCATCTTCCATGGATTACCTTCAAATTATGAATCACCTTTAGTTTGTGTTTGTTTAATTACCAAAAAATTTATTTATGGTTGATGTATATCCCATTTTTGATGTATTCTCTGACTTGGTTTAGAAATTAGGTGTTTAAATATGTTTTTCCAAATAGGGGTGTCATGTGCACACTTCAAGTGGTTGATAAAATGGATTAAAGAGGTTTTTTTTGGTTTTAAATGTATTTTTAAAATTGTTTTATAAATGGTTTTACCTTGTGAAAATGTGTTTTATAAAATGGGAATGTTTGTTTATAAAATTATATTGGTAAGTGTGTTTTCATGGATTGGAATTTTTTATTATTATGTTGGAATAGAGTAGCACATGGGTTAACTAGGGTGTGAGTGAAGAGATGTCTAAGGGATCCGATGAGCCTTCAGGGAGGAATACCGTGAGAGATTCCATTTTGGTTTCTAAGGGACTATGAGATCCTTTGGGTAGGAATACCATGAAAGAATCCATGTTGGTTGTTAAGAGACTATGATAGCTCTTAGAGTTGGGATCAGGGAAGACCATGAGATCATATACTTTGTTTAGTTGGCTAGCATACTTTGTTTAGACTCAATCATATTAAAACCTTTAGCTTAGATCTCTAGGTTCACTTACACATGCTAGATTGATTTAAATTATTTATTTATTTTATTATTTCCATGTTTATGTGATGAGATGTGTTATGCCAATTTTACATTTATATGGTTATATAATGACGATGTTTATATTCACCCTAATCACACCTTGTTAGATATGTTGAGCATGTTATACCTTGGGCCTTGTTTATTTATTTGATTAGTGTTGAGTAATTCTTTGTAAAACATGTTTTTTTGGAAATGTAAAACCAAATGGATTTCAAAGGTTTATTTGAAAATGGTATGTTTTCAAAGTGGTTTAGTTTTGAAAAGTATTTTCAAACTAGTTTATTGGTTTGAATGGGTAAAATAATTAAATAGATTCAAAGTGGTATCCTACTAGGATTTTTTCCTCATGACCTGTATATGCATTTGATCATATATAGATTTTGTTTTACATGACATAGGTAAAGGTAAGAGAACCATGTACCTAGGTGGATCTTCATGATTACCACCATCCATCATTTTTTGGAGAAGATGTGGTCTCTAGGTTTTGGATCACATAGAGTCATTGGTATTTTGTATCCATTTGGATGTATGAATTAGATTTGTTATGATTGGACCCCTTATTTTGAGTTTTGAGCAATGACTTGAGATACCATGTATATGGCCTTTTATGACATGCTTGTATATGATGTTTATTTTGGTTTATGGGATATTCTTTTTATATGTTGATTTTATATGGATGTTGCATTTTATTTGGTTGAATATGAAAATATTAGTGTGGTCATACCATTTCATGGATGGTTCATTCCAGTTTTCCATGGGTAAAACCATCCCCAAGTGATTTTTGGTTTTGATTGATGTTTTTTTCCAGCCCATGGTAATTGAGAACATGATTCAAGACATGTGATGTGCTATCTTGGGTGTTGGGTTGGGTCAACCCGGGTTGGTTCATTACAGTGGCATAGATGGTTTGGACATTTGAGCCAACCAAACTTGGAAGATCTGATTAAAAGTAATGAAGCTATAAATCTCCCTATGCTATCACCTAATCATACAAACATGTGATATGCTTATCAGAACGAGAATATTACCCAGAATATGTGTAAGGAAAAAGAGTAGAATTCAATAATAGTTCTTTAACTGGTGCATATCGATGTGTGTGGACCTATATAATTAATATATTTCATGGGAAGAGATACTATGTTCTTTATATTGATGATTATAATAGGATGGTGTATATTATGGTCATCACTCACAAGTCTGATGTGTTTAGTTGTATACCATAGTATCAAAGAGAGACTGAAAAGACGTTGGGATAAAAAATTTTAAAATTCTGAACCAATAATGTTATGAAGTTTACCAATATCTAGGTAGAGGATTATCTTAATAAGCTTGTTATAAGACACTAACTTTATATAGTAAGAAATCCTCATCAAAATGGTGTGGCTGAGAGGATAAACCTGATCATAATCAAAATAATCAGAATGATGATTATTGAAAAGGACCCACCAAAGAAGTTTTGAAAGGAAGGAGTATTTAAATTGATCTACATTTCTAAAAAATATTTGTTTTTTATGAGAGAAGAAAATACTCCATATGAACTATGGTATGTAAAGAAGTTGACTTTAAAATAATTTAAAATATTTTGAAGTAAATGTTTCATTATCAATAAGGAGAACATAGGAAGTTTGAATCATATGAAGATGAAGGGATATTCTGTGGCTACTCAGGAAAAATAAAATCATAAAAATACTTCAATAAGAATCCAGGAAAGGTTTTCAAGTGAAATGATGTAACTATAGTGAAGAATAAGAATAATCTCCAACAAAATAGTGAGAATTTTTTTTATGAAAGTGATGAGGATGAAATCATCTCGGGGGGAGAACAAGTGGAAAATATTAATCTAGAAGAAGATACTAATGATGAAAGGGATGAATTCAGACATGTATCTATGTAGAAGATGAAGAGTTGAGATAAATTAGTAGACAAAATATCATCAATGATTAGATAACACTAGTGAAAATTAGGATAATGAACTCTCTAAAAAAAAGAATATTTCCTATCATAGGTAGATCTAAAATTAGTTTGAAGAATCCACTAAAGATGAGAATTAGGATTAGTTGATGAATCAAGAGCTTGACCAAATAAAAAATAATCATACATGAGATATTGTTTTGAGACTGACTATTAAGAATATAATCTGGACTAAATGGTATCTTCTTAACAAGATAAATGAATATGGAATGGTGATTCAAAAAAATAATGAATTGTGTGCAAGGGATACTCCCAGATTGAGGACATCAATGTTGATGAGACATTTTCACCCATGGTATAGCTGGATAAAATTTGTCTATTTTTATCAATTGTAGTGAAAATAAAGTTCAAGGTATTATATATGGACATTAAATTATCATTTATAAATTGAGTTATAGAAGAAGAGGTTTACATTGAACAACTAGATGGTTTTCTTGTTCATGAAGAAGATATTTTTTTCACTGAAGAAGGATCATTATGGGCTGAAGCCGGTACTAAGATCATAGTATTTAAGACTAGATCGGTACTTGAAGAGGCTCAGTTTCCAACATGGTGGAGTTGATTAAAATATATATATAAAAAATGGTAGTTTTCAAGGGATAATAGTGATGGTGTATGTTGAAGTCATAATCTTTGGAGGATCGAACAAGTCACAATACAAATAGTTTTCATAGTTCATGAAGTGAGATCTCAAAATGTTGATAATTAGTGAACTGATGTTTTCATTGCTTTTCTAGTGACATAAGTAATGTAATATTTATTTCTCAACATAAATCTTCTAATGAGGTTCTGAGATGATTTGGAATGGAAGATTCCAAAGATATGGAAACTCTAGTTACTACCTGAAAGAAATTGTCAAGATACAATGAAGGAAAAATAGTTAATATCATATAATATAGACATATAATTGGAATCTTATTATAATTAATAGTGATATGTCCCAATTTTTTTTCAACATGACATTTGATTATTGGGTTATATATATTATACAATATCAAAATAGTCCCAAATAAATCCAAATTCTTGTAGTAATTGGATACTATGGTATATCAAATAATAATGTATTTTAGATTTTCATATAATGAAATATCATAACATGATTTGTTAGGATGTATTGAAACTGATTGGTATGGTTCAACATATAAAAAATTTTTTACATCATGTATTGCATTTTATCTTAGTGTATTATGTATTTTCTAGCTGATAAAGAAGAAATTTTTCATTTCTCTGAGCACTATAGAGGCTAAATATATAATATACACTCAAGATTATACACAACTATTATGGATAAAGTGGTAGATTGAAGACATGGGAGTTGAGGTGGAATTTATGATCAGAATTAATTGTGATAATTCAAGTGCTGTGAATCTTAGAAAAAATAAAGTCCATCACTAAAGGACAAATCACATTACAATCAAGTATCATTTCATCAAGGAGAAAGTTGAGCATGTGTCAGTGAAGTTGGAGTATGTGCCTATAAAACTTCAAGTTGCAAACATATCGATAAAGTCCTTACCTAAAGAAGTGTATAAAAAAAATCATCTATCTCTCAGATTCCATTATAACCCACACACTTAAGTAGTGTGTACATTTAACCCCACTCCCTGAGGTATGTTTTGAATTTACCTATGTGCTGATCTGTATTATTTTTCCCATTAAAGACTCCAAATGAGCGACCTTTGAGTTTTTTTTATGAATGGGGAGAAATCTTGTTGATGAAGGAGTAAAAGTTTCTAGTTGTGGGAGATATTTTTCTATGTTGAATAAGTGGGATAAAGGAAGTTGAGGGAGTTTTAAATTTGATGATGCTGAAGAAAATCGTTCAATGAAGACATATCATGAAAGTGACCTTTGGGTTTGTAATGAAAGCGGCTGTGAATTGTGGTTGAGGAAGAATTTGTAAAGTTTGGTTGAGGAAGTGGTATTATCAAAAGAAAAAAAATTCAAAACAATTAGTATTAATCTCTAATGAAAGTTGATATCAGCTTCCAAGGATAATTTTTATCGATAATAAAGTGTTTCATTGATGAAACTTGCACGTTACTCTTATTTCTTACACCAATCTTGTCTCATGTAGGCTTAGAGTATGTGTTGAGTAAGTCTTTGATCACTATTTGGAGTCACAGGGTGAAAATAGTGGTTAAAGTATAAGGCGTGAAAAGTAGTTTTCAACAAGAAGTTTATAAATGTTTTGAATTATTTTTAACAAACTAAAATGAAGAGATCATTGGTAAAAAATCCCTTAATGTGATGTTTCAGTGTTTTTTAGTTGATTGTGTTTGTTGACAAAGTTGGTTATAATGCTTGGTGTCCAAGTTGGATTTTTGAAGGTGATGTTGTTTCCAAGTTTTTTCTAAAATTTTGGGTGTGAATTTTCGGAGGAAAAAAAAAGGAAAATGAAGGTTTTTTCATGTGATAACTAGGAGTGACACATGATAGGTGTGCAAAACCATGCATCAGGTGGGTGAAATTCATGAGACTAACCAATGGGTACACAATCATAGAAGTTTCATGCAGTAGGTGATGTCATGTAAGGAGTGCACATAAGGAAGTGTGTGGCATGGTTTTGTCACTTGGGTGGCTTATGGGACCACTTGGGTAGTGCACGGTCATAAGGAAGTACAATTAGGAAGACCTCAAAGAGTGAAGCACATAGAGGTATTTAATAGTAATTTCATGATTAATGGGTTTTATTTTCCTATATAAGGAGCCCCTGAACACTTAATTTTCAAGAGTAAAAATTATATTGGAGATCATTACTTTAGAATTCTACAAAGTTGAAAGGGAATTTTGTGGAGGTCGTGAAGTTTAATTCACATGGAAGGTCCATGATAAAGGAAGGTTGTCCGTGCATGAGGTTCATGGTGGTGTATTTCCACAAGGAAGGTATATCTAAGTGGTAGTTTTCATGTAGAGTCCACAATGAAGAAAGGTTGTTTTCATAGTTAGTGGATAGAGGCAGTCGATCATTAGGGTTGTGTGTGTTTCTACATGATCACCACATATAGGAGAAGTTTTCATAGGAGGTTCCACCCAGATCTCATGTTGTGGAAGGTGTGCTGCTTGATAGTTGTGAAGTGGTTTCATAGTTGTTGTTTGGTGGGTAGTCCATAGAGAAGAACATGTTCACACAGGGTTTTCTATGAAATAGAATTTACATAGTAAAGTGAATTTCATATCTTGAGAGAAAAATGAGGTTCAAGACACACTCACATTTATGTGAACAAAATTTAAGTTGATTCATAAAAGGAGAAGAATATTTTGGAGGAAGAGTGTGTTCACTTCAGTTGGGAGAGCAGTGTGTTCTTAAAGTGTGGATGTTTTTAAACTAGTAGGGATATTGTGTCCACTCTAAATATTGTAACAATAATATACTTAGTGGATTATGGTACATTATCAAATTTCATTTTTATACTCCATGGACTGTCCTATTTAGGGTGAACCAAGTAAAATTACCATTCCTCATGCATGATTTCATTTCACTTTATATAATTTCATGATAAAAATATAGAATAGAGTTTTGTTTAACAATGAAACAATATCAAAAGGGGGAATTTATTAAATTAATCATATGCATATTCACCCCATTCTCAATGTATTTAAACTAGTGGGGCCAACACCTTTGGACCTGTTTTTCATTATTTATCTCAAAATTTAGACAAACAATTTGTATTAAAATTAATCCTCCTTACATGACCTTATGTGTGAACCTATATGCCATCATAGCATTGAAAATAATTATGAATACCTCATTAAAAAAAGTGTATTGAATCAATTGAAATTTATTAACTAAATAATATATCTTTTAGTAAAAATGATGAATTCAAATAGATATTTTATTCTAATAATATTAATTACAGGTACCAATAATTTTTTTACCAACAAATATATCTGTTTGTATTAGTATGTCAATACCAAAAAATATTTTACTAATTTTTTTAATTTATTATTAAAAATATATATATTTTCTAAATAAATACATGATCATTTAAAATATTTACATTTTAATAATATTTATTAAAAATAATACACATACTCAAATTTTTTATATGCATATAATTGAATTTTTTATATAAATTATATATAAATTTATTGTATTTTATTTTTTTTAAAGATTATGATAATTTTTTTAAAATTATTATTATTTTTATACATGTAGTCCATTTATCCCAAAAAAATCTGTGCCCCTCTATATATTCCTACACCCTCCATGGGATCCTGAAAACCCTAAATTCCACTTCTTCATATTCATCAATTATTCTACCTCATGTATTAATACCCGTTTATTATTATTTACTCACCTTCCCATTTAGTTCTTCTTGATCACCCTGTATTAATATCGTGCTCATCTATTTCTATGTTTTATGTATATCTTGATTTTATATACTCACCACCCATCATCACATCGATGATCTTCTTCCTGTCACCACCCGTAGGTTCATCTTCATTTCTATCATTATCCCCTGAACCAAGGCCCTCAAATCCCCATCGTTACTTATAATCCACCCCCAATACTCACTTATCCCCATGCCTCCTTCCATCCTTGCATCTCATTTATAGTATCCCAATATTGGAAATCTACTGCCTACCTCCACACTCACGTCACTTATATCGACACACTAAATTCCCCATCGATGCCTACACCTTCTTTCCATGGATGTTCCATCATCTCTTACCCCTTATATAAAAATAAAGTGTTGGGAGGATCATGAAATTAGGATTATCATGAAATTGGACCATGATTTAGCCTCTTCTTAGGTATTCAATTCTTATTATAAGAGATGAGATCTTTTCTAGACAGACATGTCTCTTTTATTATGAAAAATAAAAATTACAGAAGTCTAAAAGAAATAATTTTACAATAATCTATATGGAAGTGAGGCATTGTCTCCTCTAGTAGAGAATTGGACATAGTGAGATCATCATAACTCACTCCTTTGTTCTCAAGACTATCAACCAAATTATTGGCTTCTCGGTAAGAATGTGTGATAATATAGATCATATATGAGAGTATGTACAAGAATTTGATCCACCGAACAACCATATTCTATGAAAGGTGAATGATGTTGGTTCTAATAGCCTACATAATGTCAAGGAATTATATTCCAACCATAAATTGTTCTAATTTCACTTCCTTTCTATATTAACCTCAGTAATTGGGCTAAGAATTTCAACATCAAGAGATGAATCAATTTTACATGGTCTATAAAGAGAGCTTAAAACATCACCATTGTAGTTTTTGAAAACTTATCTAAAGCTCTAAGGACCTGGATTCCCTCTAGAAGATCCATAAGAGTTGCAATTGATCCATACAAGAAGTGGAAATTTCCATTGAATTTCAAGAGTTATAGTAGGAGGGAAGAATTTACCTGCAATTTCAAGGTGTTTAAGGACTATGAAATCATGTATAGAATTGTTACGATGACTATGTTTCAAGGAATTATCATTTTTCATCACCACCAAAATTTTCACAATGTAAGATTGAAAAATGAAGGAAGACTGATTTTGTATCCCTTTATTTCATCTTTACCATATGACATGGATAAGTTCAACATTGGGAACCTAAAACAAATTCAGTATCTATTTAGAAAGAGGTATCCTAGAATATCTTGTTTGAATTGAATTTTAGTTTGGGATGATGTGTAATGAAAATGAGATGAATTTACTTTATTTTTTATTTTTAGATTTAAAAAAAATATTGATCATAAAATTTTATAAATCCACTCAAGTGATTTGATCTAGGACTCAGTACTTTTGTATTCTTCAAGTTATAATTCTCATGGTGACTCTGGTGGTAGGTTTGCAAACAAAGTATAGTTACAGTGAACTCATTACATGATAAAACTTTTAAAATTTAATACACAATCAATTTTTAATATTGATTTTAATAATTTTAGATTATGATTAATAAAAATTTTGATCATATTTTTGGAATGGTAAGATATTTTCAATAGTTATAAGGGACATGTATTATATCTTTTTTTTTCATTTTAATGATTATGTTTCCCCAATATTACTTATCATTATTATTTTATTTTTTATCATTTCAAATAGAAGGATATTTTTTTTTGAATTCCATTATTGATGTTGGTATAAATATCAATTATGTAAGTGATATTTTGTATATCATTTCAAGTATTTTTCACTATTGTTCATAAGATATCATATTAAAATTTGAAAATAAGGCTAAAAATTCAAGGTGTTATTTTATTTTCCATTTCCATTATTTTTTTACATTTTTTATTTTTTTTAAAATGTTAGTTGTTATGACTAGATTTTTAAAATTTCTAATCAAATGAGGTATATTTTTGAAATCACCTTATTTTTTTACACCTAGAAGTAACATCCCTCTCTAATTCATTGAATTTGTTCTATATGTTTTTATTCTATTTTATGACTTACAATATATTAATTATTTTTATAGTATAAATTAGATCACTAATAATCTATTCAATATACTCATACAAACTCAACCTACTATATCGTTCAACCTGGTTTTTATTTTTTTACTTTCATTTTTAATTTTATTAAATGAACATATGATTCTAATGACATCTATTATCAATATTCCTTCTAGGTTATTCTAAATAGTGTAATGCCAATATCACCCACCCATTACTATAGTAACACTTTTAACATGGATACCTATAATATGCATTATATTTTTATATTCAATAGAAATTTTATTTATTTTAAATATATAATATGATCATTTTTTTAATATGAAATATGAATACTCTATTAATATGAGATATGATGCAATATAAAATACACATTCTATATTAATATGAAATATGAGTACATATAATATGAAATCTGTTTCTTATATGAATCATTGATAGATACAATTTGTATTTTGTGTTAATATGAAATATGAATATATGCGATATGATTTCTGATTCTAATATGCGATATGCATTCTGTTTCTAATATGCGATCTGTATTATGTTTATTCTGAGTACATGTAACATGAATTATCATCCTAATATTTAATATGCATTTTTCTTATTCTCAATATATGTAATATGAATTATTTTTTATTCTAAATATATGTAATATATAATATTTAATTTTCATTATGAATATATGAAATATAGAACATGAGTTCTGAATATATAAAATATGACACACGCATCCTATATATATGCAACATGAAATGCTCATTTTATTTTGATATTTCAATATGAATATATATAATATGCATTTTTTCTATATTCAATAAGAATTTTGTTTCTACAAATATTTTATGACTTATAATATATATACATATATTTTGATCAAATAAAATTTATTATAAAAATAAAAATTCATTTTATTTAATGGGAATAGAGGAATGAAGTATAAAAAGATAACAAAACATTTTTAAAATAACATAAAAGTGTAGTTCATAATACATTTTCCTTAAAAAGAACAAGTAACATAGAAATAAATGAGATAGATAAGAGAAGTTGACCCGCTTTGAAGAATCCTTGATTTAGTCCACCTCTTAATTCCCAAGAAAGATGAAATCTAGATATAACATGTGTATAGTATAGAGTTGGTCTCCCCATTTAGTAGTTGTCTCCTAGGATTGGTCCTTGTTTAGAAGTGGAAGACCACTTTTTTATCATCTTCAACATTAACCCCCTCTAACATCACGACCACCCATCTTATTGTCCACCTTCTAGTAAATCACTATAACAACACTATAAAATCTATCCACATGTTAATTTATTATTTCAAACTATCAACAAACACATGGAATTCAAGAATTTTAACTAGAAGAGGAATGTATTTTTGAAAAACCACTTGAAAAGGTCCCCTAACATGTGACATAACTCCATAAAAATTACAGTATTTAGACAACACATCAAACACATTCCAGGAGACATAAAAATGATAATCATTATAAAATTTAGATTATATTTATATCCTATCAAGAAAAATATATCAAACAAGCCTATTATAAATGTACCAACCTGTATCAAACTCATTTAACAATGTATTGAAATCCATAAAAGATCAACAGTGATTTAGAACAAAGTATGCATCTTATGGAGTCATAAAAAAACCCTAGGTTTCACCCTTTTTTCAACCCAAAATAGCAGTAATCATAGAAATACTTCAATACAAACTGATCTGTAGAGAAAAAAACTAGTAAAAAACTTGAAATATGATGAAATTTACATGATTAAATCAGTGAACCATATACAAAATTCTCTCAAAATAAAATTAGAAGTGGCACAACAATATTATCTTGCTGGTTTTAGATCAACTTTTCTCTAAGATTTATTTATTTCTTGAAAAGATCTAGAAATCATGTCAAAAAATATTTTATTCATCTTAAATCTTCAATCGAACTCCAGACTCACACATATAAATTTAAACAAAAAACAACAACACACAAAACCCCTTAACTGCTCTTTCCTGTAGTGAATTGAATCTAAAATATAAATCATACCAGATAATTCTCTATACCTTCAAAAAATTTCTGGAAAACAACAACCAACATATTCTAAGAGCCTCACTAGAATCACAATAATATATAGTAGTGGAAAATAATAGGGATGTTAATGAGGCACCCAATTGATGCTTTTTCTGAGAAGTGGGGGGTGAACATCTTGATTTCCATGACACAGATCTAACAACTATCCTTAAATGGACATATGTGTAAAATAGAAAATAATATCCTATGATAAAAGTAATTGTCTTCTAAATTCATCCATATAAAATCCACTCATCCAAATTATAGAATATGATCTAGTTGTTTTCCTTGAATATCCTCTTGACAACAACTAGTAGTTTTGAAGGGATTCACCATACCTAATGAAAAAACTAGAAATAGATGATACTATATATTTTTTGATCATATATAATGTGGTTTTTTTTATTTCTTGATATTTGATGATTTTTTATTCATTTTATACTTTAAAAAAAATAATTTTGGATTATATTTTATATTACCTGTATTGAATCTATATTTACATATAATTCATATTTTCAATTATGTTCATATAGGATTGATTTTTTGTATATATAAAATTCATATTATCATTTCTATTTTGAGTGAAATTGATATATACCCTATGCTACATGATACCATTATGTTTTTTTACTTTCATTATCCCATAACTGGGATTGCATTTGAATTCTATTTTTCTAGTTAAAATTAAAAAACATTACATTTTATATTTTTGGTTTTCTTGAACTATCACTAAAATAAATAAGATTCATTGATAATTGAATGTTGTGTTTCCATACAATAGGAAGATTCTAGAAAAGAGATGGAGTCCTTGATGCCTAATGGTAATATTAAGTAAAGTGGAATCTAAAAATAATAAGTTATATTTATTAATGCCTCCTTGATAATATTCATCCTTGATAATATTTTAAAAAATCATGAAAATACCACCCATCTGTATAAGAGCTATATTTTCTTCCATCACATTATACAGAATTTCATACATATTTACAAATAATTAATTTTAAATAGGAACATGATGGCCACACACAAGATACCTTGTATATTAGTGTGAATCTATTAAAGTTAACCATTGGGATTTTAGGTGGTCTCGAGGAAAACTTCCATTGTCGATAAAGATTCACTCAAAGGTGGGAATTATAGCTTAAAAGTTAACCATATAATGTGGCGAGGCAACCTAAATTTTTTTAATCACCCATGAGATGTTTAAATCTTGTTTGACTGAGAAAAATAATTAGATCCTCCATATGAAGAATTTGAATTACACAATGATTGGGTGAGACATACATTCTCAATGGGCCTTAGATGGATACCTCATACATTAGGGTATTTCTATAACATTTTGTATTATAGTGATGATAACATGAGAAGATTTCTGTATGGAACAAGTGATGAGTGTGTTGTGAATTGTAGATTTTAGCAGAGAAGTAATCAAATTGTTAATTAGATGATAAAAAGGAAGAATATATGATGTAATTTTCCTCAAGTTGTAGGTAGAATATTTTTGAGTGTGCAATTGGAATAAATTTTCTTAAGTCATGGAAAATATTAAATATAGTTTTATTTAATGAAATTTATATTTTAATGAATTTATAAAAAGTTTTCTTAGTGTTTTTATGGTGTATTTGTTATGTCTTTGTACTTAGATGGTATTTTTTTATTATTTTGTTACATTTTTATTTTTTTAATTCAATATGTGACTTAAATATATATGGAATTGATAATTTGTGATGATTTTTTTGATTTTTTTATTATTTTCATATAATTTTTTATAGTAAATATAATTATAATAATGTATATTACATATAATAATAGAAATAAATATAATTATAACAAAAATATATAATACTTTAAATAACTGTATATTATATAATAATAAAATAATAAAATAATAATAATTATAGTATTATTGATCAAATATGGAGATATAAACATATAGTTTTTCATTAAAAAATGTACTATAAATTGATATTTATTATTGGTACTAATTATTGGGAAAGATAAATCTGTCATATGCATCTGTCGCTAAACATTGTGACCAAAAAATATATTATATATTATTATTATTATAATTGAAATAGAACTATTTTATCTATTACAATAAAATTTAGTGACAGAGTTTTTACCAATAATTTAGTGACATTGACATATCTATTGATAAAATGATTTACCAATAGAAAATTTAGCTTTACCAAAAAATATATCTCTATTGGAAAAATTTAAATAGTTTATAGTTCCCTAATAAATAATTATAAGTAAAATAAGGCCTTTAGAAAAATATTAGTGCTACTTAATCTATAAGGGGTTTGGTGTGATCTCAATCAAACACACTCATATCTCTATATGAATATGGCCACCATAAGATATAAATCTACACATCACGTATATGGTTATATAATCCCTTTTTCCAAGACATAAAGTGACCACTTGATATGGAACATATTGATCTACTATAGGCCTAATAATATATTCAGGATTCTTTGAAATAGACTGATTAGTTTTAACGAATACATCACATTTCATTTATCCATGTAATTGAGCACATCACATTTCACTCAACTAAGCATGGAATTTCCCAATTCTAATTTAATTATGGTCCCACATACCATACTTCTCATATAAGATGAAAATACTATTTTAGTTAAACTCAACTGATGAAATGGTCAATAACATAAAAAACCACCCCTCAATTAGCTTAACCTTATAGTTGACGTAAGCATGGTATAAAATTATGAAGGTTCACTTACTATGTATTTTTCTAAGATCAGGTAATGTAGATTCATATTAAACATAGACCCCTAAGTATATCAATTACTATACGACATTCCATGTAATACAATTTCATGGATCAATATAGATTACAAGTCTCTACTTATTATCTCATGAGTCTACTTTGCATCGCATATAATATTCTACTCACTAATCTTAACATATCATCACAACCTATAATACTCCATGATGATCATTGATTAGGGACATTTCAAAGTCATACTTTTAGGGGATATTATAATTACATTGTTTAGGTATTATATATTTCACACATGAATGAATGATAAATAATCATAACATATCATCATAACCCATAATACTTCATGTTGATAATTGATTAGGGAAAACTCAAAGTCATACTTTGAGTGGATATTATCATTCCACTTTTCATGGTTCTGTTCAGCGGTGATGGTGTTCCTCACTTTTCTTGGATCCTATTTCTCTTAATAGTCTCGTTTTCTCCTTCCCCCATTTTGAATGGAGATACTAATGGTGTGAATATTGTATGCCTCTAACCACCCCTATTTCTTCCTAACCCATACACATCATACCTCCATTTTGGGTCAGTGTGCTGGTGAATTAGATGACTTGGGTCGACATTAGTGGTGGTGTCTAATGTTCTTATTCTCCATTTCCCTTGATGGATGACCCATCATGCTTGACCCCATTTTGGTCAGGCTCGATGAGGGTTTTGGGTCAACTTGGGATGGTGTTGGAGGGGGGATAAAAATGGTCTCATTTTTTATTCTTTGTCAACATTGGATTCTCCTCATCCTTAGCTCAATTATTTTTTTCCTCTTCTGTTGGTTTAGAATTTATTCTTGATTATGTTTTTAAGTTTTCATTTGGTTTTTTGTTTGTATTTAATTTTAATGTTTTTGTTCGTATGGATTTTTCTATAGAATATTTTTGGATTTGTTCATGGTTTCATTGGGATTTTTTAGCAAAGGTCTCAACTCTCTGTAGAGGCCTTAAGATGATTCAACTTTGCCTTATCTTAATGTCCCATTTCTCCTCCCCAGGTTGGTCTAGTGTGGTGGTTCTCTGAAAGCTTTGGGATGTGGTGTTTGATTTTCCAATTATATTTAAGGCGGTGAGGCATTCATTTGGATGTTTATTGTGGTGAAATAAGGTGGTTTTAATGAATAATTTCCTCCTTTTAGTTTACGATGCTGACGACGCTGATGATGTTCGTGATGGAAATGTTGAAGTTGATCTGATTTCGTATGATGGGAACATATGTGAGCAATGATGATGAGGTGTTTAGGTGATAGGTTTTATTCTGGTAACCAGTTATGGTGGATTTGGTTTGTTTCATAATGGTTCAATGATGATTTTCACATATGGTGGTGGTCCTGAAGGAAGGAAGGTTTTGAAAATGGTGTCCGTTCGCTGTTGAGGACGCCGCTCCTACTCTAGGATGATCGTGTTGGATCATGATGAAAAAAATTGTGAAAATATGATGATTAGTTTGAAGGGGTATTTATGTTTTGTTTGATATAGTCATAAGCTCTGGTGGTGATAGGGTGGTGACGATGATGATGGTGTACCCAGGAGGATGATGGTAGGAGATGTGACTTTGGATAATGTGGGTGACTCATGGATTGATGCATCCTTAGTTTATGTGTTCCTTTTTTTTTGAATTTTTAATTTGAATTTGGAATCTTGTGAATTTTGAATCCCACCTGGTGTCTTTGATTACCACTCAACCATAAAGTGGATATCTTGAAAAAAAATAATTTTTAGTCAAAGTATCCACTACATTTTCATCTATAGCCACCCAAAAAATCTTTACATCACCCCTCTTAATGATATATTGAACATGATGGTATTTGTGAAGGATGTGTTTGGTATTTTAGTGTGATTAAGGTTTCTTTCCCTAATTAATAACTCCATTTTCCATAGTAAAGATCAATTTATCCCTCAATGATAGGAAACACCCCAAGTTCAGTAATGAAATTATAGATCTAAATAGATTCCTTCACAGTATCTGATAAAAAGAATACAAAAAATATGTCTTTACTTATTCTAAAGTACTTAAGTATAAGGCCCCAGCCTTAAACCTTACTTAATCTTGAGTTATTACAAGATTACACATTGAGGATCTTTTCAGGTTTAGAGTTTTAGAGAATTAGATCATAAAACTTGCATTACATTCCACATACAAACAAAGTGGTTACATAAAGATAGTATTCTTCTTTCCCATCAATGGAAACATATTTAAAATAAAACATGGATTCTTTATTGACACTTCCTTGACACTATCATCATATCATGTACCTTTCCCTTGACCTGTGAAAAACATTTCAAAAAAACTTGGGATGAGCATAAAAAGCTCAGTAAGGGATATAAAAATATATGGAGAGGAAACATGGGTACATATATACATAAGAATGAAATCATACTTTACCCATAAAACATAAGCACTTCAACATACCTCATCAAATCATGAATAAATCATATAAATCATAAGACATAAAGGTAACTTGAGGTATTCATAACATTCTTACGTAGGGAGTAACCCTCTTGGTTACATTTGGAATACCCATCACAGTATATTCCCTAAATCTCTTCGGATAAACCTTAACGTTACACTCCTTCACATTACCCAATGCATTGGAGAGCTATATCAGGCTCACCCGCCCTTAGTTTATCACGGAACCACCCGTCTTCATAATAATGCCCAAGAACCTCAACATAATCGTATCACATAAAACATGCATAAAGGAAACATAATATTTCCACCTTTTAATCACAAGATATCAATACAACACATTGATATAAAAACATTATGAAAACCATTTTCAATACCAAAATAAAAGAAAATTAAAACATGGTATTTATTTTTCTTTTAAAAAGAAGGTATGGCTTGTAGAGGAAGCCAAAACTCAAATAACGGTCACGACAGCGGAGAAGTCGTTGTCACCGCATACGTACGACAAAAACATTCCCTTTTGTCATTTAGTAAATGCTTCGTATAAAAAAGATTCCTTTTGAATAAACTTAAAAGTCAAAAGGGTTTATACACCATATAAAAGAAAGTTGTGTATAAAACAAAATATGCCTCAATGAAAGGAGATTGAGACGAAGTCCCATACCTCGGGTCCGACTTGACTCGGTCGTTATTTAATCTTCTAAATAATAAACTTGAGTTAATTTCTACTTGTTTAAGAACCGTTTTCAAGTTCATTATTTTTTTATATCACTTATTGCCATGTCATGAACACTATGTAATTATTTAAGTTAATAACGGTCGTTTTAACGATCATTGGTACTTGAGTAAAAAATAAGCCCTTTATAATTACAAGTTGTTCATGTATCCATTATATCCAGAATGGTATTCATGATGTAGATATCATATATGTCATATATATCCAGTACATTCATGAATTTATAATATTACATAATCATTTAGAGGTAAGAAATGAAATGCACCGTTCATGAAGATGGTAAGCTGTACGTACGCATGAACGCTACTTTCATTTCTATTTCGTATTTTATAGAATGGAATCATAATGATATAAAGGTATATTATAATTCCAGTTTAATATCATATATAATATCATAACTCCATCCTTTATACGTCCCACATATGGTATTTAACGAATCAAATCACTTTGAGGGGGCGGTAGTCCGCACTTCCTTAAATGAAGATATCGCGTTTACCCATAATGGAAACCATAAAGGTATGCCCAAAATGAAAAATACAGAAGCTTAAGTAAAACATAAACATATTATATATCATATATAAATATAGTGACATATTAATGTCCACCTTTGAAGGTGTTAAAAGAATGTTGAACAATCATCTTTTCGGGAGGCATAAATTCACCATCCACGGAAACAGTATGTCCTTTAACCATTAGATGTTGGTGTGTGTAATTTTAGCTCAAATAATTCTTATAAAAACATCCTAGTATATTAAGGATACTATAGTTGTTACAAAATAAAATAATAAAAAGATTTTAGGGGGTTGGAGAAGCAAAATCAAACAAAAGGACTCAAAAGAAGACATTACCTTAAAATCGGGTAACTCTCTTAGATTTGAGCTCAAAGGCTTCCTTGGGAAGACTTATGCCCAAAGTGAGTATTCAATAAGTAAGAGAGGGATGTGGAGAGATAAAATGGGCAGGGGTTGGCCGAGCCAAAGGCTTTGGTAGTGTGGGTAAGGAGGTAGAGGTGGGGGTCTTTTATAAGAGGAGAGGAGGGGCACTCTTGGAAAGTAAAGAAATGTTACTTTATTTGAAAATGATTTTCGGATTCAAAAGATCCCACATTGATATAATTCGAGGATAAGGTGATAAGGGTTCGAAATCCACCCATCCAATAGATTTTGGCCATGTGTAGGTCTTAGATTTTACATTATCATTCCATTTTATTTAAATCGTTAAATAATGAGGTCATCGCTGCATCATCATGATGTCATAAATAATTTAATTTATTTAAAGTCTAAAAATTATAAAAAAATACTATGATGTAGGAAAGATTTTTATATTTCCAATGACTATTTATAATCAAAAATCTGATCTTTATAACCCCATGTAATTTTTTTTAATAAAACATCTCATGTTTGTGTCATTTTTACTTTTACATTAAATAAAAAGTTATTTATGTCATTTCCCAACCAAAGTGGCTACATGGGGTCCCCAAGTTGACCCATGGATTGTCTTGGTCGGCCATGACACATACAATGAGGGTAGGACATGTGTCAAGCTCACCTCATTTTATTAAAGCATTATTTTACCTTAAACTACACTAATTACCTCTAATCGCGATTAAGAACTTAAGAGTTACTATTCACCAAAAAAATTATTTTAATCTCATTGAACCACATTTTACTTCTTAATGACAACCATGTATGTCGAATTTTTGAAATTAAAAACACAGAAGTGGTAAAATTTCATTTAAACGAAAAATTAGTTTTTATAAGTACCACTTAGTGGTTTCACTATTCATCAAAAATTGAAGTTTTTCAGAAAAATACCAAAAATTCACCCTAAGCTATATTTGATATTCCGAATTAAAAAATGAAGTCTATTTTACAAAATTCAAAACATATAATTCACATTAATTAATTTAATAATTAATTCCCACTGTCATGACAAATAGCATGATTTTATGAAACAATAAGTATCAAAAGATTGACACCATTTTAAGTCCAATTTCAAAGTAAAATTGATTACAATGACCATCATTGGATTAAATGGTAAAAATATATTCTAATTTCACTTCAAAACCAATTCAAAAGATAATATAATCATATAAATAAATTAGATTAAAAAGCAGTTTTGTTGTAAAATACTGTATTTTTCACTATTCATTAAAAATGGACATTGTCCGAAAAATACCAAAAATTCACACAAAGTAAATTTTGATGTCCCAATCATAAAGAATAAGTTTATTTTGACAAAAATAGCTTATAAAATTTTCAAAAGATAGATTTAAAAATGGTTTTCCATCAAAAGGCAGTAAAACAATCTTTTAAAAATATTAGTGTATTCTATGCTTAAGATTGGATTTATTTTCATTTTAAGCCTATAAAACACTATCTAATTCATTAATAGACATAGATAAAAAATATCTATTAATAATTACTTACTTGGGATGTTACATCCTTCCCCCTTTTGAAAATTGCGTCTCCGCAATTTATTTACTTATCGAATAAATGGGGGTACTTATCCCTCATTACATTTTCAGATTCCCATGTTGCCTCTTCCATCATGTGGTTTTTACACAAAACCTTTACCTGATTAATCACCTTATTCTGTAACACTTTCTCCATGTGGTCAAGAATCTAGACCGGTTGTTCCTCATAAGATAAGTTCTCTTCCAGCTGAACTACCTCTGGACTCAAAACATGAGATGAATCTAGCATATACTTTCTCAACATCGAAACGTGAAAAACATTGTGTACCTGAGATAAACTCGGAGGTAAAGCCACCCGGTAAGCAACTGATCCAACTCTCTCTAGAATTTCATATGGTCCAATGAACCTTGGACTCAGCTTTCCTTTCTTACCAAATCTCATCACACTTTTCCAAGGAGAAACCTTGAGAAAAACATGATCACCTACCTTGAAAGATAGATCCTTCCTCCGGTTATCCGCATAACTCTTCTGCCTACTCTGAGCTATTCTCATGTGCTTCTGAATCAGCTGAACTTTTTCTGCCATCTCTTCTACCAATTCTGGTCTCATCAACTTCCTTTCACCCACTTCATCCCAGAAAGCTGGAGTTCGACACCGCTTCCCATATAATGCCTGAAATGGTGCCATCTGTTTACTAGAATGAAAACTGTTATTATATGAAAATTCAACCAAAGAAAGATGTTGGTCCCAACTTCCCTGATAATCCATAGAGCAAGAACGTAGAATATCCTCCAAGGTATGAATTGTTCGTTCTGACTGCCCATCTGATTGAGGATGAAAAGCTGTACTAAAATTTAATTCAGTACCCAACGACTTCTGAAGGCCTTTCCAAAAGTTAGAAGTGAACCTGTGATCACGATCAGATACAATGGAGAGGGAAACTCCATGTAACCTGACTATCTCTTTAAGATACAAACGGGAAAGTTGATTTAGGGAAAAAGTATCTCGTATATCAAGTAATTGAGCAGATTCAGTCAAGCGATCAACAATATCCCAGATTGCATTATTACCTCGAGATGTCTTCGGTAATCCCACAACAAAGTCCATGGATATATTCTCCCATTTCCACTCTGTCACTGGTAGAGGATGAAGCATCCCTTTTGGTAACTTCCGCTATGCTTTAACCTGTTGACATGTCAAACACTTCACAGTAAAATCAGAAATATCTCTTTTCATTCCATCCCACCAGTAATACTCCCAAAGATCTCTGTACATCTTAGTACTGCCAGGATGAACTGAAAACGGAGAACTATGAGCTTCACATAACAACTCTCTCTTCAACTGTGAATCACAAGGCACACACAATATCTTCCCAAATCTCAAAACACAATCATTATCAATGTTGAATTCAGGAAACTTACCTTTCTGAACCATCTCTACCTTTTTCTACAACTCACTTTCTTGCTTCTGTGCTTGCTTGATTCTATCTGATAGAGATGATCTCACTGATACCTGAAACACAATAGAAGAACTTCCTGCACCAACAACTTCTATGCCAAAGTTCATCGAATCCTTAACCAAAGGATCACGTTCCAAACGCAACATTACTAATGAAGCATTACTTTTTCGACTCAAAGAATCAGCCACTTTATTTGCTTTTCCCGGATGGTAATGAATTGTACAATCATAATCCTTGATTAATTCCAGCCATCTCCTCTGTCTCATGTTTAACTCTTTCTGAGTGAATATATACTTTAAACTTTTGTGATCAGTATGTATTTCACACTTTACTCCATACAAATGATGCCTCCAAATTTTTAAAGCGAAAACAACATCATTTAATTCCAAATCATGTGTAGGGTAATTTACCTCATGAGTTTTCAACTGTTGTGAAGCATAAGCAATTACCTGATCATTCTGCATTAGGACGCAACCAAGTCCTTTCAATGAAGCATCACTGTATATAAAAAACTCACCATTCCTGGAAGGTAGTTCCAAAACTGGAGAATTCACCAATCTTCTTTTAAATTCCTAAAAAAAATCATCACATTCTTTTGTCCAGATAAACTTAACACCCTTCCGAGTTAGCTTAGTCATTGGACTAGATAACCGTGAAAAATTTCTAACAAACCTTCGGTAATAGCCTGACAAACTAAGGAAGCTACGAATCTCAGTTACATTTGTGGGTCTTGGCCAGTCTTCCACAACTTTTGTTTTTGTAGGATCAACAGTTATCCCGTCTTTAGAAACAATGTGACCAAGGAAAGAAATTTTTTGCAACCAAAACTCACACTTGCTGAATTTTCCATACATTTTTTTTTCTTTTAAGGTTTGCAAGATAACCCTTAAATGTCTTTCATGATCCTCTTTACTTTTAGAAAACACCAAAATATCATCAATGAAAACCACCATAAACTTATCCAAGAACTCATGGAAAATTCTATTCATTAAGTCCATGAATATAGAAGGTGCATTGGTTAGACCAAAAGGCATTACTACAAATTCATAATGGCCATATCTTGTACAGAACTCGGTCTTCGGAACATCTGCTTCCTTTACCTTTAGCTTATGGTACCCCGATCTCAAGTCAATCTTTGAAAAATACTGAGCTCCCTGGAGCTGATCAAACAAATCATCGATATGAGGCAAAGGATATTTGTTCTTAACAGTGATGTTATTCAAGGCCCTATAATCAATGCAAAGTCTCATTGAGCCATCTTTCTTTTTAACAAACAAGACAGGAGAACCCCATGGTGATGTGCTAGGTCAAATGAAACCTTTCTCTAATAAATCTTGAAATTGATCCTTCAACTCTAAAAGTTAAATTTGAGCCATTCGATAAGGGGGTTTTGAAATTGGCTTAGCATCAGGAACTAAGTCAATAGTAAACTCAACTTCCCGATCTGGTATTATTCTAGGCAACTCATCAGGAAAAACATCAGGATACTCATTTACCACTGGTACATCATTAATCTGAATAGTTCCTTTGTTTTCAACAATGTGTGCAAGGTAACATTCATTTCCATCTTTTACAAGTTTCTTGGCCTCTTGATAAGTTATCAACAGTAAGGGTTCATTCATGTACACAAACTGAAAGTCTTTCTGAAAAGAAACTTCTTTAGCTCTACAGTCAATCTTAGCATTATAAATAGAGAGCCAATCCATACCCAGGATAACATCAAACTCTACTAGAGGTAGAACAATAAGGTTTGCAAGTAGGTTCTTTCCACAGATAAGGATAGGAAGATTCTTATAAATTCTTTTTGCCTCAACATTTCCCCCAGGTGTTTTTACCAAAAGTTCAGGAGTCATTTCTTGAGATGGTATTCCCATTTTACTAGAAAAGGTTTCAGAGATGAAAGAATGTGTAGACCCCGAATCAAATAACACACTTGCATAATCTGAAAAAACAAAAAAAGTACTTGATACAACTTCATTTGATGGCCCGACATCTGCTGAAGTAGTTGCAAAGGATTTCACCACCCCTTTCTGCTTGTAGTCTAACTGCTTCCCATCACCCAAGCTCTTTGTCGGGCACTCGTTTTCATAGTGACCCATCTCATTTCACTTATAACATTTCACTAACTTTAAATCAAATTTGGTCTTACCATCACCCTGATCTTTTCCAGTGAAATCACGAGCCTTATATCCCATCTTACCACATAGGTAGCACTTTCCAGAATTCATAAGACATTCCCCAGCATGCCTTTTTCCACATTTATCACAAACTGGAAACTTAGTTTTCTTACCGTCAGACTTTTTTGAAGAATTCTTACCTTTCTCCTGCCACCTCGGTCTCTTCTTCTGTTGGTTGTTATAGAACACTTGATCATCGAAAAACTCCATTTCCACCTTCTCAGCACATCGAACAAGATTTTCATAACTTTTAAACTCACGAGAAGCTAACGCCCTTCGATATTTTGGCTTTAATCCTAAGTAAAAATGATTGATTTTACTATCAAGGTCTCAGATAAAATTTGGAGCATACCTTGCCAATCGAGTAAACCTTTCTTCATAGGAATCCACTGAGTCTTCCTCTTGCCTCAATTCCAAGAATTTATTTTCCATCCTAAGTCGAACAACCTTAGGAAAATACTTCTTAAGAAACATACCTTTGAATTCATCCCAGTCAAGAGCATCAATCTCATCAGCGTCCCTGATATTTTTAACCATCAACCACCACTGATCTGCTTCACCCTCCAAACGATAAATATCAAGACTAACCTTTTGATTGTCTGAACACCCCATGACATCAAAAATCTTCTCCAGTGATTTAATCCACCCTTTAGCTAGCACAAGGTCAGATGATCCTATGAATGATGGGGGATGTTGCCTCATGAAATGTTCCACCACTAACATGTTCCTCTGCGATTGATCTGGCTGATCTCGTGCATGGATACCACCACCATTTATCTCTTGAGTCAACTGCACCATTACTGCAACAAACTGTTCAGTTCCAATTCCAACCATCTTGGGATGCTGATTCAGAAGGTTATTTCCTTCTGTATGACTTCCTAGCACTTCTTCCCTGTTTCCTCTGCAGAAAACCACTCTGAACAAACATGTGTTAGATGAAGCAACATGGTAATATTCAAATGCTATATCATTTCAATTTGACCATAAAAAAAATATTTTTGGATAATCATTTAATAGAATTCTAACTCCTAAAGTTATCTAAACCGACCTATGATACCAACTATAAGGCCCTAGCCTTAAACCTTACTTAATCTTGAGTTATTACAAGATTACACATTGAGGATCTTTTCAGGTTTAGAGTTTTAGAGAATTATATCATAAAACTTGCATTACATTCCACATATAAACAAAGTGGTTACATAAAGATAGTATTCTTCTTTCCCATAAATGGAAACATATATAAAATAAAACATGGATTCTTTCTTGACACTTCCTTGACACTATCATCATATCAGGTACCTTTCCCTTGACCTGTGAAAAACATTTCAAAAAAACTTGGGATGAGCATAAAAAGCTCAGTAAGGGATATAAAAATATATGGAGAGGAAACATGAGTACATATATACATAAGAATGAAATCATACTTTACCCATAAAACATAAGCACTTCAACATACCTCATCAAATCATGAATAAATCATAGAAATCATAAGACTTAAAGGTAACTTGAGGCATTCATAACATTCTTAAATAGGGAGTAACCCTCTTGGTTACGTTTGGAATACCCATAATAGTATATTCGCTAAATCTCTTCGGAGAAACCTTAATGTTACACTCCTTTGCGTTACCCAATGAATTGGAGAGCTATATCGGGCTCACCCTCTCTTAGTTTATCATGGAACCACCCGTCTTCATAATAATTCCCAAGAACCTCAACATAATTGTATCACATAAAACATGCATAAAGGAAACATAATATTTCCACCTTTCAATCACAAGATATCAATACAACACATTGATATAAAAACATTATGAAAACCATTTTCAATACCAAAATAAAAGAAAATTAAAACATGGTATTTATTTTTCTTTTAAAAAGAAGGTATGGATTGTAGAGGAAGCCGAAACTCAAATAATGGTCACGACGGCGGAGAAGTCGTTGTCACCGTATACGTACGACAAAAACATTCCCTTTTGTCATTTATTAAATGATTCATATAAAAAATATTCCTTTTGAATAAACGTAAAAGTCAAAGGGGTTTATACACCATATAAAATAAGGTTGTTTATAAAACAAAATATTCCTCAATGAAAGGAGATTGAGACGAAGTCCCATACCTCGGGTCCGACTTGACTCGGTCGTTCTTTAATCTCCTGAATAATAAACTTGAGTTAATTTATACTTGTTTAAGAACCTTTTTCAAGTTCATTATTCCTTTTATATCACTTATTGCCATGTCATGAACACTATGTAATTATTTAAGTTAATAACGGTCGTTTTAACGATCATTGGTACTTGAGTAAAAAATAAGCCCTTTATAATTACAAGTTGTTCATGTATACATTATATCCAGAATGATATTCATGATGTAGATATAATATATGTAATATATATCCAGTACATTAATGCATTTATAATATTACATAATCATTTAGAGGTAAGAAATGAAATGCACCGTTCATGGAGACGGTAAGCCGTACGTACGCATGAACGCTACTTTCATTTCTATTTCATATTTTATAGAATAGAATCATAATTATATAAAGGTATATTATAATTCCAGTGTAATATAATATATAATATCATAACTCCATCCTTTATACGTCCCACATATGGTATTTAACAAATCAAATCACTTTGAGGGGGCAGTAGTTCGCACTTCCTTAAATGAAGATATCACGTTTACCCATAATAGAAACCATAAAGGTATGCCCAAAATGAAAAATACAGAAGCTTAAGGAAAACATAAACATATTATATATCATATATAAATATAGTGACATCTTAATGGCCACCTTTGAAGGTGTTAAAAGAATGTTGAACAATCATCGTTTCGGGAGGCACAAATTCACCATCCACGGAAACAGTATGTCCTTTAACCATTAGATGTTGGTGTGTGTAAGTGTAGCTCTAATAATTCTTATAAAAACATCCTAGTATATTTAGGATACTGTAGTTGTTACAAAATAAAAGAATAAAAAGAGTTTAGGGGGTTGGAGAAGCAAAATCAAACAAAAGGACTCAAAAGAAGACATTACCTTAAAATCGGGTAACTCTCTTAGATTTGAGCTCAAAGGCTTCCTTGGGAAGACTTCTGCCCAATGTGAGGCTTCAAGGAGTAAGAGAGGGATGTGGAGAGACAAAATGGTCAGGGTTTGGCCGAGCCAAAGGCTTTGGGAGTGTGGGTAAGGAGGTAGAGGTGGGGGCCTTTTATAAGAGGAGAGGAGGGGCACTCTTGGAAAGTAAAGAAATGTTACTTTATTTGAAAATGATTTTCGGATTCAAAAGGTCCCACATTGATATAATTCTAGGATAAGGTGATAAGGGTTCGAAATACACCCATAAAATAGGTTTTGGCCATGTGTAGGTCTTAGATTTTACATTATCATTCCATTTTATTTAAATCGTTAAATAATGAGGTCACCGCTGCATCATCATGATGTCATAAATAATTTAATTTATTTAAAGTCTAAAAATTATAAAAAAAAAATACTATGTTGTAGTAAATATTTTTATATTTCCAATGAATATTTATAATCAAAAATATGATCTTTATAACCCCATGTAAAAATTGTTTTAATAAAGCATCTCATGTTTGCGTCATTTTTACTTTTACATTAAATAAAAAGTTATTTATGTCATTTCCCAACCAAAGTGGCTCCATGGGGTCCCCAAGTTGACCCATGGATTGTATTTTTCGGAAATGACACATCCAATGAGGGTAGGACATGTGTCAAGCTCACCTCATTTTATTAAAGCATTATTTTTACCTTAAACTACACTAATTACCTCTAATCGCGATTAAGAACTTAAGAGTTACTATTCACCAAAAAAATTATTTTAATCTCATTGAACCACATTTTACTTATTAATGACAACCATGTATGTTAGATTTTTGAAATTAAAAACACAAAATTGGTAAAATTTCATTTAAACGAAAAATCAGTTTTTATAAGTACCATTTAGTGGTTTCACTATTCATCAAAAATTGAAGTTTTTCAGAAAAATACCAAAAATTCACCCTAAGCTATATTTTATATTAAGAATTCAAAAATTAAGTCTATTTTACAAAATTCAAAACATATAAGTCACATTAATTAATTTAATAATTAATTCCCGCTGTCATGACAAATAGCGTGTTTTTATGAAACAATAAGTATCAAAAGATTGACACCAGTTTAAGTCCAATTTCAAAGTGAAATTGATTCCAATGACCATAATTGGATTAAATGGTAAAAATATATTCTAATTTCACTTAAAAACCAATTCAAAAGATAATCTAATCATATAAATAAATTAGATTAAAAAGCAGTTTTGATGTAAAATGTAGTATTTTTCACTATTCATTAAAAATGAACATTGTCCGAAAAATACCAAAAATTCACACAAAGTAAATTTTGATGTCCCAATCATAAAGAATAAGTTTATTTTGACAAACATATCTTATAAAATTGTCAAAAGATAGATTTAAGAATGGTTTTCCATCAAAAGGCAGTAAAACAATCTTTTAAAAATATTAGTGTATTCCATGCTTAAGATTGGATTTATTTTCATTTTAAGCCTCTAAAACACTATCTAATTCATTAATATACATAGATAAAAAATATATATTACTCATTACTTACTTGGGATGTTACATTAAGGATATTCTTGACAGTTATCTAGTGACTCTCACAAGGATTGGATTGGTATCTACTTGTTATTATCAAAGAATAAGTGGCATCAGGTCAAGTATATAATATGACATACATGATATATTTTATGGAGGATGAATAAGGAATAATATTCATCTTTTAAAACTCCTTAGAATGGTCCTAAATCTTCTTAATATTCATGTTATACAATACTGGTAAACACCCCTTATTGGGGTTATTCATGCTAAAAAACTTTATCACTTTACCAATATATGGGTTTTGACTCAATTCAAGCAAGATTTTGATCTATCCATTAATCCCATTGAGGATGATGTTGTAATTGTTTTCAATATTTTTTAATGAGTTTTAAATTCATTTGATATGGATGAGATGATTGGAAATTATTTTTGGAAGTGTTTTGAGTTAATTTGAATAAATTTGAAGTAGTTTTAAGTTTATATATATCATCCTATAAATTATAAGGAAAATGTAAAAGGAATGCATATAATCTCTCAAAAACAAGAACTGGAAGATTTCTATAAAGATTACACTATGATACATAACATCTCACCAATGATGTGTAATATTAATCTCTTGATACTTAATATATCCCAAAGTATATGAAAGTTCCCATAAGAGTAGGATTGGAAAAGTACTATGATACTTAAGAGTAAATCCATGTCAAAGGAAAGATTTCACTAAGACACATAAGAGTAATTATGAGTTCACATTGAGTTACATAATATTATCTCAGATCATATGAAAATTAATATTGTGATATGTAAGATTAACTTCAAGGTTTCAAAGTTCACTTAAGATTAAATTATAGGATATAAAAGAATAATTTTGATATTCTAGAGAATAAGTAAGAAGAATTTTGGCTCAAGTAAGATAAAATATGGTGATACATAAGAGTAACTTATGGATTTCAACCGATATGTAAGATCTATATTAAGGTCACATAATATTAGAAATTTGTTTCTAGGTGAATCATAATATTTAAATATGATGATGATTTTTTTTCTTCAAGAGTAAAACATCCCAATAATTTTTGATAATCACGATTCATACTGAGAATTCATCAAGATATAAAGGAGGAAGTTGTACCATGAGATGAAAAATCACATCATGATATAATTGTGAGATCTTGGTTTTTTATAGAGGTACATATCATTAATTTTTGGTTTAAATCTATAATTTTATCTTAGTATAAATTTATAAGGGATTAAGGAAGTCTTTGAGAGTGTTCAGGATTGGTTCAGAGTGCGTCACACGGTTGGCACATGATTAGTGCTAACCGTGAACCTCAACCATGCAAGCCATAAGGGGGTGTCAAAATTTTTTTATCTATTCAAAGAGGGACACATTTCTATATAGGAAGCTACAAAAAATTTATAGAGGTGAACCACATGGGGTATGCATGGTTTATCAAACCATGCATCTAGATGTGTGAGGGATATGTTTCATTGGATAGTGAGCATGAACGGGATATGCATGATTTATCTAATTGTACACCAAGCCCATGCAAGGTGTGTTCCTTTAGATAGTGTTGGAACACGATAGGTGCATGGGTTGGCCAATCATGTAGCTAGACCGTTCCCCTTAAAATTTTGGGGAAATTGTGTTTTCCCATCATTCCTCTTAAGTCTAAATTTCTTTATCCTCCCTCATTTTCACTATAATGACCCAAACCTCTCTGAGTCATTCCTTTGTGGAAATCCTATGTTTTGGGTGTTCTAGGGGATATAAGTGACTCATTCTGAGAAGTTTACCAAAAAATTATAGTTTTTCTATTAGCGTATCATTTTGAACTGTTGGTGTCGGCATGTCATTTTGAACTGTAGGTGTCAGCATGTAATTTTAAACTATCGGTGTCGGCGTGTCATTTTGAACAGTTGGTGTCGGTGTGTCATTTTGAACTATCAATGTCGGTGTGTCATTTTGAATGATTGGTGTTGGAATGTCATTTTGAAATGTCAGTGTTAGTGTATCATTTTGAACTATCAGTTTTGGTGTGTCATTTTGAACCATCAGTGTCGGCGTGTTATTTTGAACTATCGGTGTCAGTATTTCATTTTGAACTGTCAGTGTCGGCATGTCATTTTGTACTATCGGTGTCAACATGTCATTTTGAACTATCGGTTACGAAATTTCATTTTGAACTTTCAGTGTCGACTTATCATTTTGTAATGTTGGTGTCAGCGACTCATTTTGTACTGTCGGTGTCGGCAATTCATTTTTATACTATCAGCATTGGAATCAACATTAGCGTTAGTGTTAGTATCAGTGTCAGCTTCAATGTCGGTGTCAGTGTCAGTGTTATCACCAACATCGGTGTTGGCATCAACGTCAACATCAATATCATTTCTAGTTTCACCCCTATTACATTTTATTTGACGTAAATCGAGTTTAAAGACTTGTTTGGACATTTCTAAGGGAATTTAAAAGGATATTAATTATATATTTAATATCCTAATGATCAGGAGACTTTGAAATAGTCAAATCATGTGATCTTTTCCTCGATATAACTTTAATGTCCTTTGGAACCATTTCCTTCCATTTATATAGGATCTGGCTTTTTCTAAAAGCCAAGGTCTCTTCTCTTTTCTCTTAGTGCATGGATAAATTTTCTTCCCAAATGAGTTGTGAAACTATGCTAGATCCTTCTCTTGATAATTTTTACTTGGATTTTATTATTTCTCACATGACCCCCTGTTCTTGGCACAATGAGGAACTTTGATCATCTGTTGTTCTAAGTAGGGATTTTCCTTCGTCTCCCTTAAATTGTGTATCATGCGGGGTGGGTGTAGTAATGATTATTTAGAGAGAACAACTGAATTCATTATTTAACAGGATTAATAAATGGGGGTGTAAGATGATGATAAAAATATAACAAGACCTATTATGTTAACAATAAGGGAATTGAAGATGGATGAACGTTGAGTGATGTTTTATTTTATTATTCTTTTTTTCCTGTTATAAATTATTGTGGTTGTAAGGCCTTCTGAAAATCATGGCCTTTGGTGGAATTTTCTTAGGCAATGGTGATGATATTATTCTTATTATTGATACTATGTGAATAATCACAAATATAAATCCATTTAATCACATACACTTGGTTAAATAAATGGATTCCCCAAGATCAAACTTGTTCTGTGATCACCCCTATTATTTAAAGTGGAATTAAAGAACCCCTCTTACTAAATCTAAATATGATTGGATTAATGGTGTGGATGTGTGATATGTTTGGTTGGGTTTTTTACTTCATGGTGGTTGTGTGAAGTTGCTGTCAGTAGCTTAACTATGGGTATTAGGGTGGAAAAATAAGATGGTTCTGTGTTTTGGTATAACCTATTTGTGAAGTGGGGCTGTTGATTGGTTATTTGTGGAATGGATGAACCTGTAGGTAGTGGGATTACCTTTGGTTGTGTTGTGGCTGTCAAAAATGTTGTGTAGTGGGACTACATTGTGGTTATGTGTTTTTGTGAAGTGGGACTGAAGTTTGGTTTTTAATTGTTGTGTTTGTGTATAGTTGTGGTTGGTAGTTTCCTGGGTAGTGCTAGAACAAATTAATGCAAAATACTTAATAAATAATGACAAGCAGTTAAATAATAAAGGGGTTAGGTTTATGTTTTTGGTTGTGGTTGTGTGGTTGTGCATATAGGGATAGTACCAAAAGTGGTTTTGTGCGGGTTGGTTATTGGTTTGAAACCTATAGGTTGGGATGAGTGTTTACTTACCTACAAGTATAAATTGCTATTCCTTGTGATTTATATATGCAACCACCCTTATTGAGAACCATGTGATGAAAAAACCCATATCATGGGGGAGGGTGTCATTCCAAACATCCCAGTGGGAGGATGGATGGTTGATCACTAGATTTTCTCTGCTCCCTCTTCCCCACCACTCAAGTTATCCGAGTAGTCTGTAGTGGATTGAGGTTTACTATCGCTCAAGTTATCTGGACAGGCTGTAATGGATTGAGGTTTATTATGGACCAAAATTTTTATGTAATGTTGTGTTGTATATGAGAGGAACAGGTGTCTATGGGACAAGTTTTTTTTCCCAAGTGTCTTCGAGATGAGGCCCAAGTGTTTTCGAGTGAGAGTTATGGTTGTTTTAGCCCACGTGTTTGTGGGCAGGATGTGTTGTGTGGTTGTGGACCAGGTTTATATGGGTGGTATTGGTGATTGGTTTTAGGCCTAGGTCTGTGTGGGTATTTTGTGGTAATGGGACTGCATTTGGGGAAGGGTGGTAGCTTCAAGATGTTAGCCATTAGTAATGAGTAGTTAGCCATTGGAAAAAGTGGTACGGGGTGCCCAAATCATCGACGTGCTTATATTATTACCTTACTTGACTTGCATTATTTGGTGAGTGTTCCTTGGTGAGGTTGGGTTGGTTATCACTCCTTGGTAGGTTCTTTGAGGTTCTACTATTCTCTCACAGGAGAATTATTATATTCCCCCACTTGTACAAGAGTGGCTTTAGTTTTTCCTACTGGGCATACTCATATACTCACCCTACATATGTCAAAACTGTTTTTAGGTTTCCAGGAGGAATTTTAGGGACATTCTAGACTCTACTATCTTGGGCATGGGGGATAGTTGTTGTGATTCCACTTATTCTCTTTCTTTTGGTACTTTCTTTGGTTATTTGGTTATACTTTTGTCATCGTTTACGTTTAAATCATGCATGGGTTGGATTTTGGTTTCCTTTATATAAAAATTTTGTGGTGTTTAGGATTTTTACCGTCTTATCTCTCGATAATATTTTCATTAAAAAGGGTAATGCCTTCCATTTTTTGTGGGATTCTATACCCTTGGTTCTAGTCACCACTCGAGGGCCTATTGAAGGCGGGACTTGGGGGTCATTATCTCTCCTTCATCTTGAAGAAGGAAGGGCATGACACTTTACTCTCCCTTCCCTCATCTTGAAGAAGGTGGGTCATGACAAAATGGTATTAGAGCCGATGGTTGAGAGATAGGATAGAGTTTAGAGTTAGACATAGTGGGGATGGAACGAGATGGTAGGGAAATAGTGTTAGGAAATCATGGTGCATGAAATAGGCCAGGGAAGACCAGCTCAGACATGAGATTTTAAGCCCCCCTATGATCTGATGCAAGGAATCTGAGCCTACCGAACGACCAAGTGAGGCTACATTTATTACAGGGTAGAGACCCTAGGGAAGGTACATGCATCATAATGACTTTTTTTATTATGTGTGTTGGGTGTTTTTGGAATTTAAAATAAATGAAGAGTTAAAATGAATTTAAAAGAAAATTTCTATACTACTCGAGCTTAGGAGTTCCTTGTTTACCCTTTTATGCTATGGAAACTGAGAATCACCCACGTGTGGTACAAGAAGTTGAGGCCTAGTAGGATGACCTGGTTGATCAGTAGAGGGTTGATCGAGAAGAGGAAGATGACTTGTGGTAGAAGAACCTTCATGTTTTCTAGAGGAAGACCCTAGGAAAGTATGAAGGCAGTGTTTCCGAATTAGAGATAGAGGGATGTATTGAGGATATTTCAATCACCTTTACCTTGATATGGGCTCCGAGAGAGTACTGGTTTCCTCTGGCAGTGATCTGGATGTGAGGATAGGCGTGTTAGTGTGGAATCTTTACCTTGGAGAGAGGAAGGAGACCAATGTTTTTTGGGCTGACTTTGAGAAGAAGTTTTAGTATGAGTTTCTCTGATTGATTATGAAGGCCAAGAAGAGATATAATATTCTCTCCCTTTATAAGGGGAGTATTTTGGTGAGGGAACTAAGGATCAAGTTCAAGAATCTACTAAACTTTCCCGTAGATCTCTTTTCAGATGAGGAGTCGTGGGTGGGACGCTTGGAGGAGGCACTCCGACCTTCTCTTCAGTATGTCGTCACTCCCTTTACCCTACTGACATACGTAGAGGTTCAGAAGAAGGATGAATTAGTGTAAAGGATGCACTAATGGGGATGTGTACCATAATAGGGGAGACATTCTAGTTCTTCAAAGTGGAATGAATTCAGCAGCAAGCCTCCGACATTAGGGCCTTACAAGTTTCAACCGGTAGGAAGTAGGCCTTAATAGTTCTAGTTTTGACCTCCTGGTCCTCGCCCTTTTTCCATGGTCTTGGGACCAAGGTGATTTGTCTGTGGAGTTTGTGGAAATCTTCAGAGTCAGTTCCCAATTTGTGTTCATCTTAGTTGGGGTGGGCAAGTTTAGCGCCCACCTCAGAAAAAACCGCTTCCGGTTATACCTTTCCAGTAGTAGCAGGACCCTACTGCACTGAGGGAAGATGGTTCAAGAGGAGTTCGACCATAGAGTGATCCTCAGGGACCTTGACCAAGGTATGGCTAGGGAGGTGGTCAATATCTAAGGGGTAGAGGAACTAGGCATGGGCAGTTGCACGCCACCAAGGTAGCAGTTCTAGTGGGATCAAAGATTGTTTGAGGTATAATCAGTCTATTTAGCACTCTTTATTATGATTTGTTTGATTTAGGAGCTTCGTACTCATTCTTTTCACTTATTCTAGACCATTATTTGGGACTAGATGTAGAGATACTTTCTATGCCCTTGGTGTTGATCACGCTAGTTGGAATTCAAGACAGTTTGTTTGATGTTTCCAAGGATGTAGAATGATGTTGGGGCCACATAAGTCTAGTGGGGATCTTCTTTTGCTTCATATTTATCCATACAATATCATCCTAGGAATTGACTAGTTTTTTCTATTCATTCAGTTATTGAATTCTTCTAGAGAAGAGTCATGTTTTTCAGATGTGGATGGCCAATGCGTAGCTTTCTTTGGTGAGTGGAGATGTTAGGTGGGAAGTCGATGTGTGGAGAATCTTCTCTCTTTGATGGCTGAGATATCATTGGAATTAGTAGATACAGAGATGGTTGAGGTTATGGGGGTTGTTGAAGAGTTCCTGTATGTCTTCTTAGAGGAGGTTGTGACTCTACCCCCTCAACGTGACGTTGAGTTTGGGATAGAATTTCAACCCAATGCTTGTCTAATTTTTATGGATCCCTATCAGATTAAGTCTTTTGAGTTATGGGATTTGCAAATTTTGATCGAATATATGATGATTAAGGGATTCATATGTCCTAGTGTATAACCATGGGGTGCTCTATTCTTGTTTGTAAACAAGTCAGATGGTGGTCTGAGGATATGCATTAACTACCGGAGACTGAATCAGGTAACGATCAAGAACCATTACCCCCTTATGAGGATAGAAAATATTTTCAACCAACTAAGGGGAGTAGTTTGGTTATCTAAGATCGATATGTGGTTTGTAAATCACCAGTTGAGGGTGAAGGAGGGTGACATCCTGAAGACTGCTTTCAGGTGTAGGTATGGGCACTTTAAGTACATGGGCATGCCGTTCAGTGTAAAAAATGCACTAGCCGTGTTTATGGGGATCATGAAATCTATTTTTTGTGAGTTCTTGGACTAGTTCATCATCTTTTTCATCGAAGAGATATTGATATACTCAAGGTCAGTGGAGGAGCACGCCGAGCATCTAAGGAATTCCTTGGAGTTCCTCTGACACCGCCAGATCTATGGGAAGTTTTCTAAGTGCAAGTTTTGGATGCGAGAGGTGAACTTCCTTGGACATGTGGTGTATTAGCAGGGGATAGTAGTGGAACCATAAAAGTTCGAAGCAATTTTTTCTTGGGTAGAACCAAAGAATGCAGTAATGTTCATAGCTTCCTGGGTCTGGAAGGCTATTATCAAAGGTTCATACCCAACTTATCACGAGTTGTAGCTCTATTTAAATCCTTGACTAGGAAATACTAGGCCTTTGTGTGAAGAAAGTAGTGTTAGGAAGCTTTTAGCTATCTAAAGGGGAGGTTGGTCAGTGATCTGGTGCTCAGGTTTCCGGAGGAAGGGGTGGTGTTTGAGGTGTTTTGCGATGCATACATATTAGGTTTAGGGTGTGTGCTGATGCAATAGTGACATGTGATCTCTTATGGGTCTAGGAAGTTATATATCCATGAACATAACTATGACACCCATGATCTGGAGCTTGCAGTGATCGTGTTTATGTTGAAGTTGTGACAACATTACCTTATTAGAGAGAACTTTGTAGTATTTACAGATCATAAGAGATTGAGGTATATCTTCTCCCAATGAGAGATGAACTTGCGGAAATGGAGGTGAATGAAGTTTCTCTAGGACTAGGACTTCGATATATATTAAACCTCAGGAAAGGGGAACATGTTGGTTGATTCCTTGAGTAGGAAGTCACAGAAGGAGGTAGTCCAGGAATCCAAGGATTCTTGGAAGGCAATAGAGGAGTTGGCCACTTTGCGTCTGGATGGGAGAGTGGATGGTGGTAGAGGTTGTCTATTTAAGATGATAGTGAAGTCTTCTATGATGTAGTAGGTGGAGGAGTCTTAGTGGGGAGAATCCGATACTGAAGTGATGCGTGATCGCGTTGTCCAGGGTGATGCTCTGGAGGGATGGTTAGAGGATTGTCAAAATCTGATATTGTTCTATGGAAATCTATTTTTCCCAGTGGTTATGCATGAGGGAGTTCTATGTGAGTTCTATAGATCAAACCTAATGGTACACCTAGGAGTTTTCAAGATGTACCGAGGCCCGAGGGAATAGTTTTGGTGGCCTGGGGTGAAGTGGAAAGTGGTAGAGTTTGTAGAAAAGTGCCTAATGTTTCATCAAGTGAAGGATGAGCACCGTGTTCCTGGTGATCTGTTTCAGCACTTAGATGTCCCCAAGTAGAAGTGGGATGAGATATCAATTAATTTTGTCACAGTACTACCCAAGGATCAGGGAGGCTGTGATGCTATCTGGGTAGTGGTGTACCGACTAACGAAATTGGCTCACTTCCTGATGATCAATGAGTTGAGCACAGTGGATTCCTTGGAAATGAGGTATGTGGATGAAGTGGTGTGGATGCATGGGGTTCTGAGATCTATCATCTCATATTGGGATGCACGGTTTACCTCAAAAGTATATAGGGGATTACAACATGCATTCAACACCTAGATACACCTTAGCACTTCTTTCCACCCTCAGATGGATGGGAAGATAGAGAGGACCATCCAAAATTTGGAGGATATGCTGTGGGCATGTGTTATGGACTTCGAGGGATCGTGGGTATGAAATTTTCCTCTGGTATAGTTTGATTTCAATAATAGATATCACTATACCATTGGTATGACACCATTTGAAGCATTGTACGGGAGACCATGTCATTCACCCTTGTACTAGATAGAGGTTGGAGAATCAACTGTCATTGGGCCAGACATGGTGCAAATCACAACAGAGAAGGTTCATCTCATGTGTGAGAGGATGAAGGCAGACCAGGATCAGAAGAAGTCATATGATTATCATAGTATAAGGCCCTTGGAGTTCAAGGTTGGGGACCATGTGTTTCTGAACATTTTCCCTCGATGTGGGTCGCAGAGGCTTATTAGAGAAAGAAATCTCTATCCCAGGTTCTTCGAACCTTTTGAGGTGTTGGGACGAGTTGGTGAGGTGGAATATCAGCTGGCATTTCTACTACGATTAGAGAGGGTCCACAACTTCTTTCACGTATCTTAGATTTATCAGTATCTACATGATGTCTCCCATTTCCTTGACTTGGGAGAGTTGTATATCGAGGGTGAAGTAGTGTTCATGGACCAACCAGTGGAGATATAAGACCATCGAGAGAAGGTTCTCTTTGGATGGACCATTCCTTTGGTTCGTGTGTTGTGGAGGCATGGTGGCCTTGAGGAGAGAACTTGGGAGTGGGAGGCACAAATGCGTGCCTAATACCTGGATTTTTTCTGAGTTTTTCTCTTGTGTTTTGATTTATGATTTTCTTATGTTGTAATGATTGAATTTATTTCTATGAAATGAGTTTTTTCCTTTTTAATGATGTTTGAGATGTCCTGACATACGAGGAGGGGAGGACCTAATTCCTAATCAAGACACATTAATGCAGATGCGATTAAACCCCTGTGGGTGAGTCAGTTCCACCCAAAGTGGATAGTATCTTGACATGGGATAATGACCTCCCTAATCCATGTGTTAGGATAGTGTGATCTTTAAGGTTCATGTGGTTGTTTGGGGTGGTAGCTATTGGGGATGTGTTCTTGGATGTTGAGGTTTTCACTCTAGTTTTGGAACAACATAGGGTGGTTTGTCCTTCAGAGGTATCTTATAGGGTGGTTGTTCAGACCCCTCTTTCCTCTGGTTTGGTTTTGAATTCTCTAGGGTGAGAATAGTTTGATAGGTATTTGATGTAATGAACCAGACCTCTTTTGGCCATTCCTTTGTGAAAATATAGTGTTTGGGGTGTTTTGGGTGATATTGATGACTCATTTTGATAAGTTTACCCAAAAAGTATAGTTTTTTTGTCAGCGTGTCATTTTGAAATGTTGGTGCCAGTGTGTCATTTTGAACTATCAGCGTCATCATGTCATTTTAAACTATCAGTGTCGGTGTTTTATTTTGAATTGTCAGTGTCGACATGTCATTTTTAACTTTCAGTGTTAGTGTGTCATTTTGAACTATCAGTGTTAGTGTTTCATTTTGAATTTTCAGTGTCAGTGTGTCATTTTAAAATGTCAGTGTCTATGTATTATTTTAAACTGTTGGCGTCGGTGTGTTGTTTTTTACTGTCGGTGTCGATGAGTCATTTTGTACTATCGGTTTCAGGGAGTCATTTTTGTACTGTCAGTGTTGGAATTAATTTTAGTGTCAGTGTCGGCATCGGCCTCAGCATCAATATTAGTATTATCATCAGTGTCAGCACCAGTTTTGATGTCGGCATCGACATTAGCATCAACGTCATTTCCAATTTTTCCAGTTTCTCCCCTCTTATGTTTTATTTGACATAAATCGATTTTAAATCATTGTTTGGGAATTTATGAGGGAGTTTCAAATGATATTAATTTTTCATTTAATATCCTAACACTCAGGAGACTTTGAAATAGTCAAACCGTGTGATCATGGCCACAATTTGACTTTAATGGCCTTTGGAATCATTTCTTTCCATTGATATAGGATCTGGATTTTTATAAAATCCAAGGACATCTCTTCTCTTTTCTCTCAGTGCATGGAGAACTTTTCTTCCCAAAAAAGTTGTGTTCCTGTACTAGAGACCTATTTTATTCATTTTTTCTTAGAGTTTCCTACTACTCATGAAACCCCCTATTCTTATTACAAGAGGAACTTTGATCATCTTTTGTTCAAAGTACGGATTTTACTTCATCGCCCTTAAATTGTGTATCATGCGGTGTGGGTGTATTAATGCTTCTAGGGAGAGAACAACTGACTTTCTTATTTAACAAGAGTAATAAATGAGGGGGTAAGATGATGATAAAAAGATAACCGGACCTTTTATAATAACAGGCAGGGAATTTAAGATGGATGGATGTTGAGTGTGATTTTATTTTATCATCCTTGTTTTCCTGTTATAAATTATTGTGGCTATAAGGCCTTCTAAAAATCATGGCCTTTGGTGGCCTTTTCTTGCACACTGGTGATGTTCTTATTCTTATTTTTGATACTTTGTGAATAATCTCAAATACCAATACATTTAATCATGCACACTTGGTTAAATAAATGGATTCCCTAGGATCAAACTTGTTCTATGATCACCCCTGTTATTTAAAGTGTAATTAAAGAACCCCTCTTGCTAAATCTAAATATGCTTGGCTTAATGGTGTGGATGTGTGATATGTTTGGTTGGGATTTTTACTTCGTGGAGGTTGTGTGAAGTTGTTTTTGGTATCTTGACTGTGGGTACAAGGGTGGAAAAATAAGATGGTTCTGTGTTTTGGTATGACCTGTTTGTGAATTAGGGCTTCTGATTAGTTGTTTTTGGAATGAATGAACTTGTAGGCAGTAGGACTACCTTTGGTTGTGTTGTGGCTATCAAATGTGTTGTGCAGTGGGACTGGATCTTGGTTTTTACTTGTTGTGTTTGGGCATGGATGTGGTTGGTAGTTTCTTGGGTCGTATTGGAATAAATTAATGTAAATTCCTTAATAAATAATGACAAGTGGTTAAATGAGAAAGGGGTTTGGTTTATGTTTTTGGTTGTGGTTGTGTGGTTGTGCATATAGAGGTAGCAACAAAAGTGGTTCGGTGTGGGATAGATTTTGGTTTGAAACCCATAGGTTGGGTGGAGTGTTTGCTTACCTATAAGTATAAATTGTAGTTCATTGTGATCTCTATACACACCCCACCCTTGTTGAGAACCATGTGCTGAACACCCCCATCTCATGGAGGAGGGTGTCATTCCCAACATTCCAGTGGGAGGATGGATGTTTGGTCACTGACTTTTCTCTGATCTCTCTTCCCCACCACCCGAGTTATCTGGGTAGGCTATAATGGCTTGAGGTTTACTATGGCCTAAGATCCTTCGGGTAGGTTGTGTTGTGGATGAGAGGCCTAGGTGTCTGTGGGCCATTTTTATTTTCCCAGGTGTATTTGGGATGAGGCCTAGGTGTTTTTGGGTGAGAGCTATGGTTTTTGTGGCCCAGATGTTTGTGGGTGGGATGTGTGGTGTAGTTGTGGCCCAGGTGTCTGAAGGTGGGATTGATGAGTGGTTTGAGGCCCAGGTGTGTGTAGGTAGGTTGTGGTAGTGGGGATATATTTGGGGAAGTGTGGTAGTGTCAAGACATTAGCTGTTAGGAATGAGAAGTTAACTAGTGGGAAAAGTGGTGTGGGATACCCAAATCATCGATGTTCTTATATTATTACCTTACTTGACTTGCATTATTTGGTGAGTGTTCCTTGGTGAGGTTTTCCTGGTTAGCACTCCTTGGTATGTGCTTTGAGGTTCTACTGTTCTCTCATAGGGGCATTAGTATGTTCCCACACTTGTGCATGGGTGGATTTAGTTTTTACTGCTAGGTATACTCATATACTCACCCTACGTATGTCAAAACTATTTTCAGGTTTCTGGGAGGACTTTTAGGGTCATGCTGGACTCTACTAGCTCAGTCGTGGGGGATATTTTCCATGCTACTCCTTAGTCTCTTTCTTTTAGTACTTCCTTTGGTTCTTTGGTTGTATTTTTGTCACATTTTACATTTAAATCGTGCATGAATTGGATTTTGGTTTCCTTTATATAAAAGTTTGGTGTTTTTTGGGATTTTTACCATATTATCTCCTAATCCTATTTTCATTAAAAAGGGTAATGAATTATATTTTATGTGAGATTCTATACCCTTGGTGCTAGTTGCTACTTTGGGGCTTATTGAAGATGGGAATTGGGGGTCATTATCTCTCCATCTTAAAAAAGGAAGGGAGTGACACTTTTCTTTCCCTTTCCTCATCTTTTAGAAGGCGGGTCATGAAATTCAAGGTTAGTGGACTACATGAGGGCTCTCTTTTCGCTCATCCTAGGATTTGAGATAACTTATCCATTTAGCATCTGATTCAAGTTCCATTTTTCATGTTGGATAACCCTCAGTAAGGCTATCCTCCCTCGTGATTCTTTTCTTGTTTTATCTTGCTGTCTTGGATATTATTTCCATGTGATCTCATATATCCTATTTTCAAGGAATTTTTCTAATTTTAAGATTTATTCCATTATAGTTTGAATATAAATCTAATATAGGATAAGGATTCATCTACCAGTATAATATAGGTGGTCTATAACTTTTCCCTAATAGTTTGGGTTTTTATATTACGATGCCGTTATGCCCCACGTCGGACTTTTAGGGCATTGCTCCTAAAACTGATAAACCTTAAATTAATTGTTGAAACTTCATTTAGATATAATACGACACCATTATGAATGGTCAGAGGTCAACAAACTCAACCCAAACCACCCCTTGGGTAAGTTCAATTATACACATTTATGTCTTATTTATCTTTTATAACTAAAACACCATTAAGGTGTGTTTGGCTTGGAGTTGGCTGGTGAAATGAATTATAATTAATTAATTGAACATTATGTGAAGTGGATGTCCCCATGTACCAATAGATCACTTATAAATTAATTAAATAAAGGGTGAATGGTAAGAGAATATCACATGAACCTTGTTAAACAATGCAACGACAAGTAGTTTACACTTGGACCCTTTTATTACTTTTCATTTTTTATGTTTCAAATGATGAAATGAATTTATTTAAAAACATGAATTATACACCATGGCCCCTTGTTATTAATTATCAAATGAAAGTTATATTTGGTAAGGGTGAAATTCCTTATCCTAGATTGTAATAAGACATGGATGAGGTTACATCATGCTTACCTCCTATGATGGACATGACATTCATTATTGCTTATTTTGTAATTACTGGATAGGAAGTTATTTTTTTATTATTTTTTAACTAATGGACATGATGTACCATATAGTTTATTTTTAACTAATGGATCTAGAATTCTATATTACTTAATTGAAATTGATGGACATGACGTTTCATCTCACTTATTCTTTATTTGGAATAAATAGACATTATGTTCCATGTTGATTATTTAAAATTTATGGACATGAAGATACTTATCACTATTCTAAAACAATAAATGTTCAAAGAAATTTCATATTAGTCTGAAGTAGGTAGTATTAGATGGGTGTCCCATGGGGAACTTGAGCCAATATGAGTATTATTTATTTCATTCACCACCTTTTTTATTATTACCTGCACACTAATTATGATATATTCATATACTGAATAGTTATAGACACCATTGGTGGTGTCCTATTGAGTTTAGTCACACCCTGTTTGGGCCACCATTTGTTACCTGGATAGACTTCATGGATGTAGGTTGGGACAAGGGAAATTAATCAACTATAGATGATTGAATTTCTATACTAGGATGGAGTATGAGAGCTGAGAATCGAGCTAGTTCTCATGATGATGTGGAGTTTATATTTTTGGTATTTTTATATATTATCTGGTATAGCAAGTACTATTGTATACCTTATAGCTTATTCCCCATATTCCACATTTTTTTATAGAATTTAGATATCATCATTTGTATATGATACTACTTATTGGTTATTTATGTTTTATTATTATCATTTGGATGCCTTAATTCCACTATTTACTTATTATTTAACCATTGTTGTATGCTATGCTAATGAGGGTATAGTCTCCCCACCATAACATCATATACCCTCACCGCTAGTCATCATACTCTGTCATACAGGGAGGCATTCTTGAGGCCTTATGGACAATCGGGCCAGGTCACTTATGAGTGGACCGGGCTTGGGACATCACAAAGTGTTATCATAGTGGGTTATTTTATTTCCTTACTATTTTTTAATGATAAAAAGGATATTAGGAAGTATTGGAAGTTTGGTTATGATACTGTTCCTATGAGTAGCTAACCCACATATAGAGAAAAATCCAAGTTTCTAGGGATGGGACTTGATGTTCTAATATTTTTTTATTATAGCTGCACAGATTTCATCGTTGGTTGATGCACATGATTTCTAACTTTTATTATGATTATGAATTTTTACCCTTATTCTAGAGGGAATTCCATAATTACTTTTATGACTAATTTTACCTAGATACATTGTGATTCGAATGATCCAAAGAATTTATACATCTTGAATAGGGTACTCTATCCATTATGGGATATTTATCTATCTCTAATGAGCTCCAGTGTTTCATTCATACTATTTTCAGTGATGAATTTACCATGGTGAGATTATTTGAGGATGGTATTAGGAAAACCATCCAATCCCAGGTGAAAATTTTCTGGTTGACTACCATTTCAGAAATAGTAATCCATGACCTCATCTCCGAGCTTAACTTAAGGGAAATGGAGGGTATGAGGCATGTTGGTCCAGTTCCTAGATTGGGTAGAATTTCATATACCAATAGAAATAATCATTTTTAGATTTATCATAGGGGAAGTAGTAGTCAAAGTGTGTGCATAGGTAGCTAGGTGTTATTACATCAGTGTGTAAATCTAGGTCATGTGAAGCCTTAGTGTGATAGAGACCCAGTTGAGTTTCAATCTTGCAAAAAATGGCCCATCTTTAATGATTTTTTAGGAATTTTCACATATTTCTATTGGTAGAGGACCCAAAACAGTTCCTCCTTTAGGATTGCAATCTATATCCCCATGACATATAAAGAGATAAAGTACTATAGGCTAATCCAATAGGGGTAGCGGTCATGGCCGAGGAAGCGAGACTTATGATATGCAGTGCCATCAAATCGGACTTTCCCAGGGAGGCCAAGTTATAGTTCAAGGCCATGTATTAGGCCAGTTGCATACATTACTACATATACCTGAGGAGTAGAGTGATAGACCATCTACAGTATGAGGTATGATCTTAGTAGCCACAAATTTAGTATCTGATTTATTTTATATTGGCGCTTCATATTCCTTTATATCTATGATTGTTATGAAAATACTTGGTATTGAAATTGAATATTTCTGTGGAGTGATGAATCTTGATACCCCATTGGGGTATAATAAAAAAGTTTACACTAATGAAAGGAGTGTCCAATTGAGATTGGTGGTTATCATTTCTTATGGAACCTCTTCATCCTCGAGATGTTAGGCTTCAACATCATTCTCAGGATGGAGTGGTTGGTTCATTATAATGTCCATATTTATTTTTATCATCATAGGGTGACTTTTATATACCCTAAGGGTGGTAGTTATGTTCACAAAGGATAATGAGATGTCTAGGTGAGTCAATTTGGACCCGAGCATCATGGGATGGGTGGGGTGTTATCCAATATTGCTAGTCTTTTTCTAAATAGTTAATAAATATGATAAACAGATTTTCCTCCTATAGTGGATCATTTCAAGGATGTATTTACTGATGAATTTTTAGGGATACCTCAAGAGATAGAGGTAGAGTTCACTATAGAGATTTTTCTAGGTGCATCACTAGTATCTATTCCTCCATACAAGATGGATCCTACCGAGCTTCATGAAATCAAGAGACAGTTAGAGTACCTAAAATCTAAAGGGTTTATATGACCTAGTACTTCACCTTAGGGTTCAATGGTCCATTTCACCATGAAGGTGTATAGTACCCTTAGAATTTGTGTGGATTATTAGTGATTGAATCAGTTTATAGTTAAGAATTGGTATCTACTACCTCACATAGATGATATATTCGACCAGATCCAAAGAGATTGGGTTTTCTTAAAGATTGATTTTAGGTCAGGCTATCATCTGTTAAGGGTTATACTCCCAGACATATCACATACAATATTATGTAGAATATATGGCTTGTATTAGTATTTGGTTATGCTGTTAGGTATCATGAACATGCCATCCATTTTCATGACTTTGATGAATCGGGTCTTCCACCAATATTTGGATTATTTTGTAGTGTTTTTCATGGAAGATATATTAGTGTATTCTCAAAATCGACATGATCATTAAAAGCACATTAACATTATATTGAATATACTGATAGAGTATAGGTTATACACAAATCTTAAAAATGAAACTTCTAGATTGATAGATTTAACTTCCTATGTCACATAATATTAAAATAAGGGGTATCTGTGGATCCAAAAAAGATAAGAGACATCATTTATTTGTATTATCCCAAGAATTTATTGGATATATAGAGTTTCTTAGGGCTATCTGGATATCATAAGAATTTTATTCAAGATTTATCAATCCATGAAACACCTCTTATAGGCTTGAAAAAGAAGGTTGTTACAATTTATTGATTTGAAGATTATGATAAGGCCTTTTAGGAATGGAAAGTAATACTTACCTCAGAAAATATTCTGATTTTACCTGATCATGGAAGAGGTAATAATGTTTATTGTGATTCATCAAGAATCGGGATGAGATCCATTTTATTGCAAGATGAATGAGTTGTGGCATATAAATCTCATCAGTTAAGACCTCATGAGCATAATTACCTAATGCATGATCTCAAGTTATAATCTCTAGTTCATGTCTTTAATTTTTGGTGGAATTATCTTTTAAGGGATCATTTCATTGTATACATGCTTCATAAAAGCCTCAAATATATCTTGTCACACTCAGTTTTTGATGTCTTTATTTTGATCTAGTTCATCGGAAATCCTGATCCTTTTCTTAGGTTTTGAGTGAGATTAATTTTGAGTTTTTATGTTCCATCTATGTATAATCACCCTAATTTGGGTTCCCCATTTCTTGTCTTGGAATTTTTGGAGAAAGGGTGGTTACTTCATGATTTGGGCCAAACCATGAGCCCATTTCCATTTTTTAAAACAAAATTTGTCCCTTTTATAAATACTTTGTTTTTCAACATTTTCACCCATTACACTTCCCAATTATACTAAATTGACATATTAAAACCAACATATCCTTTTGGACCCCTTAGTAATTCATAATCATGGTGAATTTGGGTTATTTATTCGGGTATTGGGACAGTATGTGGGTCCATTTCTAGTTTTTTAAAAAATAATTTTTATCTTTTATATATTATTAAATTTTGTATAATTTTAGGTAATTTTATATCCCAATAGAGCCCAATAACCATATAAAAGCCCCCCATGTTCCATTTTCCCTCTTTGGAGTTCATATTAGTCACCGATTATGGAAAAAATTCTAAATGTTTCTCAAATCGTCCATATTTTCCAAAGGTTAATTGTCTCATTCATAAATCATTCAATTCATACTATGTTTTCCACAAATATTTTTTAAATGGTTATTCTAGATCTTATGAGCCTCTCCAATAAGTTCCAATCCATTCCCTTTCATCTAAGGGTGTATATCTAAGGGAAGATGAAGAATTTTCTATTTTCCAAGGAGGGATTTCTTCTCCTTTCTCCTCCTTCTTCCTCCTCCTTCCATTATTTATTGGTTTTATCTTATCACCTAGTCATGATATAACTAGGGTTATATTATACCATTATTTGTAATGTGTTTTTTTGGGGATTTTAATCATAGTTTTAGGGTTTATAAACCCTCAAATAGTGATATCGTGCGTACGTTTCCATTCCACTAAGGATTTGAGGTAGGATATCCCTTGAACATGCCTTTATAATTTAAGTTTAATAATTTTATTTCTATTATCACTTGATATATATGTTTAGTATTTTTTTTCATACTTTTTATAATTTTATTTGTGTGCAAAACAATTGTTTATGCCTTGTTTTGTGAAAAGTAATGTTGTTTTGTTATAAAAGCGTACACCAAGTGTTTGTTTAAATGTTTTGTTATCTTTCATACATATTTTGTGATGTTTATAACATGGTATTGGTTATATTGAACATGGTTCAATATCTTGAATAAATTTATGGCATGAAAATGTTATTTTATCCCTTTTTGAGTGCTTAAAATAAGTTTTTTTCTGTTAAAAAGTGCATGCCATATGTTTGGTAAATTGTGCGGTTGGATTTTATGTGTTAAGTGTGATTTAAAATGATTTGTTTGGATTTATAAATGCATGGTAATCATGAAATTTTTTATTTTGGGTACTTATATGACTGTATAATGTGTCTTTAGTTTTACAAACAAACGGGTTTTTGGTTTATAACATGTTTTGGCCCGAGTTGCTGAAAAATGGCCTGTTAGGTATCCTTATAAAAATGGTTGTGCTTTAGATGTGTAACTTGAAATTTTTATGGGATTTATGAAAGTATTTTTATGATGTAAATGATGTTTATACACCTATTTATTAAATTTGAAATATTTAAATTTGGAAAATGTTAGTTTTGAGAAACGCATAAAGGCCCGTTTGACAACTTAGTGAAAAATGGTGAAATTGTTTATTATGAAAACCTCTTATAGATGTTTCTCATGAAATGATTGTATGTATATAATGGATGGGATTCCATTACTGAGGAATCATTGTGATCAATTAGTAGAGTGCCTCGGGTTGGACTCTTTATGTTTTTTTATTAATGGCATGAGATCGGTCCTTGGAGTGACTCAAGGTGATGTTTACTGTGAATTATTATTATATATATGTTGTGATTGGATGATAAAATGGAATCAGTTGTATCACCCAATTAAATACCTAATACATGGGAACCTGGAATATTGAGATAATATTCTATGAATTATTTCTTCCCTGGTAGGTTATGGTACTGACCAATGGACCATAGTAGGTGGATATATTGGGTTTATTGCTATGATATATTCCCTCAGCCTGCCTGAGAAAGGATTGATGAACGTATTAAGAATTTAGATTTCATCATGTGTGACATGTCAATGGGAATGGTGTCTCATTTATTGGTGTATTATAGATTATTATTGATCTTCTAGGTCCACCCATGCCTATTTGGCTTTCAATTGCTTGCAGTGATGAATATGATTCTTGTATGTACATTTACATTGCCCTTGTTGTGCGATTACTATCATGCCTTCTTGTGTATTTTTTTTCTTGGAAAGTGGTGGGATAGTTTTGATAAGGTTTATGAAAATTGTTTTCAAATGAAAATTTTTTATACTCTTGTACAAATATGAAAATGTAAACATCACTTTCTCCTTGAAAATTCTATTGGCACACTAGTTTAATGAATCTATTTTTGGAAATGAATAAGGGAAATGGGTTGTACTTTATTTTGAGTAATAATGTAGAAAAAATTAATTTTATATATTGTAGTTTAAACTTTAAATTTATGTTTCTTTTATTTTAAATAATGTGCATTGGTAATATATTATCAGGCTAGCCTACTGAGTTTTAATACTCACGCCTATAGTTATTTTTGTTTTTAGTCCTTGTGTAGATTTTAGCTTGAGTTTAATCACCTTGAGAGATGTGTGATCATTATGTTGGAGAGTGACTAGTGGGGTTAAATGGAGTTAGTTTGTCATCAGGCCTGGTCGGTTTAGTTGTATCGTTCATTTTTACTTTAAGTTTTATTGTATTCATGATAACTAGTTCAGTTTTTATAAATGCGTATTGGGTTGTACTTTTCTTTATGTTGTTTGTTTTATTATTTATATTTGGGAGAAATCATTCCCTTGTCTACTCTAATGATACGCGACACTAGTTTCCAGCCCATGGGTATCGGGAACACCCTTCGGGTCATGCCACAAATCGGTTTGGGTGCCCGATCGAACCAGGCTGGTTCATGACAAAATGGTATCAAAGGGAGGTTAGCTCCTAGAAGACCATTATTTTTAGAGAACCCTTTTTTATTTGGGGATGTCAAGGTATATGTAGTAGGATTTTATGGACTTGAGGGGTAGGTTCGGGAAGAGCGTCGTGAACTCTTGCTCGTTTGGACCCTTAGGTGCCCATGGGAAGTTCGGTTTTGTTAGTGTCTTTGGTTCTTATTCATTGTTTGGTGTTGGGATATAACAAGGGGAGTTGGAATAATGGTCTTCATGAGATATTTGGTCCTGGTAAGCCATGTGGATCTAGGGAATGGTCCTAAGAAGGCTCTTCATGTTGGTGGTCTATTTGACATATGGCCTCCAACCATATGGTCAATTCATGCACCGACACTAGTTCCCTTTTGTGGGTCTCTTGGACTTTTCTTGAATTTAGAATTTTGTTTTAAAAATCCTTGTGTGAGAATTGTGAAAATGGGTCTTAAAGTAATGATTGGTTGTTGAAAAGTATAAAATGGGTTTTCAAAATTTAATACTAGAAAGGTTTTGGAATGTTGGTTTTTGTGAAAAAAATCTTGGGGATAAAGAGGTAATGATTTAATGGGATTGAATTTCCTTAATCTAAACTTATTGTTCCTTGAAATGAAATATTTGGAAATCTTGGATTATTTTAAAGTTATTCTGAACTTAGTTTTAAATGGTTTGTTTTGGGTTGTTAACAAGTTTTTGAATATGATGAATTGGTTTTGGAAATTTGGTTTTGAGTGAATGGTGTTTTTTTGGAAAGGTATTTTTTCCTTTGTGGTTGTGGATTATAAAAATAGACCTTGTTGATTTTTTTTAAAATGGGAAAGGGATATTTATAATAGAATGGTTGTTTTTGGAAGTTCTATTAAATGAAATGGATTAGGTTTTTAATCAAATGGTTCTTGATGAAGTTTGGTTTGTTTTTTTGAAATATAAAAATGGTTTTTGATTTGGTGGTTAATGTGCCTTTGTAAGGTACATGATTCTTTTTGGAGTGATGATTGTTTTATTTTAGCCTTTAGTGTTTTCATGGGTTCTCACATGCATTGTTTTATGAATATATGGATGAATGGATGGTATTTAATGGTGGTTGGGTGCCTGGGGTGGCACAGAAACGTGGATATGAGTGAGACTTGATGAAACACCATTGGTGAATGAGAAAATCCACCAAGTTTGTTTGTTTTTCAAAAGTGTTTTAAGTTGTTTTTTTTGTTTTTTTAAACTAGTGTTTATGTGGGATAATTTTTCATAATTTAGAAGTGTGGTTTGTTTGGAATGATTCCTCATGACATGGATGTGATACTCTTGGTGTGTTTTGAGATGGGATCTTATTGGTGGCTTAGGTTTGGAGAAATGTTCAGTGGGTTTCTAAAGATACATTGGATGTTGTGATGTGGCCAAAAATGGTTCTCTGATGGAAATAATTCTAGTTTATCAGCCTAAGAATTCATTTCAAACATTAAATCCACCTCTCCGGATGATATCTCAACTCTTTTTCTAGAATAGAGAGCTGTTTGGGCTTGAATTAAAGTATTTCCCTTTTGTAATAATTCTTTTGGATATAATTGTTGTGTTCAGTGATGTTGATGTGTTTCTCCATATTCCTTGTCCATTATGATCCTTGTTTGGAGTGAGAGAGAATGGTGCTATCTATCTTTGAGTTCCTATTTGTATGAAGGTGTGTTGTTGATAAAGTGAGTTTCATGGGGTGTGGTGATCTGTAGCTCCTGGATTTGGCACATCAAATGCTTCAAACATCAGGGATCTAGACATAGGCCTAGGAGTGAAGCTTTTCACACAGTCAAGAAATCGCCAGAGGTGTGGGGAGCTCGACTAAGCTCCTGCCTTCACTGTTGTGGTAAGACAATTTCTATGTTTTTATTGTGGTTTCTCATCACTATGATTTTTTTTCTTTTTTTCAAAAATAGTTTGGTTAACTTACCCCTCATGTAGTGTCTATGGTTATTCCTTCTTAGATGTGGGAATCTGATCGATGTCCTTGTTTGGACCACCAATGTGAATTAGGTGTGGTCTTGGTCTTACCTGTTCATAGGTGGAGGGTTTTGGGTGGTTAATCTATTTATTTTGTGGTTTTAGTGGCCCAATGATTAGGTCCCCTTCCCTCCCCACCCTGAGTGGTGGGGGTTTTGATCCATATGAAAGTGTTGGCCCAGTTCTTGTACCCTCTGTTTGGGAGTGGGTGGTTTAAATGTTCATGTTGTGACCCTATTAACTTGGTTTATTAGGTTGTTGTGGGAGAGTCCTGGTGGACTTGTGCAAGTGAGGCCCAATTCTAGTTAATTTTGGATTCTTGTTTGTTTATTTCTAGTTGGTTTCTAATGGTGGGTAGACCCACTATGGGTCTCATTGATTTTCCTCCTAAGAACTTGTATAGTGCTAGTTGTTTCTTAATGGTGGATATCCCATTCCATAATCTCCTATAATATTTGGTTTTCATGAGGTCTCTTTGGTTTGGGTGATTTTTGGTTTCATTGGGAGAATTCCCAACAATTTGGTTCTTGGCTTGGTTGTGGAGGTGGTAGCTTGATCTTTCTGTTAATTATTAGAAAGTGGTTGTGAGTTGGTGTTTTTTTGAGCTAGAGGATTCAGTTCCATTTATGGTGGATGATATTTTCTTGGCATGAGAGGCTAGAACATGTTGATAAGGAATCCTTAGGTGTTTATCTTTCAGCTAGAAAGTGTTATGACTTTCTGGGGGTAGAAAGCTTTAATGGTTGGGAGAATTGTCACACCTATTTTTTCATCTCTTTGTTTTGATCTGGTTCATTGGAAATCCTAATCATTTTATTGGGTTTTAGGTGAGATGAATTTTGAGTTTTTATGTTCCATCTATGTCTAATCACCCTAATTTGGGTGCCCCATTTCTTGTTTGGTAGTTTTTGGAGAAAGGGTGGTTACTTAATGATTTGGGCCAAACCGTGAGCCCATTTCCAGTTTAAAAAAAAATTTGTTTCATTTTATAACTAATTTGTTTTTAATTTTTTTTTACCCATTCTACTTCAAACTTTTCCTCCCTTGACATATTCAAACCACCATATCCTTTTGGACCCCTTATTAATTTATAAGCATGGTGAATTTGGATTATTTATTCAGGTATTGTGCCAGCCCATGGGCCCATTTCCAGTTTTAAAAAAATAATTTATTTCTCTTATATATTATTTAATGTTTTATAATTTTTGGTGATTACATCTCCCAATATATACCAGGATCCCTATAAACACCCCCATGTTATATTTTACCTCTTTGGAGCTCATCTTAGTCACTGATTATGGAAAAAAAATCTCAATGTTTCTCAAATCATACAGATTTTCCAAAGTAAATTTGTCTCATTCATAAATAATTAAATTCATAATATTTTTTCCAAAAAAATTATTTAACTGGTTAGTCTTGATATTAGAATCCTATACAAGAATTTAAAATCCATTACCTTTCCTATAAGGGTGTATATCTAAGGGAAGATGAAGAGTTTTCTAGTTTCTAAGGTGAGATTTCTTCTCCTTTCTCCTCCCTCTTCCTCCTCCTTCCATTATTTCTTGTTTGTATATTATCCCCTAGTAATTATAGACCTAGGTTTATTCTATCCCATTATTTTTATTTTTATTTTGTTTTTTTCTGTTCCTCATAGTTTTAGGGTTTATAAACCCTCGTATGGTGATATCGAGTGTACGTTTCCATTCTGCCAAGGATTTCAGGTAAGATATCCCTTACACATGCCTTTATAATTTATGTTTAATCATTTTATTGTTGTTATCACATGATATATATGTCTATTATTTGTTTTCCATCCTTTGGATATTTTTCTTGGCATGCAAAATGGTTTTTTAATCCTTGTTTTGTGAAAAGTAATGTTGTTTTATTTTTAAAGTGTACACAAAGTGTTTGTTTAAATGTTTTGTTATCTTTTGAACCTATTTTATGATGTTTAGAACCTGGTATTGGGTATTTTGAACATTTTTCTGTAGATTTAATTAATTTATGGAATGAAAATAGTATTTTATCCCTTTTCAAGTGATTAAAATAAGTTGTTTTGTTAAAAAGTTCATGCCATGTGTTCGGTAAATTGTGCTGTTGGCTTTTATGTGTTAAGTGTGATTTAAAATGTTTTTTTTGAATTTATAAATTCATGGGATGCATAAAATTTTTTATTTTTTGGTCCTTATATGGCTTCACAATGTGTATTTGGTTTTACAAACAAAAGGGTTTTTGGTTTATAACATGTTTTGGCCCGAGTTGCCAGAAAATGGCCCGTTAGGTATCCTTATAAAAATGGTTGTGTGTTGGATGTGTAACTTGAATGTTTTAAGGGATTTATGAAAGTGGTTTTATACTATAAATTGTGTGTATGAAATTATTTATTAAATTTTGAAATTTGTACATTTGGAAAATGATAGTTTTGAGAAACACATAAAGTAATGTTTGGAAACTTTGTGAAAAATAGTGAAATTTTTTATTATGAAAACCTCCTATGGATGTTTCTCATGAAATGATTGTATGTATATAATGGATGGTATTTACTTACAAAGGAATACTTATGATTAATTATTAGAGTGCCTCAGGTTGGACTCTTTATGTTCTTTTTTATTAATGACATGAGATCTGTCTTTAGAGTGACTCGGGGTGATGTCTATTGTGAATTATTATTATATATATGTTGTGATTGGATGATCGAATGAAATCTATTGGATCACCCCCATTAGATACCTATGACATGGGAACCTGGAATATTGAGAGAATATTCTAACAATGATTGATTCACTGGTAGATTATGGTACTGACAAGTGGCCCATAGTAGGTGGATATATTTGGTTTATTGCTATGGAATTTTCCCTCGGCCTGCCTGAGAAAGGATGAACAAGCGTATAGAGAGTTTTGATTTCATCATGTGTGAAATTTCAACGGGGATGATTTCTCATGTATTGGTGTATTATTTATTATTATTGATCTCCTAGGTTCACCCATGTCTATTTTTATTTCAGTTGCTTACAGTGATGAATATAATGCTTGTATGTACATTTAATTTTCCTTTGTCGTGCGATTACTATCATGCCTTCTTGTGTATTTTTTTCTTGTAAATTGGTGGGATGGTATTGATAAGTTTTATGAAAATGGTTTTCAAATTAAAGTGTTTTATCCTCCTGTACAAATCTGAAAATTTAAACACCACTTTCCCCTTGAAAATGCTATTGTCAGACTAGTTGAACGAATTTATTTTTGGAAATGAATAAGGGTAATGGGTTGTACTTTGTTTTGGTAAAAAAACTTAATTTTATATATTTTAGTTCAAACTTGAAATTGATGTTTCTTTTATTTTAAAGAATTTGAATTGGGAATAAATTATCCGGCTAGCCTACTGAGTTTCAATACTCACACCTATAGTTCCTTTTGTTTTTATCCATTGTGAAAGTTTCATCTTGAGTTTTATCGCCTTGAGTGACATGTGATCGTTGTGTTGGAGAGTGACTAGTAGGGTCACATGGAGTTAGTTGGTCATTCGGTCTGGTTGGTTTAGTTATATCGTTCAGTTTTACTTCAAGTTTTGTTGTATTCATGATGATCAGTTCATTTTTTATAAATGTGTATTGGGCTGTCCTTTTATTTCTAATGTTTGTTTTATTGTTTATATTTGGGAAAAATTGATCCCTCGTCTACACTAATGATTCCCGACACTAGTTTCCAGCCCATGGGGATCGAGAATTCCATTTGGGCCATTCCACAGATCGGTTCGGGTGCCCGATTCGGGGTCAACCTGGGATGGTTCATGAAACATTTTCACTGAATGTGGCTTAGATAATGAATATGGGTTTAATACCTCTAATATTTAGTTTTTTATCTTGACTATATGCCTGGGAAAGGAAATTAAATGGATGATGCTCTGAGATAGAAGACTCAGACACAAGTGGTTCAGGAATCCTATAGCGAATGATAGTTGATGGATATATTTTCTGAGATTAATATTTAGATTCAGAAGTTTAAAGGGAATCCACTTATTATGGATTTGGTAGTGACCAAATCACTTTTATATTGAGTGAAGATGAGATAGATTTCTGATCCTAAAGGTTTGGTCCTAATGGAGAGTTTCTCAAGTGAGGACCCACCTTATGGTTGGGTCATTGAAGAGGATGATATCTTTCAAATTCATTGACATGTTAGGGTTCTTAGAGACATGAGATAAAAATTTATGTGATAATATCATGCCTTTAAATAGGCATTACACCCCAGAATTACTAATATTTATCATGACTTATGCCTCTAGTATTGGTGTCCTGGTATGAAGATACCTATAACTGGTTTTATTACTTAGTGTTCCACCAATTAGCAAGTAAATATGGAACACTAGTATCCTATTAATCATTTATAATCAATACCCATTCCAGAGTGGGAATAGGACACATCACTATGGGTTTTTTGATGGTATTAAAAAAATCACCTTGGGACAGTAACACCATATGGGTAACTGTGGATAGATTAACAAAGGTTTTCCCACTTATTTCCTATTAGGGGGACCTTTTTAGTGGACGAAATTGGAAAGCTATATTTTAGGGAGATCATATTCATTTATTGAGTTCCACATACCATATTTTTAGATAGGGAAACTCATTTCACATCTCAGTTCTAGTAGGGGTGTAAAAGGATTTGGTTTCATAGGTGTTTCTAAGTATGACATACCACCCTCAAACCAACAGTCAATCCAAGGGTACTATACAAGAATCATAGGACGTGATTAGGTTATGAATCCTTGATTTTGAAAGTTGTTGGGAGAAATATTTACCTCTTACTGAGTTATCTTATAATAATAGTTTTCAAGAGACTATATATATGGTTCCATATGAAGCCCTATAAGATAGGCCATCTTGATCACCTCTATGCTAGTTAGAGGTAGGGGAGGAAGTGCTACTGGGACATGATCTCATTCAAATAGGAGCTGGTATAAATTATCAAGAAGTTTATAGATATAGTTTAGTCTAGGAATAAGTCTAATAATCATCATAGATGAACTCTTGAATTTGAGGTTGGGGATAAATTTTTCTTATGTGTTTTTCCTAGGATGGGGAATCAATGAATTAGGAGGTAGGGAAAAATATCTCATAGATTCATCAGACCTTTTGATATTTTAGAGATATTCAGGCTGATAGCCTATCAATTGTAGTTACCTATGAGGTACCGGGCTATGCATGATATCTTCCATGTTTCTCAGCTTAATTTTTATCAGTATAACCCATCTAATTCCTTTGATATGGATTATGTTGATTTAAATATTGATACTTATTTTGAGGAGTACCCATTTCATATTTTTGATCGAAGCCTGAAGGATCTTCAAGGAAGGTTAGTTACTCTAGTTTAGGTGCTATGGAAATATGGCTATGTACCTAATGATACCTAGGGTAAAGAGGCTGATGTAAGTTCTTAGTGGTTGTAATTATCCTCATATGATGTTCCACCACCCTTAGAAGGAAAAATTGGGGACAAATTATTTTAAGGAGGGGGGTTATAAGATCCCTATTTTCCATGGAGGTACAGATCCTCAAATTTTTGGTTTAAATCTATTATTTTATCCTAGTATAAATTCATAAGGGATTAAAGAAGTCTTTAAGAGAATTCGTTCTTGGTTTAGAGTCCATAGCTCTAGTTTTTTTGGAGAAATAGGTGAGACACATTGTTAGCAAATGGTTAGTGATAACCCTACACCTCAACTGTGTGGGTCATAAGTGGGCACTGCATGGTTTGTTTAACTATGCAAGGATGACTACAAAGATATTAAATGGGGTTGTATCCTTGGATAGTGAGTATGCATGGGTTGCACGTGATTTGTCTAACTTTGTGTTGAGCCTATGTGAGGGGTGTGCCTTAGTATAGTTATGGAACATGGTTGGTTAAACATTTAGACAAAAGTGTGGCCAAACTATGTGCCCCTTAAAGAAAGTGGTGAAATTATGGATTTCCCCTCCATTTTATTAAGTCTAAATATATTTCTACTCCATTATTTTCACAGCCAATGGACCGCATGAAAGATCTCTTCCCCCGTTTCCTATAGGATTTTAGATAAATTCTATATCCAACATTCTATTCAAGAACTATTTTTATGTTGGATCACCCTCAGTAAGGATATACTTCCTCTTGATTCTTTTGTTGATTTATCTTTTTTATCTTTGATATTATTTCCATGAGAGCTCATATACCCTATTTTAGGTAATTTTTCTGGTTCTCTGATTTCTTCCTTTCTAGTTCAAAAATAAATATGATATTGGACAAGGATTCATATAATGGTATAAAGTAGGTGGTCTATAAATTTTCTCTAAAATTTTGGGTGTTTTTATTATGATGTCGTTGTGTCGCATGATGGATATTCTAGATGTTTCTCCTAAAATTGATAAACCCTTACATTAATTGTTGAAACTTGATTTAGAAATACTATGACACCCTTATGCATGGTTGTAGGTCAAATAATTCAACCCAAACCACCCCCATGGTAATCTTAGTTATACACCTTGATGTCTTATTTATCCATTATGAATAAAACACCACTAAGGTGTGTTTATCTTGGAGTTGGCTAGTGAAATGTGTTATAATGAATTTATTGAATGTTATGTGGAGTGTAAGTACCCATAGACCACTTGATCACTTATAAATAAATTAAATAAAGGGTGAATGGTAAGACCATGTCACATGACCCTAGCTAAATTATGTAGAAATAATTAGTTTACACTTATCCCCTTTGTTAAGTCCACTAGGTCAAATACCCTGAGAGGGGGTGTGAATCAAGGTGTGAAAGATTAAAACTACTACCCCTTCAGATCTTGTTTCATCATTAAAAACACACACTTCTCTCTTTCTATCATAGAAATATATGAATAGAATTAAAATTATGAACATGAAATATCGATTTTACTTGGTTCACCCTCAATAGGCTACATCCAAGGAGAATACAACGACGATGTGCTGATGTACCAAATACACTAAATCTCACTTCCAATTACAAGGCTTGGGATAGATCACTTCTATGCCCAGGCTCACTACCTTTACAAGGTTTATGGTATGCTCACTGTATTCCTAAGAGTCACTCCCTATGCCTCTTTATCTAAATCACTACCAGTGGAAAGGATCATCGTCTTTCTCTTCCTTAGATCATTACTCTTGGAAGGGATCCATTAACAGTTTATGGACGTTTAGGTCCCTTAATTTGCATGAAAGCACGTATCATCAACTATAGGTAGATGCTCTATTGAAGTTCCTTTTTCACCCTTATATGAAATCCAATTTTCTACATATTTTTAGGTTAGCATAAATTGCTTTCGTGAAATATTCTAGTGCTTTTGTAAGATTCCTTGATTCCTCCATGAACCACCTTTCCTATTCTATGAACTGCGTAGAAGGTATTATTCATGGACCACCTCTTCTTCGAACTGCCTCCACTTTTCCTTCCATGTACCACCTTCGCGTACCATCTTCATGAACCAATTCCATGTACCAATTCTACATACCACTTCCTCATACCACCTTTTCTTCCAGGAAATTCCTTTTTATGTGAAATACTTCTTCTGTGGACCACTTTTTATTTTTTTGCGGAATCCTCCTCACAAACTACTTCACCCTTTGCATAATTCTCCCTCACAAACTAATTTTGGAATTCACCAAATTCCTGGAACAAATATATTTTCTTATGAAAATAACTCTAAGTAATGATGGTATTATTTCTCCTTATATAGGAAAATAGATCTAAAAAATCAAATAATCTGAGATTTCCCAAATATTCAATGTGTATTGCTTCTTCTGCATACCGTTCCCTTCACGGTCCACATACTTACTTTCTTTCTCATGGAATCCCAAATCACTATCTCATTTTCACTAATGAATCCCTTCATGAATTCTCAAATCACTGCCTCATTTTCGCAAATGAAAAGACATTATGTGTACTATAAGCCTTCCGCGTACCACATGCATTCGCCCCGAACTGTTCCCATACGCGGTCTGAATCTCGTGTTTCATAGTTCAATTCATTTTATAATTTCCTTTTTCATTCCATGTACCTCCATTAATAGTCCTCAAACTGTCCTTCATGGTCCATGTAATTTTCAATTCTACGTGGAAATCCTTTTCCAAAATAAAACTCCCAATTTTGAGGCCTGAAAATTTAGAAAACACTGGGAAATTGTGCTGCCTTAAAAACCTACTTTGGCAACATCAACCAAACTCATTAATGGTCATAAAACTTTATCAAAAAACACAATCACACCCAAAACATACCAAGAATACACCTTGAGGTATTTTTTCAAAATAATATCCCCCTTTGGGTTTGTTGAAAACACTTTCATAATTTGATATCTCATTAAAGCTTCTTCCAAAATTTTCTAGAATTTTCTTCTTGTGATTAAGATAGAGATCAAGGATCTACTCAACACATAATCTAAGCCCACATGACCCATGATCTGTGTGAGAAACAAGAGTATAATGCAAATATCATCAATGAATCACTTCATTCCATTCCAACACCACTCTTATTATTTCATCACAAACCTCATCTGTCGTGATATGTATCCTTTGATCAATCACATATAGAATCGTCAGATTTAATACTCCACTATGTCACTACCCCCCCTAATTGCTTCAACTCACCCTATCTCATTTATCCAGTTAACAAATTATCCCCATGTATTGATTAAGACATTTATCTCCTTTTATAGCCACAATTTCTCCCCCTTTGTCAACAAACCCGAAGGTCATTCCATTGAGGTCTGTAATAGGGTAAAGAACACAGGTTAACACATTAGAAAAAAATACACCAAACCTAGGGGAGAGGAGAACCCACATACAAAATTTTTCAAGTGTGGGGAGTTAACTGAACTCCCAGACCTAGTCGATTCCTTTAAAATGATTATTTGGGTAAGGCCTTTGTTAGAATGTCCAAAACCTATTGTTTTGTAGGAAAATACTCTAATTTCACTATCCCTTGCTCCACATTCTCCTTGATAAAATGACACTTGATTTAAATGTGATTTTTTCCTTGAGTGATGGAATATAGTTTTTCTCAGATTTATAGCACTTGAAGTATCACAATGGATTTCGATCGGAGACTTAACTTCAACTCCCATATCATCAAGCTTCTACTTCATCCACAATAACTATGTACAAGATTGAGTGGCCACAATATAATCATCTTCTATAGTACTCAATGAAATGTAATCATGTTTCTTTCTTATCTAATAAATACACAATACACTAGGATAGAAAACACCATTTGGCATTGATTTCTTATAATATACTGATCCAGATTAATTTTCATCTGTATAACCTAATAAATCTTGCTGAGATTTGTCATTATAAATCAAACAGAAGTCCACAGTTCCCTTGATATACCAGAGTATTCTTTTTATTACAAGAATTTGGATTTTATTATGATTAATTTGATACCATGATTCTTGATATGTGGAAAAAACAATATCTAGTCGGGTCACTATTAAATACAATAGACTTTCAACGATCTTTCGGTATTCTATGACATTGACCGCTTTGCCTTCATCATACCGAGAAAGTTTCATCTAGATAGCCACCAGAATCTTCATCTCCTTGGAATTATCCATTCAAAACCTTCTCAAAAATTCTTTGGCATATTTATATTGAGAAATGAATGTGCCATTCTTTCCTTGTGTTACCTATAAACCAAGAAAAAACATCATCTCACCAATCATTGAAATTTCGAACTCACTTTTCATGAATTTGGAAAACTATCTTCATTTTATTTCATTTGATCTTCCAATGATTATGTCATCAACATATACCAGTACCATCATCCTTTAATTACTGTCATGTTTGACATATAGATTGTAATTAACTCCACCACACTGAAAAACCAAGTTTTTTTAAAAACTGATATGTCCCTGAATACCATGATATTGGTTATTTATTCAAACCACATAAAGAATTTTTCAATCAAAAAACTATGTTATCATCTTCATGAATGAGAAAACCATCTAGCTTATCAATATAAACTTCTTCTTCCAGAACTCCATTCAGAAATTCTGATTTGACATCCATCTGGAAAACCTTGAACTTTCTTTGCACTGCTATGAAAAAGAATAATCTGATTGTCTCTGGCCTTGAAATAGGTGAAAATGTATCATCAACATCAATTCCCTCTATCTGGGAGTACCCTTTTTACACTAATCATTCTTTGTTTCAAATCACAACACCATCTTTATTCATTTTTTTTGTGAAATACCCATTTTTTCCTGATGAAATTCTTATTTGTTGTCCTTGAAACAATATATCATGTTTGATTCTTCTCAATTTGGTCAAGATCTTCATTCATATCTTGAAAATAATTTGTATCTACAACTACTTCACTAAAACATTTAGGCTCAACCTGTGATAAGTATGATTCTTGTTGTAGAGTCTTCATCCTCCTTTTCTGCACTGACATTGTATGATCACCAATTATATTTTGTCTATCAATTTTAGTTCTTCTCCCTAGTCTATGTATAGATACTTATTTATCCTTTCCTTCTCATCATCCAAGTCTTCTTCTGAATCAACCTCTAGAACTGGAACATCCCCTCATCTACTTATTTCTTCATCACTATCCTCCCAGGACTAATCATGTATTTTCTAAATATTCTTCTCATTCTTTACTATGGTTACATCATGGTTTTCAAAAATCTTTCATATACTTGATTTGACTCTATTTATAAATAGTTTTACCGCATATTTTATTTAATTTTTAAAAATTTAATTAATTATTTTTACAATTTTTAATAAATAATGTCACTTTTGTATTTTTACTACTACATCTCTTAATTAACCATTTTTTATAATTAAATTTGTGTTTTTAGTCTTTTAAATAGTTAATTTAGTCATTTTAATTATTCTAATTATATTAGATTACTTTTTTTGTAATCTTAATTTGGTTTACTCTTTAATAATTTTAAATATTATTATTTATTTAATTATTCATTTTATTTTCAATAATATAATCTAGTTTTTATTATTTAAAACTTTACCCTTTAATTTAGATTTATTTAAATAAATTAACCTTACTTATTAACCAGTTCAATTATTCTTCTAAGTAAATAAGTTTAAGTTTAAGTTTAATAAAATAATGTGTTTTTAATTTTAATTTTTCATCTCATCATCTAACTAATTAACTTTGTCATTTAATAACTCTAGTTAATTCTAATTATTTTAATTTTATGTTTGCAGATATATATTTTTAGGTGTTTTGTGTTTATTCAGACATTTATTTAATTAATCTTAACATTTATTTTCTTAGTTAATAATCTATTTACCTTTATTTTTAATTTGTTAAATAATTTAGTTAGTTTTTAGTTACAATTAATTATTTAATCTTAAACAACATAGTAAAATTCTCTTTTGTGTTAATTAATTAATGTTTTACCATTTTATTATTTACTTGAAATTAATTTTTATAGATAACATTTCAATTTTTTCTATCGATGAGTCATTGCACCGATGTTGTGACTCACTGATCACGAATCACCAATCTTTTGACACACCGAAGTTTTTTATAACTATCGGTGATTCTATGCACCGATACTTTTCATTGGTTTCAGTCTCTTATATCATCAGCTTCTTATTTTATTTCAACTATCGGTGAGTCACTGACTCACCAATGTTTTTTTATTTTAACTAACGGTTTCTCATAACACACCGATGTTGCTACTCACAGATGAAAAACTTCCATCGGTTTCACGTCAAACCGATTACTCTTTATTTTAATTATCGGTGACTCATTTTTTTATTTTTCTTTTATCAGTGAATTTTTATTTGTCACGATGCACCAATACTTTTCTTCTTTTATCAGTGTCTCACACACTCACTATCGGTGACACTTTTAACTATCGACATATTATTTTTATTTTATCAGTGAGTCTATGAATCACTGATTCATTTCCTCCATCAGCTTCATGCTCATTTTGGTGACTCATTTCGGCTTTCCCCATCGGTCTCTTGATGTCTCACCGATACCTCATTTCACTCACTGATTATTTCCTCCACATACAAACTTCTACAATATCGGTGCCACCCTCTGCTTCAACCCTTTCACGCACCCACAACAAACCCATCCTTACACCATTGTTCCTCATACCGACATAAACTAATCTCAATTTCAAATTGAGATTTAACGAAAAAATATCAACAATGGAGGAATACTGATTGTAATCTTATAAGAACTAAATTTCATCTTAGATCTGCTATGCGAAGAGGCCATCACGATTTGGATTTCAGCCACGACCACCCCACCGAAGACTATAGGAGGCCAATTTCCAATCTGGGAGGATGAATCAATGCCTCAGTAGCCATCGAGCTTCAGAAGATATTAACTTGTTTTTTTTCCTTGCTGTGGAGATCTGAAGCTGCACCTCCGTTCCATCAGCCGTTGATCCAGGAGGTGCCACCAGAGGAAACCGCCACCCGACAACTATACCTGAAGAAGAGGAGCTTTATGTCACTGCCGCAATTAAACCAGACGAGATGTGCTGAAGGAGGAAGCGGTCTTCACCTGTTCTTCGGGAGGATGAGGCGGTGCTTAAGAAGCCGATGCATTGCTGTTGAGAGATGCCGCCACTGCGGGAGAAGAACCCACCATCGAAGCCGAATAGGAGGAAATTGAGCTAAGTTGGTCTATTGTACCGTGTCATAAGGAGGAGCCGGTCCGTCGTGGTTCTCACTAGAGAAGCAGAACCTTACCCCCTGTTACACTGTGGAAAAGGGGGAGGGGGTAGAAGATCTAAAAAAACCCAAAAGAAAACATAAATAAAAACTTAATTATAAATAACTAAACTAAAATAATAATTAATAATTATAAAAAAATAATGTATATAAGATAAATAATTTTAATTAAATAGAATTAATAATTTATTTAACATGAATTATAATTTATTTAACCTAGTTATATAAACTCATAAATTTAATTAAAATTAAATTACATCTAATATTACATATTGATTTAATAATAAAATTTATCAATAAAATAAATTTTAAATCTGTACAAACTATTCCAATTAATAGTAAAAGAATTTAATTTTTGGGATAATAATAAAAATAATAATTATAAATAACAATAATAATAATAATTAAATCATAAATATCAACTTAACTATTTAATATAATATTTAGAACTAGAATTTTAACAACTTATAAATTTTAAATGAAGTAACTTAACAAAATTAACTCATAAAAATATCTTAATTTAAAAATTAAATTAATAATTAAATAAATTAAAAAATTAATTAATTTTGAATAATTAAAAATTAATTAAAATTCTAAAATTCAAATGCTCATAAGTATTTATTTATTTTTCATTAACCAATTTCATAATTTTTTTTATACTTAAATATTTAATAAATTATTATCATTTAACTTTTATAATAAAAAATGATAATAACATTATTGTTTTATCATAATATAATTTCTAAAATATAATTACTAATTATCAGTAATTCTAATAAGATAATTTATTTAACAACATTATTTTAAAGTTATTGATTATTTTATAAGACTTTTTAAATAAGTTATTTTCTTAAACTATAAATTTTTATTTCCTTCATGTTGTAACTGTGTTGTTTATTTTTATTACGTAGGTTAATTCAAGAGACAAGAAAACATCCAGGTGCATTCAAATAACTCAGCGGAAGTTAGTTACGAGGGAAAAATTAGTGCGAAATGCCAGTCGCGAAAACACACACTTGTGCGGTGAAAAAGTTAAAGATGAATTCAAGTGGGTGAAGAGTTCTGGTGACGAGTAGCAGAAGACAATGGCTACTTAAGACATAACAAGTAGTAGATTCAGGGTAGAAGAGAGAGATAAATTCATAGGGACAACATTCATTAGACATTCGATCATTCACTTGGAATAAGAGAAAGAACCTTACGGGAATTCTGGAGCAACTCTTGGAGAACCATTCCTTGGAGATCTGAGGTCTAGGAGCATCAATTCATGCTAGAAGAGGGAGTTTAATTCCTCTATTTTCTTTCAATTATTATCCTTTTTAATTTAATTGTTTAGTATACGTAATAGAGATGATGTCTAGCTAAGTTTCTAGTTTGGGGATGAATTAAAGTTCCAATGGTTATCATTAAATTCTCATTTCACTTTATCATTTTAATGTTTTCAGTATTGATTGGTGAGATCGATACTGAATTCATTTAATTTCATTGTTCCACCAAAGTTTAATTTCAAAATTTCATATTTAGTTGGTAAGATTTATTATGGAAACACTTTTTAAAATATAATAGATTCAAAAGACTTCAAGACTTACAGTGAGTTTGTCTTGCTGTTATTTTTCATATAGTTCACAGTTGATTAATTTTGGAGTGGTGAAATCTTAAATTAGTTTACCTATGTGACTTAACTCCTGGTGAGAAAGGTGAGTCATAATCTTATAGTGGTACTCTGCAACAACCTATCAGTGAATTGAAACACCTTCAAAACCAGTAGAATGAAGATTACTCCCTGAGTGTTTTAATAGATTGTTCTTTTTATTAGTGTTCTATATCTCGGTTATTCCATGTTTTACAACTGTCTCTAGCTTCAATTTAGTTTTTATACATGTTTTCCAATGTTCTGTCACTCTACTGCTTATAAATATATATATATATATATATATAAAGTGAAAAAATAGAAAAATCACTCCACTGTTGATAACAGTGGAGTTTACCAAGTTTTTAGAAGATTAGTGGCCAAATTTACCTTCTCTGTGGGTTCGACCCTGATTTCCACATATACAGTAGTTAGTAGGAATATAAATTTTAAACTTTGACCAACTTCAATGATGGTTTAGGTCATGTTTTTGGTGCTGTTTCTGGGGAATCCATGAGCCATTACTCTAAAAAAACACTAAAAAAAATGCATACATAAAAATCTTTAATTTTATTTGAAAAATTTGAAAATTCTATAAAAATATATTACCTATAATTTTGAATTGTTACTAATGAGTACTATCTACTATTTTTTGCATGAACACAAGAACTTCTAGTGCTAGATTAGAGCCTCTGAACCTTGAATTAGACAGACATTTAACTACTCTAAGAAAGAATAACAAAACTGAAATGGAAAATTTAGATAATAGAGTTCCAACACCTAACAACTATCGAAATCAACCTGAAATCTTAAATGAACATGAAAGGCCTAGGATGAGGGATTTCCAACTTCCTCAAGTTTCAAGAAATCCATCATCCATCAGATTAAGTTATAGGCCATAAATTATGAACTAAAACAATCACACATTTCTCTATTGTCTGCTTTTAATGGGCTCTCTAATGAGGAATCCCTTGCCTTCATTAGAGACTTATACAATATTGTGAAATAATTAACACTTCTAGGACTCACATAGAATAAACTTAGAATGAGAGTATTTACCTTTTTCCTTAAATGGAATTCTAGAAATTGGTTTCTGAGTATAGATGAGAACATTTTTAAAAACTAGGATCAAGTGTATAATTATTTCATTATGAAATTCTATCCCCAAAGATTAAAAGGATAAATTATAACTAAGATAACTAGTTTTTATCAAGAGGATGGAGAATCCTTTCATGAATCTTGGGATAGATTTAGGAATCTTCTTAGGCAGTGTCCCCATCATAAACTCCCATCACACCTTCTTATGGATACATTCTATGAAGGGATATCCTCATCTAGACAGAATCTAGTAGATCAAGTTGTTGGGGGTAATTACAATGATAAAACAGATGAAGAACTTAGACAAAATTTTAATAATCTTTCACTAAATTCAAAACATAAAATTCAAGAAGAAAAAGAGTTAATATAAATGTTAATTCAAACACTGGTTCAATAAATGAAACTCAAGTTCAACTTTCTGAAATCACCAACCAACTTCAATTGTTAATGAACCAGAATTCAAAACAAACTATTAACCAATTAGGATGTCAAAATACCAACCAATCTTTAAGGGAACAATGTGTCCAGTGTGGTATGTTTGGGAATACTGAATGCTTTTGTCCTAATTTTGATATTCCATCCCAACAAAAAGAAAATTCAAACTTTGTTAACTATGGTCCTAGAATTACTCCTAAAGAAGATTCATTTTCAAACAGTTATAATCAAGGATATAGGAACCATCCAAATATTTCCTGGAAAGATCAAGGATTAATTAAACAATCCACTACCTCTAACCATTCTAATCAATCAAGACCAAATTCTTAGAATCAACAAAGGGGTGAGTCTTTAAATGTACAAGGAAACAATGATAATCACATGTCTTCTAAGCTTGATCTAATTTTGAACAAAATAACCTCTCAAGAAGAAAGATACATGAATCGTCTAACCAAACATCAAAATCAATATGAGTTTGATAAAATGAAAACTGATGTTATAATGAAAAACATAGAAACACAGTTAGGTCAACTTTCTAGATATTTTTCATCTAGGAAAAAAGGTAGACTTCCAAGTACCACTGAACTTAATCCTAGGAAGAATTCCATGGCTATTTTCACTAGAAGTGGGCTTAATACTCAAACTATTGCTGATAAAGAAACTGATAATGCCCAAAATAAAAATCTGATTCAATCTGGTAATAAAAATATGCTTTGCACACATGCTGTAAATTCACAGATTTTTTTTGAAAATGATCTAAATCTGAATTTGTCACCTGAAACTCAAGCTAAAACTTAATCTAAAAATCAAACGAATAAAGGAAAATAAAAATTTTAGGAATAGGTGAGGGATATACCTACTGTCCTTAAAATTTTTTCCCCACCCATCCCTTTATCTAAGAAGATGAAACCTCAAAGTAACACCAAGGCTGAACTTCTTCAATTCCTTGGTCTCCTATCTAAACTCCAAGTGAACATTACTTTCAGAAAATACTTAATTCAAATCCCATATTATTTTAAATATCTTAAGAAAATTGTTTTGAACAAAAAAACTCTAGAAGAATTTTCTACTTACAGCCTCACTAAAGAGTGCAATGCTGTACTTCAAAAGAAAATCCCACCTAAACTGAAATACCCTGGTGGTTTTTTCATACCTTGAACACTAAGAAACTCTGATCAACTCAACTGTTTGTGTGATTTAGGTGTTATTATTAATCTTCTCCCATACTCACTATTTCAACAGTTGAGGTTGGGTGACCTTCAACCCACCACAGTCATACTATAGTTAGTTTATAGATATTTTACTCATCCTGTGGGTAGGGTAGATGATTTTCTAGTTGGGGTTGGGAAGCTATTTTTTCCTACTGACTTTTTAGTCTTGGATATGGAGTGTGATCAAGAGGTTCCCATCATCTTGGGTAGACCATTCTTGTCCATAGGTGGTGCTGTTATTGATGTTTCTAAGGGTCAACTTATTTTTAAAATTGGAGAACAACAAGAAGAGTTCAATGTGTTTAAAAATGTTAAAGGACCAATTTTTTCTAAAAACTGTTCCATGTTATAGTATTTAGAATATGAGAAATCAACTAAAAATATTGAAAAAAATGAAAATCAATTCTATAATAAAGGAAATAATTGTGAAGTTGAAAATTCTTTTCAATCTGTTTTAGAAATTGAAAATTCTACTCAAACTCCAAAACTAGAAAATTTTCTAGAATTGGAGAACTGTCAAGTTTCTACTGTAGAAGGGTCCTCTGTTTCTGAACTTAAGATCTTTTTGAGTGAATTTGAGTGTGTTTCTGTTAACACTAACCTTGCTGGACACTTTTATGATATTGAGGGAGAACTTATAATACAATTAGATGATTCTTCTATGATAAATTTGTTGAATTCTGATATGGAAAACTTAGAAAGTGTACTTCCCATGATGGACAAAAATATTGTTAATTATGAATCTAAGCATGAAATTGAAAATATTTCAACATTTAATACTCCTTACAAAATATATGTTGAAGATCTTGGACCTCCTAGGCCTAAAAGTATTCCTTCTAGTGTAGAACCACCCACTCTTGAACTAAAACCAATTCCTGACCATCTTAAATATTCATTCCTGGGTGAGAACTCCACTTTGCCTGTAAGAATTTCTATTGAACTGAATGAAAATAAAGAAGAAATACTATTGAATGTTTTGAAAAAGTTTAAATCTGCCATAGGCTAGATAATAGCTTATATCAAAGGTATTAACACCTCATTCTTTATGCATAAAATACCTATGGAGCCTGACCATAATCCTAGGGTAGAATGTCAAAGAAGATTAAATCCTAACATGAAAGAAGTTGTGAGAGAATAAGTGATTAAACTTCTAGACACTGGTATGATATATCCCATTTCTGATAGTGCTTGGGTTAGCCCTGTCTAGGTTGTCCCCAAGAAGGGAGGTTTCACTGTAGTTAAAAATGAAAAAAATGAAGAAGTCCAAGTTAGGAAGGCCAAAAAATGGAGAGTTTGTATAGATTATAAGAAGATTAATTCATCCACTAGGAAGAACCATTTTCAAATGCCCTTCTTGGATCAAATTCTTAAGAGGCTTGCTGGAAATGAGTTTTTCTATTTCTTGGATGGGTATTCTGGTTACATCCAGATTCATGTTGCTCTAGAGGACTAGTAAAATACCACTTTCACATGCCCCTTTGGAACATTTTCCTACAGACAGATGCCCTTTGGGTTATATGGGGCTCCAGCTACCTTTCAAAGGTGTATGATGGATATCTTTTCAGATATGATTGAAAGAATTATTGAGGTTTTCATGGATGGATTTTCCATTGTGGTTAGTACTTTTGATACTTGTCTTGTAAATCTTGAGTTAGTCTTAGAGAGATGCATTGAAACCAACCTTGTTCTTAATTTTGAGAAATGTCAATTCATGGTTACAGAAGGTATAGTTCTTGGTCATAAAGTGTTCAAGAGAGGTCTAGAATTTGATACTGCTAAGATTGATGTTATTCAAAATTTTCAACCTCCTATAAATGTTAAAGGTGTTAGAAGTTTCCTAGGGCATGTCGGTTTCCACCAAAGATTCATAAAAGATTTTTATAAAATAACTAAGCCCTTATGTTTCTTGATGGTCAAGGATGCACCTTTCAATTTTGATGAAAACTGTTTGAAATCATTTAATTTTCTTAAAGAGAAACTCACTACATCACCCATTATTACTACACCTGACTGGAAACTACCTTTTAAGATTATGTTTGATGCTAGTGACATGTCTATAGGTGCTGTACTTGGATAGAGGAAAGATAGGAAACTGCATGAGGTGTACTATGATAGTAGACTGCTAGATGAATCCCAAAATAATTATACCACCACTGAAAAAGAATTGTTAGCTATTGTGTTTTCTCTCAAGAAGTTTAGACAATATCTGTTAGGTTCAAAAGTCATCATTTTCACTGATCATTCTTCTTTAAAGTACTTGCTGTCTAAGAAGGAAACAAAACCTAGGATTATTATATGGATTTTATTATTACAAGAATTTGATTTAGAGATTAGGTATAAGTAGAGAGCTAAAAATTTAGTTGCTGACCACTTATCTAGGATTCCTCTTACTCAATATGAATCTGAAAATTCTAGGGAGATTAAATCTTCCTTTCCTGATGAAAATTTTCTTACTGTATCAATTATGAAATCTTCTTGGTTTGCAGATTTTTCCCACTTCTTGGCAGCAAGTGTCTTTCCCAAAAATCTGTCCAATAACCAAAGAAATAAATTCATTTCTAAACATAAATTTTATCTTTGGGATGATCCTTTTCTATTTAGGAGATGTGCTTATGGTATTCTTAGGAGATGTATTCCTGAGGAAGAAATGCTTCCTGTCTTAGAGAGTTTTCACTCCTCACCTTGGGGAGGTCACCATGGTGGTGAAAGAACTGATCAAACAGTCCTACAATCTAGTTTCTATTGGACTACTCTTTTTAAGGATTCTAGAAGTTTTTTGGTTGGATGTGATAGATGTCAGAGGCTAGGTAATCTTGGTAGGAAGAAGGAGTTACCCAAAAAGGAATTCTGGAAGTTGAAATTTTTGATGTCTGAGGTTTAGATTTCATGGGTCCATTTCCATCATCTCATGGAAATGAGTATATTCTTGTTACTATAGACTATGTTTCAAAATGGGTTGAGGCAGTGGCACTGCCCAACAATCAAGCCAATTATGTAATAAAATTTGTGAAAAAGAACATATTTGCAAGATTTGGATTCCTAAGATCTTTTATCACTGATAATGGAAAAATTTTAAGAACTATAAATTTAAAGCTTTAATGGAGAAATATAGCTGTGTTCATAAAATTGGTACTCCTTATCATCCATAGTCCAGTGGACAGGTGGAAATTTCAAACAGGGAACTTAAAAAAATACTTGAGAAAACTGTGTCAAACTCTAGGAAAGACTGGTCTCTTAAATTGGATGAAGCTTTATGGGCATATAGAACTGCTTTCAAATCCCCAATAGGTATGTCTCCTTATAGGCTGTTGTTTGGGAAATTTTTTCATTTACCTGTGGAGTAATAACACAAGTCTTATTAGGAAGTTAAGGATCTAAACTTTGACTTTAAGAGTGTTGGTAAGAGGATATTACTTGAGATGAGTGAAATTGATGAGATTAGAAGAGAGAGTTATGATAATTTAAGAATTTATAAATAAAAGAATAAAATATTTCATGATTCTATCATTAAAACCAAAGAATTCAAACCTGAACAGAAGTTACTCCTCTTTAACTCTAGACTTAAACTCTTCTCTGGAAATCTTAAGTTAAAATAGTCTGGACCTTTTACTATTGTAATAGTTCTGAAGAATCAAGCTGTTGAAATTGTAGGTGAATAAAATAAACCCATGTTAGTTAATGGGAAGAGGGTGAAACTTTATTTTGGTGGACAACCGAAGGGTATGGCTACCTTTATAGTGATTGAAAACCGATCTTGATTAAAGTATAACTGAAGAATTTAAATTCAGTGATTCTTAAGATTCAACCCTTGTTCTTTTATTTGTTTTTAATATTTTTTCTGTTCTTGTTTTACTTAGAATAAAGTTATTCCATGTTGCCTTATGTATGCACTGTCTGTGCTGATTAATTGTCTGTGGTTTACATGCACTGTGTTTTTTGGATGTTGCTGCTGTCATTTAAGGAGTGGAATTCCCATGCTGAAGGAGTAATGGAAAATCTAGTCAGGGAAGTATATTTCTGTTAATTTTAATTTCATTATTCTTCTCCTCAATGCTTTAGGAAAAAAATATGCTGCATGTCTTTCATTAAAAAATTATTCTCTATATTTTGTGGCTTTAAAATAAATTCTACTTAAAAAATTATGTTGTATGTTTGTTTCCACTACAAAAGTCTATTTTTATTAAAAAATATGCACGTTCCTGTTGCTGTGAACTGAAATTAATTGTTTAAAATCTATTCACTGCATGAAATTAAGTGTGGGGGGGAGGGGGGGGGGTACTTGTTTGCTGGTAGTTGTGTTTTTCATTGGAACAGATTATTCTATAGGGCTTTATAATGTATCTTTCTGCTATATTGAACATCCATTTGAATCATACTTTGTTACAATGCTTACACTTAATTAATTGTGCACCCACACCTTATATGATACTTTTGAGCTATATTGGAAATATTTGTCACTGGACATAAATGTTAATGCATATACTTGCTAATGAACCTGCTGTTAATTTATTCATTGTGGAAAACAAATTTTTTGAACCTTAATGTAACCTTTATACATGTTATAAATCTACTTAATTAAAAATATGTTTTGAACCTTAATTTTTTAATTGTTCTTATCCATATTTAGAAGTCAAATTTGGGGAAAAAGTTGGGTTTTAAGTGTGGGGGAGGGGGTCAATTCCTAAATGTGCTAAAATGTGTTTTAATGAAATCCCATCAATTCCCACTGCAACTCAAACTTTTTAATAAAAAATGGTTAATTTTTTTTAAAATTATTGCACAATTTTAGTCTTTACACTGTACTCAATCGGGTCTTGCCTTAGGAAAAGTACCTTGTTGGTAGTTAAGATTTGTTTTGTGTCTGAAATTAATGATAATGGATGATTGCTGAGTGATATATACTTAGTGGTTTAATGGATACCTTGGTTTAGGGACTATATTTGAAAAATTATTAGGGTTACAAGTTTTTGGAGTTATGATCATAGCCTTGGAATTGGAAGTTTGATTCTGATTCTAGGGGACTCATTCATATTTTAATTATTAAAAGTAATCATCTTAATGAGACAATGTAAATGGTATTTATATTTAACTTTTGAAATTGGAGTAGTCTGGGCATCTGGGATCCCATGGTGAGTCTATCAGACCCTAGATGCTGGGTGTGTTTTTGTTAACATTAATCCCTCTATTCACCTTGAATAAGTGCTTATGTACAGTGCTGAGCACAATGAAACATGGATTGGGAAAAAAATTAATTAAAGTGTCTAGGGTAAAAAACAAGTTCATTAGGGTGAGGGGAATGATGAATACCAGATGAAGAAGGGGACAATTGGATTATATGGAAATCATTTAGTTTGTATCATTAAGGTGATTAAAAAATATATGTATTTATTTTCGGAACCTAGGTGAAAAATCAAAGTACAAAGTTCCTCGATTAAGGTTTTAATTCCATTGATATTTTACCTCTTTTCATTTTTGGATTTAGAATCTGATTTTGGATTGAAATAAATCATTAAGTAGGTTCACATATGAGGCATGACATCTTCTTTGATGGATGGTCTTTTCTTTCTTAATTACCTTTGGGTATTTGTTTTAGGCAAGACTTAATCTGAAAATTTATTTTATTAAGCCTAAATCAATTTTTAGTCCTCTGTTTTTAAATGGATGAACATGTTACACTGTGATCTTAATCATAAATATACTTTACTTTTTTTCAAAGAAAATAATACACAGGATTGTTTGAGGAAAAACAATGCTTAAGTGTGGTAGAATTTGATGTGGCTCTATTTTTACATAGTTTTTCCACATATTTTATTTAATTTTTAACAATTTAATTAATTATTTTTACACTTTTTAATAAATAATGGTACTTTTTATTTTTACTACTACATATCTTAATTAATCATTTTTTATAATTAAATTTGTGTTTTTAGTCTTTTAGACAACTAATTTAGTTATTCTAATTATTCTAATTATATTAGATTACCTTTTTTGTAATCTTAATTTGGTTTACTTTTTAATAATTTTGAATATTATTATTTATTTAATTATTCATTTTTATTTTTATTAATCTAATCTAGTTTTTTTATTTAAAATTTTTTCCTTTAATTTAGATTTATTTAAATAAATTAACCTTACTTATTAACTGGTTCAATTATTCTGCTAAGTAAATAAGTTTAAGTTAAATTTTAATAAAATAATGTGTTTTTAATTTTAAGTTTTCATTTTGTCATCTAAATAATTAACTTTGTCATTTAATAACTCTAGTTAATTCTAATTATTTTAATTTTATGTTTGTAGATATTTATTTTTTGGTGTTCTGTGTTTATTTAGACATTTATTTAATTAATCTTAACATTTATTTTATTAGTTAATAATCTATTCACCTTTATTTTTAATTTGTTAAATAATTTAGTTAGTTTTTAGTTACAGTTAATTATTTAATCCTAAAAAACATAGTTAAATTCTCTTTTGTGTTAATTAATTAATGTTTTACCATTTTATTATTTTCTTTAAATTAATTTTTATGGATAACGTTTCAATTTGTTTTGTCGGTGAGTCGTCGCACCGATGTTGCGACTCGCTGATTATGGATCACCGATCTTTTGACACACCGAAGTTTTTTATAACTATCGGTGAGTCATCGCACCGATCCTTTTCATCGGTTTTGGTCTCTTATATCATCGGCATCTTATTCTATTTTAACTATCGGTGAGTCACTAACTCACCGATGTTTTTTTATTTTAACTAACAGTTTCTCATGATGCACTGATGTTGCTACTCACCGATGCAAAACTTCCATTGGTTTCACACCAAACTGATTACTCTTTGTTTTAATTATCAGTGACTCGTTTTTTTATTTTTCTTCTATCAGTGACATTTTATTTATCGCAATGAACCGATCCTTTTCTTCTTTTATCAGTGTCTCACGCACTCACTATTGGTGACACTTTTAACTATCGGTGACACTTTTAACTATCGGTGAGTCAGTGACTCACTAATTTATTTCCTCCATCAGCTTCACGCTCATTTCGGTGACTCATTTCGGATTTCCCCATCGGTCTCTTGATGTCTCACAAATACCTCATTTCACTCACCTATTATTTCCTACGCATACAGACTTCTACAATATCGGTTCCACCCTCTGCTTGAACCCTTCCACAAACCCACAGAAAACCCATCCGGCCACCATTTTTCCTCATAAAGACATAAACTAATCTCAATTTCAAATTGAGATTTAACGAAAAAATATCAACAATGGAGGAATGCCTATTTTAATCTTATAATAACTAAATTTCATCTTAGATCTGCTGTGTGAAGAGGCCATCGCGGTCTTGATTTCAGCCGCGACCGCACCACCGAAGACTGTAGGAGGCAAGTTTCTAATCCGAGTGGATGAATCAATGCCTCGGTAGCCGTCAATCTTCATAGGAGAAGTAACCCGTTGTTCCTCCTTGCTATGGAGATCTGAAGCTGCACCGCCATTCTATCAGCCGTTGATCCAGGAGGTGCCACCGGTGGAAACCGCCGCCCAACCACTATACCTGAAGAAGAGGAGATTTATGTCACCACCACAATTAAACTAGATGAGATGCGCTGAAGGAGGAAGCTTTCTTCACCTGTTCTTTGGGAAGATGAGGAAGTGCTTAAGAAGCTGATGCGTTGCTGTTGAGATATTCCACCATTGTAGGAGAAGAACCCACCACTGAAGCTGAACAGAAGGAAGTTGAGTTGAGTCGGTCTACTGGGCCGCATCGCAAGGAGGATCCGGTCCGCCGTGGTTCTCACTAGAGAAGTAGAACCCTACCCCCTTTTGCACCGTGGAAAAGGGGGATGGGGTAGAAGATCTAAGAAAAACCCCAAAAGAAAAAATAAATAAATACTTAATTATAAATAACTAAACTAAAATAATAATTAATAATTATAAATAAATAATGCATATAAGATAAATAATTTTAGTTAAAGATAATTAATAATTTATTTAACATGAATTATACTTTATTTAACTAAATTAGATAAATTCTTAAATTTAATTATAATTAAATTACATCTAATATTTCATATTGATATAATAATAAAATTTATCAATAAAATAAATTTTGAATCCGTATAAACTATTCTAATTAATAGTAAAATGATTTATTTTTTGGGATAATAATAAACATAATAATTATAATTAACATTAATAATAATAATAATTAAATCATAAATATCAACTTAACTATTTAATATAATCTTTAGAAATAGAATTTTAACAACTTATAACTTTTAGATAAAGTAACTTAACAAAATTAAATAATAAAAATATCTTAATTTAAAAAATAAATTAATAATTAAATAAATTAAAAAATTAGATAATTTTTAATAATTAATAATTAATTAAAATTCTAAAATTCAAATGCTCATAAGGATTTATTTAGTTTTCATTAACCAATTTCATAATTTTTTTATACTTAAATATTTAATAAATTATTATCATTTAACTTTTATAATAAAAACAATGATAGTAACATTATTGTTTCATATTAATATAATTTCTAAAATATAATTACTAATTGTTAGTAATGCTAATAAGATAATTTTTAACAACATTATTTAAAAGTTATTGATTATTTTAGAAGAATTTTTAAATAAGTTATTTTATTAAACTATAAAATTTTATTTCCTTTGTGTTGTAACTATGTTGTTTATTTTTCTTGCATAGGTTCATTCAAGAGACGGAAAAAAATCCAAGTGCTTTCAACTAACTCAGCGGAAGTTAGTTAGGAGGGAAAAACTAGCGCGACGTGCCGGTTGTGAAAAAACACACATGTGTGATGCAAAAGTTAAAGATGAATTCAAGTCGGTGAAGAGTTCCAGTGATGAGCAACAGAAGACAGTGGCTACTTAAGATAGAGCATGCATCAGAATCAGGGGAGACATGAGAGAGACATTCATAGGGATGACATTCATTATATATTCGATCATTCACTTGTAAGAAGAGAAAGAACCTTAGGAGAATTCTAGAGCATCTCCCGGAGAACCATTCCTTGGAGATCCGAGGTTCAGGGGTATCAATTCATGCTAGCAGAGAGAGTTTCATTCCTCTGTTTTCTTTGAATTATTCCCCTTTGTAATTTAATTGTTTAGTATACATAATAGAGATGATTTATAGCTAATTTTCTAGTTCAGGGATGAATTGCAGTTCCACTGGTTATCATTAAATTCTCATTTCACTTTATCATTTTAATGTTTTCAGTATTGATCAGCGAGATCGATACTGAATTCATTAAATTGCATTGTTCCACCAAAGTTTAATTTCAAAATTTCACAGTTAGTTGGTGAGATTGATTTTGTAAACACTTTTAAAAAAATAATAGATTCAAAAGACTTCAAGACTTATGGTGAGTTTGTCTTGCTGTTAATTTCCATATAGTTCACAGTTGATTAATTTTGTAGTGGTGAACTCTTAAATTGGTTGACTTGTGTAACTTTACTCTTGGAAAGGTAGGTGAGTCATACTCTTATAGTAGTACTCTACAACAACCTATAAGTGAATTTGGACACCTTCAAAACTAATAGAATGGATATTACTCCCCGATCATTTTAATAGATTGTTCTTTTTATCAGTGTTTTATATCTCTGTTATTCCATGTTTTACAACAGTCTCTAGCTTCAATTTAGTTTTTATACATTTTTTACAATGTTCTGTCACTATACTACATATAAAAGGAAAAAATAATAAAAAAATATATAAAAATTGAGAAAAATATAAAAATCACTCCACTGCTGACAACAGTGGAGTTTACCAAGATTTTAGAAGATTAGTGGCCAAATTTACATTCCCTGTGGGTTCGACCCTACTTTCCACATATACAATAGTTAGTAGGAATATAAATTTTAAACTTTGATGGACTTCAATAATGGTTTACTCTTGTTTAAGCATTTATATGATTTAATTTTCTTTGAGTAGCCAAGAAATATCCCTTCATCTCCATAGGATTCAAACTTCTTGTGTTTATCCTTGTTGAGAATTAAACACTTACTTCCAAATATTGTAAATCACTTCAATGATGGATTATATCCATACCATAGATCACATGGAGTCTTCACTTCTTTCAGACATAGTAACACTCTATTTGATGTATAGACTATCTTCATCACTGAGTTTTTCCAAAATTTATCTAGAAGGTCTTTCTCAATGAGCATTTTTTTAGCCATATTATTGAAAATTACATTTCTTTTATCAACTAGTCCATTATACTATGTAGTTTTAACAATTTAAACTTGATTCCTTGTCTCATTTTTCTCGAGATAATCCTCTACTTGAAAATTTGTGAACTCTATTCCATTATCTGTTCAGATCTTTCAGATTGTTTGACCCAACATCTTCTCAACTTCCCTTGAATATGTTTTTATGAAACTGATTACCTTAGATTTGTGAGTGATGATTGAAACCCATGGAATTATACTATAATCATCAATGAATAGAAAATAATATCTCCTTCCATAAACAACTATTGGTAAAATTGGTCTTCACACATCAATATGAACCAACTCAAGCAATCTTGTTAACCTTTGCTCTTTTTCCTCATATTTCTTTTGACTGATCTTCCATTATTGATAGGAATTGCATGAATGTGTACGATCATGTGATAATATAGGTAGATCTCGAGCATCATCATATTTCACTAGATCATCTAAGGTTGTTTTCCTCACATGGAAAAGATGTTTATGCCACAACTTATTTTCTTATTCCTTGGAAAGAAATCACATATCTCATTCTCCACTTATGAGGTAGAGATTCCATTTTGTATGCTTTCCCTACAATACCACAAAACAATATTTTTCCTTGATGACACATAATTTCTTGGAAAATATTATTGCATTTCCTAAGACACACAATTGACTTACAATTAATAAGTTATGACTAATACATTCAACAACCAAGACATTTTCACGTCTCATGTATTTTCCAACAAACTTTGCTTTCCCAGATCCAATGATTTTCAACCCTTAGTCATTACCAAATCTTAAAATAACTTATTTATTGTACCAAATTACCATCACTAGATCCTTATTTCTAGTCATATGAAAGGTGCATCCACTATCAATGATATATATCCCTATGCGATATGATGCCTTGAATGCAAATTTTAAAACCACTACCTACTTAGATCTTTTATTTTTGATCCATGTTTTTGAATTAATACCATATATGAATTGATACTCTATACATTACTTAGAATATGATGGACCTGATTCATCTTGTAGAGATTCAAATCGATTTTGAATTCTCATTTCATTTGGTGATACATTTGTCTACTGCTTATAACCAACCTCAGTCTGCTTCAACACATTCCTCTATATTATTGATGAGAAATATCATTCCATGTGTCTAAATCCTTCACACCTGAAATAGTGAACATTAAATAATGACCTAGAAAATTGAGCTCTATATGACTACCTCTGTTGGTAATATTCCCTTCAGTACCAATTTTCTATGAAACAAACATTTTGTGCATGTCCTATCTTGTTACAAAAAATAACATCTTATGTGGGGTAAATTCCTATGTGGTAATATTGCACCACTAGTTATCCCTTAGGTTCTCTGAATCTTCTGATTGTACTTCATACCCAAATCAATATTCAATATTGTATTAGGTTCTTATGGTTTTAATTCAATCGTTACTACTTCATATTTTCTATCAAGACCCATACTAGCCTTATTATTTAAATTTGTTTATTTCTTCCATTCTGCTGGACAACCATGCTCCACTTTCATTTTTTCTATTGTCTATGTTATTTGTTTTCTTGATAATGTTCTACGGGTCAACAGTTTTTCTTTATCCTTAACACTTTGTCTTAGATTGAAGACTTCCTCTTCAAGTTCTTTAATACATTTTATTTGATCTTTTCTAGTTTTAGTAAAACTATCAATCTCTCTTTTCTATTCTTCAATTTTGAGTTTGTACTCAACCAACTTTTCAGAGATTTATAGTGTTGAAGACTTTAGTTTTTCAATTTTTTCCTTCATCTTAGACTTATTTTCTTCCTACTGCTACATATAGAGTTGGGAATCATAGACCACTTTGTTATCTTTCTTTGTTTTGTCTCTCAAAATATCTATCTCTTCAAGAGAAACTTTTAATTCAACTTAAAGTACAATTATTCTTTCAACTTATCCTTCCTTATTGTCACTTTATTCTTTTATTAATAAATTTCTGACAACTTCCACTAAAGCATCCACTACATGATCCCTGTAGTCCTCCATCTCTTCTTCCTCATATTCTTATGAAATTTCATATTATTTTGAAAGAATATTATTCTTTTTGAATAATTTTCTCTTATTACTTCTCATACCTTTCACATTGGCTGGATACTTATTTCGAGGATTTTCATCATTGTCTTTATTGTCATCTTCAATATTCTCAGGACACTTGGCTACAAAATGCCCAATCTTTTTGCATTGAAATCATGAAAATGGAAGTATACCTTTTAAATTTCCTTTTCCTCTTTATATATTTGAGGAGAAAAATGACATGATATCATCCAAATTTTCTTCCTCATGACTATCTTAAATAGAGATATTATTCATGGCCTTGAATTACACTTCTTTGTAATTAACCTTTTCCACTACATCATTATCATAATTTCTAATTTCATAAGCAACAAGAGTACTATGCAAGTTATCCAATTTCATCTTCTTTAGATATTTATCCACTAATAATGAAACTTTGGGATTTAACCTAGGTGTAATTTTCTTCAATATACACTTCAAAATATTTATATCTTCAATTAATTCTCCAAGAACACACATTTATTATTCTACAACATTCACCAGGTCAAAGAATGCATCAAAATATTCATTTTAGTTCAATCTTAGATCTTCATACTTGTTCCAAAAAAACTATAGCTTTGCATCTATGAACATTGAATATCCTTCATAGATATTCAAAAACTTTCCCCATATATCATGTGATGTTTTAAATGAAATTACCTTTATATAAATTTCATTTGATAGGGATCCCCCTAAAGCATTGATAATTTTAGTATTGACATCTAGTTATCTTCTTTCAGCTTGTGATAAAGCACCACTATTAATATCATCTGATTATCCATTCATATCTACTGTGAATACATCCATTCCTAATGATTAGAAGTAGTGATTCATCCAATTATTCCATAGTTTAAAATTGTTTCCTCTGAAGATTGGAATTCCTTTGTGATTGAACACCTCTATTTATTCTATTAATAAAGAACCACTGGATTTTAATCTTTTCCTATAATACCAATCATTAGGCCCACAAGGTCAAATACCCTAGGGGGGGGGGGGGTTGAATCAAGGTATGACTGATTAAAACTATTTCCACATTGGATCTTGTTTCATCATTAAACAAAACAAACTTCTCTCTTTCTCCCATAACAATATATAAACATAAATGAAATAATGCACATGAAAAAAAAAATTTACTTAGTTCACTCTCACTGGGCTACATCCAAGGAGCATACAACGACGATGTGATGATGTACCAAATCCACTAAAGCTCACTACCAATTACAAGGTTCAGGATAGATCACTTATATACCCAATATCACTATATTTACAAGGTTTGGGGACTGATCACTACATTCCCAAGGGTCACTCCCTATGTCTCTTTATCTAGATCACTTCCAACGGAAAAGATCACCATCTTTATCTTCCCTCGCTCACTGCTCTTATAAGGGATCCACTCACAATTTATAGACTTTTATGACCCTTAATTTGCATGAAATCATGCATTCTCAACTATAGATAGATGCTCTATTGAAGTTCCATTTTCACCCTTAGAGAAAATACACTTTTCTGTGTACCATTAGGTTAGTAGAAATTTCTTTTCAAACTTTTCTAGTTATTTTGAAAGATTTCTTGAGTCCTCTATGAACCACCTTGCCTATTCCACAAACTACGTACTAGGTATGATTCATGGACACACTCTTCCACAAAATGACTCTACTTTTTATGCTGTGTACCACCTCTGTGTATCGTCTTTGTGAACCACTTCCACATACCACTCCCATGTACCACTTCCTCGTACCTCCTCTACTTCTATGAAATTCCTTCTTTCATAGACTAATCCTTATGTGGATCAGTTATTCTCCTTTAACATAATCCTCATAGAGAATTACTTCACCCTTCTTGGAATTATCCCTTGCAAACTACTTTCAGAATTCATTGAATTCCCAGAGTAAAGATGTTTTCTTATCAAAATTTCTCTAAGTAATGATGGTATTATTGCTCCTTATATAGGAAAATAGATCTGAAAATACACTAATCTGATATTTCCCAAATCTTCAATGTGTAATTCTTCTTCTGTGAACTGTTCCCTTTGTGGTCCACATACTACCTTTATCCCTTCATGGAGGACCAAATCACCATCTTGTTTTCTATAATTATTTTCTTCATGACTTCTCAAATCACTACCTCATTTATGTGAATGACAAGCCATCCCACGTACTGTAAGCCTTTCGCGTACTGTATACCTTAACTATGAATTATTTTCTCCCTAAAAATTGTTCCTATACATGGTATTCATCTCGCACTTCGTGGTTCCCTTCCTTTTCCAATTTCCTTCGTTGTTCTGCATACCACCATTCACAGTATGCAAACTATCCTTCGTGGTCCACATACTGTTCACTCCTACATGAAAATCCTTCCTTTTCTAAAATAAAACTTCCGATTTTGAGGCCCAAAAATTTGGAAAACACTGGGAAACTGTGCCACCTTAGAAACCTACTTCGACAACATCAACCAAACTCATTTGGTATCATACAGATTTTTCAAAAAACACAATCACATCCAAAAAATACTGAGAATAAACCTTGAGATATTTTTTCCCAACAAACTTTTATTACTTTTCAGTAGTATATTTCAAATGATGAAATGAATTGATTAAAATACATAGATCATACAACATTTCCCCTCCTTATTACTTATAAATTATATAACATCAATTTCTGAATGGAAGTGATAATTAGAAAGGGTGAAATTCCTCATCCAAGATTATAATACAACATAGATGTGGTTACATCATTCTTACCTTCTATTATGGAAATTATGTTCTTTATTTATTATTTTCAATTACTAGACAAGATGTTTTATTATTTTTTTACTTTTTAATTAATGGAAATGAATTACCATATAGTTTATTTTGAACTAATGAAAATGGAATTCTATATTATTTAACTAGAATTGATAAAGATGATGTTTAAATCAACCCATTCCTTTTACACATATTATTGCATGATTTTTAACTTAAATATACATTAATACAAAACAAGGATAAAAAGGACAAGTTTATTCGAAAGACTAGGTTCATAATACATCTAAAGGAAACTAAAATAGCCATCCTTATTTTATTATTCATAAAAAGATCCTAAATCCATTTGAGATCCTAAAACTACATAGGATAAACTAGAGAATACATAAAATAAAGGGGTGAGCTAAAAATCCCAATAATGGAAATAACATGATATGGAAACATAACATGTGAGTCAAAGGTATAACATGATATCATAAAAGAGAAAGATCATGAGTAATCACATGGAATTATAACATAAATAACATGGTATCATAAGATCACATCAATATAGGAAATATGGTAGAAATTGTTGTAATAATGGGTGCCCTAAAACCAACTAAACAATACCTATTGATTACCATTTCATGTATATAGTGAGATATTCATGATATTTACTTACCATTATACTATAGATATTTATGAATCCACTATTTAATGAAAATTTACATAGATTATTTTTTGTATCAAATGGTTATAACAGATCTCAAACTATAATGAGAACCTCAAGATACTATGAAATTAATATTAAACTTATGTACTATGGTCTAAACACATTATTTTGACTGAACACAGTTGATGTATGAATATCAGGTGATGGGGGATCATAATAACTAAGACTTTTTCTCATAAAGTTCTCAATTAGTGATCTCTAATATGTGAGATCATGAGGAAATACCTTCCAATAGGAACACCATGTGTTTCAGGTGTCATTGGTAGTTCCAATATATGAACATGTGTATTGGTATCCTAACATGAGATCATTATCAATGTGTGCCATTTTATTGCATACTTTGATGCAAGGAAAAAACCATGAAAATGAAGTTGTGGTGAGGTAGCTTGTGTTGGGTGTGTCATTGGTGGTATGACATTGGTTGAATGGTCAAGATAGAATTTGTCTCTTTTGAGTTGAGGAAGTCATATCTCAAGCCTGATTGATTAGGATGGTAATACCTTTATAAATTCATGACCATGATAGTTTAAGGTAAATTAATCTAGTTAGATAAAAAATAATAAAGAAATAAAGGATGATGAAATAAGTGTGTTTCCTTCTTAAAAAGATATCATATGATAAAGAGATTGTATTATACAACGTATTTTCATAGGATAGTTGTTTCTGCTATGACAATTCCTTATCACTTTAAGGGTCTTGATGAGTTGTTAAACTCCTCTCTTGGTCTATGAGTACTATTCAATACTATCGAGATAAGGTCATAGAGGGTCACACATAATAGTGTATTCAAGAATCTTCCCTATTTAGGTGAATAGGTATATAGGACATGGTGGGACCCAACACAAGGTCTGGTAGTTATCCATGTTTTATCGAAAATTGATAAATAAATAAATTCATTATTATTTGAGAATAAAATAACTGGGTTGAATTTATTTATTAAATATATTTGTAAGTATTAAAGAAAATAAATGAAAAATATTATATGAATGAATATTATTTTAATATTCATGGTTCATTTTATATTTTCGGGAATGATGAGTTGAGTTAATGAATCAATTTTATCACATAGTATATTTATTATATTATAAGTAAGTGATAAATATATAAATTATATTTATGACTTAGTTAGTTAGTCATAATATATCATTTATAATTTATATAGTGAGTATTAAATATTCAAGGGCTAGGGAGCCTTTTCCAGCTAGTTTCATAACTCACTACATATAAGAAGAGAGAGGTTACAACATGATGATTATTCACTGTGAGTTATTAAGATCCTATCTCTCCTATATCTCTTTTTAAAGAAATAATATCTTGATCCAAGTGATCAGATTGAGATCATCTACTTGCATCGAAGGAACATCGATGTGGTGATCTTCGGGATATCGAAGGCATTGTCAGATCACCACACTAGCACCAAGAGTTTCATGATCGATGTTCTTATGGATTATTAGAGCATGTGAGGATGATTTAAAGGGATTAATATTTGGATAATTTTAGTATATATTATCAAAAACAATAATATGTTGAGTGAGAATTTATATGGAAAGATTTATTTTTCAGTTTATATTTTTTTCTTCGAATTATTCATGTGAGATCCTTGAACTGTATCGAGGATCAAATTTCTAGAGATGAAAAGTTCCATAACTCTGGTGATTATAATTTTAAATTCCTAGCTCAACTACTTCTTCTAAATTTCCCCAATACCAAAAATTGGTATTAGAGGAATCACATCAATTTTCTGAGCCATGAAAAATTATTTTGCTTTCAATTAAAGTTGAGGGTTTGAAATCAGTCCCAATGGGTCTAACCATTCTTCGATCTGACCTTAGATAGATAAGTTATGTCCATTTATTTTTTTATGGATCAAAATAATGTTTTTTGGATATTAAAAATTTCAAATATTAAAAATAAACTAAGTGTTTCTGATGACTATTTTTTCTGGCCAAAAATCGATCGGAATCCATCCACCAAATTTCCTCCTGCCGTAATTCTTTTTTCCACTGATAGAATAGTAAAAAATAAAATATTTTTTTTTAATTTCAAACAATATGACTATAAATTGGTTTTTTTATAATATTTTAATTAAAATTAATTGTTAGTTTTAAAATTATAACATTTTGATATTTTAAAAAATAAATTAATTTCATTTTAGTATTAAATTAATTAATTATTTTAATATTTGGAATAAAAAATTAAATTAATTATAAGACCGAATAAGAAAAAATATTTGAATTTAAATAATTCATTTAATTTATTTAAATTTTACTCATTATTTAAGTTTATAGCAATTTAATTTTATCACACGTTTATTGTATATACCGATCGGTCTTGAGAATTGATCGACCATGTGTTTGTCTAATTAGTTTATTTAATTAATCATTATCGATGTCTGATCTTTATAATAAGTAATTATTTTTATGATGATCATTGCATCATATTTTTCATTTAAATATGTATAAGGTCTTGTTCATCCATCAGTATTTCTGTATGTACATTGCTCTTCCTAATATCCCTTCACTTGCTTGTGAGTACAATTGTATTATGATGAAGATGAGGTGTGATGTGGAACACTCTAAGTCGAGGTGAAATCTAGATGAGAAGAAGACACACTAGACCAGGGATGCGCTACATCATGAGTCAAGACATATCTCAAGTATGATTATCCTAGGTTATGGTTGATCCAAAGTTTAAATGGATCAACCAATATTTGATTCTTAAGACTAGTTGGGTAATTTTATCCCCTTTATGCATTTATTTATTATTTTATGAATTTTCATGATAGTGGAAAACACATAAAATAATAAATAGTAAAATACATAATGACGTGATGGATGTTTTTCTATTAATTTTTAGTTGTAAGTGTGACAACATAGAATGAGAAGATTAATAGAAATTGATTACATTTAATGAAAAGAATATAAAAACATAAAATAAATATTAAGTCTAATACACCTTTCATCATTTGAATTTGAACATAAAAAGGTGTTCGAGGTGCTCAGTTATCCATAGTTGAGGGTGCCTCCTACTACCGAGGAGTTATTATGAGAATAATGGGTTGACTTAACTAATGTTGGTAGAAAAAAATTATCCATAGCTAGCTTGTTACAACATTAGAGGTAAGCATTAAGTAAATCATGTTTATTATTTTAGATGTTGGGACTTCAGTCAACAGATTAAGGAGCCATGAGTTAATGTGGTTGATCATTCAAATGATTACCTTGAACTCTCTGAGTTATGGCATAGCCATAACTTTTAGAATATTAGGGGTGGTTCAAGGATCTATTACACTAGAAAACTCAATCAACAAAGTATTCTGGATCTAGTATAGAGGGTTTATAGAGTTTGATAAGATAGTGGGAGACATTTAATGATTTAAATAATTTTTAATTTCTAATCAGTAATCAATATAAAAGCACTAATATGTTATATTTTATTTTTTATAAAATGGAAAGTAATAAGAAGAGCACACTAAAATAATATTGGACAAAGAAAATGTTCAAACTGGTACAAGTTTCTAAAGAGTAGTATATGTACTTGTGCAAAGTACTATGCCATCATAAATTCAAGGTGTTGGTGTCCCTAATACTTGTTAAGAAACCTCTAAAAGAAAGGGTGTAAAAATGATTACAAGAGACTCATGTATGATGCATATGATGGTTATGTCATAATTCCATCATCAATTTCTAATGTGATTTGTAGATACAACATTATGACATAGATGATTTTAAATTTTGTCTCATCTATGAGAAGATTTCACATAGAAAGTGAAGTGAGATATGACTATGAAATGATTACATTGGATATGTGTAAATTGAATGATGGATCAGAATCTTTAAATGGATCCCTTTATCATATCATTTCCACCCATTTACTCCAAATTCGTTTATGAATATAAAAACAAATAGTATAGAGAAAAACACTATATTACCTTTTGGGTAAGGTTCTCCAAGAACCAAGAACATTAAAGAAAGATTAATATTTAGTTCTTTTAGAGAACAATTTGAAAGAAAATATGAGAAGTCCAATGGAGAGTTTCATTCCATAGGCATCTTTGCAACTTCCTTCAAAGAAAATAGGTATTAAATAGAAGGTTATTTGACTCACATATAATGAAAGAAATATATGGAAGTTTTAATGTAATGAACCATATCAAATAAGCAAGTGGTCACTTATTCTTCAGGTATATTCATCAACTAAAAGTAATGTTTCTATTATAATTATTGGGTATCAAATAAAATATTATAATTACATATGTGTATTTAAATATAATAACCATGTAATTATAGAAACTTTACTGTATGTAAGGTGCATTCTCCGAGTGTCTGAGAAAGGATGGTTCCTAAGTTAGTGGTGAGAAGCACCCAACTTCTAATTTACAAATAAATGATTCTAGTTGAACTTTTATTAATTATTACCAAATAATTTATCTCATGTGTCCTTTTGTACATAAGGATGCATTATTATAGTTATATAATGAATATTGTTTCCAGTGTCTCTTACTCAACCAATAGTTCAGTAATTCTTGAATCATTGGCAATACATGATGAATATAAAATGAAAGGATTATATACCCAATTGTGTAAAGATGATAAATTTCTAATAAAAAATAAGTAGTTTTCAAGGATATAAAAATCATGGTTTTAGATTCTTTAGAGTTAAAAACCTTAGGTATTATGGAAAAACTTATGTACTTATTTTTGGACAAATAATCCTTTAGAAATAAAGGTACTCTATAAATATTTCATAATTAGTTCAGCTAGCGAGTATGAACTATTCCAAGGGTAAGCTAGTGGTATATATACTTTATTAAATTCCTTTAAGTGTTTAAGAAATATGAATATGAAGTATGATATATTCACGGTCAGAAGATATGATATGCTTCAGGATGGTTTTTAAAAGAATATCTTGACCAAGCATTCATTGATCAATATAATGTAGCATAGAGTAATTCTTAAACCCACATTACCTTATCTACATCAAGGATATAATTATATAAGGAAGATTGTTGATAAGTATTAAATATTAACATTGATCAAAAAAATATAGCATGGAGTAATTCTTAAATACACATTTCCTTATACACATTAGATTCATGATGTAAATAAAATGAGCATCAATGTTAAAACTCATGCATTTCAGATACATCCATTTTTTAGACATGATTTTCAAATAGAAAAATTATCCCATAATCACATGTCAACTATAATGAAAAATGGATATCATGTGAGTTATAGTATGATGGAAATCCATTATTTCAAAATAACATGTATTTAGATGCAAATAGTTTGTTAAGGATATAAACATACTTGCATCAAGAAAAACCCAATGTGCATCTATAGTAATCATCCTAAAAATTTACTAGGATATTAAAAAAATCCCTATGGTAGAAAATTGTTAGTGAAAGTATTCAAATATATTTATATATAAGAGTGCACATCTCTACTTGATATAGTGGGAGAAATATTTACCTTGGTTTAGCCAATTCCAGAGATGCACAAATAGTTTACATTGGAACAATTCCACAAGATCTCATGGAAGGGAATGTTCTAAAGACACATACTACATAGAAAGGTTAAACATATAGTGATGGTTTTATATTTACCATGTCTAATGATACATTATTCATTGAGAATAATAATTCATACAAGTAAGCGGTATATGAAAATTAGCTAAAATTTACAAGACCAATTAAAATTCAATAATGGATTCCATGTATCAAAGAACAAGTGCTTATTATTTTTAATTCTATAGTGAGTATTCAAGTGATACTATACATGGATGGTACACATGAGGTACCGATAAGGATTAATTGTTAACACCAAGTCATTATGCCTAAATACTTTATAATTTTACTTTTTATATATATTTTCTATGATCATTATATTAGGAATTGGATGTCAAGACCACCAATCATGGAAGGTGTCTATACGATGCAACCAGGAAGGGATTGTGACATCAATGAATTATAAAAAGAAGTGTAAGTTACAGAAATCCAATATAGGATTTAAGTAAGAAACTAGATCATAGAACATTCATTTGGAATGAATCCTTTCCACGTGCCTACCATATGTTAGTAGGATGCCATTGTTTTCCAAGTAAAATATGTTTAATAAAATATGTAAAATAACTATTGGTCGTATAGTTAGTTAAAACCAGGATGAAAGTAACTCTATAGATATTGGATAATAGTAGAAACACAAGTTATAAAGAATAAGATCTATTAAGATAGATATAAAATTTTCTTATACCTATTCAACCTTACATATACTGTCAAGGTATTGAAAAAATACAAGTTGGAATAATTCAAGAGATAATTTTTTCTAGAGTCACATGGCATAAATCTATCTAAGAAGAAATGCATGAGAATAAGAGGAGATTAATTTAGTGAGTTTAATTCCACATGCTTTAGTTATGGATCAATCATGCATTCTATGATATATACAAGAAATGATATTTCCAACTATACTTTATGATAGGAAAATATAAGTTATATCCAAGAGAACTACAAGGGAAGCATTTAAAACCATATAATTACACTTAAGAAAGTAAAAAGGATATATATACCTGGTATGTGGATAGAACGAGATACTATTTATTGAGGGGACACAAAATAGTATCACTTTAGATCAATGTGATATAATATTACAGTCAAGCTAAGGTAATGAGCAAGAAAAAATCATACAAACTAGTGGTATCCACATCTATAAATACCAAGTGCATTGTGGATTTTGAGTTATCTACAAAGTAGTGTATTAAAAATAATGATTTATTCCAGTTCTTGGAATTACACCTAGTAAGTTAAGTTTTATCATGATTATAATTCTATTACTGGTACTAGCCAAGATGTAAAATTTATATAGTGGAAAAAAGTCACACAATCAAGGATTATATCTCTTAAGGAGTTTTACTCAAGGAGATAAGGTTGAACATAGAAAAATATCCATGAAAAAAAGACCATAAGACCCACCAACTAAATCCATTACTTAGTAAAAACTTGATCTTAATCATGTGAAAGATAATAAGGATGGTTAACAAGTTGGATCTAGTATAAGTAAAAGTGTTGTAATAGTGGGTTCCCTAGACCCAACTAAACAAAATTTTTCAATTACCATTTCATGTATAAAGTGAGATATGCATGATGTATACTTACCATTATAGTGTATAAATTTATGTATCCACTATTTAATGGTAATGTACATATATTATTTTTCATATTAAAAGGTTATAGCATATCCCAGGCTATAATAAGATCCCCAAGATAGTATGACATTAATCTTAACCTTTATCCTATGTTCTAGATACATCATATTGAATGGACATAATATATGTCTAACTATCATGTGCTAGGGGATCATAAGCATTGAGACTTCTTCTCATGAAGTTTATACTTGGTGATCTCTAGTAAGTGAGATTATGAGGACAAACCCACCAATAGAAACACCACATGTTTCAGGTGTTAGTGGTAGTTTATATCTATGAACATGTGTATTGGTATCCTAACTTGAAATAATTATCAATTTGTTCCATTTTATTGAGTACTTTTATGAAAGTAAAAAAACTATGAAAATAAAGTTACAGTGAGGTATCTTGTGTTGGGAGTGTCATTGGTGGTATGAAATTGGTTGAATGACCAAGATATAATTTTTCACTTCGGAGTTGAGGAAGTCATATCTCGGGCCTGGTTGATCAGGATGGTAGTACCTTAATAAATCCCTGGACATGGTAGTTGAAGGTAAATCCATCCAGTTAGATCAAAAAATAATAAATCAATAAAGGATGATGACACGAGTGTGCATCCTACTTTTTGAGATATTGTATGACAAAGAGATTATATTACACAGTTCATGTTCATAGGATAGTTATTGTTTTTATGACTATTCCTTATCTCTTTAGGGCCCTTCATGGGTTGATAGACTCCACTCTTGGTCTATGAATAATATTCACTTCTATCGATATAAGGTCCTAGAGGGTCATACGAAATAGCATATTCAAAAATCTTCCCTATTCAGGTGAATATGTATATAGAACATGGTGGGACCCACCACGGGGTCTGAGAGTTATCCAAGTTTTTTAGATCATTGATAAATAAGTAAATTCACTATTATTCAAGAATAGAATAATTGGGTTCAATTTATTTATTAAATTTATTTACAAGTATTAAAGTAAATACATAAAAAATATTATATAAATGAATATTATTTTAATATTCATGGTTCATTTAATATTTTTGGGATTGAAGAGTCGAGTTAATGACTCAATTTTATCCCAAAATATATTTATTATATTACAAGTAAGTGATAAATATATAAATAATATTTATGACTCAGTCAGTTAGTCATAATATATTGTTTATAGTTTATACAGTGAGTACTAAATATTTAGGGTTCGAGGAGCCTTTTCAGGGTAATTTCATAAATCTCTATATATAGAAAGAGAGAGGCTCTCACATGATGACTATTCACTATGAGTTATTTAGATCCTCACTATCCTCTATAACTTTATATAGAGAGAAGATCTTGATCCAAGTGATCGAATCAATATCATCTCCTTGAATCGAAGGAACATCGATGTAGTGATCATCAGGATGTCAAAGGCATTATCAGATCTCTAGACTAGCACTCATAATTCTATGATCGATGCTCCTAAGGATTTTTTAAGCACATGTGGATGATATAAAGGGATTAATATTTAGATCCTTTGAGCAGAGATCACAGAAGACAAGTAGATGTAAAGAGAAGATTTTGATCAAAAGATGTATTTTTCAGTTTATATTTTTGTGCTTTGAATAATCCATGTGATATCCTTGGATTGTACTGGGGCTCAGATCGCCAAAGACGACAAGTTCTATCACTCTAGTGATTAAAATTTTAAATCTTTAGCCCATTGGCTTCCAATACACTACCCCAGTACCAACATAAACAAATAACATGATATAAACATGATCCATGGCTAACTGCCTAGACAACATCACATGGTGGACCAAGTCCCATAATTTATTGGGTTTGTTACCTAATCCCATACATAACATATAATAAGATCAAATCTTTACCCAATGCATTGGAGTTCTATTTGGGAACACCCATCATAAAATGTTCATGATTTATGTGCGCCACAGAAGTAAATAAATTTTAATATATAAACATAAAAATTACCCATAGAAATAAATGGGCTACAAAACTTATATCATGTCATAATCAAAGGATATTTTATAAAGAAGGAATTTGATAAATGAACTTAAGGCATGAATTACCCCATAAAAGGAAGGGAGAATAAAATAGGTATATATTTAGGATATATATATATATATATATAGAATTTATAATAAATATGTAACATAAAAGGTTTTTGTTAATGAAAGCGTCTTTAAAATACTGTACAAAATATAACTTGATAAAACATACCCTTTTCACTTTGAAATACACTTTTAAAAACTAGAAACTTAAAGAATATTAAGAAAAAAATTCATTGAAAAGAATCATGGAAACTTGTAAAATAATATTAAAATCATTGAGTGGTCATGATATCAAGAAATTCCATTTATGTTGTATACATTAAAAGAAAACATTCCTTTTACACTTTTGTAAAAAATGTCAAAAAGTGCCTTGTTCGGAAAGATATAGAAAGATTCATTTTAATAAAATTTTAAAAAAGTAAAACATGGGTTAAAATTTATTTAATAAATGATTTTATAATATTAAAAACATTATTTAAAATATTTTTAGTTAAATATATACATAGAAGAGAACAATTATAGATCTAAAAGAAGATACAAGATCAGTATTACTTACAAACAACTTTCATGATGCTTATTTATTCACTAAGGGAAGAAATAGAGACTAAACATATAAAAACAATTCATAACTAGAGGTGAATAAAATATATGAAGTTCAATAAAATAATTGTATATGATTCAACTTAAAGAAACCTTGAAAATAAAAATCCTCGAAAATAACAGATATTGTAACACAAAGTCTATACTGATTTGGTAAATTTCAAATCAAATATCATTGGATGAAGTAAAATGATTTGTAACTTAAAATACCATGAATTATGAAGGATTAATGATATAATATGTAAAATTTGTAGCATATACACCATATAAAATAAATTAGGAACATAACATTAAAATATTCCTCAATGAAGGGAAACTGAGAATAAATTCCTTATGAAGATCATATCATTAAAGTGAGAATTAATAAATGAATTTATTATTTTTTTCAAATTTAAATCAAAATAGGATAAGAATAAATAAAATAATAAAATAATAAAATTTCATTACACACACAATCTTATCATATCGAATACAATGAATAAGTAATCTGATCCAATAAAAATAAATTGAGTTATAAAATCCATTACCTTGAGTTTGAATCATCACATACATAATTTATATTACTAAATAATAAAATTATGTTAATTAATTAATTAATAACATTTTTAAAGTTTATTATTTATTTTATTTTATTTATTAACATGTTATATTGAATTAATTAATCAATTATGTTTAAATTTTACGTTTTGATTATATCCAGTTCATATATCCAAAAATGAATTTGATAAATTGAATATGGTAAAAGTGGTAATTGTTAAATCATATTTAGAATAATAAACATGTAATAATAATAATTTTTATATATCAATTATACTTTTAAAACCATACATGAAATATGGTTATGAAAAACAAACTATGTTACAATCATGGAGATAACAGGTTGTACGTATGCATGAGTAACGCTTTCATTTTTCAATGATCACACTAGAATAAAGGTAAGTGGTATTTTATATTTAAATAATTATAATTATATCATAAATAACATATTATTTATTGAAATATACTTATATATACCATATATGCGACGTGGTAAAGAAAAACAAATCATATCACTCCATGGAGGTTGTTATCCACACGTACGCATGAACGCCATTATCATTTTTATATGAATGAAAAGCTAAGAAAATATATGATATATTAATTATATATAATGATAAATATGTCATTAATATCATATATATACATTAAATCTATCATCATAAACAATCATGAGTGGTAATGATGGAAGACAAATTACATCGGTTTGTGAGATGATAGTCCGCCGTACACACGAATGATGGGTTTGTTTCCCATTTTATGGAAGAAGTGATAGATTTAGTGTATACCATTAATATAATAAAAAATTATTATATAGGATATAATTGTGTTATTATATAATCATTGTTGAATACTATTTGAATTAGGTGGAAGGAGAAATAAAACAAAAAACACTTGATTAAAAACTATACCACTTTTTTAGACAACCTCTTGAGGTTTACACCAAAATATTACCTAGGTTTGTTTTATGATAAAAAATGAATCTAGTAAATGGTAAGGTATGTAAATAATGGATTTAGTAAATAATTTTATGAACCAAAATGATCTTTAATTATGGATAGAAGAGGAGAGGTGGTGTCCTTTTATATTCAGGGGAGAGAACCCACTTGGGAATTTCCTAAAAGAATAGAAAATGATAAAGTCATTATCAAGAAAAAATCTTCCAGATGTTAATATATTTGAATAAGGTATAGTATAAAATTTATATATTTCTAGATAATAGTATTTATACAAGTTTAATTGAAAAAATTACCCTTATCTTTTGGTTTAACCCCCAATAAACCCGTTTTAACTTTAATCACGATAATTAATTTTTACTATTTTTACAATTCATTATGAAAAAAATAATTTTACCTTATTTACCAATATTAATTATTAAAATTAAAAATATGGAATCTATTTTAACAAATTCAATTCATGGAAGTTACAGAATATAATTTAAAATTAAACTTGTAGATGTGATGAAAAAGAGTTTTCCTAAAGAAAACATTTTCATAAGTATAAAATGATTTTATATAAAAATTAAATATGAAATTGATTAAAATGAACTAAATTGGATTAATAAAAAAAAATTTAACTAATTTTATTTTTAAACCATTTTAATACAAAATTTATATTTTTAAATTCTTTAAATGAAAAGATAGTTTTCAATAAAAATCATTATTTTTCACTATCCATCGAAAAATTAATATTTTATGAAAATTATCAAAAATTAACTCTATGATAATTTTGAAATGTTGATTAAAAAACATAAATTTATTTTTTTTTCAAATAAATTCTCTAAATTTTTTAAAAATTAATTTTAAAATAAGTGTGGAAAACACAATGGAAAGCAATTTTTAAGAAAATACATTTTTTCAAGGAAAAGATGATTTTACATTAAATTTATGACTAATAATCTTAATTATATTTATTTAAATTAAGATATACAGTTATATAAACTATATATTTCGATTAAATAATTCCTAATTGTAACGCCCCGACCCCAGCTACCCGGAGCCGGTGCGTCACTTCGTAACATTGGCATGATCACAAAAGATCAAGTCTCGAAAGACCGATTAGTTTAGTAGCCTTGGAAACACTAGATACATTCATAAGTCTTACATTACATCATAAAGTGAAAAACTAATAACAAAGTCTTCATAGTCCACACTTATATCCTCTTCTGACTATCCCTGCAGGTCATTCCTAAAATACTTCTTTCACATCCTGGAAAATATTAAAACATTGAAAGGGGTGAGCTCAGATGCTCAGTAAGGATAACAATATAGCGGAAGCTTTCATCAATAAACATAAACATTTAAGGCAATGTATAACTAAAACAAAAGCCTTTTAAACTTGAACATCAACATAATATGGCAAAAGTAAAATGAGATAATGCCATTTACTTCTTCACATGGATATTCTACTGGTCGAATAATAACATGCAATATCAATAGCCACATTCATAATGATGGAATGCATAATGCCAGACTATCATAACCACGTAGTCAATGCCTCGTGCCAAGACCACAAATAAGATTTTTTCAAGGCCTCGTTCCAAGACACTAGTTTGTCTCATGAGACCTTCCGATGCATCGAGGAGATATAGCGGGCTCCACCCGTCACTTACTAAGTCCAATGCATTCCTCATATGAATAGGTTTAAACATATCATAAACCATAACATAATCATATCACATAAAACATGCATAAAGGAGACATAAAATTTCCACATTTCAATCAAAAGATATCAATACAGAACATTGATATAATAAAAACGCTTTCAAAACCATTTTCAATACCAAAATAAAAGAAAGTTAAAACTTTGTATTTATTTTTCATTAAAAAAAATGATGGCTTGTAGAGGAAGCCGAAACTCAAATAATGGTCACGGCGGCAGAGAAGTCGTTTTCGCCGCATAAGTACGGAAAGAAAAACATTCCCTTTTTGTCGTTTAGTAAAACGCTTCGTATAAAAATGATTCCTTTTAAATAAACGTAAAAGTCAAAGGGGTTTATACACCGTATAAAAGAAAGTTGTGTATAAAACCAAATATGCCTCAATGAAAGGAGATTGAGACGAAGTCCTTAAAAAGATCATTTTTAAAATAAAATATATCTATTATGTGTATTCACTATAGGTACACATAAAGAATACCAAATAAGAAATAATAATATCATGACATAATTTGAAAGTAGGAGATTAACCCAATTAATGGAAGTTGGGTTAAGAAATTCCCTTATCTCGTGTCTGACTTGACTCAACCGTTCTTTAACCTCCTGAATAATAAACTAGAGTTAATATATACCTTATTAAGAACCATTTTTAATTTCATTAGCCTTTTTATATCACTTATTACAATGTTATGAACATTATGTAATTATTTAAGTTAATAACGGTCGTTTTGTCGATCTTTGGTACTTGAGTCAAAAATAAACTTCTTATAATTACAAGTTGTTCATGTGGTGGAATATCCATTATATCCATAATTATATTAATTATGTAGATATCATATATATCATGTATATACAGTATATACATTCATTTATAATATTACGTAACATTTAGAGGTAAGAAATGGAATGCACCGTTCATGGAGACGGTAAGCCGTATGTACACATGAACGCTACTTTCATTTATATTTCATATTTAATGGAATAAAATCATAATTATATAAATGTATAATATAATTACAGTATAATATAATATATAATACCATTTACTCCATCCTTTATACATCCCACATGTGGCATTAACGATTCACATCACTTTGAGGGGGCGGTAGTCCGCACTTCCTAAAATGAAATTATCGTGTTTTACCCATAATGGAAATCATAAATTATGCCATAAATGAGAAATACAGAAGCATAAGTAAAACATAAACATATTATATATCATATATAAAAATAGTGACATCTTAATGGCCACCTTTGAAGGTGTTATATGAGTGTTGAACAATCATCGTTTCGTGAGGTAGAAATTCGCCATCCACAGAAACCGTATGTTCTTTAACCATTAGATGTAGGTGTGTTTAAGTGTAGCTAGAATCCTTCTTATAACAACATCCTAGTATATTGAGGATACTGGTGTTGTTACAAAATAAATGAATAAAAAGATTTTAGGGGGTTGGAGTAGAAAAATAAAACAAAACAACATTAGAGAAGACATTACCTCAAAATCGGGTAACTCTTTTTGATTTGAGCCAAAGACTTCCTTGGGAAGAGATATGCCCAAAGTGAGGCTTCTAGGAGTAAGAGGGGGAAGTTGGGAGAGTATTTGGGCAGAGTTTGGCCGAGCCAAATGGCTTGAAAGTGTAAATGAGGTGGGATAGGTGGGGGACTTTTATAAGTGGAGAGGAGGGGCTCTTTTGGAAGGATTGAAATGTTACATTATTACACAATGCTTTTCGGATTCTAAAGGTCCCACACTTATATAATTCGTGGATAAGGTGATAAGGGTTCAAAATCTACTCATCCAATAGTATTTTGATAAGTGTAAGCCTTGGATTGTACATTATCTTCTCATTTTATTTAAATCGTTAAATAATGAGGTCATCGCTGCATCATCATGATGTCATAAATAATTTAATTTATTTAATGTCTAAAAATTATAAAAAAAATACTATGATGTAGGAAATCTTTTTAGATTTCTAATTAATATTTATAGTCAAAATTTGGACTTGTGTAACCCCACTTAAAAACTATTTTAGTAAAACAACTCATGTTTGTGTCAATTTAATTTTAACATTAAATAAATATATATTAATGTCATTTTCCAACCAAAGTGGCTCCATGGGGTCCCCAAGTTGACCCATGGGTTGTCTTGGTCGGCCATGACTCATCCAATAGGAGTAGGACAAGTGTCATTCTCATCTCATATTATTAAAACATTATTTGTGCCTTAAACTACACTAATTACCTCTAATCGCGATTAAGAACTTAAAAGTTACTATTCACCAAAAATTTATTTTAATCTCATTGAACCACATTTTACTTCTTAATTACAACCATGTATGTCGGATTTTTGAAAATCAAATCACATAAGTGGTAATATTTCATTTAAACGAAAAATTAGTTATTTAACTACCACTTAGTGGTTTCACTATTCATCAAAAATTGAAGTTTTTCAGAACAAAGCCAAAATTTCACCCTAAGCTATAATTGATATTAAGAATTAAAAAATGATTTCTATTTTACAAAATTCCAAACATATAAGTTTCATTAATTAATTTTATAATTAATTCCCGCTGTCACAACAAATAGCGTGTTTTTAAGAAATAATTTATATCAAAAGATTGGCAATTGTTTATGTCCAATTTCAATGTTAAATTAATTCTAATGACCACAATTGGATAAAATTGTAAAAATATATTCTAATTATACTTTAAAACCACTAAATAGTATAATTTATCACTATAAATAATTTTTATTAAAAAAGTTGTTTTTAAGTATTTTTCACTATTCATAAAAAATTAGAAGTTCTCAGAAAAATACTAAAAATTCAACATAGGCTAATTTCGATATTCCGAATCCATAAATGAAGTTCATTTTGAAATATAAAATTTCTATAATTTTAAAAAGTGGTTATTTCTATTCATAACAGCTACTTTGATTAGTCGCGGTGTTTTAGAACTCGAAGTTGCGTACAATGCAAGCTATTGCACTATTGAATGAGAAACGTATCCTGGAAGCTCGGGGTGTTACATTCTCCCCTCCTTCAATAAATTAAGCCCTCGCAATTTGAAATTTTTTTTTCTTTGAAAATAAAAGGTTGAAAAGAGAAAATACCTTTGTGGAAAACCCACATCGGAAATAAGATTAATAAAATTTAGCCTTAATAAGAGGGAAAGGTAAATGAAAAAGTCACCACCCAATTATGATCTCGATTAGGAGAACATTGGTGGCAATTAGAGAAATATAATTGGAGGAAAAATGTAAATATTTGTAGGGAGTGATTGAGGTCATCAATTACAATCAACTGTCAAATTGAGGGCCTCAAAGCCTTCAATCTATGTTGATTTAAAATATCATCAGTTCAACAAGACATAAGGTATTAGGATAACACATTTTTTTGTTTTAATATCCCTTTACTAAAGTTTAAGAATTAATTTATTCATTGAATAAGAGATAGGTATATATATTTATTCTTGACAAGTAGAGTTTCAACCTTCAACTAATTTCTACCACAAACTCATTTTTCACTCAAAAAGATAATAGAACTCAAAAATATTCTATTTATCCTAATTGTATAAGTTTCCAAATGTTAACACATACCATTTAGATTAGTAAAATTATTTTGTAATAACCAGGGACTTCCTGTAGGCTAGTGGTAAGAAATAAAGGTCTGTCGCACTATGGTTGTGGGTTTGATTCCTGCAGCTTTGTCCGACACGACGGGTTATGCCCCACCCTGCAGGTTGTCCTTTTCCTAAAACTATAGTATTATAATATTCCAAAAATAATCTTCATAAATTTTTTAACCTTAAACAATACTATCCAATGATCAACTTAATCCACTCCAACCTTTATAGTTATCCAAAATACATCTGTCTAGACTTTCTCTAAAAGGTCTCTAAATTCCAAAATCAATTGTAACATCATATTCCCCAAACAAAGAAAAGTTTCTCTTACTATCACATACTAAAAATATGATTACCTTAATCATATTAAAACCTTACTGAAATCAACAAGTACTACAGTACAATCCATATATATATATCACATTATTCTTATAACCAGAATATAATCCTTGAGTCCAAAAGCACCAATACATTAATTATTCTGCTTCAACTGTAGTAACAGCATAAGATTTTCCTTGATCCCTTGGCCTTTTCTGAGGTAAGTTTCCCTGAATCTTAGGACATTCATTTGCATAATGCCCCATTTCCCTACAATTGCAGCATTCAACATTGATATCCTCTTTCTTTCCCTTGCAATCACGCGCCTGGAGACCTTTTTCTCCACATTTATAACAAACTCCCATTCCTTTTAGGCAAGTACCAGGGTGATTCTTCCCACAATTATCACATAATGGAAAATACTTCTTTCCCTTTTTCCCTTTATCTGTCTCTTGTTCCACTATTCTCTTCTTCTCTTGCTTTACTTTGTTGTCATAAGACTTAGATAATTCCTTTTCTGTCTTGATAGCACACGAGACAATATCTTCGTATGATGAGAAGGATTGTGATACTAAAGATCGACGGAGAAATGGTTTTAACCCATCAAAGAAACGATCAATCTTACTCCTTGGGTTACGTATATAATCGGCAGCATGCCTCGCTAACCTTGTAAAGTTAGCCTCATACTTTGCGACATTCTCATCCTCCTTCTGCCTCAGACTCAGAAATTGCCTTTCCATATCTACTCGATGGTCACGAGGAAAGTATTTTTCTAAGAAAAGCTCTTTGAACTCCCTCCATTCCATATTTGATACGTCATCATCTTCCTTTGTGTTTTGAATCAGCGACCACCACTGATCGGCATCTCCAGTGAGGCGGTAAACTGCCATGAAAACCTTCTCCCTTTCACTACTCCCCAAGGCATGGAATATTTTCTCTAAGGAATTTATCCATTGCTCATCTACTATAGGATTTGTACTCCCATTGAAGGTTGGTGGTTGTTGCCTCATGAAATGGTCTAGCATTGATCCTCCACGTTGCGGATCAGGGTGCTCCATACGAGTAAGGTTATTATTCATAACCTGCGTGAGTTGTCCCAGTACGGTGAGAAGCTGATCAGCACCAGTTGTATCACTAGCTCCACCATAATTATCTTGAGCAGGAGGGCAATCCCTACACGGAGTGCGTGCATTGATACAGTTTCCATTCCTTCCACTAGGCGCCATTTCTAAACAATGGCATAAAATAGATTAGTTTATGAATCAAAATACATAATTCCATACTTGTAAAATACTTAACATAAATTGAACTATTTATGGATATAATCCATAAAAATGTTTTCTTTGAGGATGTATATACTCATAACCCTTCATAGCGGTTTATAAAGAAAATGAGAATTATCTAAAGCATATCCCCCAGGAGTGTCGTAACCAAGAGTGCAGCAAGGCCCATTGTCATGCACCAGTTCCCGTTCGAGTCTAGCTCAAAGTGGTATTTTCGGGTTTTACCCCTAGGTACATCTGTGCCAGAGCCGCCTCTACTTGCTCGTATCCAGACATGGATGTATTGCTCGGAAAACTCACAAAATCTCTACAATAACAAAATTCTAGGAAGTTCTTCTATACTAATCCTCAAAGTCTATCTTTTGGCTATGTGCTCTAATCAGAGTTTATCTCAATCTAGCTTCCAAGGTTAGTACTAAACTGCCTCTGATACCAACTGTAACGCCCCGACCCCAACTACCCGGAGCCGGTGCGTCACTTCGTAACATTGGCATGATCACAAAAGATCAAGTCTCGAAAGACCGATTAGTTTAGTAGCCTTGGAAACACTAGATACATTCATAAGTCTTACATTACATCATAAAGTGAAAAACTAATAACAAAGTCTTCATAGTCCACACTTATATCCTCTTCTGACTATCCCTGCAGGTCATTCCTAAAATACTTCTTTCACATCCTGTAAAATATTAAAACATTGAAAGGGGTGAGCTCAGATGCTCAGTAAGGATAACAATATAGCGGAAGCTTTCATCAATAAACATAAACATTTAAGGCAATGTATAACTAAAACAAAAGACTTTTAAACTTGAACATCAACATAATATGGCAAAAGTAAAATGAGATAATGCCATTTACTTCTTCACATGGATATTCTACTGGTCGAATAATCACATGCAATATCAATAGCCACATTCATAATGATGGAATGCATAATGCCAGACTATCATAACCACGTAGTCAAGGCCTCGTGCCAAGACCACAAATAAGATTTTGTCAAGGCCTCGTTCCAAGACACTAGTTTGTCTCATGAGACCTGCCGATGCATCGAGGAGCTATAGCGGGCTCCACCCATCACTTACTAAGTCCAATGCATTCCTCATATGAATAGGTTTAAACATATCATAAACCATAACATAATCGTATCACATAAAACATGCATAAAGGAGACATAACATTTCCACATTTCAATCAAAAGATATCAATACAACACATTGATATAATAAAAACGCTTTCAAAACCATTTTCAATACCAAAATAAAAGAAAGTTAAAACTTTGTATTTATTTTTCATTAAAAAAAATGATGGCTTGTAGAGGAAGCCGAAACTCGAATAATGGTCACGACGGCGGAGAAGTCGTTGTCTCCGCATAAGTACGGAAAGAAAAACATTCCCTTTTTGTCGTTTAGTAAAACGCTTCATATAAAAATGATTCCTTTTAAATAAACGTAAAAGTCAAAGGGGTTTATACACCGTATAAAAGAAAGTTGTGTATAAAACTAAATATGCCTCAATGAAAGGAGATTGAGACGAAGTCCTTAAAAAGATCATTTTTAAAATAAAATATATCTATTATGTGTATTCACTATAGGTACACATAAATAATACAAAATAAGAAATAATAATATCATGACATAATTTGAAAGTAGGAGATTAACCCAAATAATGGAAGTTGGGTTAAGAAATTCCCTTATCTCGTGTCTGACTTGACTCAACCGTTCTTTAACCTCCTGAATAATGAACTAGAGTTAATATATACCTTATTAAGAACCATTTTTAATTTCATTATCCTTTTTATATCACTTATTACAATGTTATGAACATTATGTAATTATTTAAGTTAATAACGGTCGTTTTGTTGATCTTTGGTACTTGAGTCAAAAATAAACTTCTTATAATTACAAGTTGTTCATGTGGTGAAATATCCATTATATCCAGAATTATATTAATTATGTAGATATCATATATATCATGTATATACAGTATATACATTCATTTATAATATTACGTAACATTTAGAGGTAAGAAATGGAATACACCGTTCATGGAGACGGTAAGCCGTACGTACGCATGAACGCTACTTTCATTTCTATTTCGTATTTAATGGAATGAAATCATAATGATATAAATATATAATACAATTCCAGTATAATATCATATATAATATCATTTACTCCATCCTTTATACATCCCACATGTGGCATTAACGATTCACATCACTTTGAGGGGGCGGTAGTCCGCACTTCCTAAAATGAAATTATCGTGTTTTACCCATAATGGAAATCATAAATTATGCCATAAATGAGAAATACAGAAGCATAAGTAAAACATAAACATATTATATATCATATATAAAAATAGTGACATCTTAATGGCCACCTTTGAAGGTGTTATATGAGTGTTGAACAATCATCGTTTCGTGAGGCAGAAATTTGCCATCCACAGAAACCGTATGTTCTTTAACCATTAGATGTAGGTGTGTTTAAGTGTAGCTCGAATCCGTCTTATAACAACATCCTAGTATATTGAGGATACTGTTTTTGTTACAAAATAAATGAATAAAAATATTTTAGGGGGTTGGAGTAGAAAAATAAAACAAAACAACATTAGAGAAGACATTACCTCAAAATCGGGTAACTCTTTTTGATTTGAGCCAAAGGCTTCCTTGGGAAGAGATCTGCCCAAAGTGAGGCTTCTAGGAGTAAGAGGGGGAAGTTGGGAGAGTATTTGGGTAGAGTTTGGCCGAGCCAAATGGCTTGAAAGTGTAAATGAGGTGGGATAGGTGGGGGCCTTTTATAAGTGGAGAGGAGGGGCTCTTTTGGAAGGATTGAAATGTTAAATTATTACACAATGCTTTTAGGATTCTAAAGGTCCCACACTTATATAATTCGTGGCTAAGGTGATAAGGGTTCGAAATCTACCCATCCAATAGTCTTTGGTCAAGTGTAAGCCTTGGATTTTACATTATCTTCTCATTTTATTTAAATCGTTAAATAATGAGGTCATCGCTGCATCATCATGATGTCATAAATAATTTAATTTATTTAATGTCTAAAAATTATAAAAAAAATACTATGATGTAGGAAATCTTTTTATATTTCTAATTAATATTTATAGTCAAAATTTGGACTTGTGTAACCCCACGTAAAAACTGTTTTAGTAAAACAACTCATGTTTGTGTCAATTTAATTTTAACATTAAATAAATATATATTAATGTCATTTTCCAACCAAAGTGGCTCCATGGGGTCCCCAAGTTGACCCATGGGTTGTCTTGGTCGGTCATGACTCATCCAATAGGAGTAGGACAAGTTTCATTCTCATCTCATATTATTAAAACATTATTTGTGCCTTAAACTACACTAATTACCTCTAATCGCGATTAAGAACTTAAAAGTTACTATTCACCAAAAATTTATTTTAATCTCATTGAACCACATTTTACTTCTTAATTACAACCATGTATGTAGGATTTTTGAAAATCAAATCACAGAAGTAGTAATATTTCATTTAAACGAAAAATCAGTTATTTAACTACCACTTAGTGGTTTCACTATTCATCAAAAATTGAAGTTTTTCAGAACAAAGCCAAAATTTCACCCTAAGCTATAATTGATATTCCGAATTCAAAAATGATGTCTATTTTACAAAATTCCAAACATATAAGTTGCATTAATTAATTTTATAATTAATTCCCGCTGTCACAACAAATAGCGTGTTTTTAAGAAACAATTTATATCAAAAGATTGGCAATTGTTTATGTCCAATTTCAATGTTAAATTAATTATAATGACCACTATTGGATAAAATTGTAAAAATATATTCTAATTATACTTTAAAAACACTAAATAGTATAATTTATCACTATAAATTATTTTTATTAAAAAAGTTGTTTTTAAGTATTTTTCACTATTCATAAAAAATTAGAAGTTCTCAGAAAAATACTAAAAATTCAACATAGGCTAATTTCGATATTCCGAATCCATAAATGAAGTTTATTTTGAAATATAAAATTTCTATAATTTTAAAACGTGATTATTACTATTCATAACGGCTACTTTGATTAGTCGTGGTGTTTTAGAACTCGAAGTTGCGTACAATGCAAGCTATTGCACTATTGAATGAGAAACGTATCGTGGAAGCTCGGGGTGTTACACTAATTATGGGTTATTTTAATTAATTAAAATAGAGAAACATTATTCACTTTATAAAAGTTTTCAGAAAAATGCATTTTTAGGCTTAAAAATAAACTTATACTAAAATATGATATTAATATGATATAAATATAATTAATTGGATTAAATATAACTAAATAATACTTATTTTACTTTTAAATTAAATTAAAATTAAAATTTTATTTTAAATCGCTTAATTTATTGAAAAGAAATGACAATTTTACAAAAATAGGGTTTTTTCACTATTGACTGAAAAATCAATATTTTCCAAAAAACCCAAAATTTCACCCTAAGTTAATTTTTATATGCTGATTTCAAAAATTTTATGATTTTTATAAAATAACTTTACTAAAAGTTTTATAAATTAATTATATTACACACGCACAAAAATAAGTAAAAAACATTTTTGAATAAAACGTATTTTTTGAAGAATAAAATGTCTTCATTAAAAATTGAGTGCTTATTTCCTAATAATTTATAAATAAATTTATATTAAGTAATATATTTAGATATATTTAAAAAAATAATTTAATCCTATTCATACCTTCTAATTTAATATCTAGGTTATACCAATCATATTTAAATAATAATATTTCTTGATTCATTTTGGATCAGTGTTTCCTGTCGTATATGCTATCAAACATAATTATATTTTTGAAATCCTAAGTTGTTACATTATTCACCTCTTAATTAAATTATTTCATAAAAATTTTAACTTGATCTCAGTAATAAAAGTTTTTCCAACTGAAAATAACTTTTTTGGAATCCCACATCATACAAAGGGTTAATAAAACTTCCTCTTGAAAAGAGGGAAAAGAAAATATGAAGACCATATTGAATAACATATTAATAGGTTTCAAAATAGGATAAAAGTATTGTGAAGTAAAAATATGAACATGAAAGAGATAAATAATACTCAAGGAATAATAAATAGTGATATAGAACATGGTATTGAGAAAGTTAACAACCATAAATCCATAAATATGTGATGGGTGAAAAGACTATTGATTCATCAGAAATTAATGTAAATGTATAAATTTTTTATTTCAAGTTCCTTTTTATAAAGTTGAAGGGTTATTTTACTATCAATATATAGAACACTATAAAAATAAAATTCTTTATATACTTCTATTTTATAATTAAAATTTCATCTTTTAGTCATGATTTGATAAATTTTCACTTTATCTCTTACTCCAAGAACTGAATATTCAAGATGAATTATTCATGATTGAAGCAATAAAATCAAATTCTAAAAAATCACATAATTCAACAAAAGGATCACATGATATTCCTCATATCTTTAGATATCAACCAAAACTAAACTAGTTATCATTAGGTAATATAATTCCCAAAATAAATAAACCTTCATATGATGGAATATAATATTAATCTTCAAATACTCAAAAATAACACCCAACTTTATACTTAAATAATTTGATAAATAACTAACCTTAAAACTATTCAAAATATTCTAGACTAAGATTGAAACCCAAAGATTAGAATGATTTTATCACATATTCTTTCAAGATAAATTTAATATTTATCTTCAAATAACATCAATGACACTTAATGTCTCATAAAATAAGGTATATTCCCTAATTATATATGATAATAATTTTTATAAATAACCCAAATAATCATAAATCTATATTAAAATCATATATTATTCCCAAAAATAACACAATCCTCAAATTTTTCATGATTCTAATAACCAAAATATCATTGATAAAAATACTTATACTACACAATTATTGAATTCTTATATGTAAATACTTTCAAATTAATTTTTAGAATAACATATGTCCTTCTTTAGTATAGGATTTAACCTTTATAAGAGATAATTGACTCAAATAATTCCTAGATTCCCTAGAATTAAGAAAATTAACTATAAACTGATCTCTAGGATGAAATTTATTTTTATCCATTGAACTCCTCATTTTTACTCAGTAATTCATTGCTCTATACCCTTCTTTTCCACACATAAAAAATTTTCCTATTCCTTTAAGTCATTAGCATGGGTTTATCTTCCCACATTTCTGACATGGAGAAAATTGATCCTTCTTTCCTCCATGGTCTCCTCTACTCAATCGCTCAGTAGACTCCATACTTCTCTTCTTTTTTGAGTATGATAGTTGGTTAAGGTACAAGTTATTAATCATATATCATGATAAATAATTAGGAATAATAAAAATATATTTATTTTCACTCATAATCTCATTTGGTTTCTCAAAAGCACTGCATTCTCCAACACATTTAGCATTAACATCATTCCTCCTAGTTCCAGCCATTGACTAAAACTGAAAATTACGATGTGATAAAAAATAATCATAAATAAGAAAAATTATTTATAAGATTTTATAAATCATGGCAACTTATTTTAAATCTATGAAAACATAGGTTTTACCTAGGTTATCCATGATTATCCTCTATTCAAATGCTTCATGATAGTTCTTAAAGAGTTTGTGAATTTTCAAAATATATCCCCTAGGAGTGTCAAACTATGTGTACAATAAGGCCTGTTATCATACACCAAGTGAAAATAGAGAAAAATACTAATGTTACCCTTTCAAAGTTATTACTCCTAGGTATAAATATACCAGATCCACATCCACTTGTAGTATCCAGATAGGGATTTAACTACTTACAAACCACTCACTCTATCCTTCACAAAAATTACAGGATATATTTATACACTTAGACTTATCCCTATAATCATCACTAGGGTTCTCACTATATTTCTCTAATACTAACCTCCAAATATGGAGTAAAATTTCCTCTAATACCCACTATAGTGGATAATTACTTTTACAAATATTTTTACAAGATTTTTAATATAGAAAAACATTAATATAAAACTAGTATTGAAAAGGCCTATTACATTTGGAAGAATAGGTTCATATATATCAAAATGAAACTAAAAAAATACATCCTTATTTTATTATTCATAATGATCTCCAAAAACCACATAGGATAACTTGGGGAATACATAAAATAAAGGGGTTATCTAAAAATCCCAGTAAGGAAATAAGAAAGATAAGGAAAAATAAATTGTGTGTTAAATGTATAACATGATATCATAAAATAGAATACTCATGAGTAATCACATGTAAGAATAACATAAAGAACATGGTATCATAAGATCATATCAATATAGAAAATGTGACAACAACATATAATATGACATAAATATGAATCAATTATAACTTTCTAGACAACATAAAATGGTGGACAAAGTCTCATAATGGATTATGTTTACTCTCTAATCCCATACATAAAATCTCATGAGACAAAATATTTACCCAATGAATTGGTAAACTATATGGGAACAACCATCATAACATGTTAATGATTTATGTTCACAATAAAAGGAAACTAGTCTTAAGGCATAAACATAAAAATTACTCATAGAAAAAAATTGGTTTCATAATCTTGGATCATATCACATTCAAAAGATATTTCATAAATAAGTAATTTGATAAATGAACTTAAGGAATGAAATAACCCATAAAAGGAATGGATAATGAACTAAATATATATATAAGAGAAATATATACATAATTTAAAATAAATATGTAACATCAAAAGCTATCATTGTTGATGAAAATGTCTTTAAAAGATTGGATGGAATATTTCTTAAGGAAAATACCCTTTTCAATTTGAAATCCACATTAAAAAAATAAAAAAATTCCAGAATATTAGGGGAAAAAATTTATTTGAAAATAATCATGGAAAATTGTAAAATAATCTTAAAATATTTGAGTGGTCATGATGGTAGGAAATTCTATTTATGTTGTATAAGTTAAAATAAAACATTTCTTTCACACTTTTGTAAAAAAATTCAAAAAGTACCTTTTTTGGAAAGTGATAAAAAGAGTAATTTTAAACCATTTTTTAAAGAGTAAAAAATGGGTAAAATGTATTTAATAAATAATTAAAGAATAGTAAAAACATTCATTAAAATATTTTAAAGAAAATATAGTCATGGAAGAGAAATATTATAGAACTAAAATAAGATACATGATCTGTATTAAGTACAAACAACTTTCTTGATGTTTCTTTATTCCATAAGGGAGAAAATGGAAACCAAAAATTTAAACCACATTTATTACCTGAGGTTAATAAAAAATATTAATTTCAAGAAAATAATTTCATAAGATTTCCACCAAAGGAACCTTGAACATAAACAATCTTGAAAATAAATGATATTGTAACATAAATCCTTTACCACTTTGGTAACTTTCAAATCAATTCCCATTGGATGAAGTAAAATGATTTTTAACTTAAAATACCATGAATTATGAATTATTAATGATATAATATGTAAAATGGTCATAATATACACCATATAAAATAAATTAGTCACACGACATTAAAATATGCCTTAATGAAGGGAAATTGAGATGGAATTTATTATGAAGATCCTATCATTGAATTGAGAATAAATCAATGAAGTTATAATGTGTATAAAATTTAAATCCACATAAAATAAGTTTAAATAAAATATAAAATAATAAAAGGCCATTACACACATAATATTATCATATCAACGACAATAATGAAGTAATTTAACCCAATAAAAAGAAATTGAGTAATAAAATCCCTTACCTCGAGTTCGACTCGCCACGTACGTACTTTATCTTACTAAATAATAAACTTATGTTAATTATTTATTTGATTAATAAATATTTTCAAGTTTAATATTTATTTTATTTTATTTATTAACTCATTATATTTAATTTCTTAATCAATTAATTTCACATCATATGTTTTAATGATATTCAGTCCATATGTACAAAAATGACTTTAATAATTTAAATATGGTAGAAGAGGTCACTATTCCATAATCTCTAAAATAATAATACTGAAATAATTATTATTTTTATAAATAAATTATACTTTTAAAATCATACATGAAATATTATTATGAAAAATTAACTATGTTATAATCATGGAGATAGTAGGTCATACGTACATATGAGTAACATTTCCATTTTTCAATGATCATGATGGAAATAAGGTAAGTATTATTTTATATTTACATAATTATAATTATATCATAAATAAAATATTATTTATTTAAATAAACTTATATATATCATCCATGTGATGCGGTAATGAAAAACGAATCACATCGCTTTGTGGAGGTGGTAATCCACATGTATGCATGAATGATGTTATCATTTTTCTATGAATGGAAAGGTAAGAAAATATATGATATATTAATTTGAAATAATTATAAATATTACATGAATATCATATATATTAATTAAATACATCATCATAAATAGTCATGAGAGGTGATTATGGAAAACAAATTACCTCAGTTCGTGAGGTGGTAGTCCACTGCACACACGAATAATGGTTTCATTTCCCATTTTATGGAAGAGGGGATGTAATTAGGTTATAAAATTAACATAATTATATATTAGTATATGGGATATAAATTTTTTTATTATATAATCATGGTTGAATAATATTTTAAGGAGGTGGAATAATAAAGAAAATAAAAAATTCTTGATTAAGTATTATACCTGTTCTTCGGACAACCTCTTGAGTTTTACACCAAAAGCTTCCCTAGGATTGTTTTCTGATAAAAAAAAGTCCTCTAAGACATGAGTAGAGATTAAAGGAAGTTATTTGGTCAATTATTTTCCAAACCAAAAGGATATTTATCTTTTTATAGGATATGATAGGGGTGTTTTTTATAAGTAGGGGAGGGAACCCACATGGAAATTTCCTAAAAGAATACAAAATGATAAAGTCATTTTCAAGAAAAAATCCTCCAAATGGCCATATATTATAATTTGTGATTGTATAATGTTTAAATATGGATATAAAATAGGATTTATATGAGTTTAATTGAAAAAATTAACCTTATATTTTGGTTTAACCCCCGATAAACCCATTTTAACCTTAACTGCCATAATTAATTTTTACTATTTTTACTATTCATTATGATAAAAAATTAAGTTAGAATACTTACATAATATTAATTATTCTTATTATAAATATGGAATTCATTTTACCAAATTAAAATAACATAACTGGCATAATTTAATTTATAATTAAACCCACAAACGTGAAGAAAACGACTTTCCAAAGAAAACGTTTTCATAAGTATAAGGGGTTTTATTATAAAAATTCAATAATAAATTGATTCCAATAAAATAAATTTTATTAATAATAATATAACTTAACTAATATCACTTTTAAATAATTTAAAAAATAGAACTTTGTAAATTATTTAAATAAAAAGTCAGTTTTTAATAAAAATCAGTATTTTTCACTATCCGTTGAAAAATTAATCTTTTCAAAAAATTATCAACAATTAGATCTCAGATAATTTTTACATTTTGATTAAAAAAGTGAAGTTAATTTTTTAAAATAAATTTTCTAAAATTTTAAAAAATTAATTTTAAAATAATTGTGAAAAACACAACAAAAAATATTTCATGAAAATACATTTTTTCATGAAAAAAATGATTTTACATTAAATTTATGACTAATAATATTAATTATATGAATTTAAATTAATATAGATATATATTTAAAATATAAATATCACTTAAATTATTCCACATTATGTTTTATTTTAAATAATTAAAACATAGAAACATTATTAACTTTAAAATAGTTTTCAGAAAAATATGTTTTTAAGACTTAAGATAAAATATTACTAAAATATTATATAAAAATGATAAAAATGTTATTAATTGAATTAAATATGTTTCAAAACCATATTTTCATTTTTATCCTTTGTTTCAAACTATATTTTGGTTATTTTTTTCTCTCATGTTCTAGGTGTTCTAGATTTAAATTTGGTGTTTCAGGTGTTCTTGATTTAAATTTTGAGTTCATGGAAGTTTTGGGTGTTATTTGGCCATGTTCATTGTTAGTGTGAAGGTATGGGGAGAAAATTTCTTATAATAGAGTTTGTGAAACCCCTAGTGTAACTTCTCTATGGGGTGTGTTTGATGGATAGTTATCCCCTTGAGTTAGAAGAGTTTTGGGGTGAAAATGGTGATTTTTTTGGGATTTTATCTGGGTTGAAAAGTTAAGGTGCATGGTTAGTTTGACCATGCAGCCTAAGTGTGTAGGTTTTTCATGGTTTACCTAAACATGAAGCCTAATTTTGTAGCATGTGCAACACTAGACAGTGGAAAATCACACAGTTTGCGCATGATTTGTTAAACTGTGCGAGCTAACCTTGCAACCAACTTAAGAAAGGGTATTTTGGGATTTTCTACTTATTTTTAAGTCGGGTTTCTTCCCTTATTCTCCCCCATTAAAACCCTATGAGAAAAACTCCTCCCATTTTGGTTTTTGGATCCTCCAAGACCCTAAAAGTGGGATTCAAGGTGGTTTCTTGGTGATTCTTCACTCGGATCAAAAGGTTAAGGATCCTCTCTCTTTCTCCTTTGGTTTTCTTCCATTTTACCTTTATAATATAACCATAGTGGCCATGTTTGTCCGATTTGGGTAACTAGGGTGGTGATAAATTTCATATTTTTCCTTCTTATTTTTCCTTTTGGATGTTCTTGCTTCTTGAACTCTCATGGAGTTGTTTTGATTAGGCATCGTTGAAGTACATGTGATTTGAGGTAGGTTTCCCTTGAACTTGTTATTTAAATTTAATATTAATTGGTTTCTTGCTTTTCAATCCTTAATTGGATGTTAATTAGTGATGTAAATTTTTTAGAATAATTGTTTTATGTGAGATGAGGTGGTTTGGTTAACTGTTTTGAATGTATGGTGTGGTTTTGTTGAGTTGTTCACACCAAGTGTTTGAAAAATTTACCTATTGGATTTTGGAAGAGGTTTATTATTTTTAAAATCATGTTTTGGGTTTTTAAATGTATTTGTGACATCTAAAATGGTGGATTGTGTTTATCAAATATATCTATAAATGGTTTTGTACTTGAAAGTGGTGTGCATTTGGTTATTTAAAAAATGGTTTGGCATGTGATGGAAATGTGTTGGTTTCTTTTTGGAAATGGGTGATTTCTAGAAATGTGTTTGAAGATCGGTTGGAAATTTTGTGAAAATAGTTATGGGGAAAACTATCCTTGTATAATTATCTTGACTTGGTTATGATTTAATGTTTTGGGAGGCCCATACTAAGAGGATTCCTTATTCTAAAATAGTTAAAAGGAAAAAGATTGTTCCTTAGGTTGAATCAGGGGCGACTTATTGTGTGAGATGCTTATGTGTGATATATATATGTGTTTGTGATTGTATTCTTGGTTGGCATTGGTTGGATCAACCCCTTTTTATTTCTGACATGGGAACCTATAATAAAGAGTTATTTTTTGGTGAATGATTGATACACTATTTTAGATTACACATTAGATAGTGGACCTTAGTGTAGAATATCTACTTTAGGATTGTGCCCCTCAGTCAGGCTAGGTAGGGTGCAATCAAGCATTTGGGTGTTATGATTTCATTCGGTAAGGAATTCCTTTGGGATGAGTCACATGCATAGTATGTTGTAGATTATTTACGAGATCATAGGTTCTCCCATATTCTTTGTAACTTAGTTGTCTCTGAAAGATGATTGAGATACTAGTTGGTTGGTTACTCTTGTGTGTTTACTTCTATTTCCCTTACCATGCGATCATTGTTGATTCTCTCTTTTATGGTGTAATCCTTTTGGAAAGTGATGAGTTGGTTTTCAAATGTTTATGGAAAATGTTTTTAAAATGATTTTACAATATTTTTTAAGTGAAAACATTATTCTCTTCATCTAAAGTGTTAATAGTTCCTATTTGGAAAATATTGGGTTTTAAATGAAAAGTTAAATGGTCTTTGTTTGGTTTTAAAGTGAAAAAAGGTGTGTAAGAAACCTAGTTTTGTATATTTCATTTGAAACCTGAAGTTGATGATTATTTTATTTAAAATAAGTGCATTGGGAATAGATTATTTGGGCACACGTACTGAGTTTTAATACTCATGCCTATAGTTCTTTTTTTATCTTATACTGCAGATTCTAGCTCGAGTTCGATTTCCGTGGGTGATGGCTGGTTATAGATTAGTGAGTAACCCTCAGGGTCACATGGAGATGTTTTGGTTGTCAGGTTCAATTTGGGGTTTTCTATATAATATTTTGTCCAGTTTTTTTATTATTTTTAGTTCTTGTGTAAATGATGTTCAGTTTGGTAATCATATTTATATTGTGTTTCTTTATTTATTTATGCTGTTTGATTTATTTTTATTGGGTTCAATCATTACCTTGGTTACTTTGTTGATTCCATGGAACTAGTTTCTAGCCCATGGGGATTGGGAATGCCCTTTGGGCCTTGTCTCAGGCTGGGTCAGGTGTTGGGTTGGATGACATCCCAACTTAGTTCATGATAAAATGGTACCAGAGGAGGTCAGTTCCTTAGAGGACCTTGCTTTTGGAGTTCCCTTTATTATTTGGTATGTCATGGTAAACAGAGTAGGACTTTCAGAACTTGGGGTGTAGGTATGAGGGAGTTTATGGAAAAAAATTTCTATGCCGAACCTTGGGTTACTATGGGAAGTTGGGTTACATTTGGTTTCTTTGGTTCTTATGGTTTGTTAGGTATTTGGGAAATGAAAAGGGTGCTAGGATAAAGATCTTTGTGATCTCGTAGAGCCTGTAAAACCACGTAGACATGGGGGCATGGTCCTATAGGACTCCCTATAATGGTGGATTGATTGGAATATATCCACCAACCATATATCCAAGTCACACATAGACACTAGTTTCCCATTGTGATTTTTTGGGAACCTCTTGATTCTAAAACTTTTTGAAAATCCCTTTGATTTGAAATAGTGAAAAACAACATTTTTGGTGGTCATGGTTTAGATTTTTTAAAGATAGAAAATTAATTTTCAAATTCATTTTACAAAGGTTTCTTGAAATTTTCTTTAATTAAGAATAAATTGTTTGATAAAATGTGTTTTTAATCAAATGATTCTTGATGAAAGGGAATTTTTAGAATTGATGGAAATGTTTTGAATGAGATAAATTGGTTTTATTGTGATTTTTTTTTTCATGATTTCACTTTCCAGTTTCAGGCGATTCTAATTTAAATTTTTAGTTTTATGGTGTTTTTTCCTTGGCGCATGGTTAACACATAGTTTGGGAAAACCATGAGGCATGCTCCAGGAAACCATGTGGGATTTATGGTGATTTTGGTCAAGAGTGGATGGCCTAAGAATTTTCAGGAAAACCATTCAGAAGGTGTGTTCATGGTTTCAAAATTTTGAATAGAACCATGATGTACGGTTGGCGCATAACTTCTAAAGCTGTGTGGTCAAACTGTATGAGTGCCCATGTTTTCCAGTGAGGGGCACATGATTGGTACATGGTTTGGTAAACTATGAGGCCTAATACTAAATAGTTCCCAGGTTTCTTAAAAATGTGATAACTTAGGTTTAATGCTTTGTTTTTAAAGTGTAAAAGAAGTTATGGTTGGCCTTCAGTATTCTTGTGAGAACCCACACGTGAGGATGTGTTTGAAAGGGTGTATGGTTGATGGAATGAGTGGATGGGTGCTCGAATTGGCATAAGAATGTGCATGTGTGAGGCTCTAAGGAATATCATTGGTGATTGTGAAACCTTTCAAAATTGTCTTGATTTTTGAGAAGTGTTTTAAAGAGAAAAATAAATTGTGATGTTTTGGTGATTAGTGGTTGTGTAGTATGTTTTCTTGTGGTTTGGGAATTATGTTTCTTATGCGGTGTTTTGAGATTGAGAATTATTTTTTACGGATTGGTCTTGATTGAGTTATTGGTTTCATTTTTTCTTAGTGTCTTCCCTCATAATGTTTTAATGGATATTTGATAAGAGGCTATGGGTGGTGCACCATTAGCGGAATTTTTATTTGATCAACCTATAGAACAACTTCTTGAATTTTGGAAGTTGAATCCTCCTCTCTTTTATGGTCAAGAATATCCTCTTGAATCTGAAGAGTGGATGAGGAATATTGATAGAAACTTTAGTTTCCTTGAGTTACCTAATTCATTAAAGGTAAAGTTTTCTACCTTTATGATCGAAGGTCCTCCCTGGAAGTGGTGTTAGTAAGTCTCTCAAACCAACCCTTGGGAAGATCTTACCCAGGAGTTCTTCAAGGCTTCGTTCATTCAGAAGTATTTCTATGAGGTCACGGAGGTGATGAATGGGATAGAGATGTGCTCTTTATATAAAGGTGTTGGGTCAGTGTTGGAAAACTATCATCACTTTGTATATCTAGTTCTATATGATCTGAGGTATGTTTTGAACGATCCCTAAAGGATCAACATTTTGATTATGGGATTCATCCTGATCTATAGTCAAAGATGTCAGAGTTCGACTTAACCTATTTTGCTGATGTGGAGAGACAAGATATTTGTGTTTAATATGTGATAATAGGTGTTCTTGAGATGAATGACCTTCCTCTGGTCTCTATAACTGGTGAAGGTAATTACAATAAAAAGAGTGGGAAGTTTCCTGAATCTGGTGGTGTAGGTAGGGGAATTAACAAGACTTCATATCATTTATCAGTATCTTTTGGGAGAAATATCCTGATGTGTAATTAGTGTGGTAAGAGTGTTCATAAGAAGTCATAATGTCTAAGTAATCCAAGTATCTACCATTATTGTGGATGCCTAGGTCACTTGTAAAGGTGTTTTCATGGTGTTTACAAAAAGAAATGTTGAACCGGGACCACATTTCCAAATGGAACCCCTTACCCTTTGAAGGTTTAAGGTGTCAGATTTTTTTTTTTCATTTTGAAGACCCATTTTGTTTGAGTGTTCCTACCATTTTATTGGTTGTGTTTTTTCATTTTTTCCTTTCCTTTTAAAAATTAAGGATGTTATGTGTCTTTTGTGAACTTCTGTTTTAATGGATGTATGTCTTTTTGAAATTCTGAATTTTTCCATTATAAGTGGAGGTGTGTTCTGTGTGTTCCATTTTACCACTATTTCTCATTAGGGTGAAAGGGTAGGATATTCATGCATATCGTAAATCCCTATCTTTGTGAATGTTCCTTATTAGAGTGAAGTGAGTTAAGCGGTGTTCCATGATCGTTTGATTCTTTATAAGGTTCTTTGTGACTACTTGTGTCATCAAAAGGAATTCCAATTGGGAATATTTAGCTCTTAACTATGGGGCATCAGATGCTTTAAATATTAGACCTCCAACCATAGGTTTTTGAGTGAAACTTTTCATGCAGTTAGGAAATATCCTAGGGGTGTTAGGAGCTTTGGCTCCGTTCTTGTCTCCCATGTTGGGGAGTGGGCTGTGAAAATGATTTTGTTGTATCTTTTCTTTATCATGGATTGGGTACCATTTGGATTGAGTTTGTTTTGGCAGGGACCCTTGCAGTGGGGGTGGTTGATCTCTATGGGAAAGTTCTTATGTTTTCTTGTATTAAGTTTTCCATGTTATCCTATGTCATCAGTTCAATGTAGTTGGTTATTGATGGTGGGGATATCCTATGGTCCTCGTTTATATTTCTTATGGAATTGATGAGTTGTAGTCATTTTATAATGGTGGGGATCCTGTTTCGGTCTCTCATGTTAATAATGCAATTTAATTTCGAATGAAGTCTGATAGGTTGTGGATCAAGTTTTTTTTGTCATTTCTTAGTAATGGCCTAATTTATTATTTTGTTTCAGGTAGAAGCGCATGTTTTGTTTTGGTGATAGTTAAATATCTTTTTAGTTTTGGGAATTAGATCTTGAAAGTGTGTGAACCATTGTCTTTGATCGATCATCTAGAAATTTTGTGTCTTTCTAGGGGTAAAAAGTGTAATGGAGGGGATAATTGTCGCACCCAAATTTTTATTTTCATCCTTTTTTAACTATATTTTGGTTATTGGTTATTCTATCATGTTTTAGGTGTTCTTGATTTAAATTTGGCGTTTCATGTATTCTTGATTAAAATTTTGAGTTCATAGAAGTTTTGGGTGGTATTTAGCCTTTTTCATTGTTAGTGTGAAGGTATGTGGAGGAAACGACATGAAAGAGAGTTTGTGAAACCCCTAGTTTCAATTATCTATGGGGCGTGTTTGATGGATGGTTTATCTTCTTAAGTTAGAAGAGTTTTGGGGTGAAATGGGTGATGTTTGGGGGATTTTCTCCAAGTATCACAATTAAGGTGCATGGTTAGTTTAACCATGTAGCCTAAGTGTATAGGGGTTGAATGTTTAGGTTGAATGGTTTAACTAACCAATCAACCTAAGTGTACAGCCCGTGCATCACTAGATAGTGAGAAATCAGACGGTTTGTGCATAGTTTGTTAAATTCTGTGAGCTAACTATGAAACCCACTTGAGAAAGGGTATTTTGGGATTTTCTTATTATTTTTAAGTGGGGTTTCATCCCTTATCCTCCCCCATTAGAACCCTATGACCAAAACAACTCCCATGGTGGTTTTTGGTTCCTCCAAGCCCCTCTATGTGGATTTCAAGGTGGTTTCTTGGTGATTATTCACCCATATTGAAAGGTTAGGACTCATCTCTTTTTCTCATTTCGTTTTATTTCATTTACCCTTCTACTATAACCTGAGTGGCCATGTTTGTCTAATTTGGGTAACTAGGGTGGTGAAAATTGGAGGGGGGGGGGTTCCTCCTTAGGGGTTTTTTGGATATTCTTGCTTCTTGGAACCTTTGTTGAGTCATTTTAGTTGGGTGTCATTGAAGCACATGTGATTTGAGGTAGGTTTCCCTTTCACTTGTCCTTTAAATTTAAGATTTGTTTGTTTATTAATTTTATCACCTTCAATGGATGTTAATTAGTGATGTGATTTTTTTAGAATAATTTTTTGATGAATAATGAGGTGTTTTGATTAATTTTTTGAATTTATAGTGTGGTTTTATTGAGTTATGAACACCAAGTGTTTGATAAATTTCCCGTTTGGATTTTGCAAGTGATTTGTGATTTTTAAAAGCATGGTTTGGTTTTTAAAATGTATTTTTGAAATATAAAATGGAGGTTGGTGTTTTGAAAATGGATTTATAAATGTTTTTGAAATTGAAAGTGGTGTTCATTTGGTTCTTTGAAAATGATTTGGCATGTGACAGAAATGTGTTGGTTTCTTTTTGGAAAAGGGTGATTTCTCTAAGGGTGTTTAAAGACTAGTTATATTTTTTTTAAAAATGGTTTTGGGAAAAAATATCCTTGGATAATTCTCTTATATTTTTTATGTTGTAAAGTTTTAGGAGTCTCATGCTGAGAGGTCCCCATGTGCTCGAATGGTTGAAAGGAAATAGGTTGTTTCTTGGGGCGACTCATGGGTGACTTTTGTGTGAGATACTTATGTGTGATATATATATGTACTTGTGATTGGATTCTTAGTTGGAATTGTTTGGATCACCCATGTTTTTATTAATTATATGGGAACCTATCACAATGAGTAAATTTTCAGTGAACAATTTCTGCACAAGTTTAGATTATACAGAGGCTAGTTGAATTTATTATGGACTATCTAATTTGGGATTGTGCCCCTCAGTCAGTCCAAGTAGGGTGAGAACAATAATTTGGGCATTATGATGTCATCGGGTAAGGTATTAATTTAGGATGAGTCACATTTATAGTATGTTCTATATTATTCACGATCTCCCGGGTTCTCCCATGTTCTTTGGAACTTAGTTTTCTGTGGAAGATGATTGAGATGCTTGTTGGTTGGTTACTCTTGTGTGATTACTTCCATTTCCCTTAATATGTGATCATTTTTATTTATCTCTTATGTAGTTTACTTCTTTTTAGAAAGTTATGATTTGGTTTCAAAGGTTTATGGAAAATGTTTTGAAAATGCTTTCACATCCCTTTTTAAGTGAAAACATTATTATCCTCATATAAAGTGCTAATAGTTCCTCCTTGGAAAATATTAGATTTTAAATGAAAAAGGAAATGGACCGTGTTTGGTTTTAAAGTGGAAAAAGGTTTTTGAAAAACCTATTTTTGTATATTTTATTTCAAAACTTGAATTTATGTTTCTTTTATTTAAAGGAAGTGTATTGGGAATAGATTATTTGAGAAAACCTACTGAGTTTTAATAGTCATGCCTATAGTTCTTTCTTGTTTTTAGATTATTCTACAAATTACATATCAGGTTTGATATCTATGGGAGATGATTGGTTATGGATTGGATATTGACCCTCAAGGTCACATAGAGATATTGTGGTTGTCTGGTTTAGTATGGGTTTTTTCTGTATAGTTTTGTTATCTAGTTTGTTGTATTTTTTGTTCATGTGTAAATTATGTTTAGTTTGGTAATCATATTTATATTGGGATGATATATTTATTTCCTCTTTTTGGTTTATTTTTATTGGTAGGAATCATTCCATTGGTTACTCTATTAATTCCCTGGCACTAGTTTCCAGCCAATGGGGATTAAAAATGCCTTTCAGGCCTTATCTAAGGTCAGGTCGGGTGTCGGGTTGGATGAAATCCAGACTTGGTTCATGAAAATATGAATAAAGAATATTTATGTTACTTTGAAATAAAATTCAAATCATAATGGGAATTTTAAATTTCTTATTTTTTTTGAAAAGAAATGACATTTTTTAAAAATCAGTATTTTTCACTATTCACTAAAAAATCAATATTTTTTAAAAAATATCAAAATTTTCCTTATGTTAATTTTGATATGATTATTTAAAAAATGGTATCCATTTTATAAAATAACATTACTAAAAGTGGTATAAATTAATTATATTATCTGTTCACAAAAAGTAATAAAAATCATTTTTGAATAAAACATATTTTTTGATGAATAAGACATCTTTATTAAAAATTGAGTGCTTATTTACTAAATATTTATCAATAAATTTATATTAAGTAGGATATTTAAATATATTTAAATAATAATATTTCATGGTTTTTTAGGCTTGGTGTTGCATGTCGTATACGCTATCAGACATAATTTTTTTAAATCTTGGGGTGTGAAAATGTTCCATACCACTTTTAACTTATATTTAATAAATTAAATTATGTTTTATATTTATTATTTTGAATTTTTGGACATGATGGTCCTTATTACTATTATAAAATAATAAATTTTCATAGTCATTCTAGATTACTCCGAAGAAGGTAGTATCAGATGGGTGTCCCATTGGGAACCCAAGACAACATGGGTATTATTTATCTCATTCACTATTTTTTTATTATTACTTGTACATTTCTCATGATATATTCATAGAAAATATAGTTATAGACATCGTTGGTGGTGGATTATTGAGTTTAATCACACCCTATTCGAGCCGCCATTTTGTAGTCAAACAGACTTCATGGATATAGGTTGGGACAAGGGAAAACACCCATCTATGGATACTAGAATTTTTGTTTTAGGATGGAGTATGAGATCAGAGGATCGAGCTAGTGCTCTTGATGCTGTGGTGTTTATATTTTCGGCCTTTTTTTATATTATATTATATAACATGTACTATTGTATGCCTACTACCTCATTACCCTTATTCCCCATTTTTGTATAGCATGATGACATCATTATTTGAATATGATACAACTTATTAGTTATTTATATATGATTATTACCACCTAGATGATTTAATTATACTATTTATTTATTATTTAACTATAGTGTGGCTCTTTGATAATGAGGGTATAGTCTCCCATAATACCATCATAGAACCTCATTTCTAGTCAAGAACCTCTAGCATATGAGGAGGTGTACTTGAGGCAATGTGACCAATCAAGTCAGGTTACTTATGAGTGGGCTGAGATTAGGACATCATAATATTTCTATGAATGTGAGCATGTACATTTATAAAATAAATTCTTACAGGTTTTATGGAAATTTAAAGGAAAGATAAGTTGAGTTTTTTTGGAGAATTAAATTATGAAGACACTGATAAGAAGATGAGATTATTGTTAATTCAAATCTAGGGATCCGATTTTAAAATAAATAAAAATTTATTGATAAATATTGTACACCTATAATTGATTATTTAAAGGTATTATTATCAATAAGGATATTATAGAGAAATATTGATCACTTTAATATAAATTTAATATTGAAAAATTGACTTTATGATTTCTTGGAAAGGTCTAATAAAAGTTTATATAGGTTTTTTATTAAATAATTAAGTGATTATAGCTATAATAATTGAAAGGGAAAATGATGAATCACTTATATAAAGAAAAAGAAGAAGAAGAACATGATAAAAAATGAAGATTATATTTGGATTATGAATAATCCTCTTGTTATGGAGTAAGTTTACCAAAATGAGTAACTTTATAAATCTATAAAATATTATCAGAGTAGTGGAAATGGGCTTCAGTGGTAAGATAGTGAAATTGTTGGAAGTTCATAAACTTCTGATGGATTTTCATTATGATGGTTAGATCGACCAAAAGTTTTTTTAAGTGTTTATTTCATCATAAGAAGGAAGTTTTATCATCTGAATAACTTCTATCATTTTTTTAGAAAAGGAGAGAGGCACTTGGAAGCACTTTTCTTATACTAGTGACATATTTTCATACTAAGGATAGCTACAAGGGATCAATGGTTTCACAATGCAATGGATTGATGTTTGGGAATATAAGAAGTTGATACTACTCAATGAATGAGTGGGAACCTCTATATCTAGGGGGAAGGACCAATTTTATATGGTTTCATTATTTGATATTATCTAGTGATCTACATGGATAATTTGTTGCAGTGATTATAACTTTGTAGTTCTAATGAAATGAAGAACTGTGATGTTTCTTCCCATAGACATAGGATAAAATTTCATACCACATAAAAAAATTATTGCATATTTTTAAATGATTTTCATTTATCCTTTATAATTCTATTTGAATTTCTATGTGAGTTTGAGTAAACATGTTAGAGTAATTTTAATTTAAATTGGTGATTAGGGTGAATGGTTTTCTTCCTAGTTCTAGTATTTTGATATTGTAAGGATTCCTTCTGGAGATCTTTTTCCACTAGTGTGATCATCTAATGATGAAATTTTGATGATTAATTTTTTATGAACAAGAATTCATGTGTGATTCTCAATAATTGGTATTAGAGTAGCAGGAGGTTTTATTTGAGGTTCAATAGTTTTAATGGAAACAAATTAGGTAATATTTTTTCCTGTTCAATTTTTTTATTCAATAGGAATTATTATGTTGTAATGGAATGATGTATTGTTAGGAAAAAATACCTCAAGGTAACATTGTAGTGTTTTAGGGTTGATTTTTTTGTTGAAAAAGCCAATTTTTATGGTTAATTGTGTAGTTATAGAGATATTGATGACAAGGTATGTTGAAAAAGATCCAAGAAAATGGAATGGATGCTCTGGTGGTGGTACAAAAATATGTATATACAAGGTGGTGTTGTTTCTCAGTGTTTTCTTAATTTTTGGAATCCAAAAATTTGGAGGATGGAAAAAGGTGTTTTTGGAAAAAGAAGTATTTTCACATAAAAGTAAAATGTTGTGTGTGATTTCATGTAAGTAAACTAATGTCAGGTGATAAAATCTATTAAATATCAATGAAGGTGGTTCAAAATTTAGAGAAGAGAAACTTCAAGTTTTGTGGAACAAATATGAGTATTTGATAATGAACCCTAATGAGTCTATTGATGAATTCTTTGATTGGGTAAATTTTGTCATGGAAGAAATTCATGGTCTTAGAGAAATTATTGAAGATTTAAATATTGTTAAGAACATATTTATAATAATTACCCCACATTTAAATTTGAAAGTTTCTATTTTAGAAGATAAAGATCTAAAGAAGATGACACTGGATAGCTTACACAATACTCTTGTTGCATACAATATTAAAAACTAATACATTTAATATGTGGAAAAAAATAATTCCAAATAATTGGAATTCAAGTCCATGAATAATATCACTATTGAAGATGGATAAGAATAAGAAGACATGGATGAGTTAATGTCATTCCTTTCTTAAAATCTTTAAAGAGGATAAATAAAGTTCAAAGGGAAAGTCCCACTTGCATGATTTCAATTTGAAAAGGTTTTATATATTTCAGAAAGGTTCCCCAAGAAGTTTCAAGATGATTATGAGTATGAAGTTGAAATTACCATAAATAATTCTTCAACCTATGTGAAAGGTAAGAAAAAGTTTAAGAGAAATTCCTTCAAAAAGAAGAATCTAATTTCATAAGAAAATAACAGTTTAGATGAATATAAGGTTGAAGAGGTGGAGAAACACATAGATCATAGAGAGAATGATATGACAGAAGTTTTAGGTAACTCATAGAAAAATAAATAAATTTACATTGATGAAGAAGTGGTCGAAGGAAGAGTTGAAATGTTGGCTGAATTGGAATCCACTCTTGAAGAGATAGATTTTTGGAGAGACAAAATGAAGAAATCCCAAAAAAGTGGTTTATAATGCCAAACACTATATACAGTAGTAGGAAGAAGAGAAGTATGAGTTAATGGAAAAAATTTAGAATCTCAAGTTTTCATTTTAAGATGAATCATAAATGTTCAGTAGGAATAAACTCAAATTTGAGGAACAAAAAAGGTTGATCGATGGTTTTAATAACACAATGAAAGAAAAAATAAAATGCATTGAATAACTTGAATAGGAATTATTTATCATATGATGAAAATTTAAGGATCAAGAAAAACTCTTGATTCCCAATATGTTATTAGAAAAACAGATCATTCAGGTGATATAAAAGAAAAAATTGGAGCATATAGATCCAACAAAAAACAAGAAATAAACAAGTTTAAAAGATAAGGCTGATATGGGGATTTATTGAAAACAAAAAGATGTGATGATTTATGTCAGAACACAAGCACCTAATCTAATATTGAATATTTATTTGGATTTGAAGAAGAACCATAAGATTCATAGAGACCAAGGGATAACTAGTGATGTATTAGTGACACATAGGAATGCACCCCGCATTAGGTGTTATTGCTGTGGAAATATGAGACAATCACAAAATGTGTGTTCCATATCTAAGAGATACGGAAGGAAATAAGAACAAAAAATATAGCCAAAAAGATCTCAATAATCTATGATATCTTTCTAGGGTCATTTCTTTTCATGTAGATGATTTGGAAACATGGATTAATATTTTACATCAACTATGGAAAGGAATGTTCATAAGAAAAACCAAATTTGCTGTAAGTAGTGACTCAATGAATCATTAAGTGAGACAGGAACAAAAAATTGTTTTTTATCTCTTCAAGATAAATCTGGTCCATTATACTTTTATAAGGATCAAGGTTTTCAATCTATACCGAGTATTAAGTAAAAAACATGGATAAAAAAGAAGAGCTAATAAGGAAGTGGTTTTGGAAATTTCAATTAAAGAATTAGATCAATCTAGTGTATGGATCCTTGAAAATGGATGCACATATCATATGATAGGTAATAAGGATATTTTTATAAGCATAAAATATTACAAGGAAGGTGTTGTTAAATTTGGAAATGATAAAGGATTGAAGATAATTGGACCAGGAAAAGCTAAGTTTGGGGGCAAATAAATGAGACGTGTTGATGTCTTAGTCGTTAAATTTCACAGTTACAACTTACTTAGTGTCAATAAACTATGTGACTTGGGGAATTCTATAATATTTAATAATAAGATCTGTATCATCAAAGAAATATATGGTGCATTTGTTCTATAGGTAAAAAGAACAATTGGAAATATCTACCTTGTAAGTGGAGAAGAAGATATGTGATTTTTATCTAGAGAGGAGGAAAATAGGTTATGGAATAAACATCTTTTCAATATATTACAATCATCCCAGGAAGATCTAGTCAAATTTGATGCAGCTTGATACCTCCCTAATCTATCATGTGATCACACTTACATGTGTGATTCTTGTCAACAAGAAATGATCATCAGAAAGAAGTTCATGGAAAAAGAACAAAAGTAAACTAGAGTGCTTGAGTTGGTGTATACAGATGTTTGTGGAATTATTTTACCAAGATATATTGACAAAAATATATATTATGCTATTTTTCATTTATTATTTCTGCAGGCTAGAATTGGTATTTTTTATTTCCTACAATACTAATGTGTTCAATTGTATAAAAAAATATCAGAAGAAATCAGAAAGGATGATTGGAAAAAAATATATAAAGTTTTGTACTAATAATGGTATAAAATTTATAAATATCCAGGTGGAGTATTATCTCAAGAAACATGGGATAAGGCATCAAGTTTTATCTTTGAGAACTCCTTAACAAAATAGAGTGGTTGAAAAGATAAATTAGATTATGAACAATATAGCCAGAACAATGCTTATTGAAAAAAACCTACTATAGAAATTCAGAAAGTAAGAACTCTTAATATCAGTCTATATATACAACATGGATCTTTTGTGTCCAAAGGAATAAAAGACTCTATATGAGATGTGGTATAGAAAAAAAATCCAACATTGAAATAATTTCAAATATTTGGAAGTAAGTTTTTTATTCTCAATAAGAAGAAATAAAGGAAATTTGAGTCACATAGATATGAGGGTATATTCCTTGGAAACTTATAAAAAATTAAAGTATATAAATTATTCAATAAGAGACTAAGAAAATTAGTTGGAAGCAGTGATGTAACTATAGTGGAAAATGAACCAAATCTTCAACAACATAGTGAACAATTCCCTGATGAAATTGTTGAAGAGGTAAGAAACACATGGGTAGTATAATTGAAAAATGCTAATTCAAAAGAAGAAACTGATGATGATAAGGAGAAATTAAAATCTATATATATGAAGAACCTAAAGAGTCAAGATGAAATTGATAGTCCAAATATCATTGGTGATTTGGAAGCACCATTTCAAACATGAAGAATGAAGTATTTACAAAAGGCATATTTATTATCTCTGATAGAGCCTAATTTTTTTGAGGAAGTAGTTGGTGATTAAAACTAGGTTTAGTATTTTAATGAGGATCTAGAACAAATTAAGAAGAATCATACATGGGAGATTATTTTGAGACAAATAGATAAGAACATCATCAGTAATAAATGGGCCTTTCACGACAAGATGAATGAAGATGGTGTAGTGATTCGAAAAAAATCACAACTAGTGTATAAAGGGTACTCTCAGATAGAGGGTATCAATGTTAATGAAACATTTTCACCTATTTCAAGGTTGGATACAATCAGATTATTCTTGGACATAGCTATGAAAAGAAAGTTCAATGTTTTCCAGATGGATGTCAAGTTGGAATTTTTAAATGGGGTTTTTGAAGAAGAAGTTTATATTGAGAAGAAAAATGGTTTCCCCATTCATGAAGATGATAATATAATTTTTTTGATAAGAAAAAAACTATATGGGTTGAATCAAGCACCAAGAACATGGTATTCAAGGATCAATCAATTTTTGAAGAAGATCATTTTTCAACGTGGTGAAGTTGATTACAATATATGTGTCAACAATGGAAGTAATCTTAGGATGATGGTGCTGGTGTATGTCAATGACATAATATTTGGTTGATCAGATGAATCTTAGTGAAGATGGTTTACAGAATTCATGAAAATTAAGTTTGAAATGTTAATTATTAGTGAACTGACATTTTTTCTTGGTTTACAAGTGAAACAAGAAAATAATTACACATTAATTTCTCAATATAAATATTCCAAGGAGGTTTTGAGAATATTTGGAATGAATAATTTGAAGAATATGATGAATCTAATGGATACCCAGATAAAACTATAATTGGATGATGAAGTCAATTCAGTTAATGTAACAGAATACATGAAAATCATTGGCATTCTATTGTACTTGAGAGTGAAAATACCTGATATTGTATTCACCACATTAAAAGTATCACAGTATCAAAGAAATCCCAAGTAAATACACTTTATTATAGTGAATAAAATACTTCAGTATATAAAGGTCATGATGAATTTTGGTTTGTTGTACAATGAAAAATATCTGCAAGAGTTATTGGACTATGTAAATTTAGATTGGGCCGAATCAACTGATGATAGAAAATCATTGTTAGGTGGTGCATTCTATCTTGGAGGATTGTGTATTTCTTAGCTAATTAATAAATAAGATTTCATTTCATTGAACGTCATAGAATCTGAATATATCACAACTACTCAAGTGTGCACGAAGTTACTATGGATAAAGTATCAGCTTTATGATATGGGAGTTAAAGTGAAGTCTCTGATTAGAATCCATTGCAATAATTCAAGTGCTATAAATCTCAGAAAAAATCCAGTCCATCACTCAATAACAAAGAAAATTAAAATCAAGTATCATTTTATCAAATATAAGGTGGAGAAAGGGCTTGTGAAGTTAGAGTATATACCTACAGAACTACATGTTATAAACATTCTGATGAAGTCCTTACCCAAAGAAGCATTTGATCAACATAGACTGGATTTGGGAGTTTAGTAGACTCCCCAAACTTGAAAAGGTGTGAATGTGGGACCCCCTCTCCCCAAGGTATGGTGTATTTTTCCCTAATGTGATGATATATGTTCTTTAACCTCTTGTAGACAACAACTAGGTGACCTTCATGTTCATTGAAAAGGGGGAAAATTATGGCTATTAATGGGGAGAAATTATCTTAATCAAGATAGGGGAAGAAGCTGATAGGGGTATCTATGAAATAGGGGGAGTTTTAATGTTTTAAAGGTTTTAGGTTTTTGGAAAACCATACAATTCTTCAACAAAATGATGGAAATTACGTTATATTTAGAAATAGTTCATGGATATTAGAGCTTAGATTGGACATATTTAAGCATTCAAAATCATGAGAACCTAAATAGTGAAGTGGGGGGAGTTTTAAATTTTATGATTCTAAAATTCATCAATCAAAGGATATATGTCATAATAGATAGAGTTTGTGATGAAATAAGGTTACTTGTTTTATGAATAAGTGTTTCATTGACGAGATTTTCATTCTACTCTTGTTTCTCACACTGAGCATGGATCGTGTGGGCTTAGATTGTGTGTTGAGTAAATATTGGATCATTATATGAATCAAAAGATGCAAGTGTTAGTAGAATATAGAATAAGATTTAATGTGGTATTAAAATGTGAAGAGTTTTCAAAAAACCCAAAGGGGGATATTGTTGGGAAAAAATATCTCAAGGTAACATTGCAGTGTTTTATAGTTGATTGTGTTTGTTGAAAAAGGAGGTTTTCATGGCCAGCTATGGATTTCCAAAGATATTGTTGAAAATTTATTTTGATAAATATATAAGAAAAATTAATTTATGCTCTAATGGTGGTATAGAAAGATGCGTATACAAGGTGGAACTTTTTCCCAATGTTTGCCAAATTTTTGGCATCCAAAATTTTAGAGGATGGAAAAGGTGTTTTTGGAAAAGGAAGTATTTTCATATAAAATTAAAATGATGCACAAAAGGGTGATTATTATTATCAAATTTTCATGTAATTCAAGATTTGGGATCACCACATCAAAAATACAGAACAGGAAAGAGTTGTGCACAAGATCTGAATTTTCATGAAAGAAGAAGTTATGCGACAAATATCGAGTTTCACAAACCTGTGAAATAAAGATGAAGTAAACTACATGAAAGAGAGTTACCCACAAAATGAAACGTCAATTATGAATTTTTTCATGCACATTAAATTTGTGTGTACAGAGGAGGTAACACAAGTATTTTTCATGAAGAGTTGGCCGAGTCTATAAATTGACAGCTACCCCCTCATTTTAGTAGCTTGAAACTTAGTGAAAATCAGGGATTGAATTGTGTAAGAGTTATGAAAAAGATAGTAAAATTTATCTCAAGGAGAGTTTCAAAAATCAATGAATAAAATATTTGTTGTTTATAAAAATGGGCTTGAGTTTTCATGACTAAGGGAGTTTTTCACAATTCATAAAATTTTCATGTAAGATGGTATTTCACAACAAATTTAAATGTTGCATGCAAGGTGATAAAGTCACAAAAAATACATACAAAGGTTGCACAAAAGAAAAAGTATGAACCATAAGGGACTACCCAATAAATATGTGGAAAATTGGTATTCATCTTTTGGATGAAAATAGAACTTAATGATACACTAAATGAGGTGATTCAAGTAATAAAAGAAGGATCTTTTGAAGAAGCAGTGAGCGCACTTCAGTTGAGATAAAAATGAGATTTAATTTTGTGATTGGTTTTAAACCAAGAGGGATATTGAGTTCACTATAAACATTTTAATAGCAGTTCACTTTAGTGGATTTGGTATATAGGCACATTGACTTTGTATGCTCCTTGGACGCAGCTACGTGTAGGTGAACCAAGTAAAATTTATGTGTCTCATGCATGATTTCATTTCTTTTCATTCATTTCTATGAGATGGAAAGATAAGATAGTTTTGTTTAACAGTTAAATAATATTTGAAGGGTCAGTTTTTTTAATCTTTCATACCCTGATTCACCCCCCTCTATGGGTTTTTTAACTTAGTTGGGCTAACATGTCTAATGATAGAAAGGTTTATATCGATAAATTTTATGGGAAGGATTTTGGTTACTGTAGGACATAGATAGAGAACTCTCTCATACAAAAATATATGAAAATTTTATTTTTTTGAGAAAAATTTAGCACAGAGGATCCTTTATTAGAATTAAGAAAGGTTACATAATTAAAAAAATTTCATTTTACAATTATCCCAAAAGAAATTCGGGAGCATGTCATGAGGGAGAATATTAAAGAAGATGCATCCCTCTTCATCAAAAACTTTATTAGTAAGACTATCAGTAAGATATTTGTCCTCCTGAAAGGTATGTGTGATGATGTATCTCGTGGAGGATAACTTGTCAAGACAGTTCATCCATTTAGCTATCAGCTTCCATGAAAGGTGAACCTACCCCATCCCGATGGCTTGAAAAATTGCAGTGGAGTATCATTAAAACCAAATGTTTGTTCATATCCTCTGACATGCCAAGTTAATTTTATTAATAAGACCCATCATCTCCACCTAAATAGAAGTGAGATGGCCACACATACTATATAGGTACTCTACAACATCCCCACTATTGTCTCTAAAAATATCCCCATAGCTTGAAGGTCGTGTGTTTCCTCTCGATGGGGCATCTGGGTTACATTTCATCTAACTAGTGAAGGGGGGGGGGATTTAATATTACCATGAGGATATGTATAATCATCCTCCATATTCATATGTTGAAGTATCAAGAAGTCTCTAATTGAATTACTATAACATTGGGAGTGTAGTGTGTTTGCGTGTTGCACTGCGACAATAATCTTATTATATGAAATCTGGGGGTTTAAATTTTTATTTCCATTAATCACCTCATTCTTACCTTTCCATATCACATGAAAAAGTTTATCAAAAGACACCTTGAGAATAATTTCAGATTGATTAGAGAGTTGTATGACCAGTAGTGCAGATAAAAAATTTAGAAGCAAATTATTTGGGGCCAAGTGAATCTCTAAAATGTCCAGAACAATTTTCCATAAAGCTGAGGTAGTGTTACATGATAGAAATAGATTATTGGAATCTTTACAATGATTATTTCATAAAACACACTTAGAGTATAAAGATATTATAGCTCTTTAAAGATTACTGTCCACTGGAACATTGTTTAGATAAATCGTCCAAAGTAGGGTGAAACTTGAAGGTAATAACCATTTTTTCAGCTTCCCAATAAATTTTATATACCCTTGAAATTTTTTTTATAGAATGTATTTTTGTTAATTAATATAGTTGGAGATGGATCCTAGATGAGCATGTCATCTTGATTAATAATGTCATAATTGGAAACTATTGAAGAAATCTCATTAGGCAATATGTCCAGATTTTCTATTTGGTCTTTCATTGATGCGTTGAAGTCAATAGAATGTTCTAGAGGATTTATCTGATCAATTAGGGAAACTCTAGTCTAATTTGAGTGCCAAAATATTATAGTATAATTCATATTAACCAACTAGTGTGAGTTGTGATGATTTTTTTAAAAGACATTCCTTAAACCCAGCCAGATAGAGGACTTGAGATAATTCAATTTTACTGTAATGAGTCTTTAGAAGGAACCTTGCTTGGAGGAATTCAAGGTTGGGAGATTTTTTATTCACAAGGTGAAAAATGAACTTTGATTTCAAATCCTAGTTGAAGAATTCCAGTTTATTTATTCCAAGGCCTCTAAGAGTAGTTGGCATGCAACATTGTTTCAAAGGGGCTATGACAAGTTTCCTTTCCAGGATTCTTACACTCTATACAAATTTCCTCATCATGGAGTTAATTGTTTTCATAAAAAATAAAAGCCATAAATAAACCATGAATGAATAATCTAGATTTGATATCACCATATTCTTTACTAAAAAAATTTGTCTTTCCATTGAAAGCAATTTGCCTTTCCAAGAGGCCAATGTTCTTTTAATCACACTCACAGATTTGTAAAAATAAGAGGCACGAGGTCTATTCCAGAACATGGGGACTCAAAGGTATATGAAAGGGAGTTTTACTTCCCTTATTCCCAAGTCCTTAAGGAGATAAATCTTTCATGTCATTGGGATATTCTTCCCAAAGTAAATGAATGACTTTTCCTAATTGATTTCTTATCCTGAAACACTTTCATAGTGAAGAAGGGAATTATTGATGTTGTTGAAAATTTTCCTATCTCCCTGAGTAAAAATAACAACGTCATCAGAAAAAAGTAGATTATATGGGGAATATGTACCTCTAACCACCTTGATGGTGTCCATTTCACCCCGTCCACTATGTAAAGAAACATTTTGATAAGATAATATTCCATAATTACAAATATAATCACTAAAAGAGGATCCCCATGCCTCACCCATGAAACATTTAAAGTACCCTTCTAGGGACACATTCACAAGAATAGATATATTGGCTGATTCAAGAAATGATTTTACCTAGTTTATAAACCTTAAGTTGAATCCAATGCTATGAAGCACATTGCCTATGAAACCCCAGTCCATCATGTCAAAAGATTTTTTAATGTCAAGATTTATCACAATATTGCAACCACATGTGGACTTTCTTGGTATATTTAACACACTCTGAGGTAGTGAGAAAGAAATATTGAATGTTTCTTCCTTTAACAAATCCAAATTGATTCCATAATACAATCTTGTCTGATAACCAACCAAGTCGATTAGAAATAATCTTTGTAATGATTTTGTGAGTTGTGTCGATAAGAGAAATGGGCACCTTTGTAATCAATGAAATAAATTTAGCATTGAATCCTTGAGTAAAGGAACCCTCTTGAAAAAGTGTTTCACAACCTTGCACACTTCATTTTGTAAGACTTCCCAATAGGATTTAAAAAAGAAGTTTGTGAACCCATCTGGACACAGGGAGGTTTCTCTTTTAAGGACAAGGACTGCATCCTTAATTTCAAAATCCATTGGAATGGAGGTGATAAGAGAGTTATCTGCCTCATTTATCAATCTTTGAATGATATTTTCTCCGATCACAACATTCCATGGTAGTCCATTAAAAATATTTTTATTAAAGGAGACAACGTGATTGGACAATTTTTGTCTTTCCTCAAGGATGTAGTCTCTATCTTTTAAAAAAGAGAGGGGATTATTTTAATTTATAAACCTTTGAAGTTCATTGAATAACTTGGTATTTGTATCCCCATCATTGAGCCACATAAATTTGAAAATGTATCTTTTAATTTTTTTTTCTGATTTTGATAAGTCTTTTAATCTTAATGGACATCTCAGATTCTTGTCTAGTGTTTCCAAAGAATTTGGTTTTAGTAATTGATTCCTGAAGATCATGGAGAGATCCTTCAAGGGAATAAATTTCTAAATCGAGTGAGATAAAATTCACCTTGATCCATTATTCCAAAGTTACCTTGAGAGATTTGATTTTTGAGATAAAAACCAGGGGATTAGAATTATTCTCATTCAAGGACCATGCTGTTTAGAAAATATTAGAACACTTAGGAAGGGCAGGCCATGAATTGTTAAATCTGAATGGAATAGGATGGATCCCTTTATTGTTATGACAACTAACTAGGATGGGACAGTGATATAAATTACGATTTGAAAATGTAACACATGAAATTGATTTCTAATTACCAAGTGAGGCATCATTGGTAAAAGCTCTATCAATTATACTAGATCTCATGCTAGTGAGGTATCTTCTATACCAGGTATATTTGGCCCCTATGAGATTGATTTCTGATAAAACTATTTCCTCAACACATTCTCTGAATTATCTGGTGGATATGGCGCTGAAAACAGGTCCTAGATTCTCATCTATGTGAAGGATCACATTAAAGTCTCTCATAACAATCCAAGGGTCCATTATGAGACATGAAAACCCCTTAATTTTCATCTATAAATCCCTCCCATCAATATAACTATTGAAAGAATACACAATCGAATAGAATCATTTCCTACCAGACACAAGTAAGATACATGTGATCACTTTATGATCCACATGAACGATGACTGGTTCATCAACCATTCTGTGAAAAAGGATCCAAAATCATTGGATGATTGTTTGGAATGAGGCTATTAGAAAGAAGATATACAATGGATCATGTGAGTGATTTCAAATTGATTTGAATCCATATTATGTCTATGAAATTAACATTTTTAGATGATTTTTAAATGATATTATTATTTTATCATTACTAAAATCATTGGAGGAAATGGAAACAATAGTAAGAAAATCCAAAAAAAAGGTGACTTGATATTCAAAGATGTTCAAAATTTGTTATTTGAATGAAGATATCTAGAGAAGGGATACTAAAGAACCTTATGTAAAAATATTTAGTTCATAGAGAGTTCTAGCCTCATTAATGAAGTAAAATATGATTATAATATAATTCAAAGTAGGGGAGTCAAGGTAAATATACTGGAATTGGCCCAGTGTTCTAGTACTATGGTAAAATGGGTCACCTCAAGAAGGATTTATAAGAACATATGGGAAATTATAAATGACCAAATTCCAAATGTTTAAGTTCCATTGGATAAATATGATAAATTAGTGTGAATATACTTATGAGTGTTAACACACTAGTAGAATCTTTGATAATAGATTTTGGGGAATTGTTCCACTCCACTAGTGATAAGGGATGCATAACAAACTATGAGTCTAGAATATCTTTTAGTGTGTATCTAGAGGATGATGAAGTTATTGATATCACGGGGAAGGGAAAATTTAAAGTTAAGTTAATAGAAGTTTTATTATTTTGAAGGAATTTTTCTATATTCCTATACCCCAGAAGAACTTTATTTTAGTAGGGTAGTTAGATGGAGTTAGATTATAACATCCCCAAACCCATACCCCCAAATCCGGTGCTTAAAATTAAATCTTTACATTTATGGATTTGATATAAATAAATGAGACCCAATTTTATCCATTCAAAACATACAATATAAAATGGAAATATCAGATCACTTACATACCTAGGGAAATTTTAGGTTTATAGTTTTTGAGAATTAGGAAAAACTCTTATATAACAATACCCTTATTTCTAAGTGAGAATTTTCCCCACTATTTCCATCTTTTATTTTCCCATATTAAGTATTCATGATTGTTAATAATAATCCTTAAACCCTTTTAAGAATATTTTAATATGTGGTATGACCAAAAAAATCTTAGTAAGTGATATATATAAAGAAAAAATGAAACCCGTTAGTCCATTTCAAAACCATGAGATAATATAAGAGATTTTTCCTTTAACATAAAAATATTTGAGATCAAATAATCATTTTTTACACATTAAATCAGTTTTACTACCCAATTTTTTTAATAAAACATAAAATGAAAATCATAATCATGATTGATTTTTAGAAAACATGAAAACCCATGAAAATATTTTTTTTAAAATAATAACATTTACCATTAAAGGGCATAATCACTCATTTAAACAAAATATCATTAGCTTACCTTATGAAATAAAAAAATTTCCATTAAAATTAATTTACAATCATAGAAAAAACATGTAGGTTCCTTGTGAACACATCTTCATATAACCCTTACAAGAACTCTTATAAATGGAGTAACCCACTCGATTAATTCCAACATAATTCTCTAGAGAACATAATAATTATTTAATGAATTGGAGAGTTATATCAGGATAAAATATCATTATAAATAATTAACAAAGACCATAACATACATTAAACACATAAAGTTTTTCATTTTTATCATAAAAACTATAAAAATATACGTTTTAACCATTAATAAAAACATTTTCAGATATTGATATATTACTTTTATTTTAAAACCATATTTTCAAAACTAAAATACCCATAAAAAAGGAAGGAGTGTTTTTATTTTAATAAAACATGGAATAATATAAAGGAATACAAATATAAAAGAATAATTTTAGTGGAGGTAAAATCCATTGACATCTTATACGTTAAAATAGAACATTATTTTTTCCTTTTGTAAATAAAGTCAAAATGTCTCGTATAAAATACATAAAAATATTCCTTTTTAAAACATTTGAAAGAAATTAAAAAGTGGCACAAAATATCCTTTATAATTTATTTATTTCAGTATAAATACATATATAAAACGATTTTAATAATATGTACATGGATAAAAAATACTTATAAATTAAAATTTTAAAACAATTAAAACGAGGGTTTAGATAAAGTGTCCCTTACGACTAGATAACTTATGAACCAATGAAAATTTTAAGGAAAGGAATTTGAATGGATTTTTAAAAAAATTATTTTTTAGATAATAATGATAAAATACATCTATAATTCAGTTTATACACCATAAAAAAGAAAACATGTGGTGAAAATAACTTAAGTCTCAAAGAAAGGGAATTGAGACTAGAATTCCCATACCTTAAATAACATCTAGCATTGTTCATTATTTTACTCTAAAATAATAATATTATATAGTTATTTAATTTATTAAGAACATTTTTATGTTCATTACATTATCATTATCCATTTTATGTCATTTATGACCATGTTTTATTTACCAACTTAATCAGTTAAGTTTAAGTTGGATGTTTTGAGGACATTTGGTTCATAATCCCAAAATAGATTTGATAGGATGACTGTGGTAAAAATGTCATTGTTAAATCATAAATATAATAATAATAATGAAATTTTTATACCTAAAATTAAATTTTATAATCACTCATGTAATTAATAGGTGAAAAATTAATCCCATCGCTTCGTAGAGGTGGTATTCCACACAAACGCATGAGTGATGTTATCTTTTTTTAACAGGTGGAAGGGTAAGAAGGAAAGAAATATAAAATATTTATATAATAATAATTATTTCATAGAAATAATATATATTTATTAAATCCTTCATAATAACCATCCTTTTTAGGTGGTGATGAAAAATTAAACACATTGCTTTATGAAGGTAGTAGTCCGCATGTATGCAAAAATGATGATTTCATTCCCCAAAGGATGGGAAAGAAGATGAATAAGGTTATGAAATTAACATTATAAAATATACATATATTTTATATATCTATATTATTATATTTTAACGATTTTTATAGAATTTAATTATGTAAAATAAGATGTAAAATGAAATAGACTGGTTAAAACAATCAACTCTTTTTTGAGAGACCTACTTCGGATTTCTTCTTAAGGGCCCTAGGGATGGTTTTTTGAAGAGAAAAAAACCTATATAAATTATACCAGTATGTTGAGATTTTTTAGGGGTTGTTCAATATAATAGGAACAATGTGGTGTTAATAATAGAGGATAGGTGGTGTCCTTTTATAGTGAAGGAAATGATACACTTGGAATTACTTAAAATATTAAAATATAATAAATAATTGTTCATCTTCTAGTATTAGCAAGTGGCCAAATATTTGAATATAAGATAATTTAAGGTTTATATAATTTAAAATAATAATATTTAGACAGGTTTATGTGGTATTATAAACCTTATGTTTTAGTTTAACCCCTTTCATTAACCAATTTTAACCGTAACCGTGGAAACAAAATTTTAAGTACTTTAGGGTTATAAATTACATATAAGGTAAAAAAATAGATAAAAAATGGTCAAGGTATGAAATTTTAGACAATATACCATCCACATTATCCTATTTAATTATTTTATATGTTTTTTAAATCATTTAATAATATACTACTTAACATAAAATTCCATTAAATTAATTTTAATAACTATTCAAATATTTTGACTTTAAAGACATAAAGACAGGTATGGAATTAAAATATAAACTCTTTAAACATTAATTATACAATAGTATTAACCATATAATTCATGTGACACCATAATTAATCCAAAAAATATAACTTTTTTATGTTTTTAAAATCATTTACTTTAATATTTCTACTACCCGCACAAGCACTATGTCAACGTTGTGTAAGCATTTAAGATAATTATACCATCACTAAAAATTAAAAATAAATTTATATCATAAAAATAAATCAACTATGATTTAAAAAATCTTTTATATTCATTAATAACATCTTCTTATCCATATGTTAACATGTAAGATAAATTAAAAAGAAAAAGAGTGACATTTTGGAATTTTACTTTTCTTAAAATAATATAAAGGTATTTATCAAAGAAAAATGGGACTAAAATGGGATATTTTACAATATATAAAGGGTTTGAAAAAAATAAACTCAACCAATAGAATTCATCTGGTGTTAGATATATTTTTAAAGCTATATCATATTATTTTTAACCATAATTACCCAAATTACTCTTACTGAGGAGAAAAATATTTATCATGGTTACTATTCATTATGAAAAAAATTAAATTAAAATATTTACCAAATATATAAATTATGATTTAAAATATGAAATCCATTTTATAAAATTCAAAATATATAGGTTGATGAAATTAAATTTATTATAAGAATGAAAAACACATGAAAAACTGTTTTTTTGGGAAATACATGATTTAAGCATAAAAATAATTTAACCATGAAATAAAGTAAGAAGTTGGTTTACATGAACTTTTTTGGTTAAATAATAAAAAAATTAAGGTTTTTAGACAATTTTAATTGAACCTTACAACCATACCATTAAATGAAAAACCCAAAAAAAGTTTTTAATTTGAATAAAATATAATTTATGTTCATAAGAGTCAGGCATGGGTTCCCAAATTCAGAATAATGTTTTAAAATAAATTATTTAACACCTTTAACATATATTTGGTTGATAGAAAGGGATAAAAATTTATTACATTATTCTTAAAACATAATAATATCATAAAAGTGATAGTATTAAAAAAATCAATTTTTTCAGAAAAATTATAAAAATATCATCCGAAGATAATTTTGATATGATTATTTGAAAAATTACATCATTTTTATCAAATATAATTTCTAAAATTAGAAGAAATTAATTATAATATTCACTAAAAAAATAAATACAAACCGTTTTTGAAAAAAAACGCATTTTCGAAGTATAAAATGACTTTACTAAAAATTGAGTGCATATTTCCTAAGCATTTATCAATAAATTATATTGAGTAGGAACCTTATATATATATATATATATATTTATATTTCATAATGTAGTTAATACTATTCATATCCTCCAATTCAAAATCTAGGTTATATCAGTCATGTAAAGACACAAAATTTCCATGTAAATTTCTTTTTAAATATATTGGAATTTTACGAGTCTGTAAAATCAGACGGCACGCGATTTTGAGGCCCAGAGTGCTCGGAATGATCCGTCGAAGTTTTGTTAAGCTTAAGTTAACGCACATAAGTAGTTTTCTAGAAAAAGTAGAATAAATATTAAACGGTTACTCAGATCAGAAATCTGAGGGCACTGTTATGCTCAGGATGATGGGTTTACCCTAGGTGTGACTTAATATTAGTTGGCACGGGCCTCCTATGAGAAAACCCAAAATTGGTATAACCGTAAATAAAATAATAAAATAAATTATTTTATTTTTCAAATTTTTATAACTCACAAACGGTAGATCTGATTAAAAATCCAAGACCACCACTGAACTCGTGAGAGCATGCTTTATTTAAGAAGATACTAACTTTGGCCCGCACGGGCCACCAGAGAAAGTTAGTTTTTGGCCGCAAATAAAATAATTAAGTGACGATTATTTTATTGCAAAATTCATAACTTTTAAACGGTAACTCGGATTGGAAATCTGAGAGTACCATTGGGTTACTTGGGGTGTTTTTCACCTAGGTAGAGCCTAACCTCTACCGGAGCGGGTCGAGGGTGACTAATAATAATTTTCTGAACTTTTTTTTCGAGTACGTTTAGTAAACATGCAAGCGACATTTTGTAAATTTTGAACAGGTGCTCAGAATTGAAATCTGAAGGCACCATTGAACTCGCAGTGCCGATATTCGCTTAAGAATACTTTCATCTTGACGGTAGATGGTTGAGGGTGAAAGTTAGTTTTTGGGTTTTTCATGAAAGAATAAAAATAAAAATAAAAGTGTGTGACACTTTATTTTTATTTGCAACACCCAGGTGGGTGTTGGGAGGTGGGGGTCCACCGGAACGAAACCTCCCTGTGGAAGTTGGGAAGTGGGGACCACTAGACCTTAACCTCCCATGAGAGGTTATAGTGGTGGGGACCACTAGACCCTAACCTCCCATGAGAGGTTATGGTGGTGGGGACCACCTGAGGCCTAAACCTCCCAACTCCCCTCTTAATGAGGGGGAAACCTCTCAACTCCCTCATTAATGTGGAGGGGCCTCTTGAGCTTCTTCCACATTAATTATGCCAACACACCACCATTATTTTGCGCCAATGTAAATTAATTGGCTTGACCCCCTTTTTTAATTAAGTAACAACGTCGTTGGAATTTAGGAAGGTTCCAAAAAAATGAACCATCATAAATTACAACGATCTTTACCTACCTCCCCCCACTCCTATATATATGGAGCTTGGGAAGAGGATTTGGGACGGCTTCACCAAGGGATGAAGCACTGGTAAAGTGACGCGACACCCAACACTTGGAGGATTACCCTCTCCAACGAAGAATGTGTTCTTCCATGAAGAACACGTTCTACCGATGAAGAACGCCCTACAAACGAAGAAGGTCGAGCCAGATTTGACCTTCTCCCTCGGGACTTCCTCCGACGTAGGACGTCTTAGACTACAATGAGCTGGTGCACAAACCGATGATCGAGGAAAACACCAATGACATCGACGTCTGTCTTTTCCCAACAATATGTCCTCTTCCTCGCGACGCTGTCGATGAACAACGAACAAGGTAGGGGGTTAATATCGAATTCTTGAATCTTTTCAATTATTATCCTCATTCGTGGTTCATGATTAAAGTAGAGCCGCTTGCTACCACTCTAAACACGGAGGGTGCGGGACAAAATAACATGGACCGACTCCTCCAATGATCTCCTTTGGTGTTCTTCGTGATGGGGAAGGATGACAACCTATGTGGAGGAGCACAAGAACGGTGGCCAACACCATCACCGACCGTGATGAAGGCAACAACGCACGACACTGCTCCGAAACACTGCCACCCTGCCACGCCCTCACAGTAGCCCCGACCGAGCTCCCCGCTCCCTCGTGGTAGCCCTCAGCCAAGCCACTCGTGGCCTCTGTATGCCCCGCGCGCCCCGCGTCTCTGCAGTCGGCATGCCAAGCACGCCCCGTACGCCCCGCGGCTCTGCGTGCCCCGCGCACCCCACACACCCCGCGGCTTCGCCGTCCGCACACACTGCGCGCCCCGCACCGCCGCTGGCTGAATTGGCCCACCGGCCTACCGAGCCGCCCCGGTCGTGCCCGCCCTCTATCCCCTTGCTCCCCCCTAGCCGAACCAGCCTGCGCCCTCGCGGCGCCCCGGCCGAACCGGCCCGCGCCCTCGCGGTGCCCCGGCAGAATCATCCCATGCCCTCACGGTGCCCCGGTCGAACCAACCCCATCCTCCAAGACGAGGCACCCCTCGTAGTTCCCTCTGGGTATAACAACCCTTACGCCGGCCCATGACTGGTCCGCGCCCTCACGAACGGTCCGCACCCTCGCAGCCCCCCGCGACCCCTCGTGGCCGGCTAGGCTAGTCCCAGCGGGCCGGGCTAAACCTAACGGGCTGGGCCAAACCCAATGATTCAGGATGGGTCTACCTAAGTTGGGTCGACCCAGACTAGGTCGGGCTGGGTCGGTCCGACCGGGTCGGACCGGACCCAGGCCCACTACGACCCCTTTACTTTCTTTTGGCCATATCTTTGGCACCATACGTCCGTTTTATGAACCATTAGTGGAACTAGTAATCTTGGAGAATGATGGTCCCTTTGAGTATACCCCACTAGAGTTTGGGGTATAGTTGGGATACAGTCAAGTTGTATCGTGCACAGATCCAACCAGGCCCCCGAGACTAAATAACTAATAACTCACAGAGCGAGCATCCAATTGTCACGCCGTCAGTTGCGTTGAGACCCCTATGATGCGGCTGAACTTTGGGATACTTCTTTGTGGGACTTCATGATAGTTGGAGTATCAAACTTTAGCTCATGGAGAGGATTCTTCTAGTGATGAGTGAGCAGAGTGTGGAGACCTAGTAGCTGACTGAGACCTGACGACTGCTGACTGATTGACTCAGAGTGACTAGACTAGCCCAGTGGGGAGAACCTGGTTATGGTGGCAGACCCACAGTGGAGGAGTTCCTGGCAGTGACGGCAGACCCATAGTGGGGAGCTCCTCTGTGTGATGCAGAAAACCCATGGTACTCGATAAGAGTACCTCAGCAGTCCAAGGTTAGTGGGAAGCATGCTTGGTGTCGTGACAGGCCCACTGTACTTGACAGAGGAGGAGTTCTCTAGTAGCCATGTTTTCATTAATGTGATTAAAAATCCCGGTTGAGATGAGTGTGTTTTTCTGTGTTTTCCTCATGATTGAGATGGATCACTTGATAACTTAGGTATGTGCAAGGGCACATACCTAAGTAAGGTTATCTGTTGATTTCATAATTTGTGGTTTATCTTTGTTGGATTTTGTGAGACCTTGAGTGTCTCAGGGTCCCTAATGAGTATCTTTATACTCACCCCTGCACTGGATATTTCCGCACGTTTTTGTGTTGGTTGCAGACGATGGAAAACGATGACTGAGGCTGAGAGTAACATGACTGGATGGTACCCGGAGGTAGACCTTATGATGAGTAAGCACACAGAGGAGACTGATGAACGTGGTGCTGAGGAGGCTATCTATACGTACCCTTCAGGTAGGAATCCTGGAGGATGACCTAGCAACTATTTTTCTTTTCTTCAGTTGTACTTGTACTTCCAGTTCCTTGTACTTTACAGTTGGGATTGTATTTTCATTCCCTTTTACTTTTCAGCACTCTTTTTTTATACAGTTTACTTAGTGTTTTGTATCCAGCTGTGTGCTTTGTTGTGCACATTTATAGGTTATAAAGTAAATTCCTTCCCAGTTTTTGGGAATTAAGCCTTTGATGCTAGTCGCCAGCTCCTGGCCTATGGAAGGCATGCTTGGGGTAGTCACGGCATGGGCCCCAGGGGACAGGTCATGAAAAATTGGTATTAGAGGATTAGGTTCTACCGCAAAACTTAGGAATCTGATATTTTTTGTGAAGCAATAGTTTTAAGTGTAGTGAGTGTGGTTTTCAGTTCAAGGAGTCCAGTGTTGGTGCGACGACCAACGCATTCATACACCAGGACCCTGACATCTGATTTTCAATTCTGTACACAAAAACACTAATTTCATGTGTGTTTTCAAAAGTTTTATTTATGTCATCTCACCAGGTATAACCTTTTAACCGTAGCACACCTTTTTCTTTTTAGTATGCCTCTACACAAACAACTGACTAGAGTTCTGAGAGTTATACGCACAAATAGCCTACCGAGGGACGAGGCTCCGGTGGAGGGCCCTCTTACTATGTTGGCACCTTTGGGTGGTGTACCGGTAGCACCACCACCTGTTGGATAGTAGATACCAGCAGCCACACTGGCGGACTATGCATGCCAACTGAGCACGTTGCACGAGTTTCAGCAGTAGAGGCCTCTAATGTTTCAAGCCGATACAGATTCCCACACAACTGAGGGTTGGATGGAGGTGATTACTAGAGTATTCTATCTCGTTGAGACACCAGTAGAGTAGATATTGATCTTAGATGCTAGTCTTTTTCAACGAGTGACCATGAGGATGGTCCGCATAGTGATGAGGCTTTGGTACATGGACCTTTTACCGAGATAGTACCTTCGGGTAGTGTTCCAGCTATATCACTACCTGTTGGTTAGTAGTTAAAACCGGTGGTACCGGTAGAGGAAACATGTGGGATTAGTTCCTTACACGTGTTTCGTCATCAGATACACCTCAGGTTCCAAGGAGAGCCCAAATTATAGGCGGTTGAGGACTGGCTTGAGGAGGTGGCTGAGAGTTCTCTAGAGATTCTATAGCTTCGGCAGGACGACATGTCGGTAGCTGAGTATTCATTGAGGCATATCGATCATTCCTGGTACTCGATGAATACGATATGATCAGTGCTTCAGAGCTCATAGCTCTGAGTGAGGTGTCTTTAGGGACATCCGAGCTAGCACTATTACTCTATGCATTCCTACTTATGTTAGGGTGCTAGAGAGAAACTTTGTGGTTGAATATTCCTCAGCTGAGCGGATGCAACCAGTGAATGTTAGTAGTGGGAAAATAGTAAACTGGTTCTAGTCTTAGAGACTTGGGCATGTAAAAATGTTTTAGGAAGAAGAAGTGTTAGGGACAGATCAATCTGTAGGGCTGCAGACGTGGAAACAGAGCTAGAGTAGCAGCATGAGGTGGTTTACATTTCAACATGTTACAACCACCCCCTTTGTGGTCCCCACCAGGCATAGGGAGATGGAGGATAGGGGGAAGAGAGTAGCTACATGTGGTCAAGGAGTGAGACCCTAGGGATCTAAGAATGATTCGAGGTACGGTCTGTGTCTAATACTAGTTTTTGTATCAATAGAAATAGGTACCAATCATTCCTTCCTTACAAGAATATTGTCCAAGACCTAGAGTTTACGATTAAACCGTTGACTTGACCCTAACGTTTGGAGATACATTTGGGAGGAGACTCGATAATCACACTTATATCGACGGTGTGATATAACCCTTGAAGCAAGAGTTTCGGTTGGAACCACTTGGTGGAAATATCGAGGCCTTATGACGTTTGTTTGGGTTTGGACTTGACATCCACAGTTCACACTCAGATTGACTTTATTAAGAAATTTTTTTGTGGTTTATCTACAATGTTGGGATGAGGTTTTCCTTAGTCAGCAAAAAAGGAAACCCAAGAAACATAGGATAAACTCCTACATATGAGGGTGTGGCTAATCACTCGAGAGTTGGTCAACCTCAACCTCGTGGCAGCAGAAGTTTTGAGTTTTCAGTTCCCAACAGGAGTGGCTAGAGTTCCTCTAGGATTATGACTTAAAGATATTCTATACCCCTGGGAAGGGGAACATGGTAATAAACACACTCAGAAGGAGGTCTGGCCTACAACTATTGAGTGAGGCAGCAGAGCAGCTAGCCGATTGCAGATATCCTTTGTGGATCGAGATGGAGAAGCTTTTCTTTATTCTCTTATAGTCACTCCCCCACTTTTTCAGTGATTTAGGGAGGTGCAGCGTGGGAACGCCGACTGCGAGACTCGATGAGCTCAGATATCCACAGGACATGCACCTGATGTATTTTCTGATGGTGGGGAGCATTTCATCCTCTTTAGAGGACGCACCATGGTACCAGTGTCACTTAAGGAGGAAGTGTCGAGGGAGTTCCACACTTCCCCTCTAGCGGTACATCCAAGAGTGGCGAAGATGTACCAGGATCTCCGATGACAGCACTGGTGGCAAGGAATGAAGAAAGCAGTTGTACAATTTGTTTCTTGGTGACTCACTTGTCAGCAAGTGATGGAGAGGCATCAGGTACCAACAGGCTTAGTTAAGACTATAGAGGTCCCGAGTGGAAGTGAGATGAGATATCAATAGACTTCATGACAATAATTCCACATACATCCAAGGGACATGACTCATTTTGGGTGATCATCGACCGACCCACCAAGTCATCCCACTTCCGATCGATCAGAGAGCATGGTTCAGTAAAAAGTTGGGATACCTCTATGTGCAGGAGATTGTATGGTTACATGGATTACCCTGTATGGTTGTCTCTGATCGTGATGCAAATTTTACTTCCCGGCTATGGAAGGGTTTACAAGAGGCTTTTGGAATGTAGCTTTGTTTGAGCACCGTCTTCCATCCTCAGACGGATGGTCAGACTGAGTGGACCATTCAAAACCTCGAGGACATGCTGCGTGCTTGTTTCCTTGACTTTGGTCGCAGTTGGGAGGATCACATACCTTTGGTGGAGTTTTCATAAAACAAAAGCTATCACTTCACCATTGGGATGACACCTTTTGAGGCGTTATACGGGTGACCTTGTAGATCACCTTTGTGTTGGACTGACCCAGGGGAGTCAGCACTAGTGGGACTAGAGATGGTACGTGCTACCACAGAGAAGCATAGATAATCTAGGAGAGTATGAAGACTAAACAAAGCAGGCATAAGTCATATGCCGATATGATATGGAGACCTCTAGAGTTTGAGGATGGCGATCACGTCTTTTTACGGGTCTCACCTCGACGAGGTTTGTGGAGATTTGGCTGAGGTGAGAAGTTATCTCTGAGGTTCATTGGTTCTTTTCAGGTCCTCAACAGAGTTGGAGAGGTGGCATACCACTTAGCTCTTCCACCTCAGTTGCACCGGGTACACAACAACTTCCACCAGCTAAGGAGATACGTGCACGACCCTTCGCACATCATCGACCACAGAGAGCTAGACATCGACGATGGGGTGACTTTTACGGTGGTTCCAGTATAGATTGAGGATCAACAAGATAAGGTCATTCATGGACGTTCGATACCTATGGTGCACGTTCATTGGCAGCATGGAAACCTCCAGGAGAGCACATGAGAGTGGGAGGCTCAGATGCATGCACATTACCCCCACTTGTTTCCTTAGTTTGAGTTGTGGCTTATGGGGACATAGAGCCCTGAGGTGGGGAGAATGTAAAGACCTGGAATTTCCATGTATTTTTTTTAAATATATGGTAATTTTACAAGTCATCAAAATTAGACGGCGTGCGATTCCAAGGCCCGGAGTGCCCGAAATGATCCATCGAAGTTTTGTTAAGCTTAAGTTAACGCACGTAAGTAGTTTTACTGAAAAAGTAGAATAAATATTAAACAGTTACTCAGATCAAAAATCCAAGGGCACCGTTGTGCTTAGGATGGTGGTTTTACCCTAGGTGTGACTTAAGATTAGTCAACGCAGGCCTCCTATGAGAAAACTCAAAATTGGCATAACCATAAATAAAATAATAAAATAAATTATTTTATTTTTCAAATGCTTATAACTCACAAACGGTAGCTCAGATTAAAAATCTGAGACCACTGCTGAACTTGCAAGGGAATGATTTATTTAAGTAGATACTAACTTTGGCCAGTGCAGACCACCAGAGAAAGTTTGTTTTTGGCCCCAAATAAAATAATTAAGTGACAATTATTTTATTGTAAAATTTATAACTTTTAAACGGTAACTCAAATTGGAAATAAGAGAGTACCATTGGGTTTTTTGGGGCTCGTTTCACCTAGGAAGAGACTAACCTCAATCGACACAGTTTAAGGGTGACTGATAATAATTTTCCGAACTTTTTTCGGGTACGTTCAGTAAACGCGCGAGCGACGTTTTGTAACTTTTGAACTGGTGCTCGAAATTGAAATCTGAGGGCACTGTTGAACTCACAGTGCCGATACTCTCTAAAGGATAATTTCACCTCGAAGGTAGATGGTCGAGGGTGAAAGTTAGTTTTTGGGTTTTTCATGAAAGAATAAAAATAAAAATAAAAGTGTGTGGCACTTTATTTTTATTTGCAATACCCATGTTGGTGTTGGGAGGTGGGGGTCCACCGGAACTAAACCTCCTTGTGGAAGTTGGGAAGTGGGGACCACCAGACCTTAACCTCTCATGAGAGCTTATGGTGGTGGGGACCACCAGTCCCTAACCTCCCATAAGAGTTTATAGTGGTGGGGACCACCAGAGGCCTAAACCTACCAACTCCCCTCTTAATGAGGGAGAAACCTCTAAACTCCCCCATTAATGTAGAGGAGACTCTTGATCATCCTCCACATTAATTATGCCAACAAACCACTATTATTTTGCGCCAACGTAAATTAATTGGATTGACACCCTTTTTAAATTAAGTAACAATGTTGTTGGAATTTAGGAAGGTTCCTAATAAATGAACCATCATAAATTCCAATGATCGTTACCTACCTCCCCCTCTCATATATATATAGAGCTTGGGAGGAGTATTTGGGATGGCTTCACCAAGCGACGAAGCATTGGTAAAGTGGCGCGACACCCAACACTCGGAGGATTACGATCTCCAACGAAGAATGTGTTCTTCCACGAAGAACGTGTTCCACCAATGAAGAACGCTCCACCGATGAAGAACGTCGACCCCAACTTCAAACTTCTTCCTTGGGACCTCCTCTGACGTAGGATGTCTTCGACTACGATGAGCCGACACACAAAACGACGATCAAGGAAAACACCGACGACACTGACGTCCGTCTTTTCCCAACGATCCGTCTTCTTCCCTGCGATGCCATCGACGGACAATGAACAAGGTAGAGGGTTATTATAGAATTATTGAATCTTTTCGATTGTTATCCTCATTCTTGGTTCATGATTAAAGTAGAGCCGCTTACTACCACTCTAAACGCAGAGGGTGTGGTCTAAAATAACATAACCTGACCCCTCCGCTGATCTCCTTTGGTGTTATTCGTGATGGGGAAGGACGACAAAATATGTGGAGGAGCGCAAGAATGGCGGCCGACACCACTGCTGAACGCAATAAAGGAAACGGCGCACGACACTGCTTCACGGCACCACTGCCCACCGCGCCCTCACGACAGCACCGGCCGAGCCGCCTGTACCCTCGTGGCAGCCCCCGACCAAGCCACCCGTATCCTCTGTGCGCCCTGCACACCCGGCGGCTCTGCGGATCTGTGCACCCCGTGCGCCCCGCGCGCCCGGCTGCTCCACGCTCCCCACGCACCACGCGACCCTGCCATCCGCGCGCCTTGTGCGCCCTGCGCCGACGCTGGCCGAACCGGTCCGTCAGCCTCCCGAGCCACCCCGGCCGCACCAGCCCGCCGGCCCCTCACAGCGCCCCGGCCAAATCGGCCCTGACCTCCGGGTTGTGCCACCCCTCACAGTGCCCCCTCGCGGTGCCCTCCGGGAAGAACCACCCATGCGCTGAACCGCGGACGGTCCGCGCCCTCGTGACCGGTCCGCGCCCTCGCGGCCCTCCGTGACCCCTCACAGCCCTCCACGGCCCCTCGCGGCCTGTTGGGCAGAGCCCAGCGTGCCGGGACAGACCCAACGGGGCAGGCCGGGTCGGTCCGACCGGGTCAGACCGGACCCGAGCCCACTATGACCCCTTTACTTTCTTTTGGCCATATATTTGGCACCAGACGTCCGTTTGATGAACCGTCAGCGATGCTGGTAATCTTGGAGAATGATGGTACCTTTGAGTATACCCCACTGGAGTTTGGGGTATAGTTGAGATATGGTCAGGTTGGATCATGCACGAATCCAACCAGGCCGTCGGGACTAAATGGCTAATAACTCACAGACTGGGCATCTGATTGACGCGCCGTCAGTTACGTTGAGACCCTTATGATGTGGCATACCTTTGAGATACTTAATTTTGGGACTTCTTGATATTTGGTGTTTTGACCAATAGCTTGTGGAGTGGATCCTTCCAGTGACGAGTGAGCAGAGTGTAGAGACCTAGTAGCTGGCTGAGACATGACGACTACTGACCGATTGACTCGGAGTGACTCGACTAGACCAGTGGAGAGTGCCTAGTCATGGTGGTCGACCCATGGAGGAGGAGTGACTATTTTTGGTGGTAGAACCATGATAATCGATAGGAGGAGTACCTCTGTAGGCTATGAGGGGGAGCGCCTGGTTGTGGCGACAAACCCATGGTGGGGAGCGCCTCTGAGTGACGCAACAGACCCATAGTACTCGACAAGAGGACTACCTCATTAGTCCAAGGTTAGTGGGAAGTGCACTTGGTGTCATGGAAGACCCACTGTACTCTATTGAGGGGGAGTTCTACAACATCCATGGTTTTGTTAATGTGAATAAAAATCCTGGTTGAGCTGAGTTAGTTTTTCTGTGTTTTTCCTCATGATTGAGATGGATCACTTGATATTTTAGGTATATGTATGGGAATATACCTAAGTAATGTTATCTATTGATTTCATACTTTGTGGTTTATTTTTGTTGGATTTTGTGAGACCTTGAGGGTCTCAGGGTCCCTACTGAGTATCGTTATACTCACCCTTGCACAGGCTATGCCTGCACCTTGTTGTGTTGGTTGCAGACAATGGACAATGCTGACTAAGGCTGAGAGTACCAGGTCTGGACGGTACCCAGAGGTGGAACTTACGACAAGTTGGCACACGAAGGAGACTGATGGACTTGGAATGCTGAGGAGAATATCTTTTCCTAGCCTTTAGGTAGGAATCCCAGAGGATGACCCAACCGATTTTTTTCTTTCTTTAGTTGTACTTGTACTTCCTGTTCCTTGTACTTTACTATTGGGAATGTATTTCTGGCCCCTTTTACTTTTCATCACTCTTCTTTTATACAGTTTACTTAGTGTTGTGTGTCTATTTGTGTGCTCTGTTGTGCGATTTTACAGGTTATAAAGGCAATGTCTTCCCAGTTTTATGGAATTACACCTTTGGTGCTAGTCTCCATCCCCTAGCCTATGGAAGGAGGGCTTGGGGTAGTCACGACACGGCCCCCCAGGGACGGGTCATGACAAGTCATATTTAAATAATAATATTTGTGGTTATTAAATCTCGGTGTTGTGTATCTTATATGCTATCAACCATAGTCTTTTTTTAAAATATCACACTGTTACATGGATATGAAGCATAATTTTTAATGGAGTGTAGAAAATTAAATGGTGATATCTTATAATAGCTAATGGTGTAAAGGATTTCACATTGTATCTGACTAGAAGGGAAGTGTGAGATACACTTTCCATAACTTCAATAATTGGAAATTTAGATATATAGAACTTCTATATCGGGAAACTTAGTGATAAAGGTAAGAAGATCTAGAAAAAAAGGAATGCCAATAATGTAACATTTATAATTCATAATTTGGGAGATTTTTTTACTTGGTAAGATATGTAATGTGAGATTTAATTTGATTGTAATAACATTAAAGTTCTAGAAGTTGGATATTTTATATATAGATGTTTGGGGACCTAACGTAGTGAAATATCTTGGAGTCTCAAAATAATTTGTGACTTTCGTTGATGAATACAGAAGGAAATTATGGATATACTTCATAAAATGTAAATCTAAAGTGTTTTGAGTGTTCATGCAATGGAAATTTTGGTTGAAAGAGGAACATGTTGTCATCTAAAATTATTAGGATAAGACAAAAGTGGTGAGTGAATTGGAAGAAGTTTCTAGAAATTCTATAAAAACAATGGTATTAGGTGTGTGAAAAATATTCCTAGAATTAATGAAAAAAACACATAGTCAAATGGATTAATCAAACATTTATGGAAAGGGAACGAATTATGAAGTTTTATTCATGGGTGCCTAGAACATTTTGGGTGGAAGGAGTTGGTACCAAAACATTATTAATCAATCGAATCCCCTTGGATCCAATAATATATTTATTTTCATAATATACAAGATTGAAAATGTACTATATTTTTCTCACCTCAAGGTCTTAAAAAATATATCCTATGAATATGTGAATACCAAATATCAAGATAAGCTAGAATAAAAATATCATGTGTGTTTATTCATAGGATATGGAGATGAAGAACTTAGATTTTGACTTCAGGATGACGGTAAGAGACAAATAATAAAAAGTATAAATGTTCTCTTTAATGAGTAGGTCTCATGGAAGGATCATAATTTGAAGGAAAATGAAGCTAAATTCAAAGAATCAACTTTAGTTAAAATTGATCTAAATAGAGGTACTAGAAGCTTATAAACTATTAATAGTTTATATGGATCTGAGTCTACAAATTTTTGGAAAATCAAGATGAAAGTTTAGGTAAAAAAATAGAAGCTTTGAGGTTGAGACCAATGGAAGAATTACCTAAAATATCAAGAACTGACGGGGATCAATCCAGAGTTATATAGAATGGAATTCCGTATATTTGGTTTGGGAAAGAGAATAGCTAAAGGGTGTAGATATACAAGGATCACAAGATTGATATAGAGGTATGGAGATGACATTAATTTCATAATTTTAATGGATAGAGGAGAACTGTAGATCCTAGAATAAGTAGACACCCTTAGATATTCTATTGAGTGGGAGTTGACTATATAGGTGGATTTGATTCCACTTCATGAAAATAACATATGGGAGCTAACATATTTACCCACTGGAAAGAGGTCAATTAAAAATATTTTGTTTTTAGATTAAAATGTTATTCTAATATAAGTAATAGGTATAAGTCAAGGAAGGATGTCAAAGGTTTTCAGAAGAATTAACGCATTTACCTCTGATTTTTTTCTCTAGTAGTTAAGAATACTACCATAAAAACTATTATTAACTTGGTTAATTTTGAAGTGTTATATTTGGAGAAAATATACACGGAGATAAATTTTCTTCATGTATATCTAGAGGAAAAAATATACATTAATAAACCTAGTAGTTCCATGGTTCAATGGAATTAAGGATTTGTGTGTAAACTCAAGAAAATTCTATATGGGTTGAAATAATTTCCAAGGAAGTGGAATTGAAATTTAAAATATTCCATAGATGAGAAAGGATTCAAGCAAAAAAAATCTGACCATTGTTGTTACTGAAGGGAGTAGAGAAATAAGAACTTTATTATTCTACTATTGTATATAGAATACATTCTTTTTATGGGTTCTTAAATCTAATAAATTCAAGATATGAATAAGAAAATTTCAATAAAGTTTGAAATGAAATACCTTATAGAAGTGACAAAAATCATGGTAATGATGATTGAGAGAGATAAGAATACTTTAATTTTGGTTTTATCCCCAAAATAGTATGTCTAAAATATCATTGAAATGTTTGTGATGACCATATGTAATATTTTTTTGACACCTCTTGTTGAAAACATCAAACTATTGAAGGAAAAATTACCAAAAATTAAAGAAGAGGCTAATTATATGGAAATAATATCATATGCATCAGTGGTATGAAGTTTTATATATTCCATGATGTTCAATTGACCATATATTTCCCATGAAGTAGTATATTTATGTCAGTTTATATCAAATCTGGAAAAGAACATTAGAAAATTGTGAAGTGGATTGTGAGATATATCAAAGGAATAAAACATACAGACCTTTTCTTTAGATTTGATGATCTATTGGTTGGGTTTGTTGATGCAGACTTTGAGGGAGAATCAGATTCAAAGAAAAGTATAACTGAGCATGTATTTACCTTTGGTGGAACTATAGTATGCTAAATTCCAAGGATGCAACTAGTCATTTAAGTATCCATAATTGAAGAATAATATATTGTAGAAAAAAAATCAGTAAAGAAAATGGTTTTGTATAAATGAATTGTTGAGGAGATCAAAATCATCTTGTAATATTCATCACTATACTATGATAGTCAGAGTACAATACACTTGGACAAAAATTTTGTGTTACATGCAAAGATGAAGCACATTGAACTAAAGTACCATTATATTTATAAGTTTCTTAATGATGGTGTGTTGGGTTTTTGAAAGATAGTCAAATTACCTAACCTAGTGAATATGTTCACCAATACTTTATTTTAAGAAATCTTGAGGCCACAATATTCCTTAGTTAGAATTGGGTGAATAGAAGGGAATAAAGAGGGAACATTGCATGAAAAATAATTACAAAGGGAGGTTCTCATTAGACTAAGTGTTATAGGATGATTTGGTATCCTTGAATAAATCTTCCAGTGGGAGATTTTGTGATTTTTAAGACTCTTCTTCAAATAGAGTAATTTTACTTAATGAAGTAACTTTAAGAATATATTCGGTCTTATTAGAGCAGCAACGATAGAATTTAGTGGTTTAGAAGTGAGGTTATCAAAAGTTTATAAACTTTTGATGGTTTTTCTACATGATGATCAGATCTATCATAAGTTAGTTAGGTGTTTATTTTATTGGGAATAAATCCAAAAAAACCAATTCAAATATTTGATTCCTTAACCTTAGTTTACCAGAAATTCATATCCATATGCAATTAAGAGTAGAAAAATTCCAAATATTGGTTCTTCCCTTTAATCTTAGAGCACCAAAATTATAAATTCACATAGATACCTAATCACCACATCTTATATACACACCAATATCACACTTCAACTCAAAGTAAAGTACGAAAAATTGGAAATGTAAATGGACACACAAGATTACATGGTTCAAAATTTCATCCTACATCCATAGGAGAACACTAAAAAATATTATATTTTTATAAGAAAAAGGATGATAATCACTATATATAATTAGTTAGTGATTTAAATTTTTACAAATTGTAACTTTGTACAATACTACACAACATCTGGTCCCACCTCTCTTTTATAGAGACAATCAGCTGGTAAAACTGGTTTCACCTACCTCTTAGAAACATGGAAAACCATCCGTTGAATTCCCCTATCTATAGTATCCAAAACCAACTAAAATTTATTATCAATTACACTATTCACTACTCCCATCTGGAAAACATAGATCAGTATAATTAGCCTCATAAAAATTTTATGAACTTTCGATAAACTCCTCTGTATGATGTAGGTTTCTACTGCCACTGCTCTGAAAAGATTGAGAAAAAATACCAGAGTCTAAATTTTCTATGAGTTAAATAAATTTACTTGATGAAGATTTACCATCACAATATAATCTCCCACTTGAGGATTGATTCAAGAAACCTTGCCAAAATTATCCAAAACTTTGGGAAAAAACACATCCTCCTCCCATGTTTAAGCAGTGTTCTCAATCCTTCTTTTATTTATCCAAGTCTCACTAAGGCATAGTGTTGCCTTAAGCTCTCTTAGACTAAAAATTTCATGAATATATTATCGATAGTTTTCTTACCTATTATATTATTTAGCTCTAACACATTTTCCTCCTATATATTTTAGATGAAATTGAATTTTAGTTCAATATGATTCATTATTGCATAAAATGCCGAATTCTTGGCATGGTGGATAAGATTTTGATTATCACATAATAATATTACTCCTTATGATTATTTATAATCTACTTTAAAAAAAAATTTAACTATAAAAACTCATTTATTTATTCTATATCTACTACATATTATTCTTTTGTTATATAAAAAGAAACAATCAGTTGTAGTCGAGACATCCAGTTGATATTTGTTCCAGAAAATGTAAACACAAAACCTATTATGATTTCATGAGTGTTGGAATAACCATTAAAATACACATCTACAAATACTACATTAACCAATCTATTCAAGTATCATATGACACAATTCATAGCTTCCCATTTCTCCTTCCCATGGTTAGACATAAATCAACTTATCACTCCCACTGTAAATAAAATATCCAATGACATACTTATCATCGCATACATCCATAATCTGAAATAAAATGCATATGAATATTTCTCTATATAACATAAAACATCTTCTACTAATGTTACATATGCCTTAGATTACTTTAAGTTTTTGACAAGATAAGTTTGGATAGATCTACACCCGATCATCCCAAATATCATGATGATCTTACATATGTACTATTTTTAGGATAACACCATAGTATTAAATTTACTATCACTTTATATCCTTATCCCTATGATATTAATTTATTTTCCAAGATCTTTCATTTCAAATATTCCATAAAAATTACTCTTTATCTCTTGAATCCATTTAATTTTCACACCCACCCACAATCACTTATCCACATAGAGTAAAAGTAGAACATATGTCCCATCATTCCAAAAATTCCAATAAAATCAATGATTAAAGTTTATCCTTGTGAAAAATTATTCATCCATGAAAGCATTGAACTTATTAATTCCTTAACAAGGTTCCTATTTCAAGAAGAAGAGGCTTCACTTCAACTTATAAACAATACCCTCCTTTTGATGATCTTCAAAACCATTGGGCTATTTCATGTAGATCTCATCCTCCAAATCACCTTGAAGAAAGGAATTATTAAAATCCATCTACTCAAAGTTTAAACCATTATAAGTGAAAATTATTATTACTTTCTAGATTATATTATACCTAAAAACTAGTGAAAAAATTCAGTGAAATTGATTCGTTTTTTATTTTGGAATCCTTTTACCACCAACTGTGCCTTGTACCTTCTACTTCCACCAGTTTCTTTTTTCAAATGGTAGACCCATTTATTTTCTAGTAATAGTTTCTATTATAGAAGTTTAGTTAGGTACCCAGTTCCATTGAACTCTAAGGAATTCATATATTAATCTATGTTTGAATCTGAATTCTTTGATTCATTGATTTTTACTACCTCATGTAGACATTAAGGTTCAATAATATTCATTACAAGTAACAAGTTCAAGTCATACCTACACCACTATACTTGTCTTCTAACTAAATTTTATGAACTTTAAAAAACTTTAATTACCAGTGATCAAACTTATAGTGCTACTGTTGTCAATTAATATACCATCATATATTTCTCTTAGATTTCTATAGTTCTTTAGAATTGTAAAACATCTACCATTGGTCAAATTTTGGGTACATTCATGCTCACATCTTGTTTCACCAATGTTTTAGAAATACCAATACTTTTATCTCGATCAACTTGTACTTCAAAAGTTGATCTTTCTCCCTCAACTTATGATTATTACAAGTTCCTATATTTCTATAGAATATTTTCATTAAAGAATACATATATACTTATAATGATCTTCTGTTGATCATTATTCTTTAGTCAGTAACCTAAATCTTCATTTACATAGCCCATAAGAAAACATTGGAATTTTCCTATAGCTTATCCATGCTCTTTACATCACTAAGTGTATAAATGATGCAACTAAATATTTTGAGGTGTGATAATTTGAGTAAATTATTGATCTATATATTTTTTGTTAAACTTTGTTCCATCATATAAAATGGAATTATGTTGACTATATATGATTTTGTGTTAATTGATTCCACCCATATGGAATTAGGCATTCTAAATTTTATATAGATGTATCTATAATTTGTAGTTAAATTATAGTTATCCCTATCTATTACTCAATTATGTTATAGAGTTTTGGGAACTTTTCTCTTGAGACTCATCCCTTTCTTCCAATAGAAGTTCTATAAATTTCTACAGTTGTAATTACCACCATTATCATATCTATGGTATTTTAATTTGTGACCACTTTCCAACTCCACCATGGATTTATAATATAAAAATGTACCAAATACATCAGATTTATTTTTAATAAAGAAAACCAATACCTTTACCATGGTTTCTTCATTGAAAGTGATGAAGTATCATGGTCCTCCATGATATTGAATTGATTAAGGTACATAAACATTCATATGAACTAGATATAAATTCTGGGATTTGGTCATCTGGCCATTAAAGTTAAATGAAACCCTCTTATAATTTCCAAGTACAAAAATCTAATGACTTCTAATAATTGTGTGATCGAGATTAAAAATACCTTACCCTATTAGAACCTTAATGCACATATCATTGAGGTGACTGAGTCTGAAATTCCATACCTCTATGTTTTCATAGGATGAAATTCTAACCATTTCACTTCCTTTTAAATTTATGTTTATGTAAAGTATACCATACTTTTCTCCTCTTTCCACAACCATGGACCTTTGAGTCACATTACCAGCTCCATTATTTAATGTTATACCAAAAACTTCATCATATAACTACCCCAATGAAATGATATTCTTCTTGATACCTATTATATGTATCATTCCCTTCAACCAAAGTATATTCCCATTCCACATTTGAATATTTTCATCTCAATTTTCGATAATGTCTAAAGATCCTCCATTCAATAGATAAACTCTCTTGATTCTTCTTAATACATAGTTTACCCTGCATCTATGATCTTTCATTGAATGGAAGGTTACACCAGAGTCAACCACCCCTAGATCTATTGGATTTTGAACATTGAGTAGAATATTTTAAACTCAATCTGCTTCACTAATAGAATTAAAACTTCCTAAATCTACCCTTCAGGGGCCTTACTTGTGATTATTAAAATTACACTATAGATTTAATTTTTTTACTACAATTCTAATAGGTAGGCCCTATACCAATTTAATTTCCATAAATCTTATCTCTAGAATTTTCTTCTAGATATTGATAGTTCTTCAGATGAGTTGATCATCCCCTTCTATTAGTATTCACTACACTATCAGAAGGTACTTAGACCTCTATTCTCTAGAGATCCTCTTTGAGAATAAATTTCTAGAAATATTTAAACACCATATTAGTAATACTATAGGAATTACTTATTATTTTGACTATGTTAACTAAAAATTCTGATAAAGATGAGATCAATAGTATAGTACATACATCATCAGTGAAATAAAATTTCATTACTCTGAGCTAACTCCAAATAATGATGAAGTTGTTTACATGATCTACCACTGACTATCCTTCTAATATACTCATTATAAACAAATGAATAATTAGGAACACTTTGTTTAAGGATTTTTTTTTCATACATGCCTATCACTATTTCCACCAACTTAGTCGTTGTCTTGTTCTCAAAGATGTTGAAGTCCCCATTTTATGCCAACTTCATCCTCACCAGGCCTAATGATTTAATATATATCTTTTCACATTATTCCACCATATTTTTGAGTTTCTATCAACCCCAAAAAAGTTTTATAAACTTCTTGATGATATAGTCTTCTATCTGCATTTTTATAATCCATAATTAGTTTTGTCGAACTGATTGATCCAAACCTTTCCTTCTTACATTGTCATATATTATGATGATAATAGACACCAAATGAAATAAATATGACTTTGAGGCAAGTGATAATGTTACCCTATATATTTAGTGTGATAAACAAAGATTTAATACCACTTATTAGGAATAAAAACACAAAAAATGATATAAACACCAGATACCTAAACCATAGTTCATAGAAAATTCATATCCACTAGTAGTTCAACATTAAAAAAATTAAAACTAATTGTTCTTCCCATTCATCTTAGAGAACCGAAATCATGAATATATATATCTCTCTAATCACCACTTCAAATATGGAGTCCAATATCACAATTCAAATCAAAGTAAAGGAAGAACAACATGAAAAGTAAATTGACACACAAGATTATATAGTTAAGACTTTTTTCCTATATCCACAAGAGAACAATTAAAACTATTATATTTTATTAAGTATAAGGATGGGAATCATGGTAGTTAATTATCTAGAGAGTTCACTTCATAGAAATTGTGACTCCATATAGAAATACAAAATATATGGTACCACCTCACTTTTATAGAGGTAATCCATTAGTAAAACTAGTTGCATTGACATTTGAGAAATTTAGTAATCCATCCATTGAATTAACTTATATATATTATCAAGAACTAAATCAAATGTCTTAGATAACACATTGTTCACTACTCCAATTTAGTAAACATAGACTAGTCTTCACAACCTTATTTAAAGTTTATGAACTTCCTATAAAATCATCTGTATATTGAAGGTTATTATTGTTTTTTTCTCTAATAATATCGAGATGAATTAACAAAGTCTAAAATTATAGTTCGTCAAATATTGTGAATTGAAGATGCTTAATAGTACCAATATCTTTCACCTGAAGAATGAAGTGTTGTAATATAAATCACTTTCAAAATGTATTTGTGAAAAATGATTACACTACTCTTTTATAAGTGATATACTGTTTTATCGAGGAAAGATATAGGGGTTTTTTGGTTGTATAGTGAAACAGATAGACTCCCAGGAATATAAGAATTTAGTTTTATTGGATGATTGAGTGAGACCATATATATATAGGGTGTTGGAACACTTTTATGAGGTTTTAATATTTAATATTAGTTAGTGATCAATGTGGATAATGTTTCATAGTGATTGTAGATTTATACTTCTAATGAAATGAATAATTTTTTTTCTTCTTCCTATGGATGTAAGACAAAAGTCCAAACCACTTAAAAACTTCATGTTTTAATTTAAATACTTTTCATTTCTTTATAATAACCCCTATTAAATTTCTCTATGATTTTGAGTTAATAGTATGGAGTACGTGTAATTTAAAGCAGTGACTAGGGTGAATGAATTTCTTCCTAGTTTCGATACATTGAAATTGCAAGGATTCCATTTGAAGATATATTTATTCTAGTGTGATATTCTAGTGATAAACTTCTGGTGAGTGAGGTTTTGTGTAGGATTCTCAATAGTTTTTTATATATGTGAAGAAAAATAAGATCTGATTCATCTAGTATAATATAGTCTTGTACTTCCATTTGTGATCATTATTCAAGTATTTTTTTTGGGATAAAATACATAAAGGTTACCTTGTAGTGTTTTTGGGTTTATTGTGTTTGTTGAAAAAGAAGGTGGAAAAGACCAATTATAGAGTCCCAACATGGTTATTGACTAGAAATGTTGACAAAGATCCCTATAAAAGGAATGGTTTCTCTAGAGGTGGTACAGAAAGATGCGTATATAAGGTGGTATTGTTTCCCAATGTTTGCCAAATTTTTGGGGTCCATAATTTATAGGATAACTCAAGAATCATGAAAGTTGAATTTTCATGAATTCATCATAAAAATATGGAAAATTCATAGATTTCGTTAATATTGGGTGTTTCCAAATGTCTAGTTCTTCGAGATGGCTCGAAATTCATGAAGGTATGGAGCTTTGTGAATGAGGGCTAATCATGTAGGGTTGATGGTAGTCAACATGACTATGAGAATATTTACATATGGGAATTTTTTTAAGAGCTTTGAAAAGATAGGGAGATTCATGAACAAGAAAGGATAGATTCACAAAAAATCAGTGGTGAGACTGAAAGTTTCACAAAAGGGAGGCAATACTAATAAATTGACATCTACCCCCTCATTTGATGAAGAAAGCCTTAATGAAAATACAAAGGCTCTAAATCCAAGAAGGTGATTCATGAAGGATTTTTACTATGTTAAGTTTTTCATAATATTATCTATTTCATGGAGAAAGGCAGTTTGCGAAGGCTATCTATTCTTCACGAAAGTTGTGAGATTCGCAAAGGCTAAGTGATATTTTTAATAGAGTGAGATTTGTGAAGGATATAAGAGCATAAATAAAGTAGTGAGATTCATGAAAATAATTCACCCTAGTAGGGATAGTGATTCCACTCCTAACTTTGTTATAGTAGCGTGCTTTAGTGGATTTGGTACATAGACACATTAACTTTTTATTCTCCTTGGATGTATCCTAGTACAAGTGAACCAGGAAATGTTTTGTGTCTCATTCATTATTTCATTTTATTTTATACATTATTATGGGAAAGAAGAGAATAGTGTTTTATTTAATAATGAAACCATATCTAAAGGATAAATTATTTTAAATTGTCATACTTTGATTCACCCCTCTTAGGGTATTTAACTTAGTTGGGGTAAAAATTGGTATCAAAGGGAAAGGATAATATCAGTTTTTATATCATAAGGGTGAAAATGGAGGTTGTGAATCATAAAGGGAGTTTGATATTCGATGGAAACAATTCTCAATTATGGAAGAATCAGATGAATTACTACTTTCTATATTTAGTAATGGATGTATTTAAAACACCGATGCATGGTATTTTGACTAGTGCAGAAAATTTTGATTTATAAAAATAAAACGAAAGTGAATTGGATGCTAACGCTAGAGGAATCAATGCTTTAGGGGGATCCCTATCTAATAAAATCTATATGAAGGTGATGTCGTGTAAGTCATCACATTCTATGTGGGAAATGTTGTTAAATATTTATGAGGGTTCCTAAAAGCCAGAGAAGAAAAACTCCAGGTTCTATGGAACAAGTATGAGGATCTAATAATTCACCCTAATGAGTCTATAGATTCATTATTTAACAAGGTTAATGTTATTATGGAAGACATTCATGGTCTTATATAAATCCTTTAAGATGATAATATTCTTAAGCTCATATTAAGATGACTTCCACCCCAGTTCAATATGAAAGTTTCTATAATGGAAGGTAAATATCCAAAGGATTTGACGTTGGATAATTTACACAACACTCTTATCACATATGAGATGAGAAATGATGATAATGAGTCTATGGAAAAAATAAAATACAAATAGGTTTCATTTAAGTCAATGAAAAATATCACCATTGAAGATAGTTAGTAAGAATAAGAGAAGGATGAGGTGATGTCATTACTTTACTCAAACCTACAAAGAGGAAAAAGAATGTTCAAAGGAAAACTTCCACTTGTATACTTTTTATGTGGAAAGTTTGATAATATTATAGAAAGTTTACATAGGAAATTTAAAATATTGATGAGAATTAAGTAGAAATTTCCATGAATAAGTCTTCATCCTACATGAAAGAAAAGAAAATTTTTAAGAGAAATTTATTTAAAAAGAAGAATCTTATTTCACAATAAAATATTAGTTTAGAAGAACATGAGGTTGAAGAGATGGAGAACTATAAGGATCTTGGAGAGAATGATATGGTGGCAGTTTTAAGTATCTCCCACACAAGGGAAGAAGGTGAAAATGATGAAGAAGTAGTAAAAGGAAGAATTGACCTCTAGGGAAAATTAAAAGTCGCTCTTGAGGAGATAGATGTTTGTGGAGCCAAAAAAATAAATAAAATAGATTGTTTCAGGATGCCAAACTGTATATGTAGCAATAGGAATAATAGAAGTCTGAGTTGGTGGAAGAAATTGAAAATATTAAGTCTTCAATGCCAAATAACTCATAAATGGTTTCTGAGAACAAGCTCAAAGTTGAAGAATAGAAAAGATTGATCAATGGTTTTACAATCATAGAAAAATATCAATTCAAACATATAAAATAATCAAAGATTAATTTTCCATCATACAAAGAAAATTATAGGACCAGGAGAGACTCTTGAATCATAGTATAAAATTGGGAAAAATGATCAATTAGCTGACAGAAAAGATGGAAGTTGAGCATAGAGATCCATTATAACAGAATAAATATTCATATCCAAATGAAAAGGCTAGTATTAGTATTGAATGAAAATAGAAGGTTATGGTGATTGATTTCAAACCAAAATCACCCACTTCATGGTTAAAAATTTATTTTTCTATAAATAAAAACTAGAAGACTCATAGAACCCAGCAATAATTATTCCTACAATAATGTATAAGAATACACCTAGTATTAGGTGTTATTGATATATAAAGATGGTATATTATCAAAATGTATTTTCCATAGATAAATGGTACATAAGGGAATAATAAAAACAAATGAAAAAACATATATTTCAATATTTTGGGATTGATTTTGATGGTCATTGTTTCTGGTGTAGAGGATTCAGACACATGTCTAGGTATTTCCCATAAAAAATCCAGAGGAATATTCTAAAACAAACTCAAAGGGTTCATAAGTAGTAGCTCAAGGAAACATAAAATGAGTTGAAACTGAAAAATTCATCTTTGTAAGATGAATTTGGTCTAGCATACTAATAATAATAACAATATTATCAATCTAAAATAGGTATGGAGTCAAAAAACATAGATCCAAAAGAAAAGAGCTAAGATGGAATTGGTTGATGAGATTAACCATAAATTATCAGATCATTATTTTTTATGGATCCTTGATAGTGGATTCACATCCCACATGATATAAAATAAGGATCTTGTTATAAAAATAAAATATGAAAAGTAGGGTGTTGTAAAATTTGGAAATGATGAAGGCCTAAATATTTTTGTCTTGAGAAAATCCAAACTCGGGGGAAAAGATATGAGACATGTTGATGTCTTGTTTCTTGAAGTTCTTAGTCACAAATTGCTAAGTGTTAGTAAAATGTGTGACTTGGGTCATGCTATAAGCTTTACCAAGAAATTTTTCATCATCAATGGAAAATATGACACAATTATTTTATAGGGAAAACACACAAAGGGGAATCTCTGCCGCATGAGTGGAGAAAACAATATGTGCTTTCTATTTAGAGAGAAAGAAACCAGGTTGTAGCATAAATGACTTGGTCATCCATGTCAACCATCCCTAGAAGATTTGGTCAAATGTGATGAAGCTAGATATATCCCCAAGATATCACATGATCATACTCACACGTGTAATTCATTTCAAAAAGGGAATATTATCAAAAAACATACAAGAAAAAATAAAAAAATCAACCAGAGTGATTGAATTAGTGCAGGAAGACGTGTGTGGACCTATTTAACTAAGATCCATTGATGGGAAGAGGTATTATATTCTTTTAATTAATTATTAAAGTAGTATGACATGCTTATTTTCCATTTTCAAGAAGTCTAACGTATTCAATTTTGTAAAAAAATATCCGAGGGAATATGAAATGATGACTGGAAAGAATATTCTAATGTTTTTTAATGATAATGGTAAAAAATTCACAAAAAACCAAGTAAAATATTATATTGAGAAACCTAGGATAAGACATCAAGTTTTGGTAGTGGGAGATCCTAAAAAATGGAGTGGTTGAGAGGAGAAATTAGATCATAAACAACATGTCCAGAATAATGCTTATTGAAAAGGAACTACTAGAGAAATTTTAAAAGGAAGATGTTCTAACATTAGTCTACATATACAATAGGTCTCTATTTTATCCAAATGAAGAGAATAATTTGTATAAACTATGGTACAGAAAGAATCCAAAATTGAAATACCTTCGAATATTTGAAAGTAAGTGGTTTATTCTCAATACATAGAAACATAGGAAATTTAAATCACTTGTATATGAGGGGATATTCCATGGATATTAAAGAAAAATAGAAGCATATAAATTATTCAGAAAGAGTATGAGAAAAGTAGTTGAAATCAATGATTTCACTATAGTATAGAATGAACAAAATCTTTAAAAACACAGTGAATAGTTCCTTAATAATAGTGATGAGTAGGTAAGAAACTAAAGGGGAGTATAAGTAGGAAATTATGATTCAGAAGAATATACTAATGATGAGGAGTAAGATAAATCTATATCTGTATGGAAGACAATTAGTCAAGATGAAATTGAAAGGAAAATTATCATCGGTGATCAGGTAGCACTAGTTCAAACATGGAGAACAAAATCTCTACAGCATAAATATTTCCTATCTTAGGTAGAGCCTAAATGTTTTATAGAATAATATGGATATGAAAACTTGGTTTAGGCTATGAATAAAGATATTGACCAAATTTAGAAGAATCACACATGGGAGATTTTTTCGAGACCAAATGAAAATATTATCATTGGGACCAAATGGTTTGTTTCACAATAACCTAAATAAATATAGTATAGTGATATGAAAAAAATTATTACTAGTTTTGAAAGAGTACTCCCAAATAGAGGTTATTGATGTTGATGAAGAATTTTCACCTTTTTTGAGGATAGAAACAATCAAATTATTCTTGTCCATAGTAGTGCAAATAATGTTCAAAGTTTTCTAGATGGATGTCAATTCAATGTTTCAGAATGGGGTTCTAGAAGAAGAAGTGTATATCAAGCATTAAAATAATTTTATCATTCATGAATATGATAAAAGTGTTTTTTACAAAGAAATTAGTCTGTTATATCATGGTGTATTGTGTATTTATTATCTAGTCAAGAAACAAGATTTCATTTCATTGAGAACTGTAGAAGCTAAATATATTTTAGTTACTCAAGCTTGCACACTGTTATTATGGATGAAGCAACAACTTGATGATATGATAGTTGAAGTGAAGTATTTGATTGGAATCCATTATGATAATTAATGTTCTATAAATATTAGAAAAAATATATTCTATCACTCAAGGAACAATCACATAGAAATCAAGTATCATTTTATCAGGGAGAAGGTAGATCATGGCCTTATGAAGTTGTAGTATGTGCATACAAAACTACAGGTTGAAGAATATCTAACAAAGGCCTTACCCAAAGAGGCATTTGGGTAGAATAGACTAACTATTCGAGTTTAGTCGACTCTACACACTTGAAAAAGTGTGGATGTGGGACCACCTATCTTTTATGTATGGTATGTTTTTCCCTAATATACTAATATGTGTTCTTTATAATGTTGTAGCTACAAAGAAGTGAAGTTTGGTTTCATTGAAAAGAGGGGGGGGGGAGAAAATATCTTAATCAAGAAATGGGATAAGATTATAGGAGGATAAATGAATTAATTGTAGTTTTAAATATGATGATGCTAAATATGATTGATGAAATGTTATATATCATGGAAGATATTATTCTTGATGAAATAATTTGATTGGGTTTTTAATTGAAGTGATTTATTAATGAAATTTCCATTTTACTCTTGTTTCTCACACTGATCATGGATTATGTGTTATTAGAGTGTGTGTTAAGTAAATATTTGATCAATATATTAATTTCAAGAAGAAATTTTTTTTATAAGATGAAATAATATTTAATGAGGTATCAAAATAAAAAGAGTTTTCAACAAACCCAAATGGGGAGATTGTTGGGAAAAATCACTGATGGTTACCTTGTAATTTTTTTAGGTTGATTTTTTTTGTTTAATAATTAAGTGTACAAGTTTAGTTGTGGAGTAGCAGAATGGTTGTTTATTAGGTATGTTGAATAATATCAATGAAAAATAAATGGTTTCTCTGGAGGTGGTACATAAATATGTGTAAACAAGGTGGCACTGTTTCTTTGTGTTTTCCAAATTTTTGGGGTCCAAAATTTGGAGGATGGACCAAGTAATGAAAAATTTGGATTTCCATGAACACATCATAAAAATATGGAAGATTATTGGATTTTGAGAATATTGGGTGTTTCCTAAAGGTCTAGTTCTTCATAAAGGATTGATGATTCATGAAGGTACTAAGCTTCATGAAAGAGGTATGATAATGAAGGGTTGATAGTAATCTATGTGACTATGAGAAGTTTCTTGAATTGGAAAATTTTCCTAGAGATTATTAAATATAGGGAGGATTGTGAACAAGAAAGGATAACTTCATGAAAAGTCAGTGGAAAGACTAAAAGATTCACGAAAGGGTGGAAATGCCTATAAATAGTTGTCTACCCCCATCAATTAAAGAAGAAAACCTTAATGGAAATCCAAAGGTTCTAAATTCACAATGTTGATTCATGATGGATTTTTCTTGCACAAATGTTTTAATAATACTATCTATTTCATGGATAAAGGTAGTTCAATAAGGCTATCTAGGCTTTGTGAAAGTTGTGAGATTCATGAAGGATAAGTGAACTCTATGAAAGGAGTGATATCAATGAAGGCTATATGAGATTTGAGAAATTAGTAATCTTAATAAAAGTTTGTAGCATTGCGATATTAGGGTATTCTTGTTAAAAATTGGCTAATTTCACAAAGGTAGTGATCTTCATAAACTTTAAAAAATTTACCATTAAATATAAAGTAAAGTGGTATTCATTAAGTGTATGAAAGTAAAAGTTAATTATGAAAAATATTATGTGTAAAACATATTGTTTTAGGTGATCAAAAGAAGAATCATCTGAATTAGTAGTGAGAACACTTTAGTTGAGAGAGTATAAATCTTTCAAATTGAGATTGGTTGTAAACTAGGAGGGATAATGAGTCCGCTCCAAAATTTGTTACAATAGTGCACTGTAGTTGATTCTGTACATAGGAATATTTTCTTTGTATGCTCCTTAGATGTATCCCAGTATGGGTGTACCAATTATAATTTCTGTGTCTCGTGTATGCTTTCATTTCTATTCATACATTTCTCTGGTAAATGAAAGAAGAGTGTTCTATTTTGTGAAGAAAAAATATCTGAAGGAGCAATTTTTTTAAACTATCGTACCCTGATTCACCCACATCTTAGGGTATTTAACCTAGTTGGGATAAAAAATTTCTATTATAATTATGTTTAATAATTAGGTGTTTGTTTGAACTTGTGGATTTTGAAATTTTTGGAGTTATTTTACAAGAAAAGACTACTTTTTTACTTTTGATTACCTGTATATTAATTGTATTGAATATTAATAAATATATTATGAGATGATGTGTATTCTTATACATTAATTTAATTTGATAATTTCTTTAGAATATATATAAAATAAAAAGTCATAATAGTTCCTCTCTATTATGGGAACCTCAAATTACTATTACAATAGTCTTAAATACTTATTCTATGGATGGATGACATCATCTGATTGGTTACATATGATAAAATATATCAAGGAAATGATGATCATAAGACATTGAGACTTCTTCTCATGAAGTTATTCCTTGGTAATCTCCATGGGAAGAGGTTATGAGAAGAAACCCATTGGTAAGATTTCCACATGTTATATGTTTAATTGAATATTACTATCTATGGATGTGTGTATTGGGTCATGGAATTTATATTATTGTTAATTTATATCATGAGACACACACATAGATTCTTTGATAAAAACCATGATGACAAATTCTTATAGAAATGTAGGATACGTTGGTTTCATCATGAATGACATGTCACTAATTAATAATTCAAGATATCATTTGTGCCTTATGAGTTAGTGAAAGTAAATATCATAGTCCCATTAATTGGAATGGAACTATCTAATTAAGTCCTTAGCCATGACAATTTTATTGAACATTTCCTTTCAATAATGTCAAAGAATGATATATCAAACATATAGGTTGATGAAAATTGTTATGAAACCTTTTTGATGAGATATTATAAAAAAGGTATTATATTACACAATTATTATTTTTATGAGGTTATTATCATTGTGACATTAAAAAATTTCTCTATGGGTGTATTGATGTGTTTCTATACACTGATCTTGGATTTTAGGAAAGTTTTCCTTATTTAAATTCTATATGAATTTAATATTAGAAGATGAATACTAATTATTCAAGTTATATTGATATCATAAATATTAATTGAATAAATAGCATAGTGATATTTATTTATTTAAATAAATAGTTATTAGTCAAGGTTTCCTAAATGTCAAGGAGGAATAACAGACCCAGTTATAGGTCTGATAGAAATGATATATTAAACAAAATTTAAATAAATATTAATTTTTTTATTTATGATATGATATTTTAGTTATCCATGAGTATTTCACATGTAAATAAAATAATAATAATAATAATAATTGATGTGGGGTTCTATAAGGATTAAAAGATTGGATAAGAGCCTATAATAAATAAAAAATTATCTAACCTGACTATATAAACATGGATATATAATTTCTTGGTTTAGAAATTGTTGTTCACAATAAATCATATATAGATAATTCTATTAAACCTAGAGAGAAATTTATCTAGAATATTCTCAAGAATGGAGAGTGATGATCCTCCTCCTCCCTCTCAAATCCTCGAGAGAACTAGAATAATTTTTCATGCTCGGAAGGAATTATAGTAGTGATCAATGGAGAACATACCGATAATGAATATTATTCACGTTAGCACCTAATGATTCTATGAATATGTTTTGAGGTTCATGGATCACATTTGTATTGCTACTAGAAGGATTCTACACTTGAATCCTCCATCAAAAGGAAATTACAACAAGGGTGTTCAACCAATTCATCAATAAAGAAAGAATTCCAAGAAAATAAGAAATTCTTGTTTATAAATTAATTATAAATTATATGTGAAATATCCTATCTCATGAATTATAGGGTTTCTATTTATTTAGTTCTGAGGATAACTATGAAGAAAATGATGTAAAATGATTTTTGGGCATAGGCTCGACTGATTTTAATGTTCCCTGTAACCTTCAAGTGGTATCAGAGAAGTCACATATTAATTAATAATTATATATTAATCATTGATTTATTTACAAATTTGTTGTTAGTTTTTCAATTGTAGTTTATTAGGTCAAGTTAACATGATCATTTTGTTTCATATGAACAAGAAAAGGGTGGGAACAGATGAAGAATTATCAAATATCTCATTCAGAGGTTCAATCAATTCTAGATGGATAACATGAGATTACACAGCACGTAACTGAAAATTACATGTCGTGTACCCAAATTCACTACACCAGGATGAGACACATAAATCAAGGAACTCCTTGTGGGAGAAAAGCATGTGGAATCTCTACATATCATGTGTTTACTGTGATATATGGAACGTGACTTGATGGATTAAACAATGTATTGTTTATGTACAAACCTTTTAATACATAAAGTTTTTACCCATGGGAAACACATAATTATTGTGGTCAAAATATGTGATGTATATTAATCATACACCAAATGTTGACTAAAATCTAAGAAATATTGGACAATTATGATCACATGGTGTGTATCGAGCATACATTATATATAAAACATAAATTTCCATGTAAATTACACACTCAATCCCTAGTCATATATGATGGTTGATCATGAGAAGGGGTACATGGTGTGTAGTAGGATATACATTCCATGTAACCCATACCCATTTACATATAGTACATATCAATATAGGATTTACACCATATAAATCAATTATGTGAAATGAAAAATAATTAGGAAATTAAACCAAACTATATGGTGTATACTTGATATACATGCCATGTGATAGGTTGTTACAGATTATTAAATTCCTAATCAATTTCTATATAATTTCAGAGCTACAAACTATATATTATCATTATACATTCCATGCACTTCATTTGAATTAAAAGCGGTACACACTGCATATATTAACGCATATCATGTGTCATAAATGTTGAGATAAACACTTAACTTGACTTAGGTAACTACATGTTGTGCAATATCATGACACATTATATATGTTACATGCCGTTTAAGTATACAGTATATGACGAGGACCATAAAAGATGCTGGGTACTTTAGAGGGGTATAAATAGTGTTGCCTCCAGTACACACCATGTACTTAACTCATTTTAAATTAAATTCATTTATATAAAATTTCCGATGATAGGAATCTCTAGGATTTTTTTAATAGTAAATTGAGATTAATTAATTAATTAATTAACTAAAAATATAATTAATGTTTTAATTTGAGTAATTTATCTTAATGAATAATGAATTAAAATAATTTATATCTAGTTTTTAATATGAGTACTTGTTGCATGCATAAATGATCTTGAGCTTGACTGATCTATGTATGTGATGGATTTATTTTAATTTAATTATTATTTCATGGGTTTTTATGATAATTACTATTAAATTTAACTGAAGATATGAATTTTATCTCCTCTAATTATTATGTATGGGCCTATATGCCCACATTTTCTTTTATGTAGCACCGTACCCATGGTTCCCCTCACCTGTGTGTAAGTAAACATATGTAAAGGAAGGATACCCCATGTGAGTGGAGATGGTTTGAGAAAAATATAAGGTGAATCCAACCAAGGAGATATATAGGTGTATATGTGAACTGCTTCAATTTGAACCAGTCTTGGTCCAAGGATTTATTTATCTAGGGTAAGGGGTTAGTTTATCATCTTTTTAATAAATCTACCAATAAAAAATCTCATGATCATGCCATATATATTTATTTTATTTCTTTTAAGTGAATGTTTAATTATTTATGTTTATTGGATGATTTATCATGATCACATAAAATAAATGAATTAACAATTATGCAAGATGGAATAAAATAAATGGATTATGCATTAATTATTTTATGGATACATAGTTAATTAATTATGTAAAATAAACATAGTATTAATAAGCATGTAAAATAATTAAATAAATAATATTTATTCATAAATGATAAAATCCCTCAAAGAAAATATTAAGTTGGTATAGACTTTCATTACTTGATTTTAAATGAAACCATAGTTCAAATCACTTGTCTAGACTCTTTTAGGGTGATTTTAATTATTAGAGTGTTTTAAAAAATGTTTTGAATCAACTTAATCTAGTTCACAATAAGGGTTGATTACCATCAAAAAACTTGGTGCAACTATGAGTTCAATGTTGAAGAAATATGAGTTTAGAATTTCAGGATTGGGGAGTTCACTCAATTGATCAAGGAGCTAGGAGTTAATGCAACTGTAAATAATACCTACCTAAATACTTTTGAATATATTATTAATACTCTATTAGGGTTATGCGAATAAAAATATGGATCCTTTACACTAGAATGTCCACATGATAGGTCATTATAAGTCTAATGGATAGGGATATTGAGACCTGATAAAATAGTGAGATACTAATAAAATACAATTTATTACTTCACACTTTTTGTAATCGATATAAATTACTAAAACATGATTTTATTTTTATTGTAGAAAATGTAAAGTAATATGAACTAGACATTATCACTATGTTTACTTTTGGAGAAATATAACCACCTTACCAACATGAATTTTCAAGAGTGGTACAAGTACTTACACATTTTCTTATTCCATGAGCGGAAATTGTATGGGCTAGAGTCCCTTATTTTAAGTAAATAACCTTATAAAGAGGATAGTGAGGAAGAGAATATAGAATTTTGGAAGCATGTAGATGATGCATTGAATGTATAGTGCCTCATGTTATCTTCTATTTATAGTGATATATAGAATCTATACATGCAAATGGATTCATAAAACATGATGTCTCATATCCATGATCATTATTAAAAGAAAGAAAGACAAGGGAAATTAGAAATATCTGAGGCACTTTTCATGTGTAATATTAGAGAAGATTCTCCATCTAGACATCATGTAGTCAAGATGATTGGATTTATTGATCATTTGAAAATCTTGGTTTTCAATACACCTGATGAGTTACACATTGATATTATTATTTTCTCACTACCTCATAACTTCTTTATCTTCATTATGAATTATAATATGAAAACATTAAAAAGTTTCTCTCATAAATTTTCACTTTGATTCACCAAGATGACAAGGAAATGGGGCCTGGAAGTATAGAGTTCTTATGGTGAATAAGATTAAGATAATGGTGAAAGGATATAAGAATAATTCCAATTATAAGGATTCTTTATGATACCCTTATAAGAAGAGTAAGAACCATAGGAACAAAGGGGGAAAGATGAAAAATATTTTTTATTTGTAAAGAAAGAATTTGGAAGAAGAAATGCCATGAAGAAGAAAGGGGAATATTTAAGTGAATTTATTATCAAGTGTAATCTTTCCATATCCACTATCTGGATATTATATATAGCTTATGATTCTCACATTTTTATCAAAAATATAGGAACAAATTACATTCAGGAAGGTTTCTAAAGTAAAAGGTGAATTTTTGAGCTACTAATAGATCATAATTGGCTAACTTGGCTATAGGATACTTCCATTTTTCATTAACAATGGGGTTGATTTTAGTTTTAACGAATTATTATTAAGTTCCTAATATTAATAGAAACATTATATCTATGTAAAGTATTGATATGGATGGATTTTTATTCAAATTTGGAAATAGAATGTATGGACCTGACCCCAGAATACCCGGAGCCGGTCATTTGCTGCGGAAGTCCTCGGCTGGTCTCACCCTGCTCTGATTTCTTGTTCCCCTACACCTCTCCAGGTCAGAGCTGGAGCATCAGATCAAAGAGATTTTGGGTTATGTGGTCCGATGGTCGATGGGTTTATAGGTGCTTTAGGAATATTCTTGCTTCTGTCATGCCTGATATGAGTTTTATTTGAAGATGGTTTCTATAGGAGACCTCGGTCGCTCAACTATGCTCTGACCTTGAATTCATTGGCTCTTCTTCAAGTTGGACCTGGAGCAGTAGAATATTTTAGGTTTTGGGATGTGTGGTTCGGCGACTGCTGGTGCACTAGATGCGTCATGAGACGGTATTTTATTGTGAAGTCGTTTTATCGCTGTTCAGTTGTTATTTGTGTTTCTTCTTCAATGAAATTGGTGAATAATTGCTGTGATTCTCTGGGTGAGATCTTTCTATTTGATGATCGATCGGTGTTGAAGTCGGATTGGGTTTCTGGTTTCAGTGATATTTTCTTCTGTGCGGTGCCGGACGTCGGTGTCAATGGTGATGATGACGATAAAGTGCCAGTGGGGTGGCTTAGGTTTGCTGTGGAGACCCCGACGCTTGTGCTCTACTCTGGTTTCCAGGTTCTTCGCACCCTCCCAGGTCGGTTGGGCACGGTAGCTTCTGAGGAGGCATTGAGAGGTGTTCATGCGAGTGGATGGGTGTCCATGGAAGTGTGACTGGTTCATTGGTTTCTTTTGGGGTATTCTGGTGATGCCGATGATGCCTTGTTTAGAGACGTCGATGAGTGGACATTGGTATTGAGAGACGAGGACTGAGAGACGGTGATGGTGCTCCGGCGATGCCAGTGATGGAAGATCCCACGATGACGATGGTGGTGGTTCCGAGAATCCATGTTTTTGGAGGTGACTGGATGATGATTACGACGTCCTCTCGAATCGAGGTGGGTGACCAGATCTGTGTCTACTCGACTCGAGGTGTCTCTTGGATCAACTCGCAATGATGACGATTGGCACGTGGATTTGAAAGTGGTTTATGTTTGTGAATGTTGAATTTGAAAACTCTGGCGGTGGTGTGGAAATGTGGCTATAAAGAAGGCGGGATGTGATTTTTTGTAATGTGGTGCTGTTTTTTGAATTTTGTGATGTACGGTTACCACTTTTCCATAATGTGGATCTTAGAAAACATCAAAAAAAGGGATTTTGAGGGTAGAATATGGATTCTCAGTAAGGGGTTTTAAAATAAACCAATATAACTTTTGAAAACATTCTTTAAAACTTTCCATAAACCATTTCTCTTAAATAAAATCTATAACACATGTAACATATCATAAATGTGATCAATTAAAAACATGCTAACAGAGTTACAAGGATACATGATTCAATTATAGGCATGCTAATTTGGAGTAAAAAATAAAAGATGTTCTAAAATTGTATGACATATGCATATGAGAGAACAAATTAAACATCTAAGTGTAATGAATAATCAAAGTTGCACGTAAAGGTAATAAATTAAATTTCATACATCGAATACTAAATCACGGAGTGCTAAACATATGTCATTCCATAAGATTTTACTTTTCTGATACTCATAAGTACTGGATCTTAACCATGGATATTGTAATAGTCGAATATCCATTTGGTTAATTAATTATCATTCAAATAATGATGGAATGTATAATGCCAGACTTTAACTTTTGTGTCAAGGCCTTGTGCCAAGACCTAGGGGATAACTGTAATTAGACCCCAACCCAGAGAGCATCTGTAACCGAACTCCATCTCAGAGAGCATCTATAACCGAACTCCAACCTGGAGGGATTACTTTTACCAGTCCCCAACCCGAAACATACTAGTCAAATACATTAACCATATGCCAAATTAGGTCATATATTGAAAATGTCATATTCCATTTGAATAATTACTTACACATTTCATATTATTCAAGGTGTCCCATACCACCTTGAATAATTAAATTTTATTTCATATTACTCAAGGTGTCCCATACCACTTTGAGTAATTTGATTTCTTATTTCATTACTATGATATTCCACATGAATGCATCAATGATTGCAACTAAAAATAAAATGGAACATGAAACCACTTAATCCAAAAATACATAATATGACAGATAACATTGAAAATAGGGCAGTAACAGTTCATTGAAGGCATACATGGTTTATTACACATTCTTTTCACATGATACAATGACTAAAGCACATCAAATAATGGATGAAAAGGGGTTTCCACATGAAATTATAGAAAGGATAATATCTTTAAAGGTTCTTTAACTAAAAAAAGTTTGGCATAAGACATAAATATTTAAAAACTAAAGTTTTGTATAATAATAAAAATCCATTTGAACCCAAAACTTTATTTGCATCCATGTATTTATTTAATGATTTTAAATAATCTTTAATATCATAAAATAGAAGTACATTGAATTATGTGTATATGTTTGAATATATACTAAGTGTATATCCGGGTTTTTTTCATAATTAAAACCCATATTAAACCAACCCAAGTATTATTATCATCCTTAAAAAAGTTAATACATGAAAACTGTTAACCTTTGAAAAAAATGGATTCACATAGAGATGATATATATATATATATACATAAACCATATATAAATATAATTAAGTGTATGGGTTTTTTCATTTCACAACCAAAACAAGCACTGCTCATGCTGGTTAAACATTGATAAAAAACATTTAGAAAACCAGAATAGGTTTAGGATAGAAATACTTATATATATAATAATATACATAATTGGGTAATAAGTTTTATACAGAAAAAATATGGTTCTTCACATGTTGAGGTTCTTAAATTAACTTCGAAGCTCAAGCTTAGAAACCTTAAATTTGGACATAGGAGTTTATATATATTTAAGGGTCTACATATGTATATGTTTGTATACATATACATATATATATAACCTATTCTATATATAAGGTGTGAAAATAAGTTTTCATGAGGCATACATGCTTCGGGTCAACTAATACCCTATAACTCAAAACCCCGAAGCTCTAAATGGGTAAGGAAGGCTTCAAACTCAAATAACAAGATACATGTATGTATATATACATAAAAATGTACATAAATATACTACTTCAATTCAATAAAGACAAAATAAATCCCCTACCTTAGCTTGAGGAGGAAGAGGAGCTTAGGAGAATGCTGGAAATCTCAGAGGAGACTTATTAAGGTTTGTTGGAAGCTTGAGTGCAAAGAACCAAGAGGTTCTTGGGATTCCTCGGGTGTGTTTTCTTTATAAAATAAACCTACAAATAATATTATAATGCATGTTTCATGGGATCCGAGGACCAAAGGGTTTAAAAAAAAGACAAGGGGCTAGTCCTTGTGGAAACCACGTGAAAGTAGGGGACCAGTGGTTGTCAATGGTGAAGAAAAAAATGGTGCAATATAGGGTGTAGGGTTACTGGTTCAAAATAGGCGGAGAAGAAGAGGAAAACATGGGAGAGGGAGATCATAAAAATTAATGAATGGTCGGGATTTTATCTGGATTTGATCTAATGGTCGGGGTGCATCCGTGGGATTTAAAAGTGATGGATGGGTCAGATTGATCCATGGCTAGATCGGATGGCCCATGATCAATGCAGCCTTTTAAAACCCTCAGACGATTGAGATTAGATCCAAGGTTGATTGAAAGGTGCACAAAAATGTAGTGGTATTCTGCTCTTACTACGGGTTGATTGTTGGATCTAAATTAACAACCGAGATCACGCGCGACGCGGTCCAACGACCTTTTTGATCCCAGACGATTTTAGCCGTCCCACACCAAAACAACGAGATATTTGCATCCCATTTATAAGCCTGAGTATCCAAACGATGGCTCAGAAAAACACACTGCACACACCTAGGGATCCTTATACATGGTCTCCCTCCCTCGCAGGCCTCAGCCTACCCCTGCCTCGCAGCGACCTTGCTCCCATGGTGGCGCACTCCAAACTCACGCGTGCTCTTGCGAGCCCTTTGGAGAACCTATTCCCAAGATCGGGTCGTTCTTGGCTTGGGATGAGGGCTAGGCCCATCCACCTAGCATGAGCTTCCTCCCTCGACCTAGTTATATAGGGATGGCTCTTGCGAGCATAATTTTTTTTTTATAAAAACTAACTTTCAAAATAATAAAGTCTTAAGGATAATAATATATTTTTTATAACTATATGAAAATTATTATTTTAAACATGAATTTTATTTAAACATTATAAGGATAAGGAATACAAATTATACTTTATCTTAGCTAAAATTATTACTTAAATTTATTTATAAACACTAAACCTTTAACATAAAAAGTTATAAATTGAGATTTAATATACCCACATGAAATTTTTTATACCAGTATTATAGAATTATAAATTTAGTCAAATCAAAAACATAGTTTAATTAGAATAAATTATACATAGTTTAAAACACTGTTTAAAAAATGAAAATCTTTGTAATATAATTGAAATATTTGCAAAGTGTTTTGAATTCCTTATTATATTTCAAAATCACTTAAGTGTAATTCAAACTATTTCACCATATCCTTTTAAAGTTTATGATTAAGGGTGGTTTTATAATTTTTAAATCTATAACTCAATTATTTTGGAGAACTAAATTACACTCACATGTTTTCAATTAATTCTCCAACAAGGCCAATGACTATATTTATAGCCGTTAGAGTCCCATGGTCACCCAAGGCAATGATCAAATTAGTGTCTTATAAAACCAAGCCTTAGGGTGTCCTAAAACTCAAAAGGAAAAGGATGGTTCACATCATACCATTGGTGCTTATCATGGCTGCAGTGGCCTTGGACATTCTTATGTTTGTTATGGCAGATCCCAAGGACCCATATTATCTTCTTGGGGTTCTCATTATTTTGAGTGGTCTCCCTATAATTTTTATAGGATTTTTAATAGGTATTTTTGGTTATCATAATTTCATTTTGATCTTATTGTAATGTAAACACTACGATGTTCTTATTTGAATGAAAATCCTTGTATCCATTTTTATGTTTTATTCAGTTTTCATAATAAAATAAATTAAAAACATATTATTATATTTACATGTGAAATAAATTTTTTTCGGTTAATATGAAATTCAAACAAAATAAAACCATAAAATTATCATTATATGAGACATAAGTTTTGGGGTGTAACATTATTCCCCCTTAAAAGAATTGCGTCCTCACAATTCATTTCACATAACCTCGTTAAAATACTCCCTTACAAACTTCACTAAATCCTCCATCACGGAGGGTCCTCTAGTGTGGCCAAGTGAAATCCAAGATTATTGTTCAACTCCTCTGATTCCCTAGCCCAAACATGCCTTGGGAAGAAAGGGTTGAACTCATGTATAGTGTATTCGGGCTTCCAGAGTGTGGCTCGGATGGTGAAAAATTAAGATATTTTTTAATGGAAAAAGTCTCTAAGGACTCGCTAGACTATCTCCCGATTGAGAACTTCTAATTTATAGACGTGGTCATATAATATTAAACTATGGAGTTGGTACATGTAGGCTACACAAAGGATTCCCTCCGAAGCAGCCTCTTGGAACCTTACTCCAGCTGTGAAGTTCTGGTATAGAGTGAAACATAGAAAAATACCTTCGTGGTATTTTACCCTTCTCTTATACTCATCCAGTTGGACTATGGCTATGTGGTGGTATAGGTAATCATTCCCCTGGCAGGAGTGAAGAATGTCCGTACTGTTTGATATATCGTAACGTTTCTTGCATGTTCTTCGTAAGCTTGAAACAGTTAGGTACTCTTCCTCATAGGTTTTCACCAAGATGGTCTCTAGTATCTTAGTAGGGAGTGATAAGATGTGAGTCTGTCCTTCCATATGATTTTTTTTATGAAATTACAATTGGTAAAATCCATATGAAAGTATAAACAAATAAAGGATAACAGAAAGAAAAGATAACAAGTTGTATTATCATATAACCATTGGTACATAGAAGGGAAAGGGCTAATGGTTTCCCCAGTTCCCTAATACAAAAATCCCCAGATCAAGTTCAAAATTCTCTCTCTATCTAAACCATATGCAACCTGAGCAGTCCGGTTCAATATCATGGGTGCACTTATGGTGTCTCCAGAGTCTGGAATGAGGGGTGTACAACTGAGATATGCTAGTATGTACTTTTTGTCTATACATAGGATTAGAGGCATCAGATTCAAGAATGTCAAGGTCCATTACTTGACCAAAATGGCTATAGGACAAAACTTGACACATATATGTCATGCGAAGGTCTCCAGCTATAAGGCCCCAGCCTTAAACCTTACTTAATATTGAATTAAATGAATAATTCAAATTGAGGATCTTTTCAGGTTTAGAGTTTTAGAGAATTAGAACATAACTATTACATCTTAAAAGATTACAAAGTAGACACTTCTACTAAGTCTCCATAAAAAAAACTCTTAAAAAGAAAGATGTCTAGATTCCATGTTTTAGATAGCATGAAATTCCCTTGATCCCATCCTTGACCTTATTCCACTTTAAGTCCTGTGAAAAACATTTCGAAAAACTTGGGGTGAGCATAAAAAGCTCAGTAAGGGATACAAAAAGAATGAAAACTGTTAGTTTTTCAAAATCAAGTAAACCATGTATACTCTATCAAAGTAATACCTTCACCTTCATGAAGTAGTAAAAACAAATCTTCACTGAATAAAGTATAATTACTTACCTTTTTTTAACCAAAGGATTACCATAAAACCCATATAAAAAACACATAGAATATATAAAGGTAACTTGAGACATAAACATACTTAAGTGGAATAACCATACGGTTGACTTCCACACATATCACTTAATGGAATATCCATACAGCCAATTTCCATACATACTTAATGGAATAGCCATACGGCCGACTTCCATACCCAATGCATTGGAGGTTATAACGTAACCACCCGTCCTGGTATTCACGGCACCACCCGTCATATGGTTTATAACGTAACCACCCGTTAAAATGTCCAAGTACCAGTATAAAATCATAAAACATAAAACCAATATAAAGGAAAGATAAAATTTCCACATTTCAATCACAATATATCATAAATATATTGACATAATAGAATCCTTTATCAAAACCATTTTCAATACCAAAATACATAAAAGAGTATATGGTATTTATTTTATTTTAAAAACATTACGGCTTGTTGAGGAATCCAAAGACCAAATAATACTCGTGGTGGCGGAAAAGTCGTTGTCATCGCGTACGTTAAAAAACATTCCTTTTTGTCGTTTAGTAAAACGTTTCGTAGAAAAAGATTCCTTTTGTATAAAAATAAAAGTCAAAGGAGTTTATACACCGTATAAAAGAAATTTGTGTATAAAACGAAATATGCCTCAATGAAAGGAGATTGAGACGAAGTCCCTTAAAAAGATCATTTTTTTAAATAAAATAGATATATCATGTGTATTCACTATAATTACACATAAATAAAGTAAAAATAAAAGATATGACATAATAATATCAAGACATAATTTGAATGTAGGAGATTAACCCAAAGAATGGAAATTGGGTTAAGAAGTTCCCTTACCTTGGGTCCGACTTGACTCGATCGTTCTTTAACGTCCTGAATAATAAACTTGAGTTAATTTATACTTGATTAAGAACCTTTTTAAAGTTCATTATTCTTTTTATATCACTTATTGCCATGTTATAAACATTATGTAACCATTTAAGTTAATAATGTTTGTTTTGTCAATATTTGGTTCTTAAGCCGAAAGTTGACTTCTTACAATTACATGTTATTCATGTGGTCAAAAGTTCTTTATATCCAGAATGAAATTCCCGATTTGGATATAATATGTATCATATATATCCAGCATATACATGTATTTATAATATTACATAATCATTTAGAGGTAAGAAATGAAATGCACCGTTCATGGAGACGGTAAGCCGTACGTACGCATGAACGCTACTTTCATTTCTTTGTCATATTAATGGAATTAAAACTAAATGAGAGGTATGTATATTTTAATTCCAGAATTATATTCATCATTTAGATATATCATTAATTATATATATACATTATATACATGTAATTTTAATAGTACATTACATTTGGGGATAAGAAATGAAATGCACCGTTCATGGAGACGGTAAGCCGTACGTACGCATGAACGCTACTTTCATTTCTATGTCATACTTTAATGGAAAGAAATAATAATGATATAGAGGTATACTATAATTCCAGTATAACATCATATATAATAACTTTAAATCCATCCTTTACACATCCCACATATGGCATTAACGAATCACATCACTTTTAGGGGGCGGTAGTCCGCACTTCCTTAAATGAAGATATCGTGTTTACCCATAATGGAAACCATAAAGTTATGCCAAAAATGAAAAATACAGAAGCTTAAAGAAAACATAAACATATTATATATTATATATAAAAATAGTGACATCATAATGGCCACCCTTGAAGGTGTTAAATGAGTATTGAACAATCATCGTTTCGGGAGGCAGAATTTCGCCATCCACGGAAAACATATGTTCTTTAACCATTTGATGTAGTTGTGTGAGAGTGTAGCTCAAATAAATCTTATAAAAACATCCTAGTATATTGAAGATACTGGTTTTTTTACAAAATAAGTAAATAAAAAGAGTTTAGGGGGTTGGAGAAGAAAAATAAAACAAATGAACAAGAGAGAATGAATTACCTTTAAAAGTGTAACTACTTTTGATTTGAGCCTAAAGGCTTCCTTTGAAAGGATTCTTCCCAAAGGGAATCCTCTAGGATGAGGATAAGGATGTGGAGAGAGTAATTGGGTAGGGGTTGGCCGAGCCAAAGGCTTGAGAAGTGTGTGAAATGGGGTAGAGGTGGGGGCCTTTTATAAGAGGAGAGGAGGGGCACTTTTGGAAAGTAAAGAAATATTACTTTATTTGAAAATGTGTTTCGGTTTTAAAAGGTCCCACATTGATATAATTCGTGGATAAGGTGATAAGGGTTCGAAATCCACTCATCCAATTGGTTTTGGACATGTGTAGGTTTTAGATTTTTCATTATCTTTCCATTTTATTTAAATCGTCAAATAATGATGTCATCGCTGCATCATTATTATGTCATATATAATTTAATTTATTTAATGTCTAAAAATTATAAAAAAAATACTATGATGTATGAAATCTTTCTATCTTTCCAATGACTATTTATAATCAAAAATATGATCTTTATAACCCCATGTAAAAATTGTTTTCGTAAAACATCTCTTGTTTGTGTCATTTTTACTTTAACATTTAATAAAAAGTTATTTATGTCATTTCCAAACCAAAGTGTCTCCATGGGGTCCCCAAGTTGACCCATGGCTTGTCTTGGTCGGCCATGACACAACCAATAAGGTTGGGACATGTGTCTAGGTCATTTCCTATTATTAAAGCATTATTTATACCTTAAACTACCCTAATTACCACTAATCGCGATTAAGAACTTAATAAGTTACTATTCACCAAAAAATTATTTTAATCTCATTGAACCACATTTTACTTATTAATGAAAACCATGTATGTCGGATTTTCAAAATTCAATACACATTAGTGGTAAACTTTCATTTAACTAAAAAATCAGTTTGCTTGATTACCACTTAGTGGTTTCACTATTCATCAAAAATTGAAGTTTTTCAGAAAATTACCAAAAATTCACCCTAAGCTATATTTGATATTCTGAATTCAAAAATGAAGTCTATTTTACAAAATTCAAATCATATAAGCCACATTAATTAATTTAATAATTAATTCCTGCTGTCATGACAAATAGCGTGTTTTTGTGAAACAATAAGTATCAAAAGATTGACACCAGTTTAAGTCCAATTTCAAAGTGAAATTGATTCCAATGACCACCATTGGATTAACTGGTAAAAATATTTTCTAATTTCACTTTAAAACCAATTAAAATAATAATCTAATCATATAAATAATTTATATTAAAAAGAGGTTTTGAATTAAAACACAACATTTTACACTATTCATAAAAAAAATGAACTTTATCAGAAAGGAACCAAAAATTTACACAAAGTAAATTTTGATGTCCCGATTCTAAAGAAGAGTTATATTTGGTCCAATAGAATTTATAATATCGATCAAAACTATATTTAATGACGGTTCTTCGTCAAAAGGTGATAAGTGAACCTTTAGTGAAAATTAGAGTATATATGCCCTAAAATTGAACTCTTTCCGTATTTTAAGCCTTTATCTTTTATTGGGTAAATGTATAAACATTTAAAAACATATCTAATCATATTTTAGTTATTTCTATCCATTCCCTCCAGTACAACGACTACTTGTTAACTAACATTTAAAATAATATTATTTTATTACTAGTGTGCTACGTAAGTTTCAAAGAAACTCATCGTTGCGTATCGGGTACGCTATCGAACATAGCAACCCCTTTAAAATAAAATTAATATTTAATTTGTAAATATTTATAAATATGAAAATTCTTTATTCTTTATTTACCTGGGATGTTACATCCTTCCCCCCTTTTGGGAATTGCGTCCTCGCAATTTTATTCACTTATCAAAATAAGTGGGGGTATTTATCCCTCATAGCATTTTCAGATTCCCACGTTGCCTCTTCAATCACATGGTTTTTCCACAAAACCTTTACCTGATGAATCACCTTATTCCGTAACACTTGCTCCCTGTGGTCAAGAATCTGGACCGGTTGTTCCTCATAAGATAGGTTCTCTTCCAACTGAACTACCTCTGGACTCAAAACATGAGATGGATCTGGCATATACTTTCTCAACATTGAAACATGAAAAACATTGTGTACCTGAGATAAACTCGGAGGTAAGGCCACTCGGTATGCAACTGATCCAACTCTCTCCAGAATTTCATATGGTCCAATGAACCTTGGACTTAGCTTTCCTTTCTTACAAAATCTCATCACACTTTTCCAATGAGAAACCTTGAAAAAAACATGATCACCTACCTCGAAAGATATATCATTCCTCCGGTTATCCGCATAACTCTTCTGCCTGCTCTGAGCTGTTCTCATGTGCTTCTGAATCAACTGATCTTTTTCTGCCATCTCTTCTACCAATTTTGGTCCCATCAGCTTCCTTCCACCCACTTCATTCCAAAATGCTAGAGTTCGACACCGCTTCCCATATAATTCCTCAAATGGTGCCATCTGTATACTGGAATGAAAACTGTTATTATAAGAAAACTCAACCAAAGAAAGATGTTGGTCCCAACTTCCCTGATAATCCATAGAACAAGCTCGTAGCATATCCTCCAATGTATGGATTGTTTGTTCTGACTGCCCATCTGATTGAGGATGAAAAGATGTACTAAAATTTAATTCAGTACCCAACGACTTCTAAAGGCCTTTCCAGAAGTTAGATGTGAACCTGGGATCATGATCAGATACAATGGAGAGAGGAACTCCATGTAACCTGACTATCTCTTTAAGATACAGACGAGAAAGTTGATCAAGAGAGAAAGTATCTCGTATATAAAGGAAATGAGAAGAATTGGTCAAGCGATCAACAATAACCCAGATTGCATTATTACCTCGAGATGTCCTCGGTAATCCCACAACAAAGTCCATGGATATGTTTTCCCATTTCCACTCTGGCACTGGTAAAGGCTGAAGCATCCCTTTCGGTAACTGCTGCTCTGCTTTAACCTGTTGACATGTCAAACACTTCCCAATAAAATCAGCAATGTATCTTTTCATTCCATCCCACCAGTAATACTCCCGCAGACCTCTGTACATCTTAGTACTGCCAGGATGAAAAAAAACAACTCATTCTTCAACTGTGAATCACAAGGCACACATAACCTCTTCACAAACCTCAAAACACAAACACAAACTTATCCAAGAACTCCTGAAAAATTTATTCATAAGGTCCATGAATACAACAGGTGCATTGGTTAACCCAAAAGGCATAACTAAAAATTCATAAGGGCCATATCTAGTACGGAACGCAGTCTTCGGAACGTCTGCTTCTTTTACTTTCAACTGATGGTACCCCGACCTCAAGTCAATCTTCGAAAAATACTGAGCTCCCTGGAGCTGATACCACTTCATTCGATGGCCCAACATCTGCTGAAGTTGTTGCAAAGGATTTTACTACCCCTTTCTGCTTGTAGTCTAACTGCTTCCCATCACTCAAGCTCCTTGTCGGACACTCGTCTGCATAATGACCCATTTCATTACACTTAAAACATCTTACCGTTGGATTTTCATTTCCTTCTTGATCATCTTCCTTACAGTTACGAGCAATATGACCAGACTTACCACACCGAAAGCACTTACCAGACTTGGATAAACATTCTCCAGGATGCATTTTACCACACTTCTCACAGGATGGATATTTGGTTTTCTTACCTCCTTTCTTCTTTGATGAATTCTTCCCCTTTTCCTGCCAACTAGATCTCTTATTCTGTTGTTTGTCATAGAACACCTGATCATCGGAAAACTCCATTTCCACCTTCTCCGCACATCGAACAAGTTTTTCATAACTTTTGAACTCACGAGAAGCTAAAGCCCTTCGATACTTTGGCTTTAACCCTGAGTAAAAACGGTTTATTTTACTATCAAGATCTCGTATGAAGTTTGGAGCATACCTTGCCAATCGATTGAACTTTTCTTCATAAGTAGCCACTGAATCATCCTCCTGCCTCAATTCTAGGAACTGTTTTTCCATCCTAAGACGAACCACCTTAGGAAAATATTTCTCAGGAAACATACCTTTGAATTCGTCCCAGTGAAGATCCTCAATCTCATCACTATCCCTTATATTTTTCACCATCGACCACCACTGATCAGCTTCACCTTCAAAACGGTAAACAACAAGACTAACCTTTTGATGTTCTGAACACCCCATGACATCAAAAATCTTCTCCAGTGCTTTAATCCACCCTTCAGCTTACATAGGGTCAGATGATCCTCTGAATGATGGGGGATGTTGCCTCATGAAATGTTCCACCACTGACATGTTCCTCTGCGGTTGATCTGGCTGATCTCGTGCATGGATACCACCACCATTTATAGCCTGAGTCAACTGTGCCATCACTGCAACAAACTGTTCAGTTCCGATTCCGACCATCTCAGGTTGCTGATTTGGAAGGTTATCTTCCTCCTGATGTCGTCCCAACATAGCTGCTTTGTTTCCTCTGCGGAAAACCATTCTGAACACAGAAATATCTTAGGCGAAGCAACATGGTAATCCGTAAATGATATATCATTTCAATCATATTATAATTTAACACTTTTCTAACTCCTAAAGTTGTCTAAACCGTCCTCTGATACCAACTATAAGGCCCCAAGCCTTAAACCTTACTTAATATTGAATTAAATGAATAATTCACATTGAGGATCTTTTCAGGTTTAGAGTTTTAGAGAATTAGAACATAACTATTACATCTTAAAAGATTACAAAGTAGACACTTCTACTAAGTCTCCATAAAAAAACTCTTAAAAAGAAAGATGTCTAGATTCCATGTTTTAGATAGCATGAAATTCCCTTGATCCCATCCTTGACCTTATTCCACTTTAAGTCCTGTGAAAAAAATTTCGAAAAACTTGGGGTGAGCATAAAAAGCTCAGTAAGGGATACAAAAAGAATGAAAACTGTTAGTTTTTCAAAATCAAGTAAACCATGTATACTCTATCAAAGTAATACCTTCACCTTCATGAAGTAGTAAAAACAAATCTTCACTGAATAAAGTATCATTACTTACCTTTTTGTAACCAAAGGATTACCATAAAACCCATATAAAAAACACATAGAATATATAAAGGTAACTTGGGACATAAACATACTTAAGTGGAATAACCATATGGTTGACTTCCACACATATCACTTAATGGAATAGCCATACAGCCAATTTCCATACATACTTAATGGAATAGCCATACGGCCGACTTCCATACCCAATGCATTGGAGGTTATAACATAACCACCCGTCCTGGTATTCACGGCACCACCCGTCATATGGTTTATAACGTAACCACCCGTTAAAATGTCCAAGTACCAGTATAAAATCATAAAACATAAAACCAATATAAAGGAAAGATAACATTTCCACATTTCAATCACAATATATCATAAATATATTGACATAATAGAATCCTTTATCAAAACCATTTTCAATACCAAAATACATAAAAGAGTATATGGTATTTATTTTATTTTAAAAACATTACGGCTTGTTGAGGAATCCAAAGACCAAATAATACTCGTGGTGGCGGGAAAGTCGTTGTCACCGCGTACATTAAAAAAACATTCCTTTTTGTCGTTTAGTAAAACGTTTCGTAGAAAAAGATTCCTTTTGTATAAAAATAAAAGTCAAAGGAGTTTATACACCGTATAAAAGAAATTTGTGTATAAAACGAAATATGCCTCAATGAAAGGAGATTGAGACGAAGTCCCTTAAAAAGATCATTTTTTAAAATAAAATAGATATATCATGTGTATTCACTATAATTACACATAAATAAAGTAAAAATACAAGATATGACATAATAATATCAAGACATAATTTGAAAGTAGGAGATTAACCCAAAGAATGGAAATTGGGTTAAGAAGTTCCCTTACCTTGGGTCCGACTTGACTCGATCGTTCTTTAACGTCCTGAATAATAAACTTGAGTTAATTTATACTTGATTAAGAACCTTTTTAAAGTTCATTATTCTTTTTATATCACTTATTTCCATGTTATAAACATTATGTAACCATTTAAGTTAATAATGTTTGTTTTGTCAATATTTGGTTCTTAAGCCGAAAGTTGACTTCTTACAATTACATGTTATTCATGTGGTCAAAAGTTCTTTATATCCAGAATGAAATTCCCGATTTGGATATAATATGTATCATATATATCCAGCATATACATGTATTTATAATATTACATAATCATTTAGAGGTAAGAAATGAAATGCACCGTTCATGGAGACGGTAAGCCGTACGTACGCATGAACGCTACTTTCATTTCTTTGTCATATTAATGGAATTAAAACTAAATGAGAGGTATGTATATTTTAATTCCAGAATTATATTCATCATTTAGATATATCATTAATTATATATATACATTATATACATGTAATTTTAATAGTACATTACATTTGGGGATAAGAAATGAAATGCACCGTTCATGGAGACGGTAAGCCGTACGTACGCATGAACGCTACTTTCATTTCTATGTCATACTTTAATGGAAAGAAATAATAATGATATAGAGGTATACTATAATTCCAGTATAACATCATATATAATAACTTTAAATCCATCCTTTACACGTCCCACATATGGCATTAACGAATCACATCACTTTTAGGGGGCGGTAGTCCGCACTTCCTTAAATGAAGATATCGTGTTTACCCATAATGGAAACCATAAAGGTATGCCAAAAATGAAAAATACATAAGCTTAAAGAAAACATAAACATATTATATATCATATATAAAAATAGTGACATCATAATGGCCACCCATGAAGGTGTTAAATGAGTATTGAACAATCATCGTTTCGGGAGGCAGAATTTCGTCATCCACGGAAAACATATGTTCTTTAACCATTTGATGTAGTAGTGTGAGAGTGTAGCTCAAATAAATCTTATAACAACATCCTAGTATATTGAAGATACTGGTGTGGTTACAAAATAAGTAAATAAAAAGAGTTTAGGGGGTTGGAGAAGCAAAATAAAACAAATGAACAAGAGAGAATGAATTACCTTTAAAAGTGTAACTACTTTTGATTTGAGCCTAAAGGCTTCCTTTGAAAGGATTATTCCAAAAGGGAATCCTCTAGGATGAGGATAGGGATGTGGAGAGAGTAATTGGGCAGGGTTTGGCCGATCCAAAGGCTTGAGAAGTGTGTGAAATGGGGTAGAGGTGGGGGCCTTTTATAAGAGGAGAGGAGGGGCACTTTTGGAAAGTAAAGAAATATTACTTTATTTGAAAATGTGTTTCGGTTTTAAAAGGTCCCACATTGATATAATTCGTGGATAAGGTGATAAGGGTTCGAAATCCACTCATCCAATTGGTTTTGGACATGTTTAGGTTTTAGATTTTTCATTATCTTTCCATTTTATTTAAATCGTCAAATAATGATGTCATCGCTGCATAATTATTATGTCATATATAATTTAATTTATTTAATGTCTAAAAATTATAAAAAAATACTATGATGTAGGAAATATTTTTAGATTTCCAATTACTGTTTATAATTAAAAATCTGATCTTTATAACCCCATGTAAAAATTGTTTTCGTAAAACATCTCTTGTTTGTGTCATTTTTACTTTAACATTTAATAAAAAGTTATTTATGTCATTTCCAAACCAAAGTGTCTCCATGGGGTCCCCAAGTTGACCCATGGCTTTTCTTGGTCGGCCATGACACAACCAATAAGGTTGGGACATGTTTCTAGGTCATTTCCTATTATTAAAGCATTATTTATACCCTAAACTACCCTAATTACCACTAATCACGATTAAGAACTTAATAAGTTACTATTCACCAAAAAATTATTTTAATCTCATTGAACCACATTTTACTTCTTAATGACAACCATGTATGTCAGATTTTCAAAATTCAATACACATTAGTGGTAAACTTTCATTTAACTGAAAAATCAGTTTGCTTGATTACCACTTAGTGGTTTCACTATTCATCAAAAATTGAAGTTTTTCAGAAAATTACCAAAAATTCACCCTAAGCTATATTTGATATTCTGAATTCAAAAATGAAGTATATTTTAAAAAATTCAAATCATATAAGTCACATTAATTAATTTAATAATTAATTCCTGCTGTCATGACAAATAACGTGTTTTTGTGAAATAATAAGTATCAAAAGATTGACACCAGTTTAAGTCCAATTTCAAAGTGAAATTGATTCCAATGACCACCATTGGATTAACTGGTAAAAATATTTTCTAATTTCACTTTAAAACCAATTAAAATAATAATCTAATCATATAAATAATTTATATTAAAAAGAGGTTTTGAATTAAAACACAACATTTTACACTATTCATAAAAAAAATGAACTTTATCAGAAAGGAACCAAAAATTTACACAAAGTAAATTTTGATGTCCCGATTCTAAAGAAGAGTTATATTTGGTCCAATAGAATTTATAATATCGATCAAAACTATATTTAATGACGGTTCTTCGTCAAAAGGTGATAAGTGAACCTTTAGTGAAAGTTAGAGTATATATGCCCTAAAATTGAACTCTTTCCGTATTTTAAGCCTTTATCTTTTATTGGGTAAATGTATAAACATTTAAAAACATATCTAATCATATTTTAGTTATTTATATCCATTCCCGCCAGTACAACGGCTACTTGTTAACTAACATTTAAAATAATATTATTTTATTACTAGTGTGCTACGTAAGTTTCAAAGAAACTCATCGTTGCGTATCGGGTACGCTATCGAACATAGCAACCCCTTTAAAATAAAATTAATATTTAATTTGTAAATATTAATAAATATGAAAATTCTTTATTCTTTATTTACCTGGGATGTTACACCAGCTACTGTAGATTCTTGGAAATCCATGAGGGATGAGACGCCTTCTTCCTTGGAGAAGCATCTAAAAATTCCCTCGTGGTACTTTCCCAGTTGTGTGTAAGAATAAAACTGGGTTTGCATCATAAAGATATAGTCCAAAACCACTCCTCAGTATAGTTGTAGTACTCAAGGGGAGTTGGATACAACATATAGATGTTTTCATGACATACATATATGGGCATAGTTTATAAAATTTTCATGGTTAGCTACAGAAATTATGGTTTCTAGGGCCTCTTTGGGAAGAGACAGAAGACTAGTGCCTTCGTTTTCCATCTGAAAATTAGGAAAATCATCATATTTAGAAATTCTTAAGTAATTTTTTTCTTGATTAATTTCTGATTTTCCAGAGTTATCTAAACCGAATCCTCTGTTACCAACTATAAGGACCCGAACCCAGAATACCTGGAGCTGGTGCCTTGAATCATGATGTGTAATTTTCTATAAAAACATGCATTGATAAATTTCACATCATGAACCATAAAGAGGATTGAATTCAGTTTAGGTTCAGGGAAACCAACCACTTTTATCATAACTCTTTAGCTTAGACTGATACCTAAATTTTTTTAATAAAAAATGTAGGGTGATCATATGGATGCCCAATAATGGGTTTTAAAAAAAACCAATATAACTTTTGAAAACATTCTTTAAAACATTCCATAAAACATTTCTCTTAAAGAAAAGATATAACACATGTAACATATCATAAAAGTGCTTAATTAAAAACATGCTAATAGAGTTACAAGGATACATGATTCAATTATAGGCATGATCATTTGGAGTAACAAATAAAAACGTTATAAACATGTATGACATATGCATATGAGATCACAAATTAAACAGCTAAGAGTAATGAATAATCAGAGTTGCCCATAAAGGTAATAAATTCAATTTCATACATGGAATACTAAATCACTAAGTGCTAAACATACATCATGCCATACGCTTTTAATTTTATAATAATCATAAGTACTGACTCTTAACCATGGATATTCTACTAGTAGAATATACATTTGGTTAATTAATTATCATACACTCAATGAGGGAATGTATAATGCTGGACTTTAACTTCTGTGTCAAGGCCTCGTGCCAAGACCTAGGGGCTAACTGTAATCGGACCCCAACCCAGAGAGCATCTGTAACTGGACTCCATTCCGGAGAGCATCTATAATCAGACTCCAACCCAGAGGGATTACTTTTACCGGTCCCCATCCTGGAACATACTAGTCTAATACATTTCTCATATTCCAAATATGGTCATATATTCAAAATGTCATATACCATTTGAATAATTACTTACACATTTCATATTATTCAAGGTGTCCCATACCACCTTGAATAATTAAATTTTATTTCATATTACTCAAGGTGTCCCATACCACTTTGAGTAATTTGATTTCTTATTTCATTAATATGATATTCCACATGCATGCATCATTGTGTGAAACTATAAATAAAACGAAACATAAAACCACTTAATTCAAAAATACATAATATGATAGATAACATTGAAAATAGGGCAGTAATAGTTCATCGAAGGCATACATGGTTTATTACACATTCTTTGCACATGAGACAATGAATAAAGAACATAAAATAATGGATGAAAAGGGTTTTCCACATGAAATTATAGCAAGGCTAATATCTTTAAATGTTATTTAACTAAAACAATTTTGACATAAGACATACATATTTAAAAACTAAAGTTTTGTATAATAATACAAATCCATTTGAACCCAAAACTTTATTCGCATACATGTATTTATTTTATGATTTTAAATCATCTTTAATAATATAAAATAAAACTATATTGAATTATGTGTATATGTCTGAATATATACTAAGTGTATATTTAGTTTTTTCATAATTAAAACCTATATTAAACCAATCCAAGTATGATTATCATCCTTCAAAAAGTTAATACATGAAAAATTTTAACCTTTGAAATAAAAACTGGATTCACTTAGAGATGATATATATATATATATAAAACATATATAAATATAATTAAGTGTATGGGTTTTTGCATTTCACAACCAAAACAAGCACTGCTCACATTGGTTAAACATTGATAAACAACATTTAGAAAACTAGAATAGGTTTACGATGGAAATCCTTATATATATATATATATAATAACATACATAATTGTGTAATAATTTTTATACAAGAAAATATGGTTTTTCACATGTCGAGGTTCTTAAATTAACTTCGAAGCTCAAGCTTAGAAACCTTAAATTTAGACATAGGAGTTTAGGTAAATTTAAGGGGCTACATATGTATATGTTTTTATACATATACATATATATGTAACCAATTCTGTATATAAGGTGTGAAAATAATATTGTATTAGGCATACTTTCTTCAGGTCTACTAATACCTTATAACTCAAAACCCTGAAGCTCTAAATGGGTAAAGAAGGCCTCAAACTCAAACCGCAAGATACATGTAGGTATATATACATAAAAACGTACATAAATATACAACTTAAAGTCAAGAAAGACAAAATAAATCCCCTACCTTAGCTTGAGGAGGAAGGGGAGCTCGGGAGAACACTAGAAATCTCAGAGGAGACTTGTTGAGGTATGCTGGAAGCTTGAGTGCAAAGAACCGAGAGGTTCTTGGGATTCCTCAGGTGTGTTTTTTTATAAACTAAACCTACACATAATATTATAATGCAAGTTGTATGGGATATGAGGACAAAAGGTTTTAACAAAAATACTAGGGGTCGGTCCTTGTGGAAACTGCATGAAAGGAGGGGACCAGAGGCTGTCAACGGTGAAGAAAAAATGGTTCAATATAGGGTGTAGGGTTACTGGTTCAAAATAGGTAGAGAAGAAGAGGACAACAATGGAGAGGGATATCTAAAAAATTAATGAATGGTCAGGATTTGATATGAATTTGATCCAATGGTCGGGGTGCATCCGTGGGATTTAAAATCAATGGATGACTCAAATTGATACGTGACAAGATAAAATGGCCCCTGATCGACGCGACATTTTAAAACTCTCAAATGACCAAGATTAGATCTAAGGTTGATCAAATGGTGAACAAAAATGTGGTGGTATTCCGCGGTTGTTGCGGGTCGATCACTGGATCAAAATTAATGGCCTAGATCATGTGTGACAGGATCCAATTATTGTGATTTGATCCTAGGATATTTTAGCTGTCCCACACCAAAACGCAAGATATTTGTGTCCCCTTTATAAGTCAGAGTCTCTAAACAATGGATTATAAAAACACACAACACACACCTAGGGAGCCTTATACACGAGCTCCCACCGCCACAGTCCTCAGTCTACCCCTACCTCTCCGTGACCTTACGCCCATGGTGGCACGCTCCAAACTCTCGTTCTCTCCTATAAGCCCTTCGGGGAACCTATGCCCAAGATCGGGCCGGACTTGGCTTGGGATGAGGGCTAGGCTCAGCCACATAACATGAGTTACCTCCCTTAACCCAGCTATATAGGGCTGGCCCTAGTGGGCCTAATTTTTTTTTATAAAAACTAACTTTCAAAATCATAAAGTCTTAAAGATAATAATAAATTTATTATAAATATATGAAAATTATTCTTTTAAACATGGATTTTATTTAAACATTAGAAGACTAAGTAAAACAAATTATACTTTGTCTTGGCTAAAATTATTACTTAAAATTATTTATAAACACTAAACCTTCAACATACAAAGTTATAAATTGAGATTTAATATACCCACATAAAATTTCGTATACTAGTATTATATAAGTCAAAACTTCGTCAAATCAAAAACATAGTTTAATTAGAAAAAATTAAACATAGTTTAAAACACTATTTAAGAAATGAATTTTTTTGTAATATAATTGAAATATTTTCAAAGTGGTTTGAATTCCTTATTATATTTCAAAACCACTTAAGTGTAATTTAAACTATTTCACCATGTCCTTTTAAATTTAATTATTATGGGTGGTTTTATAATTTTCAACCCATAATTCAATTATTTTGGAGAACTAAATTACACTCGCATGTTTTCAATTAATTCTCCACCAAGTCCAACAACTATATTTATAGCTGTTAGAGTCCCATGGTCTCCCAAGGCAATGGTCAAATTAGTGTCTTATAACACCAAGCATTAGGGTGTACTAAAACTCAAAAGGAAGAGGATGGTTCACATCATACCATTGGTGATTAGAGTGACTGCAGTGACCTTGGACATTCTTATGTTTGTTATGGAAGATCCTAAGGACCCATATTATCCTCTTGGGGTTCTCGCTGTTTTGAGTGGTCTCCCTATAATTTTGATAGGGTTTTAATAGGTATTTTTGGTTAGCATAATTTCATTTTAATATTGTTGTAATGTAAACACTATGGTGTTCTTATTTGGATGAAAAGACTTGTATCCATTTGAATGTTTTATTAAGTTTGCATAATAAAATAAATTAAAACCATATTATTACTTTTACATGTGAAATATTTTTTTTTTCAGTTAATATGAAATTCAAACAAAATAAAATCATAAAATTATAATTATATGAGACATAAGTTTTGGGGTGTTACATAGAATCTACTAATTTTATAAATATAATATTTTTTATGGTATAAAACATCTTAGTAACAGTCTTTATTACTAGAATATGAAAAAGTGTCGGAAATTGATTAAAAATAAAGATCACATGGATCATATCACACCAAGATGTGGTATCACCAAATTTTTTATGTAAATTATAAGCACTTGACAAAGCTCGATCAATATGGATATTTAGATTCTTTTGAACTAAAACCACCTGATATATTTCAAGCCTGTTTATAAGATAAAATGAACAAACCACATTTAGTGGAAAGGGTGAAATTTCTATAGTTCTTCTAGAGTTGGTAAACACATATGTGTGAATACCTTTTCAAATTGAACATAGATGTTGATACTTGTACTTTATAACTTTTACTGATGACTATAGTATACATGGAAGTGTCTAATTAATGAAGTATAAGTATGAATCCTTTTATAAATTTAATAAGTTCAAGAATGAAGTAGAGAATCATCTTGATAAAAAGATAAAGAATCTTAAATCAGATCAAGTTAGTGAATATATTAACCAATACTTCAATGACTATTTTAGGGAGTTTGTGATTATATCTCAACTTACCCCTCCTTATACGCAACAGTGTAATGATGTTAGTGAAAGCAGTAAATATACCTTGTTTGAAATAGTGAGTTTGATGTTAAGTCATAAATATATTTCATTATCCTTTTGCGGATATGAATCACAGGATGTGACACACATACTTAACCAATTACTAAGAAAATTGAAAAATGGTATAACATACAAGTTAATGTATGGGAAGAAATACATTTTTTCATATACTCATGTATGGGGTTGTGAGGTATTTGTTAAGGATACATCTAGAAAACAATTATCACCTTGAGTAATAAATATTATCTTTATAAGATATCCCAAGTAAATAAAGTTATATTACCTATGAAAAACCTAAAAAAATAAGGAAATAGTGTAAAGAAAATATATATTCCATGATAAGGAGAACATATCTAAAATATACAGTTGGATAAAGATTAGATTTAATAAAGTTTATGCTCAAGATAAAAAAGATTTGGCACAATAAAAATTATAAAAGGTCCCATAGAAGAGATTTTTCTAGAGACAAAAATAACATTTAGGATCACTAGATAGGTTATAGAACTAAAGAGACATGATATTATAGTCACCAAGGATAGAAAATCATTATATCTAGACAATGATGAACCTTTATCCTATAAGAAGGATGTAAGTAGATCAAAAGTTTCATTATGGAAATAATCCATTATTTATAAGATGTATTCCATATATCAAAATCAGGTTTGGGTTCTAGTAAATTCTCTAGTAGATATAAATACTATGAAAAAATGGGTATTCAAGAATAATTTGGACATGAAAGTTAAATTTATTACCTATAATGAATGGATAGTGGATAAAGGTTTTAAATATCATCAAGTCATAAACTATGAAAAAACATTTTCACTTGTTTCCATGCAGAAATCCATCAGAATTCTATTTTCCGTATCAGCTTACCATGATTATGATATTTGGAAGACAGATGTCAAAAATAAATTTCCTTAATGGAAACCTCATATAAGATATATATATTAAACAAACTAATGGGGTTGTTAATCCAAGAGATGCCAATACGGTATGAATGTTTTACATATCCATTTATAGATTTAAGAGAGCATCCATATCATGGAACATTCTATTTGATGAGGCCATAAGGAAATCTAGTTTCACAAAGAAAAAATGTGATTCCAATGTCTCTAGATGGTTTAATGGGAATGTGATCATTTTTATAGTAGTATATATTGATGACATATTACTAATTGGAAATGAGATACTGATGTTACAGTTAGCTAAGATGTGGTTTAACACATGCTTCTCTATGAAAGACTTATGGGGAAGTAACCTATATTATTTGGATCAAGATCATTTGTGATAGAACTAAGAGACAAATTGGACTATGTCAGGGTATATACATTGATAAGATACTAAAGAGGATCACTATGGAATAATCTGAGAGAGGGTTGTTTCCAATGCCACATGGTATACATCTCCTTAAGAAAATGTTTCCTCAAACACAAGTGGAGAGAGAAAAGATGACCAGGTTTCCCTGAAATTTAGTTATAGGATCAATCATGTATTCTATGCTCTATAATAGGATTTATGTTTCTTATGAATTAAGTGTGTTAGATAGATATAAATATGATCTAAGAGATCTCTATTAGATGAAAGTAAATACTATAATTAAGACTATAATTAAGTATCTTAGGAATACTAAGAAAAGTTTCTTAGTTTATGAAGGATATGGAGATTTTTTAATAAAGGGATATATAGATTATAGTTTCTAGATGTATCAATATGATCTGAAATCATAGTCAGGATATGTATTTATCCTTAACAGAGGAGCTGTAAACTAGAATATCTCAAATAAAGCAGTGATAAATGATTTTATAATAGATTATGAGTATATTATAGATTTATATGTAGCTAAAGAAGTTGTGTGGATTTGAAACTTCATCCTAAAGTTAGATGCAGATCCCAATAGTAATGAAATTATCACATTATATTGCGATAATACTATATTAGTTCCCCTCACCAATGATCCAAGGTCACATTAATGGATGGAGCATATACTTTATAAGTATCACCTCTTGAGGGATATTTTTCAAATGGTTGAGGTAACAATAAGAAGATTTTCTATAGAGTATAACATGGAAGAGGCTATTTACTAAATATATATCTCAGTATAATCATAAATATCACGTGAGATCTAGTGAACTAAAATTCATTAGTAGTTATCTCTAGTCTAAATAGGACTCTATTAGGGTTGGTTTCCTAAAACCAAATAATTTTTATTTTTGATTACCTATATATTAATTCTATTAAATATTAATAAATATCTTATCAAATTATCTCTATTAATATTTATTAATTTAATGTGATATTTTATTTAAAGCATATATCACATTCAAAGGTTTTAATAGTTACTTTCTATGATGTAAACCTTTAACTTCTATAATAATATTATTAAATACATGTTCTATAGCTATAATAAATCATATAAATTAGAATATATGATATATTTATCATGGGTAGGAGGATCATAATACATTTAAACTTTTTCACATGAAGTTTTACATTGGTAATATTCATGAGAGAAGGTTATGAGAATAAATCGGCCCATATAAATTCCACATGTTATATGTGTCATTGGATATTATTATTTTTGGATGTGTGTTTTTTTATTTAAACATGATATTATTAATAATTTATATCACAAGTTACACACTTAGATATATGATGAAAACCATGATGGCATATACTTAGGACGAGGTAGGATAATTTGGGTGAATCACAAGTGATATGACATTAATGAAAAATTAAATATAGTATTTGTACCTTCATAGTAATGGAAATAAATATCTCAAGCCCTTTGATTAGAATGAAATAGTTTGATTAAGTCCACATCCATGGTATTTTTATCAATAATTTCATTTTAGTAAAGTTAAAGAATGATATATCAATCATATAGGTTGATGACACTAGTTATGCAACCCACTTGATGAAAAATTGAGGTAAAGGGATTATATTGCACAATGATAATTCATAGGAAGTTTTTTTCATTGTAACATTAAAATTTTTATCTATGGGTGCCTTAACATTATGATATATGATAATATTTTACTCTAGGTGAGTTGGCCTCATGACACTGAGAAAGAGTCCTAGTGGGTCACACACTAAGTGTATCCAAAACCTCAGTTAAAATCTATATGAAATTAATATTAGAATAAATATTATTTTTAAGTTCGAAGTAATAATAATCATTCAGGTTATTTTGATCACATATATATTTATTGAACATATAATATAGTGGTATTTGTTTATTTAAATAAATAATAATTATTAAAGGTTTGATAAATACTGAGAAGGAATAATAGATCAAGTTATAGGTTATGTGGGAATAATATATTAAATATAATTTAAACAAATATTTATTTATTTATTTAAGAAATTATATTTATATTATCTATGAGTACTATTAATGTAAAGGAAATAATAATAATAATAATAATAATAATAATAATAATAATAATAATATTTTTTGATATGGGGTCTGCTACGGATTAAGAGATTGGATAAGGGACTATGTAAAATAACTAATACTATAAATTGGATATATAAACCCAATTATACAATTTCTAGTGTTATAAATTATTGTTCATAAAAATTCCTCTCAAGATAACTCTCTCTTTCCAAGAGAGAAATTTCTATAGAACACTCTCAAGAACTAAGAGTAATGATCCTCATCACCCCTCTAAAGTCCCTAAGAGAACTATAAGAATCCTTCACGATCGAAAGGTGTTTTAGTTTCAATCAATGGTGAATGATTAAAGTAGTTATTATCATTCACACCAGCACCCAACGATTTTATAATGATGTTCAGAGGTTCATGAGGCATGTTGAATTACTTCTAGAGGTATTATACACTTTAATACTTTGTCTCAATGATTATATTACAAGAATGGTCTACCAATTCACCAATGAAGAAATAATTCCAATATAATAGGTAATTATTATTTATAAATTAATTATAAATTATATTCAAAAGATCCTATCTCATGTTTTTAGAGTTTTTGTTTGTCTAGTTCAAAAGATAAATACAAATAAACTCATAAAAAACAATTATTGGTCATGTGATTGACCACTTTTTTATGCCTCATAACCTTCATATATTGTATAAATTTCAATGATATACTCTTTCATGTAACTTTATCATGATATTAGAGGATAATATTTGTGTGTGTAGGATATTAACCACCATACACTAGGGATGTAATCATTCATATTAGAGGTGAAACTCATTAGAAAATCTATAATGTTTCTAATTTAATATTTTCACAAAGGTGATATTGAGATATCTATAATAAATATAAAAGTGAGTGATATATTTTAAAAGAAAAGGCTTTAATAATAATTAATTCCCCTCTTATTTTTGATCACATTGTCAAGTGATCTTAAAATTTGGTATCAGAGCTAGGCTTGATCTCAAAGATATCTTTTTAAATTTCTATGGATCATTAAAACTTAGTAAAAAATGAAGGAGTTAAAATTTTAAATATAAATTATTTTTATATTTGGAAGGAATTAATGGTACCATATTTTCTCTATCTTATATTTATGACCTTGAATCTATTATTAAAGGTTTCACAATACCAAGTGAGATAACCATATGGTCTTAATCTGATCAGAATAATATTGAAAATTATTGGAAGGAAAAGAATGCATTGTTATATTTATTATATGAGAAAGATCTTACCAAATAGGTGAGATATAAAACTATTGAGTATATTTTTACAAAACATCATAACATCTATGAAGGATAAATATAGGTAAATGAAGAAAAGTTACATATTTTGAGAAGTTAGTTTTAATATATAACAATAAAAAAATATAGATTGTTTTATGAATAAATAAATGAGAATTCTCCCAGATAAGTTTGATTCCAATATATCAACTCTTTATGATAAATATCGTGAGAATACCAAAAATTATTAGTTCTAAAACATTTTAATTTATTATTAAATGAGAAGAAGATATGGACTCAAAATCAAGATCAATAAGAATAAAAAAAATTAATTTAAATTCATTAAAAATTTTAAGATTGAAAATGAGTAGATTGTTGCTAATGAAGATGAGGATATGGAAGGTTTTTATGAGACCCAATACTCAATGTCAATAAACATAAAAAGTGATAAAGGTAAGTATTAAAGTAAAATACCAGTTTTTAATTGTAGGTGTGGGAGGGGGTTACACACACACACACACCCTTGTACATAATTCACACTACCCCTAATAGAAATACTTAATTTAATAACCCAAAGATATAATTTTTTTAAATGATCCATATGGGTCCAAAATCCAATAGTTTTATTAGATTCCAACCATTACCAACATCACACACATCACAACATGCATGTGATTCCCCATGTGATGCAACCCATTTTCATGCTCATAGAAATCCTAGACTTAATTAAGTGAAGCCCCACCAACAAGTTTCTATGAAGGATTTTCCCTACAGACACATGTTGACCATGTGATGTCATCTACAACCCCTACAAACTGTTGGTGGTGGTGTCCTAAAGCCAATAATTTTTACTTTATGATAAACTTTTATTCATGGATTTTAATATTAATAAATACCTTATCACATGTTGATTTTTATTCTATGTGATAATGCATGTGATAATGTCCTAAGGATAGCTGTTACACTAAAGGGTCATAACAGATCCCTGCTATGACGAGAACCTGGAAGTGCCATAACACTATTCTTGAATATATTTTATATGTCCATATGATGTTATTTGAGGGAAAATAATAATACCAGCCATTATGGGTGAGGAATCATAAAACTTTGAGGCACCTTCTCATGGTGTGCTTCCTTGGTAATATCCATGAGGATATTATGAGAATGTGACCCTCCAGTAGGAAGTCCACATTTCATAGTGTCATTGAATGTTCCTATCTACTGATGTGTGTTTTGGTCATTAGAATTTAAGATTATTATTAATGGGTACTACAACTCGTGCACAAATATATATCAATGAAAAATGTGATGACACACTGTTTTTAGTGAGGTATGATATGTTGGGTGTGTCATGAGTAATACTGCATTAATAAAAATTGCAAGAAAGTATTTTTCCCTTATCTTCCATAATGTAATTTGATATCTCATACCCTTAGATGGAATTTATATAGCCTATATAAATCCATGTCCATGGCGAGGAATGGGAGAGTTCAATTCTGGGAATTTAAAGAAAGAATAATCGAGCACATGAGTTGATGCCACTAGCATGAAACCTGCTTGATTTGAGATATTGAGAAAAATGGATTACATTACATGGTAAACATTTATAGGATGTGATATGTCATTTTGGTATTAAATTATTTCCCCATGGGTGCCTTGGTGTGTTTCTAGACACTAACCTTGGACTTTAGGCAGACTCCTCCTAATTCCACTGAGGAAGAGGCCTAGAGGATCACACACTAAGTGTGTCCAAGTATCTCAAATTAAATATTCATTTAACAAGTTGAATAATGATTATTCCTAATTTTGGTTTAATAATTATTCAAGATGCCTAATTTTATTTATTTTGATAGTATTTATTCATAATAATATATTGTGGGTGAAATAATTTATTTATTAGTGAGTAATGCGTTGATATTTATTTAAGAAATAAATAGTCATTATTCAAGGTCTAATAAATGTGGTAGAGGAAATAAAGAAAATGGAAAAACAAAAGTATATGCCATGTATATAAATATATACACATCGTGTAGTTTTTCTAGATATTTTTTAGATATAATATTATTTAATTAATTAAATAATAATAGGTGTAATTCACTGGGCACATATCAAGTGATAATAATATCCAAATGTTATTATTAGACATAGGGTCTTACTAATAATTAAATGAAATGAATAAATTCCTTTGGGTAATTAATTTGTTTTATTATTCTAAGTAATATAAATCCCAATTACATTATTATCATTATACCCATCCATTCTTTGTGGTTGTGAACAAAATATTTGGATAAATTTCTCAAGCCAAGAGATAATTCATTTTTCCCAAGAATGCTCTCATGTTATGAGAGAGATCCTCCTCCACCGGATCAGGGAGATCACTTTCGAAGCAGCTCTCAAGGCGATCAAAGTCGAACATTGCAAGAGATAGATCTTCCTTTCTAGAACCCACATATCCCTTCAACGAAATCTGGAGATACGTGGAGCATGTGTGGATCACCCCTAGAGGAAGCCTACACATGGCTTTTACGCTGGAATGACGAATCACATTGGATCGTAAACAAAAACATCAATGAAGATATAATTCCATCAAGGTAATTCTTTTCTTTTAATTAAATTAATTGTAACCAAAATTTGACGATCCAATCTATGGTTTCAGTACTTCCTTATTTTCTTTTTGTTATTTGTTTTATTTCGGAGATCCGGAAATTTGTCATCATGACGGATCTTAGATTGATTATTATTAACAATAAAATTTTAGTTGGGTACACACATCCATGCACTTCTTCTATTCTTAGAACCTACAATTGGTATTAGGGTGGTCATATTGTTGATTACAATTATTTAGTTTTTTCATTGATGATTTATAGATTTAATAATTTAGTTGTTTCAATTCAAGTTAATCATTTTGTAAATATGAATCTTGAGATCTTTTCCTCCTCTTTCATTTCTCATTCACCTTACAGAAATGATTTTTTTTAAGTTTTGATTAAAATAAAATAGTGGATCTCATCTGGAGGTGCCAATGGTTCATGGCTGTACAACACCAGAACACATGGCGTGTATTCATTAGTACACACCATGTAGTCAAGGTTCAATGCATCAGGATTGGTCTGCCAAACCAAGCTGTGTGATTAAAGTTTTTCTAAGTCTTAATGACTCTGTGTGTTGACTAAGAATATGTGGCACACGATTTCCAGATTACATGGCATGTGGCCCACTGGAAACGATGTGTAGTCCCTTCGGGTTAGGGTTGGACCATGTACCCCATACACAACTTTCCCAGCTAGAGACCATGTACTACGAATACTACACGACATATGGCCCACTAGACACGCCGTGTACTCTGAATATTTACAAAGTACATCTACACATCGTATCCCTGGGCATGTACTTTGGATGGAAGGTGAATGATAGTACACACCATGTAGTAGGAACTACACACTATGTACTCATCCAAATTATGCAAATTTATTAAAATTTTATTATTATATTATATAAACCCTTGAGATGTGTACCATGGTGTGGGCGTAAATATGGGGCAGAACACGTGATATGTGTTTTATATATATGTGTTTAATTTATCATTTGGGTAATGTTCATTTCTACTCATTGGATAGTTATGAACGAGAATTAACAGGGTTTCCTCAAAGGTATAAGTTATGTATAAAGATAATTTTAAATGAATTAATTTGTTTAAAATTATGATGGATGAGAATCTCAAGGAAATTCAGAAAAGGGTTTAAGATAAAAGGATTGATTAATTAAAGAAAATAATTAATTGATTCGAACATGATTTATCTTAAACAATAATGAATAAATAATTGAATGATAATTTTATTTATGCATAAATATCATTACATGTATGGATGACCCTAAGCTAGACCAGGAAATTTTTTATGTGGATGGTTTATTTTAATTAATTTATTTAAATTAAAATTGTTGGACTATGATCCTTCTCCTCATTAATATATTGGGCCTACATGCCCAAGGTTTCATTTATGTAAAACCCCATTTTACCCCTCACCTACGTGTGAGATAAAAACACATGTAATGGATGGATCTCCCAGTTTAGTAGAGGTGGCTCAAGTTAGGAGCCAAGGTAACACTAATCCAAGGAGATACAAAATTGGACATGTGGAAATCTGTAAACACAAACCCAAAAGGTTAAAGGTGTTTTCTCCCCTAGGTCTTAGTTATTTTATCAACTACTAGATAAAATAACCAATATAACAAGCTCATAATTATTACATTTATTCTATTTCTATTAGTTTTATGGTTTATTTATTGTGGGAGTGTTTTAATGATCACAAAATTAATGAATTAAACAAGCATTAAAGATGAAACTAAAATCAGACCAACTTATGTGTAAATATTATCTTAGAGATGGTTAATCACTTAAGTATATCCCACTTAATATTAACAAGCATGTAATAAAGATAATAAAATGGAAATTTATGTATAAGGATACAATCCCTCAAGGAAATATTTATTCAGTATATCCTTCCATAATCTTGGTTAGAATCAAACCATAGTTCAAAGTGCTTAACCAACCCTAGTTGGACTACTTTCAATTATTGTGGAATTCTAATTCAAGGTTTTGGGTTGACTTGACTTGTTTCACATCAAGGGTTGACTACCATAGTAGGACATGGTGTGACCAATATGAAAAGGTTGAGGAAATCCAAAATAAAAGGATTTTAGGGTTGGAGGGTCCACTCAGCGGATCAAGGAGATGTGAGTTAATGTAGTTGGAATTTGGAATGCCTACTTAAAACCTTTCAAGTTGCTTGACCAAACCTATTTAGGGTAATGAAAAGGGAAATATGGATTCTTTGCACTATAATATTCAAGAAACAAAATATTATGAAATCAATGGTGAGGGATATTGTATTTAGATAAAATAGTGGGAGACTTATAAGTATTAATTTATTTATTTGTATTAGTTTTATCATGGTAAAGTACTAAATATTTTCTCATTTTAATTTTTATAAAGAGAAAGAAAAATTATTTCAAACATATCATTGCGAAACATACTCGAGAAAGAAAACCTTTTCACTGACACCAATTTCTAGGAGTGGCAGAGGCATTTACGCATCATCCTTCTCCATGAGAGGAAATTTTATGTGCTAGAGGAGCATGTTCCAGTTGTACATGGAAACGAGGCCAGTAATGAGAAAATATCTCTCTATATGAAACATTTGTATGATGCCATAGATGTCCAATGTTTCATACTATCTTCCATGTCTAATGAGATCTTGAAGCAATATGAAAACATAAACACATATAACATGATATCTCACTTTAAGGATCTCTATCAATAGAAGGAAAGATATAAGAGATATGAGATCTCCAACGCTTTGTTCACAACTAATCTTGGAGACTCTCTGCTAGCTGGGCCTCATGTATTCAAGATTATTGGCTACATTGAATGCATGGAAATATTAGGGATTAAATTCCCTGATGTGTTGTGTATAGATCTATTGTTATCATTACTACCCAAGACCTTCTCTATCTTTATTTTCAACTACAACATGAGAGATAATGAGAAGAGTCTATCAAAACTTCTAACCTTGATTCTCCAGGTAAATAAGGACATGGGGTGTGACAAAACTATAGTCCTTATGGTGAATAAGAAGAGGAAGGACAAGGTAAAGGGGCCAAGGATTTATAAATAGTCTAAATCCCCCAAGCACCATCCCTCTAAGAAGGGTAAAATCCAAAGTCAGGGCAAGGAATGGGAGGTGGTATGTTTTTTATGTGTTAAGAGAGGCCACTGGAAGAGGAACTGCACCTATAAGCACATGTATGCTAAAGGTTCATTCATTATCGAGTGCAATATTTCTATTTCTACACATTGGGTATTAGATACATCTTGTGGGGATCACATCTATATTCAAATACATTAACCGAGTAGATTTAGAAAGGTTTCCAGAGGAGAGGTGGATCTTTGAGCTACTAATGGAGCGAGGTTGGCTGCGTTGGCCATTGGAATTTACCATCTCTCATTTCCAACAAGGATGCTTTTTGTTTTACAAAACTATTATTATGTACCTAGTGTTACCAAAAACATAATTTCTATATCAGGTTTGGATATGAGTGGATTTATTTTTATGTTTGGAAATAAGGGTTTTTTCTTTTATAAGAACAACATATGTTATTGTATGGCACATTTAAATAATGGTTTGTATGTATTAAAATATGAAAACCATGTATTGGAAATCGATAATGAAATAAACTCACATGACTCATACAACACCCAGTTGTGGCATCAGTGTCTTAGTCATGTAAATTAGAAGTGCTTGACAAAGCTCTACAAAAATGGTTATTTGTACTCTAGTAAACTAAAACCACTTGATAGATTTCATGCTTGTGTATAAGGGAAAATGACAAAGCCACATTTCAGGGGACAGGGTGAAAGGGCCATAAAGCTTATAGGATTGGTCCACACAGATGTGTGTAGACCATTTTTGGTAGAATCTAGAGGTGGATATTATTACTTCATTACTTTTACTAATGATTTGAGTAGATATGTGTATATCTAATTAATGAGGTATAATCTAGAGTCCTTAGAGAAATTTAAGGAATTAAAGAATGAAGTAGAGAATCATCATGGTAAAAAGATAAAGAATCTTTGATCGGATCGATGTGAAGAATATCTGAACCAAGAGTTCATCAACCTTTTATAGGAGTCTGGGATTCTATCTCAACTCACTCCTCTATATACACTATAGTGGAATAGTGTTAGTGAAAGGAGGAACCAAGCCTTTTTGGACATGGTGAGGTCGATGACGAGTCAGGAAAACATTCCATTATCCTTTTGGGGATATGCATTACAAACTGAAGCATACACATTAAACCAAGTACCAACTAAGGTAGAAAATTGAATTCACTATGAGTTATGGAATGTAAATAAACCCATTTTGTTTCACATATGTGTACAGGGATGCAGGGAATTTTTTAAGGCCTTCTCAGGAAACAAACTAGCACCTCAGGGCACGAGGTGTATCTTTATAAGATATCCCATGGAAACAAAAGGATATTACCTATATAACCCTTCAAACAAGAAAGTGACTATAGCTAGGAAAGCCATATTTATTGAGAGGGATAATATCATCAAAAATGATAATGGGAGAAATATTGAATTTGACTAAGTTGATGCTCAAGATACACAAGAGTTTGTACAGGAACAAGTTCCACATGTCCCCATGGAAGAGGTTCCAGAAACACAAGTAATGCATAAGAGCTCAAGTGTGATAAGGAACTAGAGATATTTGGTTTCCTAGTCACCAATGATGGTGAATCATTATTGTTGGATAATGATGAACCTATATCCTACAAGGAAGTAGTAGAGATCTCAAAAGATGCAAGATGACTAGAAGCTATGAATTCTGAGATGGATTACATGTATCAGAACCAAGTATGGGTTCTGGGCAATGAGATAGTTGATCTAAAGCCCGTTGGATGAAAATGGGTATTCAATAGAATGATGTACATGGAGGGTCAAGTTAGCACCTATAAATCTAGGCTAGTGGCTAAAGGATTCAGACAACGTCAAGGAATTGACCATGATGAAACCTTTTTTCCATTTTCCATGTTTAAATTCAAAAGAATAATACTTTCCATAGAAGCTTACCATGACTAAAAGATTTGTAAAATGGATGTCAAACCAACATTCCTTAATGGGAATCTTCAGGAATATGTTTATATGACACAGCTAGAAGGGTTTGTGACACCTGGTGAAGTCAAACATGTTTGCAAGTGATAAAAATCTATTAATGGATTAAACCAAGCATCCAGGTCATGGTACATTTGATTTGATGAAGCCATAAAGGAATTTGGTTTCATTAAGAATGAATGTGAGACATGTGTTTATAATTGGTTTAATGGGAATCCGGTCGTTATCCTAGTAGTATATTTTTATGACATATTACTTATTAGAAATGATGTACCAGTCTTATAGATAGTTAAGGAATGGTTGAATAAGTGTTTCTCCATGAATGACTTAGGTGAAACAACCTATATTTTAGGGATCAAGATCATTAATGATAGATCCAAGAGGCTACTTGGACTAAGTTAGGGTACAAACATTGAATAGATACTAAATATATTTAGTATGGAAAATCTAATAGGGGATCGGTTTCAATGTCACATGGCCTATATATTTCTAAGAGAATGTTTCCTCAAACACAACATGAGAAAGATAATGTAACGTCATGGTTCTGGAAGCCACCCAGAGGTGCCCCATACCTGGTTGGTCACATGGACTCCAACACATTTCTCCTAACGCTAAAGGATGATGACTAGCAGTGAGGTCCTTGGGTGTGATATTGGGGAAACTATGCCCTCATTGGCAGAGTAACATAGTAGAAGTAAACAAAACGAAAAAATGGAAGCAGTAATAATCCATACAAAAATAAATAGCAGAAGACTGGGAATAATAAACTGGAGCACATGTATATATAAATGATTCATGTTACATACGTCTAGGAAACCCTCCAAACAAATCACAATACTGGAATACAAAACAGTACTAATCCAAAGTAAAAAAGAAAACAGATAAACAACTCCTCAGAATCGCAAGACTCAACTTGGTCCCATGATCTCCAACTCCATAAAAAATCAAGTACCTAAAGTTTAAGGGAATTTCCCTTATCTATACTTGTAACAATATAATCTGTTTGGGCTCAAATGAATATCCCAAACAGGGTGTGAGACTAAATCCTAGTAGGTAATCACCACAAGATCTGCTCCTAACAGTCAGTGAATATATGGAAGGTAATAAACAAAATAAAGTAGTAAACAGGGAAGTACTCAGCAGTAACCCATCCTACAATTTCAATTCCATCAGTTCCATACATCAATAACAGCAAAAAAAATCAGGTAACCCTTTGGGTAGTTCTCTCAACCTAACCCCTCTGGTTCAACCAAAATAAGGATACTACAAAGACTCTCTGAGGAATCTATCTTAGTCAATTCCCCTTATAGTCCCAAGCGTTAAAGACTCTCTGAGGAAGCTCATATGGTCAATTCCCCTAATAGTCAAAAGTGATAAAGATTCTCTGAGGAATATCACATGGTCAATTCCACATATAGTCAAAAGTGATAAAGACTCTCTAAGGAAGCTCACACGGTCAATTCCCCTTATAGTCTACTACACAAGGTTTTCACAGCCCTGTGTAAGTCAAACGAGCATAGAAATGCTATATTTCCTAAGTAAACCTCAAGAAATACTTGGCTAAATAGTTTACAACATCTCAATCATGTTATAATAAATAATCACTCCATCCTATAATCCTAGGCATGGGAAACATCAAGGAAGCCTAACGGCTAAACATGAACAAACATTCGTAAACATAACATGCATGGGAAAACACATCCAAAGCATTGAAAACAAACCTATTCACATCTAATTAACCTCTATTTATGAATACCATCATAGAAGGTAATTAACAGGGTAAAAATGGTAAACACGCAATACCCCGTTCAAGGGTATTGAACAAAATTTAACATATAAATCAAAGACTTTCAATGGAAAGGCACAAACCACCTACCTTGGTGTTGGGAGATCGATATACTTGAGTTTCAATGCTTGAATCACCTTAGAACGTGGAAGATCTACAAAAAGTCTAAAATTTTCAACAGAGGATAACTTGAGAAGGAGGAGGAATTGGGAAACAAAGCTCAAGAAGAAAAGAGAGCTTACCGAGGAAATACCAACGCTATTGATGGCGGTCAAATTAGAGATCAGATGCTCGGTCAGGGGCTTAGAGGAAGATTGTATCCGTATGAGAGCTCTTGGCTGAATGAAACCTATAAGAAGATGTTTTTGGCGATTAGACACAACCCCGGTACATTTAATTAAAAAAAGAAAATACACGGCGTGTACTTTTAAAGTACACGTCGTGTACTTGACTTTTCTGTACTCCACTTTTGGCAGCCTCCAAGTCACCCCCAGATGGCCGTGTGTGTGGCCATCACACGGCCAACACACAACCTCCTGCGGCGACCCAGTACATGGTGTGTACTTATAAAGTACATGGTGTGTACTTTAGAATTTTACAGAAAATCCCCTTTTTCTAAAAAACACCAGAAAAATAAAATCATACCTGAAAAGAAGATATGGGTTCTTATAAACTTCCCCCCTTAAAGAAATTCTTCCCCAAATTTACCTAGCAAGGAGATGTAGAAGAAGAAACCCCAAATAGCTCCAGCCACTGTGCTCGTACGTCTACCTCCCTCTCCCAAGTCTCATCTTGTACTCACCCGTGCGGCCATAGCACTCGTACCAGAGAGATATACCGGCCATGGAGAACCTTATTACTTCGATCAATGATCCATATAGGATGCTCCTAGAATGATTCATCCACTTCCAACTCAACCTCCTTGGGTTGAAAGACATGAGATGGGTCTGAGAAGTAATGTTGAAGTTGAGAAACATGGAAGATGTTGTGCATAACACGATACCTCTGAGGAAACAACATCCGATAGGCAACCAGCCCAAATCTCTCCAACACGTCAAACGGTCCGACATACCACATCGAAATCTTACCCTATATCCTAATCCTCATATGCCTCAATTTCGGTGTGACACATAGGAAAACCTTATCTTTGACCTCAATGTCCAGAGGTCGTCTCTACTTATCAACATTAGACTTCTGTCGAGACTGTGTAGTAGCCATCCTCTTCCAAATCAAATCTATATGCTCTGTGATCTCCTAAACAAGACGAGGTCCCAGCATAGGTGGATCTCCTTCCTCTAGCCAACATAAAGGTGATCGACATGACCTACTATACAAATCCTCATAAGGTGCCATCTGAATAGTTGCTTGAAAACTATTATTCTAGGAAAACTCTACAAGAGGTAAATTCTTCTCCAAAAAACCTCCAAAATCTAGGATGCATGCACGAAGCATGTCCTAAAGCACCTGAATCATACTCTCACACTGACCATCTATCTAGGGGTGGTAAGCTGTACTCAAAAGTACCCGTGTACCCAAATCCTTTTGAAGCCCCTGCTAGACCCGATAAGTAAAACGTACATCTCTATCTGAAACAATGGAGTGTGGAACTCCATGTAAGTTCACTATCTCATGGATGCACAACTGTCGTAGCTCATCAACACTGAAGGTCTCCTTGATCAGCAAGAAGTGAGCAACCTTCATGAGTCTATCAATGACAACCCAAAAAATATCATTCCCTCAAGGCGACCTCAGTAAAACTATCATGAAATCCATCACGACATCATTCCAATTCCACTCGAGAATGGGTAACTGCTGAAAAAGTCCTACTGGGTGCTGATGCTCCACCTTCACTTACTGACAAGTGGAACACTTAATGGAAAAACCAACAACATATCCCTTCATACTTGGCCACCAATATCGGCATTGTAGATCATGATACATCTTGGTGATACCAGAATGAACTCCCCAAACTGAGGAATTAATGTCCCGCATCAGCTCCTCGCGTATGTCTGCTGGCACCCATATGCTCCTTTGGAAACGCAAGATCTCATCCCCACCTATGGTCCATCCTAGAATAGGGTCCTCTCTTGACACGCTTTCCTGTAAGACTAGGCCCTCTTAATCTGATAGCTGCCTCATTCTCAATCGATCAATAAGAGTAGAGGTAAAAACCACAAAGGAAAGAAAAGTCTATCCCTGTCTATCGTGCACTTCCAAATGCATCTCAGAGAATAGATCCATAATCCTCCACTCACTAATGGTCTCCTGAACTGATTGTATCTGAGTCCTCCTACTCAATGCATCAGCCACTGCGTTGCCTTTCTCAGGCATATAGGCAAGCTCAAAGTCAAAATATTGAAGGTACACAACCCACCTTCGCTGTCTCAAATTCATATCATGCTGAGTGAAGATTTACTTGAGACTCTTGTGGTTGGTGAAAACCACAAAATGATCTCCCAGAAGATAATGTCTCCAACAGCTCAAGGCATGAACAAAAGAAGCCAACTCGAGATCGTGCATCGGGTAATTCATCTCATGTGGTCTCAACTACTGATACCCGTACGCAATGACTCCTTATCCTTGCATAATCATATATCCCATACCGATACCTAAAGCATCATAGTACATAGTATAGATCTTGATTAGCTCTGGAAAGACTAGTATCAGTGATGAAGTCAACCTACCTTTCAGCTCATGAAAGGCTGACTCCCAAAAATATGACCACAAGAACATTGCACCCATTTTAGTCAGACTCATCAGTGGTGCTACTAAGCATGAAAAGTCCTATATGAGACGTCTGTAGTACCCAAAAATCTCTAGAAAACTCCGTACCTCAAATAAATTCTTTGGATGCTCCCAAGAAACTACTAATCTCACTTTCTATGGGTCTACTGATACTTCTATCACTGATTTAACATTCCCTAAGAAGTGAATATGATCCATCCAAAAGTGGAATTTTGAGAGATTAGCATATAACTAATGCTCTCTCTGTGTACTCAAAAATGATCTCAAGATGGGTAGCATGGTCGTGTCGAGCGTGAGAGTACACCAAGATATCATCCAAAAAGACCACCATGAATGAATCCAAATATGGATGGAACAATCGGTTCATCAGTGCCATGAAAACTGCAGGCGCGTTCATGTGACCGAACGACATAACCATATACTCATATAGACCATACCTGATCTCAAAGGTTGTGAGAGGTATATATGATGGTCTAATGTGCAACTAATGGTAACCGGACCTCAATTAGATCTTTGAGAACACCCGAGATTCTAAAAGATGATCAAAGAGATCATTAATCCTTAGTAATGGATATCAGTTCTTGACCATAAACTGGTTCAACTTCTAATAATCCACACAAAGCCTGAGGGTACCGTCCGCCTTCTTCAAAAAAAGGATAGGTAAACCCCAAGGAGAAGTACTGGATCATATGAAACCCTTTACCTGCAACTCCTCCAACTACTTCTCGAGCTCCTGTTACTCTGGTGTATCCATCTTGTAAGGAGGAATGGAAACCGACACCTCTCCTAGCATGAGATCAATAGAAAATTCTACCTCACGCTCTGGAGGCAAACCTGAAAAGTCTTTTAGAAAGACATATCTTAAATGATCCACCACTGGAGGAAAGTCCATCTGTGAAAACCCCTGGTCATCTAGATAAAGACTAGAAATATGGGCTGTAACTCCTCTCAACCCATGATGCTTGGGTCCCACTCAGCTTGCCTGGACATCCCACTCACCCTTATGAAGAAAAGATCCACCCTCTAGTGATGTGAAACTTACCCTATGACGATAACAATCAACAACTACTTGGAAGGGAACAAACCAGTCCATTACAAGAATGACATCATAGTCTATCTTCTCTTGGACATAAAGGTCCCATAAGAAGGGAAACCCACCACCCTCAAGAGGGAACTCCTTGAACTAATGTACATTAGCCATTCTAGTCCCCAATAGAGTGTCTAGCATCAATATATCAGCAGAAGAAAAGATATAGAGACCAAGGCTCTCTACTACCTCATCAGATATAAATCTATGGGAAGATCCTGTATCGAAAAGAGTAGAATATGAAACTGAGGCAACTAGGATCGTACCTAGAACTGTAGAGGGTCTGGGATCCTTCTCTTTTTAGGTCTGCTCCACTAAAAAAGTTTGACTTGCACCACGACCCTACGACCCTGCCTGACCACCTTGAGCTGATCCACCCTGTTGTCGCTGAAAGCCTGGAAACTGGCTACCACGGCCAGGACCTCCACCTCGTCTTGAATGACCGGAAGAACTCCAATTACCAGATTGGTGGGAAACTGGTGGTATTGATCCTGAATGAGGATTCATAGAAGAACCCCTGTCACCAGTTTCTGGTGAAAAGAACTGACAGAAATGCTAAAGATGACCTGTCTTGCTGCAAGAACGACACTCCACCGGGTCTCTTGAGAAATGTGGCCTCGTATGCCTGCTCCTCCTGCACTGGTAGCATAACACCAGGATACCAGAAGATGCAACCCACCTACTCTGATCTTATCTTTAAGTCTCCCTATGGCGCTTCCTACTATCTGTTGGCAGAGCACTAACTCTAGATGCTGAACCGACCTGACTCACAGCTCCAGAATCCCTCAGAGTGCGCTCGATGATCAGAACCTGGTTGACTATAGAAGATATCGAAGTCAACCTATAGATGTTCACCTGGGATCAGATATCCTTCCTGAGACTATCCTCAAACTTCCATGCAAGGAACAAATCATCTCACCCTAGAAATGGTGTAAAGTGATGCAGCTCAGTGAAGTGAGAGGAATACTCCAAAACAGAAAGAGTACCCTACTCCAAACTCATAAAATCTTAGGCTCGATCGGCCCTCAACATCTCTGGGTAGAAGTAGTCATAGAAGGAATGATGAAACTCATCCCAAGCCATATTCTGTTGGAATCCTTCCTATGAGATCACATGGCACCATCTCTTGGAAGAATCCTAAAGCATGTATGTAGCGAGCTTGACCCTCCTCTCTGGAGGCATCTCTAGATGCTCGAATATCGTCAACATGGATTTTAGCAATGAATCTTTAGCCTGAGGTCCTCCTTCCCATCTAAAAGTGGGAGGATGTTGATTTTGAAAGACCCACATCAATTATTCCATCAACGGGGCATGAGGTGGTGCTCCCTGGAAGGTCTGCATCATCCTCAGAAATCCCTCCCCGAACTGTGCATCAACGCCTGTGTCTTGTATAACTATTGGTGCCAAGACTGGTACAACTGGAGGATCTGCCAGTAGTACCTAATCATCCATATCCAGTGTCTGATAATCACCTTGCAATTGGAATACAACCGAAGGATGTCTTGGTGGAATGACTCTTCAAGGTCAAGAACACACCTTATATTAAGATCATCAAGGAATAAAAATTGGAAGAGTAAGAAGGGAACATGAGAAAGAAAACATTAAATTTTTACAAAACAAGACTACATGGTGTGTATAATTACTACACGTGGTGTTCCCTTAATCCTTTCACATGGGCATGTAATTCTATCAGAACTGGTCGTGTAACACCCCGAACACATGATGTGTTGTCCTTACACATGGTGTGTACTTGAATTTTCTTCCCCTGCCTGAGTCCTTCTACACATCTAAGCCACACGGTTTTCCTTAGAACGAAAGCACATGACGTGTTTATTCCAGACATGGCGTGTACTAGATGAGTTTCTCCGACCCGTGTTGTTCGTCACATGGCCAGTTACATGGATCACCCTACACGGTGTGTTCCAGGTGGACACGGTGTGTACCACTCAGGTTTCAACTGCCTGTGTTGTTAGTGAAACGACTTGATACTCAGATGACACTACACGACATGTTCCGTATGGACACAATGTGTACTAGGAAAGATAACACCAAACAGTGTCGTTAGTTACATAGCTGAATTCTTGACTGACACTACACGGCGTGTTCCATATAGACATGACATGTACTAGAAAAGATAACACTGAACCGTGTTGTTATTTACATAGTTGGATTCAAATATTACACTACACAGAGTGTTTAGAACTAACACGGTGTGTATAAGCTAATATTTCTCCGACCGTGTTGTAAGTCACACAGGCAGACACATGGTCAACCCTACATGGCGTGTACGACCGGTACACAATGTGTTCCCACAAGAGTTTCCCTATCTTGTGTCTCCATCCACACGACCTATGACATGGTTAGAGACTACATGACGTATACATAAAGTACACAACATGTACTTAAGAAAAATAGTTTCTTTCTGAACAGAAGAACACATGGCATGTTGTCAAAACTACATGGCGTGTATTCTGAGTTTTTCTAGATAGTAAGCCTCAGAAACTACTTTGGAGCCCAGAAAAACACTGAAATGAACACCAAAGTTCCAAATTCTGATCCTTGAGGGCCCATACTCCCTGCGAATCAAAGCTTGGAATCTTATACATGTTATAACAAGAAAAACGTGGCAATAATCCACTAAATTTCAGTCCATGAGGGCCCATAAGACCTCAAGAACCAAAGTTTGGTGTCTATTAAAAAAAACCTTACACAAAAAATACCCTATCAAACAACATATATTTTTATCAAGGCATCTATCACAACAATATGTATATCTAGCACAACATCTATCACAAAAACACAAAATCACTAATGCACCCAAAATGGTATGGAAAGTATACATGACATGTGATTTCTAGCAAGTTCCTATATGATGCATGAGATGGAATAACCTCATCTCATCAGGTTGGAATAGAAATAGAACCTCAATAACATCAACAATAATAGCACAATACATGTGAGTCACCCAATGGTGAAAATTAAATCAATTGTAAAATTGAAAAACTAGAAAAATTGAAACATGTGGTAAATTGGCTTTTCCATGTACACAAGTTAGCTACTCCTGGGCACAACATATTACCAAGTACCTATTCCATCCTATCCCTGACTATAGGATTCAAAAAGTAATTCAAAGAAAATAAACACATCATATACCACTTTGTAACATCCCGTTTTTGGAAGCCACCCAGAGGCACCCCGTACCCAGTTGGTCACATGGACTCAAGAACATTTCCCCGAATTCTAGAGGCTACCAACTAGCAGTGAGGGACTTGGGTGTGATAATGGGGAAACTATTCCCTCATTAGTAGAGTAACACAACATAAGTAAACAAAAGGCAAAAACAGAAGCAGTAATAATCCATACAAAAATAAACAATAGAAGACTGGGAATAATATATTGGAGCACACATATATATAAATGATTTATATTACATACATCTAGAAAAACAGCCAAACAAATGATAATGATGGAATAAAAAACATTAATAATCCAAAGTACCAAAGAAAACAGATAAATAGATCCTCAGCATTGCAAACCTCAGCTTGGTGCCATGCTCTCCAGCTCCATAGAAAATCAAGTACCTGAAGAAGAATGGAGTTTTCCCTTATCTATACCTGCAGTAATATAATCTGTTTGGGCCCAAATGCATAGCCCAAATAGGGTGTGAGAGTAAATACCAGTAGGCAATCACCACAAGATCTATGCCTAATAGTCAGTGAATCTATGAAACGTAATAAACAAAAGAAAGCAGTAAACAAGGAAGTACTCAGAAGTAACCAGTCCTATAGTTTCAATGCAATCTATTCCATACATCAACAACAACAAAACAAGAAGGTAACCCTCTGGCTAATTCTCTCATCCTAACCCCTCTGGTTCAACCAAAATAAGGATACTACAAAGACTCTCTGAGGAATCTCTCTCATTCAATTCCCCTTATAGTCCCAATCATTAAAGACTCTCTAAGGAAGCTTACATGGTTAATTCCATTTGTAGTCAAAAGTGATAAAGATTCTTTGAGGAAGCACACACAGTCAATTCCCCATATAGTAAAAAGTGATAAATACTCTCTAAGGAATCTCACACAGTCAATTCCCCTTATAGTCTACTATACTAGGTTCTCATAGCCTTGTGTAAGTCAAACAAGCATAGAAATGAAATATGGCCCAAGTAAACCTCAAGAACTACTTGGATAAACATTCTACAACATCTCAAGCATGTCAGAAAAAATAATCACTCTATCCTATAGTACTAAGCATGGGAAACATCAAGGAAGCCTAATAGATAAATAGGACCCAACGGTCGTAAATAGAACATGCATGGAAAACACATCAAAAGAATATAAAACAACCCTATTCACATCCAATTAACCTCTATTTATGCATACTATCATAGTAGGTAATTAAAAGGGTTAAAACGGTAAACACACAATACCCCGTTCAAGGGTAGTGGACAAAATTTCACATATAACTCAAAGAATTTCAACGAAAAGGCACAAACCACCTACCTCGTCATTAGGATATCGATATACTTGAGTCTCAGGCCTTGAATCACCTTATAATTCCAAATAACTAAAAAAACATCTAAAATGTTCAACAGAGAATAACTTGAGAAGGAGGAAAAATTGGGAAATGAAGATCAAGCAGAAGAGAGAGCTTACTGAGGTGATCCCAACGCAATCAAAGGTGGTCTAATCAGAGATCAGATGCTTGGTCGGGGTATTAGAGGAAGATCATGGCCGTACGAGATTTCTCAGCTAAATGAAACCTATATGAATATGTTTTTGGAAATTAGACGTGACTACAATACGTTTAATGAAAAAAAAAGAAAATACACGGTGTGCACTTTTGAAGTACACAATGTGTACTTTCCTTTTCCGTACTCCACTTTTGGCAGCCTCCAAGTCACCCCACATGGCCGTGTGTGTGTCCATCACACGGCCAACACACGACCTCCTGTGGTGACCCGGTACATGATGTATACTTATAAAGTACAAAACATGTACTTTAAAATTTTCTAGAAATTCCCCTTTTTCTCAAAAACACTAAAAAAAGAAAAACATACCTGAAGAGAAGATTTGGGTTCTTATAGATTGGATGAGTAAGGTCCCATAAACTTTGGCTATAGGATACATCATGTATTCCATGTTATGTACCATGGTTGATATTGCCTATGCACTAAGTATGGTGGGTAGATATCAAGAAGATCTAGGAGAACAACATTGGACTGCTGTTAAGACTATCCTTATGTATCTAAGAAGAACTAAGGATATGTTCCTGGTGTATGGAGGAGACAAGGAGCTTGTTATCAGAGAGTATGATGATGCTGGTTTTCAAGTAGATAAGAATGATATGAAGTCACAATCAATATATGTTTTCTATCTCAATGGAGGATCTGTGAGATGGAAGAGTTCAAAGTAGTCAGTTGTCACCAATTCTAAAGTAGAGTCTGAATATATAGAAGCTTCGATGTAGCTAAGGAATTCGTATAGATTCAGAACATTATCCAGGATATTGATGTGGTTCCTAGTAGTAAAGTTACCATCACATTGTATTTTGATAATACTACAGGGGTGGATCTTGCAAAAGAACCAAGGTCACATCAATGGAAAAAGAAAATTATCTGAAAGTATCACCTCTTGATGGATTTCTATCAAAGGGGTGAAGTTGCAATGATCATAATATACATAGAAGAGAACATAGTGGACCCCATGAAAAAATTTATATCTCAGCAGAAGCATAAATACCATGTGAGAGCTAGCGGGTTAAAGGTTGTTAGTAGTTGGATATAGTCCAAGTAGGAGTCTATTGGAGTTGGTGGCCTAAATCAACTAATTTTTACTTTATGATAAAATTTTATTCATGGATTTGAATATTAATAAATATCTTATCACATCTTGATTGTTATTCTATATCAAATTTCATGTTATAATTTTTTAAGGATAACTATTTCACTAAAGGTCATAGCGGATCCCTACTATGATGAAAACCCGAAAGTACCATAATACTATTCTTGAATATATTTTCTATGGTTGTATGATGTTATCTAAGGAATAAAAAGAATACATGACATTAGGGGTGAGGAATCATAAAACTTTGAGGCACCTTCTCATGGTGTGAACCCTTGGTAATATCTAGGAGGATATTATGAGAATGAGACCCGCCAGTAGGAAATCCACATTTCATTATGTCATTGGATGTTCCTATCTGTGGATATGTGTATTGGTCCTTATAATTTAAGATTATGATTAATTAGTATTAATTTTTTTTCACTTATATGTATTGATGAAAACTGTGATGAAACACTATTCAGAGTGAGGTAGGATATGTTGGGTGTATCATGAGTAATAGTGCATTAATAGATAATGTGAGAAAATATTTGTCCCTTCTGTTCCATAATGGAAGTTGACATCTTAAGACCTTTGATGGAATTGATATAGCCTAAATAAATTCATATCCATGGAGAGGAATGAGTGAGTTTAATTATGCGAAGTCAAAGAAAGAATAATCGATCACATGGGTTGATGGCACTATCATGCAACCCGCTTGATTCGAGATATCAAAACAAAGGGATTACATTACATGGTAAGCATTCATAGGAGGTGACACATCATTAATGAATTAAATTATTTTTCTATGGGTGACTTGGCATGTTTCTAAACACTAACTATATAATTTATGCAGGCTCCGCCTAATGCCACTGAGAAATAGGCATAGAGGGTCATACACTAAGTGTGTCCAAGTATCTTAGTTAAATATTCATTTAACAAGTTGAATAAATTTTAGTCCCAATTTTGGTTTAATAATTATTCAAGGATGCCTGATCATATTTATTTCGACACTAGTTATTCTAGAGAATATATTTTGGCTGATATAATATATTTATTAGTGAGTAATGCAGTGATATTTATTTAAAAAATAAAGAGTCATTATTCAAGGTCTAATAAATATGGTTGATGAAATAAAGAAAATGAAAAAACAAAAGTACAAACCATATATATTAATATATATACACCATGTAGTTTTTAGGGATTTTTGAGAAATAATATTATTTATTTAATTAAATAATAATAGGTGTAATTCACTGGGTGCATGTCAAGTGATAATAATATTCAAATGTTATTATTATACCTGGAGTATTACTAAGAATTAAATGAAATGAATAAATGCATGTGGGTAATTAATTCATTTTATTATTCTAAGTAATATAAATCCCAATTACATTATTATCATTAGACCTTTCCATTATTTGTGGTTGTGCACAAAAGATCTAGAGAAAGATCTCAATACAAGAGAGAATTACTTTCCTCCAAGAACACTCTCAAGTTATGAGAGAGATACTCCTCCACCAGATTAATGAGAGGGATTTGGAAGTGTCTCTCAAGGAGATATAAGGCAGACATCTCAAGAGAACTCTCTCCCACACTAGCGCCTATAGATCCCTTTGGTGATATCCAGAGAAATGTGGTGAACATTTGGATCACCACTAGAGGAAGACTACACTTGGATTCTATGACACAACGATAGATCACTTTGGATCATGACTAAAAACATCAATGGAGAGATAATTACATCAAGGTTATTATTATATTTTAATTAAATTAATTACAACCAACATATTATGATACTTTCTATGGTTTTGAGATTCCCTCTTTCTTTTTCATTCTTATTTCTATTCTAAATATTTGACATTTTAACATCGTGATGGATATTATATTGATCATTATTAACGGTAAAATTAAAGTTGGGTACACCCATCCACATGCTTCTACTACACCCAGAACCTACACACATGACATAAGATAAGATTGAACACCCCCCAAAAGTGACCAAATATTGATATGGTCAAGATTTGAGATCTGAAAACTAAATTGAAAAACCCCAATAGCTACCACTCAGTTGTAGGGTTGTCTATAGGAATTTTTTTTAAATGTTTTAATTGTGTTAAAATTGGTAAATTATCTTACAAGTTTTCTTTGAGAATAAAAAAAATATAGTGAGGAATCTAATAGATCCTTCAAGGAATTAGATTCCATCAAGAAAAATCAATATCAATAAAAATTTAAGATGAAGATTCCATAAAATTTATTTAAAATGAGTTTTCTATCTCTGAAATAAGGTAATTCTGATTGTGAAAAAAATTTATGGTGATGAGGAAACTTAGAAAGAAAATTAAAAATAAGTTATCATATCTCATGAAGATGAAAATAGTGAATCTTCAAAGGATGATGAAAAATTGTGGTGAGTTTGATGATAAAGAATGAGAATCAACCAAGGAATTCACTATAAGAATTTATATATATATGTTCATAAAGGAAATTTAAAGAATAAGAGATAAAAATTCACATCTCAAGAAAAGACTTGATGATGATAAAAAAATCTAGATTGAAAAATAAATTATGGTCAAAGAAGTTGATAAGTTAAAACTTAAGAATAATAAGAAAATTAAGATCATTAATGATATGAATTTCAATATCATTATTAGGGATGAAGAGGTTGACATGTTAAAGATAAAAATTATTCAAGTTGATAAACAAGGGATAAACATAAGAATAATTTTAATAGATCTATCACAAAAGCTGGTGAAAGATATAAGAAGACTATAAAGAAAATTAAATCTAACAAGTGGTTAAATGAGTATAAAAAAAATAAAATCAAAGCACTCTTTATGTAAAAAATTATGTACATGAATAAGGGAATTCTAATGATGCAAAAACTGAAAACAAAATAATTCTTTTTGGAGAATCCAATTAAAAACATCTGTTTGGATTAGCTAAGAATTCGTAAGAAAATGAAAAACTATTCATACCTATAGAGACAAAAATTATGAAATAATATTTATACCCACTTCAAATGTACAAATAAGTTTTCTATAAAATGGTTTGGTGAAATAATCTTATTATAGGTATGAAAATGATGTTGGACAAAAACCTATGTAATAAAAAAAATTATTATAGAAGGAGATACTAAGAATACTACTATCATTGTAGTGTTTTTGTACATAAGGATGATATTTATTGGAAAAATATGTATCTACTTAGATAAAGGATAGAGAATCAACCAAGGTAGATTTTTTTATCATTTAAAAACAAGTTGTTAAGTTCAATAAGTTGAGAAGAAGAGTCTTTAAAGATTAAAGGATGTTTAAAAATGGTGTGATCAAGAAGTACACACATTAAATTAGTTCCCTACAATCCCAAAAACTCAATTAAGTCTAAATATGATATTTGACAATGATTATAAAATGAAATAATGTAAATAAAGAGAATATATTGTCGAAGTTGATTTCAAGGCATGCAAATATGAGAATTCATAGATTATTACATTGGTTTCTCTTCCCAAATGAAATTTTGTTTAAATAACCTAAAGAATTTTGAAATATATGAAGAAGGACCTATTATATTTTTAATTACAACATATTAAATATTAAAGGTTTTTTAATGGAAAAAATTAGTGAGAAAAAACTAAACTCTGAAATTGTGTTATTTATTGATGGGATGAAACATAATCTATTGAGTGTATCATAACTTTGTGATGATGGTAATGAAATGTTTTTTTATAAATAATGGATTTACATTAAATATTAAAAAATATGGGATAGTAATATCAATAGGATTAAGGACCCATGGTCACTTTTTTAGGTTGGAGAAGCCAAATATAACTGTTACATGAGTATGTAAGATGAGAATAAATTATAGCATATAAGATTTGGTTATATTGGACAAAATAGAAAAATTTAGTTAATTAGAGAAGAGGATATGGGAAACATTTTTTTTAAAATAATACATCATCACTATTTATAAAAAATTTGAAATAGGGAAGAGGGTGAATAAAAGTCTCAAGGGAATTTAGACCTAAACTAGAAAACTATTGGAGTTTTTTCACTATATTGTTTATTAACCCATGGTCAAGAATTCAATAAATGGAGATAATTACTTCATCAAATTTATTGAAAAATTTACTCAAACAAAATCCATTATTATTGGGAAAAAATATCTCAATATTTTTCTTCAAGGTTTTTGGGTTGTTGTGTTTATTAATAAAGCTAGTTGGAAAAGTTCCAATGTGTTTACTGATAAAGTGGGTTAAAAAATTGGCCCTGGAATCATTTGGAAGATATTTTTAATTTTTTTAAAAAATGGAAAAGTATGTATTTTTTTGAATGTGATACGCGATAATGTATTATTTATTCTAATCCATATAAGAATTCCATGATAGTTTAATAAGAAGTTCATGACCGTATATGAGTTACATGATAGATAGATCATGAAGTGTGTTCATGGATTCTGGATCGAAAAAATTTCATGTGGAACATCATGTAGGAGGTACATGAAGTCATTGTTCAATCTTGGTGAAGGAAATTATGTAACGGAATAATTTTCATATTGAGGGTTTGTGTGACTATAAAGGAATCTCTCAATAGATATTCATCATTTGCAGGTACATAGAGATGATTGAAGGTGGAACACAAAGGTCTTGTATTTTATGGTTCCATAAAGGATAGTAACATGTGAAGGATATTTATTAAAGGAATTAATTATAATTTTTTTTATTTGTAGGTTTATCAGGTTTCTTTTTATATTAAAGGATCCCCAAATCACTTCATTTATGGAAAACATTTAGCATGAAAGATAATTGTTGGAGAATTCTGAAATGTTAGAATAGATTTCATAGAGTATAGTAGTCCATGAAGTGTAGTAGTTTATGGTACAAGTATATTTTGAATCAAAAAACTTTATAGAGGTTTATAAGGTGGTATACAAATAATAAGTATGCATAGACAGTTTATGAGGGACATTATGTGAAAATAGTTTGTGAAAAATCTTATGTAAATCCAACCCATGAGGGATTTTTTCAAATAAAATTTTTATAGAAAAAATCATAAATAGAGTTTATGAGGGTGCGTTACATAATGGACAGTACCTATAAAGGAAGTTTGTTTAGGGATAGTTCATGAATGAAAACAATTTCTAAAGGAATTTTCCACAAGCTAAAATTTATACTGTAAAGGGTATTTTATCTAACCGATGAAAAATGAGCCTCATATCACACATATTTTAGTGTGAACTAATTCGGATCTAATTGAGATAATAATATTATTCTTCTAGAGGAGAAGTGCATTCAATTCAGTTAAGAGAACAGTGAGTTCTCAAGTGTGAAAGGTTATAAACCAGGGGGATAGTGAGTTTCCTTCAAACATTGTAAATAATGATGCACTATAGTGATTTAATTGCATCAATATATTGAATTTCTATTATTATTGTATTATACTGATTTAGGTGATCCAATTAAAAAATTTATTATGTCACTTTCATGCTTTCATTTCATTATATATTACTGTGAGAAAATAGAGAATGGAGTTTTGTTAAATGGTGAAACAATATCGCAAGGGTGAATTATTTTAATCTTTCATACCATGATTCACCCCAATATTAAGGTATTTAACTCAATTAATCCAATAATTTTCATCAAAGATAAAGGTTAAAGTTATCGAATCTATCTATATGAGAGACATTATAGTAGTTAATCACAAAGAGATTTCAATCTACGATAGAAATAATTTTCAACTTTAGAAAAATCAAATAAAAAATTACTTCCAATCATTAGGAATTTATGTATACAGAACTGAAATCCAAGGTATTTTGGTTAGTATGGACAATGAGGATTCATTATAATAAGGCCATAAATAAATTCATTCTAATACATAATGTATCAATGCTTTAGTGAGATCTTTTTCTGAAACAATCTACATGAAGGTGATATCCTGTAAATCATATCATTTCATGAGGTAAAAGATGACTAATATCTATGAAGGTGACTCAAAATTTCATGAAGAAAAAATATAAGTTCTATTGAACAATTATGAGTACTTGATTATGAAGTTTAATGAATTAGTTAATTCATTATTTGATTAGATGAAAAATATTATGGAGAACATGCGTGGTCTTGGAGAAACCCTCGATGATGTAAATTTTCTCAAGCACATCCTTAGAATATTATTAACATAGTTTAATCCAAAAGCTTCTATGATTAAGGATAATAATATAAAGGATCTGACATTGGGTAGTTTACATGGTACTCTTGGTGAATATGAAATGAGGAATGATGATAATACGACTGTGGAAAATGGATAATCTTAGGAAGTGACATTCAAAGAATTAAAGAAGCTCTCCATAGAGGATGATTGGGCCGAAGAAGAATTGGATGAAGTCATATCATTACTTTACTCAAAAATACAAAGAGTAAAAGGAAAGTTTAAAGGGAAATTCCCACTCATGTGTTGTCGATATAGAAAGGATGGTCATTATGTAGTAAAGTGTACCAAGAATTTTCTAGAAAATAATGAGGAAGTTGAAGTTCCTGTGAAAACATCTTCTACCAATGTGAATGGAAGAATGATTATGAATTAAAATTTCCTTAATTATAAGAATTTAAATTCACAGGAGGATAATAGTTTAGATGAAATAGTGGTATAAGAAATTGAGTACTATAAAGACCACAATTATGATGATCTCATGGATATTGTAGGAAATTCCCAGAAAAGGTAAGAGATAGATGACAATGATAAAGAAATAAAAGGAAGAATTAATCTATAAGTAGAATTGGGAGATACTATTGAAGAAATAGATGTTTGGGGAGAAACAAATGAAGAAATATAATAGAGTGGTTCTTGATTCCAAAATTTATATTCAGCATCAAGAGGATGAGAAGTTAAAGTTGAAGGAAAAGTTCGAAGAAATAAAATCTTAAAAGATAGAAAACTCAGGGAAGAAAGTTGGGTATAAGATCCAGATAGAAGAGTATACCTATATTATTGACCATTTTAATAAATCAACAAAATATCAAGATAAATGAATCAAAGTTATAGAAGGATAAATTTTCAGTCTATGATGAAAAATAGAACATCAGAATACAATCATTATTTCAAACATGGCATCATAACGTTAGATTGAATGGGATGCATAAAAAGTAAAAGTGGAAGATATAGGTCTATTTAAACAGTCATAGGTTTTTAGGAGAACAAAAAGAAACATTAGAATTAAAATATTAGTATGGGGCTTGATCAAAAATATAAATCTATGGTAATTGACATTAGACCACAATAACCCACTCCAAAGTCAAAGGTTTATTTGGGTATTACTCAAAATAAGAACACTCATAGTCCCCACGATACAATTGGTAATGCATCAAATAATCACAAGAATACACCTTGTATTAAGTGTTATTATTGAGAAAAAATTGGGAACTCTTAAATTTTTTGTTTCATAGCCAAATGGTACTAGAGGGGAAAAGAGTAATGAAGGTAGTTGAGTAGAGTTTTATATTCAAGGCATGATATTGATGGTGACTTATTTTAGTTTTTAGGATTTGTATATATACTAAATATATCTCATTGACAATATAAAGGAATGTTCCTTTGAACATCTGAATTAGTAGTACAAAATAACTCAAACCATCAAGAGTGATAAAAATAATAAATCTTTTTGTATATTTGTAAGATAAAGTTGGTCCATCATTATTTGAGGAAAAAAATGCCACCAATTAACACCAAGTGTGAAGTCAAAATGATGTATAAAAAAGAAGAGATATGAGAATTTAATGACTATATATATTTCAATGAAATAATTAGTTCATGTTGGTACATGGATCATTTACAATGGATTTACTACCCATATGATAAAAAATAAGGATCTTGTCATAAGAATCAAGTGTGATATTGATGGTGTTGTTAGATTTGGTAAGGATGAGGGATTAAAGATTATTGGATTAAGGAAGTCTAAATTTGGGAGAAAATATATAAGGCATATAGATATCTTGGCTGTTGAAGGTCTCATTCACAATATGTTAAGAGTTAGTCAACTATGTGACTTGGTCCTGTAATAAACTTTTACAAGAGGATATCTATCATTAAAATAATGGATAGTGTAACTATTATTCAAGGAAAGTTCATGAAGGGGAATCTATAAATTTTTAGTGGATAATAATACATGTGATTTACATCCAAGGAATAAGAAAATAGGTTGTGGAATAAATGAAATATCAATTTTAGACAAAATTACTTGAAAGATATGATGAAAAATGATGGGGTATGAGTTCAACCTAAATTTTCACTTAAACTTACACACACATGTGATATTTTTTGAAAATAAAAAATTATCTAAAAAAATACAAGGGAAAATATTACAATTCAACATGGGTTCATAAACCAGTGCATGTTGATGTGTGTGTACCTATATCACCAAGAGTTATTTATGGGAAGAGATATTACATTATATTCACTGATGATTACAGAAGGATGACATGCTTGATGGTCATCACCTATAAGTTCAAGGTATTTAGTTGCATTACTCCACATTAGAGGAAGGATGAAAAGGTTATAGGTATAAAATTATGATTTTTTGGACTGATAATGGCATATAGAATGTAAAAATCTAGATGAAGGATTATCTTGAGAAATATGGGATAATGAACCAAGTCACATTAGTAAGAACCCCTTAGCAAAATATCATTGTTGATAGGATAAATTGGATCATAAAAAATATGTTCAAAATGATTATAATTGAAAAATACCCACTATAAAAGTTTTGTAAAGAAGTAGTTGTAGAATCGTTCTACATTTCTAATAGAGATTTGTTGCGTTTGAGAGAAGAAAAGATTCCATATGAGATGTGTTATGGAAATAAACTAACACTAAAATAATTTCAAATTTTTAAAATAAAATGCTTCATTCTCAATAAGGATAAATATAGAAAATTTAATTCTTGTGGAGTCGAAGGGACTTTTCTTGGAAATTATTCTAAGAGAAAGGAACACAAGTGTTTCAATAAGAGTCTTGAAAAGGTTATTGAGAGAAATTATGTCACTGTTGTGGATATTGAGAAACTATTTTAGAAAAAAATTGACTAGTTTATAAAAGAAATAGATGTGGAGGTGGGTAAATCAATGGGTGCACAAGGGGATGATGAAAATTTATAAAACTACACTGATGTTGACCTTAATGAAGTTAGACCTTTATCTATATTGAAAATATAGAGAAGGGATGAGATAGGTGACTAGAATATCATTAGTGTCTAGAAATCTATAGTGAAGATGAGGATAATAAATTCTCTACAAAAAAACATCTCTCTTATCACAAGTACATATAATGTGTTTTTAAGAAACTATTAAAGAATATAATTAGGTTCATATGATGAATTAAAAACTTGATCAAATTAAAAAGAACCATCCATCATATATTATTCTAAGGATTCCAAATAATAAAATCATTGAGACCAAATGAGTTTTGATCAAAAAATTGAATTAATATGGAATAGTGATTTGATATAATGAACGAATAATGTGAAAGGGTTACTCTTGTATGAAATTTATCAATGTGGATAAGACATTTTTTCTTATGGAAAGGCTGGAAACTATTGGATTATTCTTGGACATAACAATGAAACAAATATTAAAGGTATTCTAGATAGAATTAAGTAAGAATCTATAAATGGGGTAGTTGAATAACATGTGTACATAAATCAGATAAATGTTTTTCTTATCCATGAATATGAGAATAACGTTTTCCAGCTGAAGAAGGTGTTGTATATGATAAAGTAGGAACCAAGAGCATGGTATTCAAGATTGGATCAATATTAGAAGAATCTCATTTTCCAGTGTGGTGGAGTTTATTAAAAGATATATATACATAATGAGAGTTATCAAAGGATTATAGTGTTATTATATATAGATTACATAATCTTTGGTGGATCAAACAAATCATAGTGAAACTAGTTTATTAAATTCATGAGATGTGAGTTTGAGATGTTGATGATAGGTGAGTTTAATTTTTTTCTTATCCTACAGGTGATGTAAGGAAGGAATGAAAAATTCACATATCAATATAAATATTCTAAGGAAGTTTTGAAATAAATTGGAATGGATAATTATAAAGTATTGACAACCCCAGTTGTCACCAGGATGAAGTTTTCAAGGGATAATGATGGAAATGAGGTCAATGTCATAGAATACATGCATATCATAGGAAGCTTATTATACTTAATATAAAAACTACCTAATATTGTGTTTGTTACTTTTGAAACTAAAATATATAAATGTAATCCCTAAAAATATACTTTATTGCAATGTATATAATACTATGATATATCAAAGGAACAATAGATTTCATTTTTCATTATAATGAAATATCATAACATTAATTTAATGGATATAGAGATGCAGATTGGTATGGATTAACAGATGATTAAAAGTCAACATTAGGTGGTTAATTTTATCTTATAGGATTGTGTATTTCTTAGCATTGAAAGAAACAAGACTTACTTTTATTGAGTACTGTAGATTCAGAATATGTTGTATCCACTCAAGCTTATAAAAAACTACTATAGATAAAGCAACATCTTGAAGATGTGGGAGTTGAAGCAAAGTCTCCAATCAGAATCAATTATGATAATTTATGTGTTATCAATATTAGAAAAACTCTACTCTATTATTATAGGAAAAAGAAAATTAAAATTAAATATAAATTTATAAAGGAGAAAGTGGAGAATGGTTTGGTAAATTTAAAGTATGTTCCCACATAACTTCAAGTCATAGATATCATAAAAAGGATTTAACCAAGGAAGCATTTGAGAGGCATTTAATGGAACTTGAAGTCCATTAGACACCCCATTGTTAAATAGTGTAGATGTGGAACTCCCACTCCATGAGGTATGTTAGAAATTTACCTATATATTGATAAATATTTATTCCCATTTGAAAACCACAATGGAGTTACATTTAGGTTTATTGGAAAATGGGGAGAAGTATTGTTCATAAAAGTGTAAGAGATTGCTAAAAAAGTTCTACAGGGGAGAGTAACATTGGTCAGGTGGTATTTTATATTAAATAAAGGGGAGAAATAATTTAGTTAGAGTGGATAAATAATATGGTGTTGAATCTGGAATTTAATTACATAAAAATCATGAACATAGTGAAATAATGACCTTTGTGTTTGTGATGAAACTGGTTTACCAAGTACGGTGTCTTGAGATTTCTTTTTATAAAATAGTACCATGAGCTGAATGATGTTCTATAAAGTAGTATAAAGAGCTAAAAAGTTAATCATTGATAATATTTTCATGTTACTCTTATTTTTTTATAGTAATCTTGTCTTATGTGGGATTAGTGTACATGTTTACTGAGTATTTGGTTATTATCTAGAGTTGTAGAAGGAAAATATTGTTTCATGAAAAAAGTACACAATATTTTTCAAAAATTTTATTAATAAGTTTTAAATGTTGTCAACAAACCCAAAGTTGGATATTTTTAAGAAAAATTACCTTAAGATATTTATTCATGGTTTTTAGGTTGTTTTATTTTTTGATAAAGATGATTGATAAAGTTCTAGTTGGTTTATTGATAAATAAAGTTTACAAAGTGGTTTTCAGAATCATTTATAAGTGATTGGAAATTTCATGAAAAAATAACAAAGATTTATTTTCATGAAGGTTCTATGTGGCCATTTAGTACTTTAACAAACCAAGGTAGGAAGTTCATGATAGTCTATAAAGTAGTTTACGAGCACATATGAGTTACGTAGTAGATAGATCATGAAGGGAGATCATGACTAGTGGATTTTAAAAGGGGTACATGGGCAGAAAATTGAGTAGGAAGTACTTGAATCCATGGTATAATCTCAATGAAGGAAATTTAGAAAAGGTATAATGTTCATGTATAGGTTCCACATGACTATAAAGGAAACTCACAATAGAGATATGTCATTTGTGAGAATATGACAATGATTGAATGTAGAATAAAAAGGACTTACTCTATGTAGTTTCATAGAAGAGATTCATATGCAGAGTAGATTTTTTGAAGGGATTAACCATGATTCTTTAATTAGAGGGTTTATCATGGTTATTTTCCAATAAAAGGATCCCCTAACGAATTTATTGATTGAGAAAAACTTATCATGGAAGATCATCACTGGAGAATTCTGCAAAGTCAGAAGGGAGTTTTCAGAGTATAGTGGCATGTAAAGAATAATAGTTTATGGTGAAAGTACAACTATAAAGAATTAAACACGAGGGATATTCCTAAAGTGGTTTGAAAAGAAGAAGTATGTAGAGGTATTTTTTGCAAGGATTGGTTTTTGAGGAATATTATGTGAATCCTGTTCATGAGGGTTTTTAGAAGAGGCTAGTTTATGAGGGATACTTCATGAGGCTGGTTTATGAGGGACTTTCATGAAATTAGTTTCCAAATTACAAGGTAAAAGGGAGTTTGTGAGGTGTAGTATGCAGTGAAAAAAATCTGGAAAGGAAATTTGTGTAGGGAAAATTCTAGAAGGAGAATGATTCATGAAGAAATTTTCCATGAACCAAATTTTACATGTTAAAGGAGATTTTATCTCACCGATGAGAAATTAACCTCACGTTACACCTATGTTAGTGTGAAACAATTTAGATTTAGTTTTGAATATAATAATATTCTTCTATAGGAACCATGCATTCACTTAAATTGAGATTATAGTGAGTTCTCATGTATGAATGGTTATAAATCAGGGGGAAAAGTGAGTCTATTCCAAAAATTTCAAATAGCAGTGTTCTTTACTGATTCATGTACTTGGTACATTTCCTTTGTATGATCCTTGGATTAGCTTAGTTTGGGTGAAATAAGTAATTTTTTTTCATGTATCTTATATTATTTCATTTCATTATATATTTTTGTGAGAAAAATAAATAAGGGAGTTTTGTTTAATGATGAATAAATATCACTAGGGGGAATTATTTTAATCTATCATACCTCTAATTCCCCCCCTCAGTGTATTTAACTCATTGTGGAAAAAATTATGTTTATGTATTATAAATATATATTATTAAGCATGTTTAAAAGTTTTAGGATATCATATGTGAAGTAAATTAGTTCTTATCTAAATATGATGAGATATGATAATAGAAGTTAGTACAACAACACAAATGTTTTAGAATATCTTGATAAACATATAATAAGACATGAATTTAGTTCAACTTAAACTCCATAATAAAATGAAGTGACTAAAAGGAAAATAATATCCTTGTTAATATATATACAACTATACTAACATAGTATGAAACATTAAGATATTTATGGTTTTAATCTATCACTACTGATAGAATTATACAAAATAGGTTATTATTAAGGAAAATTTTAGTTATTTCTCCATATTAAATATAGTTTAAGAAGAAGGAAAATTGAAAACACTTTAGAGTGATTTTGAATCTATTTATAATCAAGGAGAATGGAAAATGTGGTGGAACATTTGATGAGAAAGTAAATGATGGAATATTTATTGCCTATATTCCAAATGGAAGTTCATATAGATGTTATGAAAAAAAATATAAGATGATAATTGATTGAGATGATGTGAATGTATTTTAAAATTAAAATGATCTCAAGTAATATATTATAAATGATGATGAAGATGATGTTATAACTAATGAACCTACTATACAACCTAAAGATAATGTAGGAATTCTTGATAATTATGCATATTTAGATTACTTAATTTATGAGGCTATGAATTTAAGAATCGTATTTATAAATACAATACAAGGAAATAATGTTAATGAAAAATATACCATTAGAGATTATAATCAAGGGAAAACACTAGAAAAAAAACCATAAAAACTAGTACACTAGTTTATTTTTAAATATTGAGCCCCAAACAGTTGATGAATCCTTTGATAAAAAATAATGTATTAAATAAATTAATGAAGATCTAAATCAGATTGAAGAAAATTATAAATGAGATCTTATACATAGGACTAAAGAAAATAATATCATTAGCACAAAATGGGCCTTTAGATATAATATGATTGAAAAAGGTGAGGTTACAAGGAATAATTGTTTTATAATGTTACTCACAAATTGAAGGAATTTATTTTTATTAAACATTTTCCCTTATAGATACACTTTAGACTATCAAATTTTTTCTTTCAATTATCGTAAAAATAAATTTAAAAGTCTATCAAATGGATATAAATTATACCTTTTTAAATGGTAATATAAATGAAGAAGTTTATATAGATAAAATTGAAAAATTTATACTTGATGAAGATGGTGGTAAAGTGTGTAAATTGAATAATTATTTATATGGGTTAAATAAATCTCTAAGATCTTGTAATTTCAAGCTGGATGAGTATTTGAGAGGCATGTATTTTAGAAAAGGATAAGGAAAAAATAACTTGTATGTGACGAATATGAACACTAAATCACACATTGTGATTTAAAATTTTTATGATATAGTCTTTTCTAGTAAATAATAAAAATAATGTGAAGTGTTTTACAAATAAATCAGCAATAAATTTGAGATATCCTTACTTGTAGAGATGAATTTCTTATTTGGGTTGTAATTAACCAAACTACTGACCACCTTTTCATATCTTAAAAAAATATTTCAAAGAGTTATTAAGAATATCTATTATGAAATAATCAATAGGATTTTATACACTAATTAAAGGGGGAATAAAGTTGAGTAAATATGATAAATTGAAGGTTTTCAATTTAAAAAAATTCTGAAATTTTATTGGTAGTATTTTATATTTGGTTTCCTCAAGAGAAAAGATTTATTTTTCTATCACTCTCTATGCTTGGTATCAATATAAACCAAAGGAATAACATCCATTAGAAGATAATATAATTATGAGATATGTTAAAAACAATTTCAATTATTGAACAATTTTTTAAGAATAGAGGTGATTTGGACTTACAAGGTTTTACTAAAGCTGACTGGACTAGTCATTTTGATTATATAAAGTACACATAAGGAGAGAAAGTTTTTGTTGGTGGAAGATAAGTGGAAAAGAATTATACGAATAAATCACCATTCAATTTGATTTCTATTGAAGGTCATTTTGAGTTTCATTAAATCTAAGTATATTAATGCATCAAAGGCAGACTCACAAATCAATTGAATAAAGAGTCACAACCATCATCATCATATTTTAATTTCAAAAAGTGCAGGTCTACAAAAAAAATACATGGAACAAAAGAAAAATGAGAAAAATATAATCATAAAATTAAGGAGGTCAAAAATAATGCAGGCTAAGTGTATCCCCACTAACAAGGTTCACCACCTCAGTCGGTAGGTAACTCTTGTGTGGAAAGCATGTAATACTTGTCCCTTGAATGAACATTGATGTGAGAAAATATGAAAATTTGTAGGAATAAATAGGATTAAACATATTATTAAATATATATAAATTTTCCATGCAATAAAAATGTATTTATAAATTCTTATCAAATAATCACTCAATTTATAGTAAAGATATTTTATGATTAAAATATAATTTTTCTTCAAAAACATTTTTATTAATATTTCAAGGAAATAATATAATTAATTTTTGGAACTTTGAGAAATAATTTTTTTAATGGAATATAATTTTTTTAAATCAGAATATCAAAATTATCTTAGGGTTAAATTTTTTATTTTTTCTGAAAGGATTGATTTTTTCAATGAATAGCAAAAAATATCGATTTTGTAAAACCTAAATTTAATTTAATTAAATTAATTAATTTAAAAATACCATTATTTTCTGAATTTGATTTAAAAGTAACCTAAGTATTATTTAGTTATATAATATAATTAATTACATTTAAATTATATTTATATCATCTTTTGGTATAAGTACATTTTTAGATTTAAAAACACATTTTTCTAAAAAACAGTTTTCATCACGTTTTACGGTTTTAATTTTAAATTAAATTATTCCAATTATGTGAATTGAATTTGAAAAAATGGATTAAATTTATAATTATAATAATTAATATTATTTAATAAACTCAACTTAATTTTTGGTCATAGTGGATATTAAAAACAGTAAAAAAATATCACCACAACTAAGGTTAAAACTGGTTTACTAAGGGGTTAAACTAAAGAGATAAGGATTAAAATGAACTAAACAATTATTCAATTCCTATTTTATGGAAATATTTAAACCCTACAACATATTATATTCAATAATGGTTTATTTTGGATCCATTTTGTGTGAATAATACATTTATATATTTTATTCTTTTAAAAAGTTCCAAGTGGGTCTTCTTCCCCACTTATAAAATGACACACACTCTACTATCCTATAAATAATTAAGAATAATTTTTTAAAATAATACATACCATAATACCTTCCATAAATACCTACACACGATCTATAATACTTGGTTTAATTAGAAAACAATCCTAAGAAAGCTTTAATATAAACCTAAAAAGGTTGTCCGGTGATGAGGTATAATTATTAACCATGTGTTTTCATTTTATTTCTTATTCCAACTAATTCCAATATTATTAAACCACGATGATATAATAACATAATTAAATATAATATAATGATAACATTATTATGTTAATTTCATAACCTATATTCATCTCCTATTCCATCAAATGGGAAACAAAACCATCATTCGTGTGTATGGATGACCACCACCTCGCAAATTGATATAATTCATTTTCTATAATTTCACCTCATGGATGTTTATGGTGACAGATTAAATGTATATATATGAAATTAATAAAATATTTAACATTTTTTAAAAGTAATATTCCACATATATTTTTAACTTTCCATTTATATAAAAATGATAATAATGTTCGTGTGTACATGTGGATTACCACCTCTACTAAGCGATGCAATTAATTTTTCACTACCAAATCACATGGATGGTATATATAATTAAATTTATGGAAATAATATATTATTTATGATATAATTATAATTATTTAAATATAAAATAATAATTACCTAATTTCCATCATGGTCATTGAAAAATAGAAATTTTACTCATGCATATGTACGACCTACCATCTCCATGATCGTAATATAGTTAATTTTTCATAACCATATTTCATGATTAGTTTTAAAAGTATAATTGATAAATAAAAATGATAATTATTTCATTATTATTATTTTTTATATGATTTAATAATGACCTATTTGACCATATTCAACTTACAGAAGTCATTTTGGATATATGAGTTGAATATCATCAAAACATCCGATGTGTAATTAATTGATTAAGTAATTAAATATGACATGGTAAAAAATAAAATAAAAGAAATAATAAGCTTTAAAAGGGTTATTAATATATTAAATAATTAAAATGAGTTTATTGTTCAGGATGATAAGTGTAAATACCCTAAACCTTGTAGCCCATAATCTATAGTTACTTTATTACATTGGAAAAAAATACAAGTAATCACATAAAAAAGGACCTAATATTTTAGTAGTATTAGTAAACTATATACATACTTGAAATTCAAATTACAATTGAAAACATAAAATACTACAATTTTTTTCTTCAAGTGAATCATTATTTCCTATTTCATTACCCTGCATATTAATTACAATACACTTCTTGGAATCCTGGGGAAAGAAAACATAATAAAGGGGTGAGATAAAATTCCCAGTAAGGGTATGAATATAGTGGAATATATAATTAATAAATAAGAAATAATCAATATATTAAGGTAAATAAATGAAACACATGTTATTCAATCAATTACTTGAGCATATTATGGTAGGAATAAATGATGATCAAATAATTCCATATGAATAATCACATGATCCTAAAAGTTAACCATGGATATTATAAATAATATAATAATAACATGTAATATTAATATCTAATATCATAATGAGTAAAATAATAATTCTTAACATCATAACAATACCACCAAGGCCTCTTTCCAAGATAACTTACATAAATGGGCAAGGACACTTCCAAAAACCCAAGATAGTTTGTATCATGAGACCAACCGATGAATTGAGGAGCTATAAAGGGCCTTTCACAACAATTACTCAGTCTAATGAATTAATCATATGAAAGGGGTAAAAAAATCAATATAAACATTCATATTAGAAAACTAGAAAATAAAATGTTAATACTTTCCCCAACTAATAAACATAATCATAAACCATCCCGAGTAATATGGTGAATGGTAATAAAATAGTACATCCCCGTCAGACTGATCATTAACCATCCATTAAATAATAAGTATGGTAAACTTAAAATATATCCCCAGTGGATCATAATAACACTAAAGGGTTGATGTTGTTGATGAATAGAAGTACCACAAAAGTTTTATTTAAATCATTCTTGAAGGAAATAATATTTTAACATTGAAAATATTTTTAAAACTAAAATAAAAAAAATAATTTTGAAAATAATTTTATTTGAAATTAACCTTTTAAAATTATAAAGGAATATTTAAAAAATTTATTGGTAATGATGGTGGAAAATTCTATTCATTACATACACATTAAAACATATATTATTTTCATTCATTCATTATTTCATTGTTATTATTATATAAGAGACCATGATGGGAAAAGATCAGAGGAAGATACAACATAGAGAGAGATGGGGAACCCTATAGGAAGCTACGAAGGCCTAAAGTAGTATAGAACTAGGGTGTCACCACTGATCATGTTCTTGCTTCAATTGGAAAGGAGAGCACATCCTCAAGGAGAAAGATCTGAATTCCTTGTGAAGCGATGCCGACAAGATGATCGACATACTTATTAACCTCCCTAAAAGTGTGCGAGAGGATAATGCCATTACAAATTAGCCTCTTGAGACTTCTCAAGAAGTAGTGAAGGGACCAGGGAATGATCTGCTTGTCATGCATGGAGTTATACAGGATGAGGGATTCTGTCTCGATTGATGAAAGATCAATATTACGACATTTTCGGAGTTGGAGGCCCATAAAAATTTCCATAGCCTCGGCCAGAAGAGAGTGGCCTCTACCAAGGTGAATAGAGAAAGAAAGGACCACCTGTTCTGATGGATCTCAGACAACACCACCACCTTTCATATCATTCAATGAACATTATCCATCAAATTTGAACTTCAAATCGGACGGATGGGGTGACCACCGAACCTAGTGACCAGAAAGGGTGGGATGTACCATTTAAGATACCACTTGTAGGGATTAGAAGGATAAGGCCTCGTGCCACTTGTTGAAATCATGAACCATATCCAAAATCAGGAATTTGATTCTAGCCACCAAGGACCTTCCAGTGGTCATAGAACCCTCATACCTATATTTTTTCCAAACCATCCAAATACACCAGCAACCCGAAGCAAGGATGATTACACATGATTTTCTCTCTGGCCCAACATCCTTGGAACCATGTAACCATTAGTCTAGAAAGGGAAGGTCCCTCAGTGAAGCGACCAAAACACCTATGAAGTCACTAAATGATTTCCACATGAAGTGAACCCACTCACGGTCGAAGAAAAGGTGGGTCGATCTCTCCTCCATTGGTTCGCTACAACTTAGGTAGTGTAAAGACATGAAAATACCAGAGCACCTCACGTTCTTATATATTGATAAATATCTGTTACTGATACACCATAGAAAAAAATTGATTTTGGAGGGAACATCCTTAAACCATAAGGATGATCCCCATGGGTCCTGGTGGGCTTCACTAGAAGACACCCTCCTATAGTCCTTGGCTGAAAAATCACCAAAATACGATGCATAATAGATACCTTGTTCTCGTTCATCTGTGATATTGATCATGTCAAAGGCCAAGCATTGATTGATTTCCAAAACCACATTGATAAATTTTGGGAATCTACTCACCTGTTTGAAGGTTATGTGTGTAACTGGACAACATGGAAACTCGAGGACAGTTCCCACCCAATTGTGATGCCAAAAAGAATATGTTACCCGCACCACAATCCACCTAGAGTGAGAACAGAGAGCCAAGATGTGGGAGCCAATAGAAGTACAGAGCAGCGATTGTTGTGCATTGGAACAAACCCCCCACCATTCATCCGTATGGACATGAACCTTCCCCATAGAGAGAGACCCTCGATAAACCCCCACTCCAGCTTTGTCTGCATGTCGATCAGCGCATCCAAGATACTGTTGACCACAATATCACCCTCTTGGATCAGACTTGAATGACTCTTCCATGAAACCCAATGCTTACTCCTCTCCTTGTGCGCATTCCAATTAAAAGAAAACAGAATAGAATAAATCTTGGTAATCACACCCTTCGGGACCTTGGAGGCTGAGAGAGCATGGTAAGGGATGGAGGATAGAATGTTGTTGGCCAAGGTGATCCTACCCCTAAAATATAATAAGTGGTTCTTCTAATTATGGATATTCCCTATGATTCCCCCCCCCCACAATGGAATCAAAATGCTTGATGCGTTCTCTACCAGGGGTCAACGGCGCACCCAAGTACTCCATGGGAAAATAGATATGCCACATACCAAGGATCCTGCGCAAGGGGGCCACCCTACTGTTAGTACAACACCCAGGGACATAAAACGTGCTCTTCCTAAGGTTCACCACTTGACCACTCCAATGACCATACTCATCAAGGACTTTATTGAGCCCATAGATAGACTTCAATCCATAGTTCATAAAAACAATAGTGTCATCTAAAAACATCAAATGGGTAATATTGAATGCCCTAGGATTGCACCGTTATAGCCCGATGAAGCCATGCATGAAGGCCCTATTGAGAAGACGACTGGAGAAGTCCTAGGAGAGAATAAATAGACTTAGGGATAGGGGATCCCCCTGTCTAAATCTATTCACAACCTTGAAAAATACATAGTGTCTTCCCATGAAATGGATTTCTAAACACGGAGAGAAAAAGCAGCAGAAAATTAAATCAATACCCCAAGAGGAAAATCCCATACCTATTAAGATCTTGATGATAAATGCCCATTCCAACCAATAATATGATGTGTCCATATCCAGTTTAACCACTGTTGGTTGGAGTGGATACTCAAGAGGGGGTAAATTGAGTTCCAATTAAAATTTCTATTAAAAACTTTTAGGATTAAAATCCCCCAAATTAAATGGCCCAGTCAATTAAGGTAGTAGAGATATAAGTGACTTATTATTCAACATGTTTCTCAACGTTTTATTACTCCTCAGTAGAATCAGTATGAGAACTAATTCCACTTTTGAAACAAGTTTATTAAATGAATCACATCTTCTCACTAACCAGAACTAACTAACAGTGTGAATGTAAAAATTGATTTTTGTCTTTGCTAATATAATCACAACGGATAAATGTAAAACAATGTAATGGAAATATGAACACAAAAACTTAAACAAGAGGTTCAATCTTAATTCAAGACCTAGTCCTCTCCACTTGGTGATCACCTGCCACCAAGAAATTATATTAAGAATTGATACACAGCCTGTATCAGGATTTACAATATTTTTCACAAACTGTATAGGTTTTGAAACCTCTACAATAGTTATACGTGGGAAAAATTTAACTACCAAGCCACACCAGGCTTCTTCCATAGTTATAGGTGGGAAAAAATTGTAAAGAGAGTTTGGTATGGGGATTTTCAGTATCCCTCAGTTCAAGCACAAGAGTCAGTGTGTGAAACACAGACACACTACTCAAAAATGTAAAATATTTATACAAAATAGAGATAAAGATAGTAGTGATAAGTTTAGAATGCTCCATTGTGTTGGCAGATCAGCTCTGGACTTATTGGTACGAGGGAAATGAAGTTTTGGTCCTTCTCTGCAAGTTGGATCCAAAAAAGAGTGTCACAACTTCCAGGTTCTCACTTCCAGATGTAAAGATGATCAGATTCATGGGTTTGAAGCTCTTTGCAGCACACCACCACAGCTTAAAAAAGTTTCTTTCAATAGTTCTTCGTGAAGCTCTCTGTTCTTCAGAATGAGTGATTGAGTGTTCTTCTTCAGATTGTGTATGTTTCTCTCTTATGAGTGTTCTGTGTATGATCAATATGTCCACACTTATTTTTATTATCTGTCTCTACACATATATATATGTACACTTTTCATCTCAGCTTCTTGGGTTTGGTTCAGCATAGGCCAACAAGAAAAATGTTTCAACCACGTATGGTCTTTCTCGTACATCATACTGTCTCCTGATATGCCTGCAAATAACATTAAATAATTTCAGGTGCAATAATTTGTCCAGACATGACTGTTATAATAATAATAATAATTGGTAAAGAAAATAATAGAATATCATTAGACTGGTAGCAGATGTATGTCACACGGTAGACTTCAACGGTAGCCTCTACAACTATGGACTTCATCTGTAGGCTCTCTAACTGTAGGCTTGTAACGATGAACTTTGTGTAAGTGGATGTCTTGTAACGGTAGCTGTTAATCTATGTAACAGTAGATCCTCATCAGTGGACTTCATCGGTAGGCTATTCAACTGTGGGCTTCATCAGTAGGCTTGATCAGCGGTAGACTCCAACAGTAAGCTTCTAACGGAAGCTTTGTAACATCAGACTACTTCAATAGAGACCTTCCCAATGGTAGACTTATCTCAATAGGTAATTTCATTAACAGTGGAATATGTCCATCAGTAGACTTTGAACAACAGTCGACTATCTCGACAGTAAGAGTTGTCTAGCGGTATCCTTCTACAAACGGTAGACATGTCCAACTATAGACTTGAAAAGTGAGGTTCTCAATAGAAGACTTGAGAAAGAGTCTGACAGTGAACTTATAACAGAAGCCTTGTCACATCAGTGACCTTATGACGGTGACTCTTTGTCTGTGAGCTATAACGGTGACTTTGAACAGAAGACTCTAACCAGTAGCCTTTAACAGTGAACTTATACTTAGAAAAATGTAAACTTTAAGCTGATGCAACAAAGTCATGAGACTAAGAGTATACTTTGTTCAAGATAAACAATATAAATACAGATTAAAAGGGTTAGAAAATGGATTAATATATCATGTTTAATTATTTAAACATGATTTTGGATTATCAAAACAGGTGAGTCCAACAATATTCCCCTTTTTTATAATCACAAATTATGCCAGTATGTATTAAAGATAGATATCATATATAATACAGTTACTAAACATAGATCAAAAAATGTCTCAAGTATTAGAGATTAATAAGAGTGTACAACCAGAAAATATTGGTACATCGTATCAGAGAGAAAGGCAGAAAAGATTCAATTATAGAATCAAATTATCACAATATTTATTAATCACATTATTAGTCTAAAATTAGAAAAAATATTTATCCTCCTTTGTGATTAGCAAAAAGAAACACAAAATTGAGAAAATCGAGAAATCTCGTATTAATGAAAGTACATTATATGACCCAAAAAGAATACAGATTCCCTATCAAAATACATAAACAGACTCAATTCACATCATCCGTATGTAATGGATCTTTCTCTTTGGAAGAAGAAGATGAAGGATGAGCTAGTGGATCAGCAGGTTTAGGAATTGCTATAGGAATGACTGGAGGGGCAGCAACAGAAGGTCCTATGGGTCTGTAGTGGGTATCTCTCTGAGGGATCAAGGGAGTAAGGCTTTTTATAGATTCAGTAGGAGACATCGTGGAAGAACAACTGGGTTGAGATGCAGGTAAGGTAGGAGGTATGATTATAGGGGTACAATCCACATGGAGAAAGGGTAGAAGAAGGTTTCTGAAATCCATAATAATGATTCCTCCTCTTTCCATAGCAGATAAAAAATCATCTTTATTCTCCAAAAATTTATCCAAAGCAGGGGTCAATTCTCTTAGTTTTCTGAACTTCTCCCTGGATGCTTGATTCACTAGAAGAATCTTCATATTATTTATCAAAATCTTGAAGTGGTTGGTCATTTGGTGCTTGGTATAGATCTTCTCAAAGTAATAATCTACTTTATTCTTAATGGCTTCATGAGTAGAAGTAGTTACTTGCAAGTGTTCACGAACAACACTATTGACTTCCCTGGTGGTAGCAAGTATCTGAGAATCAGAGGTGCCAATGGTAATGGCCTTAGCAAGTTCTTCCTGGATCACATTTATGATCTGGTCAATGTTCATAGAGGAGCTAGATGAGGGAAGGGGTTTGACCAAGAAGACTACTGTCTCTTTGAAAGACTGAGTCAAGTTACCAATCACCTTCTGAACAAGTGCATACTGACTATTCATATGTTCTTTAACTTATGTCTTAAAAGCCTCAAAAAATTCCACAAACTGGTTGAATAACTCTTTGATATAACGAATCTCAGCATTCACTTGGTTCTGAGAACTGCTCATGGCCGTCAATGAAGCAACCGATTGTCTCAGAGCAACCACATCTCCTATCCAGCTTTCAATTTGAGTATGGAACAATTTAACCTCATCTAGTATTTCTTTCACTAGACTAGACACAACACATCCTAGAGATAGCTCCAAGGATTGCTCCACATTCTTCAGCTCTTAAATAAGGTTATTCTTCAAATCTGACACTGATTCTCTCAGTGCCTTTTTCATTTCAACTTTTAAGGAATCAAGGTCCTCCTTGGTTGCCAAATTGTTAGGCACAACTATTGAAATACTTTCAGGTAGGATAACAGAATCCCTTTGAGTTTGGTCTTCCTCATCAGAATCTCCACAATTGAGTCCAAGTATCATGTACCCTGGATCTGATAACCAACCATCTATGTAATATAGCACAGAAAATGAACCAAGATGCTCCCCCTCACTTATATCTCTCTCCTGAGTATTTTCCTCTACTTGTTCTGCTCTAGGTAACACCACAGCCTCCTCTGCAACTCTAGCAGATTCAATAACAGTTTGCACTGTTGGTTCACCAGTGGGGTGAGTCACAGCCTCCACTGAGTCATCAATGACCTTCATATCAATGGAAGTAGATTATACTCCTACCTCCTGATCAGACACTGCCTTGTCTATATTATTTATCAGAGGGCTCAAACTAAGCTCTTATTCTTCATTGTCCTCATCATCAGCTTCACCAGCAGTCTCTTTTTCTTCATCCTTATCACAAGCCTCATCTGTCTCATGAGAAGAATGATCTGACTTGGTGGCCACATCATCTTCTGAGTTTTCCTTGAAAATATTCTGAGATGCTTCCTCTTCTTCAGTGGTCTCAGTATCACTGTCCTTTAGAATGATCTCTCTTATTGGTAGTTGTTTTAGAGGGATAGCTGCTCCAAAAGCTACTTTCCTTACAGAACTATTAGGAAAATCAGGATCACTCCCATCATCAATGGGGGTGTTCTCTCTTTCATGGTCCACAACACCTTCAACTTCCTCCTCCTCATCTGAATAAACCAGTTCTGGCTCATCAGGCTTTAGACCTGGATCTCTCTTGTCTTTTGGCCTAGATGGGTGTGTAGTAGGGTCAAAATTTTCATATACCATTCCTTCACCATTCACTCATGCCTTCTTCCAGGTATTCCAGCTAAATTTCATAAATTTTCAAATCACCTTGGAGTTAAAAACACTATTCTTGGCCACTATCATCTCTTCTTGATTTCCAGCCACACCCTTTACCTTTAGCATTACTGAAATAATCTTGGCATGGAATAGGGCATTGGATTTTGAGATTTTCTTAGTCATATCCTCCAATTGTGCCATTAGTAACCTACATAGGTTAATATTCTCTCCATTCTTCAGTAAATACATCAAGAATATGTCCTGGTACTTCAGCACTACAAAATATCCTCTCCTGGGACTAATTACATGCTGAATGAATTCGAAAAAAAGCTTGTCTTCTCCATTCATCTCAGCTACAATGATCTTCCTTGATTTTCCATTTCCTATCGGTTCGTCCAGAGCTTTTTCATATTCAAAAAAATTACTATCTAGAAGAGCCACTCCAGTGTAGTAATCATATACTCCTTCATGAGGAACTCTCAAACAGGCAGCCCAATCAGCAGACGAGAAGCTGACTTCATTGCCATTGAATCTGGATATTAGCTTATACACATCATCTTCCTCTTCGAACTTCAGATATTCAAATAATTCTTTCACAATCTTCAGGTATTACGGTCCATTGTTGTTGGAAAAACATTCGGCCCATCCTTGGGCATATAGTGTCTTCAGAACTAATGAATTGCTCGACAGCAACCATTCTTCACTTAATTCCTTCTCAGCAAACATTTCTCTCTTGGTCAGATGCAGGTTGACAGGTCCCGTTGGGGTATTACTGGTCCCACTGGATTCATCTCGAGTTCTCTTTGTCCTTGGAGTATCTTCATTTACAATCGGGGGTCACTTGGTTCTAGCCATAGAGATTGAGAGAAGTTTGAGGGCTCAAACGAAGAGTTAGGGTTTAGGAATTTTGAGAGCAAGGTTTGAGATTGAGAGAGGAAGGTGGATTGAGATATGTTCATTGCCTTTGGTTTTATCATTTAGGAATTAAAACAAAATAAAATAGAAATAATGAATAAGAATAAAAACGGTTCAGATTCTCGCAAAAATAAAGACAAACAGCGAGGTATCCAATAGTGAGATATACCGGTGAGGTACAACGGTGAGGTATAACAGTGAGGTCCAACTGTGAGTTCTAAATGTGAGGTCTGACTGTGTGGTCTAACCATGAGGTCCGACTATGAGTTCTAACAGTGAGGTCTGACTGTGAGGTCTAACAGTGAGGTCCGACTGTGTGTTCTAACTGTGAGGTCCGACTGTGAGTTCTAACAGTGAGGTCTTACTATGAGGTCTAATAGTGAGGTCCAACAGTGAGGTATACTATGCTAAAGTTAATCATACCTAACTCATGTTTGATGTAATTTAACCTCTCATAATTCAAAGGCTTTGTGAATATATCAGCCAATTGATGTTCAGGGCCAATTAATTCAAGAGTGATATCACCCTTTTGATAATGATCCCTCAAAAAGTGATGTCTCACATCAATGTGCTTTGTCCTAGCATGAGATACTAGATTTTTGGAAATGTTAATAGCACTTGTATTGTCACACTTTATAGAGAGATGTTTAAATCGATATACATAGTCTAGTAAAGTGTGTTTCATCCACATAATTTGTGCACAACAACTACCAGCAGCTATGTATTCAGCTTCGGGAGTGGATAATGCAACAGAATTCTGATTTTTACTACACCAAGATACCAGTGACTTGCCTAAAATGTTAAATTTCCCAGAGTTACTTTTTCTATCTAACTTTGAACTGGCAAAATCAACATCAGAATAACTCAACAAATCAAATGATTTTCCTTTTGGATAAAATAATTCTAAGTTGGGAGTATGTTTGAGATATCTAAAAATCCTTTTTACAGCAGTTAAATGAGACTCTTTTGGATTGGCTTGAAAGAAAGCACACATGCATACACTAAACATAATGTCAGGTCTACTAGCTGTAAGATACAGTAGACACCCTATCATACCTCTGTAGTTGGTTTGATCCACTGGTTCTCCAGCTTCATCAGTATCCAACTTACAGGTGGTACTCATAGGTGTGTCACTACCTTTAATACCATCCAAAGAAAAACATTTTAAAATATCCTTAATATATTTACTTTGATTCAAAATAATGCCATTTTTATTTTGAAAGATCTGAAATCCAAGGAAAAATTTGAGTTCTCCCATTAAACTCATTTCAAACTCATTTTGCATCATTTTTGAAAAATCAGTACATAGTGAATTTTTAGAAGATCCAAAAATAATATCATCCACATAAATTTGTACTATCAAAAAATCTTTAGAAATCAATTTAATGAAAAGAGTAGGATCGACTATCCCTTTGGTAAAACCTTTTCAAATAAGAAAAGAGCTGAGCCTATCATACCATGCTCTCGGAGCTTGTTTTAAGCCATATAAAGCTTTAGATAGTTTAAAAACATGATTTAAAAAATGGGGATTTGTAAAACCCGGAGTTTGTTCAACAAATACATCCTCAACTATATACCCATTTAGAAAAGCACTTTTAACATCCATTTGATAAATTTTGAAATTCAGATGATCTGCATATGCAAGTAGTATCATAATGGCTTCTAGTCTAGCTACAGGTGCAATGTTCTCCTCATAGTCTATTACTTATTCTTGATTATATCCTTATGCAACTAGCCTAGATTTATTTCTAAATATATTCCCAGACTCATCAATTTTGTTCCTAAACACTCATTTAGTGCCTATGGTCAAGGTGTCCTTAGGTCTTTCCACTAATTACCAAAATTTGTTTATTTCGAACTGATTTAGTTATTCTTGCATAGCCATTACCCAAAATTCATCATTGATAGCATTATTAATATTTTTGGTTTCAATCTGTGAAAGAAAAGCTTGATGTTCAACCTGGTTTCTTAGATAAGCTCTAGTTTGTGTTCCTCTATTTAAATCTCCTACAACAACATCTAGAGGATGATTTTTGAGAGTCCTAATACCTCTAGGAAGGTTTGAACTAGATTCCTCATTGTTGTCTGTTGGTTTAGAATCAACAGGTGCAGATTCTGGAAAATTTCCAGAACTGGATACTTTTACAGGGGATTCACTATCCATATCATTAAGGTTCAGATTTGACAAATCTTCCTCAAGATTTTCAAGAGAGGTTTTAGGCTCATGTGGATCGGTCTCATCGAATTTGACATGAACTGATTCTTCCACACATTTGGTTTTCTTATTGAACACTCTATAGGCTTTACTTGAGATAGAATAACCCAGGAAAATTACTTCATCACTTTTGGTAGAAAAGTTTTCAAGATTATCTTTAGTATTAAGAATAAAGACTTTGCAACCAAAAACTCTAAAGTAATTAACCTTAGGCTTCATATTATTCCAAAGTTCATAAGGGTTCCTTTTTATAACAGGTCTAATCAAAACTCTATTGATAACATAACAAGCTGTATTTACAGCTTCAGCCCAAAAATAAACTGGTAAGTCATACTCATTAAGCATAGTTCTAGAAATTTCTTGAAGGGTCCTATTTCTTCTTTTTAAAACTCCATTTTGTTGAGGTGTCCTAGGGGAAGAAAATTTGTGACTATATCCATTATGTGAGCAGTAGGATTCAAACTCATGATTCTCAAACTCATGGCCATGATCACTTCTTAGGGTCTTAATTCTATGTCCACTAAGGTTTTCTACAGGCTTGGAATATTTGACAAAATAGGAACAAGCTTCACGTTTGTGAGATATAAAGTATACCCAAGTATACCTAGAGAAGTCATCCACAAGAACATAAACATAGTGATTCCTATTTAGAATTGAAAATCTTGATGGTCCAAACAAATCTATATGAACCAACTCAAGTGGTTGAGAAGTTGAAACTTCTTTCTTTGGTTTGAAAGAAACTTTGTGTTGTTTTCCCTTTTGATAGGGATTACACACTTTATCAATTGGGAATTCTAATTTAGGTAAGTATATAACTAAACATTTCTTCGATAGCTTCCTATGTGAGTGCACATTACAGTGTCCTAATCTTCTATTCCACAACCAAGACTCTTTATGAAAAGAATTTAAGCAGGAAACATTTTGTTTGGCTATGGAATTTAAATCAACAGCATATACATTCTCATTTCTACACGTAGTGAAAACTAAATCATTTTTTGAATTAAAAACATTTCATGCATCATTTTTAAACTTAACATTAAATCCATCATCACATAACTGAGATATGATAAGTAAATTTTAATTTAATCCATCAACAAAAAGTACTTTAGAAATTAATATTGTATCAGGGTTACCAATCTAGCCTAAGCCGATGATTTTTCCTTTTGCATTATCACCAAATGTGACATGTACACCATCAACTTTAATTAGACTCTTGAAGAAAGAATATTCTCCTGTCATATGTCTTGAACATCCACTGTCTAAGTACCATTAAGTATCACAAGAACTCTTTAAACAACTTCCCTGCAAAGCAGATTAAACATGGGGTAATTTTGGTACCCAGATCGTCTTGGGTCTAGAAAGGTTTTCCAATAAAACTTTAGGAACCCATATTTGCTTTATAGGTTTTCTAAAATCATAAAACATATTTTGAGACATAAATACCTTTTTAGGTCCTTTAGAAAACTGTTTTTCAAAAGATAGTCCAGAACTAGTAGTGAAATGTCCAGATTTTGAAACAAATTTGGTTTTGTTAATTTGTCTCTGTCCAGGCTGATATCCTAGACCAGTTGTATATTTTGGAGCAATATGTTTTTCTAGAAACTGTGTCAAGGTATCCCTACCAGCAGTGAACTTCAATATATCCTTTCTTAATTGTTCATTAGATAATTTTAACTCTTTATTTTCCTTTAGCAGTGTAGCAAATTTCTCTTTTTCTATGTCCAGATTTGACTTGTAATTCACATTTAAAGAATGTTGTATTTTTAATGACTTATATTTGTCCTTGAGTTCATTAAAAGTGTCCTCAAGCATTTCACAATATTCAAATAATTCTTCCTTAGTCATATCTTCATTATTATGAGAGTCACTTTCATTCCCAAAATAATAAGTATTATGCATAGGGGAATTAATTGTTACCTCAGATGTCTCTATCATAAATCATAGATTGGAATGTTTGTTCTGTTCTGAGTCTCAAGTATCAGATTCACTCGAACTGTCTTCTGAAGCACTCCAGGTTACTTTCATAGCATTTTTATAACTTTTTCACTTATAATCATATTTATTTTTGAATTTTAACTTTGGACAGCCAGCCTTGATGTGTCCTTTTCTCTTGAATTCATAGCAGAATATATCATCTTCCTTATTAGATTTCTTCCAATCCTTCTTACACTTACCTTGTTGATCATACTTACCCTTGTAGTTTGGTTTTATGAAAAACTTCTTCTTCCTATATAACTTCTTAAATATCCTGGCTATTTGAGCCATTTCTTCATCACTGTCTGAATCTGAATCTTAACTAGCTAAACTTTCAGTAGGTACATGTATTTTCTCCTTATCTTTGCTCTTTGAAGTAGTAGACTTGAATGCCACATATTTTCTCTTGGGTTTATCATATTCTTCTTTGTTCACCTTCAGTTCTTCTTCATACATCATTAGTTTACCAATCAACTACTTAATAGGTAGCTTGCTGATGTCACATGACTCTCGAATAGACACAGAAGTGCCTCTTCATCTGTCTGGAAAACATCTCAATATTCTAATGATCTGCTCCTTCTATGGAACAGATTTTCCCAATGAACTCATGGTGTTGACAATATCATTATACCTAAGGTACATGTCTGAAATGGGTTCATCAGGTCTCATTTTAAAATTATCATATTTAATAGTATAAGTATTTAATCTCATTTCATTTACATTGGTTGTTCTTTCATGAGAAATAACCAAGGTGTCCCAGATTTCATGAGCTGTTTTACGTGCAGAAATTCGGTTAAATTCCTCATCTCTTAAAGAGAAGTAAAGGGAATCCATAGATTTACAATTATTTTTATAGTCAGACTTTGTAGCATCAACCCAAGTAGATCTATCAGTTTTGGGGATCTCATATTCTGATTCTATAGCAGACCAAATATCAAAACCAATACTTTCCAAATGAATTTTCATTTTAATTTTCCATTGAGAATAATTCACACCATTAAAGAAAGTTGGACTATTAGTAGCAGCACCTTCTAGTCTATTTTCCATTACTAGATTTTAGAAAATATATTAAAGAGATAAAATTTAGAATGAACAAAAATTTAAGATCTTTAAGATAAAACTAAAATCATAGTTTGAAAAATAGAGGGTTTTTAAATTTTTTATAAATAAGAATTTTAACCTCTGATACCAAATGTTGGTCAGAGTGGATACTCAAGAGGGGAGTGAATTGAGTTCCAATTAAAATTTCTGTTAAAAACTTTTAGGGTTAAAATCCCCCAAATTAAATGGCCCAGTCAATTAAGGAAGTAGAGATATAAGTGACTTATTGTTCAATAGGTTTCTCAAAGGTTGATTACTCCTCAATATAATCAGTATGAGAACTAATTCCATTTTTTAAACAAGTTTATTAAACGAATCACATATGCTCACTAACCAGAACTAACTAACAGAGTGAATGTAAAAACAGATTTTTGTCTTTGCAAATATAAGCTCAACGGATAAATGTAAAACAAAGTAATGGAAATATGAACACAACAAATTAAACAAGAGGTTCAGTCTTAAGTCAAGACCTAGTCATATCCACTTGGTGATCACCTGCCACCAAGAAATTATATTAAGAAGTGATACACAACCTGTATCGGGCTTTACAATAGTTTTCAAAAACTATCTAGGTTTTTCAACCTCTACCACAGTTATACGTGGGAAAAATTTAACTACCAAGCCACACCAGGCTTCTTCCACAGTTATACGTGGGAAAAAAATGTAAAGAGAGTTTGGTATGCTGATTTTCAGTATCCCTCAGTTCAATCATAAGACTTAGTGTGTGTAAAACAGACACACAGCTCACAAATGTAAAATATTTATACACAATAGAGCTAAAGATAGTAGTGATAAGTTTAGAATGCTCTGTTGTGTTGGAAGATCAGCTCTGGACTTGTTGGTACAAGGGAAATGAAGTTTTGGTCCTTCTCTGCAAGTTGGATCCAAAAAAGAGTGTCGCAACTTCCAGGTTCTGACTTCCAGATGTAGAGATGATCAACTTCTTGGGTTTGAAGCTCTTTGCATCACACCACCACAACTTGAAAAAGGTTCTTTCAATAGATCTTTGTGAAGCTCTCTGTTCTTCAGAATGAGTGCTTGAGTGTTCTTCTTCAGATTGTGTATGTTTCTCTCTTATGAGTGTTCTGTGTATGTTTAATATGTCAAAACTTGTTTTTATTATTTGTCTCTACAAATATATATATATACACTTTTCAGCTCAGCTTCTTGGGTTTGGTTCAGCAAAGGCCGACAGGAAAAATGTTTCAACCACGTGTGGTCTTCCTCGTACATCGTACTGTCTCCTGATATGCCTGCAAATAACATTAAATAATGTCAGGTGTAATAATTTTTCTGGACATGACCATTATAATAATAATAATAATTGGTAAAGAAAATAATATAATATCATTAGATTGGTAGCAGATGTATGTCACATGGTAGACTTCAACAGTAGCCTCTACAACTGTGGACTTCAACTGTAGGCTCTCTGACTATAGGCTTGTAACGGTGAACTTTGTGTCAGTGGATGTCTTATAACGGTAACTGTTACTCTATGTAACAATATCCCCTCATCAGTGGACTTCATCGATAGGCTATTCAACTGCGGGCTTCATCAGTAGGCTTGATCAGCAGTAGAATCCAATAGTAAGCTTCTAACGGAAGATTTGTAACATCATACTACTTCAACAGAGACCTTCCCAATGGTAGAATTATCTCAACAGGTAATTTTATTAACAGTGGAATATTTCCATCAGTAGACTTTGAACAATAGTCGACTATCTCGACAGTAGGAGTTGTCTAGAGGTAGCCTTCTACTAACGGTAGACATGTCCAACTATAGACTTGAATAGTGAGGTTTTCAACAGAAGACTTGAGAAAGAGTCTGAAAGTGAACTTATAATAGAAGCCTTGTCACATCAGTGACCTTGTGACGGTGACTCTTTGTCTGTGAGCTATAATGGTGACTTTGAATAGAAGACTCTAACCAGTAGCCTTTAACAGTGAACTTATACCTAGATAAATGTAAACTGTAAGCTGATGCAGCAAAGTCATGAGACTAAGAGTATACTTTGTTCAGGATAAAAAAATATAAATACAGATTAAAAGGGTTAGAAAATGGCTTAATATATCATGGTCAATTATTTAAACATGATTTGGGATTATCAAAACATTTGAGTCCAACAACCACCATATTACCTATATGCACTCTAGAGTTCATACCATTAATGAGTTATTGGGACAAATCAATGGCCCCTTGAATGGACCAATGCTTCAAAAAACCATGATGCTCAGGAGAAATCCACTAGGATAGGTGGGGACTCAGTCTGTTATTGATGATGGTGGCGAGAACTTTATATGGGAAGTTACACATACTCACTAGGTAATAGTTCTAAAGGAGCGAGGGGTTCTTAATTTTAGGGGTAAGAACCACAATTTTGGCACTGGAAACACGAGGGAGAAACCCACCTAGAAAAAAGTCCAGAATGTCCCTCACCACATAATCCTTAACCATGATCCAGGATGCTTGGAAGAAAGACCCTAGAAACCCATCCAGACCTGGAGTGCTGGCCAGGTTCAGTAAGTTCACAACCCCTAGGATTTCCTCCCCATATATAATGGATTAAATCATAATGTTATCTTGTCCAGAAACCACTATCAGAATAAACTCTATGAAAGCATCACAGATTCTTGTATAGATTGTATCCATCCTAGGGTCGGGTCCCACAAGTAGGTTCTTAAAGAAGGCCTCTGCTAAGCCTATAATAACTTCCTGGTTGTTTGTGAAGTATCCATCATCCAACCAGATGTTGGGCAGATAGTACCTGTGATTTTACTTAATGAATGCATGGAAATAAAAAATATTGAAATCCCCCTCACACATCCATCTAACCCAAAAACCATCTTGGGCCATGAGTTTTTTCCTTAGTATAACTTCAGCCATCTAATCTTTCTTAGCAGACAGCTCCACAAACCTTTCTTCATTCCATTCTAGTTCCAAACTAGTCTCAAGCCTCTCAATATCAACTTTGATCCCATAAAAGTCACACGCCATTGGGGGAAGGTTGAAAACCCACACCCAAATATAATCCCTATAGTGTATTAGTTTTTCTTGAAGGCAATCCCATGAATTCCCATGCATGAGTCTATTCTATGAAGCTAATACTGTGTTCTGGAAATCGGAGTGCTCAGTCTACAAGGGAGAAAATCCCACACCAAACCTTATATTATGGCTTGGAGATATCTCAAGAAGAAGAGGGGAGTGGTAATAAATATTTAAACCTAGATGATACACCTTAGACTCTAGAAAAGCTGAGGTGGCATGAATATTAGCAAGGCAGCAGTCCACCATGTACCAGGTGCAATGGGTGCCCCTCTGATTGTTGCACCAGGTGAAATTTCTCCCTAAGAAGCCTATATCCATCAACCCCTTATGATATATAAATTGGTTAAATATAAAATATATTCATTATATATTTATTTTTTTAATCTATAAAAGTTATATATATAAAATGGATTACATCATTTAGGGAGATGGTATGTTGTATGTACACATGAATGTTGTTTCCATTTTTTATGGACAAATTGAACAAAAGGAAAATAAATATTAATTTATATTTTTAGAATAATTATTATTTCATATATATAATTTATATTAATCAAATAAATCATTATTACCATCCATGTAAAAATAAAATTAAAAAAATTTCACATTGTTATATGGAGGCGGTAGTCCACACATATGCACGAGCGACATTATTTGTTTCTAACTAATTTGAAGGTATAAAGTTATATGTGATATTATATTTCCAGAATAATTTTTAGGTAATAATTATCACATATATTCATTAAATTTATCATTAATTCCTTCCATATAAAGCATAAGAAAAAAATAAATCTAATTGCTTCGTGAGGCGGTAGTCCTCCGTACACACGAGCGGCGTTATCGTATCCCCAAAGTAATGGAAATTAAGAAGTTATATGTGATATAATAATTCTAGAATTATAATAATATCATAAATATAATATAAATAAGTTAAATCCATCAATATATTCATCCTTGAAAGGTGGTGATGGAAAACGAATTACATCGGTTCACAAGGCGATAGTCCGTCATACACGCGATCAATAGTTTTATTTCCCATTTGATGGAAGTGGAGATGAATAAGGATTATTAAATTAACATAATGAAATATAAGTATATAGGTTATAATATTGTTTTTATATTAAAATATTTTAATATATTTTTAATGAGTTTGAAGAATAAATAAAATAAATACACACATTTAAGAATTTTACCTCTTCTTCTGAGATCCTCTTTATGTTTATACCTAAAGCCTTATTAGGAGGGATTAATAATCAAAATAATGACTCTAGGATGTGGGGATGGAATCAAGGAATATATTTGGATATTTATTTTATGAATAAATTGGTTTTGGATGTTTTAATAGGGGTGGATAGAGGGTGTCCTTTTATAAGTGGGGGAGAGGACACACTTAAAATTTTTGAAAAGAAAAAGTGACACCTATGCCTTTCTCATGAAAAAATACTCCAAAATGGGTCATTATCAAACCATGAAAGAAATAAGGTATACATATTTATATAAAATGGTTTATGTACAAGTTTATTGGTCATTTAAACCCATATCTTCACAGTTTAACCCATTGGTAAACCTATTTTTACCTTAACTACAGTAATTAATTTTTACTATTTTTACTATTCATTATGCTAAAAAATAAAGTTGAAATTATTAGATAAAATTAATTATTATGATTAAAAATATGGAATAATTTTTTAAAAATTCAATTAAAAAAATTGTTATAATTTAATTTAAAAGTAATCCCGTAGACGCGGTGAAATTTTTTTTTTCAAGAAATGTATTTTTCAGGGAAAAGATGATATTATATTAACTATATAAATAAGAATAGTAATTTTATGAATTTAAACATAAAAATTTAGGTGTATAATATAAAAATTTTATTTAAATCATTCCTTATTATGGATTATTTTTATTAATTAAAATAGATAAACATTACGCACTTTAAATCACTTTTCAGAAAAATGTGTTTTTAAACCAAGAAATAAACTTATAATAAAATATACTATAAAGTTGGTTCAAAATGTAACTAATTAGATTAAATATGAGTATATAATACTGATTTTAATTGAAATAAAACCCAAAAAATAATTTATAGGTAAATAATTATTTTACACATATTATTAAATGATTTTAAGTATAATTGTCCATTAAATAAGAACCAAGGATCAAAAGACCTAGTGTATTTGGAAGAATAGGTAAATAATTATAAAAATGAAACTAGAATGAAAAATATTTTTATTAATATATATAATGATATCCTAAATCTGTTTTAGCTCCTACAACTTCATAAGATAACCTAGGGAATGCATAGATAAAAGGGGTGAGCTAAAAAGTCCAGTAAGAGAATAAACATGGAAATGAAGCATAACACATGAATTAGAAGGAGTTAAATAATAACATTAAAGAAATGGATCATGAATAAAATATAGAATATGGAATCATAATATCATGGAAAAATAGAAATGTGACATCAATATATATCATGTCACAAACATGAGTCAAATCTAACTGCCACGATGGTATCACATGGTAGACAGAGTTCCATAATGGATTAGGTTTACTCCCTAATCATATACATAATGTACCATGAGAGTAAAAAATTACCCAATTAATTGTAGTGATATATGGGTTCACCCATCATAACATATACATTTATATGCATTCCACATAAAGAAATCAAATAGAAGGCATAAACATAAGGATTACCCATAGACAGAGATGAGCTTCATAATCATTTCCTAAGGTATATCCAATGGGTGTATCATAATGGTTTCCATGAAATAAGGTATTAAATAATTATTTCATATTAATAAATGAAAAATAATAATTTATCATGAGTAATTATGTCCAAATGAAGAAAAAACATGAAAAATAGTGGTAATGTAACTTTAGAAATGTGCCACTTAAGTGAATTTTAGGGAAAAGAATAAAGATTATTTAAAGAGGATAAAGACATAACTATTTCCATAAAAATGTAAATGAAATATTTATTTTTACATAATAAAATTAGAAAATGTTGGTGGCTTAAAACATTTTATGGAGTGTACTTAAAAATGAATAAGAAATAGAGAAGTTCCCTTTAATCAGGTTTTTCCATCTAGAGGAATTTATAAGGGAACATTTTAAAACATGTATTCCCTATAAAATAAAGATTAATTGAGATATATATATATTTTTAGAAAATATATAAAGAATATAATATAATTATATAATAATAATTAAGAGATAAATTAAGGTAATGATAGAGAAATCATAACCTAAAGGAAATATGGAGTTTCGGAGAGATCCCTCACCTTATGTCTGAATGTGTTCTGCACTTTCACTTAATATCATGGATACTAAAATTATACTAATTAATTAACTAATTAATTAATTAATTAATAACCTATTAAATATATATTTTATTTATTTTAATTTTATTATGTCCATTTTTTTCATTTATATAAGTTATAATGTTCAATTTCATTGTTTCAGGAGCATTCTTTTCATGGTTTCATAGTCAGTTTACTTGTGTATAACTATGGTAGTTCTTTTAAAATGAGTATAATAATACATAATTGAAATTAAATTTTATCAATTAACTTCAATAATTTTAAATATTCACATATATCATTTTTTTCTAACATGTGGGTGATTCATTTAATAAAATGTTAATAATGAATGTTTAGTTTATTTGGAAGTTTTTTCAACCATCTCAAACAAGTTTTTCTTTATTTAATGTTATGAAAAAATACTCTTTAAAGAATGTGAAACCAAATATAATATACAAAATTAGTTAATTTTTAACAATTATAAGTAAATTTAACCCTTCCATTAAGGCATTACTGGAAAATGAAAACTCATCATTCATAAAGGTGGTCAATCGACATAATATGGAAAATGGTTTCATTTTTTTCTATGAATAATAGAAAATGAGAAAAGGGTTGAATATAAGATATTAAATTATAAATATAAAATTAAAATATATACATGATGATATAATTATTATGCTATGTTGGATTAAGGAGGCGAGGAGATGGTAGAAGAAGAAAAGAAATTAAAATAGGTAGTTTAAGAATGTTACCTATTGAATATCACCTTCTTAAAGGACCCCTAATGAAACTTGGAACTGGTTTTTGATGATATGAACAACACTTTGACATGGTGAATGTGGGGAGGAGAGTTTTTGGTAGATATATTGCAATTTTCAAGTCATTTATGGGGTGATGAGATGGGGTGGTATTTATAAGGGGTGGAGAGGGGTGTTTCTGATTATTATATTCAATTGTTTATTATTTCATCTCAAGAATATCAGTAAGATTGATTCTTGTGACTATATATAGTAAATGGTGCATGTGATTTCAAATAATGGGTTCTTACATCATCTACAACTAAAAAATTCATGTATTTGGCTTATAATGTTAAATATTGTAAATTACTGTATTTCACTATTAACAAAAAATTCAACTATTTTAGAAAATTACCAAAAATTCACCTTAATTTTCTTGGAAATGTAGAATAAAAAAATATATTCCATTTTAAGAAAATATTTTTCTAAATATGTGAAATTTTATTTTTAAATAAAATCTTCATTTATTAAAAAAATACCAATTTTAATATTATAATCGATTTTATAACCCTTTGAAAAATTAATTATGCTCTCATAAAATTATCTTATCATTATAATAAAAAATAATATTAATTTATAAATAATTTTATGTAAATAAAATTTATTTTAAATCATTATATTTATTAAAAAAGTGTGATTAAAATATTCATGTTTTATAAAAATAAAAACACATAATTTATCATTTTAAAACATTTATTTTCTCATATAATGGTTTAAATATATTATATTTTCATTTTATATGACACCTAAATATTTTTTTACACTTACATAGGTGAGATTACTATTTTAATGGTTAGATTTCTATTTATAATGTTTATATTACTATAATGGCCATATGGGATCCATACTTCCTATAAATACCTCTTATTCCATTCATTTACAATTCACTTTTATTTACTCTAAAGTTTATATATACTTTCATCTTCAAAATGAATATTATATTATTAACATTATGTATTATTTCTATATCTTTTTTTGTGAGTGCAGTTATTATAGTGGATCGAAAAGATCCAAATTTTCCTATTATTATTCTCTTAATTTTTTATTTATTCTCCCATTATAATATTTATAATTATTATTGGTTTAGTTGCTGACTAATTTATCATTCTTCATTTTTAAGAATTATATTTGTCGGTTTCTCTATGCAATGTATGTGATTTACACTATAAGGCATAACTATAAAATTATAAATTACATCGATAAAATTTTGGGTAATTGTATAATGGTCCTTTTAAATTACATAATTTTTTTGTAAAGAAATGAAAGTTTTACAAAAAATTGGTATTTTTTTACTATTCACTGAAAAATAAATATTTTTTTTTAAAAATACCAACATTTCACCCTAATTAAATTTTGATATACTAATTTCAAAAAACATAGTTCTTTTAAAAAATAAATTTTTTATATTTAGTCAAAATCAATTTTAAAGTATGTGTGAAAAGTGAAATGAAACCACCTTTTATTAAAATAGTGTTTTTTAGAAAATATTTTATTTTCTTTCAAATGATTATTATTTTATCTCTAATCAATATATAAACATTGAACTTATTTTCACATGTGAAAACCATATAATTTTCAAATTTTATTTAGTCCTATTCATAACTGCTAATTTAACAGTTAGGTTATAATAGTATTCTATATTATTGTTTATCCAGAGTCATGGTTCCATGTTTTGAAAGCTATTCAAGAGATTGCATTTATTAAAATAAAATATATTTTCAAATCTCAGGGTGTTACATTCTCACATAAGCTCAGTATTGTGCGTCATGTATATTTTTTAACATGTGGTTCATCATTTAAAACCTGAGGGTGTTACATTCTCTCCACCTTCAATAAAGTGTGTCCTTTATATTTAAAATCAATCTCGGTAATACCTTTGTTGAAAAACACACATCATAAAAGGGATAATAAAAATTCATCTTGATAAGAGAGAAATAAAAATATGAAGGTCATCAGTAATAACACATAAACAAGTTTTCAAATAGGATAACATTGGTGGGAAGTGAAGATATGGACATGGAAAAAATCATAAATAATTTTGGAGAGTACTATAAATCATTGATCACAAGAAAGTGGGTGATCTAGAGAAGTTTACATACCACAAAACTATAAGTCTATGAAGTATGAAATGGAAATTGGTTCATGAAATCATGGATGATTATCACCTATCGAATGTTCAGGGTTCTGGTGCTCTACTAATGTGTATAGCAGCACTCGGGTCGAATCCTCGGTGATGATACTTTTTAATAGTCGATTGTTTTTACTGATTGTATTTTGATTTGGGGGGGGGGGGGGGGTTGTTTGCAGATATTAAATGAAGAGATTAATGGTATTTGTTTGATTTAACAATTTTGATAAAATTGGGGTGAGTTCATCATTAGGTTGTTATGATTGTGATATCCTTGATCCTTACTTTATATTTAATTAAATTAACATCCATGTCACAAGTTGATGTTGATTGGAATTTCGAAGTTTTAAGGATTTAATCCAAGCCTTAACTTAAATTAGGGTTCTAATCTTAATCATATTTTTTTATGGTAGTGTATTTATGGTTCCAATAATAAATTTAAACCACTCATTTAACAAAACTTTCCATTAATCCATGAAATGCTAAGTCTAACATACACAATTTTAATTCAAAGAATATTCATTGAGAAAAAGTTCTCAATCAATTAACATACCTAAATTATAACTCACCCCAATTAGATATTTACCCATCCATTAATATTATTATTAATTTGGTTTATTATATTTATGATTATCAATTATAAAAATAAAGAAAATAAAGGGATAATAAAAGAGTTGTATGTCAAAAACACACACATGAACGATGATGAGATTTAAAAAGTACTTCAGATTGAATGAGAAAGTGAAAGAAGGGAAGGATTTTCAAATTTATTTTAAATATTTTAAGAGAATTAATATTTAATAACAGAGGGTGGATTATTAAAAGATAATATGAAGAATAAACATTCATTAAAACAGAATTTCAAAAACAAACACTTACACGATTATAGACGAAGAACAATACAAAAGTAAATGAAAGTAAGAAAGGAGGAATGGTTTATCAAGTAAAAACTTGAGTATGGGAGATCCTCCAAAGTGTTTGGAAGAACCTTTTCCATGCCAAAATATCCTCCTTTTCTTTGAAATTCCAACCACATGAAAGGAGAAGAGGGGGTTGTATTTATTGCCTAAGGAGGTAGAATGTTTGCATTCCAAATTTTCCACTCCACTTTCATCACCAATTTGGCCATCAATACAGCCTAATATCTAGATATACTCTTCTTAAGAGTTGTAGAAAATAATTTTTTATGACTACTCTAAATATTTGGATGAATTTGGTCTTATGAATCAAAAGTTATGGTAGTTTGTGTAAACAATTTTAATCTATCCATTTTAATCCAGAATTTTTAGAAGGCCAAAATGTGAATGAGTTTATGAATATTAATATTACATAAAATATAAATAAATTCTTCTAACTAGTTCTCCTAACTTATCTTAGCTTTCACATTGAAAAATCCCAGCATGATTTGATGATTAGATCATAAGAAATGTCATGAATAGTTTCAGGATTTTAATTCCCAGCTAGAATGGTGGGATGGACTTCAAAGCATCAGTTGGGCCCCTTTTTTAGTTGGACCTTAAAAGTTTTATCCATGATTACTTTGGATAATCAAAAACATAAGGTAGAGTTTTATAAAATCTGGGCTTCGAGATTTATCCCAGTAACTCAATCATTATGGCCGGTTCAGTTTCTTAAAAGATTCTTTGGGTCTTCTTGTGTAGATCATATGACCCTCCAAATAGAATATTTGGCCAAAGGCCCCTTATAATAGAGTGTTTTAATTTTAATAAAGAACCATAAAAAACCAGAATCATGCAATTTGGATAAGTATTATAAGAGTTATTTTTAAATCATTAAACAGACTTGAATCTAGATGAATTCAAATAGTGATCTAAAATTATATTTAATTTTTAAACATTAATATTTCACAAAAATTATGAACATTTCATATAAAATCAGTAAAGGTAGTATATAATAAGTTATAAAAATATTAATAACATAAATTCCCCCACTCTTATGTTTTTTCATGTCCTCATGTGCAACAAATATAAAAAACATTACAAAATCATTCTCACTCGCCAACAAGTATTAAATTTTTTCCCCAATCAGGGGAGGTTTAGATCATTTCAATATTCCATATTGAATTCCACCACAAAATTTTATAGAAACAATGTTCCAAAAACAATTCATTTTTCATGCTCAAATTTAGAAATGGAAAATGTGGACACCCAAAACTCACACATCTCAAGATGATAAAATTCATTAATTGAGGTTCACTCTTTCACCAACCAAAAGGGAAAATCCTAGAGTTTGAAAGAGATATAATATTTCATTCCCTATCCTAAAGTTAATAAAAATAAAGAGTTCTTTTGAAGTGGTTTTTCTATGGCTATGGGATGGTAGGAATCTAGTATTCAAAGGAGTAGAAAGAGGGGTAAAACACCAACATGGAAAAAACAAATCACGCTATTTTAGAAATAAAACATAGAAATAAATGGGAACAAATATTTACAAGGGAATAATTGTGTGAATCAAGACACAAAATTGGAATAAAATTTGATGGGAATGAGAATATGGAATATTTACAAAACAAAAAACCTCTTACAATGACATAAGAATATATAATACAAGTGTTCCTTTTTTTCTTTTCATTTTTTTCATTTTTTTAAAAATTTGAACTTAAAAAGGATCTCAGACTCATATCCCAACCCATGAATGATATACCTACAACACTAATTTTAATAGTCATAACAAGATCAAAGGTCGAGGAAGAGTTATTTTTGACCCACCCAAGACATAACCCATTTTTTCTGTTCTTTTTGTTCTTTTTTTTATTTTATTTTTATTTTTTTGAAAACATTTCAATAAAATTTGAACAATAAGTCATAAGAATATATACATTCCCAAAACTCATTGAATGAAAACTTCTCCCCTACAATAAAATGGATTCTTTCCCTCAAGCATATGATAACATGTTGAAAATCAATAAAAGGGTACCCAAAATGAAATCAATTCCCCCCCCCCACACTTAAATTTCAATAAATAATGACCTGAAAATCCATGTAGATATTAGGTGGGATAAGGTATTGGGATTATAATGTTTCTATCAAATAAAAGGTTTTCATAGGCTCAGAATGTATTTCAAAAGTAGGATTAATGTAAGGTTAGTGGGAGGATATTTAGCTATTGTGATTCTCATGAGGATCAAAAAATTGATCTATCATTTTAATGAACACCAAGGTAGAAAATTTAGCTTGAAGGTCCACAAACTCAAGACTCACAAATGGGGAAAAACACATTTTGAAAATATGGTCATAGGTGGCCTTGTCGTGAAAGCTAATGTCATTTATCAGGGTTGGGGAAAATAATTTTCCAAATAAAAAACCGAGCATTCAATTTTTTTTGGTTTTGACAGAATATTATTTATCCGAATATATGATGAAAACACAATATTTCTAAGATTAAACCATGTCTTTTGAATCCCAAAAATGGTTAGACAAAATTTAAAAATTTAAAGGTGAGTAATTGTGACTCTTGATTTTACATATTTTTAAGTGTTTTTTATTATTTTTTTGTTCAGTTTTTCAGCTTTTTTTAGTTTTTTTATAAAGACACACAAAAAAAGAGTAAATAAAAAATGTGTTGATTAAAGTAGTAAAAAATGAAATATAGGGGAAGAATAATAAAGAGGGAGAGAGAGTTAAAGGGAAAGAGGTTCCCCTGGTTTGTATTTGGTGGGTCTTTATACCCATCCAGTGGTGGGTCAGTGGAAGTTGTGGATCTGATGGAAGAGAAGGTGGTTCATGGGATGAATTTCATCTTATGGTGATTCTTTAACTGATGTTTGTTAACCATGAATGTCATTTTTTAAGAGGTGTATTGGACTTGCACTTTGCCAAATGGGTAAATGTGAGAAACAATAAAAGGACCTTCCTAATGAGAATTAAGCTTACCTAGGTGAATCCAAAATAGAGAGTTTAAGAGCAATACCTTTTTACCTTTATGAAATACCTTTCTCAGGATATTCTTGTCATGGAGTTCCTTAGCCTTTTCTTTGTATAGATTGGAATTATCATAGGAATCAAGTTGAAGTTCCTCTAATTCAGTCAATTATAACAATCTTTCTTCACCCAATTTTTCCCAATCAAAATTACAAGTTTTCATAGTCCTAAATTAATTATGTTGTATTTCAACTGGTAAGTGACCTGATTTACTAGAAAATAGCCTAAAAGGATACATCCCAATGGGTGTTTTTTAGGAAGCTCTATAAGCCCAAAGTGCTTCACCAAGTCTTTTAGGCCAATCTTTTCTGGTGGATTTTACAATTATTTCAGCACTATTTTCACTTCTCTATTAGAAAGTTCATCTATACCATTTGTTTGTGGGTGATATGTAGATGAAGTTTTATGTACAACAAAATTATTTTTCAAAAGAGATTCTATGAATCTATTACAAAATTGGGTTCTTAAGTCACTTATCAAGGAACATGGTGTGCCAAATCAGTGGAAGATGTGTGTCTTTAGGAACTCACTAATAGTATGTGAATTATCCTTTCTAGTGGGTTTGGAATCGACCCACCTAGAAACATAATCAACTGCAAGAAGAATTTATAAGAATCCATTATAATGAAGAAATGGTCACATGAAATTGATACCCCAAACATCGAAGATCTCATAGAAAATTAAAGGCTTTTGGTGCATTTAATTTATCTTTGAAATTGTTAAAAACTTTTGGAAAGTGGGACATGATTGACAGAACTCACATGAGTCCTTGAAGAGTGAAGTCTAGAATAATCCAGAGTCTAGGACCTTTTGGGAGGTCCTCTTTGGTCCAAATTGGTCACGTTTAGGAAGTGAGTGACAAAATTCTAAGATGGAATAATGTTCATCTTCATCAACACATCTCCTAATTACCATTTCAGACTTAGTTTTCTAAAGTTTAATTTCTTCCCAAAAATAGTATTTTGAATCACATTTCAACTTCATTTTTTGTTCTTTTGATAAAATTTTCAGAAGAACACCAGAAACCAAGTAATTTAAAATTGGGGAATACCATGGTATTTTTGGAGTGAGAGATGAAAGGTGCGCAGTGGGGAATTAATGATCAATGATTTATGAATGAGAACAATTAGAAATTATACTTAGGTGATCAGCCATAGGGTTTTATTTTCCTGGTCAATATTTGATTTCAAGGTCAAACTCTTGGAGAATTAGGATCCATATTATTAGCCTCAGTTTTGAATCACTTTTCTTGAGTAAGAACTTTATAGAAGAATGGTCTATGAAGATGATGATTTTGGAACCTAAGAGATAGTGCCAAAATTTATCTAAGGCAAAAAAAACTTTTAAAAGTTCCTATTTAGTGATAGTGTAGTGAGATTTAGTTTCATACATTTTTTTGAGGAATTATAGATGACATGAGGAATATTTTCTCTTATTTTACCAAGAACATACCCAATGGATCTATTAGAATAATCACACATCAAATAAAAGGGTAAGGGCCAATCTGGGGGCTGGATTATTGGGTTAGATGTAAGAGAAGTTTTGTGTTAAACAAATGATCTATTTCAAACCACATAGAAATGTAAAGTGACATCATTTTGGAGTAACCGAGTGAGTGGGAGGGAAATCCTATTAAAGATATGGATTAATCGATGATAGAAACCAGCATGTCCTACGAAATAACGAATGTATCAAACAAATGTTGGTTCTGAAAGTGATTGGATCACTTTAATTTTGATAAGATCAACTTAAATACCCTATTTTGAAACTATGTTCCCTAGACCAATCCCATTTAAAACCATGAAGTGATATTTTTCAAAATTTAACACAAGGATACACTTGACAAACTTTTGAAAGACTAGAGAGAGTGAATGAAAGCACGATTCAAATGACTCACCATAAATGGTAAATTCATCCATGAATCAATCAATGCAATGCTCAATGAATACATAAAAGATACTCATCATACACCTTTGGAATGTTGCAAGATCATTGTAGAAGACAAAAGGCATTCTTCTATATGCATATGTTTCAAAGGGGAATGTGGATATTGTCTTCTCTTGGCCCTAAGGTGAAATTGGGATTTGGAAGTAGCCGATGTATGCATCAAGAAAGTAATAATGTGACTTTACAAAAAATAGTTCTAGCATTTGATCAAGGAATGGAAGAGGGTAGTGATCTTTTCTTGTTTCAACATTCAATTTCTGGTAGTTGATGCACACATTCCATTTGTTTTTCACTCTATTTGTGACCACCTCACCATGTTCATTTTTGAAAACAATTATCCCACCCTTTTTAGGTACAACATGAATTGTACTAACCCATTCACTATCAAAAATTGGTTAGATAATAACAACTTAAAGAATCCTGGTGATATCTTCCCTAACTACCTAAAGGATGATTGGATTGAGTCTTCTTTGTGGTTGTCTAATTAGTTTGGATAATTCATAAAGATGGATGTGATGAATGGAAAGAGCATGGTTGATTTCTGTTATGTCATCTAGGGTCCATACTAAGGACTTTTTGTTTTACTCTAACACCTGAACAAGTTTGGACTCCTCAGTTTCGGTAAGTGAAGCAGAGACAATGACAGAATAAGAGTTATTATGGAAAAGGAATGCATATTTTCAGGTGTTCAAAAAGAGGTTTCAGATCAGTCTCATCACTCATTTATGGGTTAGAAAACTCAGGAATGGAGGAAGAGACTTCATTTTCTTTAGATTCATTTTCCTTAATACGGTCCAAGGTGGGGCAGTAGAGATCATAATTGATGTGGGATTCAAGAGAGTTTTCAAGTTTCTCTAGATTGATGGAGTTTATGAATTAAAGGTCCACATCAACTTCACCATTTATTACTTGGTTTATCATGGTGAATATTTCACAAGATCATTTATCATTAGAACATAAAGAACATGATGGATTGGTGTTCAATTGAATCTTAGAAGTTTCCTCAGAAGCATGGAGTGAGAATGCAGAGTGATCCTAATATTGGTATCACATGGCTTGAAAAATATTGAACTTGACCAGTTGGTCACCAAATTCCATGTATAAGATGACTGAATAGACATCAATCTTGGTTATTACTCTCATTAAGAATAGTCTTCCCATGGGATAATTTTTTTATTATATTATTATAGTTTTTTAATATTTTAAGGATGTGGAAGAAGAAATAAAAACAAATACACATTTTTAATAATTTCACCTCTTCTTCAAAGATCCTATTTAGGTTTATACCTGAATCCCTTTTAGAAGGGGTTAATAATAAAAAAAAGGAATATAGGATATGGTGAGGGAATTAAGGAATATATTTTCTTAGGTATTTTTCAAAACAAATGTTTTTTAAGTGTGAATAGGGGAGAAGAGTGGGTGTCCTTTTATAAGTTAGGGAGAGGACACAGTTGTAATTTTTGAAAAGAAAAAGTGATACCCATGTTTTTATTATTCCATAAGCCTAAAAAACGGGTCATTATTGTAACATAGAAGATATAAGGTCTAAATATGTTCAACTTATTGGTTTTGGATAGGTTTATTGGTCATTTTAACCCTTATTTTCTTAGTTTAACCCCTTAGTAAGCTCGTTTTTACCTTAACTGTGATAATTAATTTTTACGATTTTTATTATTCACGATGGTAAAAAATTAAGTTTACCTTATTAGGTAATATTAATTATTATAATTAAAAATCTTTAATCCATTTTTACAAATTTTATTTAAATAATTTACATGATTTAATTTAAAATTAATCCAACAAATGTGATGAAAAAACAGTTTTCAAGGAATGCATTTTTCAGGGAAAAGAAGATCTTATATTAACTGTGTTAATATAAATAATAATTATATTAATTTAAATATAAAAATTTATATTTATAATATATAAATTTAATTTAAATAATTCATCATTATGGGTTATTTATAATAATTAAAATGGAGAAACATTATACACTTTAAAACAATTTTTAGAAAAATGTGTTTTTAAACCCAATAATAGACTTATAATTAAATATACTACAAATGAGATTAAAATTTAATAAATTGGATTAAATATAAATAATTTATACTTATGTTAATTTAAATCAAATTAAAATCATAATGTAAACTTTAAATTACCTAATTTATTACAAATAAATGGTAGTTTTATAAAAAATGACGTTTTTTCACTATTCATTGAAAAGTCAATATTTTCTAAAAAATGAAAAAAAATTCAGCCTAAGAAAATTTTGATACGATTATTTCAAAAATCTAGTTAATTTTTTTAATTTTTTTATAAATTTGGTAAAAATTAAATTTAAGGTGTGTACAACGTGCAATGAAACCACCTTTTATAGAAAACTATTTTTTTAGAAAGCATTTCATTTTATTCAAAATGATTATTATTTTATTTATAATAAATAGATAACCATTTAATTTATTTTATATATGTGAAATATAATTTTCATGATTTATTTAATCCTATTTATACCCAAAAATTTAACAACTTGGTTATAATGATATTCTATATTATGGTTCATTCAGACTCGTGGTTACCTGTTCTGCAAGTTTTCAAAGAAGATGAATTTATTTAAAAATAAATATATTTTAAAATATTTGGGTATTAAATTAATATATAATATAATTTTTTTCATTTCATATATTCTATCTAACTTTATTTTCCTCTTTTAAAATCCTGAGGTGTTACGATAAGAAACGTACATGACAATTCGGGCTCAAGGTAAGAGATCACTTTAAACCACCCTTTTCTTCGAGTTATGAACATTATATCTATAAATTACATTATCTATCTATTTAATATTTTGGAATGATTATAAATTCTGTATATATATATATCTCACATATATATGTATCTTATTCGCTATTCCTTTGATAGGGTAATACTTGGTTTATGATCATTTCTTGAAATCCTTCTTTATGAAATCTATTTAGATTATGATATGAGGAAAGATTTTGCAACCCATTTTATTTCCATGGGAAATTATTATGTTTATTCCATATGATTGATTTAATTTTTTTATAACACATAAGTGAGAACATATTATGATGGGTAAACCTAGATAGCACTCCAATTCCTTAGGTAAATATTTTATCCCATAAGACATTATGTATTGGATTAGAGAGTAAACCTAATCCACTATGGCACTCTATCCACCATGTTATCTTGTCTAGGTAGTTATTCTTGACTTATTATTATGTCATATTTTGTTTTTATACCATATTTTCTATGATTAAATGATCTTATGATACCATTTTCTTTATTTTAGTCTCCCATGTGATTACTTATGAGCCTTATCTTTTTATTATATCATATTATACCTTTGACTCACATGGTATGTTTACTTATCATGTTTATTACCTTAATGTGTTTTTTATCTCAACTATTTTTTTATGTATTCCCCATGTTATACCACACAGTTTTAAGATCTCAAAGGGATTTAGGAGATCATTATGGCGATTAAAATAAATAATATTTATTTTCATGTTGATGTTTTACGTACCATGTCATCTAAAGACACTAGTCATTTTTGATCCTTTTTTTATTTATGGATATTTATGTTAAAAAATAGGTAATAATATTTATAAAAATTCATGGGTCCATATATGTTACTACTAAGTATCCAATTTTCATTTTATGTGATGACCAAAGTCCAATCAATCTATCCAAGAATCTAGTGAAACATTTAAGATAAAATAAAATTGACCTCAAGTATCATTTTTATAAGGATAAGGTGGTTGAATGATATTGAAACAATAATATGTTATATCCAAGGATTATATTTCTCATATTCTTAAAAACCCTCACCCAAATGTGGCTTTTGAAAAGTAGATACTTCAAATGGGTGTACAACCCATTCCCCAAAACAATGAGGTATGTTTATCAGTTTCCGCCCAAATTTTATATATGATTTATTTGGTTAAAATGTAAATATCATATATATAGAGTCAGAAAACCACTTAAGTTTTAATGTTTTTAATCTATATGATGAGTTCAGTGTAAGATAATTCTTGAGTAGTTTTCTTGAACAATTCCTCAAAATGAGTTTCCGAGTTGGAATCATTTGATGAAATGATTTGTAGATAACTTTGATGCCTAATGTAATATATATTATTTTATACATTGTGCTAGATAAAATATATTTTGAGTTGATTGATTCATGGATCATTTATTTTAGAAGATATAATACTACCACTTTCAAAGAACTTTTGTCTTGATTTTCATTAAGAAGGAGAAAATAGGTTTTCACATTTCATCTTAATTGATTGAGGGGGATAAGAAAATGATTTTATAATAAGTATTAGATTTGAGATGGTTGGATGAAATATAAGGAATTGAAAACAAATCCAAAGGGTGATATTATTAAACCCATTTAGGAATATGTTTTATTTATTTTTAATACATGAAAATGATTTTTTAATTTGTTTGAGATGGATGTGATGCTTTGAAATGAGTTTTAAAGGTGTTTTACATTAATTTTAATAAATTAGAATATGTTTGAAGTTTGTACATGGTATCTTAAAGATTATATAAAAAATGGTAGATCCATGCATACAATATATTCTAAACAGGAATGGGAAAAGTGTTATGGAGTTTACATTGTGATATATAAAATCTCACTAATGACGTGTAAGATTAATATCTTGATACATAATATCTCTAATAGCATACGTAAGATCCCATATGGGTGGGATTGAAAAGTATTGTGATATGTAAGAGTAAAATTATAGAAAATGAAATATTTTATTGTGATTCATTATAGAAAAATTGATTTCACACTAAGATATGTAATATTAACTCAGATCAAAGAAAAGAATAATCTAGTGATTCATAAGATTAACTCCAAGGTTTCAAAGAGTATATAAAAGTAGATTAGAGGGAACATAAAATTAAGTTTGAGATTACAGATAATATATTATAAGAATTTGGATCACATAAGTTAAAATATAATAACATGTAAGAATAATATGAGGAATTTTATTGATACATAATATCTCTCTTGATGACACATAAGATTAAAAATTTATTTCCAAGTTAATCGTTAGATTTGTATCTAGAAATTATTTATTGTTCTCTAAGATTCAAACATCATGATCATTTTTGATAGTTGTGATTCAATACGAGATATATTAAATCTATAAATAAATAAGTTGACATATGATATGAGTCTTGAAACCGTAATATTATTCCATTCATGTGTTCATGAAGATGTAGAAAAATAAGATCTTGTGAGTTTTGTAAAAATTGAAATGAATGTTAGGATGAGTCTTTTGGATAATTAAATAAGGAAGATACTGAGAATAAGTTGAGATTATTGGCATGTGGAGTATAAATATCTAATATTAAAAGTGGTAAATTTTTATTGATTAATATTATATACTTGTACTTTATTATTTAAAAGATTAATTATGAAGACTGATATCATGTAGAAATCCAAATCAGTTTCCCATGAATTTAATATTGGATAAAATAACTATGTGATTTATTGGAGGGGTAAAAAAAAGTTAGGATGAGTTTTTGAATTTAATAATAAGGTGATTAATCCTTGATAATTGAGAGGAAACAATGGTAAAATAATTCTAATAAGAAAATACTAAGATTAAGTAGACAACCTATGTGGATTTATTTATTGGTGATGGGGAAAAAGAACACATTCATCAGTTTGATAAATATTTTTACTTCCACTAGTGATCATTTTTCAAGAAGATTTTTCTTTATTTTTATGTATAAAAAGTGGGTGTTTATATTGTAGAAGGTTCAAATTTATACCCATTATTGTAACTTAATATTGATAATAAAATAGAATTTGTGTGTGTTGGGGATAATAACCACCATACACTAGGAACATAGTCATCCAAATTAGAGGAACACCTCATTAACAAATATGTTGTGTTCTTAATTTACTTTCTACACTATGGTGAAATTGATAGATCTTTACTGAATAATAATGTTAGTTAATATTTTAAAAATAAAATGTTTTAACACTGATTAACCCTAACTCTTAGTGTTGATAAAGTTATCAAGTGATCATAACACTATAACTATAGATATTCATACCCAATATGTAGGCTATTTCACTCATGTCTTTCAATGATAATCATTTTACCAATCATACCTCTACACTGACTAACTGAAAATCCAATTATTTTATTTTCTAGATAAAAACTCTTTTTAACTAGGTTGAGAGGGAAATATTACATGATATTAAAGTCCCATAATATAAGGATCAGTTGCACAAAGGCCCATAGGCCTTCATAAGAGCCCTTAAGGACTTAAACCACAATAACCACTCCTTCTTTTCTACCATCCCCCCCCCCCCACAATAACATTTTAAATCTGAAAAATCACCCATATAATACAATCAACAAACTACAAAAAAGCGAACAGGGACTTCATCCAAGAATTCTATGATGTTGTTCAGTAATATCAAAAAATGATCACCACTTTGATTTACACCTTGAATCCTAAATTAATTCAAATGACACTACCCTTACACCTTCTTACACTCCATTAGTGAAAATATGCTTCATTACATTGCTCAAAGGCCTAACATTTGATGTCCTAGATGCCCTATGGTCTAAAGGCCCAATTTCATAGCTTGAAATAACATTTATGAAGAATAGCACTATAAAAACCTACATCTATACATGTTGTAAAATTCATAAGGTATTTAAAAGTTTGAATTAATTGGAGGTTATTTTTGATAACCAAGACTTAGAATGGTATTATGAGAGTTCAGGAACCTTATAAGGGTGTTTTTAGATGTGGAATGAGGTTTGGGTGGTAGAAAAATAACTTGATTGAGCATCAGAGAGAGGTCGAGGTTACTAGGGATACTGCAATAGTCATTATAAGGCCCCAGCCTTAAACCTTACTTAATCTTGAGTTATTACAAGATTACACATTGAGGATCTTTTCAGGTTTAGAGTTTTAGATAATTAGATCATAAAACTTGCATTACATTCCACATTTAAACAATGTGGTTACATAAAATATAGTATTCCTTTTTTCCCATCAACGGGAACATATTTAAAAATAAAGCATGGATTCTTTCTTGACACTTCCTTGACACTGTAATCATATTATGTACCTTTCCCTTTAACTATGAAAAACATTTCAAAAAAAAACTTGGGATGATCATAAAAAGCTCAGTAAGGGTTATAAAAATATGGAAAAGAAACATGAGTTCATATATACATAAGAATGAAATCATAATTTACCCATAAAACATAGGCACTTTAACATACCTCATCAAATCATTAAAAAATCATAGAAATCATAAGACATAAAGGTAACTTGAGGCATTCATAACATTCTTACGTAGGGAGTTATCCTCTTGGTTACATTTGGAATACCCATCACAGTATATTCCGAAAATCAATTCTGAGAAACCTTAACGTTTCACTCCTTCGCGTTACCCAATGCATTGGAGAGCTGTATCGGGCTCACTCGCCCATAGTTTATCACAGAACCACCCATCTTCATAACAATGCCCAAGAACCATAAAATAATCATACCACATAATACATTCATAAAGGAAACATAACATTTCCACATTTCAATCACAAGATATCAATAAAACACATTGATATAAAAAAAATTATGAAAACCATTCTCAATATCAAAATAAAAAAAAGTAAAACATGGTATTTATTTTTTTTATTTTAAAAAGAAGGTATGGCTTGTAGAGGAAGCCGAAACTCAAATAATGGTCACAGAGGCGGATAATTTGTTGTCGCCGCATATGTATTACAAAAACATTCCCTTTTGTCGTTTTGTAAAAAGATTCGTATAAAAAAGATCCCTTTTGGATAAACGTAAAAGTCAAAGGGGTTTGTACACCGTATAAAAGAAGGTTGTGTATAAAATGAAATATTCCTCAATGAAAGGAGATTGAGACGAAGTCCCATACAAAGACGATATCCTTAGTTTAAGGATAAATCAATTACATAATTATGTTTGACAAATGAATACACCAAATATAAGTGGATATTAAGTGTAGAACAATCATAGGTTCTTCACAAATATTCATAGAACGACATATTTAAAGAGTTCAAGTTTATCCCAAAGAATCAAATTTGGGTTAAGAAGTTCCCTTGCAAAAATTTGACAGCCTAACGACGTCACTACAAAATTCAAAAAATGAGTTGAAGAGAGATAAAAAGGGTATCTCATCACATGGACATAAAATTTAAATCAATAAGGATATATAAGAACATATCCCAACATAATAGTATGTGAATTAAAAGACATAACAAAAGAAGTCTTTTAAAAATAGGAGGGTGAAAGGTTCCCTTACCGACATGGGTATCTTTCGAAACATACACCCCGTGAAAGAAGGAAAATACAAAATTGATGTAAATACCCACAAATGAAAGTATATTACACAATGAGTAAAATAATGGGTAGTACATACACCACTCAAAGGAAATTGTGGCAAATTTAGCATAAATCTCACGGGAATAAAAGTGAGATGAAAAATCCCTGACAAAAACTCGGCAGTCTAACGACGCCACTTAAAACTTACAAAAATGGATTGATGAGATCAAATAGGGTCTCTAATTATACTAACATAAAGTTTACAGAAATAGGAATATAAAATAACATCCCCAACATAAGAAATAGGATCTTAAAAGAAGTTACATAAAGGAGAGTACTTAAAAAGAAAGAGAGGGGTTAGATCTCTTACGAAAATTCGGCAGCCTAACGGCGCCACTCAAAACTTCCAAAATTGATTGATGAAAGATAATAGGGTATCTCATCATATGAACATAAAAATTATAGTAAGGTTAATATAAAAGAACATCCTAATAACAAGAAATATGATCTTTAAAAGTAATGACATAAAATAGTGTACTTAAAAAGAAAGAGAGGAGTAGGATCCCTTACCTTGGGTCCGACTTGACTTGATCGTTATTTAATCTCCTGAATAAAAAACTTGAGTTAATTTATAATTCCTTAAGAACCTTTTTTAAGTTCATTATTCATTTTATATCACTTATTACGATGTCATGAACACTATGTTATTATTTAAGCTAATAACGGCCGTTTTAACGATCATTGGTACTCGAGTCAAAAATAAACTCTTTATAATTACAAGTTGTTCTTGTGGTAAAATATCCATTATATCCATAATTGTATTCATTATTTAGATATCATATATATCATATATATCCATTATATTCATGCATTTATAATATTACATAACATTTTGAGTTAAGAAATGAAATGCACCGTTCATGGAGACGGTAAGTCGTATGTACGCATGAACTCTACTTCCATTTCTATTTCATATTTAATGGAATTAAATAATAATGATAAATAATAGTATTTTAATTCCAGTATGGTATCATATATAATATCATTAAATATATCCTTTATACGTACCACTTATGGTATTAACGAATCAAATCACTTTGAGGGGGTGGTAGTCCGCACTTCCTAAAATGAAGATATCCCGTATACCAATAATGGAAGCCATAAAGGTATGACATAAATGAAAAATACAGAAGCTTAAGGAAAAAATAAACATATTATATATCATATATAAGGTGTTAAGAGAAGATTGAACAATCAATGTTTCGTGAGGCAGTAATTCACCATCCACAGAAACAGTATGTTCTTTAACCATTAGACGAAGGTGTGTGTAAGTGTAGCTTGAATCCTTAACATAACAACATCCTATTATATTTTAGATATTGGTGTTGTTACAAAAAAAGGAAATAAAAAGAGTTTAGGGGGTTGGGTAAGCAAAATAAAACAAAAGGACTCAAGTGAAGACATTACCTTAAAATCGGGTAACTCCCTTTGGTTTGAGCTCAAAGGCTTCCTTGGGAAGACTTCTGACCAAAGTGAGGCTTCAAGGAGTTAGAGATGGATGTGGAGATACAAAATGGGCAGGTTTTGGCCAAGCCAAAGGCTTTGGAAGTGTGGGTAAAGAGGTAGAGATGGGGGCCTTTTATAAGAGGAGAGGAGGGTCACCCTTGGAAAGTAAAAAAATGTTCCTTTATTTTAAAATGAGTATCGGATTTAAAAGGTCCCACATTGATATAATTCGAGGATAAGGTGATAAGGGTTCGAAATATACCCATACAATAGGTTTTGGACATGTGTAGGTCATAGATTTTACATTATCTTTTCATTTTATTCAAATCCTTTATTAATGAGGTAATCGCTGCATCAACATGATGTCATAAATAATTTAATATTTAATGTATAAAAATTATAAAAAAAATAATGATGTAGGAAATCTTTTTAGATTTCTAATGAATATTTATAGTCAAAAATCTGAATTATATAACCCCATGTAAAAACTATTTTAGTAAAACATCTCATGTTTGTGTCAGTTTTACTTTAACATTAAATAAAAAGTTATTTATGTCATTTCCCAACCAAAGTGGCTCCATGGGGTCCCCAAGTTGACCCATGGATTTTCGTGGTCGGCCATGAAACATCCAATGAGGGTAGGACATGTGTCAAGCTCATCTCATATTATTAAAACATTATTTTTACCTTAAACTACACTAATTACCTCTAATCGCGATTAAAAACATAATAAGTTACTATTCACGAAAAAATTATTTTAATACCATTGAACCACATTTTAATTATTAATGACAACAATGTATGTTGGATTTTTTAAATTCAAAACACAGAGGTGGTAAAATTTCATTTAAACGAAAAATCAGTTTTTATAAGTACCACTTAGTGGTTTCACTATTCATCAAAAATTGATGTTTTTCAGAAAAATACCAAAACATCACCCTAAGATATATTTGATATTATGAATTCAAAAATTATTTCTATTTTACAAAATTCAAAACATATTAGTTGCATTAATTAATTTAATAATTAATTCCCGCTGTCAGAGCAAATAGCGTGTTTTTATGAAACAATAAGTATCAAAAGATTCACACTAGTTTAAGTCCAATTTCAAAGTGAAATTAATTCCAAAGACTACTATTGAATTAAATGGTAAAAATATATTCTAATTTCACTTTAAAACCAATTCAAAAGATAATCTAATCATATAAATAAATTATATTAAAAAGTGGTTTTGAATTAAAATACAACATTTTTCACTATTCATTAAAAATTGAACTTTTTCAGAAAAATACCAAAAATTTACACAAAGTAAATTTTGATGTCCCGATTCTAAAGAAGAATTTTATTTTGTCAAATATAACACATAAAATTTTCAAAAAGTGTATTTAAAATAGGTTCGCCATCAAAAGGCGGTTAATCGACCTTTTAAAGAATATTAGAATGTTTACGCTTAAATTTGGATTCATTCGCATTTTTAATCCTCTAACATTCATTGTAAAAAGTAAAAATACTTGACAAACATATATAATAATTTTGTAGTTAGTTCTATTCATTCCCGCCATCACAACAGTTAGGCGTTAACTACCATTTAAAATAATATTATTTTATTATTAGAGTGAAACGTAAGATTCCCAAGAAACTCGTTGTTGCGTGTTGGGTACGCCATCGAGCATAGAGTCCCCTTTAAAGTTATATTAATATTTTATTCACAAATATGGATAAATGTGAAAATGTCATACTCTTTATTTACCTGGGGTGTTACATCCTTCCCCCCTTTTGGGAATTGCGTCCTCGCAATTTTAAAAATGGGCTTGGAAACTTCATTGAAAATCCCACATCGAAACAAGAGTCAGTAAAACAATCAATTTAAAATAAAGAAAGATAAGTACAAAGGTCACCTGAGTTAACCCGTACTAGGATTCCAAGTATGAAAATATAGACATGGAGGAAAAAACAAAGGGTCATGTTCTGATGGAGAGTGATAGTAAACATGTCTAGGAGAAAGTTAACCATAAGAAAATCACAAACTTGTGATGGGTTAAACAATATTCGATTCCCCAGTAGGAAAAGATAACATACAACATTTTTTTTAAGTTACTTTTAATTGAGTGATTTATTTTTGAGCTTAACTAAATCATAATGAAACATACTTACTTGCCATGTAGACTTTCAACTTTTACTAGATTCCTTAATCAAACTCATATTTTCTCCAAAAGACGAGTATTTAGGAAGACTTATTCGCATTAAGAGTACTATAATCAATTTCTAGAGAATCACCTAATCCAAAAAAGATAACTATATACTTCCCATGTCTTTATACTCTAACCATAACCAAAACCAAAAAGGTTAGTACAAGATTAGATAATCCAGAAAAGGATAACCCTTTATAAAAATAAAATCTATTCTTAATCTCGAAAATTTGTCCAACAAAACCCAAAGTTCAACGAGGACCATTCGATAAACAATTTGTCCATAAAATTATTAAAAGTAAACCAAACTAAGATTGAAACCCAAATATTTGAAGGATTTAGTCACATAGTCTTCCAAGTTAAATCATAACATTTATCTCCAAACAACATCAGTTTCTCTTAAAGTCTCGTATTGAAAAGTAATTAACCTAATCACATATCCTGCATGATAGGTTAATCATTTTCATAAATAACCCAAAATCAACTTACTCTTAATTCATAAATTCACCTAACTAAAAAGAATAAGTCATACTAACCAGGGACTTCACGTAGTCCAGTGGTAGGCGATAAATACCAGGTTCACTTTGGTTGTGGGTTCGATTCCCGCAGCTTTGTCTGACATGACGGGTTGTCACACGGTCTGTGTGTTGTCCTTTTTCCAAACTATATAATTCTCAAATCATTCCCCAAAAAGAGATAAAATCATAAAAAATAACCATAACATAATTTAACCTCAATTTTATCTCATTCCTTTCACTTCCATCATATCATATAGTGACCCATAATTACCTCAAAAGTAAGGATCATATAAACCCAAATGGTTCTTAATAACTATGTCCACAAAAGAACAGATAACTATTCCTTGAATAAAATTTTTATATATTAAACATCAGGGTAACACATACTATAAAAATTCTTCTAATGTAACCCCATCATCAAAAGAGACTTAATACTCTTAAGAATTTTACCACTATAAGATAAAATAAAACGATTCCCAAAATGAATAACACCATACCTTAATCATGGAATCCACTCAGTTTCATCGTCATCTTTCTCACGTAGGTAGAAGTCCCATGCATTACAATAATGATTTATAGATCCTTCAAAATCATTTGCTTCCTACATCCAAATACACCTTGTACAACATGGGTCATATGGGTGTTCACAGAAAAACAGTTTTGGAAAATAATCATGGACGACATATAATTCCAAAACATCTGATAAAACATGATTTCTATAAAATAGTCGGACAGAATTTGAGTTGAAAATTTATATTATTGGTCCTTTTAAAATACCATAACTATGTGCTGAAAGACTATATTTTAAAAGCAAATATAAATAGATTGTGCAAGGGTCTCCTTCCTCAGCACCATTTTTAAAATCATAATATGCTTCAAATTCTTCTGATAAGGTAAAATATTTGAAAATACCTTGATAATATTTACCTTTCTTGAAAATATGAGAATATTGTGAAAATAGTATTTGTCTAAAAACAACCCATGATCCACGATGATAACGAGGTATAGTGGAGGTGTTTTATATCTCAAACAACTTCTTGCAAGTGAGTTTAATGCTAGAAAAAGTTTCACAATCATCCGAACATGACTTTGAAATAATTATTGCAAGCATGTCCTCAGGAAGAGATAGGAATGTTGTTTGAGATCCTTCTCCTTCCATTCATAACCGACTTTACTTGACCTAAAAAAAATTATAAAACAAGGATTTAACTGAAATAATAGATATAGGGACTAATCATGTGTCAAACAAACACTCCTAATCCCAAAAGTTGTCTAAACCGACCTTTGATACCAACTATAAGGCCCCAGCCTTAAACCTTACTTAATCTTGAGTTAATACAAGATTACACATTGAGGATCTTTTCAGGTTTAGAGTTTTTGAGAATTCGATCATAAAACTTTCATTACAATCAACATTTAAACAAAGTGGTTACATGAAATACAATATTCCTTTTTTCCCATCAATATAAACATATTTAAAAATAAAGCATGGATTCTTTCTTGACACTTCCTTGACACTATAATCATATCATGTACCTTTCCCTTGACCTGTGAAAAACAATTCAAAAAAAACTTGGGATGAGAATAAAAAGCTCAGTAAGGGTTATAAAAATATGGAAAGAAACATGAGTTCATATATACATAAGAATGAAATCATACTTTACCCATAAAACATAGGCACTTTAACATACCTCATCAAATCATGAATAAATCATAGAAATCATAAGACATAAAGGTAACTTGAGGCATTCATAACATTCTTACGTAGGGAGTAACCCTCTTGGTTACGTTTGGAATACCCATCACAGTATATTCCCAAATTCTCTTCGGAGAAACCTTGACGTTTCACTCCTTCACATTACCCAATGCATTGGAGATATATATCAGGCTCACCCGCCCTTAGTTTATCACGGAACCACCTGTCTTCATAACAATGCCCAAGAACCATAACATAATTGTACCACATAATACATGCATAAAGGAAACATAACATTTCCACATTTCAATCACAAGATATCAATAAAACACATTGATATAAAAAACATTATGAAAACCATTCTCAATACCAAAATAAAAGAAAAATAAAACATCGTATTTATTTTTTTTTATTTCAAAAAGAAGGTATGGCTTGTAGAGGAAGCCAAAATTCAAATAATGGTCACGGCGGCAGAGAAGTCGTTGTCGCCGCATACGTATGACAAAAACATTCCCTTTTGTCATTTTGTAAAACGATTCGTATAAAAAAGATAACTTTTGGATAAAAGTAAATTTCAAATGGGTTTATACACCGTATAAAAGAAGGTTGTGTATAAAATGAAATATTCCTCAATGAAAGGAGATTGAGACAAAGTCCCATACAAAGACGGTATCCTTGGTTTAAGGATAAATCAATTACATAATTATGTGTGACAAATGAATACTCCAAATATAAGTGGATATTAAGTGTAGAACAATAAGAGGTTCTTCACACATATTCATAGAACGACATATTCAAGGAGTTCAAGTTTATCCTAAAGAATCAAATTTGGGTTAAGAATTTCCCTTGCAAAAATTTGATAGCCTAACGGCGTCACTAAAAAATTCAGAAAATGAGTTGAAGAGAGATAAAAAGGGTATCTCATCACATGGACATAAAATTTAATTCAATAAGGATATAGAAGAACATATCCCAACATAATATTTTGTGAATTAAAAGACATAACAAAAGAAGACTTTTAAAAAGAGGAGGGTGAAAGGTTCCCTTACCGACATGGGTATCTTTCGAAACATACACCCCGTGAAAGAAGGAAAATAAAAAATTGATTTAAATACTCATAAATGAAAGTATATTACACAATGAGTAAAATAATGGGCAGTACATACACCACTCAAAATAAAATTTTGGCAAATGTAGCATAAATCTCACGGGAATAAAAGTGAGATGAAAAATCCCTTACGAAAACTCGGCAGCCTAACGACGCCACTTAAAACTTACAAAAATGGATTGATGAGATAAAATAGGGTCTCTCATCATATTAACATAAAGTTTACATAAAGAGTAATATAAAAGAACATCCCCTAACATAACTAAGAGGAGCTTAAAATAAGTGACATAAAGGAGAGTACTTTAAAAGAAAGAGAGGGGTTAGATCTGTTACGAAAAATCGGCAGCCAAATGATGCCACTCAAAACTTCCAAAATGGATTGATGATATGGAATAGGGTATCTCATCATATGAACATAAAAATTACAGTAATATTAATATAAAATAACATCCTAATAACAATAAATATGATCTTTAAAAGTAATGACATAAAAGAGTGTACTTAAAAAGAAAGAGAGGAGTAGGATCCCTTACCTCGGGTCCGACTTGACTAGATCGTTCTTTAATCTCCTGAATAATAAACATGAGTTAATTTCTACTTCCTTAAGAACCTTTTTCAAGTTAATTATTACTTTTATATCACTTATTATGATGTCATAAACACTATGTTATTATTTAAGCTAATAACGGTCATTTTAACGATCATTGGTACTCGAGTCAAAAATAAACTCTTTATAATTACAAGTTGTTCTTGTGGTAAAATATCCATTATATCCAGAATTTTATTCATTATGTAGATATCATATATATCATATATATACATTATATTCATGCATTTATAATATTACATAACATTTTGAGTTAAGAAATGAAATGCACCGTTCATGGAGACGGTAAGTCGTATGTACGCATGAACGCTACTTCCATTTCTATTTCATATTTAATGGAATTAAAACATAATGATAAATAATAGTATTTTAATTCCAGTATGGTATCATATATAATATCATTAAATATATCCTTTATACATACCACTTATGGTATTAACGAATCAAATCACTTTGAGGGGGAAGTAGTCTGCACTTCCTAAAATAAAGATATCGCGTATACCCATAATGGAAGCCATAAAGGTATGTCATAAATGAAAAATACAGAATCTTAAGGAAAACATAAACATATTATATATCATATATAAATATAGTGACATCTTAATGGCCACCATGAAAGGTGTTAAGAGAAGATTGAACAATCATCGTTTCATGAGGCAGTAATTCACCATCCACAGAAATAATATGTTCTTTAACCACTAGAAGAAGGTGTGTGTAAGTGTAGCTTGAATACTTAACATAAAAACATCCTAGTATATTTAAGATACATGTTTTGTTAAAAAAGAAAGAAAATAAAAAGAGTTTCGCAGTTTGGATTAGCAAAATAAAACAAAAGGACTCAAGTGAAGACATTACCTTAAAATCGGGTAACTCCCTTTGGTTTGAGCTCAAAGGCTTCCTTGGGAAGACTTATGACCAAATTGAGGCTTCAAGGAGTTAGAGAGGGATGTATAGATACAAAATGGGCAGGGTTTGGCCGATCCAAAGGCTTTGGAAGTGTGTGTAAAGAGGTAGAGATGGGGGCCTTTTATAAGAGGAGAGGAGGGGCACCCTTGGAAAGTAAAAAAAGTTCCTTTATTTTAAAATGATTTTCAGATTTAAAAGGTCCCACATTGATGTAATTCTAGGATAAGATGATAAGGGTTCGAAAGATACCCATAAAATAGGTTTTGGACATGTGTAGGTCATAGATTTAACATTATCTTTTCATTTTATTTAAATCCTTTATTAATGAGGTAATCGCTGCATCATCATGATGTCATAAATAATTTAATATATTTAATGTATAAAAATTATAAAAAAAATATAAAGATGTAGAAAATATTTTTATCTTTCTAATGAATATTTATAGTCAAAACTATGACTTGTATAACCCCATGTAAAAATTGTTTTAGTAAAACATCTCATGTTTGTGTCATTTTTACTTTAACATTAAATAAAAAGTTATTTATGTCATTTCCCAACCAAAGTGGCTCCATGGGGTCCCCAAGTTGACCCATGTATTGTATTGGTCGTACATGACACATCCAATGAGGGTATGATATGTTTCAAGCTCATCTCATATTATTAAAAAATTATTCTTACCTTAAACTACACTAATTACCTCTAATCGCGATTAAAAACATAATAAGTTACTATTCACCAAAAAATTATTTTAATACCATTGAACCACATTTTACTTCTTAATTAAAACCATGTATATTGGATTTTTTAAATTCAAAACACAGAGGTGGTAAAATTTCATTTAAACGGAAAATCAGTTTTTATAAGTACCACTTAGTGGTTTCACTATTCATCAAAAATTGAAGTTTTTCAGAAAAATACCAAAACTTTACCCTAAGTAATATTTGATATTCTGAATTCAAAAATGATGTCTATTTTACAAAATTCAAAACATATTAGTTTCATTAATTAATTTAATAATTAATTCCCGCTGTCAGAGCAAATAGCGTGTTTTTATGAAACAATAAGTATCAAAAGATTGACACTAGTTTAAGTCCAATTTCAAAGTGAAATTAATTCCAACTACCACTATTGGATTAAATGGTAAAAATATATTCTAATTTCACTTTAAAAACAATTCAAAAGATAATCTGATCATATAAATAATTTAGATTAAAAAGAGGTTTTGAATTAAAATACAACATTTTTCACTATTCATTAAAAATTGAACTTTTTCGGAAAAATACAAAAAAAATTACACAAAGTAAATTTTGATGTCCCGATTCTATAGAAGAATTTTATTTTGTCAAATATAACACATAAAATTTTCAAAAAGTGGATTTAAAAGAGGTTTCCCATCAAAAGGCGGTTATCGACCTTTTAAAGAATATTAGAATGTTTACGCTTAAAATTGGATTCATTCACATTTTTAATCCTCTAACATTCATTGTAAAAACTAAAAATACTTGAAAAACATATATAATCATTTTGTAGTTAGTTATATTCATTCCCGCCATCACAACAGCTAGGCGTTAACTACCATTTAAAATAATATTATTTTCTTATTAGAGTGCAACCTAAGATTCCCAAGAAACTCGTTGTTGCGTGTTGGGTACGCCATTGAGCATAGCATCCCCTTTAAAGTTATATTAATATTTTATTCACAAATATGGATAAATTTGAAAATGTCATACTCTTTATTTACTTGGGGTGTTACAGTCACAGTCTAGATAACAACGTAAACTGGTAAGAAAGTGGGATTTTCAGTGGCCCAAAACCACTTCTAGTTCCATTGGTCAGTTGGTGGTTCAACACCAGCTGACTGGTGGTGCCATCGACTAACTGGTGAGGCCTATAGGATAGGTTGTATGGATTTTAAAGGGGGAAATTTACCAAATACCCCTAGATATTTTAATAGGAGAAGCCCATATATCTCTCATATTTTTGCATGAAAAATATCCCACACTGTACCCTTATACTCATTCCAACCCACTTAATTTAGTGACATTTTTATAGTGATTTCTGACGAAATAAGGTTATAATTATCATATGTTTCTCTCTTTTCCATTCCCATTACTTATCTATAAATTTTTGGTTTTTTCTAGTTCGGTCTTCTATTTTGATTTCATGAGAGCATGGCGTAATTGGATGAATAGGATGGGGCTTCTTTGTTCCCTACATAGGGGATGTCTATGTATAAGGTATTTATGTTTTTTATCGATGATCAATTATAGGTATGTTGCGCCACTAAATTTATTATGGTTTTTTTATTAAAATTAAATTGAATTGGAATTTTTTCAATGTTTTTTATGGAGAATTTTTCATGGGTTATTTTTAAGAGTATGTGACAAGCCTTTTGGGTGTGGTTAGTTGTAGTTTCAGTGTAATGGGGTCCATTTATGAGTTATGTGGCATTGATTCCTAGTTTAATTAAATGACTGTAAATAATAAATTGGTTAAAGTTATTTGAATAATTAATTATAATGGTTTATAATTAATTATTAAATTAATTTCCTTGAATTAGGTCTTTATGTAAGTTGATGATGGCAGGTTCAGCTGAGGATAGACCTAGGCAAGCCTGTAAAGACTAGGTGGATCTTTTAGCTTGTGAATTAAAAAGTAGAAAATCTTTGTATGAGGTAGATGGTCTAAAAACTCACCCTATGGTATTTATGATTTTTATTATGGTGAATATGATGTAAGTTATTACCAATGAGGTGATTAAATTCATAAATATTGAATGTTTTAGTTTAAATTAAATACAAAAATTTAAAATTAAATGCCTCAAAATGAAGAGACAATTATTAAGTACATGTTTCCCCTTATGCTCTACCTTGTTTGTATCAGCCATCATTGGTTGAGGCTATGAGTTAGGTTTCTATAACTTGATTCGTGGGACCCCATAATGGGTATTATTCACTAAAATAAATTAGGCATGTCATAGTGGCCCTGGATTAGGAGATTTAACACCTCTTGGAAGTGGTGAGATGACTTGGAAGAGTTTGTCCCTATTGGGACATAGTAAACCTTTTGATAGGTTCCCATGGAACTTCCTAATGGAGGAAGGATGTGTTTTGTTTTTAGTTGGACTTAGTTGGTCATAAAATGAACCTAGTAATACATTGGATCCCTTATGTTTCTTGAATTGAAATTGGGGTGAGTTTCCCCACCCCTTGAGGTGTGACTATTTGTGCGGGTAGACTTTGTATAGATTGTTGATAGGTTGAGTGTGTGGACTAACCTACCACAACTCTATAAATTGAGGTGGTCCATAAGCCATCTATCTAAAATGTTAAAAATTTAGTGTTCCCTTAATGATTATGAGGCCATACCATGTATGACACTACTGAGGGACGTGACATTCTCCTTGTGATGGGTGTTGATCTGAGTCTCGATATTGAGACCAAGGACCTAAAGTAGGGTTCCCCCAATTTTATGTTAACCTAGAGGACCTTAGGGGTGATCCAAGAGTTATGTGACCCTGAGAGGTTGTGTAGTGACTAGTATATATGGATTTGGGTGTAACATACCGATATTTTAAAATAATACTATGTTCAATAGTGTTCAAGATATGAAACACTGAGATTAAATGAACCATAAAATATTATTATTTAACCATGACTGCCCTAAACTAGACGTTGAATTTTTGGACAAGAATAAAAATTATTTAATTATGAAATATATATAAATTCACTATTGAATAAAAATTTATCAATAAATTCTTAGTAAATATTTACATAATTTTTAGTAAAGTCATTTTATTCTTCAAAAATACGTTTTCATAAAAAATAGTTTCTATTGATTTTTATGATAAAATATTGTAATTATTTTTTTGAAATTATAGAAATTTTATTTTATAATAATGATATCATTTTTTAAATTAGTATATAAAATTATCTTAGGGTTAAATTTTGGAATTTTTTTGAAAAGATTGATTTTTCATTGAAAAATGAAAATATCGATTTTTGTACAATTTTGATTTATTTTTGAATGAAAATGAACATTATGATTTAAATTTTATATAAAATAAAAATAAAAATTATTTAATTATATATAATATAATTATTTAATTATATATAATATAATTATTTATATTTTAATTATCATTACACTTGATTTTGGTATAAGTTCATTTGTGGGATTAAAAACATATTTTTCTAAAAAACCACTTTTCATCGTGATTTGTGGGATTAATTTTGAATTATTTTCTACCATTTATAGAAACTTATTCATAAAAAATGGATTCCATATTTGACATTATAATAGAAATTTTTTTTAAATATTTCCATTTTATTTTTGTTCAATGTGAAAAGTAACAATATAAACTTTTTGGTAACTAAGGTAAAGGTAAATCGAGTAATTAAGGTAAAAATAACATTATAAGGCCTAAAAATATCGCAAAAAACATGTATTTATTTTATTGGATAATATATTTTCAACATTTTCTATCTAAGGTTCAAAAATTTGGAAATTTCTAGCTACATTCCTTTGATTATAACTATTATAATATTTTAAATTAATATAAAGTAAAAAATTTCACTTTATTGCTTTTAATATCTATAACATTTTTTTGATAGGGATAAAAACAACTTATGTTCGGTTAAAAATTTTCATTTAAGATATAAATTAATTTTTATCATGGTAATTTTTTTTTAATTTTTATTGATTAAATAATTACCTTAAATTCTTACTCAATGTCGAGACACTTCTTGTACAAGCATTAGAAATATCAAGTACATAATTTTAAAAACTCTAAAAGTAATATCGTTTGAGTGAGTTTTAGTTCCAAAAAAATTTTAAAGATAAAAATAACTTTTTTGGGATGTTTGAACGGATCATATTAAAATTAAATTAGTTTCTTGTTATTTTGAAAGTCAAATTATGGGAATAGTTCTTAAAATGACATTAATAGTATTTTTTGTCAAATATATTTTATTAATTTATTTAAATATCAAATGAATATAGAAAAGTAAAATGATAATGTGAAATGATTTAAAATTTCCAACCTTTTCATTTATGATCCAATTTTCATCTTATAAGTAAAATTATAACCCTTTAATATTGAAAGATTTATTACCACATCTAAGGTTAAAATTGGTTAACCAAGAGGTTAATATAAAAGATAAGGTTTAAAATGATATCAAAACCCATAAAAATGATTTAATGATTATATTAAGACCAAATAATCAATAAATTATAATAAATACCATTTTAAACCATTTTTCATGAGTTATACACATATTATATTATAATATTTCATGTATTTATAAAAATTACATTAATGATATTATAATAAAAAATATTTTATTAAATTATTTTAAATTAATATGAATATTAAATTCAAACAAGTTAATTGAATATTATTTAAAATATAAACCATGGTCAATTTATGGTCAATTTTCTATCTATATTAACTTTGATGACTCTTATTAGTGTAAAAAACTTTGATACCATGGTAATAGACAAAAAGGTTACTGGGGGGGAGGGGGTCAACAAAAAATAAGGGTGAAAAAATCACCTAAAATTTTAATAAAAAATTTAATGAGAATATTTTGACTCATAATCATCCTATATTCGAATTATATAAAATTATATCAATTTTTTATTTATAATTATTTTATATTAATTTAATACTTTAAGAAATTCCAAGAATTGTACTCCCCTCTCTTATAAAAGGGCACCCCACTCCTCCTTTCTCCACACTTAAAAATCCTTTTGGTTCAACCAATACCTACAAAAATAGATTCCTAAATCCCTTAAAACATTATATAATTCTTATTTTGGGAATAATTCTAACATTATAAGGCTTAAAGTATAAAGCAACGAATGTTGTATGAAGAAGAGGTATAGCTTTTAACCGAATGTTTTAGTTTTATATCTTCTTTTACTTAATTAAAATATTATTCAACCATGATGAAATAGTAAACCTAGTATATTAAAAATACTAAAAAAATTATTTTAATTTTATAACCAATATCCATATCCTTTTCCATCAAATGGGAAACAAAATTGTCATTCATTTGTATAACAGTCTACTGTATCGCGAACCAATGAAATTCGTTTTCCGTCACTACCTCTCACAATTATTTATAATGATGGATTTAATGTTCATATATATATATATGATATTAATGAAATAATTATAATCATTTAAATATAACAAATCATCTATTTTCTTACCTTTCCATCCACTGAAAGATGATAATCTCGTTCTTGAGTACGTGTGGATTGCCACCTCCAAAAAGCGATGTGATTTTTTTCATCACCACATCACATAGATGATATATATAAAAATTTTAAAGATATAATATTATATTTTTTATATAATGACAATTATTTGAAGATAAAATAATACTTACCTTCTTTCCATTATGATCATTGAAAAATGGAAACGTTTCTCATGTGTATATACAACCTACCTTCTCCATGATTATGATATAGTTCATTTTTTATAACCATATTTCATGATTGGATTTAAAATTATAATTTATATATATATAAATGATAATTATATCATCATTATTATTCTATAAATTATTAAATAATTACCTCATTGACCATAGTCAACCTACCAAAGTCATTTTAGACATTTGAGTCGAATATCATAGATATATTAAACGTGAACTTTATTGATTAATTAACTGTATATAACATGGTATTAAATAAAATAAATGTAAGAATGAATTTGAAATATATTTTTTAGGATTTAAATAATTAATATAAGTTTATTATTCAGGAATATAAATAACATACTGATGATTCAAACTCAAGGAAATGGACACTTTAACTTAAAACCTCATTTTAAATGTTTTAATGATTTATTTTCTAAATAGTTTTATTCTATGTCAGTATTATTAAAATTATTTTATGTATCTTTTTACATGGAAATAAATGAATTATGAAGTTAATTTTATGTCTCATTTTTTACTTTAAATCAAAGGTTTTTAAAATGTAATCATTTTATATAAATTTTTTATAAAAACAGAAATGAATGTTTTATTTTAACACATATGATGTCAATGATTTTTCCTGCCACCATAACCAATATTTTATGTTTTTATTACTTTATAATATTTCATGTTTTATTCAAAGAAAAAAATCTAGTTTACTTTTTTTCTAGATATTCTGGTTTTGAAAATGGGATTTAAAATTAAAGGGTAGTTCGATATCTGAAAGTGTTTTCCTTATGAGTTCAAAGAGTTTTTCAAGGGTTTTATGATGAAAAAGTGAGAGAATATTTTTTTAGTAATGATATGATAATTGAGAATTTTTTTATAATTAACTGGTCAATCTAATAAAAATTATATGATAGGTGACCCCCATTATAGAACTTTAATTAATTTGGTAATGTTCTTTGTCTTTATATGCAATAAGGACGAAGTTAACCAAGTTGGTTTCTCCTATGGATTTAACTAGGCTCCAGTTACTTCTGACATAAGTTTAATACGAGTTATGAATATGATGCTCTATGTTTCCAAGAAGGGTTTATAATTTATTGATAAAGGATTTAAAGGTTTCATTCGAGTAAAATGTGTGTGTTTTTCAAGTGGATATTATTTATTTCATATGCTCAAAGAACATTGTGATAAAGCTAAAAATTTATGGGTTTTCATGTTTTTCAATAGATTAATTGATTTATTTATTTTACGTCTCATATTGATATTTTTGTGCTCATACCATGTTTTAAAATATTTTTATAGATTTTAAGGATGTATAAGGACAAATAATAAGTCATGTTGAAAGTCACAAATATTCTTTATGAAAATAAAATGAATTTTATTTTAAAAGTTTTTTATTGTGGAATAAATTTATACTAAGTTGATGTGTCCAATTTATAATATATAAGGTTGGTTATTTAAGATTTATTACCTAATTCTATAAAAATCTAAACCATAAAGACCCTAGAGAATTTAGAAAAGTGAAATCATGTGTAAGGGAACTAGATTATGTAATGTTTAAGATTGTATCCTTATAGAGGGTGTTGACTTAGACCCCAAGTCTCAATGTGATCCATAGAGGCTATAATAGTAGAGGTGGGTCTTGTGTGCAACATACCCTTGTATATTTATTTTCCAAATAATTTATAGAACATAACTAAGTTTTGGTTGTGTTAGGATAATTAAATAAATTTCCTTGGGGTGGTGTTATATTCAAAATGGAAAATACCATATGGGCAGTTTTTATATTATTTGAAATGAAAACACCATATCGGGTGGTATAGAAAACTCCCTTTAGGTAGTTTATAATAGTAAATAATACTCCCTTTGTAGGGTGGTATGTGATACATGATGCGTATACACTGTAAGGTTGTTCTGACACTACTGGTGGGGCTACCAAGGATTTGTAAATCAGATTATATCAGTTCCAGGAAAAGGATAGGCCTAACCATGTAATTTATAATAGGGATTTTGGGGTCATCAGTGGTTATGGTTAACTCTTTGGAATTGGTGGGGCTTTAAAAATGGGAACCATTTTATATCGAGATGAATCATTCCCTGGGTTATTATTTCAGGAAGAAGAATTACCTAGGTCATTATATTGTATACCGAGGTGGATTAGGCCCCCATGTCACTACTTTTATAAATAGGTGAATGACCCACATGTCATTATTATGGTTTTCATGGTCATATAAACTTTCTTATAGACACTCCAACACTGAATGAATCGAGAATGATTGATCAGGGTCGCATTCATGAGGATCAATGGTGGTTATTTATTTATTTATTTCTAGAATTTTTTAAATTTATTCAAAGAATGTCACATGAACATATCATTGTATTTATTGGCTATGTATAGGAGCACATTGGTGTTTCCCTATTGAGTTATGTACTTACACATTTATTGATCATCCATTTCACTTAGGTACCAAAGAAACCCTCACTTGATATAGGTTTAAGTTTGTATGAGGCATGAAATTTATTGACAGAGATATCGTGGAAATGTATGTGGATCTTGGAAGGAGTTATGTCTTGGTGACTCCATGAATCCTTTCATTTATTTTTTTCCTTTTTCATTTTTACATGTTACTAGCCTAATGGGAGGTCTATCTTGTATGCTTATATTCCAAAATTTTATTTATTATCACATATTTCGACTATTCTATTATCTCTATACTCTGATAGTTATGGATTGTGTATGAAACTAGGATATTTTATCATTATTTATACTCTGATATAGGGGGTATAGTCTCTCTACAAAACCAACCTATACCCCCACTACTTTTTGGAAAGATCTGGCATATAAGGAGGCAATTTTGACACCATTTAGTACCACTGGTATGATTAGTATTCATAGTGATCTAGGAATCGACATTACAATGTGGTATCAGAGGTGTTTTCTATTTTTCTTAATATTCTAAACATGGTAGAATTGTGATATAGAAATGTTTTGAGGCTTGTGATGCACCTCATACCAATGCATCATAAACACCATTTAAGATGTGAAATATAGGTAACTAGGTTTAGGAATGACATTCTTGGTTTGTGATGTTACATTTATATAGGATTTCACCTCATGTGATGCACATGGAGTTTTGAGTTTTTTGAATTATTATGGATTTTAGATCTTGGAAAGTGGAGACAAGAGGTGTCTACATGTATCGTTCTTTGCATATAGGGATTCACATGACATGTAGGCTTGTTAGTGTGATTTTTACCACTGATGAAAAATTCCTAGCTTTTTTAAGTGTCAAAAAAATCTCATAACGAATTTTCTCATATAAGTTCTTGGTGGTATTATACTCAACTGAGTTTATATATATATATACACAAATAATTTTAATGATAGGTCATGTGGATCTACAATGAGAGGCTCTATGATGAGGATTACAATGTAATCCCATTACATGAAGGTGTAGTGTCCCTAGTAGGTTGATATGGGTATTGGATCCACATATGATAAAATCCTTAGGGGTGATTATTATATAGATTCTATTATTTAATGTGTCAATAACAACCTATATAGTGTTTTCCTATATAGAATGGAATAAAATTTTACTTTACCGATCCAGTGATCATGATTCCCTTAACACAAATCATCTTGGATGAAACCATTATATATATATATACATATATTCATGTGATATTATATAAGGTTTTATACTCTATGGAGTGGTATTCTAGTAAACATTATTATAGAGGCTAGATGCCCCAGTAGTGGGAAGTGATTTTTTCACGTGTGATACCATGTGATTATTTGATATTGGAGCATGTAGGATGTCCCATGAGTTATTAATTTTATGTGGAGTCTGACTAAGAGGCTTGGAGGGAGACCCTAGTAACCCTTATATGTGACTCAAAATTTATTTACTCAGAGCCTTGTGATTTTTGACTTATAAATTTATTATATAGAGAAGATGATTAATATCCTATAAGGGTAACTCATTGGAGGTGTTATCCTAGAATTATTGGTACCTTAGAAATGGGGAGAATGGGTAGATGCTCATGTTTTATACTGATTCATAGGAAGTGTTATTGGATATGTGATTTGGACATGGAAAGGATTTTAGGCTAATTGATATAGGTGGGGTGCTCTTGGGAGATGTTCTTGGATTATGCATGAGAAACTGGAGAATTTGAACACCCTTATAAGGTTTTGAGAAAAAGGAACAATGGACGCCTTGGACCTTGTTATGAGGAAATTAACATGAGTGATTTTGATCTTAGTATCAAAGTCAGATTTATAGGGCTTGAAAAATTACGTACTTGGCCCCATTGATCTTATATACACTTTAAAACTATAGTGCTAGTGTTGGTAGACACTTTTGGTTTTCATATAACATTGAATTGAGTCTATGAGTGTGGTTTATCTTGGAATATGTTCTATGATAAATTTTTAAGTGCAGTTACAAGGGTGATATGGTTATATGAGATGAAAATTCCCTAGAACATAGTTAATGTTTTGGTCATTTTATAATTGATTTGATAACATGATACTCATAGATTCACGAGTCAGGTTTTGTAATTTGTCACAACTAGCGTGAGTGACCATTAGGTTTCAATCAGATCAAGGAAGTACATGATGGTTACATGTGGTTCCAGATAGATTAAAAATTATTGATGTCTATGAGTGGGCCAAGGAACATGGAATTTAGTGAATTGCTAGTGTGCCTAGTGGATTGATAATTTTTTATGAATGTAAAATTTTCCTTTATGAAGACAATTTTTCCATTAAAGATTAGATGTTAGGGGCTGACAGTGATGGCTATGGATTAGGATGATTGTAATGTTTGTATTGATTATAGGAACTATTTTATTCAGCACTTGAGGAGCAGTATAAGGTGATATGTATAGTGGGGATTACACCATTTTTTGTTTAAAGGAAAAAATATATATATGATTGTGATTTTGATGGATATCGAAGATGATTTTTTCATGAACTAGGAATAGGTAGTGTTTGATATCTAGAGTGGTGCTCGAGTGCGATCAGATCAGCCAGATCTAGTTGATCTATTCAGTGATGTATAAGGTATGGACCATGATAATAAAGAACTTAATCTAGTGGTGTGAAGTAGTTATTGGATGGTCCAAATGGAATTTGGATTCTAGTGAGTAGATAAATATGAATTTATCCATATTTCCTAGTGAGTACCTTATGTGATGTTGGGTCATGTACAAATATATGAATAAGGCTTAGGGTTTAATTGAGATGATTTGAATGTTATTGGATTAGTGTCTCATTGGTGCTCATGGTATAGTAGGTAATGATGATAGATATGGATGATTGAGGATTAAACCATATAATTTCATTGAGATTTGGGTATGGAACTTAGTGGCATGTTTCTCATGATTATCGGATTCCTTTGGGATTAAGGTCATCAGGATAAAGAGTTTTGGTAATGCATTTCCTGGTCTAATCTAGCTGTTTTGGGATAGTTAAACTAGAGGAGGAAGAACTTTAATTTCCATGTGAAATTTTATGTGGTAGGTTGAATACTTCATTCAGTGCATAATGTTGGATACTATGGGTGCATTACCTAAGGAAATTTGGAATTATTAGAGCTTTGGAATGAATTATGATAACTCATTCATATCAGTTTTATTTTTTGGAATGGGGTTGATACTATAACTGACAAGGGTTTTAATTCTTAATGGGGTGCAGAGACTTTGGATCTGCTCTGATCATGTTATTGGAGTGTGGGAGTGGTGGTTTGGTTAAGAAATTCCAATAATGGATGACACCCTCTAAGGGAATTGACTGTTATGGGTTGATCTCTATGTAAGGGAGAACCATATGATTAATGGCTGATTTAATTAGGACACCTCATGTGTCTCAAGATATATAAGATTAGTAGAGAGCCATATTGATGATTCAGTGTTCATGATGATCATTGGTTTAGGGTTTTGGAATATTGTGCCTTATGTTCAGAGTTCTGTTTTAGAATATTTTATGAAACAAAACATTTTAGAATTAAATAAACAACCAATATAGTTATGTTTTATGATTGGATGATCACCAGGGCTTCTCAAGGATTAGAAGTGTTACGGTAGAATTTTTTTAAAGACCCACCTCCTTATAGGTTTCGAAATTCAGAAGGAATTTAAATTTTTGAATTAGTGGGTTGTTTATTTTGAGATATGGGACTTAAAATAGTATTATGAGAGTTTTATCACTTTATAAGAGTATTTTGGGACAAGTAATGAGGTTTGTGTGGTATTCTAGAAGAATAGGTGAGAAACAAGGAGAGACTGTGGCTATCAGTGGGTAGTTCAGTGGCCCAACACTACTACTGGGGCCATTGGACAACTGGTGGATCCACTGACTTGATGTTGTGGATGATTGGCTAGAAGATGGTGCATTTAATGGGGTAAATTTACCAAACTTCTCATAAATATTTAAATAGGGGAGCCCTAACTTTCTCCTCGATTGTGCATGCGAACCAACACCCACTCCTCTCTTCTCATCCTTTAAACGTCCTTGGGTTTAGAGAGTTTTTGTAGTTATTTACAGTGAACTAAGGTGAGTATTCTCATTTGTCTCAATAAATTACGATTTCCATTACTTCGATCTAAATTTTGGTGTTCTTAAATTAGGTATTCAATTAGTATCCCATATAAGAATGGTGGAATTGTTCGAATATGATAGGGATTACTTGTGGCTTTCATATGAGATGTCCCAAGATGATGTCTACACATCGTTGTTCAGTGATTCATTGGAAGTATGTTTCACTACAAAATTTATTATTGTGTTTTCTTATAAGTAATTAAATTTTAATTTTTTTTATGTTGTTCATAGGTGATTTTTCTTGGGTTAGGGTGAGGAGTATGTGACGATCCTTCCAGGCGTGGTTGGTTGCATTTATGGTGTGGTGAGGTCAACCATTGAGTAATTTAGTATTGTTTCCTAGTTTAATTAAATAAATTTAAATTATAAAATGTTTAAATTGAGTCATATAATTAATTATAATGGTATATTATTAATTATTTAATGCCTTTACATGAATTAGGGCCTTGTGTAAGTATATGCTGGCTGGTTTTTCTAAGACAATACCTAGACGGGCTTGGTGAGCCTAAGTGAAGCTACCTATGGTGAATTAAAAATGGGGAAACATTAATATGAGGCATGTATGTTGCATACTTTCCTTATGGTATTTTTGATTTTACTAATGGTGAATATAATGTGTGGTATCTCCATTGAGGTCTTGACCTTCATAAATATTGAATCTTTTAGTTTAAATTGAATATTAAATTTGAAACTAAATTCCTTAAAATTATGTGATAAGTAAAAAACCCAAGTTAGACCATATGAACTACCTTGATTATATTGACCACCAATGGATAATGTTATTAGTTAAGTAAATATTACTTGACACGTGGAATACCCTTGAGGGGTTTTCATCCCTAAAATAAATTATTCATGTCTTAGTGGCCCTAGATTAGGATCCTTAACACCTCTTGGACAAGGTGAGATGAATTGGAGGATTTTGGACCTAGTGGGACATAATGTAATTTCCATAGGTTCCTTAGACCTTGTTTATGGAGTAAGGTGGTATTTTGTTTTTAATTGGACCTAGTAGGCCATATAATGACCCTTTAGATACCTTAGATCACTTAGACTCATTGAATTGAACTTAGGGTGAGTGTACCTTCCCTCCGATATGTGATTACCTGTGTGGATAGAACATGGATAGATAGTTTATAGGTTGGGTGTGTGGTATTACCTAATAAGAATTAAGAAATTTAGGTGGTCCATGATCCCTATCTCTATACCATTTTTGATGTGGTTCACCCTTGAGGCTTATGAGGCCATACCATGCATGACACTTTCAAGGGTTATGATTCCCTCCTTGTGATGGGTGTTGACTCTAGACTCGAGACTAAGACTAAAGAGACCAAGTGGGGTAACCCCACTTTTATTTTGACCTAGAGGACTTTATGGGTGATTTGAAAATTATGTGACCTTGATCGGGTGTGTAGTGACTAGTATAGATTACTGTGGGTGTCACCTCAGGCCTTGATTCTTAGTGTGATTTATAGAGGCTATTGTGGTAGAGGTGGGTCAAGCATGTAGGCAACCCTTATTTATTTATTTTCCATATATTTTATGGAAAATTCCTAATTGGTGGTTGTATTATGATATTTATAGAAAATTACTTAAGTTTAGTGTTATGTTTGAAATAGAAAAATCCCTTTTAGTGGTGTTTATATTGCTTGAAATGAAAACACCCTATTGAGTGGTATAGAAAACTCCATTCAGGGAGGTCATGATAATAAATAAAAAACCCTTATAGTGTGGTATATGACACTTTATTTTTATATGTCATGAAGTGATTTTAACATTACTAATGGAGCTTACTTGGATCTAGATCCAATATTATATTGGTTTCCGGTAGAGGATAGGTCATGTCATGTGCTATATTCTGGGGCTTATCAAGTATTCGGTGGGCATGATTGAGTCTTCTGCACTGTCAGTACACTACTAGGAACCATTTCATACTATTATAGAGTATTCACTAGGTTTTTATTTGGGGATGGAGCACTTCCTGAATCAGTATACGTTATACCAAGGTTTATCAGGCCCCTGAGTCCCTATATTTTATAACGAGGTGGATCAGCCCCCCCGAGTTGTTATACTATATACTAGGGTGGATCATGAACCTAGATCGGTACTTGTATACCAGGTTAAAATACATGCGGGTTATTATTATAGTTTTCACTATCATTTTTATGTGCTCAAAGACACTCTGACACTTGCCGAAGTTGGTATGGTCGATCATGGTTGCAGACTTGAGGATCGATGGTGGTTATTTATTTATTTATTTCCAATATTTTATTTATTTATTCAGACCATTTCACACATATCATTACATTTAATAGATATTTATATGAACAAATTGGTGGTTCCCTACTATGTTTTGTACTCACACCCTGCTTGGGTGGCCCTTGTACTTGGGTTCCTGATCATCCCTCACTTGTTGTAGTTTTAGGTAGGGATGAGGTCTAGAATTGATCAAAAGGGATATCTCAGGTGATTATATAGAGATTTTTAGGAGGTATGGATTAGTTATGTAGTGGATCCTTTCATGTATTTTATTTTTCCTTCTTTATTTTTACATGTGACCAACCCAGTGGGTGGTCTGTTCGGTATGTTTTCATGTCATCATTTTATTTACTATCACAATTTTTTGTTACTTTATTATCTTCATACTCTGATGGTTATGGATTGTGAATGATACTTGGTTATTTATTTACTATCGATAATATGATACAAGGGGTATAGTATCATCACATAACAACCTTATAATCTTGGCACTATTCGGAAACCTCTAGAATATGAGGAGGCGCACCCTAGGTCATGCAGTTCCACTAGTCTAGTTAATGTTCATAGAAATCAAGACATAAACGTTATATGTACCACTACTATATTACCCAAATACAATACCTAATATATTATATGTAGTTCTATAATGCTAAATTGCTTCCACAGTACCACAAAAATTTTCCACTACCTATATTTGAACCCGGTTTTGATGTAGAAATATTGGGTGACTTTAAAACTCATGTAAGACCCCAATTTCCAATCATACATTTATAAAATGTAAAGTTATGATATCATTTATGATAAGTAATATTTCATTCATATACAATATAAAAAATACCATAATAATTCCACTAATACTCTTGTATACACATGTATCATTAACATTTTTGATTAAACCAAACTCTTTGATTGCATTGTCAAACTAGATATTTCAACTCTAATAATCTTTCTTCAATCCATAAATGGATCTTTGTGACTTGAAAACACTATCATGATCATTTATAACTTCAAAACCTTTGATATGTATTATATACATATCTTAGATTTTTTTTAAATAAAGTTGTTTTAACATCCATTTGAAATATCTCATAATCATAATGAGTTACTATAGAAATAAATATCCAAATAGACTTTATCATTTCAATTGTTAAAATATTTTATTTATAATAAGTCCATGGATATTTTTGAAAAATTTAGCTACTAGAAGATATTTATTGGTAAACACTATACTATCAATGTTAGTTTACTTAAAAAATCCACTTGTAAACTATGGATCTCACCTCTTAAGGGGTATCTACAAAGCTCTAAACTTAGTTAGTGTACATGGAGTCCATATCATATTTCATGTAATTTGTCCATTTATTATAATCAAAACTCTCAATTGACTCTCTGTAGGTAGTAAGTTCATCATCTATGAAAATAACTTCATCGTAATTTTCTACAAGAAATCCATATCTCTTAGGATCTAAATGAATCCTATTAGACTTTAGAGGTTCTAGTGTAACCTAATTCAATTCTTCTTTCATAATTATTTGTGGAATCAAATCACCTTCTATCTTAAAAACCCTTACAATTTTTTGGTCTTAAAGTTATCTAAGTTCAACTTTACTCCCATTGTCTCCAAAAATCTATATATATATATATATTCCTTCTCAAGGAATATACAATTTTGAGCCACAAACACTTTGTAATCAGTAGGATTTTAGAAATAATATCCCATAAATTTGTTGGGATAATAAAAAATAATCATTTTTTTATGATTTAGGGTTAGTTTTTCTGAAACAAAACATCATAATAATGCTTCACAACCCCATATCCTCATAAAATAAAAATTGGGATTCTTCCCTATCCATATCTCATATGGTTTCTTTATAGTTTTTATAAGGAATTCATTTAAGTGGGAATATAATGATTTCAAAAGAATATCCATATAATGATAAATGAATTCCACATTGAATGATAATTGATCAAACCATGTCCGACAAGGAATTATTCCTCCTATCAAATGCACTATTTCATTACAGTGTTCCAGGATGAGTGATTCATGAAATTATACCATAATCTCTTAGACAATCTTTGAATTATTAGATCAAGTATTCATGGCCCCAATATAATTAGGGATTCTTAAAATTATTTCCCATTTTCAATTGTATTTAATTTTTGAACTCATTGAACATTTCAATGATTTTAAACTTTTTTATTATTAGAAACCTTTAACCATTATGACTAAATTCATCAATAAAGGTTAAAAAGTTCCTATATCCACCACTTTCTTGAGTAATCATTGGTTCACACACAACGTTATATATAAGATCATATATGTTACTATCCCTATCAATTTTTACAATAAAAGGTTTGTTGGTCATATTTTCTAATAAAAAAAGTCACAATCAAATGATTCCAAAAATACATATCTATGGAGTCCATGGATTTGTTCCTTAGTTATATTCTTAAGACAAAATTTAAAAAGATAGGTTTTGTTAGAATCAATGTTCACCTACTTATCTTGAATACTTCATACATGGTTATCTATATCCAATAATTATAAACCATTCATCCAATTTTCAATTATATAAAAATATTTCATTTATATATATATAAAAACTCTTATTCTTAATAATAATTGAAAACCCCTTCATGTATAAAAAATTATATAAATAAAATTTCTTTTTATGATCAAAACATAGTAATAGTTTTATAATTATAGAACTAATCCACTATATTGAATTAGATAATAATTATTTACCTCCAATGAAAAAACTCTTTCCCCATTTAAAATATGATGATCTACATAAACTTTAATGAATTATCTCATATTTCTAAGTATTTGTTTATCAGTACTAATGTGTGATATACACCCAGTATCCAATAACCATGATTCAGAATTATAGAAATTTATTTTTATAACATTCACATTCAAATTCTCTATATTCTTATCTTTAAGAAGATTTTCTACCTTATATACTAATTTATAATTATATTATAGGTCATACCTATAACAAGTATCAATATGATAACCGTGATACAAGATATAGTCATTAAAAAAACATATCTATGGGTGATTATAATTTTTTATATCTTTTCATTGATAAAGTTAATGAAATAAATCCCACTAAAATGATGAACCCACATATCATTGCCTTTAATAGTTCAATATCAAAATTTCTCTAATTTTTGGTTCATTTTAGTGTTTCTTAAACCACTTAGATGTTCAGGTAGGCCATTATACTAATCATATCACATATGACTCTTTTATGGTTGAGTGGATAACCTTTTTCCCAAAACTAGAATATGGAAATACTAAACTCTATTCCTCTGGTATTATAATCCTATTAAAGTTTCATATCCATGTGTAATTTAAAGATCATAGTTGAATATGGGAACATAATCTTATTAGGGTCACCCATACCCATAATTCCATTCACAATATAATATATGTACAACCATTGTTATAATAACCTACTCAGTTGTATAATCAAGGTACTGGAATGTGTTTTATTTAGAATTAATCTCACACTTATTATTTGATGTGTTTTCTTAGTCTCACCATTTTAATATAAGTCACATGTATATTAAATCCATAACTTTTACTTCAAATGAAATATTTATTATCTCATATTTTTTTCCTATATGTATACATGCTTCTAACAATTTATTTTTGGGGTCTTTATTCCATCCAAAAAATTAATATGTTCAAACCATATAAATGTGTAACTCTTTAACCAACTCACAATTTGTTTTAATCACCCAAAAATAGAAACTAATCATATTTTCACACATAAAAATGTTTTCCATGAAAAATAAATATGAAACCCTTTCATATAAAGGTTTATAATTATATACAATTGATAATCGCAACAATATTAATCATGGAACAAAATGTAGCCAACCCCAAATTTTCTAGACAAGGCATAAGCCTCTGGGCTAGTGAGCAGTCCAACCCAATATCCTTTAAACCATGGTTCTTTACTCAAGATAAACGTTAATTCCATTATAAATCTAACACATAATATGTATAAATAACACTAAATCTCTAAATTTTATCTCATAACTTAATAACAAACCAAAATCAAGGTAGATTAAAATTAAATATTATATTATCATACCTAACATGTAATGAATTGTATAAAAAATTTATAAGAGCATTTAAAAAATTTAAATTAAATTATAAAATATTTTCATTACATAAAAAATTTATATATATTAATAATTAAATGGTAATAATAAAAATAAATGGGAAATTCAAATATTTAACACAAGATAAATAACTGTAAATAATAAATTTTATCAAAACTAATTTGAAAATGGTCTAAATTAAAATAAAATTTTCATAGTACCAATGATGGTTTTTGAAAATTTTAACAAAAATATAATTTTTTTAAATTATACCAATAGAGGCTTGCACTAAAACAAGGTTTTTCTTTGGAAAAACTCTTTTAACAAGAATTTCCACACCTAATATCAATAATCCCAAGTCATATTGGTATTGTGGTATACCAAAGACCATGATTGTTTTAGAATGTGTTTTGGGTTAACATTATATTTTAGGCAATAAATTTTGGATAATAAATTTTACAGTGACAATGAGTTTCAGTTAGGAATTCAGAAGTTCAAAACAACCTGTAAATTTCCACTATTTCATGACTTTTTCCCCTATTGGTGGTCATTATGGCCTTAAAATTACTAAACCATGACATAGATACATGAGATATGATACTTTGTTTTCTACAAACCTTCAATACAACTATTTTTCTTGAAATACAGTATAGTATTATAAGAACACACATGTTTTCATACCCACCAATGTCATGGTTAGAAAAATAATGAATACAAGTTGTCATTTTGAAGTTTCTATACTATGATGCCTGAAAAAAATATATTTTTTTATTTTCTAAACCAAAAATATTTCTACTAATTCATCACTAAACATAAATATGATACCAATGATGGGTTTCCTGGAATAACACAATATCCATTTGCAGTGTAGGTAAACATGAAACTCATTCCATAAACGATTATGAGAGGAATCCGTAATATGAATAACAAATCCATAAAATGAACATTCCTCACTGTCCAATATTTCAATATTCATTATTAGTGAGTTTGATTGAGTTTTCTTAGAACCAACCAACGAGTTATTGTGTCTGATGGTATCCACTATACACTAGAATCAATGAATGATTCTGTAGAACATTAATTTTTTGAATGGTGTGCTAAAAAATCCCCTTTAAAAGAAAAAAAATAATCAATAATTTTAGATATATTTTTATCCAAGAGAGTGATATACAGTCTATCAAATGAGAGCCACAAATTCCATTTAAACAGAGATCTATCATTAAATGACCATGCTTTTTAGAATCCAAATGTTTAAAATGTTTTTAAATAGTAAATCAATATTATTGCACTTTACAACATTAACCAAATTTATTAATTTGATTATTAAACTCCATTGACAATAAATATTATATCTACACATCATCTCATTATGTTTTAATAGCCAAATGATTCTAATAATAATATTGGGAGTCATTTTGAATGATATAATATGTTATTCTATGAGAGAACCTCAATGTGGTATCATATACCATATGATAATATTGACAATGACCTGGTTACTTTTACTATGCCACAATCTATGCTTCAATGTACAAAATAAAATAGTATAATACTCAATCTATAACATATATCACAACAAACACACTCCCCAGATGATAATGAATATATGAATATAGTATAACTAACAATAAAATATATCAATATTTCCCCCACTAACCTTTATAAATTTGACTCATCACCAAAAGTTACAATAACACACATCCTATTTATCTACTAGAAAGTAGCCATATCAACCACATGTCAAACAATATCATCAACTTGATCATCTCCATCATGGTAGGGGGTATGGGTCAAAAAGTGACCATCCATTCACTAGTCTATAAATATTTAGAAATTGGGTAAACATCACATAGTAAATGAATAAATACAATAACATACACATGATCTAATAACAAGAATATAATATACTCTCATCTAGTCATCATATCTCTAAGTAAAGATAGATTTTTTTGAATCCATTTAGACTCCACCATCCATTTTTTCATAAATTTTTTCCTTCCAATCCATCCAAAATATAAGTCATAGGTATATAATATTCCATCATTGATTTCATACTTCCCTCCCAAAATAGTCATGCTCATTATAATCACCATAGATTTATCATTATTATAAACATCCATTATATCCTGGGAATCACCATTTAATAATTTTAACATTATTATGTAAAAACTTATTAATAGGTGAACTCACTATGTCTATGACCAATTGGTTAATGAATAATAACTAGTGCTAAGATATCCACACAAAATAATGGGAGGCATTACCTATGAATATAACTACTCTCTTGATAACATGAAACATCATTCAACATAACTTAAATGAATATCCAATAATGAATTATAAAACATACATATATAATAAAAATCACTACAATGTCATATATAGAACTAAATAAATCTCAATATATGAATAACACATATCAAATAAATATAATAGAATAAAATATAAATATAGATGAAACCAATGTGGTTTCTATAATGAAGAATATAAGACATTATCTACAATATCCCCCTTTAGTTACATACATCCATGGTCCTCCACCATATTCACCTGATGATCTTCATGAATACAATAGTGGAAACGACACAAGTGCACATGAAAGGGTAATTAATAAAACTCAGTATTGTTATCCCAAATATTGAGTAATTCTTATAACCCAGTAGTTTCTACTAGAATCATTAATATATAAATTGTATAAAAAATAAAACATCACCACACACATATTCAAATATAATATTAATATTCATGATTCATTTTATAATATGGTTACCCATAGATAGACATGCTAAAATGGGATCATGATTTCAGGCTTAGCAAGCAAGCCCTTGGATTCTAGTTGGTCCAAGATTAATTGTTTTATTATTTTGAATGCAATATTAAACATATTTATTTAAAAAAATCCTATATTAATATGGAAATGTCTCTATGGTCATGGGCCTTCCCGTTTTATTTTTCACTATTTTTTCATGGATACTAACTTAATACCATTTTTTTCCCTCCCCCACCCATATATTTATTAGGACTATCCCTAATACCCTCACCACTTCCCTTCTTCACCCATCCTTTGTCTCTCCCCTTAACCCCATATCCCATCCATTCTCCCATCACTCGTCCCCTCCCACACCATGCACTATCATCTAATACCCATACCCATACCCCTTACCTTATCCTCTATCACATTTACCTCCCCACATCACCCACCTATTTAGTACCTTTAACCATTATCACACCTTATCGCTTTGCTAAACACATTCCTTATCCCACCCCTTAAACCCCCCACCAATTCTTTTAATTATTTATAAATTATATGGATTTATATAAAAATTTAAAGAAATATTGAACTATGGAAACATAGAAAAATCTATAATTATAGAATGGAAACAAAGATCTATTATACCTACAACCATGATAATGACTATGGTGGTTTTTATCAATAGTGGAGTAATGCGATATGACCAATAACTATCAGCAGAGTAGGTGGTGAAGAACATTTCTACACTGGTGTTGAAATTGCTCATTATAGTGAATTATTTAATCAATTATGGCGACAACACCCTTTTCTATACTTACCTCCACTGAAACCTCTCCCTACATCCCTCTAATGTATTTAATTCTACAATGATTCCAAATTTATTCGGTTTGATTTATCCTTCATTATATTCTAATCATCCATAATAATTCTACACTTCATAATTTTGTTAGTATTATCTCATTACCATTGCTAGTTTTTTATAGTTTATTTATATAGAATTATAATGTGATTTTATGTTCATCTGATATAAATATTGGTGTTTGGTTAGGGTTAGTTGGTGATATTTTTCTGACATTTGTACATGATCTACTCAAATTTATTACAGTGAATAATATGGGGTTACCAGAGGCTCCTAGTTTTTTTAAGAATAATAACACAATCGAAGGCCTCATTATTGGACTTTCTTTTTAGGAATCATAAATAACTATCCCCATCCCCTTTTCCCAACCCCTTCAAGACACTTCCTGCTCACATTAATCCATTTTAGATTATTCATCCCAACATTTCACTCCCTAGGTTCCCCCATTACCCCCTGTCACACATTAAACAAAAAATGAATCATAAAATACATTTTTTTAAATAAAAAATGGTCCTACCCATCCCATAATAAAAATGGGACGAGATTATAGAATCTATCCCATATGTAAAATTGGTCAAAATGGGAAATGAAAAAATGGGATTAAGCCTGCATAGATCTTGTTAGTTTAGGATTGAGCCACCTATTTTTCATACCTTACCACAGCTCATCATAATCAAACTCACCAAATAAAAATTTATTTGTATAGATATACACTCACACTTCATAATATCAAAATAATAAAGTCCCCCATAAACTACTTCTTGCTAGAGGGTAGTAAAAAATTTAGATCTCATCTTGTTCTTTAATCCAACCCTTGGTTACCTAGAGTGTGTAATGATTTTAACACTCCATCCATCCAAAAAATCATTTTACTCCTTCAATTAATATTGAAATACATCTTCCTCATATGTGAATTTTAGTCATATAACATAATGTATTCCCATTATTATTACAAAAAAAAAGAAGATTAAGAGTAGTGGAACTAAAATACACAATATAAATATCATAAAATAATAATATCATCTATCACTTTTAACCATAAATTCCTTATATAGTGAATCAATTTGGTTAACCATTGTCTCATTACATAGAATCACCTATAATACTAGTCACATTCTAGATAAAAACCTTTATGACTATCATTCCTTTATCCCAAATCTATATATGGGAAGAGAATAAATACTTGGTGAATCATCATCAAACTCTATCACAAAACTTTACGATAGAAATATTGTAAACACTTGGGTGAATTATCATCAACCTCAAACCCAAGATAGTCAGCGAGAATACTAATAAATACACAAGATTATTTCTATGATATCTAACCTAGGGTTATGGGTGATAATGAGAATAAATAAAATTATATTTCATCATTGTTATCTAACCCAGATCATTGTGTGGGAAGAGAATAAATTCTCTAATATACCCATATTTCTCTAATATAGGCTGATGAGTGAGTAAAACAGTAGATATTGACACCCACCAATAATTATAATATATCAAAAATAGATGTTAGGTGATTAAGAAAATTTATCTCACTACGTAACCATAATGAATCCATCTGTCAAATGGAATTTCCATATAATAATCCTTAAAACATCATAACTTCATTCAATATTTCCATATCCTCATCACATCAAATTCTAATGACAAGTGTAATGAACTAAAAATTTTTGAGAGTGTTTTAAATTTATTTTTTAATGTTAATTTTTCTAATTTGGATGCTTTCTATGGGTTTTATAAATTTTTAGAGATATTTTTATGTCTCAACTGGAAAAGAGAAGTGTGGTTTTATTGTAATTCACCCATGGATACCATAAGGAACCCAATAGAGTGGTATTGGGAAATTGGTTGAATAGTACTAAGTATTCGGTGGGAATCCATGGTAGGTAGTGAGCACAGTCTAGACCACTAGGTGGCTAGTGTCTCTATACTGGGTAGTTGGTGGATTCCAAGAAGTTTTTTTTAAAATTTTATTAAAAATGGAATTTTTAAAACACACTCTCTCCTATATTTGGATCACTACATGAGCCCAGTTCTATCCCTCTTTCTTATTTATCTCTTCTTTTAAATCCTTATAATTTTTTGGATCATTGATTTGATCATTTTTTTGTGTTTGGCCCCTCATGATAAGGTTGACCCCATTTATCACTTGATTTAATTTTTTTGATGTATCGTCATTCTCCATTCTAAATACCTATTTTTAAGGGATATTGTCATGTTTTATGATTTACACTGTCCAATGAAATTTCCACATTTAAACTTTTATAATCCATCACATAAATGATAAATATGCGTGGTCCCTAAGTTTTCATAATAATTTTTTGAGAGAAACCTAAAAAGGGTTTGAAAAATAAAAAACAATTTTTAAAAAGAAATTTTAAGAGACACTAATATTTTGAAAAGAATAAAAAATAATTTTGAAAATAACAAAAAGCTTTTGAAGAAACACTTTTTAATTTCCAAAATGAATAAATATTATAACCATTAGAGAGTGAGAGAGGAAATTAAAAGATAATAGAAAAATAAAAATATGATGCTAAAATAGAAAAGTAATATTTTTGAAATCACTTATTAACTACCAAATTTTTCAAATAATATGATCATTAGAGAGATATATGAGAATGTTAAAAGAAAAAATAAAATAAATTAGATCAAGGGAAAAAATGCAATATATTAAGAAAATAATAATAAATAAAGATATAGAATAATAGAAAAGTAAAATAAGAAAATGAAAATAAAACATCACATACATTTTCCATGACATCAATTTTCTTTAAGAAAATAATTTAGCAATGTGATTGATTGATTTATTCATTTGAAAATATATTGATGATATAAATTATTTCAATGTAAAAAATACTTCAATTTTATATTAATTGTATTCCATCAAATAAAATTTAAGATAAAAGTTAGAGAGAAAAGTATATATGAGAAAATTTTACCCATCACTAATCTTATTTAAAAGAGATAAAGACAAAAAATTTTGTTTTAAGAATAGTTATATACATAAATAATTTTATAAAATTTGAATTTTTTTTGAAAAAAAGTAAAATAAAAAAGTATCAAAATTTGTTCCTTATTAAAAAAATTAATAAAAAGTACTTATTTTAGAAAAAGATTATTTTTAAAATTAGGAGATTGTATTTTCCTATTTTAAAACATTTAAATGAAGATAATTTGAAATCCTCTTATACAAAGATAGAGGGGATTGTTTTAAAACATAAAGAGATTTGGTAAGTTTTAGTTTTGTATTCAAAAGAAGAGTATTTTTAAAATTAGGTAACTGTTACAATTTTTTTTTGAAATGAAACTATTTATAAAAGTGCTTTTCATATCCATTTTAGTTTTTTTAAAATTTAGATGAGTGGTGAATTACAAAAAGTTTTTAATGGATTATAACCAAGTGACGGGTAGAACATTTTTACCATATTCAATCCCTTTTCTTGGTTAAAACCTTTGGAAACTAAAAAAGCTTTATTTATAGTGATATTACCAGATCCATCTAGTTTATTTCTCAAATCTAATTTATATTCTATAACAGAATGATCGTTAGGTCTTTTCAAGAGAGTACATAAATCATTTTGAGTGAATTTATTGAGTGCCTCTTGTATAGAAAGTGTAACATCTCATTACTGTTTTAGGAATTCCTGAACCCTCTTGTGTTAAATTATTAATAACTTAAATGAGAAAAAATGATTTATGAGCAAAATTTTGATAAATGTGTAAAAGGCCACAACTACTATTTAACATCTTGGAATATTCAATTGAATATTTTGGGGGTTTGACATTGAGTTAGTGTGAGATTCTGAGACCCACAAATTATCAGCAAAGAATGAATAAAAATATTAATTATATTATATTAATCATGCACAATTTATTAAAAATAATTTAATAACTATAAAATAGTGCATTTTATGAGAAATCCAAGACCACTATTATGTCTGAAATATGGTTTTTACCCTAAGAGGGGTATAACATTCAATGGTGTCAGAAGTTTTGATGTTTAACTATATAGATAAAGTTATTAAATAATATTTATTATATTATTATTTAAAAAAACTAAATATCTCCCAAACGGTGAATCATATAGAAAATTTGAGACCATAAATAGGTTCATAACATGGTGTTAACCCTAAGCAGGGTATGTCATTTTTAAGCCTTGCACATTTGGACAGATCACTTGCGATAAAAACCTTTTTATTTTTAACTATTTATTAATTTCGATTTTTAAATAATAAATCATTAATATCTCTAAAATGGTTCATCATTTAAGAAATCTAAGACCACAGTTAGATCCAAAATGGGTTTTTTCACTAGAAATGGTATAACTTTTATGCACAAAGGTCTTTTAGTGTTATTTAATTTTTATGTTAAATAATGAATTTTATTAATTTATCTGAACATTAACCTTTTTTTCTACACACCCAATGAACATTGAAGGCCCTTTCCTTTTTCCAAAAGATTTTTTTCAACACCATTTTAATCTTTTTCTGTTACAAGTCATTGATTATGTGAAATTAATGACTCCATAAACAATTTTGCATTAAATAATGGATTAAATTAGACGTTTGAAATTTGTGTTTTAAATGATCTGATTTTAGGGTTATTAAATCACTAAATCCTTTATCTTCCTATTGGTCGAGCTTTTTAAGTTTGTATGATTGTGGAACTCCTCGGTGAAAGATCCACAAATCCCCTGGTTCTAATCATGTTATACTCTATCAGATTCATGTGTGGGTGGTCTCATTCTATGCGTGGTGCATTTGGAGGGAAAAAATGTGGGTTTTACATATAATTATAATTTATTTAATTCTTCCATTTATTTTCATTTATAACAAATTAAAGGAAAAAGCGGAGTTTAACATAAAAAGTAAAACCAAAATTATAATTCCTAAATTATAAATGGATACTTTCATGAGTCTGTTAAAAATAATATAATTCAACTATTAAACAAAAATTTATATGAAATTGATTTCAACTGATTTTCAGTGGGTAATTTATGAAATTAATCAAATGATAGTTTATTTTGAAAAGACAATTGTATGAAATTATCAATAATAGTTGTAATGGATTATCAATAAATAATTAATTTGACATATCAAAGGATAATACTATTATTTATAAATGGATATTTGTAAAAGAAATTATTAGATAGTAATTGTACAGTTGTCATGGGATAATTACGTGTTCTATCAAAGGATAATTTATCATATTTATTAATGGATAAAATTTTGAATTATTCTGGGTAATCTATAAAAAAAATTATCATTTGATAATTTTTGTGAAATTACAATAGTGAAGATGTTGAAGAAATAATCACTAAATAAATGAAAACTTTTATAAAATGATAATGGAATTATAAAAAAATATATATACATACATAAATATATATAAAAAATGAATAATTATGCACAATATCACTATATTATCAATTTATATTAGGGATATAATTATAGAACGAGGTTTATAATTATTCTTGCAGATATTTCACATAATTTCATGCATTAATATAAAACAATAATCTAGAGATTATCTAGGTGAGATAAAATTTAATTTCTTGTAATATTTTATTTCCTTATGAAATAAAATAGATGTTTTGGTTCTAGGAACCCTTGACGAACATCGACCATTGGTGTGTCGACACTTATGATAATAATTATGTGAGTAGGTGCATTGAACAACACATGGTGGTTTATCTTTTTCACTGGCATCAACGACCTTGAGGTAGGTGTTTCCATCCCAATTAGCTGAATTGATTAACCTTGTGTTGCTTGATTTATTTCAACTGCTGATTTAAATTCAATTACTCAAAATTATTTTCAGTTAATTTGATAAAACCCAATTCTTGTGAATTGGGAGATTTGGAAATAGTTTTGGCATGAAAAATTGACCCCCCCAATTCTATTGAATTGGGGTTGTGTTTATGAAAATCGGTTAATTTAAATTGTGGATTTGAGGGAAATTATTTGAGTTAAATTGTTTAATTTAATTGTGGAAATGAATTGTGAAATGATGTAATTTGTTTTGAATGGATTTCAAAATGATGAGAATGAATTAAAATGTTTCTATAAGAACCCAATGGCTTTATCTTGTTAAATAGGTATGTTTTTTATTAAGGCCTATTTTAGTTTTAAATGTTAAATTGGCATTTAAATGGACGTATGAGATTTAATTGTATTTTAAGTAGTCCTAAATTAAATTTCCCATCATTGGTTATGTAAGAGAACATGAAATCCTTAGGTAGGTTGTGAGTTATTGGGGTACAGTCTATAATTACTACAATGTTCTAAATCATACATGTATTAGATCACATCCCTTAGGCAATGGTGATGAGTCCTCTCTGACTAGTGTCCAAAGGACGTATGTGTACACATATTTCCAGGATCACTTAGAGAGTGTGGATTCCTATAGCCGGAAATACTATCGTTCCTATTTGGTATATGAACAAGTTGCTCACTTTTTATTTATATTTGAGATATAAATGTATGCCAATGATTTTGAAATACTCTACATTCCTATTGAATTAACATAAACTATTTTTTGTAACTATTTTATTTAAGATTTTTTTATAAATATTTCATCATTTGTAAATATTTTTCTTAAAGTAATTTTTCATCACTTGAAATTCAGATCATGATTTGATTAATTATACATTAAAATGAAAAACCTTTTTATCTTTAAAAAATTATTCCTTTGGTTAATCAATTGTTGTAATTTGTTATGGAATCCATGGTGACACCCTATTGGGTTTTTTAGCTCCCACCCTAGTTTTTCCTTCGGGTGTTTGTAGAATTTATCCTTCTAGGTCCGAGAAAAGGAAAAGGTTCTCTTAGAGGTTGATCAAGCTATTGAGCGTTGGGATTGGTGAGTTAAGTACCTCAATACCTTGGGATCTTTTCCTTATTTTTATAATTGGGTTGTAGTACTTTGGGATTATTGTTTCTTGTTTTATTATGGTACATTACTCAAAGTGGAGTTTTATTTTGTTGTGCATATAGTCCTGTCTCTTTTATTTACACTTTTTTAGTTGAAAAATTATTCCCAATTGCATGTTGTATGATTCTAGGTGCTAGTTTCTAACCTATGATCATCAAGAAATCACTTCGGGCTATTCCAGGGTCAGCTTAGTTTTTGGGTTACTAGGGTACCTGGGCTGGTTTGTGACAAAATGGAATTAGAGGAAAGTTGAACATTTATCTTAACATCAATATGCATTTGTGAATTCTTATCAGGACTTATGAGGTATTTCAATTGAGTGTATGGTTATCTCTCACCACAATGAACCTAAATCAACAGGGGTGGTTAGGGAAATACGTCTTTTGAATTAGTTTGAGTATTTTACCTATTTTGATTGGATAAAGTGAAATCCAAATATTGTTTTTTCTTTCTATTGGGATAAATTTCCCTTATTTATCTATTTGAGGACTGCCTAACGTATTCAATGTGGTATGATGATGTTGTGTAACATCATGACTTCGAGAAGACATGTGAATCATATCTAGGTAGAGGCTATTGCTGAACCTTTGTGAGAGAATCTTGATGTGGATCCGAATATAGTTGGGGTGATCGTGCATACTCTCCGAGATTTGGGGTAGACATCACCACAAGTCCCTATTCAGGATCTAGTTGTCGATCCTTATAGGGATTCTATTAGAAATTGTTCTTAATAGTTCATTTTCCAAAATCCACTAGTTTCGAAAGGCTCCATTAATCCTCAACATACTAAGGAATGGTTGGGAAGGATAGAGCATCTGTTTCAGTTCTTGGAGACACTGGATGAGATCAAGGTGAAGTGTTCCACCTTCATATTAGAGGGACCAAACAAGATATGGTGGGACATGATATTGATGACAAAGAAACATGAGGTCTTAGAGTGGAAGGAATTCAAGGTTCTTTTCACAAACTAGTTCTATCCAGAGTCAATGGTGTTGGTGAAGGCTATGGAGTTTGTCGATCTTGAGGAGACCGATATAACTGTAGCTCCTGTAGATGTTAAGAGAATTTGAATAAGTTTTTAAACAACTTTTCCACTCCAATAAGCTGCATGAGATCATCATCACCTTTAAAAGATGCAATGAAATAAAATGATTCACGTACAAAAGAGTTCCAGCCACAGTCATCTAGAATGAAGCTTCTTCACATAGTAGAAGAGTCTCCAGAGGAATCTGATATGGGTATAGTAACTATGAGAGGTACCATTTTTATAAATTCAACTTTAGTGATTGTTATTTTTTATACTGGTGCACCTAACTTGTTTATTTCAACTCGTACGATTAATCTTATTAATATTCCTATGGATATTTTATCGTGTATAATGGGTATTAATAAACCCCTTGGTATGAAGAGAAAGAAGGGTCTCCATAGCCCCACTTATGTCTTCTCTATATTAGATGTTGAGCTTTCTTGGAGTTTTCTGGTACTCGACTTGTCGACAGGTCTACCTTACTACACCCAGTGGTGTGTCTCTTAAATTTCAAGAAGATGGGGAATCTAGGTTGAGCAGATCTTGAAATTCTTATCTAGAGTTGGGGAAAGTAATATTAGGGGTTTATATTGATCTGGAGTGAGATTCAATGAGTGGTGATATCCCTATATCTTTCTTTGAGTTCCCATCATATTTCCTTTTTTACTTTTATGGTTTACCTCCTATAAGAGAGATTGAGTTTTCCTTTGAATTGATCATCGATACTCAACCATCTTTAATTACCTCTTACTGAATGACACCAACTAAATTAAAATAGATTAAGTCCAGTTAGAGGATCTTCTTGAGGATATGGTACACATTTATGTTCTCAAATTTGGTGGGTCTTGGTATGATAACTTGGGGCTGATTGAGTTTTTTTATACAAAAAATTACCAGTCTGCGATCAGAATGGATCCTTTTGAGGCCTTTCATGGCCATCCTTGTAAATATTTATTGTGTTGGTTAGATATTGGTGAGAGTTCCTTGATTGGATCTATTTTTTTCCAAGAGATGATGGAAAATATTCAATTGATTCATTCGATAATGTTAACAGTACATAGATGATACAAGTCTTATGTTGATCTTCACTGTAGACCTTTGGAAATTTTCAGTTAGTGAAAAGGTATTCTTTAAGGTTTCACCCTAGTTGGGTCATCAAGGACTTGGGAGACAAGGGAACCTTTTTCCTCGTTTTTTGGAACATTTGATTCTATTGAGAAGGTGGGGAAAGTTGCATATTGTTTGACACTACCACCACTGCTGACGTCGATACATAATGTGTTTCATGTATCTCATCTTCAAAAATATATATCTGACTAATATCATGTTATGAGGTGGCATGATCTTAAAGTGGAGCCTAATTTATCTCTGAATGAACGACCAGTCTGGGTTGTTTATTTTGAGACCATGATACTTTGTGGGAGGATGATACGTCTGACCCATGTGCTATGACAACATGGTTTTGATTCTCATGAGACATGGGAGAGGGATGCACTATTACGAGAGTAGTGACCTTATATTTTTTATGAGAATGATTCTTTGTAGGTTTTTTGGGGATATAAAGTTACCGTGGTGGGGAGGTTGTAACATCCCATTACTATTTTAGGCATTCCTAAACCCTCTTGTGTTAAATTATTAATATCTTAAGTGGAAAAAATGATTTATCAGTGAAATTTTGATAAATGTGTTAAAGGCCTTAACTGTCAGTTAACATCTTGGAATATCAAATTGAATATTTTGGGGGTTCGACACTGAGTTAGTTTTAGATTCTGTGACATGAAAATCCTCGATGAATACTAAATAAAAATATTAATTGTATTATATTCAGCATGCCAAATTTATTCAAAATAATTTAATAACTCCAAAATGGTGCATCATATGAGAAATATAAGATAGTTGTTATGTACCAAATATGGTGTTACACTATGAGGGGTATAACATTCAAATGTGTCAGAAGTTCTGATGTCTCTCTCTTAAGATAAAGTTATTAAAAAATATTTATTATATTATTATTCAAAATAATTAAATATCTCACAAATGGAGAGTCGTACGGGATATCTTAGACCATTGATAGGTTCAAAACATGGTGTTTACCCTAGGTGGGGTATAACATTTGTAAGAATTTGACATTTGGATGGATCACTTGTGATAAAAAAGTTTTTATTAATAATTAATTATTATTTAAAATTTTTGAATAATAAATCATTAATATCCCTCAAACAGTTTATCATTTTAGAAATATGAGACCACCGTTGAGTCCAAAATGGGGTGTTTATCCAAGAAAATGTATAACTTTTATGTACAAAGGTATTTTGGTGTTATTTAATTTTTAAGTTAAATAATGAATTTTATTAATTAATTAATTAATTAATTTATCAGAATTTAATAAAACAGAATGTTTTAAACTTTTTTTCAAACACCCAACAACCATTGAAGGCCAGTTCCTTTCCCAAAAGCTTCTATTTCAGAACTATTTTAATCTATTTCTATTTAAAGTCATTTATTAGTTTAAATTAATGACCCTATGATGAATTTTGAGTTAAATAATGGATTATACTAGATGTTTGAACTTAGGGTTTTAAATGATCCGATTTTAGGGTTCTTAAATCTCCAAAATCATTTATATTCCCATTGGTTGATCTTGTAAGGTCCAGCTGATTGTGGAACTCCTCTATTCATGATCTATGAATCCCCTTGTACTAATTGTGTTCTACTCTTTTAGCTTCAAGTGTAGGTGATCTCCTACTATGCATGGTGCGCTTGGAGGAAAAATGGTGGGTTTTATCTATCATTATTTATTCATTTGATTATTCCATTTATTTTCATTTATAATAAATTTAATAAAAAATTGGAGTTTAATATAAATGCTAAAACCTAAATTATAATTCGAAAATTATCAATGGATATTTTCACAACTCTATTGAAAATAATAGAATTCAACTATCAAATGATAATTTATAAGAAATTGATGTAAGTTTATTGTCAGTGGGTAACTTATGAAATTGATCAAATTATAGTTTATTATAAAAATCTAATTGTATGAAATTATCAATGATAGTTGTAATGGATTATCAATTGATTACTACTTTATCATATCAAAGGATAATTCTATTAATTGTATGAAATTATCAATGATAGTTGTAATGGATTATCAATTGATTACTACTTTATCATATCAAAGGATAATTCTATTAATTATAAATTGATAAATTGTAAAAGAAATTATTAGATAGTAATTATACAATTGTCATGAGATAATTACATGTTCAATAAATGGATAATTAGTATAATTATTAAATAATAATTTCAATTATTTATCAAAGGATAATTTATTAGATTTATTAATAGATAAAATGTTGAATTATTTTAGGTAATCTATAAAAAATTATCATTTTATAATTTTTATGAAATTACATCAGTGTAGTTTTTGATGAAATAACCACTAAATAAAAGAAAAGTTTTATTAAATGATAATTACGTTATCAAAATATATTTTGATATATATATATATATAGAAATTAATATATATATTCAAAATAATAATAATTATGCGGAATACCAGCTTTGTTCTCAAATTATTTTAGGGATATAATTATCGAACACAGTTTATAATTATTCTTGTGGATATTTCTCTTGATTGTAAGAATTAACATAAAAAAATAATCCATACATTATCGAGGTGAGATAAAATGAAATTTCATGTAATATTTTATTTCCTTATGAAATAAAATAGATGTTTTGGCTCTAAGAACCCTTGACAAACATCAACCATTAGTGTGTCGATGCTTAAAATAATAAGTTCATGAGGAGGTGCATTGAACAACATAGGGTGTATTATTTTTCTACTGACATCAATGACCTTGAGCTAGGTGGTTACATCCCAATTATCCAAATTGACTAAACTTGTATTTCTTGATTTATTTTAACTACTGATTTAAATTAAATTACTCAAATTTGTTTATAATTAACTTAATAAAACCCAATTCTAGTGAATTAGGATATTTGGAAATGGTTTTGGAATGAAAAATGGAAATCCCCCAATTCCATTGAATTGGGGTGTTTTTATGGGATTTGGTTAATTTAAATTGTGGATTTGATAGAAATGATTTCAATTTAATTGTTGGATTTAATTGTGGAAATGAATTATAAAATGATGAAATTAGTTTTGAATAGATTTCAAATAGGTGAAAATGTATTAAAATATTTTAATAAAAACCCAGTGGTTTTATCTTATTAAAAAGGCATGTTTTATTATTAAGGCCTATTTTGGTTTTAAATAGAAAATTGGCATTTAAATGGAAGTATATTATTTAATTTTTTTTAAGTAGTCTTAAAATAAATTACCGATCATTGATTGTGTGAGAGAACATGAAAGCCTTAGGTGGGTTTTGAGTTATTTGGACAGACACAATGATTATTACAACATTCTAAAACATACATGTAGTAAGTCACATCCCTTAAGTGATGGAAACGAGTCCTCTTTTAACAGTGTTCAGAGGACGTATGTATACAAATATTATTATGATCACTTAGATAGTGTGGAGTCTTATAGATAGATATATTATCATACCTATTTGGAAGATAACCATGTTTCTCGCATGTTATTTATATTTGAGATATAAATGTATGTCAATGAATTTGAACTAATTTATATTCCTTATCAGTTAGCATAAACTATTTTATTTAACAATTTTATTTAATATATTTTTTTAGCAATATTCTACTATTTGTAAATCATTTTATTAAAGTAATTTTTGATCACTTGAAATGTATATCATGATTTGTTTAATTATTATTTAACATTCCAAACCAATTTATCTTTAAAAACTGAAAGCATCCATTTGGTTAATCAATTGTCAAAATCTCTTATGGAATCCATGGTGAGACCCTACTAAGAGTTTTATCCCACACCCTAAATTATTACTTCATCTGTTTTTAGACTTTCTATTTATTGTTTTGAGAAAAGGAAAATGATCTCTTGGAGGTGGATTCACCTGTTGAGCATTGGGATTGGTGAGTTGTATCCCTAGTGACCTTGGGATCTTTTCCCTATTTTGGTAATTGGTCTGTAGTCTTTGGGATTTTTTTGCTTTGTTTTATTCTGGTACATTACTCCCAGGAGAGTTATATTTTGTTATGAATATAGTATTTTATCTTTTATGTCTGCTTTGTTAGTGGAAAAATATTTTCCTCTTACAAGTTGTATGATTCTAGGTGCTAGTCGCCAAATCGTGGGGATCGAGAATGCCCTCTGGGCTATGTTAGGGTCAGCTCGGTCATCGGGTTACCAGGATACCCAGTCTGGTTCATGAAAAAATGGTATCAGTGGTAGGTTGATCTTTTTTCTTAAAGTCAATATGCATTTGTTAAATCTTATTAGGACTTAGGAGGTAGTTGTGATTGAGTGCATGGACATCTCTCACCTCAACGAACCTTAAGTCACTAGGGGTGGTTATGGAAAGATGTCTTATAGATTATTTCAAGTATTTTCCGTATTTTGATTTGGATAAAGTGAAATCAAAAAATATTGTTTGTTATTTCTATTGAGATTAATTTCTCATGTTTCTCTATTTGAGAACTACCTAATGTATTCAATGTGGAATGATGATGTTATGTAACACCATGCCTCCTTGCAAACTGCTTGACCGGTTGGGAAGAGAGGTCTTCCCACTTCCTCTTCCCATTCATTAAAGGGTACTAAGAAGAACTGAGGAAAGCAGCATACCTGTACTCTTCTATATTTTATAAGGTGGTAGTGTAGGAACCAAACCCTTATAGACTATATAGAAAAGTGGTGTAGAGAGTAGCGCTGCAAAGGAGAAGAAGCGTGTTGCATGAGTTCCTCCGGTTATTGATTGATGTACCGAATAAGCCATCTAGCTCTCACATCTCTTTAGTTTAGTAATATTGGCCACTTTGGACCTCAACTCTTCTTATATATTCTAACTATTAGAATATAATGGTGGGGATGGAATCATAGTCTCCAGCTGGGACCCGTGGCTGAAGGTCATTTCCTAGACACTTGCATCCACCCATTTTTATAGCTCACTGAAAACCAAGTAACCCCAACCTCCTAGTACTGATATATATTGTCAGTAGTTGAAAGGAATTTTTCCATCGACTGTCAGTAATTGTATTAGATCTAGGAGGAGGCTTCTGCTGAACCTCAACAAGAAAATCCTATCATGGATTCAAATCTAGTTGATGTGATAATGCATACTATCAAGGCTTTGGGGATGACACCACCACCATTCCCTGCTCAGGATCCAGTCGTCTATCCTCAGAGGTATGTTCCTCAAAATTGTTCTCAAGATTTTTTTTCCACAAACCACCAGTTTTCAAAGGCTCCACTGATCCTCAACATTCTAAAGAATGGTTGGGTAGGATAGAACATTTTTTTGAGTGTTTGGAGACACCATATGAGATCAACGTGAAGTGTTCCACCTTCATATTGGAGGGACTAAGTAGGAGATGGAGGGACATGTTAGTGATGAGAAATAAACATAAGGGAATAGAGTGTAAGTACATAAAGGTTTTTTTCACCAACTAGTTATATCAAGAGTCAATGGCATTAGAGAAGGCTGTGAATTTTTTCAAGATTGAGAAAGCTAATAGAACTATGGCTCCTATGGATGTTTATGGAACTTGTAGAAGTTTTTCCATAACTTTTCTACACCACACAGTAGAATGAGATCATCATCACCTCCAAAAACTATGGAGAAATCAAATTCTTCACATTCAAAAGGGTTCCAACCATAAGCATCCAAAACAAAGTTTCTTCACATAGTAGAAGAGTCTTTAGAGGAAATGTATATGAGTCCAGCAACCGTGAGAGGTACCATTACTATAACTTCATCTTTTGTGACTACTTTTTTTGATACTAGTGAACCTCAATTTTTTATTTCAACACGTACCATTAATCTACTTAATCTTCCTATGGATATTTTATCTTGTGCAATGGGTATTACTACACTCCTTGGTATGAAGAGAGAGTAGGTTCTCCATAGTCCCTCATGTGTCTTTTCTCTATCATATGTTGATATTTCTTGGAGTTTTATGGTACTTGACATGCTGATGGGTTTACCTTTCTACACCCAGCAGTGTGTCTCTTGTATTTCAAGAATATTGGGACTCAAGGTTGACCAGAGCTCAAAGTTTATATCTAGAGTTGGGGAAAGTGATATCAAGGTTTGATATTTATCTGGAGTGAGATTCAATGAGTGGTGATCTGCCTCCAATTTTCATCAAGTTCCCATTGTATTTCCTCTTTAATTTTCTGGCTTACCACAAATAAGAGATATTGAGTTTTCCTTTTAATTGATGTCTGATACTCAACTAGTTTGAAATCCCTATTACTAAATGGAACTAGCTGAATTGAAAGATCTGAAGTCTAGTTGGATGTTATTCCTGAGGATATGGTTTTTGCTTGTGTTATCGACTTTGGTGGGTCTTGGGATGATCATTTGGGGATTATTGAGTTTTCTTATAACAAAAATTACCAGTTCATGATCAGAATGGATAATTTTGTGTCCTTTAATGGAATTCCTTGTAAATATCTGTTGTGTTGGTCAGAGATTAGTGATAGTTACTTAATGGGATTGAGTTTGGTCCAAGAGACGATGGAAATGATTAAATTTATTCATCTAAGAATGTTAATAGTACAGAGCCGATAAAAGTCTTCTATTGATCGTCACAGTAGACCTTTGGAATTTTTCTGTTGGTGACCAAGTATTCTTGAGGGTTTCACCCTATTTGGGTCATTAATAACTTGGGAGATAAGGGAACCTTGCTCCTTGTTTTATTGAACCTTTTGAGGTTGTTAAGAAGGTGGAAAAATTTTCATGTTATTTGAAACTACCACTACAGTTGACGTCGATACATAATGTGTTACATGTATCTCAGATTCTAAAAAATATATCTAACCAATCTCATGTTCTAAGGTGGTGTGATTTAGAAGTGGAACCTAATTTATATTTGACTAAATGACCAGTTAGGGTTTTTATTCTAAGACCATGATACTTTGTGGGAGAATGATACCTCTACGTCATGTGCTATGAAATCATGGTTATGATTCTCATGAGAGGTGGGAGAGGGAGGAAATATTGAGAGAGAGGTGACCACATATTTTTAAAGTTAAGGATTCTTAATATGCTTTATAGGGATAAAAATTTACTATGGGGGGGAGGTTGTCACATCTTTTTACTGTTTCAGGTATTACTAAACCCTCTTATATTAAATTATTAATATCTTAAGTGGGAAAAATTATTTATCGGTGAAAGTTTGATAATTTTTCAAAATTCCTTAACAGTTAGTTAACATCTTGGAATATTCAATTGAATTTTTTGGGGTTTTGACATGAAGTTAGTGTGAGATTCCGAGACCCACAAAGCCTCGACGAAGAATGAATAAAAATATAAATTGTTTTATATTAAGAATACACAATTTATTAAAAATAATTTAATAACTCCAAAACGGTACATCATATGAGAAATTAGACATAACTGTTATATCTAAAATATGATGTTTACCCTAGAAAGTGTATAACATTCGAAGAAATCATACATTTGGATGTCTCTCACTTGAGATAAAGTTATTAAATAATATTTATTATATTATTATTTAAAATAATTAAATATCTCACAAATGGTGTGTCATATGAGAAATATAAGACCACTAATAGGATCAGAACATGGTTTTTACCCTAGGTGGGTTATAATATTTATAAGACTCAAACATTTGGATAACTCCCTTGCGAAAAAAGTTTTTATTTTAATTATTTATTAATTCTTATTTTTAAATAATAAAACATTAATATCTCTGAAAAGGTTCATCATTTGAGAAATATGATCCACCATTGGGTCCAGAACGGGGTTTTTTATCCTAGACAGTGTATAACGTTTATGTGAAAAGGTCTGTTGGTGTTATTTATTTTTATGTTAAATAAGGAATTTTATAAATTTATTAATTTATCCAAATTTTATTAAAGATAATGTTTTAAATTTTTTCTACACACCCAACGACCATGGAAGGCCTGTTTCTTTTCCAAAAGCTTCCGTTTGAGTACCATTTTAATCTGTTTCTATTGCAAGTCATTGATTAAGTGAAATTAATGACTATGTAAGGAATTTTTTGTTAAACAATGGATTAAACTAGATTTTTGAAATTGGGGTTTTAAATGATCCAATTTTAGGGTTCTTAAATATTCAAAATCCTTCATCTTCCAATTGGTCGATCTTGTATAGTTTGACTGATTTTGAAACTCCTCTATGCATGATCTGCAAATCCCTTGGTGCTAATCACATTCTACTCCATCAGCTTCGAGTGTGGGTAGTCTCCTAATATGTGTGGTGCATTTGGAGGAAAAAAGGTGGGTTTCCCTATCATTATTTATTTATTTAATTTTTACATTTATTTTCATTTATAATAAATTAAAGAAAAAAAATTAGATTTTAATATAAATGGTAAAATGTAAACTGTAATTCCTAAATTAAAAATGGATAATTTCATGAGTCTGTTAAAAATTATAGAATTAAACTATCAAATAATAATTTATAAGAAATTGATATAAGTTCATTATTAATGGGTAATTTATCAAATTGAACAAATGATAGTTTATTATCAGAAAATAATTGTATGAAATTATCAACAATGGTTGTAAGAGATTATCAATAAATAATTACTTTGACATATAAAAGGAAAATCCTATTAATTATAAATATATAATTTGTAAAAGAAATTATTATATTGTAATTGTACAATTTTCATTGGATAATTATGCATTCTATTAAAGTATAATTAGTATAATTATTCAATGATAATTTCAATTATTTGTCGAAGGATAATTTATCATATTTATTAATAGATAAAATGTTGAATTATTTTGGTTAATCTATAAAAAAATTATCATTTGATAATTTTTGTGAAATTACAACAGTGAAGTTGTTGAAGAAATAATCACTAAATAAATAAAAAGTTTTATTAAATGATAATTGAATTATCAAAATATATTTATATATATATACATATATAAATATATATTAAAAAAAGAATAATTATGTGGAATACAATATTTGTTCCCAAATTATTTTAGGAAATAATTATAAAATGAGGTTTAGAATTATTATTTTGGATATTTATCATGATTTCATGTGTTTATATAAAACGATAATCTATAGATTACCCCGGTGAGAGAAAATTCAATTTCATGTAATATTTTATTTCCTTTTGAAATAAAATAGATGTTTTGGTTCTAGGAATACTTGATGAACATCAACCATTGGTGTATCAACACTTATGATAATAAGTCTGTGAGGAGGTGCATTGAACCACACAAGATGTTATATCTTTTCCACTTACATCGATGACCTTGAGGTAGGTGGTTCCATCCAAATTATCCAAATTGATTAACCTTGTGTTGTTTGATTTATTTCAACTACTAATTTAAATTAAATTACTCAAACTTTCTTATAATTAATTTGATAAATCCAAATTCTAGTGAATTGGGAGATTTGTAAATGGTTTTGGCATGAAAAATGGGAAACCCCCAATTCCATTTAATTGAGATGTGTTTATGGAAATTGGATAATTTAAATTTTGGATTTGATGGAAATTATTTTAATTGAATTGTTGAATTGAATTGTTTAAATTAATCATAAAATGATTGAATTGGTTTTGAATTGATTTCAAACTGGTGAAAATGTCTTAAAATGTTTTGATAAGAACCCAGTGGCTTTATCTTGTTAAATAGGCATTTTTTTATTAAGGTATGTTTTGGTTTTAAATTGAAAATTTACATTTAAATGGAAGTATTAGATTTAATTGTATTTTAAGTAGTCTTAAAATAAATCTCCCATCACTGATTGTGTGAGAGAACATGAAAGCCTTAGGTAGGTTTTTATTTATTTGGACACACTCTATGATTAATACAACATTATAAAACATACATGAAGCAGGTCTCATCCCTTAGGTGATGGTGAAGAGTCCTCTCTAACTAGTGTCTATAGGATGTATGTGTATACATATTATCATGATCACTTAGAGAGTGTGGAGTCCTATATCCAGAAATACTATCATTCCTTTTTGGAAGATGACCATGTTGATCGCTTGTTATTTATATTTGAGATATAAATGTATGTTAATGAGTTTGAACTGTTTTCATGCCTGCTAAATTAACATAAACTATTTTATGTTAATATTTTATTTAAGAAATTGTTTTAGAAATATTCCGTCATTTTTAAAAGTTTTTCTTAAATTAATTTTCCGTCACTTGAAATGTATAGCATGATTTATTTAATTATGCTTTAAAATTTCAAACCTATTTGTCATTAAAAATTGAATGCATTCCTTTGGTTAAACAATTATTGGAATCTGTTATGGAATCCATGGTGAGACCCTACTAGGATTTTTAACTAACACCCTACTTTTTCCTTCAAGGGTTTTTTGACTTTCTCCTTCCAAGTTTGAGTAAAGGAAAATGAGATCTTAGAGGTGGATCTAGATATTGAGTGTTGGTCTTGGTGAGTTGTGTCCTTTGGGACCTTGGGATATTTTCCTTATTTTGGAACTTGGGTTGTAGTACCTTGGGATTTTTGTGGCTTATTTTATTCTGATACATTAGTCCTAGGGGAGTTTTCTTTTATTATGCATACTTTCTTGTAGCTTTTATTTCCACTTTTTTAGTTAAAAAATTATTCCCACTGGCATGTTTTATGATTCTAGGTGCTAGTCGTCAACCTGTTGAGATTAGGAACTCCCTTCGGGTATGTCATGGTTAGCTTAGTTATCTAGTTACCTGGGTACCTAGGATGTTCCATGAAATAAATAACCCATTTTTCATCATTAATGACATTGTTAAGGTTTTGGAATTCAGGGTGAGAGACAAAGGCAAGTTTTTCGACCTCATTTAAGACCAATCTATGAGTATGAGTTCCTACTTGTAAATCTCCAATAACATTTTAAAGGGGATGATGCTTAATTTTTTTAATATATTTTGGAATAGAATTTATAGGATATTCGCATTCTTATTCATCTTCTTTAGTTTGAAAAGTTCCATTTAAAAAACCATTTTCAAAAACACTTTTAGAAATAGGTTTAGGGAAAAATTCATAAAAAACATGAATTGATTCTTTCACTATCTTTTCCAAGATTGTATTTGGTGTTTAACATAAATCAATTGAAAATAAAAAATTTGAAAAATATGACATTAGATTTTTTTAATCCAAAGTTTATGAGGGGTTTTCATAAGAAAAGGTCTTTTGAAAACACAATTAATGATATATCATTGAGTATTCATCGCCAAAACCCATAAATATTTTGTAAGAGAGAATTAATTTAAAAGAGTTTAAAGGATTTCATGGATTGTTCAATTTATCAAATTTACTACTCCATTTTGTTGAGGGATTCAAGAGAAGAATTAATAATTATAACCTTAGGAAGAACATAAATAATTAAATTCCTTGTTTTCTAATTATTCTCCATGATTATTTTGAATTGAAATAATTTTAAAACGTTTTTTATTTTCAACCTTTTTTTAAAACATGATTAAGGCTTTGCATGTTTCACTTTTATGAGATAAAAAACCTTCCCATGTGAATCTTGTAAAGTTATTAACAATTGAAAAAGTATAGGATTTTCCTCCTAGACATTGAATTTGAGAAGGACTAAAAAGGTAAAGATGAATTAATTCAATATCTTTTGAAGATGAAATATCTTTTTAGATGTAAATAAGGATTTTTTTTATTACCATATTGGAATACTTCAAAAACCATTCCATATTTGAAATGAAATTTTGGAATATCTTGTACTAGTTATTAATGGTTGATTTTTATAGGGTATTGAGTACTTTAATGACCAAGGTGTCCTTGATAAATCATGGACTCACACACTTATTTGATTAATAATTTGACATTTTGGATTGAAATACATTTTAAATTAATTTTATAAATATTTATAAATACATAATTAGTAAATAAAAGTTTTTATTTTGAATCAAATACTTTAAAAAATAAATTTTGAAATAGATTTTAAAACTTCTACCACACAATAGACTAATGCTTAATAAATTTTATTTTTAATACTTGAATGAATAAAAAAAAATATAACAGTTGAGTTAGAAAAATTTATGTAACATTCATCAATAATATTACCCCTAGAGTAATCACCAAAAGTTACATGACCTCCTTCTGATCTATTAATTTTATTAAATTCAAAAAGGTCACCACACATGTGTCTTCACAAACCACTATCAAGGTACTAAAATTATTTTTAGAATTTTTTTCGAATTAAATTTACTATAAAATTAAATGATTGTAGGTTTTATTATTCACAAAAACCTGGGTCCACTTATGTTAGGTAATAAATATTTAATAATATAAATCTTATTAGTATGTTTTTTTTGAAAAATTAAAAGAAATATGGATCAAATTCCATCTCCCATACCTTTCCTTTTTTTAATCACATTCATAGATTAAATGGAAAATTATTTTTCATTAATTAAAAAATTTATGATGTAAGAAACCTTTAAAAATAGTTTTTGATTGATTCTTAGTGGTTTTTACATGATTTGAGAAACTAATGCTATCCTGATCTTTTTTAGTTTTTTGAGAGAACCAAATTTTATTTAAATTTTCTTCACAATGATTGAATTTGTAAAGGGAATTTTTAAGGTAGTTAAGGGTGAATTCAAGATTATCGATATCTAGTTTAATTTTATTGATGGAGAAATATACCTTTTACTTAAAAAAGTGATCCTTTTCTTTTTGAAGATTATTTTTTCTTGAACTAATTGATTATATTTCTTTTCAAGTTTTTTATATAAATAATAATTTTAAATAAATACATTTACAAGTTTTTTGAGAGAATATTTTAGGACTTCATAATTTATGTTACTGGATGATAAAGAATAAGAAAAGAGAGGTGAATAAGTAAGATAAGTAGAGGATGAGGAATTAAGAATAGGGGTACTAACCTCAAAGCCTACATCAATATGTTTCATAAGGAACTTGGGGATTAATTCACTTTAAGTGGATGAGTAAGATGAATCCTTATAGTCACCACTTGAACTCCATGTTGTGACATTAAAATAATTTTTACATTTTTTATTTTTTTGAGACCCTTCTTGTAGACAAGACACTCCAACGTGATGTTTCCCTTTTTATATTCATATAATGTCATATTCTATTCTACCTTTAAATTTTAATTTTTGGATCACTTGTGGAGGTTATTATTTTAAAAGGATTTGATCTTATTTTTGGTTAGAAGAGCGTGGTCTAGAACCTCACCGATGGATTATTATTCATTGGTAGATTTAAAGGGGTTGTTTTTATTGAATTATTTGACTTCAAATGACTCTTTTTCTACTTATAATTTTATCATGATTTCATATGTCAAGGGGAGACTATGAGTTCCTTGAATGCCATATTTTTCACATATTTTTCTTTCTTAATGGTTGTGGCTTTAGTATCCCTAGATATTTGTAGACCAAATGATTTTATTTATGAATATTTTTATAGATAAATCATCATCTAAGGAATTTATACTATTAAATATTTTAGTAAATCTAAAAAACATGCAAGTAATATAATCATTATGATGAATAGATAAACTTTAAAAACGATGATGAAAGATATCTAATATTGTATATTTAACCTTATTGGTTCCATCAAGAGTATATTTTAATAACTCATAAATCTCAAAACTATTTTATCTAGTGTAAAAAAAATTAAAATCATTACGATCAAGACCTTAATACATAGAATCCATAGATTTGTTATTTAATTAAAAATTATTTATATCTTTGGGAGTCCATTTATATTCACATTATTTAGTGGTTATATAGTCATTTATTAGCATTTTATAAATGAGATAATTAATAATACCAAGGAAAGTTTAAATTATATTCTTTTAATAGGAATAATCATTGTCATAAAAAATATGAGAATATATATTAGAATTAGATACAATAATAAAACCTAAATTCTAATTTGGATATAATTTGAAACAAAAATTGAAATTCAATTTTGAAAACAATTTATTTTTTATAAAAAATAATATAACTCCTTTGATATTAATTTTTAGTTAAATATTACATGTTAAGAGGGGAGATTATTTCCATTTTAAAAAAAAATAGAAGAAAAAATATAATTCCAATTAAATTATTTTAAAATAATAATGTGATAAATATATTAAGAGATAATTGATAAATTCGATTGAAGTTTATAAAGAAAATATAAAATTAATTTAGTCATGGAAATTATTGAACTAAATTTATGAAACTATGTGAATTGATATTAAATTATTCAACAAAGAAAAGTAAATAGGGGGAAACATGATTGATAAGAAGTTTGGATAAATCTTGATGAAACACCCTACATCTCCACCACTCTAATTAAAAGATTAATATTAAAAATACCTCAGTATCAGTGGTGATAAAGAAACCCATACCTAACAATTTTTTTTTGTGATAACCCTCTTATGATTCATCATTATCCAAGTAATCCATCATGCACTTTTTTAGAGTGTGATCCGATGGAGAAAAGAGGTTGATGAGAGAGAGTTTTTCTTTAGTAAAACCCATTAAAATACAATCAAAAATATTTTTATATAGATTAATACAACACAAGATTATATATTTGAGAGCATGGTTGATAAAAGTGAGAGATTTGGAACTTTCTAAGGCTCTTTGAGAAAATTGATAATTCTAAAACTTCTTTTCCAATTCGGATAAAGTGCATTATTGAAAACTGGTTTAATATTCCAAGGGGACAAGGGAATAATTTTATAGGATCCAAAAGGCATAGGAAGGTTATATAACTCTTTCAAGATCATAAAGATGTGGAATAACATAATTATGGTCCTTTGACCGTAATAAATTCTTTATTGAAGAAGTAGTCATGATGTTATCTGATACTTGATAACCATCACTAGGTAGCCTGTGACCCACCTGGAAAAATCATGTTGTTGAAAGACCTGCACTGGCTAGCTACTATTGACCAAAAGTTGACTAGTGGCCTTTGAATAGAAATCCACATCTATGGTAGATCCATTATATGGTTGGTGGGAGTTATAGACAAGATCTACTTATTCCACCAGGGCACCAGTTGTCCTATGTTGTCTGCACACCTTCAAATTCTATTATGGATGCCACCAATTCACTTCAATTCATTATAAGGACCTTATATGTTGTTTGCAATGAGTTGAAGGATAAATAGAAACATGACCAATCCTTTAATTGGATCAACTACTCGTCCTTGAATTGAATTTTCAAACTCCATAAATTCATATAATGATAAAACTTTTAATGAAATTTAAGAATCTTAAAAACAATAAAATGATAACATTAGATATATAGATAAGTGTTTGTGATCATTAAAACACCATGAGAGAGAGATGTAAAACAACTAATTCTAGTAATTCCCCTTAGTGTCTATCCAACAATCTTAGTATTTTGTATTAAAAATTCTAAAATTTTTAGTTCTTTGGTTAGGTACCAAGTTATTTTAAACTATAATATGTATATTTTTATCTTCCATAAGATAGACATATTTAAATATTTATGGTATTAATTTTAATTCCATTTTGGATGGTTGTACTTGTGATGGTGTCAGCTGAGTTTCACTCATATCTAATACTTTAATGGGAAAAGAAGTTATGTCAGTTAAAGATTAAAAAAAAGAATCAATATTATCAAAAAACCCTTCATTAAAATCATCCTAAAACTATTTATCATACATATTTGGTTCAATATTAAATTCATTTTAAAAAATAGTTTTTCCAATGTTTTTTTGACATTAAATTTACTCCTAAATTTTTTATTTCATTTAAAATCTAGGCATCCAAAAAATGATAAGATGTGATTTTTTCATAATGAGAAAGAGTAAAAATCAAACTACCATATTGAGAACATTACATAGAGACTGATGTTAAATTTCACAATTACTTCCCCAAATTCTATATAAATATTCCCTTCATGTACATTAATAATGAAACTCATAGTTTTTTTGGAATGGAATACCTTGGATGATAGAGAAATGAGAAATACCTTCTTATTTACTTAGGTATAGGATATAGAAATCCACATGAAACAAAAAAACACTTCACTCTTACTAGGATATCTTCCAATTCTCCCATAAGATAGGTTATAGCTCAGTTGGATAACTATATAACCACATGTGTCAACTTGTTCTCTACCACATAATGTGAATCATATATTGAGTGGGAATAAAATTAATTGATACCCCCAAATAGAATAAATCCTTGGTTAATGTCATATTTCATATAGTGTATGGAATAGTGAAAGTACCTATACACAAACATTTACTATGTAATTGTGGAGTGATTTAGGTAGAAACATTCTTACCTAAGATTACCCTTTAATATCTATGCAACCTTCTCCTCTTAATACATAAATCCTTGGTAAATTTTTAATACCTAGTAATCTTTTGGATTTATTAAAGTAGAGGAACATTTATTTCCACATTCTTTAAGATATAAAACACTTATTTCTGTTGATATTCTTAATTGTATTTATTTAGTGTAATCATTCTTAAATGAATAGATAGTAATAGTTAATTCATCTCTTCTATTAATCATTTACCATTTTATTTCTTAACTATTTGTGTCTTGATAAGGTCCTACACCATTTTATTCAAAGGTTCTTGTTCCTTATCATTTGTTTGTTTGGTTTCATCTATGGATTCAAGTGTTAAATCCTCACTTACCTATACTCCCATAAACGTCTCAAGGAAATAGAACGTACATTACTATTTGGGTTAGGAATTGATAAATATAAGTTTACCTAAACCTAGACTTACTAAATATATTAAATTAGTAAGGATTTTTAAATACTAATCTTTTAAATCCTTAAGCTTAAAACCATGGGTTTCCAAATTAGGGTTTTTGTTACATCAATGCTCCACTAAAATCTCAGCAGGTCCTTCATAGTTTCTTTTGATACTGTCTTTGAGGTTGATAACATGTTGAAGGACGAGATCTATTACTTAAATACTTGAATGGAAGTATATGTTTTGTCTATTGGAATTAATAATGGAATGGGGTTGGTTTCCATATTCATCTTAGAATATTGAATACTTATTGAAACCTTGGATATTCACTTCTTGTTAGAAATTTATTTGTTATATAACACTATAAATTTCAATGTCTTTCACTTTAGAAAATAAGTATATGAAATTCACTAATTACTTAAACACTTGGAAGATCCATGTGGGTGTATATAGTGGTTAATTAACTCTATTCAATTTTAAGTGTCACACAAGATAAGTTAATTATTCAATTATAGATTCAAGAAAGGGTTAGTTAGAACTTTTTACCTCAAAAACACCTCTAGTAGTGGTACTTGTATCAAACTATTGAGAGTTTTAGTATATATTCTCTATCACTTCCTTATCCCAAACTATAGATTTTCCTATTATATCTCTTCCGGAAGAAGCATATGATAGGTTCCTATCATTTTTCATATTTCCTTGATAGAATAAAACCAAGAGATTATGATGGTTTATTGGTTGATGTGGATAGTTGGTAGTCAACTTATTAAACCTACCCCAATACTCATAAATATTTCCTCTATTATATTTCTTTATGACATAAATTTCCTTCCTAGTTATGCACTCCTCGAAGTAGGGGATAATTTATAAAGGAATTATTTATAGATATCATCCTAGATTTTTACATTTCTAGGTTATAAGTTATACATATATTCATTTTTTGAGACCTATAGATAAAATGAAAATCCCTTCACCTTGATTTTATCTTCTAAAACTACTCTCATCATAATAGTGTTTTACACAATACCAAACTTATTCAACTTATTGTTTGGGTATTCACCTAAAAAAACATGAAAGATGGGTATATGTTTTATTATTCCATTCTATATGTTGAATTATACTTGATTATTTGGTAACACCAATTAGTTATTCAAATAGTTATTTTTTTCACATAAATCACTATGTGTTTGTTTTATTTTTTATAGGTTCTCTTCTATATTATCACTACATATTGAAGATATAGAAGACGAGGATGTGTATTGAGAGTATGTTAGTAGTATAATAACAAAATCTCTATCTAAATGATCAAAGATCAACAATTTTCTAGATTTATCAAAGATATTTCACTCAACATATAGATCAAAACCAAATAGGTGATTAGAACTAGATCTGTTCATGTGATGAAAACATTTCAAATAATGAAAAAAACATATAATATGGATTGTATGTCTATAAATAATGCCAATTTCATGAAAAATATGTCATGGGTTAGTTAATAAATAAAAAAATGAACTCGTGATAAATGTATTAAGTGGTGTGAATCAGGTTATCTTGTGAAGAGGTAGAATCCTCAATGTGAGTGTATTTAATTGTAAGTGAAAGAGTGTTTGAAATAAGTTTATAGAACAATGAGATATTTATTTAAATTACCTTACTTAACTTTATAAAACATTATTAAATCAATAAAAGACCTCATAATTTTTTCACTAATACGCTAATACCACAACTGATTACCCTCAATTAGTGTTCTTGTCTCTAATAAAGATATGAAATAATCACTACACTCTCTGATATTTTCTGGACAGATCATCCAATACCTCTAATAACTTATGAACTAAACATAACTTCTATCTACTATATAATGGATTAAGAATATCTAGTGTCAATGACTAAAAAACAAGTAAAGGGAAGGAAGTTTAATAAAAATTCAATATGAAAATGAAATATACTACTTCATAAAGTGAACATACTATTTTAATGAGATTGATGAAGATATAATTGAATATAAATTACTATAATCCATTACCATTGGTAGGAGAAATATCTCTACACCAACCATAATTGGCATAGTATACCATCACTAGTGAAAATATAATAAGAAATAAGAATAATCAGAATCAATAGAGAACCCCCAATATAGTGAAGTTCTCTCCCTTTTATAAGGTAATGATAAATGACCGTGTTCAATTTTGAATCTAGAATTATCTTCATGTAAATAAAGAAGTCTATATGTGTTCAACGTGGATGTAATATACTTCCCATGAATGTTTCAGATAAATGATGTGTTCCCTCGATGCCAAAAAATCCCTCTCCCTCTCTTAGATCACAAATCTATGAGTTTTCAATTTCTCATTCCTTATTTGTTCAAGAAATGAGAATGGAATATTATCATGGTTCCTTGTTCCTCGATTGATCTTGACATGGAATCCTACTTTATCCATGGTTTGGAGATGAATTTCTAAAATTGGGGGGTTGAGTCTTATAGATCACTCCATTAAATCCTCAATGTTATGATAACCTAGATTCCTTTGAGTATAAAACTGTACATGGACCTCCTAATTTCTGAAAAATTTTATTTCACAGAATTAGAAACCTTAAATGATCTCTAAAAACACTTATTTATTATTTAATATCATAAAAATTCTTATATATCACCTATTTCATCCCTAAAACAAAGGAAAGACCCTTACATATCACTCAGTTCATAGGAAAACCATTACATATTTACCAATTTATCTTATGTGTCCACCAAATACCTTTTATATATGGTCATGGAAGGGGGAGATTGAATCTTTACCTCAAGTGGAAGATTCATAAATCTTATATATAATCCAAAAAACCTTATATATGGTTTGAAAATTTTATGCATCATAGTTCGATACCAATTTCTTATCAGCAAAAATACTCTTACATGTTAGGTTGTCACATATGTAAGGTTTTACTTTTCATAGCTTGATATTTCTACTTAGTAGAAAATGTAAATTCTATACACATCATACAAAGACTCTTATTTGTTGGATAATACATACACAAGGTTTTCCACTTAATCTAAAAATCATTAAAAATCTAGATTCCATACAATCTTAATCCAAATTTATTCCAAAATGATATATCAATACAATATAACAAATATTAATCCTATTTTCATTAAATTTAAAAAATAAAAAAAGATCCATGATGTAAAGACCCAGAAATTTCAGGGAAATTTTTTTCTTAATTAATTTGGAATTTTACGAGTATGTGTCTTATGACGACACCTGATTCTGAGGCCTGGTGTGCCTGGAATCAATTTCCGAAGTTTAGCTCGGGTACATTCAGTGAACGAACGATCAAGTTTTTCTATCTTTTGAACCGGTGCTCGGAATTAAAATATGAGGGCACCGATGAACTCACAACACCGATAATTTCTTAAGGGGACCTTTACCATAGAGGCGTTTGTACGGGAGGAGAAGCTATTAAATTGGGGTTTAATTAAGAATCGAATAAAATTGTTGGTACAATTTTATCTATATCCTTGGTGGTTATATCCTTCATGGGGGAGTTAGGGGTGGGACCCACAACCACATAACTACCCATGTGTGGATATTTGTGAGGTGGGGCCCACATGATCCCCAACCATTCACATTCCCTAAACTCTTTAAACCCCCCCTTCTTTAACTTGCTAACTTCTCTTTAAATGTGTAACCTTTCCACTTCCTCTCTCTCCCTCTTTAATTCTTGCCAACACACACCTTAATTAATTATTTGAACCTCTTCAATTAAATTAATTAAATGTTTGAATTTTAAATTTTGAAGGCATGAAAAGTTTAATTAAAATAAGGGGTAGGCTTATTTTAATTTTGGTTGGATTATTGTGTGGGAAATATTGGAGAGAGAGCTTTTGTGTGAAAGAAGAAGGAAGTTCTTCTTTCTTTGAAGAACATCATCCTCAACGAAGAATGGTTCTTCTTCGATGAGGAACATGTTCCCTTCAGCGTAGAACGACTCAGCGACCATGGTTCCCCATCCTCTTCTTCCTCCGTGAAAAGGGAGGAGACACCGACGTGGGGAACTCGCCAACGACGACACGCCTTATTTCTCTTTTCTCCACGACAAGAGAGGAGACATCACTTCCTCGGGTGCATACTGACGACGACAAAAACAACACCGTCATCCACGATGCTTTTCAACCACGGACCTCATCGAGGTAGGGGGTTTTCGTATATAGTGTATATGTGATTTATACCTCATACATGGGTATTTAATTTTAGGGTGTTTGTATAATTTATTTTGAATAAATTAAACCCTTGTTGTTGATGAATTTTTAATTGAGCCTCTAATGCGAAGGGAACAACCAACGAACAAGCACAGACCCTCCACTGGTTTTTCTTTTGTGCGCGGATTAAAGGGTGACATTGAAACGGGCCACAATGTCAATTCGAAGTGGGTATAATGCGCGGAAGGATCCCATGGCGCGGGTCCGACAAGGGTGCTGGCGGTCCAAGGCGATGGTTCGGTTGGGCAATCAGGCGACCGTGGCTACTGGTGCAGGTGGAAGGCGGCGCAACATGGGGTTCATATGTGGTAGCAGGAGGTGGCGCAGCGAGCGACGGGTAATTAGATTGGATATGGCTGCTATGGTGTGTGGTAGCAGGTGATGGCTGCTAGGGTAGAGGCAGCGTGAGATTTCTAGAGGAGAAAAGAGATTGGAGAGAGAAAGAAGGAATAAGAGAAATAAATTAAAAGAATAATACATAGAAAATTATAAAGAGAGTGGGAGTCGGTGTTTGATTTTCCAGCGCATAATAAGGGGCCTCCAAATCATGGATTGATTTGGGAGTTACAAAAAAAGGTAATTAATAATAATATAATAATAATCATATTATTACTTTTGTTAAAAAAACACCTTTTTGTCATCAACTGCTTCATTTGATCTCAGTTTCATGAACCGTCTGCGGTAGTGCGACCCTGATTCTAAGACGGACGTTTCGAGTCCAATATTGGATGTCTTTTTGGGGGTTTTGGATTGGGTACCCAAAGCGCTCAGAAAATAATAGATTTAATAATATTATTAAGTCTTCGACCTGCTATAAATCATGTGTGCGACGTTTGATTTGATTTCCGTTAGCGGAGACATGACCTTATCTTTAAGACGGTTGATTCAAGTCTAATGTTTGATACTAAAATCTGGTTCGTGGCTCGGGTCCACGAAACACCCAATGATAATAATAATATTATTATATGAGATCTTGTATCTGACATATCTCTCTCATATGGTGTCAGAATGATGAACCGTCTGCGACGTTGTGACCCTAGAATTCATACAGATGTTTCAAGACCAAATTTTGATATTTAAGTCGAGGTCGATTTGCGGGCCCCATGAGGCCTGGTTCGTACGTGTTGCGGTGAAATGAAACCTTTTCACTGGCTATCTGTTTTGGACCAATGGGTAGTCCATCTCATGTGTTTTTCGGTATGGATCGCAATGGTGTGACCGGTTTGGTTAACTAGTGTCATTTGAAGTACGGCCAGGTTGGTTCGAACCTGAAACCAACCGGGCCCTCGGAGTTGAAACGCTTATAACTTGAGCTCCGGACATCCAATTGACGTGCCATAGACTATGTTGGATTCCTCTTGATGAGACGGTTCTTTTGGAATACTTCACCTAAGGTTTGGATGCAGTTGGTGTATGGCCGGGTTGGATTGTACCCGAAATCCAACCGGGCCCCTAGAACGAAAATGCTAATAACTTGCAGACTAGGTGTCCGATTGACGCGCCGTCTGTTGCGTGGAGACCCCTATGACGAGGCGGTCATTTGAGATACTTAAACGTGAGATTAAGTGATACTTGGAAGTATCGACCAGTAGCTCGTGGAGCAGACCCTCCCAGAGACGAGCGTACAGAGTACAGAGACCCTGTAGCTGGCTGAGACCTGATGACTGCTTGTCCGATTCGAGTCGGAGTGACTTGTATAGCCTAGTGGGGAGCACTACTGTGTTGGGGTGGTAGACCCATGGCGGAGAGCAATATTTTGTTTGGGTGACAGACCTGCGGTACTCGACAGAAGGAGTACCTCTATAGGCTTTTAGGGGGAGCACTAATGTGTTCGAGTGGCAGACCCATGGCGGAGAGCACTACTATGTTGGGGTGGCAGAACTGCGGTACTCGACAGGAGTACCTCAGCAGTCTAACGTTAGTGAGCAGTGCCTCGGAGTCACGACAGGATCATTGTACTCGATAGAGGAGGAGCTCTTCAGCAGTTGTGGTTTCGATATCATTAACGAAAATCCGGGTTTGAGCTGAGTCAATGACCTTTGTGTTTTCCTCATGATTGATATGGGTTTCTTGATAACTTAGGTATGTATTTGGGAATATAACTAAGTAAAGGTTATCAGTTGTGATCTTTCTTTGTGGTTTATCCTTCATGGATTTTAGTGAGACCTTGAGGGTCTTGGGGTCCATACTGAGTATCGTTATATTCACCCCTGCACGGGCTACGCTTGCACCTCGTTGTGTTGGTTGCATACGACGGACAACACTGATCGTGGTTGAGGCTTGTAGAGCTAGACGGTACCCGGAGGTGGATCTCATGATGAGTCGGTACCCGGAGGAGACGGATAGACGTGGTTGTGCTGAGGAGGACATATGTACCTACCTCTCAGGTAGGAACTCGGAGGACGATCCAGGAGCTGCTTCACCTTTCAGTTGTTGTCTTTTCAGTTGTACTTTTCTTTCAGTTATAGCTGTACCTTTCTATTGGGCTTGTATTTCTGGCCCCTTTGTACTTTCAGCACTTTTGTTATACTGCTTCCTTAGTGTTTTCTTCCGCTTGATCTCTTGTTGTTTGAGTTTTCATTTTATAAAGGCAATGCCTTCCCAGTTATAGGGATTTATGTCTTTGGTGCCAGTCGCCAACCCCTAGCCTATAGAAGGTAGGCTTGGGGTAGTTACGACACGGGCCCCGGGGGACGGGTCGTGACACATGAGTAATTCCATTTATTAAGAATTAAATAAAAATAAATGTAAAAACTTTAAAAAATCTTAAAACAAAGTTTTAAAAGTTTTGGATTAATCAACTATCCTTGTGACATTTACCTTGGAAACTATTCTATTCAATAGTGGTGTGGTTTAACCCTTTTATTTCTATATGAATTGTTAGTGATTTGGGATTATTCATGGTGTGTATGATAGAGATATTTTCCATCGTCATGACCTTGAAGAAATAATCCAAAGATATTAAGAGATGTATTATATTTTCCTTGATGGAGAGTAGGTATAAGAATCTATAAGATTTACTTATTCTAGAAATGTGAGGTTTCAAGGCAATATTTGGTATGGACTAGTTTCTTTCAAATTTCACCATTTTTTTATTATAAATGGGCTTGCTTTATTTATCCTATATTTTATCATTATAATTTTCCTAAGGAATTTTATTTATAGGTAGATAAAATTATTCTTGACAATCGATAGTTGGGAATGATTACATCCCTAATAGTGAGTGTTGTTTTAGAAACTAAATAGGATATTTTTGAGATTTTATTCTATTATTTTATCAATATATTTTAAGATATCATTCCCAGGTACTTATCAGGATTGTAACCTAATAGAGATTTCAAGTTTACATTGGAACTGATTCTACGAAAGAGACCATTTCCACAACATATTTTTGAATGGAACAAGATGATCTGATGGAGATTAAGGTCTAGTTTGAGAATTTTTAGGTCAAGTGATTTATTTTCATTAGAAATTATCAACAGGGTGATACCATTTTATTTTCCAAGAAGGGTAATGGAATCCTATGTTTATGTGTAGATAAATAAATATTGAACTATGTCACGATATAGAGTTGATACCCACTTTTTCATATAAAAAAAATTGTTTGATGAATTTAATGGAGCTTGATAGTTTTCTAAAAATGAAATGAGTTTAGTCTAACACCAACCGAGGGTGAGTGTAGAGGAAATTCCATTGGCTATATTTAAATAATATATGAATTTCATGAGTATATTTTAATTTTTTTATAATGAAAAATTTGTTATCTATGTCATGGATATAATGAATTGGATATTTTTCCCTTATCTCAACTCATTCTTGGATTTATTCCTTAATGACATCCTCATGTATTACTAGATACTGGAATATCATGGTATGAATATAAAGATTGTGTTGAAAACAAAAGAAAAAAAAATAATTTTACCAATCTCTAAAAGGTTATTTTTTGGATTTTGTAATTATGGTTCTTTGGGAATGTAATATTTGAGTTTAGAGTATTAGTAGACCTTGAGAATGATGATGATGTGATTTCTTGAAAGAGGCACAAAAATGTATATGATATCCAAAATTTATTAAGACTTGTAGGATATAATCGGTAATTATTTTGAGTCTTTTCTTAATGTTAACACTAAGTTTTATTTTAATCACCAATATGAGAAGTATTTTTAGAATTTTAAGGGGAGGATTACTTATACTATGATATTGAAACTACCTGGTCTTTTGAAAGGGAATGTGATGAATTTTGATTCCCTAGATGTTGGGATTGGTAGAGTTTTGATCTAGGATTGTCTAGTGGACTATTTTGGGTCTTGGAAGGTAATATTGAGTGAGAAGAACTATCAAAACCAAAATCTAGAGCTAGTTACCGTGATCCATGCAACAAAATATTAGAACCATTATATATTGGGTAATATATTTAAGATTTATATAGAAAATTAATCCTATAGTGTTTTGATATAGACTATATTCTTCAAAAGGTTTATGTAATTGAATACAATCTTAGTAAAAAAACATAGGATCAGGTGGTACATGAGTCTAATTACGTGTGGAAGTTGATTAACCTATTAGATAATATATATTTAGATATCAATAAAGATCAGTGGATGGTTTCAGAAACTTCCATAAGTATCACATTATCCTAATTTGATAGGGTGAAGGAGAGTCGGAGACTAACTCAAATTAATAGGTGATAAAGGATATAATACATATTAGGGAGAATCTTTTAGGTTGGAAACAAGGTTATGATGATTCCATTTATATTCATAGTTAGGTGGTAGTCCTCATGATCATGAGTGAGGAGATGATGTGGGTTTCCCATACCTCAAGGTGGATGGTTCACCCTTGATTGATAAACAGGTACCATGATATGTGATAACATTTGTGGTCTCCAAGGAAGAAGAAAGATATAGTGGGATTTGTTTCATGGTGCCTTACCTATCAACTAGTGAAAAGTGACCACTAGAGGCCTTCTATACTTACACAACCACTTATCATCCCTAAATAAAAGTGGTATGAGGTCACTATGGATTTTATAACATTGACTTTAAGGTCAAACCAAGTTAAGGATATAATGTGGGTCATTATCAATAAGTTAATCAAGGATATAAACTTTTTCTAGTAAAATAGACACAATTGATCAATGATATAGGTTACTTATACATGTTAGATATGTTATAAATTTGTAGTGTTCTATGAGTGTTATGTTAGACCATTATAAGAGATCAGTATACCATTTTTATAAGTAAACAAAGTGAGAATTAAGAACACATGTGAATCTAAGTACATCGAACCATCCCCTAACTAATTTATTATTTGAGCACAAAATCATAGTTCTTAAGGATATGCTTAAACCATGTGTTCAAGATTTTTCTAGAGTTTGGGTGGACCACCTAGTAATGTTGGAATTTTCTTTTAAAATTATTTATTAGAATTTTATTTAGATGGAACCCTTTGATGTTCTATATATTAGGAAATTTCATCATCATCTATAATGGATAAAGGTATAAGATTCATTAATGATTATATAGAGAATCATCTAGGTGAGTATGAAGTATATTTATATGATAATAAAGTGGTCGGAGATCACATAGAGTAGGTAGCAGTCCTTTGTAAACTAATGACATATACCTCTAGAGTTTCAGGTAGGTGATCAAGATCTCTTAAGAGTGTTGTGTTAGTTGGGAAACTTTCCATGAGTCTTGATACCATTATTTCTTCTAAGAATCATTTATAAATAGTGCTATATATTGGAATAACAATTAAAATTATGAATTTTATATCATAATGTATAGTTCTAAATCCATTTTAACACTTAACATAAATTCATAATTTATGCATTATTAGTCTCAAAATAATAAACTTGGTTTCTTTGGAGATATATTTATTTTCAAATCCTTCATAACATGTTTTCAAGGAAATTTAAATTATTCAAAGAATATCCCTCTTGAGTTTCAAGATAAGTGTACAACAAAGTATTTTATTAGGAATCAGGTGATGATTGAGTCAAATCCTAAATCACCCTTTTTAGAGTTATTACTAGAAGGTACAATAGTGCCAGAGCCACATCAACTCATAGTATCTAGCCAGGGTTGTAATTTCTTAGAAAGCTCATCTAATCTCTTCCTTAAAATTTTTTTGTATGTTAATACAAAATTTGAAATATCCTTAAAGTTTATCATAGGGTTATTTTACCTAATCTTTGTTTTCCTAAATATAGTTCCCAATGTTTCTACTAAAATTCCCCTGATACCAACTATAATGACCCTGACTCTAGTAACCCAGTGTCAGTGGTTAATTTATTACACTAGAATAGACATAAGGGGTTAAATATTGAAGGACTAATAAATTTATTAGTATTGGGGATCTATATACTTACATGAAACTCATTTTACATTGGGGATAAAAAATAAAATATAGTATTGGAAAACATTCGGTATCCTCGAACTCATTTGAATAATTCTTATTCATATACTGGGGAAAGAAAAAAAATAAGGGTGATCTAAAATGATTAGTAAGGGTTATGTACAATGTAATATATAATGATTTGATAACTCATAATCAATATGTAAAGGTAAAAATCTTAAAAAACATGATATTAAATAAATAAATTATGCATGAAATGAATCCATGTGTAATATAGAAGAAAAAATATCATGGATAATAAAAACTAAATTATCAATGAAATAAATTATTAATATTGGAATTCATTATCTTATAAATCATTACATTTATACCATAAATACCTTACACCAATACAATTTTAAACTACGGGTAGGTATACAACCAAAATTCATTTAATTTAGCCAACTAATTTGTCTCATGAAACCTATCGATACATTGAAAGTCTATCTATAACTAGACCCCACCCATAACTACTTTTCCAATGAACTAATAAAATATTTAATGATAAATTCAATTCATAAACAATATTTCTTATTAAAAAAATTTCATATTGAATAAATAATACATAATATCAATATTTCCTCAGTAAATAAAATTACTTTTAGAGTAAAAACACACATGTAAAAGTGGTATAAAATTTAGGAAATAATCATATACATGATACAAAGAATATGGATATTTAAGACAAATTTAATGTCTAATGATTAAAAGAAAGTGAATGTTTCACGAAAAAGTTTAAATCTATAAAATTATTAACATAAGAGAGATGATCATTAGTTCATTAAGAATATAGGTTTTGTAATAAAATAATATACTTTGTAAGAAAAAAGGGAATGAAAGTGAAATATTTAAAAAATATTTCAAAAAATATTTTTCTTAATAAAAAAATTGAAAACGTTTAAAATAATATAAATATGATAAATAAATTATGATGGAGGGGAAGTCTGTTATCGTTGTATACATTAAAAAACATTACTTTTAAACATTTTTAAACAAAGTTGAAAAAATAACTTTTGGAAAATATTTTAATGAATAATTTAAATAAATTTTTAAAAATTCAAGGATGATATAACAATTTATTAATAAATCATTTGAGTAAATAAAAGTACTTTTGATTTTTTTTGAAAAACATTGGTATGCAAGACAAATATATGTGATTAGAAAAGAAAAAATATGGTTTTCTTTTAAACATTTATTTGGTTTATTCAAGTACCAAAGAGAGTAAAAGTAGGAATAAGATATGTAAAATAATTAAATATCAATAGGATAAAAAAATTATTAGTCTTATGAAGGATAAATGATAAGATCCATTCAATTAAAATAAAAGAAATCCATAATGAAAGTGAGATTTCAAAATAAATTCTTACCTTTTGGAAACTTTTAAATTATAACCCCTTAAAAGAATATAGTTGAATTGAAACACTTATAATATTTAATAATTAAGTATTCATATTAACTACATAAATATTCTAGTATATACACCAAATAAATTTTAATATGTGTATAATAGTGAATATGTCTCAATGGAATGGAAAATGAGATGAAATCCATTACCCCATGCTTCCCTTGGGTTGAACATGATTTAACCTCCAGTATAATTGTTTTAATAATGTTATTAATTTATAAAACAAAATATTCATATTTATAATATCATAAATGATCCTCTTATAACATCGTAACACATGTTCATTAATAACATTTCATTATTACCATTGTTTTGGTTGTTAACTGATTCGTTTTCTTAATTTGCCACAGAAGTTCTGATTCTTGTGAATAGGACATAATTACATCATATACAGAATTAAATTAAAGTTATATAAATCATATTTATTGATTATATATATTTTTATGCTCATTTATTAAATTTGGACATGGAAATTGAATCACATATCTTCATGAAGATGGTAGGTCGTACGTACGCATGAGTGATGGTATTGTTTTCATAATTGGTGAAATATTAAATAAGTGGATGATATATTAATTTAAAATAATAAATATCAGGTAATAATTATCATAAATATTTATTATTTATATCACTATTACTAACCATGTGAGTTGGTGATGGGAAAATAATTACATCAGTTCATGAGGTGGTAGTCCTTAGTACACATGAGCGATGGTTTGGTTTTACATTTTAGGGAGAAAGTGATGGATAAAAATTATACCATCAACATAATAACATATAATTATATGATAGGTAACAGTGTTATTGTATTGTAATATTTAATACATAATTGATTACGGTGAAAGAATAAGTAAAAAATAATTATTTTGGTGAATACAATTATCTTCACTTGGAAGAATATCATTTGGATATCTTAATAAGGACCCTAGGGTTGGTATTTTGGGGAGAAAAATATATCTACAATGTAGATAAGGATTATTGGGAGATATTTTTATAGGTTTTGGTTAATAAAAATGGATTTATAGGTGTAAATAAGTGAGGGTAGGGGGTTCTCTATTATAATTGAGGAGAAGTGATATTTTTGTAAATTCGAAAAAATATTTTATAATGTGAATCAAAAATCAACCCAAGTTCCTCCAAAATAGGTAAATAAAGTATTGATTATAAGATAAGTTCAATACAGACATTTACACCTTAAAAAACATGTTTTGAACATGTTATTCCCCTTACCTCTAAGGTTACTCACTTTCACCATTTTAGTTTTCACCACAAGAAGTTTTTTTAACCTAGATAATTTATCCATTAAGCCTAAAATAAAAGGATCCTTATTATATAATTTTTAACCAATGATTGTAAATATTAAATAAAATTTATCAAATAAAAATACTTCATGTGTGGAAAATTAATTTTAACACAAGTGTATATAATTTGTAAAACCCTGTTTTAACCATAACCATGGTAATTAATTTTTAATGTTTTTACTATTCAATATCACAAAAAATTAAGTTGTAATTATTAAAAAAATTTAATTATTATGATTAAAAATATATAATTAATTATATCAATTTAAAATAACACAATATTAAGAACTTTGTTTTAAAATAAACTTGCAAATTGTGTCGAAAAATGATTTTTCAAGAAATGCATTTTTCAACCATAAGACGGTATTTTTTTAACAATATAAATTGTAATAACAATTATATGTATTTAAATTAATAAATTTAGATATATGATATATAAATTTAATTTATGTAATTAATCATTAAAAAATATTTTAATAAATAAAAAAGTAGAGACAGTTTTCCTGAAAAAAAAAGTTTTCTAAAAAAATGTCCATTTTGCCTCCAAATGATATTAAATTTATTTCTATAAAATTGATAGAAAATAAAATTTTAATTCAAAACATTATAATATATTATTATAAACAAGTGGATTAATATTTAAATACTATATTTTTATTATTCATAAAATCTTATTTCCAAGGGAAATTTTCAAAAATTAATTCTAGGCTTATTTTGACCAAGTATGTTAAAAATTAATATTCATCCTATCAAATTAGGATTTTTGTGCCATAAATATTAAAATATGAATTTTATTATAGGTTTATTAAAATTTAATGTTTAATTACTATAACCAAGTCTTGGGTGTTACATTCTTCTCTCCTATAAAAATTTTGTCCTTAAAATTTTATTGGATATCACTTTCTAAAAAAAGAGGGTGGTTATTACTCATAACATCCTCTCATTCCCATATTGATTCCTCCATTTAATTATTTCTCCAAATTTCCTTTATGAGTTTAGTCATTTGATTCCTTAATAATTTTTCTATAGCATCATGAATCTAGAAAAACTCTTTATTGAAAGATAGACTAGGTTTCCATTATATTTCTTCAGAGGTGGGAACATGTGATGGGTCTGGAATGTAGTTCCTTAGTAATGATATATAGAAAAAATCATGCAATTTAGAGGGTCCCAAAAGAATGTACAATAGTTAATTCAAATTTTTAATCCTTTCCAAAATTTTAAATGGTCTAATGTACTTGGGGATCAATTTTTCCTTCTTACTGAACCTTATGACACCCTTCCATGGAGATACTTTGAAGAAAATGTGATATCCCACTTAAAATTTTAAATCATTCCTTCGGTTATCAAACTAAATTTTCCCTTATTTGATATGATATAACATGATACTAGATAGTATTTATCTTTATCATTGGCTATCAATAAGTTTCAAGAATACCATATTCATTTCACCCACTTCATCTTAATAAGTTAGAGTATCAAATCTGTTTCCATATAATGATTTATGTAACACCATTTGAATACTTGAATGGAAACTATTATTATAGGATAAATATACCAAAGGTAAATTTTGATTCCTCATACCATTAAATTCAAGTGATAATGACCTAAACATGTCTTCTAATGTCTGAATAGACCTTTTGGAATTTTCATCAACTTGAGGATGGTAGATAGTGCTCAAATAAAGCTCAGTATCACGAGTCTTATGAATACTCTTCTAGAGTTTCAATGTTAAAAATAGATCAAGATCATACACAATTAAAATAGGTTCACCATTAAGTATTACAACTTCATTAATATATATCATTTCAAGTATCTCTAGAGGAAAATATTTTTTAAAGTGAGGAAATGTGAATATTTAGTACGGTGATCAACAATAACCCATATTACGTCATTCATTCTAAGATTATTTGGAAATCTAGTAAAAAATTCTATATTAATGTCATCCCATTTACACATTTGAATAGGAAGAGGTTTCATGACTTCTCTAGGATGTTTTTTCTCAACCTTCAACTATTTGAAAACCAAGAATCTTGATACATAAACAAAATTTTCCCACTTCTTGTTATCCAAGAAAAAGTTCTCTTAAATCCCTATAAACTTGATACTCTCAAGGTATATAGAGAAATTAAATCTATAAGAATTTTCTAACACACCCCTTTTCAGATTAGGTATATATGGAACACATATTATCTTTCTAAATTTCAGAACTCCATATTTAAAAAAGAAGTCTGAAAATTTCCCATCATTCATGGATTTAATTTTCATATGAAAAATATCATATTTAGATTGAGAAATTTTTTATATTTTATAATAATTATTTTTTAAAAATCATTTAAAAAGGGTATGATGTCACCCATTACTTAATAATTATCATATCCACATTTACTAAATCTATAAACATAGGATCACTCTCAATCATCATTTTCGCCAGGACTCCACGATCTTTCTTGATCAAAACATTTATTACCTTATTTTTCTTACGTGGGTATAAGTGTATTAAATAATCATAATCATTGAGTAGCTTGATCCATATACTTTACCTCATGTTGATCTATTTCCATGAAAATATGTATTTTAGGATCTTATGGTATGTATATATCTTACGTATTTCACCTTAGAGATAATGTCTCTATATCTTCAAAGAAAATATTACAACTACCAACTCAAGATCATGAGTTTGATAGTTCTACTCACGAGTCATTAATTTACATTATTAATAGAAAATAAATTTATCATTCTTAATAAGGACAAAACCAAGTACCTTCTTTGACACATCACTATATATAAAAAATTCATCATCTCCTAATGGTAGAGTCAAAACTGCAGCATTGAACACTCTTCTATTTTATTATTCAAAACATTCATGACATTACTTTTTCTATATGAACTTAAACCATTTGCGTATAATATTGGTTAATGGGTTAGCCAATAAGGAAAAATTAAATAAAAATCTCTAGTAGTAACCTACCAAACTAATGAAACTACACACCTTAGTTATGTTTGTTGGTGTATGCCATTCTCTGACAGCTTTTATCTTCATAGGATCAAATAGGATTCCATATTTTGAGATAATATGGCTAATAAAATAAACTTTCTAAAGGAAAAATTCACACTTACTAAATTCCCTACATAAATCTTTTCTTCTAATAGTCCCAAGAATGATTCACAAGTGATTATATGACCCTAAAATCTTTTAGAGTACACCAAGATATTATCAATAAATACTAGAAAAAAAATTATCAAGATAATTCTTTAATACTATGTTCATTAGATCCATAAAAAGATATTATGTACCAGTCAATCCAAGTGGAATTACTCTAAAATAAAAATGTCTATGCCTTATTTAAAATGATATCTTCTAAATATCTTCATTCTTCACTTTCAATTGAAGATTCCTAGAGTGATGGATAATCATTGAAAATTATTAGGTTCCATAATTTTTATCAAATAATTCATGAATACAAGGATTATTTTATTTGTTTTTATATTGTAATAAAATTTATTTCAGTATATTTAATAAAAATCCTCAGAGATCAATATTTCTCTTTAACAAATAGAATATGGGATCCCCATGGTGAAATAACAGTGTTAATACATTCCTCATCACAAAAATCTCTGAGTTATTTATTAAACTCCACTAATTACACAATGTCTATTCAATAGGGAGTATTTGATATAGGATTGTATTGGGGAATAAATAAATGTAAAACATGACTTCACACTCAGGTGGATGTCCAGGTAATTCATCAAAAAATATATCAATCTATTCCTATAAAATAGGTACACCCTCAATTTAAAGATGAACTTTTCCATATGATGATTATGTTTTCAATTCATCCCTAATAATATCATTTATAAGAGAAACTGGGGGTGGATATAGACATGAATCAAATGATAAATAATTTATTCTAAAGATAAGAAATTCCACCTCTTTATCAAAAATCATAATTTACTTATTTCATCTATAACTTTTTGTAGAATATTTCAAAATCCATTCCATACCAATGATTATATAAATGCTAACCATTGGTATAATAATAATGGCTTCAAGTAGGGCATTTTTATGTTTCATAATGGGGACTAAAAACACATCCTTGTTGTAGTGAGTATTCCACTTGATGTTTTGATTGAAAACTCCCTTATTAAGGTTCTAGAGAAATATATAATTTTCCTAGAAAATATAATATATATAAAAGAGTGAGAAGATGTTGAATAAAATAAAAAATTATCTAAATTTGAGGCTATGATTAATATACCTTATACCATATCTTTGGGAATTCCAACCTCAGTTGGAGTGATCATATAAGCTTGTCCATCTCCCCTTTGAACCTTCGGTGGTTTATTCCCTTGATGCTTGGGATATTGGTTTGAATAATTCCCCATTTTTTTATATTTGAATCACTTTATAATAATGGTAACCATATTTTCCTCACATTCATAATCCAGTTAACCCTTGTCACCACACTTGTAATGCACTCCCAAGGCCTTCAAGTATTTTACAAGATGTTTCTTTATACAATTTTCACATGATGGAAATTACTTCATTTTTTATTCTTCTTATTCATTGATGAATTAAATTTTTTAGGGTATTCATATGACCTATTCTTTTCTTGATTCCCCTTGAATATATAGGATCTATAAAATTACTTGTTTTATTTGATGATGCATAAAACTATTTCATCAAATGAGGATTTTTTTTTGAAAAACCAGCACCCATTGGAGACTTGGATTAATCTCTTAAAAGAAATTTCCAATATATAATTTTGTATTACAAATATAATACATAACATAATTGTAAAATAGTTAAAGGTACACTCATACTCTACAAAACTTTTTTATTCCTTTTTCTGTAATCTAAGGAACTTTATTCTCAATTCATCTAATTGATCATGAGTGAAATATTTGTCTAAGAACATTTCTTTAAAATATATCCATTCCATTTGTGAAATTTAATCTTCCTCTAGAATTCTTGATCAATGACCATTATTTATCAGCATCTCCCCTAAGAAAATATACTATTAGTATAATATTTTCCTTTTTCATCACATCTCAATGCAAAAATATATTTTCAAGGGACTTAATCCATTTCTATGTAATCACTGGATTAGAAGTCCCACTAAATTATGGAGTATTTCTCAATATTAAACAATACAATATAGGGGAATTATGATTTAGAACAAAAATTTGCTTCATTTGGGTAGGGTTATTCATCATAACCCGATTAACCCACCCTAATATAGTCATGATCTACTCAATTCCAATAATCTATATATTGGATTTCTCAAAAAGAAAATTTATACATTGTCCACAAGTGTTGATACGATAATTTATTTGAATAATAATTTCTAAAAAATGGAATATACTATATTATTATATAAAATTATGAATTTTATATCATAATATATAATTCAAAATTTTGTGTAACACTTAACATAAATTGAAAATTCATGAATCTTTAATCTTAGAAAACATGGTTTCTTTGGGGATAAATTTATTTTCAAATCCCTTATCATGGTTATTCAATAAAATTTAAAGTATCTAAATAATACCCACCATGAGTGTTAAGAATGGTGTGCAGTAATGCTAGTTTTCATGCACCGGTTGACTATAACATCCTGAGTTTTTGTGAACCTTTTTTAGAATAAATTAATTTTCATTGATATCATGAATTTTATGCTACACTAATTCATACTTTTATTATGCACTACACCAAAGTAATATTGCGCTACATGAAACAATGACTTGGATTAGGTTACACACAACACTAAGTTTCTACGAAACAACACATTATTATTATAATTATTTAAATGAGATAGTTATAACCTAACTGTTAAACTTAGTAATATAAATAGTAATAACTAATTTTTAAATGTTATTTATTATGTTTTGATACAATTAATCATATTTATAATGATATATATAATTTTTGGTAAAGTCATTATATGTTTTAAAATACCATTTTCTTAAAGGAATTTTTTTATGTCCTTATATGAAAATAGTAAAATTAATTTTGGAAAATATTATAATTTAATTTGATAAATTAAATTCTATTTTTGAATTCATATTTTCAAAATTATCTTGATGTGAATTTGTTTTATTTTTCTGAGAAAGATCATTTTTGGATGAATAGTGAAAAATACTGAATTTTAATTCAAAACCGTTTCTTTATAATTTATTTATATCGTTAAATTATATTTTAAGTTGGGTTTAAATTCAAAATATATTAATTATACATATATTAATCGAATGTATTTAATTGGAATTTTTTTTATATTGAATATAGATATAAAATCTTAATGAACTTTTTAATATTCTCGATTTAAAAACCTGCTTTCTCACCACGTCTATGAGATTAACATCAAACTTAATTTTTATAATTATATGAATTGAATTTTTTAAAAAGAATATAGAAAGTTTTAATAAATATAATATGTATAATCTAATAATATCAACTTAATTTTTGACCCAAAATATTAGTGAAAGTGATTAAAATTAATTATAGTGATTAAGGCAAAATTAAGCATAACAGGGGACTAAACCTTAAAATTGATGGACATAATGACCTAGAAACTTTTAAAACACCCATTTAATGGACATATTTAGGAAATAAACCTTATATTATTGAGTTTTTTTTGTTTTTATGACTTTTTAAGGTAAAATAATGGGTACACCAAACTTGTTTTCAAAAATGCCAAGTGTGTCCCCTCCATCCCTTATAAAAGACTACCTACTCCGCCCATTATTAACACCTATAAAAACAATTAGGTTTGGAAAGTATATTACCAATTGACTTACTAAAATCCCTAAATAACTCCTTTAATCCTCCCTTTGGGAATAAATGCAACCATGTAAGCCCTTTGGTGAAAACTAAAAGGAGTTACCCAAAGAAGAGGTAACATCCTTCCTCATGCTTCTTCCAATTATTTTATTTCTCCACCAAGTAAATTATTATTATTCACTGATTATATAAAAACCTCAGTATAATAAATATACTGATATTTTTTAATCTAAGTTTTCAACCTAAAATTACACACACTTCCATCTAACGGGTAACGAACTTACCATTATTGTGTGTGACAAACTACAGCCTCACGAAACGATGTTGTTTGTTTTTCCTTTACCACTTATAATGGTTGGTAATTATGAAGAAAACTATGTTTATATATGATATTTATAATATATTTATTATATTTATAATTATTATATAACACATACCTTTATTTTTTCCATTTTGTGGGAATACGATAACATCATTTGTGGAAGTGTGGACTACTGCCTCCCCAAAGCGATGTGATTCGTTCAACCGATACATAGAATGAATAAAACATGATTTTAAATAAAAATATGTTACATAAATTACATATATATTATATTAATTTAATAATTAAATTTCTATAAATATTATATATCCTTTTATTTGTTACCCTTTTCACATGCTAAAACTTTATAAGGTCGGTCATGGACATGTGGAATACTGCCTCCTCGACATGATGTAATTCCTTTTAAATCACAAGAATTTTATATATAAGTAAAAATGGTTAAAAAATATTATATTTAATATTATGATTATTTTTGAAATATATAATGTTACTTACCTTCTTTCCATAATAATCTTTGAAAATGGGAACGTTACTCATGCATACGTACGACCTACCATCTCCATGATTGTAATGTTGGATAAATTTTCATAACCATATTTTATGATTGGTTTTAAAATTATAATTGATGTATAAATATGAAAATTATTTGATGATTTTTATCCTTTATGAACCCTTTGACCACAGTTGACGTACCAAAGTCACTTTTAATACACAAATCAAATTTTTTGAAAACACAAGGCGTAAAATTAATTGTTTATATAGTTGTATAAAACATTATAACAAGTAAGTTACAAGTAATAATAAACATTAAAAAGTTTCTAAATAAGGTAAATAATTAAGATAATTTTATTATTCAGGAATATAAAGACACATGTGACAAGTCAGACTCAAGGTAAGTGTTTTCTCTTCTCACTTTTATTTACATGAGATTTATGCCTTATTCACCACTCGTTTATTTTATGTGGTGTATATAATGACAATGAATATATTATATTATTATTATCATTAAACTTATGTGTATTTATATATCCATTTCATGATATCTCTTTCATTGTTTTTATAGTTCAAAATTCATTAATCCGTAAAGTAATTTTTTCTCAATTTACTTTTTTTGAGACACCCATATTTTTCTATGAGGTGTATATACTGCCCTTTGACATATTATATCATGAATATAATTATTTTAATTATTTTTCAAGCTTCATGTAATTTTATTATTTATATATAATTATGATTAAAATTTACCAAGATAAAATAGTTTATTGTAACAATCTCATCATTTATCAAGATTGTTTACGATTATGCTTCCATGGATTAAATCTTATGATCCATATATCAAGAAAACTCATGAATTTTATTATCCTTTTCTTATTAAAGATATATTAATCTAATAGAACCATTTACCACCCTTTTTTATTTAATATAATTAATAAAGTGTTTTTTTAAGAAAATCATACTTTATCTCTCTCTTTGGTCAGAAATCATAGTTCTTTCAAAACTATGTTTTCTAGAAAAGTTTTAAAAAATGTTTTATGTTTAAAAATAATTTCATATGTTTTAAAGAATATTTTATAAGATTTTCACAGAAAGTGTTTTTCAAAATATTTTCAATCCTCTTTTTAAATTTTTAAGAAAAATTGGTTTCAAAATGATTTCAAGCCTAATTTTTAAGTTTTCAGAATATTTTCAAAGAAAAAGGTTTTCAATTTTTTTTCAAGATTTCATTATGAGTTTTCAAGGTGTTTTCAAAGAAAAAGGTTTTTAAAAATATTTTCAATATTACTTTATAAGTTTTCAAAGCTATTATAAAAGAAAAAGGTTTTAAAAATGAATTATGTTTAAAAAATCGAAGAATAAAATATATTTTACTCAAGAAATTTTTTAAATGAGATTGTAAAGATTTATTTATAAGAAAAAGATTTTTAAAATGGTTTTATGAAAAAATAATTTTTATAGAAAGGATATTTTCCTCAATAAATGGTTCAATTGATCTTTCAAGATCCTTCTCTATATAATATTTCATCATTTGTATAGTTTAATATTAATTGGGGATATGATCGAAAAATAATATGAATATTCTTTCTTAAATGGTTTATGTTTTAATGTCATGATGTTTATAACACCCGTTTCTCTTCCATAGGTTATATGATTTTGAAAAATACTACTTTCCATGGGTTAATATTTTATGAATTAATTATGAAACATATATATTTTCCTTAGGTAATAATTTGATTAAATGTTTATGACACCCATTTAATTTCATGGGTTATGATATGATTTCTTATGATTTTATGGCACATGCATATTTGATTTCATAATGAGATGGGTGGGACCTACCCCTCTCTCTCTAATATATTAGTTAAAGATATATACCTCATGAGATAATTATGGGAATCAATTCGACATGCTTGATAGACTATGGGAATATGGGGAAACTCGGTCCACTATGGGAAGATGGGGAAACCCAACCCATTATGGGATGATCGGGAAAACCAATCCACTATGGGAAGATGGGGAAAATGGATCCCTTATAAGAAAATGTATATGAATAGAGATGGTGGTGTTTCCCACCTAGTTAGTGTAGTACCCATGAAATACCCTGATAATTTATATAAATTAATCATATCTTATAGGGAATGATATTATATTTTTATGTGTATTACGAATTCCATGTGTTACTCCTATATTATGTTTTCATGGATCATGACCTTGATTTCCTTATGATTCATGTCTTATTAACTTCTAACCATTATTCCATGGTTCATGTTTATGATATTTGATATTAATAGTATGATCTTATAATATTATGGTCACGTTATCATACCATTATGGTCATATTTATGGTTATATATCTCCCTTGTTTACCCTTACTGAGCATCTGAGCTCACCCTTTTTTTTGTTTCCTTACCCATGTTATAAATATATATTTTATGTATGATATTTATAATAGGGGTTTTAGTCTTGGAGAGCCTATTGGGAGAGAGTTTATCTCACTCATGTACTAGTGTTTATGTTTCCAAAAGAACTAAACTAATACAGTCTTTGGGAATTTGTTTATGTAAAGTTTTAAGTATTCTAAAAAAATGATGTAATATATATATAAATTAATACTGTGTTTTTATAGTTGTTATTAGAGAAAATATTTAGTCAAAATTTGGAGACTAGGATGATGAGACCTTAATGAGAACTCTAAGGATGTGTCTAATGATAAGTCTAAGGATAATGAAAAGTATAGGAAAATGTCCTTGAATTTTAGTAAAGGATAAGGAAATAGATTTCCAAGAAATAAATCCATATCTAGATACTACAAGTGTATGTGGTTCCTGAAATTTTTTTCCTAGGAGTAAAAACTCTGACAAGGCATGTTGGGACTAACTCAATCATAACCTCGTATACAAAAATAAACCTTACTATGCACTTGGTTTGACATTCCCATAGGATATGATTTTGGAATTCACAAACTCTTCATAAACCATTAAGGATTTAAAAATAGTTTTTCTTTGAATAAACTAATATAAACATAAGTTGTCATATATTACATAAGGTGTCATAATTTTGACATCATATAAATATTTTTCATGATTATGTGGTTCCTCAATATGAAAACTATTTCTTAATCTATGAATTTTGGTTTATGTTAATAGAGGGAACACAAAGGAACTTGATTAAAGATGAATGTGAAGGAAAACTTGCTGATGATCATTCAAATGGGGCGATCACTGGAGTAAAGGATGTTGTAATCATGCCTAATCAGGTTTTACATAACATGATGAACAATGCGTACCTTAACCAACTATCAGTATCACCAAATAAGTTAAGGAAGGAGTTCTCTAGGAGTTTAGGTAATAGAGACCATCAAGGAAATAAGATTTAGTTTACTATATGTTAATAATGTGGGAAGAAGCACCCAAGTGAATGTATTATAGGAACAAGAAGATTCTTTTACTGTAGAAAAGAAGGATACAAAGCAAGTAACTGCAAATGGAAAATGAAAAGTTCATATAATAAAATATATGGGAATATTGACCACCTAAGGTATTATTAATTGATGACTGATTTAAAATTGAAACTATGATAATTATGAAAATTGATACCCTAAGTGGAAGTCTCAGGAATGGAATCAACAAGGTGGTTCAAGTAATGGTTTTCCTAATGAAGATGAAGACATCATGAATGAAATAAAAAAGTTATGTGTTATTATAATATTATTGTTTACAAGAAATATTAAATTTATTTTGATAAATGTTAATACATGATTCATATTTCATATTTTTTGGAAGGGGTATTAAGGAATAAGATGATGAATCTTAGTAAATTGTTTGAGAATAAAGTTGGATGAATGGTGTTTTTATGTTTTAGAATTCAATGATTATGTTTTATGAATCATGAACAATATAGTTATTTTTATTATAATTTTTTCATTAAGGACTTGAAAGGATATTTTTAATGGTGATGGTTTGGTAAAAAAAGGGCTTTTATGGAAAGGTGATATTTTGAATAAGGTAAGGTAACCCTTAATTTTTTTCATAATGTTGAGATTATGATGTTTGGATAAAATATGTTAGATATGAATAAGTAAATTGGATGATGCTAATTACCTCAAAACTAATAAAGGATTTACTGAAAAAGTAGTCTATATTATCATGGGTGAAGTTTACAACTTATCAGATTTAAGGAATATATGTATTAATCATTGGAATAAGTAATCATGCATGTTTTTGAAGAGGATTTATGGTAATTCAGGTTATTAACATGTTTCAATAAAATATATGATGGGGGTATTAAAATGTTTGGAATGTGAAAACCAAGAGCTACTTTATGACATATGGGGGATCAATATTAAGATGATTTAGTGAACTTATTTATAATTTTTTTGATTTTAATCTTCTAAAATGGTTAGAATTTTAACCATTTATGGGATGTTTTAGGTTAAACTTTGGAATTATTTTTAGGAATTAAAGTGTTATCTCACCATATGTGGATTTATTCATATTGGATAACTTGTGTTAACCTTTTTGTTATGATAGATGGAATAACCTATCATTATTTTTATGGATCTCATTATAATTTAGTTATTCAGGAATAGGAAAGTTACCTTCATTACTTGGATTAAGAGATGAAGTGATATTGGATCTAGGCACAACTGAAGGATGATATTGTATATAAGGAATGTAATTAAATAAAGTAAGTATATCTTATTTAGGAAAATAATATTTAAATAAAATTTGGTCCTATTATCATCATTTTTAATGATATAGATGATCTCTTACACACTTATTCACTTTATTGTTTTGTGATTGTTTACATTATCTATATCTCCCAATTTCTTATGATCAACAATCTATATCGATCTCTATGATTATTTATGTTTTTCCTCCATATGCATTATTCCTATACTACATATTTAATCATATGTGGAAAAATAGTTATGTGTTACTTTTGGTAACCATTATGTTTCAAAATTTCCATTTTAAAGGATTTTTTAGTATTAATTTTTACTATATGGTTTTCTTGTAAAGGATCATTCAAGTATTATACCTTTTATAACATAGATGAATTTCGAGGGAGAAATTCATTTTAAGGGGGGTAGAATGTAACACCCCAAGTTTTTGTGAACATTTTTTTGAATAAATTTATTTCCTTGGATGTATTGCATTGAATGATACACTATGTAAGAATTTAATTATATTCTAAAAGGTAATCTTGTTTTACATGCAACAATGAATTAGCTTGCATTACACGTAACACTGATTTTTTGTGAAAAATCACTTTATTATTATAATTATTTAAATGAGGTAGTTATAAACTAGTCATTAAACTAAGAAATATGAATATTAATAACAAAATTTTAATTTTTTTTAATGGTTTCATATAAATAAAACTTATTTATAATGTGGTATATAATTTTTGGTAAAGTCTTTATATGTTTAAAAATACTATTTTCTTAAAGGAATTGCTTTTTACATTCTTTAGTGAATAATAATAAAATTAATTTCAGAAACTATTAGGTATTTAATTTGATAAAATAAACTAAATTTTTTAATTAATAATGTGAAAAATTATCATAGGGATAATTTTTGGGATTTTTATGAGAAACATCATTTTGGATGAATATTAAAAATACTGAATTTTGATTCAAAAAATACTTTTTAATATAATTTATTTTTATAGTAATATTATATTTTAAGTTTATTTTAAATTCATAATATATCAATTACACATAAATTAATCCAATTTAGTTCATTGGAATCATCTTTATATTGAATTTATATAGAAAATCTTAAGGAACTTATGAACATTCTCACTTTAAAAACCTGCTTTCTCGCCACATCTTTTGGATTACCATTAAACTTAATTTATCCTCTTCAGTGAATTTAATTTCAAAAATTGGAATAAAGAGTTTTGATCATTTAAATATTTATATTTTAATAATATAAACTTAATTTTTTTACTGAAAATATTAGTGAAAGTTATTAAAATTACTTATAACGATTAATGTAAAATTAAGCTTACCAAATGACTAAACCTTAAACTTAAAGGAAAAAATGACCTATACACTTATAAAAATCCCATTTTATGGAAACTTTTCCACCATAAATATTCTATTATTGAGTTTTTTTTGGTGAATTTTTTAGGTAAAAACATGGGTACCCCTAACTTGTTTTGAAAAATGCCAACCTTGTCTACTCCATCCCTTATAAAAGGCCACCCCCTTTTTACAACTCTCAACCCACTTAAGTTAAGAAAATATATAGCAAATTAACTTACAAAATTCTTTAACTTCCACCTTGAATCCTCAATTTGTGAAGAAATATAACCAAGGAATCCTCTTGGTGCAAACCAAAAGTAGTTACCCAAAGAAGAGGTAACATCCTTTCTTAAGATCCTTTACATTATTTTCTTTATCCACCATATAAATTATTACTATTAAATTATTATATCATAACCAAATTATACTAAATATACAGAGTTTTTTATTATAATTTTCTTCCTACTCTTAAAAACACTTCCATCTAATGGGTAATGAAGTTACCATTCTTGTGTACGGTGAACTACTGCCTCACGAAATGATGTGGTTAGTTTTTTTACTTTACCACATCTCATGGTTGGTAATTATTATATAAAATATAATTATATATGGTATAAATGATATTTATAATTTATTTATTCTTATTTAATTTTTATATAACACATACCTTTTGGCTCTCTTTTTTTCAGGAATATGATAACATCGTTTGTGGAAGTGTGGACTACCGCCTCCTCAAAGCGATGTGATTCATTCACACGATACATGAAATTTATAAGGAATGATCTTAAATAAAAATATGTGAAATAAATGAAATATATGTGATACTCAAGACATAATTAACTTTCTATAAATTCAATATATCATTTTCTTTATTACCCATTTCACACCCTAAAAAGTGATAATGTCGGTCATGGACGTGTGGAATTCCGCCTCCTCCACAAAATGTGAATCCTTTTACATAAAAAATAATTATATATATAAGTATATATGATTAATTAAAATTATATTTATTATATTATAATAATTATGGAAATATATAATATTACTTACCTTTTTTCCATAATGATCATTGAAAAATTGGATTGTTACTCATGTGTATGTATGACCTTCTGTCTCCATGATTGTAATGATAGATCATTTTTCATAACCATATTTAATAATTGTTTTTAAAAGTATTATTTATGTACAAATATGATAATTATTCCATTATTATTATACATTATATATTTATTTAATGACTCCTTTCACCATAGTCGACCTATCAATGTCAATTTTAACACGGGAACCAAATTTGGCCAAAACACCCGACGTAAATTTAATTGTTTAATTAGTTGTATATGGAATTATAATAAGTGAAATAAAAGTACTAATTAATTTTAATTTTTTTAATCAATTAAATAATTAAGATAAGTTTATTATTCTAGAATATAAATACATGCATGACAAGTCAAACTCAATGTAAGGGTTTTCTCATCTCACTTTTATTTTTGTGATATATATGCCTTATTAACCACTCATTTATTCTATATAGTGTATATAATCTATATGAATATATTTTATGATTATTATAATTAAATTTATGAGTATTTACATATCCATTTTATGATCCTTATTTCATGGGGTTTTCAGTTCAAAAGTTTCTAAATATTTAAAGTATTGTTTTTCGCAATTTACTTTTTATGAGACACATGACATGTTAGGCACTCATAAGTTCATATGAGGTGTATATAAAACTATTTAACATGTTATACCATGGATTTAATTTCTTTCATTATATTTAAATATTCATGTAATTTTATTCCTTCCATAGCACTATGATTCAAAGTTACTAAGTCATAAGAGTTTTTTGTAACAATCTTATCGTTTATCAAGATTGTTTGTGATTATGATTCCAACGATGAAATATTATGATCCATATCTCAAGAAAAATCATGAATTTAAATATACTATAGTTATTCATGATATATTAATTTACTTTTACCATTTTTCTACTCTTTGGTAATAAAGATAATTAATAAAGTGTTTTAAAGAAAATATGACTTTATCTCTCTCTTCGGTCAGAAATCAGTGTTCTTTCAAAACCATGTTTTATAAAAACGTTTTCAAAAACGTTTTATATTTAAAAAGGGTTAAAAAAATTAAATATTCTTTTATATGTTTTAAATGAAAATGGGTTTCAAAAATTTTTCGAACTTCTTTTATAAGTTTTCAAGGAAAATTGTTTTAAAAAAGATTTTAAGCCTTATTTTTAAGATTTCAATGTTTTTGGAAAGTAGAAGGTTTTAAAAATTTCATTATGATTTTTCATGGTATTTTAAAAGAAAAATGTTTTCAAAATATTTTCAAGTCTCCCTTATATGCTTTAGAATCTATTTTAAAATATAATGGTTTTCAAAATGATTTATTTTTTTAAAAATCATTTTTCAAAGTGAAAAATATATTTTCCTCAAGAAAGGATTTAAATAAAATTATAAATATTTCTTTATAAGAAAATTATTTTATAAATGGTTTTATAAAAAAGTATTATCAAAGAAAGGATATTTCCTTAAGAAATATTTCAAGTAATCTTTGAAAATACTTTTCTATCTAAGATGTTATCCTTTTTTATAGTTTAATATTTATTGGGGACATGATACAATAATACCATTCATATTATTTATTGAATGGTTTATGTTTTAATAGCATGATATTTATGACACCCATTTATCTTCCATGGGTTATATACTTTTGAAACCTGATTCTTTTCATGGGTTATGATTTGATAAAATGATTATAAAACCTATATCTTTTCCATAGATTATGACATGATGAAATTTTAATAAAAATTGTTTTCAAAGTATTTTCAAATATAATGGTTTTCAAGATTTAATTATGTTTTATCAAGGTGTTTTCAAAGAAAAAGGTTTTCAAAAATATTTTCAAGATTACCTTATATTTTTTTGATATTATTTTAAAAGAAAAAGGTTTTCAAAATGATATACGTTTTAAAAATAATTTTTCAATGAAAAAAATTATTTTCCTTAAGAAATGTTTTAAATGAAATTATATAGATTTATTTATAAGAAAATTATTTTTCAAATTGTTTTATGAAAAATGATTTTCAAAGAAAGGATATTTTATTTAAGAAATGTTTCAAGTGATTTTTCAAAAACCTTCCCTATCCACGATGTCATCCTTTTTTATAGTTTATTCTTTATTGGTGACTTGATCCAAGATTACCCCTCATATTATTTCTTGAATAGCTTATGTTTTAATAGAATTATGTTTATGTCACCTATTTTTCTTCCATGATTTATATGCTTTTGAAACTCGCTTCTTTTTATGGGTTATTCTTTAATGAAATGTTTATGAAAACTATCCATTTTCCTTAGGTTATGATCTGATGAAATATTTACAAAACACATTTAATTTCATGGGTTATGATATTATATTTTTATGTTTTGCGAAACATGCATGTATGATTTCATTATGAGAATAATGGGACCTATATCTCCATCCAATGAATTGGTTAAAGATTTATATCTCTTGAGATTATGATGAGAATAAATTCAATGAGATTTATGCACTATGAGAAGATAGGGAAACCCAATCCACTATGGGATGATGGAAAAAAACCGATCCACTATGGGAATATAGGGAAACCTGATTCACTATTGGAATATGGAGAAACTCGATCCACTATGGGAAGATGGGGAAACCCGATACACTATGGGAAGATGGGGAAACCTGGCCCATTATAAGGAATAGACGGGGAATGGAGATGGTGGTGTGTCCCACCTAGTAGGTGTAGTCCCCATAAAGTTCCTTGATAAGTTATTTAAATTCATCTTGACTTATAGGGAATGATATTACATGTTTATGTGTATCCCAAAATTCCATGTCTTACTCATATTTTAGGATTTTTTGGATTATTCTCTTGATTTACTTATCATTAATTCCTTATGAATGTCTATCCTTTATTCAATGTTTAATGTTTATGATCTTTGATATGTAGGTTATGATCTTATAATGTTATTATCACATTCTCATGCCCTTATTCTCATGTTTATGGTTAAATATATATATCCCTTTTTTTACCATTACTGGGCATCTGAGATCACATTTTTTATTTTTCCTTCCCTAGGTTATGAAGATATATTTTATGTATGAAATGTCTAATAGGGGTTATAGTCTTAGAGAATATAGTGGGAGATAATTTATCTCAGTCATGTACTATTGTTTACACATCCATGTTTCCAAAGGCACTAAACTAATACGGTATTTTGGAATCTATTTTTGTAATGTTTTATGTATTCCGAAAAAATTATGTAATGTATATATAAATTAATATTGGGTAGTTATAGTGATGATTGAGTGAAATACTAATGCACCCTTTTTGGAGTTATTACCCCCATTTACAATAGTTCAAGATCCACATCCACCTGTAGTGTCCAAACAGGGATTTAATTTCTTCCAAAAACCACACAATATCTTCCTTACAAAACATTTAGGATGTTATTCCAAAATTTGACATATCCAAAAATTCATATGGTTATTTCACCTAATATAATTTTTCCAAAATATAGTTCCCAAGGTTTTTAATAAACATCATTTGATACCAACTGTAATAACCTCGACTCTTGTATAAATCATCTTTCAACGAGCTAAAATAATTGGCCTGTGACTTCCACCCAACATCAAGAGGCACTGACCTAGTTACCATGGAGGGGTTGAGGTGTGAATAATATATCCTTAGTCTTAAAGTCTTTATAGTAAATTATTAAAAAACTTCATCATATTTCATCTTGTTCTTAGCAGTAACATTCCTGTAATATGTATTCAGTGATGGAGTATCATGCTCCATATCTATCCATTTTTCCCCAATACCATTTAATATCCATTACTTGATCAACTCCTTCATAATATTATAATTGGAAATATTAGGATCACCAACTTCCTTTTCAAGTTGATACATCACTATCCCAAGTGGCCCATACAGCAAGGATTCTCTCTGATCCTCACCTTGAGGGTGTTTTACTAGTTCAAGACCTATTTTATCACATCTATCACCACGTGATAATGTGTTCCCCTATCTTGGACCACTATAAGAACCCTTATAAGCACATCAAGTTAAATTCATTGTTCTCTAGATACCATGTTACCACTCTTCTACAATGCCACCCTACAGATAATATTCTTAAAAGGATATCTTAGACCAATTTGGTGGTCCTATAAGGTATCTACTATATAGCCTATGCCCCTACACCATTTCTCGAGTAATGGACTTACCTTATTTAGAACTAGAAAGAAAATAAATGTCTTCCATTGACCTTTTCACTTCAATAGTATGAATATTACCAAGATAAACCTAGCTCATACAGACACCATTCTATATAAATTCAGCTAGAGTGTGCATACTCTCCATCTTGAGCATCGAGAACTAGACTAGATCCACCAACCTCCCTGTTTTTTGCATGTTTTGTTTCATTAATGAGATAATTTTATTTCATTTATGACCCCATTATTTTATCAATGTTATTTTTTTTATTTTCATAATAAATGGGATTAGTACCAACATTTCTAGAAACAACCTTGACTCTAGTAACCCATTGTTGATGGTTAATTTATTACATTATTATAGATATAATGGGGTCAAATCCCAATGGATTGATCAGTTTAGTAGTCTTGGAGAGATATATGAATACATTATACAAATATTATATTTGGGATAAAATATAAAAAATAGTAATGTAAAATATCCAGCATCCTTGAACTCATCAAATAATTCTTCTTCATATCCTTGGGAAAGAGAAAAAATAACGGTGATCTAAAATTCTCAATAAGGGTTACATACAATCGTATATATCATGATTAAATAAATAAAAATAAATATTTAAGGTTAAATAACTAAAAACACAAGTCATTTAGTTATTAAATTTCCCATGAAAAACACCCATGGATAATATCAAATAAATAATCTCATGGATAATAAGAATTGAATTCTCAATTAAGTAAATGATTAATATTGGACATCATGATCTCAAACATCATTATATCTATACCATAAATACCTTGTTCTATGATAGTTGAAAAATATATGTAGTTGTGCATTAGAAATACATTTAATTTGTCCAACTAATTTGTCTCATTATACCTTTAAATGCATCAAGGGTATTTATATAGATGGGCCCCAACCATCACTACATATCCAATGTATTACTCATATATTTAATGATCAATTCAATTCATAAACAATATTCCTTATTAAATGTTCATACTGAATAAGGAATACAAAATATAAATATTTTCTAAGTTAGTAAAATAACTTTCAAAGTAAAACACCACAATTAAAAATGATATATGATTTAGGAAATAATAATATCCATGATACAAAGAATATATATATTGATGATAAATTTAATATCTAATGATAAAAATAAATTTAATGTTTCAAGAGAAAGGTAACATACAAGAAAATTATTAATATATAAGAGATGACCATTAGTTCATCCAAAATAGAGGTTTTTTAATAAAATCATCTAATTTTTAAGAATAAAGGAAATATAAGTAAAATATTAAAATAATATTTCAAAAAATATTTTCCTTTTTAAAACCATTTAAACCATGTCTAAGAATCTAAATATTATAAAATAGTTATGGTAGTGGGGAATTATGTTATCACTGTATAGATTGAAAAAACATTCATTTTGACTTCTTCTAAAGAAATTCAAAAACACCCCTACAATAAAACATTAGAAATATTTATTTCAGAACATTTTTAAAAATTTCATTATAAATAAAAATTTTCTTAATAAATAATTTGATTAAATAAAATTACTTTTGTAATAAAATTTTGAAAAATGTGGACATGAAAGAAAAATTTATTCTATCAAAAAATAAATAAAATCAATTCGTTAAACTTTTATTTGCTTGATTCAAATACCAAATAGAGTAAAAGATGGAAGAAAATATGTAAACTCCTTAATTATCAAAAGGATATGAAAATAATTTGATATTGTGAAGGATAAATGATAATATTTCTTTAATGAAAATAAAATCAATCCCAAAAGAAAGTTATATTGTAAAATAAGTTATTTCCTCTTTGGAAACTTTGAAATTGTAACCCCTTGAAATACTAAACATGAATTTAAATATTAATAATCATGAATAAATATTTATTCATGTTAAATTCATAAAATGGGTAGTGTATACACCACATAAAAGTGAATATGAGCATAAGAACAAATATGTCTCAAATGAATGGAAATTGAGATGAAATATCTTACCTCACACTTCCCTTTACTTGAACATGGTTTAACTAACTGTTTAATAGTTATAATAATTTTATTAATTTATAGTAGAACTATATTAATATTTATAATATTTTATAAAATTCTATTATAACATCTTACTAGACATTTGTTAATAATATTTCATTTTTACCATTGTTTTAGGTGTTAACCAATTCATTTTATTACGTATGTTTTTTATGGATGTTCTAATCCTTATGAATAAAATATAGTTCCATCATATAAAAATGATATTAAAGTTATAAATATCATATTTATTCATTATATACATTTTTATAACCATTATTGAAAGTTGGACATGGAAAATGAATTGTATTTCTTCATGAAGACGGCAGGCCATATGTATGCATGAGCGACGATACAATTTACTTAATGGGTGAAAGTGAAAGGATGTGAATGATATATTAATTTAATAGAGTCAATATAATTTCATAATTACCATATATATTAATTATTTATATCATTATGACTAACCATGTGAGTTGGTGATGGAAAAAAATTACATCGGTTCGTGAGGCGATAGTCCTTTATACACACGAGCGATGGTTTTGTTTCTCATTTTATATATAATGATATAGATAAATATTATGAAATAATTATAATAAAATCTATGTATATGATATATATTTTTATCATATTTTAAGTGTTAATATATAATTTATAGTGGTAAAAGAAGAAGTAAAAAAGAAATAATTTGGTGAATATAATTACCCATGATTAGAAGAACCTCCTTTGGATCTCTTACTAAGAACCCTACAATTGGTCTTTTGGAAATAACAGTGAATATATAATGTGAATATTTGTGTTTGGGAGATGTTTTTAAATTTTTTTTCCAGATTAATTGTGGGATATGTGTGAAGAAGTGAGGGTAGGGGTTTTCTTTTATAATTGAGAAGGAGTCGTGTTTTTATAAATACACAAAACTATTCAATAATGGAAAGTAAATCTCCACCCATGTGCCTAAAAAATTTATAAATAATTTATTTTACAGATATAAGGTCTATACACACCTCCACCACTAAAAATTAACATGTTATTCCCTTTATACCCAATGTTACTCACCTTTACAATTTTAGTTTTTAGCATGGTAACTAATTTTTCTAACCTAGGTAATTTATCCATTAAAACTAAAATAAAATGAGAATTATTAGATAATTTGGAAAAATTTATTCCTGATATTAAATCAAATTTATCAAATAAATATATCACGAATGTGGAAAAATAAACTTAACATAGGCGCATATAATATGCAAAACTCTATTTTAACCTGAACCGCGGTAATTGATTTTTGTTGTTTTTATTATTCATTATGACCAAAAATTAAGCTGAGATTATTAAATAATATTAATTATTCTGATTAAAAATATTTAATCCATTTTTTAAAATTAAAATATCACAATTGGTAATATTTAATTTAAAAAAAACACGTAAATTGTATCAAAAAATAGTTTTTCAAGAGATGTATTTTTAGGCATAAGATGATCTTATATTAACATACGACTAGTAATCATCATTAGAGGGATTCAAATTAATATATATATATATATAATTTATAAATTTCTCTTAAATTATTCATCATTATATATTATTTTAATTAATTAAAAAGTGGAGAAATAATGTCTTAGAAAAATAGTTTTATGGAAAACAAATATCCCTTTCTTACCTCCAAAATGATTTTATCTTTATTTCTATCAACATTATAGCCAATAAATTTTTAATTTAACATATTATAATACATTACTATAAATAAAATTAAGAATATTTAAATAATAAATTTTCAATTATTCATAAAATCTTGTTTCTAAGAGAAAAGTAAGTTCAATGTTGATATTCATCATATCAATTTTGAAGTTTTTTATGAAATTTTAAAATATGCATTGTATTATTGTTTTATTAAAATAAAATATTTACTTAAATTAATTGAGGATCGGGTATTATAGTGTCTCTCCTCTATTTCACCATTTTATATGAATTTTAAATAACGAAGAGACTTATTATATGTTTTATTTTTCTTAATCCATGTATCTTATTATCATGGTTTCATTGTTACTAGATCTGTTCTATGAAATTTATGGATTTATTATATTTTCTTTGAGTATTTCATTTTTATATTAATTCCCTTCCCACCAAACCCTTTTCACGAGGTCTCAATGTGGTTTACTTCTATTACCATCTATCTAATATAAAGATGTTATGGGGTTAAAATGTGTCATAGTGGGGAGAATTGTGACAACCCCATGTCGTTGTTAATTAGTGGAATTTAAAATTATTTTAATGAAAATTAGGTTTTACTCTCAATTTATTTTAAGTGTATTTACAAGGATTGGTATAATAATTAAGTTTTAAAAGTGGATTGATAATGGTGGGAAATGACTTGGCATTCTTAGTCAGTTTTCAAAAAGTCCAATTCAAGAAATTATGATGGTTATTTTCATGATGAGTATGAGACTCTTAGTAGGGACCCATTATTTTGATTATGATTGACATTGGTTGTGGCCCCATAAAGGGTGTTTTTATGTTGTTAAACCAATATGCAGTTATTATGCATAAATGTGAAAGGGGATATTTCATGTAAGGGTATATGATGTAAAAATCCCAACACTAGTAGCCTAGAGTCAGTGGTTACTTTATTATATTGACACTAGATGCAAAGGATCCCATATTGAAGGACCAAATAGTTTATTAGTCTTGGAAAACTAGATATATACATGAATCTCATATTTCAATTGAAAACTTAAAATATTATATAGAATTTTATTCGAGAACACCATTTTCCCTTCAGAATTTCCCTATATATCAGTCATAATACACATCTTGGTAACTTATTAAAAATTAACATAAGAAAGGGGTTATATTAGATGCTCAGTAATGGTATGTGTATAATGGAATCTATCAATAATGAATAAGGAATAATCTATATGACAAGGTAAATATGTGTAAAAATGTTCCATTTCATTAAAATCATCAGCATGAAGAATAATATGTAAGGAATAAATGATGATAAAATAATTCCATATAAATAATCACATGATATTGAAACTTATCAATAGATATTATAACTAATAAAATAATCACATTAACTTAAATATCCAGTTTCATAATGATGTAATGAATAATTTTGGACATCATAAACATATCTTTAAGGCCTCGTGCTAAGAAATCATACATAAATGGCTAAGGACTCATCAAAATTCCCAAATTAGCTTATCTAATGAGATATAATGATTTATCGAGGGGTTATAACAGGCCCTATTAGTCACTTACTAATTCTAATGTAATATTTATATAAAAGGAGTGAAATATAATCAATATAATCATTTTTATTGAAAAACTAACAAATGAAATTGTAATAATTTACCCAAATGATATACATAAAAATAATACATAAAAAGTAATATGGTTAATGGTATAAAAACCTTACACCCCAAATATATCATAATATTTAACAAATAATGTTGAAATAGATGAATATATTTTAAAAATATCACTGGAAAATTTCTTGAAGAAAATACCCTTTCTACTTTTAAATCACTGATTTAAGTCTAAAGTACATCCAAAATATTAAGGAAAAAATATTGTATGAAAATAAAATTTTAATTAATCTTCAAATAAATGAGTGTCCATGATGAGGGGTAATTCCATACATGTTATTAAAAAACATTCCTTTCACATTATTGTAAAAAAATCAAAAAGTGACTCTTTCAGAAAACAAAAATAAGATTAATTTTATATAATTTTTAACTAAAGTAAAATATTTTCCAAAATTTCATTAAAAATAATCTATTAATGATAAAAAAATAATTTTAAACATTTTATGGAAAATTTGGACACAAAAGATAAATATTCATGACAACATAGAAAAAACTGTCAGTTTTCTTAAGAAGAATTATTTTGGTATCTTAAGTAATTAAAGAGAGGAAATTGAAATAAAAAAAAATATTTATAGAAATATAAAATGTATAATAAAATATAGCAGTTTTAATACAAAACTATCAAATAATTCCCCCATTACAGACTTAAACATAAACAATCCTAAAAAATGATGAGATTGTGAAATAAACTATTATATTTTTGGAAAAAGTTAAATCATAACACATAATATAAATAACTTCATAATAAAAATAAAATAAAATTAATATAAATATTTTCATGATATGAAATTTAATTGGGGTATTATATACACCACACAAAATAAATAAGTGGTGAATATGGAATATGTCTCAAAGAAGTAAAAGTGAGATGTAAAACCCTAACATATGATTGAACTTCCATAATATGTTTCTAAAACTCCAGTATAATAAATATATATTTATCATAAATATATATTAAATAAATTTAAAAATATATGTCATATCATATATTATTTACTTATAATATCTTATCACAATTTTATTGATATTTTTTTGTTAAAATAGCTATTTTGGTTGACAACTCCTTCAATTTTCATATATGTTTTGGTTTCTTAGTTTTTCAATTATTTTTTTATATATAAAAGTTAAAACATGGTGAAGTTTTGGTTATGCATTATAGAAGTAAAATTTTCCTTTTTTAAGAAGGATTAAAATGGTTATTTCTTACAGATCGTTCTACCCTTCTTTTCTCCAAAGGGGTGATGTTTATAGAAAGGATTTGTGGAAAGTTAATTGTTTTATCAGTAATTACTCATTATATTATATATATATATATAAATTTAATTTGTGAAATTTATTTTGTAATGAATTAAAAAATATATTTAGTGAAACCCTAATGGGCATGTTTAACTCATACCTTGCATACACTGATGGATGTATGTAACTCTATTGATTTCTTTCAGGTTCCTTGGATTTATTTCTTTTGGTTATTGTTCATTTTAGTCCCTTAGATGAAGGTATTTGATATTTTTAGAGACCATGGGTTACAAGGAGATGGTTGGTATTGGTTTTGGTTGGGTATTATTTTTAGGGATGCTTATGTACCAACCTTTCTAGCCTAGATATTTCTTTCTATTTGACTTGTGCCTATTTTGTTATTTATTATTTTATGATTAATTACTGAGATGACATGCTTTATGCATTTTTATTATTATATTTTATGTGTTATACTATTTTTTTATGTCTCATTTATATTTAATATATTTTTTTATGAATGGATGAATGATATATAGAAGGGTCATGCCAGATTTCTTGGTTGAACTTGTAATGTGAGTAACTAGATTCCAAGGATGAAATTATTCAAAATGGTTACACTTTGTAATGATTTTTATTTTTTCTAGACCATATAAATTTGGAACATGATTCAATCAATAAGGAGAGTTGGGTAGGGTGATGTGTCAGGTCAACCTAGGCTAGTCCGTTACAAGATTTCACCCTATTACATGAGACCATTTGAGGTTTTGGAGAGGATAGGTTCTTCCACATTCTAGTTAGTGATTAATGTAAGATACTATACCATGAAAGAAATATTCCATGTATCTTAGCTCCAAATATACAAGATGAAACCATCTCATGTTATTAATGTTGATGATATTTAGTTGGAGACTAAGATTATATTCAATGAGTTATTATTTTTTATAGTTTATTGGAGTGATAATGTCATTTGTGTGAATAAAATACCCCTGATATGGGGATAGTGTTATTATATCCTTGTAAAGGAGGATATATGTGACTAGGAGGCTAAAATAATGGATAAATGTTTAGATATTTTCATCAAGGAGGCATGGTGATGCATCTCAAGGGGATTAGTGTTATAACGTGGAGTTTATAATGACTTGGGAATTTCTATGTGAGTTTTATATTTAGTTTTTAGTGTTTATTTTTTTTTTGAGTTGGATGGTTTCTTTTGTTTCTAAATTTTTTAGATAGAGTTTTATATTTTTTTGAAAGAGGAGAGGGTGGTTCTTTTATAATTTTATAACAGATAATATATGATAATTGGTTGACAGGTATCATGTACTAAGTGGGGTTTTAGGTGTGGTTGTGCGTACAAGATAGAGCACCTGATGTTCGATGGCCCTAGAAATGCTGTTTGGGGATAATTTTTTTATGTTTTAAATGTTTTTAAAAAATGGTTTTTTTGTTTTAAAATAACCCTATAATCCATCCTGGGCCATCCACATGAGCCTATATTGATCTCTCTTCCTATTATATCTCTTACAACTAATCCTCCTCCTTTATTTGATCTTTAATTAAACTTTATTTTATTACATTAGATTCCCCTGGTAAGGATAACCTCATCCTCCTATTTATTTAAGGATTCTATCACTACATAATTATTCTCCATTATAAATCTTTATTTTAAGAAATTTTTTAAGTTTTTTATTTTTTTATTGAGAAATTTTCCACATACAATATTCAATGAGACATAATATAAAGGCTAAATATAGGTGTTCCATTTTTCATTTTTATTAATATGTGATGTATGTTCCATGTGACATGAGGGTGATGGTGACCAGGTATGAAAATACTATAAAATAATGGTTGGTGCCAAAAAATATGGCATTCACTTTTCCATAATGACCACAATATCATCCTCACTCAGATGACATGATTTTATTTAAAGATGAAGGAGTGCCACACTTGATGAATAAGATATTGATAAGATCTCAATGTACTACATGAATGCTCACATATCAAGGTATGGATACCCTTTAAAAACATCACCCAATCTAGTGACACAGTGGTGACAACCTAACACTAGGATTAGGCCATGGATTTTATCCCTTGTCAGATAAAAGGCTTGTTTAGTCTTTAGATACATTATTAGAGCCACTACGGGATAATTTTGGACCTAAAAACATACCATGTTCAAATTATATATCCATCGTTGTATATCCCTTCTTAGGATTTAATTTGAGATCTCTTGGTGCCAAAACTAACTTATGTATCAAATGTTAGGGATTATTGAATTTGTAATGAGTTTTTCCAAATCTTGGGTAGTTCGCTTCTAAGTGAACTCCATGCATACATGACCAACTCCATGTATGCAAATACATGTGCACCAGATCTCACACCCAGTTGAAATTTGTGTTTGTGAACCATAATCTACCCATTTAATATATTCATGACCCACTCCATGAACTTTTTTGTTAGCACACCCAAAAATACTCATGCATACACCCAGATGATGTCTTGCACTCACAACATGCATACCGAAAGGCATACTTGGGAATCCTGAGAGTTTATGAGGGGTTACCCCCAATGAATTGGTTTCTGAGATAGGTATTAGATATAAAATAACCACTATATCCCCATTTTTTGAGATGAGGTACCAAGTTCAATCCAAGTGTAGAGCTGAGTACGAAACAAGCATGGGTAATATATCACTTAAGCACAAAAAACACTCCTTCAAGAAATTATTTAATCCAAACGTAAGGAAAATGGATAAAATTTCCATGCTAAAGCCCCCCTATTTAGATAGTTTGCATACTCGATGATTACTTGGTCCTTAACTACCTTGGTTGCAAAGTACTTAGTTGCCAAACCCATCTGTACTGACTACCCTAGCTATAAAGTACCTAGTCGTTGATCACCTGTGTACCAAAGAACCTCGGTACCAACTTCACCCAAGCCTCCTGTGTAACAAATAAAGTAATTTTAATAGTAAATAAATTAAATTCCTTTTTAATATTCATTAATTATATTTTATATATTTATATTCATTATAATAATATTAAGTACTTTTTTAATCATAATGAAAATATTTTTATTCTTTATAAATCTGTATACATGAATTATATTATTTTATTTAAAATATTAATTTATAAATTTATAAATTTTAATTTTAAAAAATGATATCTTATTTATATCATACATTCAAAATTATCTTAGATAAATTATATGGAAATTTTCTAAAAAAGTAATTTTCTTTGGTGAATTATAGAAAATACCAATTTTAAAGAAAACTATATTTTATTTTTATGTATTTACAAAGTAAACTTATATTTTTATTTTAAAATATAATTATTTAATTTTTATTAAAAATAATCCATTAAATTTCATGGGAATAGAAATTACACTCGATTTTTCTATAAAACCATTTTTACACTTAAAAATTCATTTTTATGGAAAACAATTTTTCATTATATATTGAGGGTTTATTTTATAATTAATAACTTACACTTATAGAAATTATATTTTATAAAATTTTATCTACATTTTTAATTATAATTTCTAATTTTTTTAATGAGGCAATATTAATTTTTCTCATTATGAATAGTCCTTTGGTAAAAAATCTAGTTAACACTATAACAAATAAAATAGGTTAAAAGAGTTAAAAATAAAATCATAAGAGTTAAAATGAAATTAAAACTTGTAAAAAACCTATTTTATGATCACAATTCGATCATATATAATTTTTTATTCTAATATAATTCATTTTGGATCTATTTGGTTTAATCAGATTATTAATATATTTTAATCTTTTGAAAAATTCTATGTGTGTTGTCTCCCTGACTTATAGACTGAAACCCCACATCCTATATTATGCACACTTAAAGAGAATATTATCTTAGATAATAACTATATTAATAACTTCATAAAATATCTCCCTATAACCTATATTTCATGGTTTGATCATAATACCATCCTAAGAGGGTTTTAGGTATAAACCTAAAGGGGTTTTCTGAATAAGATGTATTGTTATTAACCAAGTGTTTTATATTTATTTATTATTTTAACTCATTAAAACATATCATAAAAATTATTATATAATAATTTTAGTATCTATCCCATAATAAAATTTTATTATATTTATGGTATAACCCTTTATTATTCTCTTTCTCTATCAACTGGGAAATGAAACCATCATTCATTTGTATGTGTGGAATACCACCTCACAAACCAATGTAATTTGTTTTCCATCATATCCTTTCATATATAGTTATAATATATATATATATATATATGATATTCATGAAATAATTATAATTATGAAAATATAATATATAATTAATTTCTTAGCTTTCCATCCATTGAAAAATGGAAACTTCCTTTTTTGCGTACGTGTGGATTTCAACCTCTAAAAAGAAATGCGATTCATTTTTCATCACTATATTAGATAGATTATATATATAGTGAATTTAAATAAATTTAATAGACTATCCTGGGTCAAACAGACCAGTTTACCAAGGTATCTCATCACGGGGTGGGATAAAACAAAGATACAAACTAGTCTTGTATATAAGAAAATTAGGAAATAAAACCAAATTAATATTTGGAATCAAGATATATACAACTGATATAAATAGGATAAACTATAATGAAAGTAAAGTCTAGACAAATAGTCTCCATTTGACCAAAAATCACCTCCAAATTATCCCAAAAAACAAAACAACAACGTAAAGGGAATCCTACATGCTACAAAATGCTCTTCCTTTTACCTAAATCCTATAAAACAAGATCTATAGATTCTAAAAGTAAGATGTAGGGTGTGATCAACAGATCCCAATAGTATACCACTAAAATATCTAAATAAGTTATAATAACAAGAATACACAAGTCCAAGCTTTAAAACAAAGCAGTTTCATAAGGAGTTTTATAAATAAATTAATTTGAAATCCTTTTTTAAATAATCATTGAATTTTTAAAAATTTAATTACATATTTTGGAAATATAGAAACAAGATGGTAAAGATGCGAAAATATAATTAAACATGGGATCCAACATCCATGAAATAAACTATTAAGTAATAAACAACTAGAAATAACAATTCACTTACTACTCGGGATCTAGCCTATGGGAAAATATGTACTAGAATATCACAAGCCAAATAAGGCATAAGGTTGGATCCCACTAACATCAAGTCCTTCCATATACCATCTAAAAAATATATTTTACCTCCTAGTGGGGTTATACAAACTAAGGATACCAATGTCTCTTTTTCGATGTACAAAATGTTTTTCCTATGCAATGTTTTCCCATTTATGTTATAAAAATAATGATCACATTTTCATAAAACCATTTAAAAGAAAAGAAAATATTCTTTAGGGTTTGGACATCCATTTTACATTTCAAATAAATGAAATTATATTTTTAAAGAAAACCCAATTTTGAAATAAGAACCCATGCCCTTTTCAGTTCTACACATGAAATTCTATTTCAAATTTCAAGGAATCAATATGAAAAATAAAAAAAAATCATAAAATTAGAACAATTTAATAGATACACCTATATCAAGAGCATAAAAAACCTAAATTCCATTGACAAAGGGGATCAAAAACCACAAGATATGACTTCAGAATCCATGCCATGACCAAATAATAAAATGGATTGAGAGAAAGCAAATTCCAATTATCAATCCTTATAACAAACAGTTTAGTAACCATAAATGAGAGAGAAAAATAGAGGGATGATTAACTAAAGAGATGAAGTACCTAACCCTACTTAGAAATCTCTTTATGGATCGATTCAGATGGAAGTAAGACACCTAAAAATACCTAAGGTAAGAGCTATGACTAAGAGAAGAAGGCTACAAAAAGGAATGGGCCCTCAAACACCCACACAAAACCCTAAAAATTGGAACATGGGTAATTAAATCCCTTGTAATACCTTTACATGTCGTGAATCCCATTTATTTTAAGTTACATTGAAAAATGCACCACCTCATATTAAAAATATAATTTTTACATTACATAACATATAACCCTTACATGACGTGTAAATTCCCACATTTTGAATTAAACTCATGGGATGTGTTCGACCGACATTAGACATCGTGTACTCTAGTTAGAGTTTGTGTAATAGCCTATCCAATAGAAGAAAAGTTGAGGAAAATATGAAAACATAAAAAATACTTAACTTCACTGTTATAGTTATCCTCCCAATTCATAACTGAAGATACTCCCAAAGAAAGGGAAACTGAAAACAAAGATCAGAAGATACTTGATAGAAAGATAATGGTGCATTACAATCTCCCCACTATAAAAGATTTATGTCCCCAGAAAGAACTCAAGATCCTGGATCCACAACAAGAGTATGCCACTACTACATAACTCATTCTCCCACATCTCAGGTCGATCCTGTCTAGAATAACAAAGTACCTAGACTAGGGTAATCATTTTACTATGAAATAATATATCCCAACTATCCATAATAAAAATTGGATACTCAACCAAAGTGGTATCAGGCTCAAGAACAACATACTACCATCTAATCACACGGGAAGCGGCTAGTATATACCTCCCAAATTGGGAAATATGAAACACATCATGTATTGAATTCAATCTAGATAATAACAAAAACCAATAGGCTACCCTCCATAGTCATTCAAAGATCTCAAAGTGGACCATAAATCTCAGTACCAACTTACCTTGATTACCCAATCGATGATGTCCCAAGATAGGTGAAACTCTATGAAATACCCAATCACCAACCTCAAACTCTCATAACCAATGATGCTGGTCTGTAGAATATTTTTGATGACTCTATACCGTGATCAAATACCTCTGAATCCACTACACTACCTCTTTTATCTTCTGAACAATACTTAAACCAACCAAGGACCACTCTCCAAACTCTTCCCATCACAAGGTAGATCGATATGTCCACCCCTAAAAATCCTTATAAGGAACCATACTGATCAAATCATGAAATCTATTATTATAATAAAAATAAAACAAAGGAAAATTTCTATCCCAATATCCTTTAAAATCAAGAACACAAGCCTAAATCATATCCTTAATAACCATGATATCCCTCTCTATCCATCCATCCATATGTGGATGATAATCCGTGGAAAATTTCAACTAGGAACCCAATGAATCCTAAAAACCTTTCCAGAATCTAAATATGAACCTCAAGTCCCTATTAGAAATAATTTCGAAGGAAACTCCATGAATCTTTATAATTTCTCAGATGTACAAGCCCCTACACTATTCCAATTTCATCACTTCATTTATTGGAAAAAAATGTGATGATTTAGTGAGTTTGTCAAAAATCACCCATATTGCACCCTTCCCAATAGGATTCCATGGTAAAATAATGACAAAATCCAGGGAAATATCATTCAACTTTTATACTAGAATGGGTAAAGAATGTAAAAAAATTTCAGGTCTCTGGTGTTACGCCTTAACTCTTTGATAAGAGAGACACCATGATACAAAATATGCAACTGACCACCTCATCCCCATCTAACAATACTGACATCTCAAATCATGGTACATCTTTGTATCCCCAAGGTGCAATAACCCACACGAACATTTTCAATTGTCAAAAAACACAAGACTCAAGGAAAAAGGAATAAACAACATACTACGAAAGAAAAAAGCTCTATTAGGGAGATTGAGACAACTCAAACATAGTCTCCCCACCATTTTGGATTTCTTATAAGAATTGGATCTCATTGTATTTCATCTTATCAAGTTAAACACACTCATCAAAAGATGAGTCAACCTTTACCAAATGCCAAAACAAATTTCCACCAACCTCCTCTACTCCCATGATCATCTTAGTAAACAAACTCATCATAGAACACTGTTCAACTGACTCCTTCATAGATTGTGTCGGTGATTTTATACTTAATTATTCAGCGACCACATTCACTTTTTTGAGGGTATACACGATATCAAAATCAAAGTTCTAATGAGACTCAACCCAATGTCTCTGTATAAAGTTCAGATATCTCTGAGTGAAAATATACTTCAGGATTTTGTGATCATAATATAACATAAATTTCTCTCCAAATAGATAGTGACAACACATTTTGAGTTCATCCATAATAGATGCAAACTCAAGATCATGGGTAGGGTAGTTCTTATCATGAGGCTATAACTATAATGATCTATAATCCACAACCTATTTCTAATACATTAATAAACATTCCAAACCTGTACTGAAAGCATTAAGGAAATATTGTTACATGACCATAGATCCAGAAGAGTCAAAACTAGTTCTGAATTCAACCTCAACTTCATCTCCTTAAAATATCTCTGAAACTTTTCATTCCATTAAAACATTACACCCTTGTGACTTAAATAAATCATTGATGATGCAAGCTTGGATAAGTCCCAAACAAATTGTCTATAGTAACCTCCCAAACCTAAGAATAGTTTTTGTTCAAACACACTTCTAGGTTGATCCCAAGAAATAACTGCATAAATTTTTTTAGAATCAATGAATATTCCCCTATCAAATATCACATTCCCCATAAAATTCATTTCCCATATCTAAAAGTCACACTTGGAAAGATTACCATTAAGATGTTTTTCCTTCAAGGTTCAAAGAATGATATCAAAATAGTCTTTACAATACTCCTCTATCTTGGAGTTCACCACGATATCGTCTAAGAAAACAACAATGAAATATTTCAAAAAATGATGAATGATTCAATTCATCAAATCCTTAAATACCATAGGATTTTTAGTGAGATTGAATAGTATAAATAGAAACTCGAAATACACATATCAAATTTGAAATGATTTCTTGGGTATATCCTCTTCTTTGACTATCAATTGGTGGTACCCCTACCATAGGTTAATCTTAGAAAACCAAAAATAACCTCTCAGCTAATCAATGAGATCATTAATTATGAGTAAAGGATACTTGTTCTTAATGGTCACTCGATTTAACATTAAATAGTTGATACAAAGTCTAATAATTTCATATAACTTATTAGAAAAGAGTACATGAGAATCCCATAGTGACACACTAGGATAAATAAATCCTTTCACCTCAAGGTCCCAAAGTTGGACTTTAAGTTCCACCAACTCAGCTGGAGCTATTTGATAGGATGGAATAGAAATGGGCATCGTTCCAGGTAATAGGTCAATAATAAATTTGACCTATCACTATGGTAGAAATACATAAAAATGATTCATAAATACCTCAGTGTATGCACAAAAAATACTATGGAGATGAATTCCCAAGAATGATTCAACTACATTAAGAATTTTTTTTGACAACTGGTATGAGATTAATCTAGCATAAGGAATAACTATCCCTTCCATTCCCAATCTAGAGTCCCACTCACCATTGAAAACATGAGTAACCCCCTAAAACCATAATCTATAAGAATATATTTAGTACATTACTATAATCATTAAATCTATACTGATAATCAAGTCAAAGATGTCAAGATCAAGCACTAAGAATTTATAAACCACCTCAGAGTCGCCTATCACCACCAGACAGAAGGTACATTTGAAACCTTCTTCGGACCACTTTACAAAAGGTTTGGAGAGATCCAAAAAGATTGTAATAATCTCAAAAAGCAAACAAAAAATTTCAACCACCTTTGATGATATAAAATAATTATTAAAACCCATATAAAACAAAACTATCGATATTAAGGAAAAAAATAAAAACCATATCTCTAATAGTAGTTGGACCGATATCAAATTCCTCTGGAACACACTTAGCTACATAAATCCATTTATACTTAGACACCTGGACATCCCCTTTGGCCTAAGAATGAGACCTTTCACCCTTAAAAGTATCAAAAAGAACCTACAACCCCATGGTAAAAGTTTATCTTCTCTTACTTACTTGGGATATGTTATGATGGAAACAATTCAGTTGGAAAAATTTCCAAAATAGACGACAAGTTCTAGGAGCATCTATACACTAAGGTCTGGTATGGCTAAGGCTCCCAAATTTGTAGAAGAAAACCTATTTTTTCCTTGTAAAAGTCCCTAAAACCAGTCCTATAGAAAACTGACCACTCGTGCACTTTCTTTTCTGACCAAAAGAAGCACCCTAGCTAACTGCTACACCCACTAAAGCTCTACCAAATACCGACCTTCCAGTTATGTTGGACTCAACCAAATATTCTCTAACCACTACCTCTATAAAGGTCAAAAGGGAAAAAACTATAATCAATAAAATATTAGCCTTCATACCCATATTATATCTCTAAACCTTTAGGTAAACATTGGTGACAATATCCATTGCAAGATGTACCAACTCAACAAAGTGGGGGGTGTACTCTAGAATAGTATGCTTCCCTAGATCCAATGTCAAAAAACCCTTGGTCTTTTACAAATGTAAAATAGTAGGATAAAACTATAGATTTAATATCTTATTGAAAGAAACCTAGGTAGGACCTTCTTTCAACTTATCTTTCACTATATAATCTCATCATCTTCATTCTAGTACCATGATAATTTAGGCGAAAAAACCCACTAGATAATCCTCAGGAGTCTTTAAAAACTAAAAGATCCTTTAAATCCATTCTAGACACCCCTCTAAATATTGAGGTCCTTTGTCACTTTGGAATATAGGAAGATGCTTCTTGGTAAATTCTAATCCATGATCCACTACCCGTCCTTGGTTCACTATACCTACTAAACCTTGAGTTTGAATAGTATGAATCACTGCTTCATCAAAAGAAGGGTCCACTAAAGGATCTTCCTATGGAACCTACCATGCGGCTTCCCCTATTGTATTTGGAAGAGATATTATAAGAGGAATTTTATTTTAAACATAAGACAATAACCAATCATCCATGAGAAAATCCCAAAAAAATCAAACTAAAAATAAGAATCCAAAACAATGATTTAAAATAATAAGAATTTAATGTAGTTATGAATTCTTCCACAAAAGGCCAACACATTTTATAAGTAATATGACCATCTAAATAAACTCCCACATAGTTTATTCAAATAAACTTACATAAACTAAGTCCTAAAACATTTTATATTGGTTAATTTAAATAAAATTCTCGTACAATTCATTCAAATGAACCTAAATACTGGGTCTAGGACTTAGTAATGATTTTCTGACCACCAATGGAAACTCGGATTCAGTAATGGGAGTGAGATGAACAGGACCCTTTTCTAAACCTTTTTTATGAATTCTAATGATCATACTCCTAACTACCAAAGACATTGAAACAACTCAGGTAGTGCTAACACACTTCAGGCTAAGTTACCCCTCGAATAAAAAATTATAACAGACCAACTCGGTTCAACCAGAATGGTCTCCAGAGTCAGAACATCATCGATTGGGGTAAAAAAAGATACAAAACTAGTCTCATATATAGGGAAAAAATACATACAACCAGATTAAAAATAGGAAACAATGGAGATAAAACTAATCCAAAAAAGATAAAATAAAAATAAATACATGTCTAGACAACAAGACTCCCTATGACCAAACATCACCTCTAAACTACCCTAAAAATGAAATAAAAACATAAAGATAATCATGAATGATACAAAATTCTCTTCCATTTAGTTTAATCCTAAAAAATAAGATCTACAACCGCCCATAGGTAGAAGTAGGGTGAGAAAAATAGATCCTAGAAGGATACCACCAAAAAACTATACAAGTTATAATAACTAGAATACAAAAGTCCAATATTTTAAAAAAATTACAAGAAGTTTTATAAATAAATTAATTTGAAATAATTTTTCAAATAATCCTTGAATTTTCACATATTTTGTGTCATACATTCCAAATATATAAACAAATAGGTAAAGATACCAAAATATAAATAAACATGTGATTTTACATTCATTAAATAAACTATCACGTAATAAACAACTAGAAACAAAAATTCACCTACCAATCGAGTTCTAGATTATGGTAAAATACATAATAGACACTCATAAGACCAAAATGCATAAGGTTGGATCAAAATAACATTGAGGCCTTTCATAGTCCATTGAAATTTAAGGGGTTACCTCATAGTGGTGTCACACACACTAAGGCTACCCATCTCTCTTTCTCTATGTACCCAAGGTTCCTTTTATGAAATGTTTTCCAATTTAGGTTTTTAAAGTCATGATTAGATTCTCAAAAAACCACTTTAAATCTAATCCAATTTTCTTCAGATTTTTAAAAATCATTTTCTATTTCAAATCAAGGAAATTACATTTTTAAATAAAAGACCCCTTTTTTAATTTCACACATGAAATTCTATTAAAAATATCAAGGAATCCATATGAACAAAAATAAATTCATGAAATTAGAATAATTAAACAAACCCACCTACCTCAACAGTGTATCAAACCTAACTTTCTATAAAAATGGGGATTTGAAACCATAATATCTACCTTCGAAAGACAAGGTACAACCGAAGGCTGAAAAGTATTGATAGAAAACACAATCCAATTACCAATCCCTATAATAAACTATTTTTAAACCATAAATTAGAGAGAAACATAAAAGAAATCATACATAGAGATATGAATCACCTAAAACTACTGATGAATCACTAAATGGATGAATCCAGATAGAAAGAAGACGCCCAAAAACACCTAGGGTAAGAGCTCTAAATGAGAGGCAAAGGATAAAAAAATGAATGTGACCTTAAACACCCGCACGACACCCTAAAAATGGGAACTTGGGGAATTAAATGGTGTGTAATACCTTTACACATCATGATTCTCTTTTATTTTACATTACTCTAAAAAATGAGTCACCTTGGTTTAAAAACATGATTTTCACATTACAGGACGTGTAACCCTTACCCAACGTGTAAATTATCACATTGTGAATTCAAATCATGGGATGATTCTTAAAAACAGAATTACATATCATGAACCTCAATTACACATCATGTAACTTCCCAATTAAATGAAAAAATTCCACGGAAAATCTAAAAAACTAACAAATACTTGACTTCACAATTACAGGTTTCTTCCCAATTTAGGGCCAAAGATACTCACCCAATAAAAAAGGGAAATGGGAAAAAATTATCAGAACATACCTGATAGAAAGGTAATGGGTATTTGAAAGAAATAATATGATATTAGTGATATAATAATAATTTTGGAAATATAAAATGATACTTACCTTATTTCCCTTACATTCATTGAAAAATGGAAATGTTTTTCATGTATACATACAAACTACTGTCTTTACATTGTAATATAATCCATTTTTCATAACCACCTTACATGGTAGATTTTAAAATTACAAATAATTTATAAAAATATAATTTTAACATTATTAATATTTTTTAAATGATATAATCATGATCCATTTGACTATATCAACCTACAAAATTCATTTTAGACATATTTTCCAAATATATTCATAATTCCAGATGCGAACTTGATTTATTAAGTAGTCAAATATGAATTGAGTTAAAGTGAAAAAAGATTAATAAACTTGAAAAATGTTATTAATAAATTAAATAATTAACATAAGTTTATTATTCAGAACTATAAAGAATGTAAGGGACAAGTTAGATATATGTTAGGGATTTCTAGCCTTATTTCTTTTTCTTTGAGAATTAAACTATTTTCACCACAAATTTTTTTAGTGTTTATAAAACCATATGGATGTATTTTATCCTTATATTGTGAAATTAAAGCGTTTTAAAATCCATTTGATGTTTATTCCTTTAATGTTTCATTAGTCCAAAATCTATCACTTCTTAAGGGATTTATTTGAAAATGTTGTTTAAAATATTTTAAACACTTTCTCATCCATATCTATGTTTTTTACATATTTTAATAATATTATTATTTAATATTAAAAGATAATTTAAGGTCATTTTAGACTATATATTACTTTGTTTTCAAAGTTTTAAAGAGTAATATTTTCAAATTTTTCTATATGGGTTAATTATTGCCATTTTTTTAAAAGTACAATTTTTTTTCTTAACGTATATGACTTGAATTATTTTTCCCACCATCATAGTCATTATTCACTATAAAGATGCATTTTAAAAAAAATTATATTTATTTTCAATTAAACTATTTTACTGAATATTTTGGGAATTTTTAATTTTGAAAAGTTTTTCTAGGGAAACCGAAAATTTTCCTCATCTTTATGAGATAAATAATGCATTATTTCTCATAGGATAAAAATATTTTTTAAGGGATATATGATGAAAAGGTGAAATCATAACATTTTTTGTTCATGATAGGGTACTTGAGCATTATGGATAATGATGAGTGATCCCAATATAGCTTATACGATGTGTGAGAATGATACGACTTATATGATAGGTGATCCTAATATAACTTATGAAATATGGGATCCCAGTATAGTTCTTTAATTCATTGTGTAATACTTTTTATCTTCTAAGAAAGAAAGGAGGTAGTTAACTTGGGAGGTATCATATATGGATTTAGATAGGCTCTACTTATTTTTGACATGAGTGAACACAAGTTATGAATATTATTATATAAATTTCCTAAAAGAGTTTTGACTTACTCGTTATGGTCTTTACTATATTTATTTGAGAATTCCCCCCTGTAAATTTGATTTATTTTATGTGATTAAATAATAATATAGAAAGGGTAAACATTTTATGGGTTTTCATGTTTTTTACTAGATAAAAAATTTATTTATTTTATATCCCTTACTGATATTTTTGTACTCATCCCAAATTTTTTCAAATATTTTCCATAGGTTTTAAGGATGAGTATGAGAAAAAAAGAAATCAAGTTTAAATTCATGATTTTTTATCATGAAAAGAAAACATGTTTCATTTTAAAAGTTTTATATTATGGAAAAAATGGATACTATATGGATGTTTCCACATTGTAATATATAGGCATATTATGTAAGAGTTATGACTAAATTATCTAAACCTATAAATTTTAAAGACCCTTGAAATTTAAGAAAGTAGATTCATATCTAATACTAAATATTATGTAATGTTTTAAGTCCATATCCTTATATTTGGTATCAGAGGGGTGGTTTAGATAAATATAGCGGTTAGGATAATATTAATATAATACCCTTCAGAGATTATAATTTATTATTAAGTTGAAATGATATATAATTTAAATATTATCAGGTTGATTAATCTGATCTATGTCTGTTCATAATGGTTTTCTATAGTGTAAATTGGGAAGATGAAGTAGAAAGGTATCAATATACCAATATCCTTCCAAATCAAAAGCTTGGAATAGTTGGGATTATAACCAATCATTTTGTTGTTATGATGGATCAATTGACACATGATATAAATGTTGGTGGAATCCATGTTACTGATTAACCAGATTTACCACAATGGAAAATGATGATAGTTGAGAATTTTAGTAAACATCACCCTATGAATTTTGGTGGAACATCATATTTAGTTGTATCCAAAGGATGAATCAATGAAATATAAAAGTTATTCAAAGTCATGGGATGTCTATAAATTAAAAATTAAACTCTTTATATTTACTTTTTGAAGGTGAAGTTGATTGGTGGTGGTCACTGGTTAATGATACCAGAGAGAAAAATAAGCATTATTCCATGGAATGTGATAAATTTAAGAATATTTTCATAGAGAAATAGTTTCCTAAAGATGTTAAACTCAGAATAGAGTAAAAAGTTATTGGAATTGAGGAAAATGTAGGTTGACTCACTATAAATGTATGAAATTTTTTTTACAAGATTGTTTATGTATAAACTAAATTGTATTTGAGACATAGATAGTAAAATTAATATATTTTTCTCAGGATTGAAACCATGTTTAAGAATCACATTGTCCTCATAGGAATTTTAAAGTATTGAGAACGTTTTTCATTTTGATGATAAGGTTAATATAGATCTTTTTAACACTTATGTTTCTTGTGATGATAATAGTAAGAAGTGGTGAAGGTGGAAAGTAATGGAGAAGGAGTCCACTATAAAATAATGAGGTAAACACCTAACATGTTCTAAGTGTTGTAATTTTTTTAGATAATGTTTGATAGGATCTATAAAGAGTTATTGGTGATGTATGTTTTGTAATATATCTTGTGACTATAATGAAAAAAGTAATGATCAATCTAAGAATGGGGTAACATTTTTTGAATTCAATAGTGAGATGGTTGAATTGAAACAAGTTTGGGTATTTTGATAATATGTGTCTGAAGTTTTTTTACCTATGATGGAAATCATCAATATAAAAATAAAAAAGGTTCAAAAAAATTATTTTATATTATTGAGGTTTATGTTGGGTTTTCCAATGAAGTGTTGACAAGTACATTACTTTTTTTACTTAGGATCGTTGCATTCCTAGATTTTCAAAAAATTTGAAAGTAAAATGGGAACATCACCTCATGAAGAGAATATATTTTTTTTATGAAAAATCACGGGTTAAGTATTAAGAAAACCAAGATTTATAGAAATATTCCTATTATTATAAGTCGGATGGTTTTTCTTAAAAATCTTATTGAGATATCTATAACAGAGTTTAATATTATTTTGGGAATGGATTGGATTTTAGTTTATCATTCTAAGATTTATTATAGATCTAATAAAGTTATATTCAATGATTTCATACCTTTGATAAAATACCAATAAGGTGAGAAATTTATTAAATTTGGAAGTGAAAGTTACATATATCAAATTGGTGGAACAAAAAAAACTATTCAAATTAGTGATGTGATAGTAGTGAATGAATATATGGATGTATTTACTAATTATTTTCCTTGTGTTATTCTTGATATAGAGGTTGATTTTACTATTAAATTAGTGACCAGTTCTAAGACAATTTCAAAACCCCCTAATTTAATTTCTCAAGTATAAATTATTTAATTAGAAAATTATTTTCAAGATTTCATTGATAAAGGTTTCATTCATCCTAGAACTTCACCATGGGTTATTCCTATTTTACTTTTTAAAAATGGTTTAATGAGGCTCTAAATTTATTATAGATACTTTAATATCATCCCTCTTAAGAACAAGTATACTTAACCTCATAATGATGATATTTTTTATTAGCTCCAGGGAGCATAATTTTCTATAATATTTGTCTTAAATCAGATACCATAATTTGAAGGTGAGGGAGGAATATATTCCAAAGTAAATTTATCAGACTAGATATGGGAATTATTATTTTTTGGTTATTTCATTTGTGTTATCTAATGCACTGACTATATTCAGAGATATTATGATTAGATTTATCCATGACTATTTGGATAAGTTTGTTATTGTTTTTGTTATTGAAATTTTGGTATATTATAAAATTAATGTGGATCATTAAAGACACATAAGGATTTTTTTGAAACCTTTAAATAAAGGAAGTTATATTAAAAAAAATTTAAATGTAAATTTTATCTATAACTAATTTCATTTATTGGGAATATTTATAATGATTTCATAACTATCAACCCTAATAAAACTATAGTGATTTATGGATGTAAAGGAACTAAAATATCATATATATATATATATATATATATTTTTATTATATTAGCAGGTTAATACTGGTGTTTTTTTTAAATATTTGCTCTGTTATCTAGAATAGTGACTAAGTTAACTAAAAAAGTATTTAAATTCATCTGGATGAAAGTGTGCGATGAATTTTTCCAAGAACAAAAAGTAAGATTTATTGATTCTCTAGTTTTAGCCCTGCCTATAGTGACCCAATCCTTAAAATCATATTATTACATAATTATTAACATAATTTTACAAAAAATACAAGTTGAGGATCTAGAGGTATTATGTCTTGGGAAGATTAAATATAAAAATAAATTAGTTTGAATATAAAAAAAAATCATATTTATTTAAATCTTGACATAGTGGTCCTAATTCCTATAGATCTTCAAATGTTATATAAGATATCTTAGGGAAAATACATAAGTAAATGGATGAGATATAAATCCTATTAAAGTAATAAACATGGAAATAAAGGATAACATGAGACGCGAGAGGCATAACATGATATCCTAAAGAACATGATCATAAGAATTGAGAAAGGTAATCATTAAATGATTTCTTATGATCAAAAACATGTTTAAATAAAATAAAAATGATATCATAAAAATAATTCAAGGGTTACTCCCATGATTATCATTATAAAGTCTAGAATGTCCCATGGTTGATTATGCTCGCTCCGTAATCCCTTACATAACATCTCATGAGATAAAATGCTTTACTTAATGAATTGGATGAATATACAATTCCAAAAACTCCAATAAAATAAATTAAAATTATACATATTTGTGTTATTTTTGGAACAAAACCACACATAAATCATGAGAATGATCAAACCCATGATAAGGAAGTGGGTTTTATAATTATTATTCAAAGAATAACCAAAGAATAAATCATAATTATTCTAAATATAATAAGTAATTAAATAATTTTATATGTTTATATTTGAAAATGGAACATAGTCCTTGATCATTGAGTTCTAATATAGAAATTTCATTACAATAATCTCGGAGAAGAAATAATAAAAACATACCACTAAGGTGAAGCTTTATAAAATAAATAATGGGTCTTTTTAAATAAGGAGAGACATTATTATTTTATATAAAACAAAAATTGAACCAATAGGGTTCTATATAAAATAATTATTTTTTTATAATCTATTAACAATTTAAAAACATTTTATGGGTGTGATGCCCGATGTGAGGCAAGAAATTGGAATTCTCCCTTAAACTGGGATTACTTAAATGTGGGAATTTCTAAGGGAAATAAATAAATTTATAACCCTATAAATTAAATGGTTATTTAACTAGGTGTATGTTTAAGGGACATGTATACAAATATAGAATAATTTTATAAAAAACATTTCATAAATGGGAGAAAAATAAAGAGAATGTGTAACTCAAAAGTAGTGAGGGTGGTGTGGAAGATCCCTTTCCACATGTATGAAAGCACTATAACTTTCATTTAACTACCTAATTAATCAAATTATGTTTATTAAAAACATTATTAATAACCTTATCCATCTATATTAATTTTTATAAGTTCTATATATCATCATGTGTCACCAATTTATTATAGCATTTTCTCTTATGTCAGTTACTTGAAGTTTTACAGTCAATTTATCAGAAAATTTCATAGTATGTTGACAAAGGTCAATGTTCTATAAAATAGTTACATAATATTAATAATTTTATATCATTATGTCCTTTATTATTATATTATTACATAATTTATATGGGTAAGTACTTTTTTCCATGAATGGGCTTAAATTAGAAAAGATACTTTTACATGTCCTTTTTAGCTATTAAAATTACTATAATAATTTATTATTAACATCCCTTATATAATTTATAATATTATAATTATATAATATTAATAGTTTAATAAATTGTCTTTTAATAAATTACATACATGTTTTATTTCACCCAAGTTAGTCGGTATGGTAAATAAAAGAGAAACACCATCACATGGAGAAGATAATCCACATGTACACATGATAGTGTTTTCATTTTTTTAATGGTTTTGGAGGAATTTATAAGATGGATGTTAAATTAGTATAAAAACATAAATAACATATTAATAATACCAGTGTTATAATACTCTCTTTTATTGAAGTGTTTTTGGGTAGTATAAATATAAATGAATTAAGAAAGTGTCCTAAAAAATATTACCTCTCACTTTGGATGTTCTCCTTTGGTCCCCAAATTAAGACAACTTATATTAGTTTTTTTCTACAGATAAAATATTTTAAGATAGGGGTATAGGGTTTATGATATACTAGGTCATAGAATCGGTTAATAGTAAGGGGATTTTTATGTATTGATAGGTGGTGGTTCTTTTTATAATTAAAAAGAATAAAATTTTTGGAAGATATAACTCTTTACTAAAAATGGAGCACATGTTTCTCATGAAATGTATTTAAAAAGTGTAAAATAATAGAGTGATGGAAGGGTTAAGTTTTATCAATAATCAAACACACTTTTATACAAATGTTTTTAATTTTTTAAGTCATTTAATCTTATATTATTACTTTTACCATAAAATATTAAATCTATTTTATAAAAAAAATATGTATAAGGAAAATTAATTTTAACATTAGTGTGTGTAGCACACAAAAACCTATTTTTATAAAAAGTAAATTTTAATCATAATTTTTATGTTTAGGTTAAAATAAAAAATGTTTCCTATCCTATTGAAATTAAAATGTTTATTATTTTAAAAATAATATTTATTTTACATTAAAATAAGTTGAGAACTTAATTCCACAATGTAAAAATTGTATAAAGAGAAACAGACAATAATATTTTTCGTTAAAATTTTACCAAATTATCTAAAATTTTAAGCAAGAATTTTTTATATCAATACAGAATTTTGAAATAATTAAATTAAATTTATAAAATATATTTTTATGGTAAAAATGGTTTTAAAAAATTTCATTGAGTTCTTGTATAATTATTTCATAAAAGTAAAAGTATTAGAAAAATCAGTATTTTCACTATTCACCTAAAATTCTATTATTTTAGAAAAATAAAAAATATTTATATTAAGTTAATATTTCCATGGCATATATACAAATTTAGTTATTTTTTAAAATTTATTATTATAAACGTATTATAAATATGTGAATTCAAAATATAGTAACAACCATATATTCCCGTTAGTTTAATGGCTATAACAATCATCATGGATAATTTAATTTTATTAAAGTTTCAATGTTTTTGGATTAATCTATTATAGAATATAACATAAGATAATAAAAATAATACTTACTAATGGGTTCCATATTTTACCACTTTTTCGAAGATTTTTTCTCTTTTTTATGTTCAATAAAGGGGGATTGAACCTCAACCTTTTTTTAAAAAAACTAATGGGAAATAATCACTATTCTCTTGGTTCATTACATTCTCCCCCTGAAGAAATTAAACCCTTGAAATTTTATTTTACAAAATAATCTGAATAAATGAGGAATTTTTTTTCATAGTATCTTTAGGTTACTACGTCGCCTCTTCATATATACGGTTTCTCGAAATCACTTTAACACAGTGAGTTTTCTTACTACGAAATACTTTTTCTTTATTGTCAAATATCATCATCGGATTATCCTTGTAAGTGGGATCATTCTCTAACTGTACTCTATAATTCAGTAGATGTGATGGATTGTTTGGTACTTCATCAAGAGGGATATGTAGAACACATTATGTTCTTTGGACATGTTTAGTAGGATTTCTAGTCGATATGTTATAGCTCCAATGTGATCAATACTATCAAAGGGGGAAATATATATCAGACTTAGATTCCCCTTCTTCCAAAATATTAAAAATCACATCCACAAAGATATACATAGGAAAACCTTATCAACAACATCAAACTCCAAGTCTCATTTATGGTTATCAATATAAATCTTTTATCAACTATATGCTACTCTAATGTATTATTAAATAGTATTGTCCATGTATACTATTTGTTAAACCATCTCAATTCCTAGAAACATTATTTCAACTAATTCATAACAAAACATATGTTTTTTAACATCTCTATATTAATAGGGATATAGATGAGTCCATTTGGATGCTTGATTGGAAACTGTTATTTTAAGGGAATTTATCTAGAGGAAGACGTTTTTTCTAGCCTCCCTTGAAGTCCATAAAAAAAATATCATAATATATTCTCAAGTGTATGGATAGTCTATTCATATTTTCCATCATTCTAGGGATGATAGGATGTAATGAAGTTCAACTCTATGTTTACATCATGCTGAATAATCTTCCAAAACTTTTAGGTAAAAATTAGATATTGATCAGATACAATTGATTATGGTGTTCTATGCAGCCTAACCACTTCTCTAATGTATATCTATGAAAGATGATCAAGTTAGATGTACTATAAAATGGAAATGAAGTTATAAATATTTGAAATATGGTCTACCTGAACCCATATATAACTGTTTCATTTTTATGTCTTTGGAAGACCCATTAAAAAATATATAGTGTTGTAATCCAATTTCCTTATAGGTATGGGGAATTGATGCATAATACCATTGGATTTTTTCCTCTAATCATTCAACTACTGATACAATAGGATATTTGATTTACATTATTAAATACTCTTCATATTTTCCCACAAATAGTGTTCTCATAGATATCAATATGTTTTCATGTTTCATGGGTGGATGGAGAATGTCAATCCACGAGCATAATTCAGTATCTCTTTATTTATATCTAGATCTAATGAAATGAAAAGTATTTTACCAAATTTTATAACTCATTCATCATCAACCTTTAGCTCATAGGTTTTTCCCTTCCTCACAGAATCCACCTTATTCTATATATCCACATCATCCCTTTGAGCTTTATTAATCTTCTAAAGTAATGATGGTTGAAAAATCATTTGAGAAAGGTAGGATTATATTACTTTCTTCACAATTCCCATATCAATCCCTTACATGTCCAAGGATATTATATACTTCTCAATCCTCATCATAGATAAGGTTACAAGATCTTTTCCACTTATATAATCTGCCAATTGATTTTATTTTCCTAGTTGATAGTGGATTGAGAAACCATAATACTTGATTATCTCTAACAATATTTATTGGCACATGTTGATCTCTTTATAAGTGAATATATATTTCAGGTTCTTATAGTTCATATATATATCACACTTTTTTATATAGAGATAATGCCTCTAAATTGTTTATATGAATATTACTATGACCAACTCATGATCATGTTTCAAAATTTTTTGTTCATGAAACTTTAACTGTCTTGATTCATATACTATCACTTTATCATTCTACATGAGTACCCATCCCAAGACCTTTTTTGATGTATCACTATAGATCATAAATCTTTCCACACTTGTGGGTATGGTGGTTATAGGTTCTATTATTATCCTCTTATTTAGCTCCTTGAATATCTCTTCACACTCATCTATCCATACAAACTTCACTCCCTTTGGAGTAAGCCTGGTTAGTGGGGTTGAGAATATTGAGAAGTTTCTCCCAAATCACCAATAGTACCCAGATAATCTAAGCAAACTATAGATCTCTATCATAGATGATGGTATAGTTCAATACTCAATCACATTCATATATAAAAGGTCCAAAAAAATCTATTTACATGTGATAACTTTACCTAAGAATGCCAATTTCTCTATCCAAAACTCACATTTACTATACTTTTTATATAACTTCTCCTTTCTAAAAGTCTGTAGAGAATAATTACAATTATCTGAGTATTTCTCCTTTATTTTGAAGTATATAATAATATAATCTTTAAATTATACCATATATTTATTGAGGTAATCCCTAAAGAATAAATTAATTATGTCCATGAAGATCATTGAAATTGTTTTAGTCCAAATGGAATGATTATGAACACATAGTTTTTGTACCTTTTAAAAAAGGTAGTATTGGTAATATCATCATTCTTTACCCATAAATGAAGATATCCTGACTGAAGGTCCACATTAGATAAGTATTGAGAAATTCAAAACTAATTGAACTAGTCATCAATATGTGATAGGGGATACTTGTTCTTTATCTTAAAAATTTTTAGTTCATGATAATTATTATAGAGACACATAGACCCATAATTATTCTAGACAAAGAGGACCGGTGCACCCCACGTTGAAGAAATCAGGTTTATAAAACCCATGTTTTTATGTTCTGGTAATTTATTCTTCACTTCATCTAGTTAAATGGATCTATTCTATATAAAGTCTTGGATATCAACAGAGATCCAGGTATAAGTTAAATTAATAACTCAACATCTCAGTAATGAGGAAGTATAAGAAAATTCTCAGGGAATACATTAGTATAATTCCTTATAATAGGAATGTATTCAAGAGTCACTACTGGAAAATACCCTATACCAATGGTTTGGAACCGTTGGTATAAGCCCCCAAACCGTTGGTATAAGCTATACCAACAGTTTGGAGGACCGTTGGCAAGTAAGCCGTGACAATAGGTATATACCAACGGTTTTGAAAACTGTTGGTATAAGTAAGATGAAAATCTATACCAACGGTTCTCAAAACTGTTGGTATATGTATTTCAAAACAAATCGGTGGGATTTGATCCCAGGACCTCTAGTTTATAATTGAATGACTTAACCACTAACCTAAGATTCCTTTTGTGAACATAATTTCATAAATATAAATATTTATTGTTATAATTATTTTAAATTTTGATTTATATAATGTTCTCGGTAAGAACATTCGATAAAAAATCAAAGGACATATACCAACGGATCTCAAAACTGTTGGTATAGACCTATACCAATGGTTTTGAGAACCGTTGGTATAGGTCCTTGGTTTTTGGGACCTATACCAACGGTTTTGGCCAAACCGTTGGTATAAGGTCTCTATAATGGACCTATACCAATGGTTTGGCATTGGTATAGGTCCTCCATAATGGACATATACCAATGGTTTGGCCAAACCGTTAGTATAGGTCACCCCTATACCAACGGTTTGTCCAAAACCATTGGTATAGGTCCATATAAGTGACCTATACCAATGGTTTTGGCCAAACCGTTGGTATAGGTCCAAATTAATGAACTATACCAACGGTTTGGCTAAAACCGTTGGTAAAAGTCATATTTCCAGTAGTGAGTGGTCCTCTTTTTGATATAATCATTTAATAAATATATACTTGCTCATAAGGGAAAAATAGCAATCCGTCTAAAGAAGATTCCAAATGGGATTCATCATACTCATTGCACTTATATAGAATCAGAGGGTAATTTAGGATATAGAAGTTAATTTGATTATTCTGATAGTTGATGTGGAATCTATATAGAGACAACCATTATATTCTTATAATAGTGTCAAATTCCATTAAAGAGATTATGGAAAGGTTCCCCCAGATATTCATCTAATAGATATAAACCTTGGAAGATCTATCTATTTGTGAAGAAACAATATCTCCATTAATATTTTTCATAGATAATATAACCCATATTCTTTTAAGTGGTGTTTTAATAGTTATACCAAACTCGCATGATATGATAGAGTGTATAGAACCAAAATAAAGTAGTATGTTCACTATTCTTGAATGAATAACTAGTGTACCTGTCACCACATCATTGCCTTGATGAACCTTCATAGTAGTAATAACACAATACCATCCTTTATTTATTGGCCTTAGGGTTTTTTTTCATTAGTTATCTTTGAAAAAACTTGTCTTGGCGAATTATTTTACATGGAGTCAATATTATTTGAAGTTAAAAAATTGGTAAACAGGGTTAGTATTGATCTGGCCATTTTTTTCTTCAATCAAATTAGTGGTGTTATTCATCTAACTTATAAATATGTTGTATTGACATACCTCATTTCCACACTTGAAAAATATCTTGGTCCCCTTTATATAGTTTCCATGATGCTTATTTCCACACATTTTACACAATATATATTGTATTTTCTTACCACCATGAGTTTTATCTAGTGACCCCTAAGAGTTAAATTCATTATCCACTTCCTATATCTAGTCCCACAAGACCATTGAGATTCACCCATTTCCTTCTCAATTTTTAGGGTAGAAAAATAAACTTATTTATAACTCTAAAAGGACATAATTTACAAATCACTTCATAGACTTGAATTTAACCCACTAAAGAATCATTCTATTTTACTTTTAGTGTAAATGATATAAAAAGAGATGCATCGTTCAAGCCTTATGAATTTATCCTCATAAGATATAATAGATTTTTCTTTCTTTTTATTTAGTTCAAGGAACAATCTATACATCTTAAAATTGAGAGTGGAAGGGAAATATTTATTAATAAATAACCTCTTTAATTCATCATAATCTATAGATTCTTTTTCTACCATTGTATTTTCATTATTTATCAGTTTCCACCACTAATCACCTTCTCCCTAAAGGTGGAAAATAACCAGTATGACCTATTTCTATGAGAATTAAGGATAAAGAATATTTTATCAATTTATCAAATCCATTATTCAGTGATTGTGGGATTATAAAATCCAGTAAAATTTGGAGGTATCTAAAACATAAAAGACTCAACTACAACTTTCTCTCTTAGAGGGAGTTCTATATGATTAAAGTTATTATTGATAATTTGATTAAAATATGTGAGTACTGTAATTAGGTTCTCATATCCAACTCCCATAATGTTATGCATTTCTTTATGGTATTCATCACATTACCCATTGAACAATTTTTTAACATGATTCTCCCTATGTCTAGCCATTTTCTAAAATATAGGATATTTAGGGTTGTTAATAATCTGAATAATAAATGTATAAAAGATAAACCATAAACTTATAAGATGTAACACATATTTGATGTGAAATCCTAACTTATGAATAACTTAGTTTTAGTCTATATTATCCATGGAGAGTTTCTTATTAGGTTCCTTAACTTAATTAAGATCCACAAAAAATATGTTCAAATCCATTATAATAGTTTGTAAAAAGAATGTGAATTAACTAAAGAATATACCTTGATAGTGTCAAGTTTTTTGTTCAGTTAGGACTCTTTTTCATGCAATAAGACACGATTTAGTTAAAAACCAACATTATCTCTTTGGGGTTATTACCCCAAGGTATAACTATGCTAGAGTCTAAATCCACTTTTCAGTATCTAGACCAGAATATAATTGCAAGGAAAACCACACAATCTCCATTTTACTAAAAATTTTGGAAGTTATCCTATAATTAGGATTATCCCTTATACATATAACTAGGATTTTAAATAATGTTATATCATCATAATATCAAAAAATAACTAGAATTTTTTTGATATCGACTATAGACACCTAATCCTTAATCATATTTATTTTAAAAATTTTAATATAGTTTTCTAACAAATAAAAGGTGATGATTTAGAGGTATAGTGACTTTTAAATATTAGACATACAAATAAATCATATTAAACTTAAAAGAATTATCTTTATTTAAAACTCCATAGAGGGATCCCAAATCCTATATGACTTCGAATATTTCATGAGATATCCCTGGGAAAATACCAGAGGAAAAGGGTGAGCTAGAAAGCTTGGTAAAAAAATAAACATGACAATAAAACATAACAAGAGAGTCAAGAGGTATACCATTATTCCATAATGATGATGATTGTAATAATAGGTACAAGGTATAAGGAAATGATGTCATATTATCATAATTATTTAAAAATTATACAAAATGTGATATTATAAACATAAGTCAAGGGTCACTCTCAAGACCATAATAAAAAAGTTGACAAAGTCCCATAGGGGATTAGGTTCACTCCCAATCCCTGATATAACATCTAATGGGATATAAATATTTAACCAATGAATTTTATGGATATATAATTATATTAACACATGTCGATTAAATTAAAATCAGACATATGCATGACATTTGAAGAAAATAAACCATTCATAAATAATAAACATGATCAAACCCATGAGAAGGAATTGGGTTCCATCATTCTAATTGAAGGCATAATTGAATGATAAATCATAAGGATTCCAAAGATAATAAGAAATTAAATCATTTTGTATGTTAATATTTAAAAATTAAACATTTTTCTAGATCATAGATTTCCAATATAGAGATTTATTGAGAAGGATCTAGGATAAGAAAGAATAAAAACATACAACTTAGGTGAAGATTTATGAAATAAGTAGAGGGTATTTTTAAAGAAGGAAAGAAATTATTATTTTCTATAAAACCATAATTAAAAAATAGAATTATATATATTATTATTATAATTTTTATAATCCATTAATTGTTTAAAAAAACTATAGGGGTGATTCTCAATGTGAGACAAAAAATATGAAAGTTCCCTTAAACTGGGATTACTTAATAGTGGGGATTTTCAAGTTAACTAAAAATTTGTATAACCCTAAAAATAAAAAGTATAGTTAAATTATTATATATTTAAGGGGTATATATAAAAAAATATAATAATTTCATGACAATAATATTTCATAAAATGGGAGAAAAAACAGAGTGTGTAACTCAAAAGTAGTTAGGGTGGTACAGAATATCCCTTACCTCATATATAAAAGAAATCTACACTTGAAATTAACTTCCCAAAAAATAAAATTAAGTTTATTGAAAATTTTCATAAATTATTTTTCCATATATATTTATTTTTATACGTTCTATTTATCATTATGTGTCACCAATTTATTATGTCATTTCTATTTATGTTGGTTACTTGAATTTCTTCAGTAAATTTCTCAGAAAATTTCATAGTATGTTTACCAAAGTAAAAATGATATAAAATAGTTTAATAATCACCAAAATTTTAGATTATTATGTACTTTATTATTCCATAAGCACATAATTTATACAATTAAATATTTTTTCTATGAATGGACTCAAATTAGAATAGGTACATTGATATGTCTTTTTTTGCGGTTAAATTTACTGTAACCATTTATTATTAATATTGATTATAGAATGAATAATATTATCATTAAATAATATTAATGGTTTAGTAAATAAAATTTTTATACATTAAACACATGTTTAGTTGGTATGTAAAATGAAAGCGAAACATCATCAATTAGAGGCGGTAGTCTACACATACACATGACAAAGTTTTTTTTTTAGAATGGTTTTGGAGGAAGGAATAAAATGGGTGTACCATTAGTATAAGGAATAAAAAAATATTAATAATACTAGTTTTATAATACCTTAATTTCTAGGATAGGTTTTGGGTTGTAAAATTATAATATAATTATGAAGGTGTGGTGAAAAATATCACCTCTCCCTTTAGATATTCTCCTTGGGTCACCACCTTAAGCCACCTTATCTTGGTATTTTGGAATTATTTTAGCTTATAATACATGAGGATATAGTTTATTAGAGAATATTAAATATTTTTGGGTTGATCCAAACAATATTTATAAGTATGTATAGGTAAAGGGTTGATGGTTCCTTTTATAAATGAAGAGAAGGTCATTTTTGGAACATATAACTATTTCATAGAAAGAGACCACATGATTCATATGGAATGTGAGGCCAAAGTGGAAAATAATTTAGTGCTTAAAGGTATAAGGTCATGAAATTCTCAACCATTATTTTAAACACATGGTTTAAACATTCTTTTAAGTCATTTACTATTATTCTTGTACTTTTAGTATTTTTGGTTTTTACAAAGGTAACGATTTTTATCTAAGTAATTTATTTTTAATGAATAAAAATAAAATGATCCTTATTATATAAATTGAAACTAATTATTCTAAATATGAAATAAAATTTATCAAATAAAAATTATTTGTGTAAGAAATACTAATTTTAACATTAGCATATGTGATGCAAAAAAACCATTTTTGTAAAAAGAGTCTTTCTAAGCATAAATTTTACACTTAGGATAAAATTATCAATGTTACTGATTATATTAAAATTAAATGTTTTATTATTATAATAATATTAAATTAAAATTAAAATAATTTGAAAAACTAATTCCACCATGAGAAAATTTTATTGAGCTAAAACATAAAAAATAGTATTTATTGAAACGTTACCAAAATTTTCAGAAAAATTAAGGGCATGTTTTATATATAAACATATTATTTTAAAATATTTAATTTAAATTTATAAAATATATTTTATCTATGATAAATGGTTTAAAAAAATTCATGGTATTATTGTTTAATAATATCATAAAATTTATAGTATTAGTAAAAATTATATTTTTCACAATTCCCCTAAAAATAAATTATTTTAGGGAATTCCAAAAAAATAATAATATGTTAATATTTCCATGATAAATTAAAAAATTATTTTTTTTCAAATTAAAATTCTAAATGTATAATAAATATAGGATTTCAAAATATTGTTACTACCATCTATTTTTACAAGTCTAAAGGCTATAACGGTGGTCTTGAATAATTTAATTTTATTAAAGATTTATATTTTTTAGGTAGTTATTAAATATAGCATTATATACATAATAAAGTACATACTAATGGGAAATAGTCTCTAATATCTCGATTAATTACAGTTCCCTCTAGAAATGGTGAATTTATCATCTATGATGATACTTCTATAAATGGATTTGGTTGTGTTTTGATGTAGAATGATTAGGTAATTTATTATGATTCACGTTAGTGGAAATATCATGAGCTAAATTATCTTACCCATTATCTAGAATTGGTTGTTTTATTTTTATTTAATAATCTATAGAAATCATTTTTATGGATTAAAATGTGAAATATATACTAATCACAATAGTTTGAAGTATATATTCACTCAAAAAGAGTTTAATATGAGGAATAGAAGATTTATTAAACTAATAAAAGATTATGAATTCATGATTCATTACCATCTATAAAAATAAAAAATTATCTAATACTTTGATTCAAAAACATTACACATCATTGAAAATGATATATTTATAGTATGATCCTTTGGTAAATGATTAGTTTAATATTTTCTAAGAAATATTTAATGTAGGAACTCCCTCTATTTTTTTCACGTGTTAGTGCAGTCACCATTATCATAAAAATTAATAAATATCATAAATAAGAAATTATTTTTCAATAAATGGTGAAATTGGTGAAAAAGGTTAAGTTAAATGAATTTAACATTGAAAAGGATTATGTTTTCATATTTGGAAAAGGGTTATGTGTCCCAGATATCCCTGATTTGGAAAAGTAATTGTTGAGTGAAGCTCATATATCTCAATTTTCTATTTATCCTAACAATAATAAGATGCACAGATACCTTTAGAAGTATTACTGGTGAGATGGAATGAAAAAATATATTGTAGATTTTAATAAACAATATTTGACTTTGGAATTAGTTAAATATTAATGAAAACTACGAAAACAGATACTTTATCCTTTATTATTAATAAAGTGGAAATGTTAAAATATATCTATGGATTTTAGGGTGGGGTTACAAAAGACATCTCTAGGTAACAATGAAATTTTGTTTATTATTTATCGGTTGAATAAATCTTCACATTTCCTTCATATTTGAGATTTCACATCTTTAGAAATGGAGGGCATTGTAGCAATGATGGGAACTGTAGTAGCGTCAGGTCACTATAGTAGTAGCAGGGCACTGTAGTAGTGGTAGGTACTGTAGCAGGCAGGTACTGTAGAAGTACTATTCATAGATTGGGAATTTGGAAAAAAACATGGGCCTACGAGCTATGTAATGGGCTAAATCCCCACTGTGCCTTTGGGCTATGTAATGGGTCTCCCTCTACCCAGTTAAAAGAGGAATTTGCTTTGCTTTAATAATAAATGAGGCTTTGGACCCAACCTTTAAAAAAACTTCTTTAGATCTACTTTCCCAACTGTATCTCAAGGGTATAGTTAGTTAACATAGAGTTACTCTCACAATTGTATCTAACCATGATCCCAAGTTTACTTCTAATTTTTATAAATACCTTTCTAAGTCATTGGGTATTAAATTAAATTTTAGTACATATTAACATCATCAATATGATGGAAATTCTGAGTGAATAATTTGAACTTTGGAAGATATACTTCAAGCTTATTCAATGGATTACCAGGTAATTTGGGATCAATATCCTTCATTATCGGAGTTTTATTATAATAATTTTTTTCATTCCATTTAGCACATGGAACATTTTGTGGCATTATATGAAAATTGGTGTCAGACTCTAGCCTATTGAGAAGAATTAGATGAAAGGAAGTTATTAGAATGAGAGTTGGTTGAAGAGATTTCTAAAAAGTTAATGATAATTCAGAAGAATATAAAGGTATCTTATAGTAGGAAAAAGATTTATCAAAATAACTAGAGGAAATATGTTTCATTTGAGGTAGGTGATCATGTTCTACTTAAAGTGCCTCCATTTAAAGAGGTTATGCACTTTGGTAGAAAGGGAAATATAAGCTTGTTGTTCATTAGACCATTAAAATTATAAAGAAATTTTGATCAGTTTCTTATTAGGTTACTTTTACACTAAGTTGATCCTAGGTACATGATGCATTCCATTTTTTCATTATTAAGGAAACATGTGATGTATGCATCTCATGTTTGAACCATAAGTTAGCACAGTTAGAAGACAATCTTTTATATGGGGAAAAACAGGTTCATATTCTTGATCACAAATAATAGGTGTTTTAGAATAAGGCGATTCATTAAGTTAAGTATTTTTGTAAAAACCATATTGTTGAAGGAATAATATGAGAATTGAAAAATGCTACGAAAGAAAAATATCCCCACTTGTTTAAGTAATGAATAAAAGTATGAGGTTGTAATTTACGATAGGGGGAAGAATGTAAAAACTCAATTAATATTAGTAAAAAACAATTTCTTACCTTATTAATATTCATTAATTAAATTTAATATATTTATATTTATTTTAAAAATATTAAGTAATTTTTCAATAGTAAAGAAAAAGTTTTATTCATACTAATTTTTTTGACGTATTATATGTTTTCATTTAAAAGATAAATTTATAGATTATAGAATATTAATTTGAAAAAAATGATATCATTTTTGATAACATAAATTAAAAATAATCTTAGATATATATTTTTTATCTTTTTCAAAAAAGATAATTTATTTGGGTGAATAATATAAAATACAGATTTTAAAGGAAATTATCTTTCATTTTCATGTATTTGAAAAGCAAAATTTTTTTGTGATGGTTTTTAAAATTTAATTAGTTTATTTTGATTAAAAATAATCCAATAAATGTTATTGGATTCAATATTATACTTTATTTTTGTAAAAGAATATTTTTATACTTAAAGCTATATTTTTCTAGAAAATATTTTTTCATCACATTTTACGAGATTATTTTAAAATTAATTTTAGATAGTTATTGAAATTAACATTAAAAAAATTTAATCCATAATTATAATTATCAATTAAAAATTTGGTAATGAGTCCACTATCATTTTTTCATTATAAATTTAACTTTGGTAAAAAAGTTAGTTTCTACAGAAAGAGCTAAAACTGGTCAAAAGGGTTAAAACTAAAAAAATAAGGGTTTAAAATGAACTAAGAACTATTATAAGTACTATTTAATTTTCATATTTAGAAACTATATTATCACATATTTTAATATGATTCATTTTTATCCATTTGGTTTGATCAGGTAATTAATATATTTCAATCTTTTAAACAATTTGAAGTGTGTCCGCACCCTCACTTATAAAAGGAATACCCCTATACTCTATTATAGTCACTTAAAGATCATATTATATCTGAAAATAACAACCCAAATACCTTCCAAAACTCCCTAACCACAACCTATAGGTACTTGTTTTACCGTAATACCATTCTATGAAGGTTTTTGGTATAACCCAAAGGTGGTTGTCTGAAGTAAAGGTTTAGTTCTTAACCAAGTGTTTTCTATTAATTTATTATTTTACCTCCTTAAAACCTATACTAACCATTGTGATATAATAAAATAATTATGTACCAGATACTAAAATGTTATTATGTTTATGTAATAACCCTTTATTCATAAACAACTCTATTAAATGGGTAATTAAACCATCATTCGTGAGTACATGTAGAGTACTGCGTTGTGAGCCATTGTAATTCATTTTCCATCACTACATCTCGTGGATGGTTATAATGATGTATATAATCTATATATATGATGTTAATAAAAAATTAGAATTTTATAAAGAAAATATATAATTTATTTTCTTACCTTTCCATCCACTGGAAAATGATAACGTAGTTCATGAGTACTTATGGATTACCACATCCACAAAGCGATGCGATTCATTTTTCATTACTACATCACATGGATGGTATATATAAGTGTATTTAAATAAAAAATATGATACTTATGAAATAATTATAATTCTGGAATTTTAAAATAATACTTATCTTCTTTCCCTTACATTAATTGAAAAAAATAAATGTTACTCATGTGTACGTACAAACTACTGTCTCCATGATGTAATGTAATTAATTTTTCATAACCACCTTACATGGTTAGTTATAAAAGTATAATTAATGTATAAAAATTATAATTATAACCTTATTAATATTCTTATAAGGATATAATAATGACCCATTTGACTATTTTAACCAAGTAAAGTCATTTTGGACATATGAGCTGAATATCCTCAAAATGTCTCACATGAACTTAATTGATTAGATAATTGAATATGACTTGGGTAAAAGTGAAATAAAAGTACTAATAAAAATTAGAAGGATTTTTAAAAAATAAATAATTAAAATAATTATATTATTTCGAAAGATAGAGAGTGTGTGTGACAAATTAGACTTGAGGTAAGGGATTTCTCATCTTAATTCCCTTTCTTTGAGAATTATGTTATTTTCACCACAAGTTTTACTTTTGTGGTGTATATATTGGATTATGGATTTATTTTATCATTAATTTATGAAATTAAAGTGTTTAAAAATCTATTCCATGTTTTTTACCTCAATTTTTCATTGACTCAAAAGTCATAACTTAGTAAGTGATTTTCTTTTAAAACACTATTCAAAATATTTTAAACTCTTTATCATCCAATGGAGAGTTATACAATAGTGTGTTCTTCATCATTGAAGTTGGATTTCCCATTTGAAACACCAAATATTATTATAGGGTACCAAAAGGAAATGATGAATATAAGATCCCCTAGAACAAGAAGTCCACAAGTGAAAAGTGGAAGATGTACTAGATATCATACTAAAGCAAAGGTGTTTTCAAAATCTAAGGCTTATCATAAGTTGAATGGACAAAGGTCTGTGGACAATGCCAAAAAAATCAGTTTTAATTTTTAGTATCCTCTTGTATAATTCCCTTAAGTTGCAAGACTGGGAAAAGACAAATTTCATTTCGAATGAATTCAAAAATAAATCAGTTTCTATGGTGGTAATTCGAGAGCTGAAATATGACACGTCTAGAATTAATGAGTTTGCGTAGAGATTTAAATTACACAGATTATTGCATGGAATTCCCATAAACTCCCATATATGGCTACTCAAGAAATTCTAAATCACTTTAGATCTTTTCAATTATTTATATCAGTTCTTGTTAACAAAAATTTAAATTAGGGTTCAAAGTCAATTTTTATCATTTTTCTACACTAAATGTGACAGGAATGTGATTGAGTATTTATGGTGGGATCTTGACACCTTCAAACCAAAATACACCCCATGGTTAGTGGGTGGTGAATTCAACATAGTGGATAACCTAGAAAAGAATCAAGGTGGTGGAACCTTCACAAGGGGATCCCGTTATGATTTTGTTTCTTTCATGTCTAGAAATAGTTTAATTGATACTGGTTTTAAGGGGGATAGATTCACTTAGTGGAATAATAAATATGGAGTTCACTGAGTCTGATTTTATCTTTATCAGTGTCTATTGAACATGGTATCCATTTCTGTATCCCCAAATATAAAGGTCACTCACCTGAGCCACAAATTATCTGATCACTCACCGCTATGAATCTACATAAATTTAGGAACAAATAGAGATGATTTTTTTAAGTTCTCTCAATTGTGGGTAAAGGATATATTTTTATTTGATGTGGTGAATGATTCTTGGTTTCACCAATTTCAAGGGGACCCATGGAAATATCTACACAATAAACTTAGGCTGCACAGAGGTAAATTACACTCTTGGAAAATAAATACTCCACATCATGATTAGGAATTGGGGTAAATCAATAAAGAAATTGACCAGATGGAGACAATATTAGAGAATGAGTGGAATTAGACTCACTTTGACGAGTTAAGGAACAAGAAAAATGATCTTTAATACATACTGCTAAGGCAGGAATAACTAGGTTGACAAGCTTCAAGGTTTAAATGGATCTGAGAAAGATACCACAACAATTTATTCTTCCATGAATGAATTAAAGAAAAATTCTAGAGCCATTGCCCCAATATCCTATTAGAGGATGGGTCTTACTCTAATGATCATGATGTCGTTGGTTCCTTGGTGGTCCATCAATTTGAATCCCTTTTAATGTGGATAAATCCTAATATTAAAAGAGGTTACCAGAGAGGCACTGTAGATCACTTTGATAGTGTCCCTCTCAGGGTGATAGAGGAAGACTATGGGTGTTTTATAAAGATTCTAGTTGAGAATGATCTGTGTGAGGCAGTATGGACTCTTTATTTAGACAGTGCCTCAGACTTTGATGGATTTCAAGGATCATTTTAGAGGATTTCTTAGGATATTTTTAGGGGGGCTTGTGTAGGTAGTGAAATGTTTCTTTCTAGAGGATAACCTAAAGTGGATAGCATGCACCTAAAAGGTTTCCATGGTCTTAAAGGTAAAAACTCTTCCATCCATAAACCAGTATCAACCAATTTTTTTGTGTATCATTCCATATAAGGTGATATAATGAATAATAAATAGTAAAATTTCTCCATTCCTACCAAATTGGACAGCTCCTGAGCAACATGGTTTTATTAAAGGTCAGTCCATACAAGGACCGGTTGATGTGGTGCAAGAAATGATTAGCGATATCAATCTGAAAACATTTGGGAGAAATATAGCCATTAAGTTTTAAATTAGAAAATATTTTGATAGGGTGGAATTAAACATCATCTTAAAAGTTATAACCTATAAGGGGTTCTCAACAAGGGTGATTGAACTCTTATTTTGATTCTTCAACTCATCCTAACTCCCAATATCTTTCATAGGAAAACAATTCAGATTCTTTAAAAATATTTGAGGACTAAGGATAGGGGACCCCTTATCCCCCTCCCTATTTATTCTATCATAGGATGATTTAAGTTAGTTGATTATCCGAAAAGTATGTTCAGGAAAATTTACACTATACTGCAATAAGCATACAAACATTGGTATATCTAATATGATATTTTTTGAGGACACCCTCTTGTTTATTAACATTAATAGAATATCAGTTAAATAGATCAACTAAGTGTTAGAGTAATATCATTTTTGGAGTGGGAAAGTGATCAACAGAGAGAAGAGTCTTTCTTACATAGAAAGAAAAGTCACTATAAGAAGAATAAGAGCTATGGAGGGTAGGCTGAACATGAAAAGAGGATCCTTCCTGATGGAAGATTTGGGTTCTCTGTTCGGACCAACTACCCCACATATACATAATTTTTATAATATCATCAGTAAGATTACTATGTTTATTGAAAATTATAATAAATGGTTCTTATCATTCAGAGGACGGATCACACTTATTAATAATTTGTTTCCCTCTATTCTAATGAATATACTTTCCACTCTAAAGGTTCTGAAGATATTGATTCATAATATAAAGTAATTGATGGTATCCTTTATATGGGATGGTCAAATAGAAGGAAAAATCCAATGGACTTCATGGAAGAGACTTTCCAAACCCACTTTCAAGGGTTGTATCAACCTTAGAAGTTTTTTAGGCACTATAGAGGAGATTCACACAAAGTTTTCATGCGAAGCTTTAGAGGGGAGATGTTTATGGGTAAATCTCATACAATGGGAAATATGGGGGGATAGAAATTCATATAGATTAGGGAATTATATCATTTTAGAAACATATAAGACTTATATTAAGATTTTATAGTATCATCCTCGATGGATCCTAGGAAAAGGAGACATCAACTTCTGGAAAGAAGATTGGGGGGAGGGATACTATTGTTCACAGGACTCCCTACACTAAACATTTCTTTTAGGGAATAATATGACCATCTGAGGTTTTTATAAGAAATTCTCAATGAGAAAAAATGTGATTTGTTCGACAAAATTGTTCTAAATAATGACATAGATAAATGTGTTTTCACTAGCTCAACATCGAGAGTCTTCTTAATAAAATACTTTAATAGTCTGACAATGGACCCTAATAATAGATATGCATGGGGCCATATTTTATAGTTTAAGGAGATTCCTATAATGTTTATATTCTTAATATGGTTTATTTGGAACAAAGATCTACCTTTATAGGAAAATATACAACAGATGGGTATTGATTTGGCTTCAAAATGTCGATGTTGTAGAAATACTATATCATAATTAATCAACCATGTGTTATTTGAAAGTGATTGGGCCAATATGGTGTTGGAAAATTTTGGAGGTTTTTCATGGCGGTCTTTACAATAGACTTCACTTGATTCTTTCCTTGTCATATAGTTCCAGGGTGCAGGTGATAAAGTCCCAAAAAGAACAACGAGAGTAGTGATTCTTATTGCAGGTTGTTGGTGAATTTGGGAGTAAAGGAATGATTCTAGACAAAATAACTCAAAAACATCCCAAATAGGTATTATTATCAAAAAAGAAATTTTATTCTTGATCTGACCAGGTTATGAAAGGAATGTGAAAAATACTCCTCTATAAGGCCTCTCTTAGCACCATACTCTTTATCCAAATCAACCTTTGTACCTGCTATGGGGAGTTATATCTACTGGTTACCAAATCTTTAGGGCCTAAATCTAAACATATATGGGTCTTTACTTTTGGTCAACATGAGAGGTGGAGGGGGGTCAGGGACAAGAATAGTTTGTCCATTGTGAAATTCTCATCCTTCTTTGGATGAGCCAATTCCCTTCAAGATGAGGAACTGGCAATGGCCATGGGTCTAAGGATGTATAATCAGAGGAGTAGCAGTTGATACTAACTCTTTGATCATTTATAATGCACTGATAGGAAATGATAGTATACCCTGGGCCATTGTGTACACTATCAGAAGGTTCAAGAATCTTACTGTAAATCGCATAAAGATTTCACACGCAAAAAGGGAAGGTAACATGGTGGTATACTTATAGGCATCCAAGGAGGATCTGCATGAAGGGGCCTCATTTTTTGGATACTCTTGGGTTTTTTCTTGCTGAGGGGATAAAATTTGTTCAAGTATATTCCCTAGGTCTCCATTTCTTTAGGCCTCCATGATATTTTCTATTGTGGTTACTTTTTTAGTATGTTGATTTATGATTTTTAATAAAAATAAAAATTTTATTGTAATTCCTTTCCCATTGTAATAATTATTATTTTATATTAATATTAATTTAAAATTTTACATGGTTATTTTCAAAGAAAATATATTTCTCAATATTATTTGGAATTTATAATTTTATAAAGGTTTTCTAAGGAATCAGAAATTTTTATTATCTTTTTGAGATAACTTAAAGTGTTTTTATTATGGGTTAAAAAGTGTTTTTCAAGGGATTTATGATCAAAAAAAATCATAATTTTTTTTTGTTAATGATATGGTACTTGAACATTATAGATTATAATGGGTGAGCCTAATACAACTTATATGATGGGTGATCCTGATACAGCTTTCATGACAGGTGAGCTTGGTAGAACTCTCTAATGCATTGAGTAATGTTCCTTATATTAAAAGGAAATAAGGTGGTAATTAATTTTGGAGGTTTCTTCTATGGTTATAATTGGGATTCATTTATTTCTGACATGAGTGAACATAGTTTATGAATATGATGAATTAGATTTCTTATAAGGGTTTATATTTTCTTGTTATGGGGTTTAATTGTTTTATTTGAGAAAATAACTATTTTCCCCATGTGTATATGATTAATTATATAAGATAAAATATTAATGCGGGAATTGTACAAATTTAAAGATTTTTCATGTTTTTTACTAGAATAATGTATTTATTTTTTATATCCCTTACTATGATTTTTGTGCTCATACCATTTTTAAACGTTTTTACTGGGTTTACAGATGATTAGAAATAAAGAAGAAATAAAGTTGAAAGTCTGGAATATTTTCCAACAAAATAAAACATGTTTCATTTTCAAAGTTTTATATTTTATAAATAATGGATACTGAGTAGTTTTTTCCAATTTTTAATATGTGGATTTGTAATATTTTTATCATTATGTAATTATCTAAATCTCTAAACCTAAAAGGTCTTAGAAAATTAAATAAAGTGAATTATTTATTAAAAACTCAAGATTATGTAATTATCAAAGGTTTGGTTTTTATATCATACTTGGCTACCCACTTCTATCAAGAATCCTTCCTATCTGTTCAATTAAATCTTTCCTCTCTCCTAGCCGCCCACTTTTCTCAGGCCTCCTTTATATGATAAATTTCATTGAGGTCACCATCCTAGGTTCCCAATGTTCTATAATGGGGGGATATAGAACTATAACCTTAATTGGGATAATTTATGGGATATTTTCTTGGACCTTAAGACTGATCCATTCACTTCCTTTACTAACCTCTAGGAAAAATCAAGAGTGACACTGTGAATTATTTAAGCTTTGTCTAAAAATATTTGAGTTTTGATACCTATAACCCCAAACATGATCCTAGAGAATTTTTCATGAGTCAAGATCCTCCTCCTGGTTTTCCAAAACACCTTTTTTTGTGATACATATCTTGGATTTGTCATATAGTTTGAGTTGATATTATTCTCATGCTTTCTTTACACACCTATAAATGAGATACTTCTCTTTGATTCCTCACATTCCTTAAGTTGAGATTCTCCTCTTATTTTCCTTATATTCCTTGAGTAAATATACTCTTCTTGGTTTCCTCATATTCCTTGATTTGAGATCCCACTCTTGGATTCCTCATTATTCTTGAGTAGAGATACTCTAATTGGTTCCCAAAATCCTTTCAATTAACCTATATGTTAAGTTAAACTAAAAATATCCACTCATGGATAAGTTCAAAATCATCCATTGTTAGTTATACTTCTAATAATCCACTCCATGTGGATTTAAACTACTTAGAAGTGGTCTTAGATGTATAACCTTAAAATGAACCACATTGGTCCTTATCACATGACCTTACATAGTATAACATGTACTATTATGTGGAACTGAACTAAATGGTTTATAATTCTTCTTATAGGGACACATAAGAATTCATTTTCATAGGCCTGATCACAACTCCCCAACAATTGTCACCTCCTTTCATAGGAGTCAATTTTAACCCTGGATAGGAATGAATTCTAAATTTTCTTCTAATATTTCTATAAATTATAAAGTGATCAAATATTTGGATTATTTAATATGAATTATAATTATAATTTATGGTTCCCTCTTAAAATTATCTTGTAAGTCAATTAATTTCATTGGTAATATTTATAGGAAGTGTATTATGAGCATGAATTAAATGTACAAGAGAGTCCTAAACTATGAAATAAGTCCCCTTAAGGTATGATCTAACCTCCAATACGTTATTCTAAAAATAGGTTTCACCATCACAACCCCAGGTGATCAAGAGGATACCCTCCATTAGAATGTGGAAGTCTTGTTGTAGTTGGTGCCTTAGAACGAACTTTTATGAACTTTATGATTCCCAATATTCATATTTTTTTTATATTGATAAATTTATTATCAAATAATTATTTTTATTATACATGAAATAGTATGTAGTACAATTATAAGAATAGTTGTCGCACTAAAAGGTCACAACAGTTACCCGCTATGATGGGAACCCAGAAGTACCCGAATAGTACTATTAAATATTTACCTTCTATAACTGGATGAAATATTTTTAGGGATACAAATGACATAGGATATCAAGGGTGGATATTCAAAATTCATTAAGGAGCCTTCTCATGGTGTATTCCTGGGGTAATATCCATAGTATGTTATTATGAGAACAAGACCCGCCAGTAAAAAAATACACATTTATATGCGTCATTGTATGTTTCTACATATGGACACATGTATTTATCCTTAGAATTTAATATTATCATTAATGGATATTAGGATTCAGATACTTTAATGTATTGATAAAAACCCTGAGGAAATATGTTTGCGGTGTAGTGGGATATATTTGGTGTGTCATGTGAAATATTTAATTAATGAATAATGTGAGAAATTATTTTTCCCTTCTGATTTTCAATCAATGTTTATATCTTATGACCTTTTATAGAAGTAATCCAACCTAACTAATTCCATGGACATGGTGTGATGCAGGTATGTTCAATTCTAGAAAAATCAAATAAATAGACATCGAGCACATAGGTTGATAGAACTAGCATTCAACCTGCTTGATTAGAGATATAAATATAAATGGATATATTACATAGTAAGAATATGTATGAGGTTTTATGTTGTTGTGACATTAACCACTTACTCTATGGGTTTATTGGAATGTTTATAGATTCTAACCTTTGAATTTGGGTTGCTTCACCTAATTCTACTAACAGTACAAGTTCATCACACACTAAGTGTCTCTAGAACCTAAGTCAAATAATAATATTTTTTATTATTTAACATGTTAAATAAATATTATTCTCTCACATGGTTTAAAATTTATTCATGTTTTCTTGATAAAATATATTCCATCATTAGTTTTTTGTGAGAATATTTTTTGAGTGGAATATTTAATAAATATTTAATTATTATTTAGTAAATATAATATTTATTACTTTTTTGAAAAATAATATAGTGATATTTATTTATTAAATAAAAATTCATTATTCAATGGTTGATAAATAAGGAATAGTGGACCGAGTTTAGTGGTCTAATGAGAAATAAAATATGTTAAATATTATTTGGATAAATACTATCTAATTAAGTATCTAGTTCTCTACATGTCAGGAAATAATAATAATAATATTATTATTATAAACACTGGTTACCCTAATGATTAAGAAAATAATAAGGGTTCATGTTTAATTATTATTTTCTAACCCTAGAAATATTTAAACCCAATTATATTATTTCTGTATAGGTTGGTTCCCATTGGTATGGTTGTGCACAACAACATTTGGAGAGTTCTCTCAAATACCTACAGAGATCCTAATTCAAGAAAAATCATAAGAACAAAGTGTGATCTTCCTCTACCACAACTATTGATTCAAGAAGGATTAAATAAAATCCATATTAAAGTGATTCTTAGGGTGATAAAAGAAAAAAGACGCAAGTGTTAGCATATTATGTGCTATCACCTGAAGATTTATATGGAAATGTTTGGAGGTTCACGAAGATCGTGTGTATCACCAGTGGAGGGAATCTACACTTGATTCCTATAATACAATGATGATGTGATTTTGAGAACTTGTTAGATAACTAAATAAATAAATAATTCCTCACAAGGTGATTCCTTAATTAATTAAATTAATTTTCAATCATTATGTGATGATTTTTTTGGTTGTGGAGTTCTCTGGTCAATTAGTCTTTAGATCAATTCTATTGTTCACAACATTTATCAATGATGTACATCTCAGATTAAACATCTATTAAGATAAAATTTAAGTTGGGAATACTATATTTGGTGCTTCTGTTATAGTTAGAACCTTCAAGTGGTATCTAAGGGGTCAGATAATTATTTATAGTTATTTAAATATAATTGATTGATTTACACAATTATTATTAGTTTTCAATTATATTTTAATTAATATTTAATTCAAATCACAAGATTTAATATTCTTACTCTTTATTATCAAAAATATAATCATAATAGATTAATTTTTTGATCAAATAAAATTCATAAAACTCATCTATATGTGTTGAAGATTCTATCTAGATATCTCAATAGTACACACCGTGTATCCCATTAGTACATTCCTTGTACTTATGTTTAATAAACCATGATAATTCATGAATTAATTTAGAATTAATTCAATCCATGTGCATTTATTACATGTGATGTGTATTTAATTACAACACATGTTGAACATTCCATCCTGTAACATGGTTATCCAGACTACATGATGTGTAACATTCATACATGATGTGTAGTCTATTAGTTAAAGAGAGGTCATGTATTTTCTTACACGACCTACATGACTGGTGACTATGTAACTCGGAGACCACATGATGTGTAGCCCATATACACATAGTGTACTCCATTAATTTCCATGGAATGATTAGATGTAGAGTCCTTAGGCATGTTCCATATATAGATGGTGAGAACTATACATGACATGTAACTAGATTGTACACATCATATATATTACCAAACTATATAGAATTAAAAATTAATTTATTATACTACTTAAACATTATCAAAAAGTGTTCTTTATGTCATTTATTTGACTATGTACATTCCATGTGATGGGTTATATATATATATATATATATATATATATATATATATTAAATGTCAAATTAATTTCTTTATAATGTTCTGAACTGCATATCATGTAAAAGTAAAAATTTAGTATTTCCTCTGCATGCATTGAGACATAATATGCTACATACATAACATATGTTCGATGTGTCATTTAGTTGACTCATGCACACCAATAATTATGTGATAAGTCCTGTACGACACATGCTACATGAGTAAATAGTATACGAATATAATACAAATTGGGTAGTTTGGATGGGTACTCACCATGTTTCCATCAAGGTACATGTTTTTTAAATATTTAACTTTAGATAAATTTATTTAATTTGTTTAAATTTATGATGTATGAGAATCTCAATAATTTTCATATGATAATTAAGATAAATTGATTGATTAATTAAAAATGATAATTAATTAATTCAAACAAAATTTATCCTAAAGAATAATGATTAGAATTGAATGATAATTTAATTAAATGTATATGTCATTGAATGTATATGGATGATCATTATCATAGACTAGACCATTTTATGTTATTTTTACATTTAATTTATTATTAAATTAAATTAATAGCCTACACTTCATCCCTCCTCTCATTATGTAAGGGTTTAAGTTCCCATCGTTTACTTTATATAAATGACATAACTAATCCTTTGGTCCCCCTCAATTGAATGAAAGTAAAATCTTATGTAATAGATGGTGTTCCAAGGCTAGTGGAGGAATTTCACTTTTGGAGTTGAGGAAAAACAAATCCAATAAGTACATAGGTGGATAGGTTGACAACTACAACATAAACCAAGTCATAGTTCAAGATGTTTTGGCCTAGTTCGAAATTTAGTTTATCATCATATAGATAAACTAACCATTTATAAAATTTTATAATCATACCACTTTATTATTTTATTTCTATCAATTGACATGGTTAATTTCACTATGGTTGTTTTTTCATGATCACTTGAATTAATGAATTAACAAGTATGTAAGATAGAACTAAACTATATTGAATTATGTGAAAAATCTATATAATACATGGTTAATCAATGAAGTAAATCCACTTAATATTAACAAAAGATTAATGAATATAAAATTTTAAATTTTCACATAAAGATATAAATACTCTCACTTATATACATTAAGATGATATACCCTTCCCCAATATAATTTAAAATTAAATTGTAGTTCGAAGTGCTTGATCATCCCAAGTTATAGAACTTTAAATTATAGGGGAATTTTAACTTGAAGATTAAGACTGAATTAACTTAGTTCACATCAATGGTTTAATGTCCAAATAGGACCTGGTGAAAATAATAGGTAAAGATTTATGAAATCCAATTTAAGGATTTTAGGACCGGGGAGTCCACTCAAAAAATAAAGAAATTGTGAGTTAATGCAGTTAGAAATTTTAATTCCTACCTAAAATACTTCAAATAACTTTTTAAGAAAAATTTTAGGTTATGAGTATGGGAATATGAGTCCTTGACACTAGAATGTCCAAGTAACATGATGTCTTAAAGCCAATGGTGATAGAAATTGGGTTTCGATAAAATAGTTGGAGATTAATATATATAATAATTATTATATACTTTTATTTGATAATATACTAAAATTATTATCTTATTAATTATAGAAATGAAAATAAATATGAATTCAAACATATCACTATGATTCCTAATAGATAAGGATAACCTTTTCCCTGGTACCTATTTCAAAGAATGGAAAAGGTTCTTACACATTATCCTACACCATGAAAGGGAACTATATGTGATGAAAAACTCTATTCATTAATTCCTTAACTAAAATGATTGTAAGGAATAGTTTTCTAAATTATACAAATCTAGATGAGTCTAAAAATGTTCAATGTTTCATGCCATCATCCAAGACCAATGAGATTCTAAAGCAACATGGGTATATCAATGTGTATAACATGATATCTCACCTTCATGATCTCAATAAATATAAGTAGAGATATTCTAGATACGAGATATATAATTCATATTGAAAATTTAGAGAGTAAGTTCCACCTGGGACTCATGCAGTCAAGCTTATTAGCTACATTGAATTCTTAGATATCTTAGGCATTAAATTCCAAGATGAGTTGCACACATATCTCATTATTTAATTACTACCCAAGTCCTCATATAAATTTATTATTCATTATATAATGAGTAATAATGAAAAGAGTCTTTTCAAACTTCTTACCCTCACTCACCATTTTGAGAAAGAAATAAGGTGTGAAAAATACATGGTCATTATAGTTAATAAGAAAAGGAAAAATAAGGGAAAATGGATCAAGGATCATAATATGTCTAAAGTTCTTGAGAATCATTGTTCCAAGAAGGGAGAGATCCAAAGGAAAGAAAAAGAAAAGGAATCAGTGTGTTTTTCATGTGGAAAGAAAGGGAACTATATGAGGAACTGCACCTAGAAGAAATGATATTTTGAAGGTGAATTTTCTGTTGAGTGAAATCTTTATATATTTTCATATTGGGTATTAGATAAAGATTTTTATGCTCACATATATATAAAACTATATGAAATAAGTAGATTCTAACATATTTCCATAGGAGAGGTGTATTTAGTAGCTTCCAATGGTGTAAGGATGGTTTCTATAGCCATTAGAGACTACCAAATTTTGATTCTAACATGAAATATCTTGGTTTTAAAAGATTTTTATCATCCACCTAATGTTTCTAAAAAAATATTTTTTTTAGCCTTTCTATATATAGATGGTTTTAATTTCAATTAAAAAAATAAAAGAGGTTTCTTTTATAATAAATTTTTATATTATGGTACAGAAAATTTAAATAAGGGTATATATGTATTAATTTATGAAAACAAAGTATTGGAAATTGATAATGAATCATGTTCACAAGACTCATATAACACCATATGTAGCATCATAATCTTGGATATTTAAATTAGAAGCATATAAAAAGCTCTATCAAGATGTTTATTTAGTCTCTCTTGAGATAAAACCACTTGAAATATTTCATGATTATTTATAAGGAAGAATAAATAAACCACCATTTGGTGGACCATGTAAAATGGTCATATAGATTTTAGGATTGGTAAAACCTGATGTATGTAGACCATTTAAAAAAGAAACTAGTGGTGGCTACTTTTACATCATAATTTTTACAGATTACTTGTAAATATATGGATATGTATACTTGATCCGGTATAAGGATTCTTTATTTTAGAAATTCCAAGAATTAAATAATGATGTAGAGAATCAAATTAGAAATAAGATAAAGAAGCTTTGATCTAATTGAGGTGGTGAATATCTTAACTAAGAGTTTATCAATTTTATATGATAGTTTTTTATTCTTTCTCAAATGAATACACCTTATCAACTATAGTGCAATACTTTTAGTTAAAGGAGGAACTATACATTTCTAGGCATGGTAAGGTTGATGATGATTTATTCATATTTTTTATTATCTTTTTGGGGATATGCATTACAAATGTTGGAATACACATTAAACTGAGTACTAATTAAAGTGGAAAAAACCCCTTCAAGTTATATAATGGAGAGAAACCAATTTTTTCACATAAATTTGTGTGGGGTTGTGATGCATTTTTTAAGGATATATCAAGAAACAAACTATCACCCCATGGAACAAAACTGTATCTTTAAAAGGTATCCTATGGAAACAATAAGACACTAATTATACAAACCATTTTACAATAAAGTTTTTATTTCCAGAAAATTCATCATTATTGAGATGGAGAACATATTTATGTAGGATAGTTAGAGAAATATTTAATTATATGAAGTTTATTCTAAATATAAATAAGATTTGGTACATGAAAACATTTCATAGGTCTCCATAGAATAATTTTTTCCCAAAATATAAGCACTACATATGAGTTCCATATCATTAAGAAAACTAGATAGATATGGTTTTCTAGTAACTAAAGACGATTACTTAATATTGGTTGATAATAGTGATCATATATCCTACAAAGAAGTAATAGATAGGTTATAAGTTGAAATATAGAAAGAAACCATGAATTATGAAATTAATTCCATGTATTAGAACCATGTTTGGGTTTATGTTGATCTGTCAATTATTGTAGGTCTTCTTGGGTGAAAATGGGTATTCATGATAAAACTAGACATGAAAGGTAAATTAAGTACCTATAATGTAAGGTTAGTGGGTAAAGTGTTTAAAAAACATTAATAAATTGAATATTATGAAACCTTTTGTTTAGTTTAAATGCTTAAATATATCATATCTATATTTACTATAATGGTTTAACATGTCTATGAAATTTTTAAGATGGACATAAAAATAGATTTCATTACTAGGTTCATTTCGAAAGATGTGTATATGATACAACAAGAAGGGTTTGTCATTACATGTGATGAAAAAGGGATATAAAAGATATATAGATGCATTAATGGGTTGAGGCAAGATTCCAAGTCAAGGAACATTAAATTCAATAAATATATAAAACAATTCGGTTTTATTAATATTGAATGCGATCTACACATTTACAAGAATTTTAGTGGGAATGTGGTTGTCATCCTAGTAGTATATGTTGATTAAATATTAATTATTGTAAATAAAATACTATCTTTATAGTCTATTAAGGATTGGTTAAATAAATTGTTCTCTATGAAGGACATATGTAAGAAACCAGTTCTTATTCTTGAGGTATGGGTTTCTTCTTTTCCTTCTTCCTTAAGTGTTTTTTTAAAACAAGGGAAATGGGTAAAAATTCCAAATTTATGAGTACACGCCATGTACTTTTGTACACATTCCATGTACTTTGGCTGTGTGGCATGATAATACACGGCGTGTAGGCTTGTCGGTGATTAAGGGTGTAAAAACTAACTACACGTCGTGTACTTAGTAATACACACCATGTACTTAGTAATACATGTTGTGTAATCAGTCGACGGGTGAACAATAAGGCAGTGGGAGTAGCCACCAGTGGAACGATAGTGCACGCCATGTACTTAGTAATAAACATCGTGTAAGAAAGTCAGGAGATGAACTGTGAGGAAGTAGAGAGTATCCGCCAGTGGAAAAGTTTAAAAAAAAAAGTATACGCTGTGTACTTGAGAATTACATGTCGTGTAGTTATGTTTTGTTTGTTAAAAACATGCAGTAGCCTCCTCATTCAGAAGAGGAGGCATAGAACTCACCGGAGCTACGGAAGATGATTCCAAGGCTTGGAGGAGCTCCCAATCTCTCACTGAGACTCCAATTCTTTAGTTGTTGATCTCGTTTGAACCGCACGGGTAAGGTATTCACTCTCCTTGAGTATTTACTTCCAATTATTTCCCTATGGTAAGTTATTTAGGTTTGAACAAGTAATAATTTATCTCAGATCTAAGTCGTTCTTGGTTGTTTCAAGAGGCACCTTTCACGTATATTGATTAGTGGAGATCAAGGTTGGTGGTCTTGTGTTAATTCCAACTCTCGAGTTGTTTTTGTGAACCTTTGTGCTATGTGCCCATGTTTGGGGTGTCTTATGGCTGAGATTTTGACTATTGAGATACCTATAATTTCATAGGTAATATAATGAATATGTATAAACTACTCTTTGGGATCGTTTCTTTGATCTAGGGCCACCCCGATGGTGTGTTTCCCTTGTTTAGCTGTTTGGTCAGGATACCCATGGGTATACTGTGATTATAACATGTTTTGAGTTTTCTTGAGAGGAAACATATATAAATTGCTTAATTATTCTTTGGGATCAGCCTGAATACTTGTTTTTCTTTTGTTTAGCCTGAGGGAAAGGTTCTGTTTAGCCTGAGGGCCAGGTTCTATTTAACCAGAGGGAAAGGTATTGTTTAGCCTGAGGGAAATTTTTCTTATGATTGAGGGCATAGTTTGTTTAGCCTAAGGGTAAGGTTTTGTTCAGCCCGAGGGAAACGGTTCTTATGCCTGAGGGAAATATTCTTTATGCCTGAGGGTAGTCACCTGAGGGTTTTGTTTCTGTTTTCCTGGGGGTAAGGATATGGAAGTCTAAGGACAATGTTTACTTTGAATATTCATTGTGGTGATTTCTTACATTGTACCCACCAAGCTAAATATAAGGCTTGAAATTGTTAAATAATTATTAAAATGGAAATGTAACTAGTAGGAATAGATACTTTTGAGTACTTCCTAGTTTACTGTATCTCATTATTGCACACTGTTGTTTCACATTTTCACTGACAGTTAGGCACACACCTTTGGTGGTTTCCTACTAGGATTTATTTCACACACCCTATTTGGTTCATGTCTTGGGCCCAAACAGATTATATTACTACATGTGTTGATAAGGGAAATAGTCCCTACACAAGTACATAATAGTTTTAGAGGAGTAGGAGATCATATGACCGAGCTTAGGATTGCGATGCTACTACATTCCTGTTGCACTTATTTTGTTTTGTTTGGATATACTTTGTACTTTGTGATGTATTGTATCTGATTGTAGTGTATTCTATTTTGGATGCTTTCTTAGAATTAGAGACATGGTGCATCATCAAATATATTACTGTCTATTATCTTTTACTTTATTTTCGTTTTCCATTTCAGGTTTATATTGTTTACTGCTTTCACTTTTGTGTTTTTATATTTATTTTGATACACTACACTTTGACAAATGAGGTCATAGTTTCCCCACTATCAGTCATAGGCCCTCATTGATAGTAGGAAGCCTCTGGAGTTTGGGGAAATGTTCTTAAGGTCATGTGACCAACTGGGGTTGGGGCACCCATTGTGTGGCACCCAGATCCAGGATGTTACAAAGTGGTATCAGAGGGAACTGGGTACACAGGTGCTTCTGAGCATAGATTACAACCCCTATACCGATGGCCAGTCAGAGCGTACAATACAGGTGATAAATGACATGATGCGTGCATGCGTCCTGGAATTTGGGGGCTCTTGGGATAAGCACATACCCCTAGTCTAGTTTTCCTACAATAATAGTTTTCAAAAAACTATTGAGATGGCATCTTATGAGGCTTTATATGGTAGTCCATGCCGATCTACATTGTTCTGGTTAGAGGCAGGTGAGGCAGCTTTACTAGGACCACATCTCATGTATGAGACTTTAGAACTGGTCCAGTTGATTCAGAAGTGGATGGATACTGCACAGTCTCGTCAGAAATCTTATGCCGATCACCGCAGATGACCCTTGGATTTTGTGGTTGGGGATCAAATTTTATTGTGTGTTTCACCGAGGTTGGGACACAAGTGGATAAAGATACAAGGTAAAATTTCACTGAGGTATGTAGGTTCATTTGAGATTCTGGAGAGAGTCGGCCCGGTTGCCTATCGGTTGTAGTTACCACAGAGGGACCGGGCCATACATGATTTCTTCCATGTATCTCAGCTGTGTCGTTATCACTCAGACTCATCTCGAATTTTTCTGACTAAGGAGGTTGAACTTCAGGTTGATTCATCCTTTGAAGATAATCTGATTCATATTGTTGATAGGAGCATGAAGGTTCTCCAAGGCTGGTCAGTTCCTCTCGTACAGGTTCTATGGCAGCATGGCCGAGTATAGGACAAAACCTGGGAGTAGGAGATCGACATACATGCTCAGTGGGAAGAATTAGTCTTAGCTTTATCTTCACCACCCTTGTAAGGGAAATTTGGGGACGAATTGGTTTAAGGGGTAAAGTTTGTAAGAACCCGGTTCTTATTCATGTGGTATGTGTTTCTTCATTTCCTTCTTCATTAAGTGTTTTTTAAAACAAGGGAAATGGTGGGGAATCTGAAATTTATGGGTACAGGCCATGTACTTTTGTACACACATCGTGTACTTTGGCCGTGTGGGATGAGAATACAGGGCGTGTAGGCTTGTCGGCAATTAAGGGTGTAAAAACTAACCACACACCGCGTACTTAGTAATACATGCCGTGTAATCAGTCAGAAGGTGAATAGTAAGGAAGTGGGAGTAGCCGCCAACAGAATGATAGTACATGCCATGTACTTTGTAATACATGTCATGTAAGCAAGTCGGCAGATGAACAAGGAGGTGATGGAGAGTAGCTGCCAGTGGAACAATTTAAAAAAGGAAAATACACACCGTGTAATTGATAATTACATTCCATGTAGTTATTTTTTTCGTTAAAAAGAGGCAGTAGCCTCCTCATTCAGAAGAAGTGGTAGAGAAATCACTGGAGCTGCGGGAGAGGAGACTGCGGCTTGGAGGATCTCCCAATCTCTCACCGAGACTCCGATTCTTTCACTGTTGATCTCGTTTGAACTGCGCGGGTAAGGTCTTCCCTCTCCTTGATTCTATCCTTCCAATTATTTCCCTATGGGAAGTTATTTAGTTTTTAATGGGAAATCATTTATCTCAGATCTACTTCATTCTTGGTTGTTTCAGGAGGCGCCTTTCTCATATATCGATCAGAGGAGATCGATGTAGGTGGTCTTATGTTAATTTGAATTGTCGAGTTGTGTTTCTGCACCATTGTGACACGCGCCCATGTTCGGGGTGTCGTATGGACGAGATTTTGACAGTTGAGATAAATAGAATTTCATAGGTAATATAATTTTTTTAATAGGTGGTGCCTCAGAAAAAATATGAGACATAATTTATTTATAATAAAATTAACAAGGAAACTACATGAGTCTAAAGTATGGAATATATTACAATCTTTATCATAAAAGGGGAGAAGTTCAGCGGGTAGGTTGTCCATCCATGATAAAGCCCGATTGATTCCCTTGTTAGTAAGACCGTCAGAAACCATGTTCGCTTCACGAAAAGCATGATTGATAATGTGATTGGTCTCCAGAAGCAAAGCAAGGCATCTCATCCAACGGGTAGTCAAAGGCCATGCGAGATGAACCACTCCCTACCAAATAGCATGGATGATAGTGGTGAAGTCACTTTCAATCCAAACATTGCACCAGCCCTTTTTCCTAGTAAAATTAATGGCGTGAATCACCCCCATCATTTCAGCCTCTAAAGACGAGGCAGTGCCACAACTGCCAAAGAAGCATCCATGACACTATCTAAGATGGTCTCTAAAAATAGCTCTGTAACCTGAAGGACCATGGTTTCCTTTGGTGGCACCGTCAACGTTCACTTTGATCCATCCTGGAAGCGGAGATTTCCAGAAGACCCCAAAACTACGTCACGGTTGTTTGTATATCCCATCAATCTGAAGTCGACGCAGGATCATGAAGTCCCCAATGGAGTTATCACAGTGAGCTTTTTGGGCCATTGCAGAATCCTTAATAGAAATGAAGATACACGTTCGACCTGCATTGAGATAAAATGAGCAATTGTTGTGGATAATAACATTTCCATCATACCAGATCACATGAAAGAGTTCAGCAACAACACTTAGGAAGATATTTTTGATTTATTGAGAGGTATCAAGTGCCACAAACGTTTTAATTGAGTGCTAATAGTGTCATGGAGTAACCATCTACAGTAAAAAATGTCATAAATAAAATTCCAAAGGGCAGAAGTTGTAGCACAAGACAAAAATAGATGGTTAGTATCTTCCCTATGTTGGTGACAAAAGGGACACATAGAGAAAATTTTAACCCCAAAATATTGAAGACAAACCACAGTGTGAACATGATTGTGAGCAATGCACAAAACCAGAGTAAGTCTCTATGGTTTAATCCAGTGTTTATCAAAAGATTTAAACCTGAAAAAATTTGTTTTAGAGTTAGAAATATTGTGGCTATAAAAACTTTTGGAGTCAAGAATACCATTGTGGGCAGGGACCCAAATACGGAAATCTTCGAAGCTAGAAAAGGGGTAATTGTCAATGACATGGATGATGTTATCAGGGATATTAGAAGTACTAGATTGCATAACCTCCTTTATAGAGCAGTTCGTATTGTCCGGAAGAGAATTCGTAGACACCATTGAGATAAGGGGGGAACCGGTCTAATTATCCAGCCATAAATTCAAAGAAGAATTGGTACTAACCATCCATCTAGAGTTGGTCATAATATTGGTAAAGGATTTCCTGATGGAAGGCCAGATCGAAGAATTAATGAAATTCAAATTTCTTTTCATTATCTTCACAAGTAATATTTTTTGAGAAAATCAATGGAGTTAGAATTGCTATGAATCAGCCTCTAGGTGAGTCTACCTTGAAGGGCATAGTTAAATATTTTAATATTTTTTATGCCAATACCACCTTTCTCTAAAGGTTTGCAACAAGTGGCCCAAGTTATTGTCACAAGCCTCCTTTCAAGAGTAATACCGGTCCAAAAAATTCTTTATGTATACATTTATTTTTTTAGAAGACCAGCAGGCCATTTATACACCATCATTGAGTAGACCATTTTAGAGATAATGGTAGATTTCACCAGACAAATTTATCCAGCCATGGACATGGATTTTCCTTTATAGGAGGACAATTGCTTAACGACTTGATCAACAATGTTGGAAAAATGCATAGATTTAATTCTTCCCCAAAAGATAGGCATGCCAAGATAGGTGAAGGGGAAAGTTTCTTACTTTATGCCTAAATTGTTTATAATACTAATCTTTCTAGGAGAAGAGAAATTTTTTCCAAATAAGACATTAGATTTGGTCTTACTTATAGATTGACCAAAAACTTCTTCATAGTGAGATATATCATTTTTTAAAATTTTGAATATTTTTTTCTATCCCCTTGTAAGAATAAGATAATGTCCTCAGCATAAAGAAGGTGAGTATGGAAATTTATGTTCCTAGCAGCCTGAATATGTTTAATCTTATTTTGATCCACAAGAAGAGTGAGTAATCTTCTTAGTTAATCCTCTGCAATGGAAAAAAGAATTGCAGATAAAGTGTCACCCTATCTGACCCCCTTAGTGTATTTAAAGTATCCCTTCGGTGAACCATTGACAAGGATAGAGATGGATGATGATTTAAATAAGGAGTGTGTCATATTTATGAAGGCGTCATTGAAACCAAAAGCCTGAAAAACTTTGAAGATGAAACCCCAATCAATGGTGTCAAAGGGTTTTTTGACATCAAGCTTGATGGAAATATTACCTCCTCTAGAAGATTTGTTGAGGGTGTTGGTACATTTAGAGGAAAGACAAACGCAGTCTTGTATAGATCTACCCTTTATGAAACCAAATTGATTACAAGAAACAATTTTATTTCACAACATCAAAACTCTATTAGCAAGGATTTTGGTAATGACTTTTTAAATACTGTTAATAAGATCAATGGGCCGGAAGAGATGAATTTCTGAGGCGTTGTCCACTTTAGGTATTAAGGTGAGAAATTTAGAGTTAAGACCCTGAGGAAGGAAACCATTAGAAAAGGACTTGAAAATATTACAAACATCAGAGTGTACGGTTTCCCAGTATTGTTGGAAAAAGCCATTGTTAAAACCATCAATGCCTGGGGAACTATCAGGATTAAGGCTAAAGATGATGTCTTTGATTTCATGATCGAGAGGCACACTAAGAAAAAAGACATTGCCTTCCTCATTTAATAGAATCAGAATGATCCCAGGAAGAAAATCTTTATCGAAATTAGGGCCATTCAAGAGATTATCAAAGTAGGAGACCAAGTGATTGGTAATGCCCTCCTCAGAGTTAATGAGGGTATCATCAAATCTAAGTAGTGAAAGAGGCCTACAAACTTTCCTGATTCTTTGGAGAGAATTGTAGAACTTAGTGTTTATATCATCATCAGATAACCATTTTTTTTTAAAATTATGTTTACGAATGTTGTCTTTAAGGGAGAGGAGAGAATTAAGATTTATGGAAGTATTTATTTCAAGATGGGGGTCCTGGGAGAAATCAGAGGCAGTGTTGGTGGTTTGTATTTGGTTAAGATCATTTTCATGGGTGGAGATGTCTGTGTCCATTTTTTATAATTAGTACTACACCATCCTTTGAGACATTGTTTGAGATGTTTTAATTTAATGATGCAAGAAAAAGCATCATTGTGTTGGTTCATAGAAACGCAACACTTGTTAATGATATTCACATAGTCCAGGTTTGCAGACAAAGTATTATTAAATCTAAAAGGGAAAAAAAGTTTAATCTTTTTTGAGAGTAGACTAACCAAAATGGGGTGTTGGTCTGAGTTTAGTTTGGGTAAGGTGATGCTAGAGATAGTGACCCAAAAATCCAGGGCAGATATGTTCGTGAAGGCCTTATACAACTTACTGGAAACAAACCTATTATAGTGTCTTCTATACCAAGTGAACTTGGAACCTATGAGATTGATCTCTATGAGGTCACAATATTCAATTGAGGTTCTAAATTCTCTAGAGGAGATGGTGGATTGGGATAGACCAAGTTTCTCACTGGAGGAAAGGATAACATTAAAGTCACCAATCACAAACCAAGGATCCAAAATGTTTCTAGCTAACCCAAAAAGATCATTCCATAGAGATATTCGGTCTTTATATATGTTTTTATCATAAAACATGGTACAAAAGATATGCATTCCATCTAGAGTGAAGTCACAAGTCAAAATTTGAGCAGAAATTTTGATGACACTATTGTTATGTAAGGAAACATGATAAAAAAACCCAAAGAAATTCTGTATCATTAACTTCCTTGAAAGAATCTGTATAATTATATCCATAAGTAAAAAGTTGTCTAAAGTTAAAATAAAAATTGACTTTTGTCTCAGCAATATCAAAAAGTATAGGATGATGAGTCAAAAGAAAAATTTTAAGGACATTAATAGTAGTAGGATTTATAATTCCTTGAAAATTCCAATATAATATATTCATTTAAACCTAGTTTTGAAGGAAGAACCTCCATTTTTCTTCTTTGCACCACTGGAGCCTTTCTTCCTTTTAGATATCCTAATCTTTTGGGTTGGGGCACTGTATTTTTTCCTTTCCTGCTTACTCATGGGGGAAACAAAAGATATGTTAGGAATACTTGCATTGATAATGTTGAGATCTTCATTAAATTCTAGAGATTCAAAAATAGTGTCAGAGCACATGGACGAAGCCTTTATATGCATAGGATCTGACTTTCCATTGGAGGAGGCCATAATAGACTGTTTTTGAGTGCCAGAATTTTCATCCAGAGGGTTATGTACATCCAGATCTTCAGTTTTCCCAGCAGCTTCAGTGGATTTTTATCATGTGTCGAAGCATTAACAGTAGATATCAAGTCAGCATGGCTCTTTCCAGCATCTGTAGGTGTAGCATTCAGAACATCTGCTGGGTGACTAATCCCCTTTCCATTGGAGGAGGCCATAATAGACTGGTTTTTAGTGCCACAATTTTCATCTAGAGGGATCTGTACATCCATTTATTCAGTTGGAAAAGCAGATTCACTGAATTGTTTATCATGTGTCGAAGCATTAGAAGCATATATAGAATCTGCATGGATCTTTCCTGCATCTGTAGGTGTAACATTCAGAACATAAGATGGTTGACCAGTCCCCTTGGAGTCTTCATAGAGGATCAGTTTCTATCCAGCGAGAGAAAGGTTTCCATCAATACATTCACTGGTAACCGCAAAACCTGATAAACCATACTCTTCAGTGTTGTGTATGTAATTGATCGCCCCACTTACAAAAGGATCCAATGGTGCTGTAATAGAAGGATAAGGCTGTGAGGTGATGTGGATAACATAATCATCTAGAATAGGCTCTGAAGGATTTTGGATAATGGGTACATCCACAGTTGTCTTCTTAGAAGACAGGTGACAAGTATCCAACATAGGATTTTCAAGTTTCTCTTGTATGGATAGATCCAATGAGGTCCCTTCCTCCTTATCAACAATTTGTGCCCAATTTTTTCCTGAAATCACTCCCAAGTGATTCACTTTTTTAACCCATACCTCTATTTTTTTCTTTGGTGGTTCATCTTTTTCCAGAGCATCATTTTTTTTCCTTCTTACCCTTTCTAACCTCTGTCCAGTCATCATTTTTTGGCTGGGATACCTGACCTTTCATGAACCAACAGGGAAAGGATCTGTTTAGAATTAGGACAATATTCTATTTATCTTGAGGTCCAAGTTCTGTTTAGCCTAAGGGAAATGTTTGGTTTAGATTGAGGGTAACATTTTTAATGCCTGAGGGCAGTGTTTGTTTAGCCTGAGGGAAATGTTTTGTTTAGCCTGAGGGATACAGTTCTTATGATTGCAGAAAATATTCATTTTTCCTGAGGGTGGTCACATGAGGTTTTTTTTCTCTTTGCCTGAGGGCAAGGATTTGCATATATGAGGACAATTTTTACTTTTAATATTCACTGTAGTGATTTCTTATGTTGTACCTACCAAGAAAAAAAACATGCTTGAAATTGTTAAATAATTATTAAAATGGAAATGTAACAAGTAGGAATAGATAATTTTGAGTACTTCCTAGTTTATTGCATTTCATTATTGCACACTGCTGTTGCACATTTTCACTAATAGTTGGGCATGGGCCTTTGGTGGTTGCTTACTGGGATTTATTTCTCACACCCTGTTTGGGTCATGTCTTGGTTCGAAACAGATTATATTTATGCAGGTGTCGATAAGGGAAAGAGTCCCTACATAGGTACATGATTGTTGCAGAGGAGTATGAGAGCATGGGATTGAGCTTAGTCTTGCGATGTTGCTGCATTCCTGTTTCACAGCTTTGGTTTTATTTGGCTGTACATTATACTTTGTGTTGTATTGTATTTGATTGCAGTGTGTCCTATTTTGGCTACTTTCTTAGAATTAGAGACATAGTGCATCATCATATATATGACTGTCTATTATATTTTACTTCAGTTCCATTTTCCATTTCAGGTTTATATTGTTTACTGCTTCCACTTTTGTGTTTTTATATTTATTTCACTATGCTACACTTTGACAAATGAGGGAATAGTTTCCCCACTATCAGTCCTAGGCCCTCACTGCTAGTCAGCAGCCTCTGGAATTTGGGGAAATACACTTGAGGCCATATGACCAACTGGGTTTGGGGCACCTATTGTGTGGCACCAAGATCTGGGATGTTACAATATATGTGAATTATCCCACATTCTAGGGATTATGATCATTCATGACAAATATATGAGTATGATTAGCCTAATTCAAGTTATATACATTGACCAAACACTAAAGATATTTCATATAGAATAATCCAATAGGGTATTGGTTCTAGTGTCACATGGTATAAATCTTTCCAAAAAAATGTATCCTTAAAAACAACAATAGAAAGCGAAAATGAGTAAGATCCCATAAGACTTGGCGATATTATCAATCATGAATCTCGTGTTATGTACTAGACTTGATGTTTCTTATGCATTGATAATGGTAGGTAGATATCAAGATGATCCAGGTGAACAATATTGGTCTACTATTAAGGATATCCTTAAGCATCTGAGAAGATCTATGGATATTTTCCTAGTGTATAGAGGAGATGAGGAGCTAGTCATTACGTGTTATACAGATGATAGTGTTCAAATATACTATAATGACATGAAGAAATAGTAATGATATGTATTCTATCTTGTTAGAGTATTTGTGATATAGAAGAGTTAAAAGAATTCATTTTCATTGATTCTACAATAGATTTTGGTTATATAGTGAATTCAAATATTTCCAAAGAATACATTTGGATAGGGAATTTTTTTTAAGAGTTTAATGTGGTACTTATCATTAAAAACCCCATCAAATTGTATTGTTACAATACTATAATGATGGATCTTTCAAAAAATCCATGATCACACCAATAGAAAAAACATATGCTCTAGAAATATGACCTCTTGAAGGATTTTTATTAGAGGGGTGAAGTTGTAGTAAAAAGAGATTCCATGAAAGAAAACCTGGTGGATCCATTGAATAAAGCATTATCTCATTAAAAGAATGAGTATCATGTGAGATATAGTGTACTGAAGGTTTTTAGTAGTTGTCTCTATTGTAGGTGGGAGTCTAATGGATTTGGTGATCTAGAACCAACTTATATGTACTTCATGATTACTTATGTATAGAGTTTTGAATATTAATAAACTATTTATCACATTATGATTTCTCTTATACATGATATAGTATGTAGTAATTTCCTATGATTATTTGTTGCACTGAAAGGTCATAATAGTTTCCACTGTGATGAAAACATAGAAGTTCCGCAATAGTATTCTTAAATATATATATTTTATAGATGGATAATTTTTTTTTGAGATACACCAGTGATATAGGATATCAACGGTGAAGACTCATAGGAATTTGTGACAGATTCTCATGGTTTAATCCCTTGGAAATATCTTGTGTAGGATATTATGAGAAAAAGACCCTCAAGTAGGAAATCCACATTTATATGTTTTATTAGATCTTTATAACTACATGTGTGTATATTGATCCTTATAATTTGAGATTATTTTTAATAGATATTATGACTCAAATACTTTTATGTATTTATTAAAACCATGACGGAATATGTTCATGAAAAAATAGGATGTATTGGGTGAGTCATAGGTAATATTTTATTAATGAATAATGCGAGAAGAGATTTTTCCCTTAAGTTCTATAATGGAAGTTGATATTTAAATTCCATTAATGGAAGTGATAAAAACATAATAAATCTATAGTCGTGGTGTTCTGTTGGTAAATTTAATTATAAAAATATCATTGAAAGAGACATTGAGCACATAGGTTAATGACTCCAATATAAAACCTTCTTGATTATAGATGTCATGATAAAATGATTATATTAAACAGTAAGAGTTAGTATGAAGTTTTATGTCATTATGACATTAAATTATTTCTTTATGGGGTGTCTTAGTGAATTACAAGATTCTAACATTGTACTCTGTACTACTTCTTCTAATTCCACTAAAAAAGAGGTTTTGTGGGTCACACAATAAGGGTATAAAAAACCTCAGTTAAATAATTATATTATTTATTATTTAACATGTTGAATAAATATTATTCCTACATGTGGTTTAATAATTATTCATGTTTTCTAAATCATATATATTTTTTCAATAGTAATTCAAGATAATATTTTGTTAATAGAATATTTAAAAAATAAATAATTATTATTTATTAAATATAATTATTATTTATTTATTAGTAAATGATCTAGTGATATTTATTTATTAAATAAATAGTCATTATTTAAGTCCTGAAAAATATTTTGGAGGAATGGAAGACCAAGGTAAATGTTCCAATGATAAATAATATATATTACATATTATATGAATTAAGAGTATTTAATTAGTTCTCTAGTTTTATTCATATTAAGATTTAATAATAAAAATATTATTATTATAGACACAGGGTTCAATAGGGATTAAGAAAATAATAAGGGTGTATGTGTAATCAAAATTTTCTAAACCTAGAACTATTTAAACTCGACTATATTATTTTTGTATAGGATGGTTTCCATTAGTTGGGTTATACACAACAACATCCTTAGAAATCTCTCAAAAACCTAGAGAGCTCCCTCTCTAAGAATGGTCTCAAGAACAAAGAGTGATCCTACTACACCACCACTCTTGATTATAGAGATAAAAAAATAAAATAATCCTTGAATCGATTCTTGGGGTGACCAAAGATTTGTGATGCAAACATTAGGAACTACCATTCTAGTACCTGAAGATTCCTACAATGAAGTTTGAAAACTTAGTCTCATGTGTGCATAGAGAAAAAGTTTCAAAAGGAAATTTTTGAAGATCTCAATGTAGATAGTCTAATTTTGGTAATTGATTACATTAATAAACATCTAAAGCTAATGGGATTTTTTTTTGAAATATTAGTTCAAAATCTTGTTAAATGTATTCTTTATAGGAATGTTTTATTGGAGTTTTTAAATCAATATGATTGAAAAAATACTCAAAATATTGTGATTAACTATCAATCCCAAGGTCAACAAGCATATTTGGACACTATTGAAGTTGAATTAAAGGATATTTCTCACTTAACATAATTTAATGAGTTTGATTATATTCTCCTTAAAGTTTATGAAGAATGAATACATTTTAAATTGAAAATAAAATATTTGAACCCATGTAACACATCGAGATTTTATGAGAATTATTCTTTTTAATTTCATTGATGTATTGTGTTGTATGCTACACCAAAATTAGCTTGTACTATACAAAACACTGTATTAGCTTGCAGTATACGCAACACTATTCTTGGCTCGTGTTATACACAATTTCAAGTTCGTTTTGTGGAAATTATTCTATGCAACGTTAAGTATGGATTCTATTTAATGTATAAATGAAATAAGTTTTGATTATGTTATATGAAACACCAAACAGAGCTTTCACTACACGCAGCTATGACTTGGATTACATTACACGCAATCAAGACTTTCTTTGGTAGCGTGTGTGGTACGCAATACTGAGTTTCACTAAACGAGATATTATTATAATATTATTATGAACTAGCCCTTATGAATAGTAATAACCACTTTTTGAAATTTTATAAATTTTATCTTTCAAAATGGACTTCATTTTTTCGGAATATCAAAATTAGCCTTGGGTGAATTTTTGGTATTTTTCTAAAAACATTCAATTTTTGATGAATAGTGAAAACACTAAGTTACTATTTAAAACCTGAATTTTTATTGAAATAATTATTTATTTTATTTAAATTTATTTTATGCAAAAAATAGATAAATAATACTTATATAAGTTCAATCTAATTCATTGGAGTCATTTTATAATAATTTTAGATATATAAAATTTTTATTGAACTTTTCACCGTCTTTTACCCACCTCCTAGGAGCATTTGCAATTGTACATGAAACTTAATTTTACCGCTTCTGTGAGTTGAATTTTGAAAATACGAGAGACACGACTAATATCAAGGAGTATAATGTGGTTCAATAAGATAAAAATAATTTTTGGTGAATAGTAACTTTTTACTTTTATTTACCACGATTAAAAGTAAATAGGGTAATTAAGAGAAAAATGATATTATTATTACCCTAACACATGTTCTAATTCTATTGGATAAGTTTAATTCGAACAAAAAAAACCTTATAAATAAAATATTACCCTTTATTTCCACTTGGATTAGATTAGGACACTTATTATTATTTTATTTAAAGAAGAGTTAAAAGAGTTAAAATCAAAGTTTAATAAGTAAAACATTTTTAATATAGGGTTATAAATAAGATAAATTCGACTATAAATATTCCTTATAAATATTGAAAGATTTCCTACATAATTGTTTTTTATTAATAATTTTTAGACATTAAATAATTTAATTTATTTATGACACAATGATGATGCAGTAATTACCTTATTAATGAAATATTAAAATAATTGATGTTATAAATAACCAAATAAATGTAATTTGAGACTTTTTATGAATTAAAATACTTTTCTAGGTTAATATGACATGTTAGAATTGATTTAATTAATTTCTTTATAACTTATCATGCTGTTATGATTTTCACAAAAATCAATTACCAAAGTGTCAAAATTAAAATAAAATAGTTTTTAAAAAAAATATTATATTATTAATTGTTATTATTTCCTAAAAATCTAAGGTTCATCCAAATGACTTAGATAAGGTTATATATATTAATAATGAACCACTTGGGGTTCTTTTGTCTTGTTATAGTAAGTTTATTAACCATACAATGTAAGAAAACAAGAAGACATGGTAAAAGTTAAATTATTTAACTTAGAGTTAAATCTAAACGATAAGGTTAAAATAGTAACCTAAACTTGTATAAAACCTATTTGTTGAAAGGATTTCTAACCATACCCACTTTATCTTATAAATAAATTAATTTGGAGCTATTATAAACCGAATATGTCTTTATTATAAAATAATATTTTAAGTTTTTCCTAAGGTGCCCCTCTTCTTCCTTATAAATGGGAACCTCCTCCCTCTTCTCTTTACACAATTTTGATCTTTCAATATCTGACCAAACCTGACCATTTACCTTCTCAACTTTCCTAGAAACATTATATAGGTTCCTTTCTCCTAAAAAAACCAACTCTAGTTCCTTAATAGGAATCTTAAAAGAGGTGCGTCGAAGAAGAGGTAATCTCTTCTACCGATTCTTTCAAGTTTTCTTTCTTCTTCAACTTGTTATTCTTTAGTTGTTTCATTATAAAGCAATGAAATAAGTATCACTAATATACTGATATGTTATTATAAATATTAAACAACCACATTCCACCTTCTATCCATTCTACAGAAAACGAAATCATCGCGCGTGCGTATGTACGGAATACCGTCTCCACGCCGTGGTGTAATCTGTGTTTCCACCACAAACTTACTTGGATGGGTATAATGGTGTAAAGAATAAATATATATATAGTTATTATAACATCATACTTATTCTGAGATATTTTATCATCCAATCCAATTCAATTCAATAATTATGGGAACGATATCATCGCTCATGCGTACGTATGGATTACCGTCTCCATGATGCGATGAGATTCATTATCCATGTTAACAATTCAAGAATGATTATAAATTATATATAATGAATAATATTAAATATATGACATGATAAATCTAATTTATTTATGTATATATATTCCATCTACTTACTTCCATTCAATTCAATAATTAAAGGAAAACATCGTTCATGCGTACGTACGGCCTACCATCTCCATGAACGGTGTATTTCATTTCATTTATCAATATTATATATATATATATACTGAATATATATGATATATACATAATTATTTACATTCTGGAAGCAAGTAAATAATTATATAAGTAATAATAATATCAATAACAACAAGTCCAAACACGTACGATAAATAAAAAGATTTTACCCAAAACGCTGCTTTAACATGGAATTTACAAAAGAAATGGTAATATAAAGTCATAAGTGAACCATATATGATATAATAACAATGAATATGATTCTTTAATAAGTCAATTACATTATTTAAATCATTATACAGGTGGTTTGGATATGTACGAAGCATATCAGACCTAAAGTAAGAGATAACTTTTCCAATCTCGTTTTTAACCGAGATTGTTTATTCGTAAGTATTTACTGGGGTTATATTATTCATCCATGCCCATAAAATGTTTTTCATGAAGTTTTTAATATTATTACATGTCTTTTTACCCCTATTTGACTTTTAATTTGTGTTATGGAATGAATATTTCTTTTTTTTACCATACGAGGAACTTTTTGACTTTTTCGACAAAAGTACGAGGAGAATGTTTTTTAAATTATACGGAATGAATGGATTTTTACGGTTTCATAAAGCAATATTTTCATGAAGCTTACTCTAAAATATTTAATTATTATTTTCAAAAAAATCCTTTTCTTTTAAAATTGGATGGTATTTTGTGAAAAGAAAATGATTTTGAAGAAGAAAGGATTTTTTCCTCAAGAATTCATTTTAAGTGTTTTGTCAAAACTATTTTCCATCTAAGATGAAATTATTTAGTATGATTATGTTTCAAGTATAATGTCTCTATGATTTACATGGTTTTCACTTTTCTTAAGATGAAATGATATCCATTTGTTTTATATGGACTATGTTATGATGGGATGATGTTTATGAAACCCATTTTATTCTTTGGGTTATGATGAATGATTTAAATTTATTTTGTGGAGACAGTAAGAATTATTTCATTATGAGATGGGTGGGACCTATATCTCCCTCAAATACATTGGGTAAAGATTTATATCTCATGATATAGACATGGCTGGAACAGTAATTTAATCTGATTCAGTGTTACAAGACTGAAACGAGGAGTGAACTCGATTCATAAAGGGACTTTGTCCACTAAGATGGTCTTGGTAGCAATGCCTTCTCTAATATGGAAATAATATCATGTGATTAATGGTTTTCCACAATTAAATGTTTTATTCCCATGATATTTTATCATGATTAATGTTCTTTTTTGACTTATTCCTTACGTACTGCCAAGATTTATTTCACCACTCAAGATTTTGATGTGTAAACTTTTTGTTCATATTTTGAAGAACAAATGTATATGGTTTGTTTTATTTTCTCTATGATTATCCTTACTGAGCATTTGAGCTCACCCTTTATATGTTTTCTTTTCCCCTGGATATAAATAAAGGTTTTAGGTAAGAAAACAAAAGGGGAAGATCTTTATGGGAGATGTTGAAGATCTTTCACCACGATTTGAAGATTATGTTCTGAGTTTCCAAAGACACTAAACTATTACAGTCCTTGTGTGTTTTTTTTATGTATTAAATATTCCTAAAAATTAATGTAATGTCCATGTACGTCAAGCTTTGGGTATCTACAGTTGGTATCAGAGGAAATGTTTAGTCAACCTTTGGAAACTAGGATGCGAGAACTTTAGTGAGATCCCTAGAGATATTTCTGAGGTATGTCTAGGGATGTCCCTAAGGTTTAGTGTAACTATAGGTTATAGTCCTAGAATTATTTTGACGATCATGAATAACCTAGGGTGCCATGGATTAAAGAATGTGTGATAAGTTATACATCCCGTAAGTGATTTTTATTATTATGTGGTTCCTTGTTATTTTAACGGTTTCTTACACCATGGTTTTTGGTTTTAGTCAATGGAGGGAACCAGAAGGAATTGGGTCAACATTGAATCCAATGGGAAAATTGGTGACTATGAGAAATGAAATTGCGTAATTCTAAGAAAGAAAGATTCTGTGATTATGCCGAATCAGTCATTACGATATATGATAAACAAGGTGAACTTTAGTGGTATTCCTAATTCATCAAATAAGAGGAAGATGGACTTGTATGCATATTCACATGGCGAGGATCATAGATAAAGGAATATTGATATTTCTAAATAAGGGAAGAAGAACCTTGATGAATACATCAAATGGAAGGGAAGATGTAATCTGTGTGGAGAGAAGGGTCATAGAGTGACAGACTGTTATGGAGTTCAATGTCTTATCAGTGGAGAACATGGGCATTACCCAACTCAATGCCCTGACCTAAGAGGTTACTTCTAAATCAAAGAAGGACTTATTCCATTACAATCATTTAAGAGGATGGATTAAAGTGTTTATGTATTGGTATTCAAGAATAATATTGTTGAGTTACTTTTATGGTATATTGGAATATCTATGTATTGGTCCATTGTGGTTTTCAATAATTCTATTGTACCAGTAACCATGAAAAGTGATTGAAATATTTTTGGAAAGCAGACGAAATGCGCATAATGAAGGGATAAGGAGAAAATAATATGTATGATAGTATTCATCAGCTCATGACTGATATAAGGGCAAAGTGATATCATGGTTTGAGTATATAGAAATTTTGGGATTTTGGTATGTAGAAAGAGTTAACTTTTGACAGCATTCATGTTTTCACTAAGGGTCAATGGGTATTCATTTTTTAAGAGAATACATGTTTAAGGTATTCACATGTTTGTAATTTGACCAACAGGATATATTGTATGATATATGGGGGATAAATGATGGTATTCACATGCTCGACATATGACATTTCCAGTAATTGTTTTCTTTATACTATGAGCTTGAACAGAAGTATTTTGGATAAGCCTAAATATTGGAATGTATTATGTTGGACATAAGTTAGTATTGTTTAATGCTAGAACTTTTTTCAATATTATTTATGGAATGTTATAATAATGTAGTTTTTGAAAAAGGACAACCTACCGGACGGGCGACAACCCGTCGCGTCGGACAAGGCTGTGGGAATCGAACCCACAACCAAAGTGCGACATGCCTTTATCGCCTACCACTGACCTACAAGAAGTCCCTGGTTAGTAGAAACTAGTTTTATTATATTAAAAAGTATGATATATGAAGTATAAGTCCATTTTAGGAACCATATATGATTAATCTCACTATAGATAGACTTATGTATTTTTGATAACTTTTTCTAACCTTTTGTTTGATACAGATGGGATGACCCATCATTCTATCACATGATCTGCTAACACTTCATGAATGATAAATTCAACTTCATTTCTTTAAGAGATGAAGTGGAAATTGTCCAAGGAATAACCAACGGTGAGATTGTACCAAAATCAAGAAAGTATTTCTTCTAATTCCAATTTTTTCAACTTTTGGGAAATGATCTTAAAAACCAAAAATGTTGTCCTAGTTCCCTTATATCTGATGAATTAGATGGTACCTTAGATCGTCACAAATTTATGGCTTTGTTATTGTTAGATTTTTCATAGCCATGTCCTCTACCACTCTTCATCAGAAGTTGATGGTTATATTTATCTTCCATAACCATATTTTCACCTATGTTTTCTTATGTGGAAACCCAGTGCTGAGTTACTTTGGGTGACTGTTATGATTCTAAATTCCCTTTTTAAAACGAAGTTTTAGTATTCCTTTTTATGATGTGGGTTTCTATGAAAGAAACCTTCAATTAGCAAACCATTTATAACCCTGACGAATTTCAAGGGCGAAATTCATTTTAAGGGGGGTAGAATGTAACACCCCGAGATTTTATGAGAATTATTCTTTTTAATTTCATTGATGTCTTGTGTTGTATGTTACACCAAAATTATCTTGTTCTATACGCAACACCGTATTAGCTTGCAGTATACGCAATACTATACTTGGCTCGTGTTACACACAATTTCAAGTTCGTTTTGTGGAAATTATTCTATGCAACATTAAGTATAGATTTTGTTTAATGTATAAATTAAATAAGTTTTGATTATGTTATACACAACACCAAACAGAGCTTTCACTACACACAACTCTGACTTGGCTTGCATCACACGCAATAAATACTTTCTTCGATAGCGTGTGTAGTACGCAATACCGAGTTTCACTAAATGAGATATTATTATAATATTATAATGAACTAGACCTTATGAATAGTAATACCCACTTTTTGAAATTTTATAAATTTCATCTTTCAAAATGGAATTCATTTTTTCGGAATATCAAAATTAGCCAAGAGTGAATTTTTGGTATTTTTTTGAAAACTTTCAATTTTTGATGAATAGTGAAAACACTAGGTCACTATTTAAAACATGAATTTTTATTTAAGTAATTATTTATATTATTTAAATTTATTTTATGTCAAAAATTGATACATAATAGTTATATAAGTTCAATTTAATTCATTGGAGTCATTTTATAATAATTTTAGATATATCAAATTTTTATTAAAATTTTCATCGTCTTTTACCCACCTCCTATGAGCATTTGCAAATGTATATAAAACTTAATTTTACCTCTTATGTGAGTTGAACATCAAAAATCAAAGAGACAAGGTTAATATCAAGGAGTAAAATTTGGTTCAATAAGATAAAAATAATTTTTGGTGAATAATAACTTTTTTACTTTTATTTACCACGGTTAAAAGTAAATAGGGTAATTAAGTGTAAAAATGATATTATTATTACCCTAAGACATGTCCTAATTCTATTGGATAAGTGTAATTTGACCAAAAACAACCATAGAAATAAAATATTACCCTTTAGGTCCGCTTGGATTAGATTAGGACACTTATTATTATTTTATTTAAAGAAGAGTTAAAAGAGATGAAATCAAAGTTTAATAACTAAAACATTTTTAATATAAGGTTATACATAAGGTAAATTTGACTATAAATATTATTTAGAAAGATAAATATATTTCCTACATAATTTTATTTTATTTATAATTTTTAGACATTAAATAATTTAATTTATTTTTGACACAATGATGATGTAGTAATCACCTTATTAATGAAATATTAACATAATTGATGTTATAAATACCCAAATAAATTTAATTTGAGACTTTTTATGAATTCAAATAATTTTCTATGTTAATATGACATGTTAGTATTGATTTAATTAATTTTTTTGAACTTATTATGCTGTTATTATTTTCACACAAATCAATTACCAAATAGTGTCAAAATTGACATAAAATAGTTTTTAAAACAAATATTATATTATTAATTGTTATTATATTCCTAAAAATCTAATATTAGGAAAAATGACTTATCTAAGGTTATATATATTAATAATAAACCACTTGGGGTTCTTTTGGCTTGTTATAGTAAGTTTATTAACCATATAGTTTATGAAAACAAGAAGACGTGGTAAAAGTTAAATTATATAACTTAGAGTTAAATCTAAATGATAAGTTTAAAATATAAACCTAAACCTGTATAAAACCTATTTTTTGAGAGGATTTAGACCCATAACCACTTTTTTTAAATAAATCAATTTTGTGCCATTATAAACCGAATATGTATTTATTATAAAATAATATTTCAAGTTTTTTCTAAGGTGCCCCTCTCCTTCCTTATAAAAGGGAACCTCCTACCTCTTCTCTTTACACAATTTTGAGATTTCAAGATATGCCAACACCTGACCATTTCCCTTCTTAACTTCCCTATAAACATTATCGAGGTTATTTTCTCCTCAAAAGACTAACTCTAGTTCCTTAAGAGGAAGCTTAAAAGAGGTGCATTGAAGAAGAGGTAATCTCTTCTACCAATTCATTCAAGTTTTCTTTCTTCTTAAACTTCTTCGTATTTAGTTGTTTCATTATAAAGTAATTACATAAGTATCACTAATATACTGATATTTTATTATAAATATAAAACAACCCCATTTTACCTTCTATCCATCCTACGGAAAATGAAATCACCGCACGTGCGTACGTACAGAATACCGTCTCCACGCCGTGGTGTAATCTTTTTTTCCACCACCACCTTAATTGGATTGGTATAATGGTGTAAAGAATATATATCTATATAGTTATTATAACATCATACTGATTCTGAGATATTATATCATCCACCCCAATTCAATTCAATAATTATGGGAACGATATCATCGGTCGTGGGTATGTACGGATTACCGTCTCCACGACGTGATGAGATTCATTCTCCAGGTTAACCATTCAAGAATTATTATAAAGTATATATAATTAATAATAATGAAATATATGACATGATAAAGCTACTGGATTTATGTATATATATATTTCATCTACTTACTTCCATTCAAGTCAATAAGGAAAGGAAAATATCGTTCATGCGTACGTACGACCTACCGTCTCCATGAACGGTGTATTTAATTTCATTTATCTATATATTATATATATATATACTAAATATATATGATATATACATAATTATTTACATTTTGTAAGTAATTAAATCATGATATAAGTAATAATAATTTCAAGAACAAAATGTCCAAACACGTACGATAAATAAAATGATTTTACCCAAAACGCTGCTTTAACATGGAATTTACAAAAGAATGGGTAATATAAAGTCATAAGTGAACCATATGTGATATAATAAAGATGAATATGATTCTGTAATAAGTAAATGAAATTATTTAAATCATTATATAGGAGTTTCGGATACGTACGAAGCATATCAGACCCAAGGTAAGGGATAACTTTTCCAATCTCGTTTTTATCTGAGATTGTTTATTCGTAAGTATTTACTAGGGTCATATTATTCATTCATGCCCATAAAATATTTTTCATAAAGTGTTTAATATTATTCCATGTATTCTTTACCCTTATTTTACTTTTAATTTGTGTTATGGAATGAATATTTCTTTTGTTTACAATACGAGGAACTTTTTGACTTTTTCAAAAAAAGTACGAGGAGAATGTTTTTTTAACTTATACGGCATGAACAGGTTTTTACAGTTTCATAAAGCCTTATTTTCATGAATATTACACTACAATATTTCATGATTATTTTCAAAAAAATCCCTTTCTTCAAATATTGGATGGAATTTTGTGAAAATAAAATGATTTTGAAGAAGAAAGAATATTTTCTTCAAGAATTCGTTTCAAGTGTTTTGTCAAAACTATTTTCCATATAAGATGAAATTATTTAGTATGATTATGTTTAAAGTATAATGTATCTATTATTTAAATGGTTTTAACTTTTATTATGATGAAATGATATCCATTTGTTTTATATGGATTACGTTATGATGGGATGAGGTTAATGAAACCCATTTTATTCATTGGGTTATGATGAATAATTTATGTTTATTTTGTGGCACAAGTAAGAATGATTTCATTATGAGATGGTTGGGACCTATATATCCCTCCAATTAATTAGTTAAAGATTTTTATCTCATGATATAGACATGGATGGAACATTAAGTTAATCCGGTTCAGTGTTACCGGACTGAAACGAGGAGTGAACTCGATTCAGAAAGGGACATTGTCCACTAAGATGGTCTTGGTAGCAATGCCTTGGCTACTGTGGAAATCATATCATGTGTTTAATGGTTTTCCATAATTAAATGTTTTATTCCCATGCTATTTTATCATGATTAATGTTCCTTTATGACTTATTCCTTACATACTGCCAATATTTATTTCACAACTCAGGATTTTGATGTGTAAACTTTATGTTCATGTTTAGAAGTTCAAATGTATATGGTTTGTTTTATTTTCTCCATGATTAACCTTAATAAGAATTTGAGATCACCCTTTATATGTTTTATTTTCCCTAGTATGTAAAGAAAAGGTTTTAGGTAAGAAAAAAAGGGGAAGATCTTTATGGGTGATATTGAAGATCTTTCACAACGATTTGAAGATTATGTACCGAGTTTCCAAAGACACTAAACTATTACAGTCCTTGGGTGTTTGTTTTTGTTATGTATTAATTATTTAGAAAATGTAATGTAAAGTACATTTACATAAATATTTGGGTCTCTAAAACCCATTAGTTATAGAATTTTTTATATTTAAAGATGAGATTAATATCTTTGATTTCTTCTAAAATACCAACACAATCTTTATTGATGAATTGGAAAAAAATTTAGATGACCTTGAATTATAAGTTGATAAAAACATGGAATGGGATTTATAATTGGCTTCAAATGATTGGAAAACTTTTGAAACTATACATGAATAATTTTTCCTTGAAATGTATATTATTAAATTATCATATTTCATACCTATTTCTCTGGGTTTTGAAGGGATGTTTTTTATAGAAAGTCTATAAGGATAAGTAAACATAATTTAAAACAACCTTTATTGGGATATCAACTCGAGGAAATAAAAAATGGGTCAATTTCTACTTATTTACAGAATACAAAAACAACCTATTAAAAACATTCGAAGGTTGTTTTCCAGGATATTTTTTAACATTGAAGGGATTTTATTATTTTTCTAAAATTTCAAATCCCAGATAACTAGTTATTCATTTAAAATAAATTTGACAATAAAGATGTGATGGTTATTAATTATGAAAACATATCCTCAATCATACTTTCATTAGATTTTGAGGTAAATTAGGTTGGAGACTTTAAAATTATCACTACATGGGAGACAACCCTTGATTTTATTTCTTTTAATAAAATAATTTATTTTTTATAAAAAAATCATCTTGTCTTGATTTTTAAAATATAAAATAAAACTATATAAACTTATTTTTGAGTTGTATGAGTTTTTAATTGGTACAATATTGAGTATATGGAGTGACACCCATCATTCCCATAGTCCACTACAATAAACATCTTTATATTGGATCTTTATGGACACTTCTTTTTCACTTTAGACCTGATTTTATATTTATTGAACTAAAATGATTATATCTAATATTGATTTTTTTTTCTTTTATAAAACCATAAATTAAGTAATTGGGTTGAGTAGAATTCACTAAGATGAGGTTACATGGACCATCTAATAATAAAAAACAACAACATTTCATTTCAAGGGATTTTTCTATTCAATTTATTTCTATTTATTATTTTAAGAGTTTTATGTGCATACGTATTGATTTTTCTTTGAAAATAATTTTACATGTTTAATATGTGTTTGATAATTCAAGTTGTTAGCTTATGAATTTTTGTTGGAATACTATGGTTACTTATAATGATATCACTGAAATTTTTTTAGTATGTCAAGAACTACTTGGTGTCAGGTTTACTAATAATTAATATTGATTTTATTACTTATTTTTTAAATCTAGTTTTTGGAAAATTTAAAATATAATTTGATATCATCATGATTCATTTAAAACATGTTTTTTGCAAGAAATATAGATAAATTTCATAGTGATATACATGTTCATCACAATATCTCTTATTGCACACTTTAAAATCATGTTTTTATGATGAATTGTCTTTAATGAAAATAATCATAGCCTATAATATTGACAAGAAACTCTTTTCCACATTATTAATTGATTTTCAATCAATTTAGTGTAATAATATTTTTTATTGCATTCTATTTTTATATTCATTTATTGGAAAATAGGTATATAATTTTATAGATCATTGGTTAGGCATCATTACAATGACCATGAATATTTATCCATGAACTTAATTCTATTTTTTCTCCATTTTTCTCATTATCTAAAAATAAAATATCCCTATAATTATCTAACAATAGAGAAACCTTTCAAATACTAAACATGTTGTTTTTCTTTTACATATCTTTTTGGAGACTAATGCTTTCTTCAAATTTTTAAAAGAATTCATGATATCAACCTAGAATGTCAGAAATGGTGAAATATAGGGAGATGTCACTTGTTATTAGCTGTTGTCCACATACTCTTAGAATATTTTTTTAGACATCATTAAATAATTTATTTAATAATATACAAATCATAACTTTACCATAGCTATCATGGGAGATTAATTTCCTTAAAATAATTCCAATAATCTTTCTTAATTGAACTAATTAGATATTAAAATTTTATATTATATAGTTAAAACTATTTTATTTATATATATTTTATGTGAAAAATTATATTGATGGTTAAATCAAGAGGAAAAATCAATTTTGAAATCAATGACAATAAGGAAGTGTTCTTGATGTAAGCAACCAGGTTGTATATTTGAAGAAAAAAGGTGATGATTTTATTAACCCAATTAGGAGGTCAAAGATTCATTTATTATGGGATTGTATCTTTTAATTATTAAATTATATTTCTGAATTTTATTTTGATGTAAATTATTTAGAATGGATTCTAACTATTATTTATGTCTTTTTACTAAAAAAGTTCTTATATTGAAGTTCTAATGTGCATGTTATTTTTCGATTATTTTTAAATATGATGTTGAGATTAAAATTGAAAATGTACACTGTAACACCCCAACCCCAATTCCCCAGAGTCGGTGAATTATTACATAACATTGGCATGATCACAAGGGATCAAAATCACAAACGACTGAACATTTTAGTAGTCTTGAAAGTACTATATACAGTAATAAGTTTTACATTACATTATAAAATGAAAAAAAACAACAACATTATCTCCATTGACCACATTCATCCCTTAGACTATCCCTACAGGTCATTCATAATATACTTATTTGCATCCTAGAAAAAATAAAACATATAAAGGGGTGAACTAAAATGCTCAGTAAGGATAACAATATAACGGAAACTTTCAAAATAAGCATAAACATTTAAGGAAATTTATAATACTAAAACAAAAGCCTTTTAAATTTAAACTTCATAATAATATGGAAAATATAAATAAAATAATGACATTTACTTATTCACATGGATATTATATTAGTCAAATAATCACATGTAATATCAATAGCCAATTTCATAATGCTGGAATGCATAATACTAGACTTCATAACCACATAGTCAAGGCCTTGTGCGAAGACTACAAATAATATTTTTTCAAGGACTTGTGACAAGACACTATTATGTATTGTTAGACCTATCGATGCATCGAGGAGATATAGAAAGCTCCACCCGTCACTTACTATGTCCATTGCATTCCTCATATGAAAAGGTTTAAACATAACATAAGCATTCAGATTAAAACTAGCATACAAAATGTCAATAATTTATCTAAAAACCATAAATTGTTTAAAAATAACACATCCAAAATCAATATATCACAAAACCTTCAATACATTATTGAAGATTTGTATCATAATAAATCAACTTCAAACAAGCATAAAATCCATTAAAGGATGTTGACATAGATGAAATCAAAACTTTTTGTAGAGAAATATCTCTTTCTATTATAAAATCATTTAAAAGAAATATAATTATAAAAGAAAACATTTATTTTGAAAATATTTTTATAATATGTATGGGAAGCTTCGACGATGTTATAATAGAAGAAAATAGTTGTGCCCACCATATAAGTTAAAAAAATATTCTTACCTTAATTTTATCGAGAAGGTCATATAGTACGTTGTTTGGAAAATGATGGAAAGATTCCTTTCAGAACATATGTGGTGAAATAAGGGTATAAATGACTTTAACCCATAGTTTAGTAAATATTAAAAAAAATCTAAATTACATTTTTAAGAAAACACAGATGTGGATGATAAAGAGGTCCCAGTAGATACTTACGTATTAACAACCTCGGATAAGTAAATAGATTGTAGAATTAACCCTTACCTTGTACTTTTCCTTAGACAAGGGTATGTTAATATTCTATATAATAGTTAAATAATTTTTATTAAATTATTCAATAATCATATACATAAATATGATATTATATATGATATTCTAATATTACTTTGTTAATAATATTTTAGCAGTATCATCATTTTGGATGTTAACTGATTCGTTTTCATTTATCTACTTGTTTATGTAAGACATGTTTGTTATGAATATAATGAATTTTATTCATAAAAATAATTATATTATGTTCATAAACATTATTTTTAATCATAAAATGAAAATTATTCTTGAATTATTATGATGGGGAATGAATCTTATCGCATTCGTGGAGACGGTAATTCGTATGTACACATGAGCGATAATATCATTATATTGATGGTGAAATCATATGTAATTGGATGGTATATAATATATAAAGAATAATTATCATGTTATATTTATTATTTACATTAGTTATACTCACTATTATACCCATCCAAATAATTAATTGTTTGAATAACAAACTACACCACGATGTGGAGATGGTAAGTCGTACGTACACACGTATGGTGACATTGTCATTTATTGGATGAATAGAATAACGAATATGGTTGTACCATATTTATAATAACATCACAGTATGTATAAGGTACTGGAGTTATTATTTTGGTATTGAAACAACAATGAAATAGGATGTGGAAGAATAAAAGAACTTGAAAGATGGTGGTGAAATTATTACCTATTCTTCGAGTGTTTAACTTTGAGTTGATCAAAAAGACTCCATATGTTGTATTTATGTTCAAAGTAAGGCCTCTATGTTGAAGGGGGGATAGTTTAAAGGATATTTGGTCGTGTTTGTTCTGAAAAAAATGTCTTTAGAGGTGTGAAATTAAGATAATCGGAAGTACCCTTTTATAAGAGAGGTGAGGGTCACTTTAGGAAAATCTTGAAATATTATTTTATAAAAAACTAATTTTCGGTTTCTAATGGCTCAAAAATGATTTATTTTGAGTCTAAGGTGGGTATGGGTCGAAAAAATCCCAAAAAATAGGTTTTAGATAGGTTTAGGTAACCATATTAACCTTATCTTTAAGATTTAACTCTTAGTTAAATAGTTTGACATTTACCACGTCACTTTGTTTTTTTATATTATATGGTTTATAAACATACTATAACAAGCCAAGAGAAGCCCATGGGGTTAATTATTAATGTACCTATCATTATATAAGTTCTTTGGAATAACCTTATATTTTTAGGACAATTTGATAATTTAATAATATAATATTTGTTTTAAAAACTCATTTATGTCAATTTTAACACTATTTAGTATTTGGTTTTTGTGAAAGTCATCAAAACTTGATTAATTTGAACCAAATACATTTAATAAACTGTAACAAATCATATTCACATAGAAAATTATTTTATGTAATAAAAATATTGAAATTATATTTATTTTAATATTTATAATACCATTTATTTGATTCTTTCATTAATAAGGTAATTATTGCATCATCATTATGTCATAAATAAATTTAATTATTTATTGTCTAAAAATTATAAATAAAATAGAATTATGTAGGAAATATTTTTATCTTTATAATTTGCATTTATAGTAAAAAATATAACTTATATAACCCCATATAAAAGTTTTTTTACTAAAAGATATACGTTTATGTCATTTTTGTCTTTACTTTAAATTAATTAATATAATGTGTCATTATCACTCTCATGTGGCTCCATGGGGTCACAAAATAGACCCAAGTATGAACATGGTCAGACATGTATCAATAAATAGGAATAGGATACATGTTAGGGTAATTTAATGTTATTATAATATTATTTTTTTACCCTTATTTACCGGATTTACCTTTTAACCATGGTAAATATAATATTTAATGAATTTATTATTCATAATGTCTAAAAATAAAAGTTACCTATTTACACAATTTAGACCTCCTTATTACAAATATGGAATCTATTTTTCCAAATTCAATACATAGATGTGGCAGAAATTAATTTTAAAATAATTCTCATTGTCAAAAAAATGCATGTTTTTGAGAAATAATAATTATCAAAATATTGACACTTGTTTATGTCCAGTTTAAATGTGATATTACATTCAATGAACTAAATTACATTAACTTATAATAATATAATTGAATGGTACTTTAAAACCACTCAAATTTACAATTTAACACCATAAATTATTTCGAATAAAAAAACGTTTTTTTAATTAAAATTAAGTATTTTTCACTATTCATCAAAATTGAACGTTTTCAGAAAAGTACCAAAAATTTACCCTAAGATAATTTCAATATTAAAAACTAAAAAATGAAGTCCATTTTAAAAAATAAAATTTATAAAATTTGAACAAGTGGGTATTACTATTCATAACGGTTAATTTGATTGGTCGTAGTGTGTTAGAATATCGAAGTCACGTACAATGAAAGCTATTGAATTATTCAAAGAGAAACATATTGTAGAAGCTTGGGGTGGTACATTCTTCCCTCCTTCAAATAATTTTGTCCTCAAAATTTCTATAATACTACCACATAAAAAGATTCGGGTGGTTCTTCATCAAAAGTTCCTCGGGTTCCCACATTGCCTCTTCCATCTTATGGTTTCTCTATTGAACTTTTACTAGATGAGTCATTCAGTTTCTCAATGCTTTTTCTTTAGTATAGATAATATTTAATGGATCTTCACAATAAGATATATTAGGTTCCAGTTCAATTTTTTCATAGGTGAGCACATGTGTTGGGTCAGGCGTGTATTTTTTCAATAGTGATACGTGGAACATATCATGAACTTTGGGGATACTTGGAGGCATTTCCAAATGATAAGCCACAAATCCAATTCATTCTAGAATTTCAAAAGGTCCGATGTACCTGGGACTCAATTTACCCTTCTTACCAAATTGTATAACACCCTTCCATGGAGACACCTTCATGGAAAGATGATCTCCTACTTGAAATTCCAAATCCTTCCTTCAGTTATCGACATAGATCTTTTTCCTACTTTGAGCTGCTTTGATGTGGGTTTGGATAATCTTCACTTTTTCTATTTTTTCCTCAACAAGTTCTGGTCCTATGAGTTTTCATTCACCAACATCATACTAACAAGTTGGTGTGCGACATCACTTTCTATATAACGCTTCATATGGATCCATATGAATAATTGAATGGAATCTATTGTTATAGGAAAATTCAACCAGAGGTAAATATTGATCCTATATACCTTGAAAGTCAAGTGGGCAAGATCTCAACATATCTTCTAAGGTTTGAATAGTCCATTCTAATTTCTATCAGTTTGAGGGTGGTAGGCAGTGCTCAAATGAAGTTCAGTATCCAAGGCCTTCTGAATACTTTTCCAGAATCTTGATGTAAAATGGGGATCATGATCAGAAACAATCAATAGGGGTACACCATGGAGTCTTACAACATCATTAATATATATTATTTCTAGATGTTCAAGTGTTAAATATTCACTTATAGTAAGAAAATGTGCTAACTTGGTAAGATGATCAACAATGAACCATATTTCAGCATTCTTTCTAGGAGTATTTGGTAGCCCCACGAAAAATTCCATCATAATATTATCCCATTTCCACTCAGGTATGGGAATAGGTTTCATGACTCTTCAAGGTCGTTGCGTTCTAGCTTTCACTTTTTGACAAACCATATATCTTGATACAAAATCATCAATCTTCATCTTCATGTTGTCCCACAAAATTTGTTCCTTCAAATCTCTATACATCTTGGTGCTCCCAGGGCGTATAGAGAAATTGAAGCTATGAGAATCATCCAACAATTCCCTTTTTAGATCAGGTATATCGGGAACACAAAGTCTCTTCCCAAATTTCAAAATTCCATCTTCATATACGAAGTCACTCAATCTCCTATCATTTATAGATTTAATCTTCTTTTGAAACTCCTCATCATTAGTCTGAGAACTTTTATCCTTTCTAGTAAAGATTGTTTGGAAACCATTAAAAAAAGTATTGATGTTTCACCTTCTAGGGATATTCCCATATTCATCTTCACTAGATCCATGAAAATAGGATCCCTTTTAACTCTAATCTTGTTCAAAACTCCATGATCATTTCTGCTCAAAGAATCTTCCACCTTATTTTCCTACCCCGGGTGGTAGTGTATTGTGCAATAATAATCCTTGAGTAGTTCAAGACATCTCCTTTTCCACATGTTTAGTTATTTTTGTGAAAAAATATACTTCAAACTCCTGTGATCAGTATAAATCTCAAATTTTTCACCCTAGAGAGGGTGTCTCCATATCTTCAGAGAAAATATTATAGCTGCTAACTCAATATCATGAGTGGGATAGTTTTTCTTATGAATTTTTATCTTTCTTGATGCATATGAAATAACTCTATTGTTGAGCCCTCTGGAAGATTGCTGATTTCATGTTTATAACTGATGTTTTAATAATCACAAATCATCACAACTCATTAATGCTTAATCTGGTTTGATGTCTCATAAACATAATTCCAATCTATGAATGAATCAGTTATCATTTTTTTAACTATGCTTATTAACTTACAAAGTATGTTGGAAGCCTTCTGGAGTCACCGATCCATCAGACTCACCGATCAATCGGAGTCACCGATCAATCGGACGCACCGATCCATCAGACTCACCGATCAATCAGAGTCACCGATCCATCGGACGCACCGATCCATCAGACTCACCGATCAATCAGACGCACCGATCAATCAAAGTCACCGATCAATCAGACTCACCGATCCATCAGAGTCACCGATCCAAGGACTCACTGATGCAAATGAGTCACCGATGCAAATGAGTCACCGATGCAAATGAGTCACTGATGCAAATGACTCACCAATCAGATGACAGACCGATGCTGATCAAAATGACTCACCGATCAGATGACAGACCGATGCTGATCAAAATGACTCACCGATCAGATGACAGACCGATGCTGATCAAAATGACTCACCGATCAGATGACAGACCGATGCTGATCAAAATGACTCACCGATCAGATGACCGACCGATGCTGATCAAAATGACTCACCGATCAGATGACAGACCAATGCTGATCTATCTGAGTCACCGATCTTTACTCTAATACTGATGACCTACCGATCTCTTGAACAGTCATAAACAACTGTTTGAATTTCTTTATCTCTATCTTTATTTATTCTAACCAACGGTCATATTGGTTATATTTTAATACACTGACAATTAATTAATAAAGGTTGTCGGATGTCAGGAAACCGTACCTCGTACCTGCGGAAAAGAAACCTTTTTCTGTCCTACGGAGCACGTGATGTAAATACAAGAAGACTCTGCTGAAAAAGGGATATAGAGCTGCGAAGAAGTAAGAGAGATATAGACACAGAGACAAGGAAGCATACGACATACTCGAGAAGAGCTCTGTGCATACAAGAAGAACCAAGCAAGACAGAATCAAATATACAATCAAGCCTACTCAAGAAGAGTGGTGTGCATACAATAGATTATTGAAGAGCTTCATCGACTACATCTCACTGCCTGTGAACCTGAAGCATACGACACTCTGCTTCTCAAACAAAATCGAGAAGAGGACTCAGAATCACTTCTGTTTAATTCCAAAACGAGTCTAGTGCTACACTGAAATCACTAGAGCCATTCCTAAACTCTACATCTCTGCTCTGTGATTTATTTATTCTACATTCTGAGCAGTGTGTGTTATCTGCTGTATTAAACACACACACTGACTCCTGTACTTCCACTGGAGGATCTGTAAATCCTCAGCAAACTTTTTACACTTCACTTCCCACTGTGGATAGTGGTAGAGGTCTTGTGACCTGGACAGCTGGCTGCTGTTGTTTATTTTCCCACGTAGAACTGTGGTAGAGGTCTTGTGACCTGGACAGTGTGCTCACTGTTGTTAACCCCGATCCAGGGTGTGGATCACTTTTATATAAACTTTTGAGAGGACTAAGTCTCGGCTTGAGACTGAACCTCTTGGTTACTTCTCTGTGTTTATAGCTATACTCTATATCCATACTATACATGTTTATTTCATATTCCGCTGCTATTACTTTGAAATATAATCTATCTTCAAAGCTACTTTGATAATTAAATTCGCAAGTGTTTATATTTATTATAAATCAGTAAATTGGTTTCAAAAGTTAATTTAATCATAAGATTAAGTTAACTGAGAATTAATCAATCTTTGAGAAGCTAATTGAACCTTTATATTCTATATAAATTCACTACAGTTTAATTTATTTTTGAAATTGGGGGATTTTATTAGAAATTATTTTTAACAGAAAATTTGGATTGGAACTCAATTCACCCCCCTCTTGAGTGTCCACTCCGACCAACACTTGGTATCAGAGGAAGTAAATACTTTCTAAAAGTGCTCTGCTTTTGAACTGTGATTTTTGTTGTATTTTAAAGTTCTTAAAATTTCTGTTATTTCTAAATTTTTATCTCTTTAAAATTCTTTTTGTAATATCATGGATAATAGACTTGAGGGTGCTGCTACTAACCGGCCACCTTTCTTCAATGGAACTAATTATGCTCAGTGGAAACTGAAAATGAAAATTCATCTAGAAAGCATAGGTTTTGATATTTGGACTGCTATTGAATCTGAATACAAAATTCCCACTACTGCTAGATCTACTTGGGATGAACCTACAAAGACTACTTACAATAACAATTGTAAAGCTATGAATGCTCTGTACTGTGCTCTAGGAGATGAAGAGTTTAATAGAATTTCTGCATGTAAAACTGCATATGAAATTTGGGATACCCTAGCTGTTTCTCATGAAGGAACAACTAATGTTAAGGAAATGAGATTGAACACCTATACTATCAAGTATGATAATTTTAAAATGCAGCCTGATGAACCCATTTCTGACATGTATCTCAGGTTCAATGAAATTGTCAACACAATGACCTCTCTGGGAAAGGATGTTCCAGCAAAGGAACAAATTATGAGAATTTTGAGATGTCTACCTGAAAGATGGAGAGGAACCTCTGTCTCCATTAGAGAATCCTGTGACATTGGTGCTCTACCTGTCAAGGAATTAATTGGTAAGCTGATGATGTATGAGGAAGAGCTTAAAGTAAATAAAGAAGAAGATGATGAACCCAAAAGGAAGTCTATTGCCTTCAAGACTACAACCTCAAAGAATAAGGATAAGGAAAAGCTTCAAGCTATCAATGAAAGTACAAGCAGTGAGGAAAGTGAGAATGATTCTGACAGTGATGATGAGATGGCTCAAATAGCCAGGAGATTCAAAAAGTTCTATAGGAAAAAGAAATTTTTTAGGAAACCAAATTATAAGGGTAAGTATGACCAACAAGGCAAATGGAAAAAGGACTGGAAGAAGAATGACAAATCAGATGATGTTGTCTGCTATGAGTGTAAGAGGAAAGGACACATTAAAGCCGACTGTCCAAAGCTGAAGTATAAAAAGAAATATGAATACAAGAATAACAAGTACAAGAAGGCCATGAAGGCTACTTGGAGTGCTTCAGAAGACAGCACAAGTGAAGCTGAATCTTCAGACTCTGAAAAGAATCGGGCCAACATGTGTTTCATGACAAACACTTCTGAGGTAACATCAGAGACTCCTGCTTTTAATTCATATTATTCTGGTGAAGATTCTGACTCAGAAAACATGTCAAAATCTGAATTATTTGAATACTGTGACATGCTAGAAGAAACATGTAATGAGCTTAAAGATAAATATAAAGGTCTAAAGAAACAGTATGCTTTAAGTGTTAGGCATAAATCTGATCTGGATATAGAAGTAGAAAAGAATGCTCAGCTGCTTAAAGAGAATACTGAACTAAAATTGTCTAATGAGCAACTCAAGAAAGATTTAGAGAAGTTCACCAATGGTAAAAATACTCTAACACAAATGCTAGGAAAGCAAGTTGCACCTAGATACACTACTGGTATAGGATACCAACCTGGACAAAGGAAAGTTGCCAAAACTAGATTCATTCCTAAATCTGGACAGAAGATAGTTAATTCTGGAACTTCTTATGCCTCATCCAGCTATATTCATAGTTATGAATCTAATAAGGTTTATCTTTCAAAGGATGATATTTCTACAAATTATATGAGACCCATTAGACAAATATGGGTACCTAAAGTGTTATTGGCTAACCTGTCTGGACCCAAGAAGATCTGGGTACCAAAATCATCTTCCATCTAAATCTGTTTTGTAGGAGACCTGCTTAAAGAGCTGTTACAAGAAGATATGGTATTTAGACAGTGGGTGCTCAAGACACATGACTGGAGATTATTCTTGCTTCAAGAGCTTAATAAAAGTTGATGGAGGCTTTGTCACCTTTGGTGATAACTCTAAAGGGAAAATCATCGGCCTAGGCCAGATTGGTAACACTGATTCAATTTTGATCTCTAAAGTTTTATTTGTTGATGGACTTAAATATAACCTGTTAAGCATTTCTCAGTTATGTGATGATGGTTTTCATGTTAAATTTGAAAATGATTCTTGCAATGTTTTTAACTCTAAAAATGTTTTAATATTTTCTGCTTCAAGAAATGAAAATGTTTATGCTGTTGATTTAGATTCTTTAGCTAAACAGAACATTCCCTGTTTAAATGCTTTTCATAAAGAGTCTTGGCTTTGGCACAGAAGATTAGGACACTGCAATGTGCACTCACTTAGAAAACTTTCTAGGAAGAACTTGGTTAGAGACTTACCCAAACTTGAATTTCCAGCAGACAAAGTTTGTAATCCCTGTCAAAAGGGAAAACAACACAAAGTTTCTTTTAAATCAAAGAAAGAAGTTTCAACTTCTCAACCACTTGAATTGGTTCACATGGATTTGTTTGGACCATCAAGAGTTTCTAGTTTAAATGGGAAGCACTATGTCTATGTTCTCGTAGATGACTTTTCAAGATATACTTGGGTATATTTTCTAGCTCACAAAAGTGAAGCTTGTTCTTACTTTGTTAAATACTCCAAGTCTGTAGAAAATCTTAGTGGACTCAAGATTAAGACCCTAAGAAGTGATCATGGTCGTGAGTTTGAAAATCAAGATTTTGAATCTTACTGCTCACTCAATGGCTATTCTCATAACTTTTCTGCCCCTAGGACACCCCAACAGAATGGTGTAGTAGAAAGAAGAAACAGAACCCTGCAAGAAATTGCTAGAACCATGCTCAATGAATATGACCTGCCAATTTACTTTTGGGCTGAAGCTGTTAATACAGCTTGTTATGTCATTAATAGAGTCTTGATCAGACCTGTTCTAAAGAAAACCCCTTATGAGTTGTGGAACCATAGGAAACCTAAGGTAAACTACTTCAAAGTTTTTGGCTGCAAAGTCTTTATTCTGAATACTAAAGATAATCTGGATAAATTTGCATCCAAGAGTGATGAAGGAATTTTCCTAGGTTACTCTATCTCTAGTAAAGCCTATAGAGTTTTCAATAAGAGAACCAAATGTGTGGAAGAATCTGTTCACATCAAATTTGATGAAACTGATCCACATGAGCCTAAAACCTCTCTTGGGAATCTTGAAGAAGATTTGTCTATTCTGGACCTTAATGATAAATCTAAAGAACCTGTTATAAAAGCATCCAGTTCTGGACATTCTCCAGAATCTTCTTCTGTTGAACCTCAATCTCTAGATGAACCTGAAACTTCTAGCCCTATCTTTTCAAGACCATCTAGGACTCTAAAGAACCATCCGTTAGATGCTGTTGTTGGTAATCTTGATAGAGGAACACAAACTAGAGCTTCTCTAAGAAACCAGGTTGAACATCAAGCTTTTCTTTCACAGTCAGAACCTAAAAATATCAATGATGCTATCAATGATGAATTTTGGGTAATGGCTATGCAAGAAGAATTAAATCAGTTTGAAAGAAACAAAGTCTGGGAATTAGTTGACAGACCTAAGGACACTTTGACAATAGGCACAAAATGGGTGTTTAGAAATAAAATAGATGAATCTGGAAATATAGTTAGAAACAAAGCTAGACTAGTTGCACAAGGATATAGTCAAGAAGAAGGTATAGACTATGAGGAAACTTTTGCACCTGTAGCTAGACTAGAAGCCATTAGGATCTTACTTGCATATGCTGCACATCTGGATTTCAAATTATATCAAATGGATGTTAAAAGTGCATTTCTAAATGGTTTTATAATTGAAGATGTTTTTGTAGAACAACCACCTGGATTTACTAATCCCCATTTTCCAAATCAAGTTTTTAAACTTTCTAAAGCTTTATATGGTTTGAAACAAGCCCCAAGAGCTTGGTATGATAGACTTAGCAATTTCCTTATTTCAAAAGGTTTTACTAAAGGGATTGCTGATCCAACTCTTTTCATTAAAAGAATTTCTAAAGATGTTTTAGTTGCACAAATATATGTTGATGATATTATTTTTGGATCTTCTAAAAACTCCTTATGTACCGATTTTTCAAAGGTTATGCAAAATGAATTTGAAATGAGCTTAATGGGAGAGCTTAAGTATTTTCTTGGATTTCAAATCTTTCAAACTAAAAATGGTATTATTTTAAATCAAAGTAAATATACAAAGGATCTTTTAAAACGTTTTGGATTGGATAGTATTAAGGAAAGTAATACACCTATGAGTACTACCTGTAAATTGGATGTTGATGAAACTGGGAAACCAGTTGATCAAACCAATTACAGAGGTATGATTGGAAGCTTACTTTATCTTACTGCTAGTCGACCAGATATTATGTTTAGTGTATGTATGTGTGCCAGATTTCAAGCTAATCCTAAAGAATCACACTTATCAGCTGTTAAGCGGATTTTTAAGTATCTTAAGTATACTATAAATTTAGGTTTGTTTTACCCAAAAGAACAATCCTTTGAGTTAATGAGTTATTCAGATGCTGACTTTGCTGGTTGTAAGTTAGATAGAAAAAGCACATCAGGAACATGTCATTTGCTTGGAAAATCCCTAGTATCATGGTGTAGTAAGAAACAGAATTCAGTTGCATTGTCTACTGCCGAGGCAGAATACATAGCTGCTGGTAGTTGCTGTGCACAAATTTTGTGGATGAAACACACTCTATTGGATTATGGATTTGACTTTAAACATGTCTCAATTAACTGTGACAACACTAGTGCAATCAACTTATCCAAGAACCCTGTGTCTCACTCTAGAACTAAGCACATTGATGTCAGACATCACTTTCTAAGAGATCATTACCAGAAGGGTGATATTTCTCTAGAATTTGTTAGTTCTGAAAATCAATTAGCTGATATCTTCACAAAGCCCTTATGCTCTGAAAGAATGAAATTTATTAAACAAGAATTGTGTATGATTGATCTGTGAAACTGATCTGTGAAACTGATCTGTGAAACTGATCTGTGAAACTGATCTGTGAAACTGATCTGTGAAACTGATCTGTGAAACTGATCTGTGAAACTGATCTGTGAAACTGATCTGTGAAACTGATCTGTGAAACTGATCTGTGAAACTGATCTGTGAAACTGATCTGTGAAACTGATCTGTGAAACTGATCTGTGAAACTGATCTGTGAAACTGATCTGTGAAACTGATCTGTGAAACTGATCTGTGAAACTGATCTGTGAAACTGATCTGTGAAACTGATCTGTGAAACTGATCTGTGAAACTGATCTGTGAAACCGATCCGTGGAACCGATCTGTCACACTGTTCTGTCAAACCGATTTTTTTTTATTACTTTTTATTAATTAGTAAATTACTTTTTATGGGAACCCTAAATGATAAAGTAAATCATACGCGGCTATTTATCTTCCCTAGACCTTTGACCTTTCATTTCCCGCCGAACCTCTCAACCTCTCTTCCCCTCTGCTTCGAACCTTCCAACCTTCGAACTCCTGCCTTTCCAAACCCTCAAATGGCTAAGCAAAAGAGACCGAGCAAAGGACCAGATAGCCCTGTACCTTCAAAGCGTGCTCGAGGCGAGTCGAGCAGTACCTCTCAACGTTCAGTAAATCCGAACCTGGAAACTCGGATTGTAGCTGCAGAAAAAGAAGTGAACTCGGCGTGGCTTCTATCAAGTAAGTCCCTGTTGCTACAAGCTCTTGAATCTCAAGGATGGATAGACTGGTTTTCAGACAACGCCCGAATAGATTATCCAAAGCTAGTACATGAGTTTTATATGAACCTGAAAATCACGCTGGATGGTGTGGAAGCTGCTAGGATGTCATCGGTTGTGAAAGGAAAGAAAATATCTTTCTCATCTAAGCAGTGGGCTGAATGTTTAAACGTACCTCATGAAGGTCGATATGAGGACTATGCTGGCAATATACCCCCAGTCACTGACTATTTTTCGTATGAGCTAGCTCTAGATCTTCTAACTGGAAACAGAGAATCGAGGAGAATCATAGCGTCAGAATTAGATGGTGAAAGCAGACTCCTATTCAAGTTTATCCAGCACCAACTTTGCCCTCGAAGAGGAGATTTTGCTGCTGTTAAGTTTCAAGATGTTTTTCTATTGTTTCTGCTCAAAACCCATGAAAAGATAAATCTGTGTAGATATGTGATGGTCCACATAGCCAGTATGCTGAAACCTTCCAAGAAAGCCACGGCTTTGTTTTATTCAAAAATGATATCTACTATGCTCCAGAATCTGGAATGTGTTGATGAAAATGATGAAGTTGTTGAAACAGAGCGTTCCTTCTGTCTCAACAAAGAGATCTGCAAGAGGATGAAAATCAATTGGAACCCATGGAAGAAGTGCTGGGTTGCCGATGAAGATAAGCTGTATGAAGCCTACAATCCCATAGATCATGGCAAGAGGCCAAAGGATGTGAGAGATCCTGGATTAAAACCAGACGAGGAACCAATTTATTCTGATGATGATGAGCAGGAAAAAGCTGCAACTGAAGAAGGAAGCGTGTCTTCTCCTGATGATAGGAGTGATCCAGACACTGCTAGCCCCAAGAAAAGAATAGAATTTGGACCTGCTAGTCCACCCTTAACCCTACCAGAGTCAGAACCTATTCTTGATGATGAAGAAGATTCTGATACTGAGGAATATCACAGTGAAGCCTCTGAGCAGAGTAATAATGAGCAAGGTGATGCTGAAGACAATCATGATGGTGATGATGATGATGCTGATGAAGTTGAAGCTGCTGCTGATAGTATCAACAGACCCGTGGATGGTCTTGCTGAAGTTCAAGTAGAACAACCTCAGTCAGTACCAGAAATCCATATCAGTGGCAAGACTGACTCATCAAAGACCAGTGGAACAGCATGCTATGAGAAACCCAACTACACCCTGTGTGCTGCTGTTTGGGATGACTACCCTGGATATGCTGTTTTGGGCTTAGACTATTCTGAAGAAGAAGACGAGTTGCCAGAATCTGCTGCAACTGTGAAAAGGAACCTTCCAAGGGAAGTAAGGTCTATTCCTACTGATGATCCTGTAACTGTGAATTTACCTGGCTCTGAAATCTCTCGAGCTGATCTTGACAAGTTTAAGACTGAATTGCTAACCACTGTGAGAGATATAGTCAGAGAAGAACTTTCCAATGCCCTTCATCAAGTATCTCTACAAGTTTCTGAAAACTCCTTGAAAGCTTTTTCAACTGCCGTCTCAGATGTTCTCAAGCCAGACCTGACTGCTACGGGTGAATTTGTTGGTAGGCACATAGCCTCCTTGAATCAAACCTTGAAGGATCTCCAAGTTAGCTTACTTTCTCTGTCAAATGAGTTCAGATCAACCATCTCTGGTATGATGGAAGTTTTAAGGAATCTGATTGAACATCTTAACAAGTCTGATCTGAGGAAGTTGAAAGCTGAGCTAACTCATATAGTCGGCCAAGCAAGTACAGGCAAGGTAACCAAAATCACTACTCGTGAGATAGAAGCTCTCAGAGAAGTTGTGCATGCAGAGCTAGCTGCTGTTAGAAATATTCTTGACTTAGAATCCTTGAAAAGGATGAAAGAGCTCTGTGACACTAGTCATAAGATGGCCTTAGTATATTCAGCAGATGCTAAGAATGCCCTGCAAGAGATCAAGGAAAAAGTTGATGCTTTCTTTTCCAAGATTTACACAAAACATGAGATGGCTGCAAACTTCAAAGTCCTGGCAGAGAATCTGAAATTACCTCCAGTCACTCAGGCCTTCACCACTCAAGTTCGCCAATTGCAAGATTTTGTCCCTTCCTTGGCACAGTTCATGGAAAACAAAGATGATTTTGAAAAAGCCATGAAGTATGGAGCAGAAGTCATTCAGGACTTCATTCATCTGTTGAAGCCTTACTTGGATGCACAGGCCACTGCCATTGTACTCCCTACATCCGAACCTCTAAGTGCCTCTGATGTCGCTCCAAATCAGCTGTCTGTTGCCCAAGCTCTCTCTCAGTTGCGACCAGTCTCTCAGCAAGCTTCTCATCCAGCTCCTGCTCCTTCTCCACAACCTTCTGTGACACCTCCAACTGCACCGGCCAGAGTTGTCCTGCCACCACTTCAGCTCCGTGAACCACAGACTGCTTCCAAGCCTTCTACCTTACCTACCATTGATCCAAAGGATAAAGGGAAAGCCCCTTTGTATCCCCACAAATAGCCATGTATTGTTTTTGATGGGGTGCTCTCTGTATTGCTTGTCTTTTTTCTATGACTTTATAAAATTTGTTTTTCCTTTGTGTTATTTTCTATCCTGCCTGCACCCTGCTTCTCTTTTCCCTTATCTGTGTTCCCTCCTTTTTGATTATCCCAAAGGGGGAGAATGAAAGATATATATAATGGGAGAAAGAAAGATATATAATGGGAGAAATATATATCTAAGGGGGAGTACTCTATATATGAAGAGGGAGATCAATATCTCAGGGGGAGAAATCTGAATCTTATATATATGGGAATGTTATCTCAAGAGGGAGATTTTTATTTTATTTTATTTTATATATATGAAGATTTGTGATTATCAAAAAGGGGGAGATTGTTGAGCCCTCTGGAAGATTGCTGATTTCATGTTTATAACTGATGTTTTAATAATCACAAATCATCACAACTCATTAATGCTTAATCTGGTTTGATGTCTCATAAACATAATTCCAATCTATGAATGAATCAGTTATCATTTTTTTAACTATGCTTATTAACTTACAAAGTATGTTGGAAGCCTTCTGGAGTCACCGATCCATCAGACTCACCGATCAATCGGAGTCACCGATCAATCGGACGCACCGATCCATCAGACTCACCGATCAATCAGAGTCACCGATCCATCGGACGCACCGATCCATCAGACTCACCGATCAATCAGACGCACCGATCAATCAAAGTCACCGATCAATCAGACTCACCGATCCATCAGAGTCACCGATCCAAGGACTCACTGATGCAAATGAGTCACCGATGCAAATGAGTCACCGATGCAAATGAGTCACTGATGCAAATGACTCACCAATCAGATGACAGACCGATGCTGATCAAAATGACTCACCGATCAGATGACAGACCGATGCTGATCAAAATGACTCACCGATCAGATGACAGACCGATGCTGATCAAAATGACTCACCGATCAGATGACAGACCGATGCTGATCAAAATGACTCACCGATCAGATGACCGACCGATGCTGATCAAAATGACTCACCGATCAGATGACAGACCAATGCTGATCTATCTGAGTCACCGATCTTTACTCTAATACTGATGACCTACCGATCTCTTGAACAGTCATAAACAACTGTTTGAATTTCTTTATCTCTATCTTTATTTATTCTAACCAACGGTCATATTGGTTATATTTTAATACACTGACAATTAATTAATAAAGGTTGTCGGATGTCAGGAAACCGTACCTCGTACCTGCGGAAAAGAAACCTTTTTCTGTCCTACGGAGCACGTGATGTAAATACAAGAAGACTCTGCTGAAAAAGGGATATAGAGCTGCGAAGAAGTAAGAGAGATATAGACACAGAGACAAGGAAGCATACGACATACTCGAGAAGAGCTCTGTGCATACAAGAAGAACCAAGCAAGACAGAATCAAATATACAATCAAGCCTACTCAAGAAGAGTGGTGTGCATACAATAGATTATTGAAGAGCTTCATCGACTACATCTCACTGCCTGTGAACCTGAAGCATACGACACTCTGCTTCTCAAACAAAATCGAGAAGAGGACTCAGAATCACTTCTGTTTAATTCCAAAACGAGTCTAGTGCTACACTGAAATCACTAGAGCCATTCCTAAACTCTACATCTCTGCTCTGTGATTTATTTATTCTACATTCTGAGCAGTGTGTGTTATCTGCTGTATTAAACACACACACTGACTCCTGTACTTCCACTGGAGGATCTGTAAATCCTCAGCAAACTTTTTACACTTCACTTCCCACTGTGGATAGTGGTAGAGGTCTTGTGACCTGGACAGCTGGCTGCTGTTGTTTATTTTCCCACGTAGAACTGTGGTAGAGGTCTTGTGACCTGGACAGTGTGCTCACTGTTGTTAACCCCGATCCAGGGTGTGGATCACTTTTATATAAACTTTTGAGAGGACTAAGTCTCGGCTTGAGACTGAACCTCTTGGTTACTTCTCTGTGTTTATAGCTATACTCTATATCCATACTATACATGTTTATTTCATATTCCGCTGCTATTACTTTGAAATATAATCTATCTTCAAAGCTACTTTGATAATTAAATTCGCAAGTGTTTATATTTATTATAAATCAGTAAATTGGTTTCAAAAGTTAATTTAATCATAAGATTAAGTTAACTGAGAATTAATCAATCTTTGAGAAGCTAATTGAACCTTTATATTCTATATAAATTCACTACAGTTTAATTTATTTTTGAAATTGGGGGATTTTATTAGAAATTATTTTTAACAGAAAATTTGGATTGGAACTCAATTCACCCCCCTCTTGAGTGTCCACTCCGACCAACATCTATCATTCTACATAAGATATAACTAGGAACATTCTTTGAAGCATCATTATAAATAACAAACCCATCGTTCCTTTATAGTAGAGTCAAAATAGGATAATTGACTAATATTCTCTTAATTTCTTCAAAACATTTTTCACACTCTTTTTTTCAAACAAATTTGACCCCTTTACGTGTGATCTTGGTGAATCGGTTAGCCAGTTGGGCAAAATTTTGGAAGAAACATCAATAATAATCTGAAAAATCAATAAAAATGTGTACCTCAGTTATACTCATCGGTGCTATCCATTCTTATATTGACTTTGTCTTTGAAGGATCAATATAGATTCCATCCTTAGAGATATGGCCAAGAAAATAAATCTCTTAAAGCCAGAACTCACACTTTCTAAACTTCCCATAAAATTCATTTCTTCTGAGGGTTTTCAGAATAGTGTGCAAGTGATTTTCATGATATTTATAGATTTTTGATTATACCAATATGTCATCAATAAATACCACTACAAAGTCATCAAGATATTCCTTGAAAACTCTATTCATTAAATTTACGAGGACCGAGGGTTCATTAGTCAGTCCAAAAGGCATTACTATAAACTCAGAATGCACATACCTGGTTCGAAATGTTGTTTTTAGAATGTATTCCTTCATCACACACAATTGATGATATCCAGATCGAAGGTCAATATTTGAAAAATATTGAACTCTATAATGTTGGTCGAATAAACCATCAATCTAGGGTAGGGGATACTTGTTCCTTATTATTATAGCATTGATCTTCCTGTAGTAAATGCACAACCTAATAGATACGTATTTCTTCTTAAAATAGGACAGGGGATCCCCATGGAGAAAAACTAGGGAGAATAAATCCCTTATTATAGAATTCCTCTAGTTGTTTCTTTAGTTCAACTAATTCTACAGTGTCCATTCTATAAGGGGTTTTCGATATGGGCCTTGAACCAGGAATTAAATCAATGTAAAACTCAATTTCTCATTCTAGAGGATGTCCAGGTAAATCCGCTGGAAACACACCAACATATTATTGCACAATAGATATGTCCTCTTTTAGAACATTATTTTCCTCACCCATAATTATTTCATTATCTTCATCCCTGATAATTGAATTTAGTATAGCTGCTGGGGGTGGATCTAGATAAGAATCAGGTGGTGACATTTCTACTCTAATGATAAGGTACTCCTTATCATAATTGAAAATTTTAACCTCCTTCTTCTTATAATATATTTTTTCATTATGGTTTGAAAGCCAATACATTCCAAAAATTATATCAAATTCAATCTTGGGTATGACAATGAGAACAGAAGATAAAGAACATTTATATGCCCTAATGAGAACTGATTCACAAAACATTATTGCAATGATAACCCCATTAAGAGTTTTGACTGAAAACTCCCTTGTTAAGTCAAATTGAAAATATCTAATTTTTTTAGAAAACTGGGAAGATATGAAACAATTTGAATATTTAGAATCAAATAAATCATTAGCTAAACATGAAGAAACCATTAAATTACCTACCACCACATCTTTTGAAGCTTCTACCTTAGAAATAGGGATCGCATAAGTTTTTCCTTGCTCCATTGAACTTTTTTGAGGTAAATTCACTTGGAAATTAAGAAATTCATTTTCATAATGTCCCCTTTATCTACAATTGTATCATTCAACATTGACAGCCTCTTTCTTTCCCTTTCAATCATGATCTTGGTTGCCTCTTTCACCACACTTGTAACAGACTTCCATTCCCTTCAGGAAAGTACTAGGGTGTTTCTTACTATATTTACCATAGGATGGATATTCAAAATTTCCCTTGTTCCTCTTATTTACATTTCCATAGTGATCAGTGGATATCTTCTTCTCTTGCATTGGTTTGAAGTCATAAGACTTAGATATTTCCTTTTTTGTCTTGATAGCGCATGAGACAGTATCTTCATATGATGAGAAGGATTGTGAGACTAATACTCGATGGAGAAATGGTTTTAACCCATCAAAGAATCGATCAATCTTACTCCTTGAGTCATGTATATAATATGCTACATGCCTTTCTAACCTTGTAAAGTTAGCCTCATACTTTTCTAAATTCTCATCCTCCTTTTTCCTAAAACTCAGAAATTGTCTTTCCATATCTGCTCGATGGTCATGAGGAAAGTATTTTTCTAAGAAAATCCCTTTAAACTCCCTCTATTCTATGTTTGATACTTCTTCATCTTCCTTTGTGTTTTGGATTAATGACCACCATTGATCTGCATCTCCCGTGAAGCAATAAACTTCCATGACAACTTTTTCCCTTTCGCTACTCCCCAAAACATGAAATATTTTCTCTAAGTAATTTATCCATTGATCATCTACTAAAGGATTTGTACTCCCATTGAATGTTGGTGGTTTTTGCCTCATGAAGTGGTCTAACATTGATCCTCTATATTTTGGATCAGGGTGCTCCATACATGTAAGGTTTTTATTCATAACCTGAGTGAGTTGTCCCTTTATGGTGATAAGCTGATCAGCACCAGTTGCATCACAAGCTAGACTATAATTATCTTGAGTTGGAGGTCAATTCCAATATGGATTATGTGTGTTGATATGGTTTCCATTCCTTCCACTAGGTTCTATTTCTAAACAATGTCATACAATAGATTATTTTATAAATTGCAATACATAATTCCAAACTTGTAAAACACTTAACATAAATTGAAAAGTTTATGGATATAATCGATAATCATAAAAAAAGTTTTCTTTGAGGATGTATATACTCATAAATCCTTCATAATGGTTTTTAAATAAAATTTGAATTATCCTAAGGATATCCCTCAGGAGTATCATAACCAAGAGTGCAGCAAGACTCGTTGTCTTGTACTAGGATACTCAGTGTCAAGCCAGAAACTCCTTGTCAAAGTTTTTACTCTTAGGTACATCTATTCTAGAGCCACCTCTACCTGATCATATCCAGAAAAAATTTTATTTCTTGGAAAATACACGAAATATCTACATTACCAAAATTCTTGGATGTTCTTCTATACTAATCCTCAAAGTCTATCTTAGGGTAACCTTCTCTAATCAATTTTTTTCTAAATCTAGTTTTCAAGTTTTGTACTGAACTTCCTCTGATACCAAATGTAATGCTCTGACCCCAGTTCCCTAGAGTCGGTGCATTATTACATAACATTGGCATGATCACAAGGGATCAAAATCCCGAAAGACTGATCAGTTTAGTAGCCTTGGAATTACTAGATACACTCATAAGTTTTACATTACATTATAAAATGAAAAACAACAACAACATTATCTCCATTTACCACATTCATCCCTTAGACTATCCCTACAGGTCAGTCATAATATACTTCTTTGCATCCTGGAAAAAATAAAACATAGAAAGGGGTGAGCTCGGATGCTCAGTAAGGATAACTATATAGCGAAAACTTTCAAAAATAAACATAAACATTTATAGAAATGTATAAGACTAAAACCCAAGCCTTTTAAAATTAAACTTCATTATAATATAGAAAAGATAAATCAAATAATTCCATTTACTTATTCACATGAATATTATACTAGTCGAATAATCACATGTAATATTAATAGCCAATTTCATAACATTGGAATGCATAATGCTAGACTTCATAACCACATAGTCAAGGAACTATGCCAAGACTACACATAATATTTTGTCAAGGCCTTGTTCCAAGACACTATTTTGCCTCATGAGACCTACTGATGAATTGTGGAGCTATAGCGGGCTCCACCCGTCACATACTAATTCTAATGCATCCCTCATATGAAAAGGTTTAAACATAACATAAACATTCGTATTAAAACTAGCATACAAAATGTCAATACTTTATCCATAAACCATGAATGGTGTAAAAATAACACATCCACAGTCAACATATCACAAAAACATCAATAGAATATGGAAGATTTGTATCATAATAAATCAGCTTCAAACAAGCTTAAAATCCATCAAAATATGTTGACATAGAATAAATAAAAACTTATTTGAATGGGAATATATATTTTTATTTTGAAATCATTTAAAAGTCATATAATAATAAAATAAAACATTTATTTTGAAAATATTCTTATAATCTTGTATGGGAAGCTTCGACGATGTTATAATGACAAAAAATATATGCACCCTCCGTATAAGTTAAAAAAACATTCTTACCTTAATTTTGTCGAGAAGGTCATAAAGTACATTGTTTGGAAAACAATAGAAAGATTCCTTTAAAAACATATGTGGTCAAATAATGGTATAAATGAATTTAACCCATAGTCTAGTAAATAGTAAAAATGTTTTAAATTACATTTTTAAGAAATCATGGATGTTAATGATATATAGGTCCCAGTAGATACTTATGTATTAACAACCTCGGATAAGTAAAGAGATTGTAGAATTAACCCTTACCTTGTACTTTTACTTTTTAGAGGGTACATTAACCTTATTTATAATAGTTAAATCATTTTTATTAAATTATAAAAGAATATTATACATAAATATGATATCATATATGATCTTTTAATATTTCTTTGTTAATAATATTTCAGTAGTATCATCATTTTGAATGTTAACTAATTCGTTTTCCTTTATTTTCTTGGTAACATAAGCCATGTTTGTTATGTATATGATGTATTTGATTCATATACAGAATTATATTATGTTCATAAAAATTATTTTTAGTCATAAAATAAAAATTGTTCTTGAATGATTACGATTGGGAATGAATCTCAACGCGTTCGTGGAGATGGTAATCCGTACATAGACACGAGCAGCAATATTATTATATTGATGGTGAAATCATATGTAATTGGATGGTATATCATACATACAGAATAATTATCATGTTATATTTATTATTTACATTAGTTATACTCATTATTATACCCATCCAAATAATGAAGTGTTCGAATAACAAACTACACCACGGCGTGGAGACAGTAAGCCCTATATACGCACGTATGGTGACATTGTCATTATAGGATGGATAGAATAATTAATATGGTTGAACCAAATTTTTAATTAAATCACAGTATGTAGAATGTAATGAAGTTATTATTTCAGTATGGAAACAACAAAGAAATAGGAAGTGGAAGAAGAAAAGAACTTGAAAGAGGGTGGTGAAATTATTATCTCTTCTTCAAATGTTCCCTTTTGAGTTGATCAAATGTGCTCCATAGGTTGGATTTATGATCAAAGTAAGGCCTCTTGGTTGAAGGGGGGATATTTGAATGGATATTTGTGAAGGGTTTGGCCAAAACAAATGGATTTGGAGGTGTGAAATTAAGAGAAGGTGAAGTACCCTTTTATAAGAGAGGTGAGGGTTACTTTAGGAAAAGCTTGAAATATTATTTTATAAAAAAATAATTTTCGGTTTCTAATGGCTAAAAAATTATTTATTTAGAGGATAATGTGGGTATAGGTCGAAAACCTCTCAACCAATAGGTTTTAGATAGTTTAAGGTAACCATATTAACCTTATGTTTTAGATTTAACTCTTAGTTAAATAGTTTGACATTTACCATGTCTCTTTGTATTTTTATATTATATGGTTAATAAACTTACTATAACAAGCCAAGAAAACCCCATGTGGTTCATTATTAGTATACCTATAATTATATAAGTTATTTGGTAGAACCTTATATTTTTAAGACTATTATATAATTTAATAATATACTATTTGTTTTTAACAACTCATTTTTTTCAATTTTGACATTATTTAGTATTTGGTTTTTATGAGAGTCATCACAACTTGATTACTTCAAAAAAAAATACATTGAATCAACCCTAAAATGTCATATTCACCTATAAAATTAGTGGATGTCATGAAAACTTTGAAATTATATTTATTTCAATATTTATAATACCATTTATTTGATTCTTTCATTAATAAGGTAATTATTGTATTATCATTGTGTTATAAATAAATTTGATTATTTAATGTATAAAAATTATAAATAAAGTAAAATTATGTAGGAAATATTTTTAGATTTATAATTAGTATTTATAGTCGAAAATGTAACTTATATAACCCCATGTAAAAATTGTTTTACTAAAAGATATATGTTTATGTCATTTTTGTCTTTACATTAAATTAAATAATATAAAGTGTCATTATCACTATCAAGTGGATCCATGGGGTCCCAAACTCAACCCAAGGATGCCCATGGTCGTACATGTATCAATAAATTGGAATAGGACACATGTTATGGTAATTTAATATTATTATAATATAATTGTTTACCCTTATTTACCGGATTTAGCCTTTAATCGTGGTAAATAAAATATTTACCGAAGTAATTATTCATAATGTCTAAAAATAAAAGTTACTTATTTACACAATTTTGACCTCATGATTCCAAATATGGAATCCATTTTTCCAAATTCAAAACATAGAAGTGGCAGAAATTAATTTAAAATTAATTCCCGCTGTCAAAACAAAAAGCGTGTTTTTAAGAAATAATAACTATCAAAAGATTGGAACTTGTTTATGTTCAGTTTAAATGTGATATTAGATAAAATGACCTAAATTATATTAAATGATAAAAATATAATCTAATATTACTTTAAAATAAGTAAAATTAATAATTTAACACTATATATAATTTCTAATAAAATTTTTTTTTTAATTAAAATTTAGTATTTTCACTATTCATCAAAAATTCAAAGTTTTTAGAAAAGTACAAAAAAATTACCCTAAGCTAATTTCAATTTTCTGAATTCAAAAATGAAGTCCATTTTAAAAAATAAAAATTTTAAAATTTTAAAAATTGGGTATTACTATTCAGAACAGCTAGTTTGATTGACCGCGGTGTGTTAAAATCTCAAAGTTGCGTACAATACAAACTATTGCATTATTCAAAGGGAAACATATCATGGAAGCTTGGGGTGTTACATACGCTATCAATATTAATTTAGGATTTTCAAAAAAACTTTTCCATATTTTAATTCCTTGAAAATTATGAATTAAATAAATTTATTTTTGATTAATTGAACACCATTTTATAAATACTTGAAAACATGCTTTCTAAATTCCAATTTTTTTTATTTTTGTTAATTTAAAAACATATCATTGATTTCTAGTTTTAATTATCTTGTGTTATAAAATAATAGTATAAAATTTATCTATCATGTTTATTTAGAAATTTATGTGATATTTCATTAAATAAATGCATGTAATCCTTCTTGTATTTTTATATGGTTTTTGAATTTTGTTTTACCTACTCAAAGTCAGTTTTATGAATATAAGTTTTCATGTTCAAACTGCTATCTTGGCTTCATTGTCACCTCAAATCATGTGCTTGTTTCCTAGTTATATTGAACTGGTTTTATGCTGATTTTATATATTCAATTTTGAAAATATTTCAGAATATACATTGTAAGCATGCACACATACTGAAAAATAGACAATATTTAACTACTAAAAGTGTTTTTCATGCACAATTATGTATTCACTTGATAATTTATGTGTGATATCAATGAGAAAACATGATTTTAAAATGTTAAATATTTTTTTAATGATTTTGAAAACTATTTATTTATTGAGATTATTTCAAATACCTAGAAGTTATGGATGTACTACTTGTATTTAAACCTTAGTGATTAATGTAACCCTTCACATTATAGTGAAACTCTTAATTTGATTCTTACTTATTCTGGATGCACTTTTCTTTTGAGTTAGTAGCTAAAATTGATGTTTTATTTAATATTTTACATATTCAATCTAATGGTTGAAACCAAATAATTTCAACATTGTTATTAGACTATGGATTTTACAATTAAAATTGTGAGGCTAAAGAATCAACTTGATGGGAGTTTTTATTATACCTATGATTATATTTTTGAATTTATATTTGAAGTTGTTTTGGTGAAATCTTCTCAATTTGTTGGATATTGAATTTTATATTTCTAGGAATTATTTTCAAGAAAAAATATAAATGTTATATTAAATTATGTTTACTAAAAAGTTCTAGCTACTGAATTGTGTGATTTCAAATAGTTTTCCAGCTCCCTTCTAGCTAGAAAGGATTATTTTGAATACATATTTTTATAATTTATGCTTACTGGTTGGGTATTATTACACACTGAAAATGAGTGTTGACCATGCTATTTTATGTGTTGAAATCAAAACCATTTTAAAATTTCTAGTAATTTTTCTTATGTATCTAATTTTTTCTTACATGTGTTTATTTTTTGAGACTTTAATTTTAAATGATATTATATAGAAAATCATATGACCCTTTTTTATTTTTTTATTATTTAAATGAAAATTGTTTTGCACCTTGATTTTTAAATACATTCTTCACTTTAATGTTCTATATTGGTGATAATGTTATGTTTTATGAGTGTGAAATGGTTATTGTATAGGATTAATTATATTTTAATGCAGTTCACATAAAAATACCTTAAATTTTTTCAATATTGACATTTTTCATGAATCATTTTTCATTATCAGTGGTTGTGAATTATTATAAATTTTTTTAATTTTTTTTCTCTTTTAATGATAAATTATCTCTATTCAACCATGGATTTAATATTGAAATTTTATTTACATTTATCAATTATTTAAAAAAAAAAATTAGAGTAACTCCCGCGTGAGAGCGTCTCTCTCCTAGGCCATCATAGGTTTTCAGTCTCTTTGTCTGACCGGTTTCCAGTGGCGTTGTCTCCCTCCGCGCACCCCGCTCCAGGTCTGTGATGTACACCCTTCTTCAGATCCGGTGCCTGTGGTCGTTTCTTTTTTTCTATGTCACTCCCCGACCATCCGCGGTGAGGAACCCGTGTTCTTCGACTACTGTTTCTCCTCCCCTTGTTCCCGGATCCCGTCTTATGTGTTTTGGTGGAGTCAGGTTTCTTCATCATTTTCTCTACCTCGACTTCAGGCATTGTACCTTACCTCCCCTGGGGTCTTGCAGTTCCTTCCGTCGTCATCATCCCTTGTCACCGTCAGATCTGTGTGATGGAACGCGGTGACATATCTCCTTTTTTTCATTCTTCTGCGGAACTCCAGATCCCCTTCAGATCTAAGCGCTTAGAGGCTCAAGGCAGTCTTGAGTTCAAGGATTTCTTTTCCCGGTTCGTCCTCCTCCCTGCTTCCGTGATGTTTGGCATTGATCTCTAGGAGGAATCCATCTCCTTGTTTTGTGAAGTTTCCGCAGCGATGGGGTTTTTTCCTGCAAAGCTTCTTCCGCGATGTTTTACTACGCTGAGGGGTCGCGAAGTGGCCAATGTGAAGTGGATTGACCCGCAAAACACCCTTCACGTAGTTCACCGCATTGTGAGCTCGTGAAGTGGCCCTCGTGATGATTCAGCCGCAGGGTGTTGTTCCGCGATGGCAGGGTGTGCATTGTGCTGAAGGTGCTGACCTCGGGGTGGGAGGCTGTTTTCTTGTTGTTACGAAGCTCAGATGTGAAGTGGTTTGATGCAGGCCTATTTAACGATGTGTCCCCGCAAAGCACCTGTGGTGTTTTGAAGCCACGAAGGTCCACCACGGGTGTTGCTCTGCGAAGACTGGTGTGCGCCGTGGTGAGGGTTTCTTGGGCACGACCACTAAAGGGTCATGATTGACTACGAAGGCCATGGATCTGGTCCCTGTTGTTTGGATCATGGTTGGAGGCCGTGTTGGGGCATCCGGTCCAGGTACCCTCTTGTTGGACCGGGCCTTGACTCAAGTGAAGGTCGTGGATACTACAAGGGCGTCGTTCCATTAGGTGGATTGTGAAACCAATATTTGCACTATGGATGCGGATTTGGTAAATCAATGTAAGAGGTTGTCCCTGATAGACAAAGAAAAGGCGACGATTGAAGCACATAAAAATGAAGACACACTACTGGAAAAGCGTTTGTCTCTAGTCGTGGTGGGAATGTTCATGGAAAACATATTGGTAAATCAGAGGGGCTCTCAAAAATACTCTACAACACATCTGGAAACTTGATGCAGGAGTGGCTATTTGGGAAGCAAGATCAATCGCTTCGTCTTTGAGTTCTTTAACGAGAGAGATAGAGACAAAATCTTGTGTGGTAGACCATGGTCCTTTGATAATCAACTCCTCCTTGTGGAAGAATTAAAAGGGGGGGACGATATCTAGTGAGTGAATTTAACCCATTCCCCCATTTGGATACAAATTAAAGGAATCCCCTTCCATGCTAGAACAGAACATACCATGAGAGGAATTGGGGACAGTTTAGGTCACTTTCTTGAATGGGACAGTTTAGACTCCATACAATGGGACCCCGAGGTTTGGATCAAGGTGGAGATTAAAGTGTCAAATCCACTGATGAGGGGAATTCTCTTGAATATTGAAGATACCAACACTTGGATATCATTTGAGTTCGAGAAACTTTTAATATTCTGCTTTTACGGTGGTCGCCTTGGCCATCTAGAAATAACGTGCACCACAAAACACAAGATTGGTGCGGGTAACATTACCCTCTAATATGGCCCTTGGCTCTGTGCCAAAATGAATAAATATGCTTTTATCCCTAAGTTGGAAAAACAAAAGGATCGTGACCGTCTCACGTTGGCACATACCAATCTGGCAAAACCCATACCTGAAAAATCCCTAATGCTAGGACCAATGGACTTCCCAAAGGTTGGCCCTCCCACTCAGAGAGAAGCTAGAGTTCACCCTAACCCCCTGAAGGACAATAATCCAACATCGGCAAAATTGGTGACGATGCAACAAGAATCACCGTCACATTTCTCAAATCCAATGCTGATGCACGTTGAACCACAAATCCAGATCCTGACCCACAATGGACCGCAACATGCATTCTAACAATGATGGACCATGGAATGTCGGGATGTCCAATACTAGGCCCAATCACCCACTGAACGTGGAAAAGGGTGCGACGAGGAGAGAGTGATGGGTACACGGAATCCCCAAAACCCAGGGTCAGGAAAAGACAAAATGAAATATGCCAATCAGGAAGGAACGCCACCAAAAGATGGAAAACGACAAATGGAGAAGCAAGTCCAGAGGAACCAAAGGCGGCGGTGGGCAAGACCCAGCCCCGCCTAGAGAAATTATTGCCTTATTTTGGAACTGTCGGGGGTTTAGAAACCCAAGAACGGTTCACATGCTTCAGCACAATTGTGCTCAAAGTCTCCCCGATATGGTTTTCCTGTCCAAAACCATACTGGAAAACAAGGACACCAATGGTATTTCTATGAAGTGCGGCTTCCAAGGCTGCATTCTAGTGCCTAGACAAGGCCATTCTGGGTAACTGTGTCTCCTTTGGAAGGATAATATCGACGTCAAAATTTTGTCTATTTCCTCACAACCATGTGGCATCCACTATTCAAACAGACTCTCACCCACCCTGAACCTTTGTGGGATTCTATAGCCGGCCTTCTCATAATGATAAGGTGAAGTCTTGGGATCTTCTATGTAAGCTATGACATGATTTACCGCGCCCTATCTTCTTCGGAGGAGATTTCAATGAGATTATGTTCCATAAGGAAAAGAGGGGAGAAAGCATCCGACCCCCAGCTTCAATGTCAAATTTAAGGGAAGCGGTCTCTAGGGTGAACCTGGTCGATCTGGGGTACATAGGTAATCATTTTACATGGTTCTATGGAAATAATGAAGGCAACCGCATTGCTGAGGGTCTTGATAGATTTCTGGGTTCTTCTGATTGGATTAATCTATTCATCATGTTTCACATCGACCACATAGCCCTTAACTGTTCGGACCAATGCCCAATTCTCATCGATTGCACACATGGAGAACTAAATAGACAACAAAGCAGACCCTTCAAGTTTGAGAGCTTCTGGGAAAAAGACCAAGAATGTGAGGAGGTGATCTAATCATGCTGGAAAAGCACCCACGTGGATGTTCGTCTCAATCTCCAACAGGTCGCTTCTAAGCTGAGGTCTTGTAGCAATAAGAAATTTCAACAACCCGACTGGCACTGTGATGTCCTTGAAAAGAGACTGAACAACCTCTCAAACAAACCACATCCAATTTAATTATCTCTAAGATTGGAGCCACACAAAGAGAGTTGGATACGACCCTGCGTATTAAGGAAATATTCTAGGCTATGTGGGTGTGGGAGAACCACATTAAAGAGGGGGACACTAATACCCGATTTTTTCACCAGAAAGCTTCATCCCGACATCGGAAAAACTCTATTACCTGCATCTTACAACCCGATGGAAGCAATTTTTCTGACACCAATGGCATCCTAGAGGCCTTGATTTTTTATTTTCAAAACATCTTCACTGCAGGAACACCTTTCATGTCCGTTGAGGTGGAAAATTGTATCAAACCTGTGATCACTGATGAGATCAATAGGCAGCTCACCAAAGATGTGTTAGATGACAAGATATGCATGGATCTGAAACATCTTTATTCCACTAAGGCCCCGGGAAGAGATGGGTTCAACACACTATTATTTAAACAATACTGGCACATTATTGGTCCCAACATTTGCAACATGATACAAAATATCTGGGCTGGGAATACTAGCATTGCTGTCACCAATTATACTGTCCTGGTCCTCATCCCCAAAATCAAGAAACCTCTAGCGATCCCTTATTTCAGACCTATCAGCCTCTTCAATTTCTCCCACAAGATCTTCTCAAATATTTTGGTCAATCAGCTGCAACCTTGGCTACCCAATATTATCTCATAAAATCAGAGCGCTTTTGTGGCCAAGATACTGATCACTGATAATGCGATTGTGGCCCATGAATTGTTCCATTCTATGAAATCACGATCCACCGTGAAGATAGGAACCATAGTCTGGAAATTGGATATAACCAAGTCCTATAATAGAGTGGAATGGAACTTCCTTTATGTTGTTATACTGAAAATGGGGTTTTGTGCTAAATGGAAAGATTTGGTCCTGGACTACATCTCGACCGTCTCCTTTAAAATCAAGGTCAATGGGGAGCTCAGCAGAGGATTCACCCCATCCCGAGGCCTCCACCAGGGAGATCCTCTCTCCCCTTTTCTCTTCATTCTGGTGGCTGACGTGTTTTCTAATCTTATTTCCAGGGCTGCATCCTCTAATTCTATTCATGGGGCAATGGTATGTCATGTTGTCCCACCATGGTCGCATCTTTTCTTTGCCGATGACTGCCTCCGTTTTTCCAGAGCAACAATTAACGAATGCCGGGTGATCTTCCAAGCAATACACCAGTACAAGAGGGCGTCTAGCCTGTCAATCAATAATGGAAAATCTGAATTTTCTTTCAGTGTAGGGGTGACTCGCTCTAAGAGGGATGAACTATTCACTTCAGCTGGTATTCATATGGTTGTAAAACATCAGAAGTATCTTAGGCTTCCCATGGTGATCGGCCTATCCAAAAAATAAATCTTCACATCTATAGTGGACAGTATTGAGCAAAAAATTCTTGGCTAGTCCCCTAAAGGAATTTATAAAGCTGTAAAGGAGACCCTCATCAAAGCTATCATCCAGTCCATCCCCAGCTATTTTATGCCCCTGTTTAAGCTCCCGACTTTCATCATCAACCAGATCCACACACGGATTGCCAATTTATGGTGGGGTAAGAATAATGGAAGGAATCGACCACATTGGATGTCCTGGGAGAAACTCTGCAAACCCAAATCTGTGGGAGGGATGGGTTTCTGGAATCTTCTTCTCTTAAATGATGCACTGTTGGACAAGTAAGGATGGTGCCTCATTAACCGTCCCTCTTATCTTTGTGCAAGGGTTCTCCGAGCTAAGTACTTCCCCCACTCGGGGTTCTATGCTTCCACTCTTGGGCCCCACCCCAGTTTCCTATAGAGAAGCATTTGGGGGGCTAAAAAGCTCCTGGATAAAGGACTGGGCTGGAGGATTGGGTCTAGATCATCAGTCAATATTTGGACTGATCCTTGGCTTATCGATAAGGAAGGTTTGCGGGCTACATCCCCCGTCCAACCAGGTCTTGAAGATGCCACTGTCAGCTACCACTTTTCTAACCAGGGACAAGTGTGGTGTTTGGAAAAGATCCTTGATTGGTTTAACGAAAGGGACCAAAGAATCATCCTTAGCAATCCCTGGATCCCTGACGCAGGCCTCAACCATATTTTTTGGACCAATGAAATCTTGGTCGAATACATGGTGAGATCTGGCTACAGACATGCCCTTGGAAACCACCATGTCAGCCGAGATGAGGGACCATGGAAATCGATCTGAACACTCAATGTTCCCCCTAAAATCCGCCATTTTTGGTGGCAGGTTTTCACAGGTACTCTCCCAACCATGACCCTTCTCACTTACCGACATTTTTCCAGTTCTACATTTTACCCTTTCTACCTGAGCACTATTTAAACTCATTTACACGCCATCATTCACTACCCAAGAGCTAAGCATGTTTGGAGTAAATGGGGATCGACCTCTATAGCATCACTAGCATTGGAGTCTGACCTTCCCAGTCTTCTGACACATTGGTGCTCCTCTCTTTCCTTGGCTCTTTCAAGTTCTCTTTCCACGTTGGCCTGGATTATTTGGGTCCGGCGTAATGATTCCATTTTTCATCAATCTCACAAACCCCCTGAATTTTGGATTGAAAGGGACAATTCTTGGATTGAGGGCTAGAAAGACCATAATGATAATTTTATTCCAGGTGTTACACTCACCTCTTCCTCTTATTGGAATCCCCCAATGGAGGGGATTCTTAAAATTAACGTGGACTCATCTCTCCCAAAGGATGGGTTTGTTGGCCTTGGCCTTCTAACCCATAATCATCTAGGGCAAAACTTTACTGCAAAATATGATCCACATCAGGCTTTCTGGGAACCGGCGGTTGCTGAGGCCAGGGCCATCCTTGCTGGTTTGTTGCTCTCTTTGGATTGTGGATGGAGCTATATTGTTATTGAGTCTGACTATCTTACCGTAATCGATGCTATCAACCACAATTATGGTGGGATCCAGTATTTTGGCATCATCATTAAGAGAATTCGCTCACTCTGCCATCACTTCTCTTCTTGCACCTTCTCCTTTACAAAAAGGGAAGGAAAAAATGAATCCCATCAGCTTGCGGCCTCAGGACCTTTCGACTCCATCCAGCTCTGGTTGGAAAATCTCCCTTCTTGGCTTTGTACTTGTACTTCTGCTGATATTCGTCATTAATGATTTCTGTTTTATTAAAAAAACAAGTTTTATTGAATTTGAACATATTTCCAAGAGTTACTCTAATAAAAATTGAATTTAAGTTATATATAAAATAAAATCCCAATACTTTTGAAAAAATTTCTTTTATATTTAAAAAATATTGGGCATGTTTAATTATATTATTAGTTAATTATTTTGTCTTAATCATGTAATTAGTTGAGTCTAATTTTTTTGAGCTTATAAATATGTGAATCTTTTGACCAGGGAGAAAAAGAGAACCTTGGAAGAATATTTGATTGAAAAGTTAATTAGCTTTAACTCCCTTCAAAATTTTCAAATTCAATAACATTAGAAATAATAGAAGCTAAAATTTCTCCAAACACATTCATTTTTTAGAAGTTAAAGTATCCTTACATACTTGAAAAAATCTATGAGATTTTTTTTTCAAAATCATCTCTTATTTAGAAATGATAGTATTCCATTTTTTTGAGATAAATTTTCTTCAAATGAATTTGATGAACTAATTTATTAAGGAAAAAAATGGGTTATGTGTAGAGGAATTTGATTCATTCATTATTTTATATAGTTTACGAATGATTTTTCATTAAATTAGGGGTATATTTTTTTTTACTGAAATTGGGATCATATTGAATAATTGTATATATTTTACAATAATTTTCTAGAAATTTAAAATCATTGAAATTATTAGATATTTTTTTATTTCTAATTAGTATTTCATTGATTGTAATTATTGATTATCCTTTGATTGTGATTTTTTTATTTGGAGTTTATTAAAATTCCCTTGGATTTAGTACTCATTTTTATTAGCACAAAATTATATTTTCTTGAAGTTTTAATTGATAATTGGTCTCTAGAACTAATGTTATAATTTATTAATAGTAATGTTTTCAAATAGTATTTTGGGATTCAAAAATTATTTAAAAAATGGAATCATGAGTTTAATTTTCTAATAAATATTTGACTGGTTTTAATAATATTTTTTTTGTTAACTTGGGTTCTTTTTAAATGGAAATGTTTTTTAATTAAAGTATTTGATTTTACAATATAGATAAATTGGACTCGAGAATATCTAACCATTTAATTCTTGATTTGTGGGAAGTTGGTAATTGATCTAGCATGTGGATATGAGTTTTGACTGACTAACAATAAGGTTCTATTGAGGCCAATATAAATGATAAAAGTTTATAATAGAAGTGTTAATGAAGAACTATCCATTGGAGGTACCTATAGCTATTGTTGGATTCATTCATCATTGTAGAATCATCCAGATACCTCCTGTATGGAATTGAATCTTTTTGTATATAAAGTTTTCAGAATATTAGGGAAGGTTTTCTTGAGATATGATAGAGGGGATGAATTGTGACTAGAGACACGTGCAACTTGGATATGCAAACCTAGAGTCTTTTTATGATTCATGGTTTTGTATGTGCCTTCACATTCATGTAGGACATTATTTTCAAGTAAAAAATAACATGGAAGACATGAGGGATATTCTAAGAGATGAAGAGAATGGTAATGGAGCTTAGAGGAGAGTGAATCAATTTTAAAGGGAATACTTCATTTCTAAAATCCTTTTGTTTTTCATTAATTTATTTTTATGAATTATATATATTTTTATACTTCTATTCTAAATATTTTTGTCGAATAAATTCTTATGGAACATAATATTTCTCTATATAGTTTGGTATTCATTCTCATTCATTTTTCCTTGGTCACTTATCTCCTTTATTTTTTTGGCATAAACTAATTTCTAAAACCTTTAATATTCAATGAAAATTGTTCTTAATTGAAAATTTGAACTCTAAAGCACCATTTTAAGACTTTTTATTATGATTTCTTATTAATTATTGGATAAGTAGGCTAAGATCAAATTAATTTTTGATCTTGGTAAAACCAACATAATTTTTATCATTGGTTGGGTGGGCTCATTAGTTGAAAGACTAATAAACATACTTGGTTGTGTGCTTGCACCCTAAAAATATGGTGTTAATTTAATTTCTTGAATGTTGGTTCCTAGACTAATTAAATTACATGTGAATTGATAAATATCAATTTGATATCATACAATCATCATTTCATTAACCCTATTTATCACTTTTTTATTACTTATACAACCAGTTGAGTCACCAATTCAACAAAGTTTGACACACTCCTTTTCTATAATTTTGTCTTGATTTTCATTCAAATTTCAAATTTCATAACCATTTACTACTTTCATTCTTGTAATTGTTTTGATTTATTTTTCATGTCTGGGTTTTATGTTTCTTATTTCATTCATAGATTTTTCCTTCCTTATAGGTTAACCATATTGGACACTATACTAGTTTTATGTTTGTAAATAAATAAATCAATTATAAATAAATAAATTAAATCAAAGTGTGTCAATTACATATCCAATGATTATTATGTTTTATATTTTCAGACATGGGTAGATTTGGGATTATGACTTGCAGAGGGTGTTCTATCATGTAAGATTTGTTAGTGGGAATTTAGAGGTTTCCAGGGGAATTAATCCATGGATGGTGATTGTTATATCACATGTTTTATGATTTTATAGCTTATCCATGGGAGTAAAAAACTTTTCATTATCCATTAAGGATTAAGACTTGTATAAGAATGATCATTATGAGGAGGCCCCAGTTGAAAATATCACACTAGAATCATGGGGGGGGGGGGGGGGGGGTGAATCAGTGAATGAATTCTATCTTTTGTGGTTTTAATTCACTTTTTTTAACCTTAGTCAGATAATTAGATTAATTTTACACCACTTTTAACATATTGAGTAATGAGAGTAAAAAAATAAATATAAAATACATAATCATTTACAAGGTTTACTAATTATAAACAAATGATTACATCCTTCTCATGAATTAGAAACACCCATGACCACATAATATACTAGAAAATACAAGGAATAAAAATTAATGGAGTATTATGTATCACTTGTTACAATTAAGTATGCATATTTTTTAAAGTTCTCCTATACATATATGAAATCAATAGATAGTGAAATCAATATAATTGATCTTCTCTGATCATTTTACTGTAAAATTATCATATTTAATTGAGTCTCCTCTTTTATAATATACAACACTACAATATCTTAATGTTTACTTCAAAATTCTAAGGGTAAATTGAAAATAATTTTCCCCATCCAAAATAGAAAAAATCCTTCTTTAAAGAAGAATCATTAACATCAAACCAAAGTTATAATCTTTTATAAGTTGTTGAATTTAACTTAAAACTTCAAGAATCTTCTTCTATCATCCCCTTAATCGTTCTTGGATTGAGTAACTTCTCTCTAATTCCTTTAAAATGTATGAGCCACTTTTTTAACACTATTACATGAATCATTATAAATATTTACATATCTATAAATTTTTTAAAAATAATTATGCAATTAATTATATTAAATTGTAATTATAGTGATTAAAAAATAGTTAAAATTAACTACCTTCACTAATGATATTCATTTAAAATCGATTAAAATTTTCATTATGACCTAATGATTTATTCTCCAATAAATTTATCAACCAATTGGATAATTTTTCTAATTATTAGGGTTGAAACAAAATCAAACATAATTAGAGACCATTTATTCAAATAAATCAAGACTTGACCACATTCCAACTTATTTAAGTATCATGATACATGGTATTCAACAATCTAACCCTTTGGATTTTTTTTATAAAATAGTGAGTAAAACTTGACTCTCAACTCAAAAAATTTGAAAAATATTTCTTCCTTTAATGACATGGTACTAAGTGAATATATAACTATAACACCCCCAAATTTTAATATTAATTTCCCTTTAAATAAATACCATATTTAATAGATTGTTTCACATAAAACACTGAACTGATATCAAACTGTGATACTTTAAAATAAAAATTATTAAGTTGTACCATTATGATATAGTGATTAAATTAATGAGTATAAATAGAAGTAACCATATTATGATATATATTAAGAAAAATTAACAAAATTACATTAGTAAGTAGAATAATTCCTTATAAATCTCACTTTTCCATTCTTAGAGAGGAGGTATATTCACTAAGGCTTTCCCTAGACTAATCCTAATACAAGTTTCAACAATTACGGTCTAAGATAAATATTTTTTTTGAAAATTTAAAGATTGTTGAAACACACACAATATCTATACTAGTTGAAATACCACCCCTAATTTCCACCAGATATTATCTTATCCTTAAGTATTATACATAAATCATGAGAGGTTATGTAAGTAGAAGTTATCAAAATATAAATATGTAATTATTATTGTAATAATTTATTATATATATCACATATATTTTATACATTTCATATTTATACTTGTAAAGAAAAATAAATCTCATTTTCAATACTAATACACTTATTAAATTCAATCAGTATAGCTAAAAAACTAATCAGATTAATTTATGCTTAAAATTAATTTTTCTAAAACAAGATTTTTAAGAACTATGAAGTTTTATTTAAAGAAACTTTGTATATAATAGTTAAATGATGATAATATATATATATTTTTATGAATAATATATTAAAACTAATTCAATTATAAATTTATAAGAAATAATAATAGTAAATATTTGAAAATGTTATCTGTATATAAAAATAGTTTCTCATTAGATATCAATTTATAATTTAATTTCCTAAATTTTGGAATCTAAATTTGATAATATGAACTTAATTTTGGGATATATAATATCAAAATTATCTTCATGAAGTTTTTTTTCTAAAAAAGTTTACTTTTTAGGGGAATACTAAAAAATACAGATTTTAAGAATACCATAACTTTTGTGAGATCATCTGGATATATGTGTGGATTAAAAATTTATGACACATTTTTCATAAATAAATATAGAATTTATAAGTAAAATTATAAATTTAAAAATATTAATTTTAATTTGAAAACCTATACCTAAAATTCTAGAACTTAAGTTATATTTTTTTAATATCTTTTTATAAATTATACAATTATTTTTATAAAATTAAATTTTACCACTTATAGAAATTTAATATTATAATTTTTTGTTTCATATTATGAACCAACATATAAAATTTAGGTAATAATGGAAATTTTATTTTTTTATAAAAATAAGTTGTTGAGGTTAAAAAATAGTTACCATGGTAAAAGTAAATTATGGTAGAGAGTTAAATTAAGTGTAAAATTCATAAATATACCAAAAATCATCCCTTTTTTATTTTTATGAGAGGTGTATTGATTAATAATAACCTCATTTATATTATATCTGACTTTAGGTTCCACCTTCCTTTGAATTTGACAAGCCTTTAATATTAAGTCATGATTATTTAAAAAGTAACACCTCTCACTTAAAACATGATATTTGAAAAACCACTTAAAAGATACAAAAATTAGAATTATACCCATTAATATTCTTCATTTCATTACCAAATAATCATATCCAATATTATTTAGTTTATAGAGCCTAGATATTTCCTAAATCCCTTCTAAATTAGGAATATTTCCAAGGGGAAATCAAATTCTTCTATATAATTATTCTCTCTTCTATGATCATTTTTCCATTTATTATTCTTATGACTATTATTAAATATATTTTTTATATTATAATATAATTAAATTATTTTTATTAGTATACTTTTTTTTATATTTATGGAATAATCATTATCTACCTTTCCCATTTCCCTAGAAAAACAAAAACATCATTTGTGTTGCGTGCAGACCACCGCCTCCATGAACGATGTATTTTATTTTTAATCACTACCATATATGGATTGGTAAAAAGATTTATTTAATAAATAAATATAATTTTTATAATTTGTTTAATATTTGTAAATGATAAATAAATTTCTACCTTCTTTCTGTTATATGATAAATGAAGACGTCATTGTTGTGTATGTGCAGACTACTTCCTACATGGAACAATGTATTACATTTCGAAACACCATCCTACTTGTATTATTTTGAGAATATATTTAATGATTTAAAATGGTTTTTATGAAATTATTAATGGTTTTAAGTATTTTATCAATACTTAACTTGTTATTAATATACAGACCTTGTCTATAAAAAATACCTAAACAACCACATCACCAACTTCATCTTTACAAATAATAACTAAAATTACTATGAAATAAAATTATAATGTTATAAATAATTATTAGGAATATATTATAGTATATTTTATAATATATTAATGATGAATTTGGCATTAGATAATGGGGATCAATATTGAAATTTTAATACATGAGTGGAAAAATCAAAATCCATAACTTCAGATGATGAAAATAAACTATAACTATCTAATAACTATATAATAAATGTATATAATTGAATAATATAGAAGGTTATGTATATGAATGAGGTTCTAAAAAATTATTAATATGGTTATTTTTATTATATAAGAGGTCAATAAAGAGTTAAGGTAAGTTTCATTAGTCTTAAAAGTCCTTCTTGGAGATATGATTTATATTATGCACATATAATTGTTTATATGGTTTATATATTAAATATATAGAATATTTTTCCATTATTATCTTTTATACATGGAAATTAAATTTCTATTTCAAGTTTTATCTTTCAAAGGGTTATAATTCAAAAGTTACCAATGTTGTAAGGTATTTTTTAACTCAAATATCAATTCTTTGATTTATAATGTTTCTTCTTGAACTCTTTTCTTCAATGATTGATTTCTTACCCCACGAGATTTTATTATATGATAATTACTATTTATCACCGATTAAAATATATTTTATATTCCAGGATTATTTTTTGAGTAATTCATTTCTCATAAAAGTACAATGTTGATAAGAATAATTCTCATCCTCACCAATAATCTCTTTCCATTCCATGTCCATGTTCTTTCTTCCTTCGAATATTGTCCTTTATTATTTTAAAATAAAAATATATATTATTTATGGTGATCCTCATCATTATATTTAACAATTTTCAAAAGGAATCTTGATAATATTATAAATGATGTGGGTTTCAATAAAAATTTCTTGAAATATTAAAGTGTCTTTCATTTCACGACTGAATATTTTATCTCCCACTCCACATTTCCTCTAGAAATAATTTATGTATTTACCAAGGATTTATGTTCAGAATTTATTTTAAAATTTTATTTTAATTATTTTTTCATGTTACCTTTTTAAAAATTATTTTTAGAAGGTGACTCATAACATTGTATTTTATAACAAAGTAAAAAAGGTTTTGGGAATTTTTTTATGATTTCAATTCCATTTTTATTTTTATTTTCTTTAAAAGAGTTTGAAACGAATCTTTTAAAATTTTCTATAAGGGTTATTTTGATAAAAGTGTAAAAATAATATCTTTTTTAATTTTTTCATCTAAATTCATTCTTCTTTGATAGTTACACATTACAAATATTCATTTTAATGTTTTAAAATGTTTTTCTAAATAGTTTTAATTTTTAATGTTTTTTAAATGAAAAGGAGTATTTATTATTATTTTCAAATTGATTCTTTTGGTAATATTTAAAATTTTATTTTCATCTATGTTCATATCTACTTATGTTTCTTATGTTACACTAGGGGTATGTTATTATGCCACTATACACAATATTTATCTGCATGGATTATGAAATGACTTATAGAAGTTTTCTGGAATCTTGTTTCTCTTCCATTGCTTAATTAAGTGGTGTTTCAAATATGAATGTTTTCATATTCTCTTGGAACAAATATGTTTGAATTATCATTATGTGATGGGTGGGTTCTACTGATCCCCCTAATGAATTATTTAAGGTTTAATAACTAATGAGATAAAATGGGAGATGAGGTATGATAATTGAGTCACTAATGGACCGTATGTTATGATGCTTGAGTCACTATAGGATTCTAGGAAGTAAAGATCAAGTGAACATATAATGGGTCACATGATTTTAATTCCTGAAACTTTCATTATCTGACCTGTAAAACCTATACAACTAGGATCTAAACTAGATAGAAACAAGACTCAAATGGTGTTACCAATCCTCAAAGGCTTGTGACTAGCAGCTAAGTATCCAATAAAAACCATAGGGAATAATTTTCCCCATCCTAAAACATGATACATAAACTACACATATCGAAAGAAAATGATAAAATAAAAATTCTATAACCTAAAAGATCACCAATTATAGTCATATAAACTAACTATAATGATTAAACTCAAATTACATGACCACAAAACAACCAAAATAAAAACACCCTTATTATCCACTTTAACTTCATGTGATATATGGGAAAAATCCAACTATTTCACTGCCATCTACCCATGAACATCATACCAAAGACCTATCCTCCTCACTATGGTTCCTTTCCCTTTCCTGTATGTTGTAAAATAATATCTACACACACCCAAGGAAGTGTTTGGTGTTTAAAATAATCTAGATCAATAGGATCCCACCCAGATGTTCAATAAAAATTTTCTATAAAATAATCCCAATATTATCAATTTAATTAAAATAATTCTTGATATGTTTTTAAACTATTTTATATCAAATTTTTTATAAATAATTTCCCCATTTTTCAATTATTTTACAAAACTAGGTTCTAAAATTTAAAATTATAATTTTCATAAACCATTTACATTGATAAACTCATGTAACACATAACATAAAATCTAAAATTACAAAGATAAATCAGAATGGTAAACACACCTAGGATAATAGAGGTTGGTCTAGCTAGATCACTTGTTCAAAAAATAAAAATAATGGATAGTGCATAGTCTAGTATCTAGAGTTAATACATCTGTAAATTGGGGGTGAAGGAACACTATAGAAAGTGAACACCCTAGATTGTAAATATCAATTTCAAAGAGCTTATAATATTTCACAAAAATTACAAATAAACCTTTTTATCAAAAATTTATTTGAAATCCAATTTAACAGTCTATTTCAAAATTCTTTGAAAAAAACCTTTCTCTTACAAAAATGATGGGAAATGTACTTCAAAAACCCATTTCTACACATTGATAAGAAAATTCAATGACCATTCAAATTCATATAGAAACCCATTTATAACACTAAGATCCTTAATGGTTTATAGAACATAGGCTTGAGATAAAACTACATACATCATGTTTGGTTTAAAAAACACCCACAATAGGACCCACACATTAGAAAGAAAGGTAAAATGATAGAAAATGAGAATAGGGACTAAAAAATAATTCCAAAAACTTAGAATCATGTTTTAAAATGAAAAATTTTGTTTAGAGAAGTTTGATCAACACATACCTCAAGAATCATAAGCCGCACCACAACTGATGAGAGAACTATCCCATAGAAGACAATCACAATAGGGATTTAGAATATATTAAATAAAAATCATATTGTGATTAATATATCCTAGAAACATAGCCTATAACTACTTACAATTCCTGAAATAATATTATCTAGAAACAAGAATGGGAGGGAAATAACAAAAATTACTAATTTTTTGACAACCGCTGAAACAAGTATTAAAATGCCACATGGAGAAGTTTGAAGGATCCTAGAATACCATGGAATAAACACTCTCATAATAATAATTTAATTAGTTTTAAAAAATAGGTATTAAATTTTAAATTAAGGGTTTTGTGGGCATTAATTTACCTTTAGATACTTACTCACCTAGCCCAACCAGACACCATCGACAAGCCAGTGGCCATTGCAACTCTGTAGTGGCTGTCAGAGGGCCTACCGATAGTCTAGTGGAATTCCACCAGACATTCAATGCCACTATAATATGTACATGGATTCTATCCAAATCCCTTGGCAAGACAGTGTCTCCCTATAACCATTTTTCATCCCAATCCCATTAGAAAAATCCCCCATTTTTCTCCAACGCCACTTGAACAAAAAAACAACATCTTAAACATTAAAGAGTAGTACCTAGAACTTATATATTATCTAACCACTATGTTATGTTTTCACATTATTATATGTGTTCCATAGTTCCTTGTTATACCATGTTTCAATAAAATTCCATATCTTTATTCCATATAACTATGATTATGATTCATTGTTCAGGTTTATTATCTCACACACTTATTCCATCGTATATGTTTGTTAATTTGAGATTATATTTCCTACTATCATAAATTATGAAAAAATATTATTGTTCCATGTTATTTTTAATAAGATATTTTTCCCATTCTCAAGTTATATCATATAATTGTAATCTAACCCTTCATTTACATATTTATGAGGTTTTCCCTTACTGAATTTTATATAGCCCCTTTCTTTTGCATTCCATTTTTCAGATTATAAATATGATTAAAACTGATGTGAAGTCTAGAAGTAAGTCTTGTATGGTATGATTATAGAGAAATATTCACAAATATTTGAGATAATATTTTTTATGTATATAATCTCTAAATGAAAAAATACTCTGGGTTCTCGGATTGTGAGTTATAATATTTATATTCAAAATATATATATATAAGTTTGGGTTGGGTTGAATCATTTCATATCAAATCCAAATTGTAAATTATGTGTTTTATCATTAGATATTAGAGTATGGGTCTAGGGATTCTCAACTGGTATTAGAGTATGTTTTAGTTATTTTTTTGATTAATTTAGTTATTTTTTGGAATTAGGACTAGTGAACATTAATTAAAACCCTAGGGATAATCCAAATTGTAGTAAAACATCCTAAAATTTTAGAAATGATAGAATTTGTAGTATCATAGTAATAAAATCACAGTCTAGATACAAACATGTAGATGTAGGTTCTCGTACATATGCACCTAGGGGTAATAACTTTGAAAAATCATAGTTGAGTATTAAATTGATCTTTACTTGATGCCCAACATGCAGGCTTAACTTTACACCTTGTTTGAAACTCCTGAGGTATATGATTTGGTTGCTTTAAATACTCCTTACAAACCATTATGATGTTTTTAAATATATTTTTATGATACATAACTAGTCAGGTTAAGGAGACTAATATAAATTTGACCATGTACAACCCCATTAAAATTAAAGGAGTTATATGTTTATAAAATTATAACATTATTGAACTAAAAGTATCATTTCTTGAAATGAAAGTTTCAATAGAGAAAACATATTAGGATTGAGTTTTCATATGAATATAATTTTTAAATATGATTTTATTAGATATTATCATAACCATATTGGTTTTAATATTTTTTTGGAAACACGATCATGAAAATAATGTTGTAAAATTTATGTCTCTATAATCTAATTAGACTTATTGTCAGGTAATGGGATATATTTTGAAAAATTGGTTGATAATATCAATATATTTTTATTATAATGGAAAACATCAGTTTTATAGTCTTACCCATGATAGTGAGTTGAAAATTATATCATGATTGATGTATATCATATGGAAACCCTTATAAATTATCATTATTAAGTTACAGTTAAAATTATAAGGATGCAATTTATTTAGAGGGGGGATGAAAACCCCAATTTTTTTGTCTTTATTTAATTTTAAATAAATACTATTTTCAATAAATTTTTTCATATGAAACATTAAACTAAGATGAAACTACGATACTTTAAATCAAAATTGTTAAAAAATACCATTATTATATAGTCATTAAATTAGATGGTATAAATATAAGTAACTACATTATGAAATTTATTCCAATAAAGGAAATAAATATCATTATGAAGTATAAGTTTTACTTTGAATCTTATTTGTATGAGATTGGAAATGTGGTAGATTTAATAGGAATTTCCTTAGATCAAACCAAAGAAAATTTCCAATAATTATGGTTTAAAAAAATGATTTGTGATATAATTTCAAGATCATTGAAATTTATAGGAGAACTATTCCAGTTGTACTACCATGTAACACCCCGCCCCTACCTCATTAGCTTGAGGAGGCGGTGAGGTTTACTTGGCCTTAAGCGATGTTCCTAAGACACCAAACACTGGAAATAAATGTTCAGGGATTCAAGATAAAATTGGGGGACGATTTTCCCTTAAGACAAAACCAACCAAACCATCCGCTATCAATCAATATATGATGCACGTCAATCAAAACATTCAATAATGTCTTCCCAAAGGACAACCAAGTTATTCCACAATACAACCCAAAACCAATATAACTAGATATGTCTACACCACATCAGAGTACAAAGAGGAAACTAAACAATAAAAACCCATGATCCATGACACCACCACAGCTCCACACCAAGCCCCAAGCTCCAAGATACACCCAGAAATCACAATGATCCACTAAAGGGGGGTGATTCCTTACCTTTTCCTACATCACGGTACCCGACATCTTCAAATACACCATAGTTCCAAATCAAGGGGTGAGTACTAAAACTCATTAGGTTTTCCCTAGATGTCTTCCCTACACAAGAAACTATGATAAAACCATTAACATATTTATATAAAACATTTTATATAAAATAATCACAAGTGAAATCACTACCATAATCCAAGCACATCCTTACCAAGCCATCTCTCCCAAACCAAGCAACCAATGGAAATCTAAATAAACATGCCACAATATATTTCATTATTTACATACTAGAACAACAATTTCCAACTTTAAAAGCAATGAACAACAAAAAACCAAACGATATGACTTCTGCCCAACCCATTCACCCATTCACACCAAAACAACCAAAAAATCTAAACAGTGGAGCTTCCGTCCAACCCGTTCACCAAGTCACACCTAGTGGTTCTTCCCTACCACAACCAAATGGTGGATATTCCATCCAACCCATTCACCCATTCACAACTAGTGGTACTTCATGACCACAACCAAACGGTGGAGATTTTGTCCAACCCGTTCACCCATTCACAACTAGTGGATCTTCCCATCCACTTATCCTTTGGTGGTGGCCCTTCTGTCCACTATCCATCCCCTTTTATAGCGGTAATTTTCTCCACTTCAACACAACATTTCCATCAAGCCATAAACCAGCATATGACCCACCAAGGTCACAACAACATGAAATCAACCAATTCCATCTCATACCAATCCACTTCAATAAATCGTCCATTTATTGAAAACCAATTTCCATGCCAAACCACATTTTAATAAAAACAACATCTTTATTGAAAACCATTTTCCATCAACCATTTTCCCAAATCAATCTCAACAACCCTTTTTAAAATCTCTATTTTAAAATCCACAACAATAGTATTTAACCATAAAATCCATTTTTTCCCAAAAAATCCCCCAAAACATCACCCAAGGGATATCCAATAAATTTCTCACATCAAACCACAATTAATTCAAAGCACAATAAATTAATTGTAACCAAACCCATTATATTTAACCTAGTGTAGTCGAGAGAGAATCCACCTACATTTAGGGTTCCCTAGAAATTGACCCACAAGCAACCGCACCTCAAATCCGGTTCACGCAACGCCAAAACCTCTCTAGATCCCTTCCCCTAACACCCATAGGCCTTAAAATCAACATCCAAGGTAACCACAACCCTATATCTACACATAAAAAGTGAAGATCTAGAAAAACAAGAAAGAGAGGGATGTATATCTAGAGGAAAACACAAGGAAACCAAGAAGAGAGACTTACTTGGGAGAAACCACCTTCAAACCGCCTTGAAACCCCTTTGAATCGCTCCCAAACGATTGGGAGAGCCCCTCCAACCCTTGATAACTGAAAATACCAAGTGAGGCTCGAGTGGGAGAGGATTTGGAGAGGAATGAGGTAATCCCAAGTGAACTCAGGTTTTGAAACCCTATTTTAAGTGGCCGCACTGTTAGCCTGCACGGTTTGGAAAACCGTGTGGTAACTATGCACATGCTGCTGCCTTGAGAGCAAGGGTCCGCACGGTTGCCTCGCATGGTTTGGAAAACCATGCGTAGTCCGTGCAAAGCCTACTTCCTCCCCCTTCACGATTTCTAGCAGAATCTGCACGGTTTCCCCTGACTGTGCTCAAACTGTACTCCCTATGCAAAGCCTCCAAACTCATTCAAAACCATTCCAAACTCTCCCAACCTCTTACCTACTCATCCCATGCACTTTAAACACATATAAATACATAAAAGGCCACATACCTCAATCCGGGGGCACTACATTATCCCCACCATTGGTCTTTCCATCATAAAAAAGTAGTGAACCCATCCTTTTCCAAAAGAGATATGGCCATTCTCAAACATCTCTTTCTCACGCTCCCAAATCTCCTCTTGAATCTGGCCATGTTGCCTCAAAACACAAACTAAACAATTTATTTTACCTCGCAAGAATTTCTCTTGTCTATCCACAACCTGCACTGGCACATGAACCAATGAAACATCCGATTCTAGATCAACATGATCCCATCTAATCACATGGTCACGATCTGACTGATATTTTTTCAACTTCCACACATGAAACACATTGTGCACCACTCTGAACCTAGGTGGAAAATCCAAACGATAAGCCACCTCACCAACCCACTCAAGAATCTCAAAAGGTCGAATATACCTCAGAGATAACTTTCCTTGCTTCCCAAACCGACGATGACCTAACCTAGGAGAGATTCTCAAGAAAACATGATCACTCACCTTGAACGAAAATGGTCATCGATGATGATCCGGATACGATTTCCAACGACTCTAAGATGTCTCCATTATCTTCTTGATCAACTTGATCTTCTCCGTAGTATCCTGGACAAGGCTCGGTCCAACCATCGAGGACTCACCTGTTTCCACCCAACATAGTAGAGAACGACACGGCTTCCCATACAATGCTTCAAACGAAGCCATATGTATGGATGCTTGATAACTATTATTGTACGAAAACTTAACCAACAACATGTGCTCCTCCCACGAGCCACTAAAATCCATAACACAGGCCCAAAACATATCCTCCAGAGTTTTTATCGTCCTCCCAGATTGAACATACATCTAAGGGTGATACTCCATGCTCATAGTCAACTGTGTCCCAAGAGCTTGCTGCAAGGATTTCCAGAAATGAGATGTAAACCTTGGATCTCTATCGAATACAATTGAAACTAGAACACCATGCCTCTTTACCACCTCCCAGATATAGATTTTGGACATATTCTCCACTATATGAGATTCATGAATCCAGATGAAATGGGCCAACTTTGTTACCCAATCCACTATAACCCAAATGGAATCGTTCTTTCTAACCATTCTTGGGAGACCTGTGACAAAATCCAATGCTATTTTCTCCTACATCCAAACAGGGATTGGTAAAGACTGAATCATTCCTGCTGGCCTATAATGCTCTACCTTGACCTGCTGAAAAGTTAGGCATCTTGAAACAAATTCAGAAACACATATTTTCATACCAGCCCACCAGAACTACGCTTTCAACACTTTATACATTTTATAAATTCTAGTATGAACATCCTACCTAGAATGATGATACACCCTAAGACGATTCTCCTGACATGAAACTGGTACAACCATCTGATTTCGAAAACACAAAACTGAATCTCCATTCAGTTTTCAACCCTCAATGATCTCCCCACCATTGAGTTTCAACCCCATGGTCACACACTAAGAATAAGATATCGATGCCTCTCTAACCAGGCCAACAAAGTCAGGAATCAAAAAAACTGGAAAGAAGAATTCCAAATCTCCCTGATCCTCATATTCCAACCACATGTTAACTATAACCAACATCAACTATCACTGGTTTGATACCTGTTTCACCACCTGATCATATGACTTTCTTTTCAAAGATTTCATCGATGAATCCAGACGTGAAAAATCATGAACAAAACGTTGATAATACCCAGATATACCAAAGAAACTCTGTATCTAAAACACATTCTTTGGTGGTTTCCACCAGATAATAGCCTCTATCTTTTCTAGATCCACTAAAAAACCTCTTTCAGAAATCACATGGGCAAGGAAATGGACTTTCTATATCCAAAAGTCACACTTTGACAATTTAGCATACAACCAATGATCCCTCAATATCCCTAGCACTGTCTCCATGTGCTTCTCATGCTCCACCCTTTTCTTTGAATACACTAGAATATCATCTACAAATACCACCTCAAATGAATCCATATATCTCTAAAATATCTGATTCATAAATGCCATGAATACCGCTGGCACATTTATTAGACCAATGTTCATAACCACATATTAATAATGACCATATCTACTTCTGAAATCTATTTTAGGAATATCGTCCTTCCTCAGTTGCAATTGATGATATCCCAATCTCATGTCGATCTTGGAGAACCATTGGGATCCCCTCAACTGGTCGAACAAATCATCAATTCATGGAAGTGGATATATTTTGTTTTCCATAACTTGGTTAAGTCTACGATAATCAACACAAAGCCTCAAAGTTCCATCCTCCTTTTTCACAAACAACACTGGTGCTGCCCACAAGGATGTGCTAGGCCAGATAAACCCTTTGTTTTAAAACTCTTCCAACTATACTTTCAATTCCCGCAATTCAGTAGGTGATATCTGGTAAGATAAAAGTGATATAGGACAGGTCCCTAGAAGGAGATCAATCGTAAACTCCACTTCTCTTACGGGAGGTAACCCCAAGAATTCTTCAGGAAAAACATCCATGAACTGATCCAAAACTTTCATAAGAACACTCTTCTCAACACCCCTTACTAATTCTAATGACATCACTACCAACTGATACAATAAAGTGCCTACAACTGGTGCCAATAAACCTGTGGAACCCTGTCTTTTATGCCTCTCTCCTCTAAAGAGATGTTTAACACCATCGTGTGTCGTAAAAGCCACTGTTTGCGCATCACAGTCATGTAAGACCTAAAATCTGCCAACCAATCCATTCTCGGGATTACATCATACCCATCCATCTCAAGCACTAAGAAATTTCAGGTTATCTCATCCTCACCCACAACAATACAACATGATCTACACAAGAAGGCTCGACACTCTCTTCGACCTAGAAGAGTTTAAAGTTTTAAAACCAAGGGCATCATTTCTACCCTCAAACACATCAACTCAACCATACGTGCAAGACTAAAAGAGTGTGAAGAACCTGTATCAAACAATACTTTCATCAAGGTAGAATTTAAAAGAATAGTACCTCGCACCGTGGATGGTCCCGACTGATCAACCACCACAACCTGCTCAGCTTCAAACACATGTTTTCTTTCCACGATTTTCTCTTTATTGCCCTGCTGAGGCATCATGGTATTCCGAGAATCACCATGACCCACTTTACTCTGCTGACGAGGGGTGTACTATTGTCCCCGTCCCATCGAATAATACGATGTCTGCGATCCTTCAAAAGTATCATTCACACCAAAACTCAGAGCATTCCAACAATAATGTTGCAGATTCCCCATCTTCTTACAATTATGACATGCTCGAGGTTGTTCCATACAATCTCGCTTGATGTGGCTTGTCGAACCACACTGAAAACATCCTGGTTTACTCTGGGGCTTCGAAGGAAGATTCACTAATTATTCCATCAGATTATGTTCCATAATACTGCCCTGAGAATAAGTTTCCCTCCTCCACTTGAACCCAATTTTAGAGTTCCTACTATTACTCATGGGTACCACCATGCTTCCTCCGCCCGGAGCTCCCAACAAATCTCACTCAGCCACCAAGGATCTATTCACCATCTCCGTATAATCATCTATACATAGCACTTCTATCTTTGAATAGATTTCTTACCTTAACCCCACTTTAAAGATCCTTGCCTTGTGCTACCCACCACCTTTTGTGCAAACCTCACTATGTTCATAAACTTAGTTGCGTACTCCGTCACAGAAATAAGCTCTTGCTTCAAACTGATGAAATCATTCATACGCTGAATTCTGAACCTATATGGGTAGAATTGTTTATTAAAAAATTACTCAACACCTTCCCACCTCACACCCTGGTTTTTCCCCGCTTGGACTACCAACTCCCACCACCAAAGGGCAAGATATTCCAACATGTATGTGACCAACTTCACTTTCAACTCTACTGATGTTCCCAAGAACTCAAATATCTTGTTCATTATATTAAACCATTCTTTTTCCCTCTCTGGCTCTGAATCACCCCTGAAGATGGGTGGATTCTGCTTTTCAAACTGAATTGCATGATCCACATGCCTTGGTTCATCCATTTTATTTCCACTTTCCACATCTTGGAAATCATGCACTATACTCTTCACTAACTATAAGTTCACTTGAGGCTCAGGTGCAACCATGTTCTCATTAGCCACTTCCGGTTTGTCTCTACGACGCCTACCTGGTGCCATTTATATCAATAGAAAACAAAAAACCATGAGTCTCACTTCTGTAGACATCAAGAATTTCCATTTCAATCACATTAAACAATAATATCACAATGAGGCTTTCCAACTTTCCAAATTTTCCATGTTTCACCATTTTGAGAACCAAACCATTTTCAAAATACCAAATTTATTCACATTTCAATTTCACACATTTGTAAAACCATTTATCATTTCATCCCATAAATCATTATGCCCAATGAAATATGCATCCTAGTTGGAATTCATTTCTACCATGCATTCCATGCTCATCTCATTGGCTACACCCACGACAATGAGATATTGAATGCCTATAAGTGTCTCCAATACACTTATGTACCCAAATCCCTGGTAACATGAAGTTCAGCATAAGAGGGTTAGCTACATCCTTTTATGCTATACATTCCAAGTTCCGACATTCCTACACCCTGATACCATCCCAAATCAAGGAATATACCACAACAAATGTCAACACCAAAACCAATGATCGAACAACTACTCTCACTTGAAAGCTAAGGACTGAACAAACTGATACCACTTGTAACACCTTGCCCCTACCTCATTGGCTTGAGGAGGTGGTGAGGGTTACTAGGCCTTAAGCAACATTCTCAAGACACCAAAGGCTGGCAATAAATGTTGAGAGATTCAAGATAAAATTGGGGAATAATTTTCCCTTAAGACAAAACCAACCAAACCATCCACTATCAATCAGTATATGATGCATGTCAACCAAAACATTCAATCATGTATTCCCAAAGCACAACCAAGTTGTTCCACAATACAACCCAAAACCAATACAACTAGATATGTCTACACCACATCAGAGTACAAAGCGGAAACTAAACAACAGAACCCCAGGAGCCATGACACCACCACTGATCCACACCAAGCTCCAAGCTCTAAGCTACACCAAGAAATCACAATACTCCACTAAAGGAGGGTGATGCCTTATCTTTTCCCACGTCACGATACCCGACATCTGTAAAGACACCAAAGTGCCAAAGCAGGGGGTGTGTACTAAAACTCAGTAGGTTTTCCGAAAATGACTTCCTTACACACGCCACTAGGATAAAACTGTTAGCACATTTATATAAAACAGTTTATATAAAATAATCATAGGTGAAACCATTACCATAATCCAAACACATCCTTACCAAGCCATATCTCCCAAACCAAGAAACCAAGGGAAATCCAAATAAATTTGCAACAAGATATTTTATCATTTACATACTAGCACAACAATTTTGAACTTGAAATGAAATGCACAACAAACAACCATACAATGGGACTTCCACCCAACCCATTCACCAATTCACACAAAAACAACCAAAACAACAAAACTGTGGAGCTTCTGTCCAACCCATTCACCAAATCACACCTAGTGGTACTTCACGAACACAACCAGATGGTGGAGCTTCCATCCAACCCGTTCACCCATTCACAACTAGTGGTAGTTTTCGACCACAACCAAACAATGGAGCTTTCTTTCAACCTGTTCACCCATTCACAACTAGTGGCTCTTCCCGTCCACTTATCCTTTGATGGTGGCCATTCCATCCACTATCCATCCCATTTTATAGTGTTACTTCTCACCACTTCCACACAACATTACCATCAATCCATAAATGAGATTATGACCCACCAAGGTCACAACAACATGCAATCAACCAATTCCATCGCATACCAATCCACTTCAATAAATCATCCATTTATTGAAAACCAATTTCCATGACAAACCACATTTCAATAAAAACAACATCTTTATTGAAAACCATTTTTCATCAACCATTTTCCCAAATCAATATCAATAACCCCTTTTGAAATCTCTATTTTAAAATCCACAACAATAGCATTTCACCATAAAACACCCTTTTTCCCAAAAATCCCCCAAAACATCACCCAAGGGATGTCCGATAAATTTTGCACATCAAACCACAATTAATTCAAAGCAAAAAAAATGAATTGTAACACCAAAAATTAGATCTAACCAAGTGAAGTCGAGAGAAATTCCACCTACATTTAGGGTTATTGATAAATCGACCCACAAGAAACCGCACCTCAAATCCGGTGAACGCACCACCGAAACCTCTCTAGATCCCTTTACCCAACATCCATAAGGCTTAAAATAAATATGCAAGGTAACCAAAACCCTAGATCTACACACAAAAAGTGTAGATCTAGAAAAACAAGAAAGAGAGGGATGTAGATCTAGAGGAAAACACAAGGAAACGAAGAGGAGAGACTTAACCGAGAGAAACAACCTTCAAACCGCCTTGAAACCAATTTGAATCACATCCAAAATGAGTGAGAGAGCCCCTACAACCCTTGAGAACCAAAAATCCTGAGTGAGGATCGAGTGGGAGAGTATTTGGAGAGGAATGAGGCAATCCTGAGTAAACTCGGGTTTTAAAACCCTATTTTAAGTGGTCGCACGATTTGGAAAACCATGCACTAACTGTGTTCTAACCGTGCGCATGCTATTACCTCGAGAGAAATGGTATGCATGGTTTCCTCGCATGGCTTGGCAAACCCTGCACAGGCCGTGTGAAGCCTATTGTCTCCCCCTACGCGGTTTCTTGGAGAATCCGCACGATTTCCACTAACTGTGCTCAATCTGTGATCCCTATGCAAAGCCTCCAAACTCATTCAAAACCATACCAAACTCTCACAACCTTTTACCAACTCATCACATGCACTTTAAACACAAAGAAATGCATAAAAAAGGCCACTTACCTCAAACAAAGGTCACTACATACCACATGCGACTTATATAAGATCTTATCTTATCCTTAGGTTTTACATGAATATCTTGATGGTTTATATTAATAAAAATTTAGGATGATATAAAAATGTAATTATTAATGTAATAAGATATTAATATATATCACAAGTGTTTTATGCATTTCTCATTTTGAATCCTAAATAAAAATAACGTTATTTTTTTAATAATAATGAACTAATAAAATTCAATTAGTATAACTAAACAACTAATAGGATCATTTTATACTAAAAATTATATTTTTCTAAAATTATATTTTTATAAACAATGTACTTATACTTCAAGAATCTAGGTATATTATGAATAAATGATGATAAAATATATATGAATAATATGAATAATATATTTACAAAAAATTAATAATAATTTTATAAGAGATTAGAATATTTATAGTTAGTATTTAACAAAAATTCATTTTCCTATAATTTTTTTCATTAGACATCCATTTAAATGTTAAATAAATTTTTTGAATTTTAAATTTATAAAATGAACTACATTTTTTGATTCATCACATAAAAATTAGATTATTCTGTTTTTTATACTTTTCTAAAAAGGTTAAACTTTTATGTGAATAGTGAGAGATACAGATTGTATAAACATTGTAACATTTATGGCACTAGAAAGATATATGTGTGAATTAAAAATTTTTGAAATTTTTTAAGGATAAATTATATACTTTATAAATAAATATATAAATTTAAAAATATTAAGATTATTCTTCAAACCTATACTTGATATTTTAGAACTTAAGTAATATTTTTTTCTAAAACCATTTTTATGCACTATACATTTATTATTATAAAATTAATTTTTTTCACATATATAAATTTAATATTATTAAAAAAAATAAATTTTTTAGTTACCATATAAAATTTAGGTAGTAAGGGAAATTATATTTTTGGTCATAAAAATAAGTTACTGAGGCTAAAAAAATAATTACCATGGTAAAATTAAATTATATTATAGAGTAAAACATAGGGAAAATGCCTAAATATACTGAAAATGTATCCCTTTTTTATGTGTGTGAGAGGTTTAATGATAGTTAAATACTCTTTTACATTATTTTCAACTTTAGGTTCCACATTCTTTTGAAATTGATTAGTCTCTAATAATATGTTATGAATATTTATAATGTGTCACCTCTCTCACTTATAAAATGAGCCTTCCATTACCAAATCAAAGATACAAAAAAAGTTATAATTAACCACATTAATATTCCTAATTTCATTACAACATAATAATATCCCACATTCTTGATCTTATGGAGACTATAGATTGCATAAATCCCATCTAAATCATGAAGATTTCCAAGAAGAAATCAAATTCTTCTATTTAAGTATTTTCTCCTCTATAATCATTTTCCCATTTCTTTTTCTACCACTTGTGAAATATATTTTATTCATTATAATATAATTACACAATAATTATTATTATACTTAATTTTTTTATATTTATAGAATAACCATTAACTATCCTTCCCCTTTCCCTAGAAAAAATGAAAACATTTTTTGTGTTACGTGCGAAACACGACCCCCATGAATGATGTGTTTTATTTTTAATAACTACCATAAATAGATGGTTAAAAATAGGTAATTAATGAATAATTATAATATTTATAACATGATTAATTTTATTAATATATTAATCAATTTATACCTTATTTTAGTTATATTGAAAATTTAAACGTCATCAATGTGTACGTTTGGACTATTGCCTCCATTGAACAACATATTTCATTTTTTATCACCATACTACTTGGAATATTATAAAAAAAATTAATTAATTGAAATTATGTTTATTATGTGATTAAGGTTTTGGAAAGGACATAAAAATACTTAATTTGTTATTAATATGTCGACTCTTTATGTAAAAATATATCAAAACAAGCTTTTCATCGATTTCATCACGATGAATTGTGACTAAAATTCCTATGGAATACAATTATAATTTTTTAAATAATTATATATAATAAATTTTATTAAATTTTATAATCTATTAATTATGAAATCATTATGAAATAATAGGGATTAATATTGACATTTTAATGCATGTGAGGAACAATCTAAATCACTAACATCTGATGATGAAAATAAACAATAACTAACTAATAAATGTTTAATAAATTCTTATAAATGAAGAATATGGAAGGTTATATATATAAATTGGGTTCTTAGATAAGTTATAAGGATGGTAAATTTTATCATATAGGAGTTTAATGATCTTCCATATAAGCTGAGGGTTAAGGTAAGGATTTTTAGTCTCAAAAATCCTTATTTGAGACATGATTTATATTATACACACATATTGTATATAATAACTATATAGAATATTTTATCATGATTCTATTTTGTTCATAATAATTAAATTTATATTTAACTTTTTATCTTTCAAAGGGTTATAATTAAAAAGTTACCAATGCTATAAAGGATTTTGTTAACACAAATATCATTTATTTGAGTTATAATTCTTCTTATTGAACTCATTTATTTTATTTAGAGTCTCTTCTAACCTAATATTTGATTATATATAAATTTATTTATGTCTCTGAGTAATTATACTTTCTTGAGTAATTTATTTTTCATAAAATTAAAATATTAACAAGAAAAATCCCCATCCTCTCTAATAATCTCTTTCTCTTCCATACACATGTTCTTTCATCCCTGTAATGTGGTCCTTTCATATTTTTAAATCTAAATATGTATTATTTATAGTGGTATTAATAATTATATTTAACTATTTTAAAAAAATTATTAATACTCTTTTAAATTATGAGGGTTTAAATAAAGTAATTTTAAAATATTAAAGTGGATTTCTTTTCACTATTGAATATTTTATCTTCCACTCCACATTTCATATAGAAAACACTTTATGTATTTTTTAAGGATTCTTTATTAGGATGTATTTTAATTTTTTGTTTTAAAATGGATTTAATGTTACCTTTTTGAAAATTATTTTTAAAAGTGACTCATAAAATTTCCTTTTATGAGAAGGTTAAAAATCTTTCATGATTTTTTTTATGATTTCACTTCCATTTTTATTTTGATTCTCTTTAAAATATATTAATATTTACCACATGGTTTGTTTTAATAAATGTGTAAAAGGAATCTCTTTTTAATTATTTTCAAGTGAACTAATTATTTTATGGATATTCTACTTTATAATGCTTCATTTTCATGGTTTAAAATGGTTTTCCAAAAAATATTAATTTTTAAAGGTTTTTAAATGAAAAGGAATATTTATTTTTACTTTTCAAATTCATTAATCTAATAATATAAAGAAAATTTTACATCTATGTAAATATTCATTGATGTTCCCTATGTTACACTAGAATTATGTTCTCATTACACCATCAACATTATTTCTATAGATGGATTATGAAATTTATTTTGGATGTTTTCATGAATCCTATTTATTTTCCATGGGTTTATTAAGTGGTATTTAAAATATGATTATTTTTATATTATTTTGGAACATATATTTATGATTTATCATTATGTGAGGGGTGGGCCCCATTGATCCCTTTAATGAATTATTTAATGTCATATAACTGATGAGATAAAAACAGGCTGTGAGGTATGATACATGAGTCATTAATGTCCTGCAGGTTTTGATTCTTGATTCACTAATGTGTTATAGGAAGTAATACTTGATTATCTATATAATGGGTCATAGGATTTTGATTCTTGAATAATTTTTGACTGACCTATACAATCTATCAAACTAGGGTACGAATCAGACCGCTCGAAGGGCTTTCCTGATTTCCATAAGATAGTGACTAGTAGTTGAGTATCCAATAAAAATTAGAGGGAATGAATTTTCCCATCCTAAAAAAAGATACATTACAGACACATATAAAAAGATAACCAGAGAATAAATATTCCATAACTCAAAAGAGCACCAATAGTAGTGATATAACCCAAGGTAGCTGATAAAAACTAAAATTACATGTCCATAAAACAACCAAAAGAAAGGGAACCCATACTATCCACTTTTACTCTATGTGATATATGGTAAAAATCACACCGGATCACAATCTACCCATTCCCAACTGACAAAAAACCTCACCGCCTCACTATGGCACCTTTCTCTTTCCTGCATATGATAAAACAAGATCTAAGCACCCCTGAGGTATTATGAAGGGTGTGAGATAAGCATAATCAGTAGGATCTCACACAGGTGTTTTATAAAATGTCTCTATATAATAATCCCAATATTCCCAATTTAAATAAAATATCTCATGATAAGTAATTGCACTATTTTATATCAAAATCATGGTAAAAATTTTCTCCATTTTCTAATTATTTTACAAAACCAGGTAATATGATTTAAAATTAATATTTACATAAGACATTTACATTCACCAAATCATATAACACATTATATAAAAGCTAATAGTAAAAAGAAAAATCAAAATGGTAAACACCCCTAGGTTAACAATTGTTGGGCTAGGTTGATAACTTATACCCAGAATAAAAATAAAAGCTGGTTCGCACTGAATTATCTAAATTCAATGAATCCATAAACCAGGGATGAAGAAATTATATATAAAGTGAACACCCTACATTTTCGGGATCAAGTTCTTAGAGATAATATATCTATGATATAGGAATATAAAATCACCCTAGAAAGTGAACCCATTATAATTTCAATGGAAAAGGGATAATATTAAACCCTCCAACCACGTACCCATGTCTATCATGCTCATAATATCTTAAATAAATTTCAATGTGATTATCAAATTTCAACAAAAATTCAAGACAACCCTTTTTATCAGAAAAAACCATTGATAACAATATAACAATCCATTTCACAATTCTTTGGAAAAATCCTCTCTTTTGGAAAAAAAATTATGGGGAAAAGCATATTTTTTTCAAAAAACTATTTTATAAATGCATAAAAAAATTAAAACACTATTCAAATTCATTTATAAACCCATTTATAACAAAAATATCATTAATTACTTATAGAATATAGTATTATGATGAAACCACCTATCACAAGTTTGGGTTAGACACCACCCACAATGGGAACCACACATTGGAAAGAAAGATAAATAAAGTTAAAATGAAAGGATGGGATAAAAATGATATTAAAAACTTATATTTTTTTCAAATTAAAAATAGTCATTAGAGAAGTTTGATCAACACATACCTCAACAATCACATGCCTCACCACAACTGATGAGAGAACCAGCCTTTAGAAGAAAATCACAAAAGGGATTTATATGTGATTGGATATAAATAATAATGTGATTAATATATCCTAGAAATATATACTATATCATATATAAATTTTCATAAGAATGAATGGGAGAAATAATTATGAGAGGGAATTAACAAAACTTTTAATTTTTTTGAAAATAAATCGAACTAGGATTGAAATGAAAAGTGGAGAAATTTAATGGATCCTAGAGAACCCTGGGAAAGTCTTTAAAAGAATAATAATCAAATTACATGTGATAAAGAGGGATTAAAGTGTTAATTAAGGGTTTTTTTGGGAATTAATTTACCTTTAGAGACTAACTTTCCTATCCAGCTCGAGGCCACCGACTAGTCAGTGGCCACTGCAACTGTGCAGTGGATGCTAAGAAGCCTACTGATAGTCTACTATAAATCTACCATATGGTTGTTCCACTATAATACATAAAATTATTCTATCCAAATCCCCCAGCTACTTGGTTTCTACCTATATCCATCATCCATCCCAATCCCTTTAGAAAAATCCCCTATTTTCTTCCGACACCACTCAAATATAAAAAACATCTTAATGATTTTATAGTGGTATATAGACCTAATATATGATATAACCACTATGTAATGTTTTTATATGATTATATTTGTTCCATAGTTCCTTATTATACAATGTTTCCATGATATTCCATATATTTATCCTAGATTCTTAGGATTATGATCCATTATCCAAGTTAATTATCTCACACACTTATTCGATGGTACATGTTTGTTCATTTGAGATTATATTTCCTAATATCATGAATTATTTTATAACTCTTATTGTTCCATGTTCTTTTTAATAATATATTTATCTTATTCTCAAGTATTTTTATATGATTTTGATCCAAACCTTGAAATAAATTTTTATGAGGTTTACACTTACTGGGAATTTTAGCTCACCCCTTTATTATGTGTTCAATTATTCAGATTATAAAGATGATTAAAAATTATGAGAAGTATAGAATGAATCCTAATATGGTGAGATTCTGGATAAATATTAAAAAATATATAAAATAATATTTTTATTTTTATAATCTCTAAAGACACTAAACCTTTGGGTTCATGTATTGTGAGATTTAATTTTTTTATTCAAAAAATATATATAAGTTTGGATTGGGTTGTCACATTTCATATCAAATCCATATTGTAAAGTATGTATTCTAGAACTGGACATGGGAATGTATGTATGGGGTGCCTCTATTAGTATTAGAGTAGGGTTTAGTTATTTCTAGAAATTAGTTTGGTTATTTATAGGAATTAGTACAAGTGAACATTAGTGAAAACCCTAGGGATAATCCAAATTATAAGAAAACATCCTAAAATTTTGGTAACATATATATTGTGTAGTTTCCTAGTAATATCATCCTAGTTTATATACAAAAATGTATATGTGGGATCTGGTATAGATGATCCTAGGGGAAATAACCATAAAAAGACCAATTAAGTATTAACTTGATCTTCACTCGATGTACAACAAGTGGGATTAACTTTACACCTAGTTTGACAGTCCTGGGGTATATACTTTGGTCGCTTCACATAAGCCTAAAAAGACATTATGAAGGATTTTAATATATTTTTTTGGTACATAACTAGTCAGTTTTGGGATAATAATAGGAATATAACCATATAAAACCTAGGTAAAATTACCAGAGTTATAGGTTAATCTAATTATAGCATAGATGAACTAAAATTATTGTTGTTTGAAATGAATGTGTTAGTAGAGAAGACATCATAAGATTGAGTTCTGATATGAATAGAATGATTAACTTTAATTTTTTTAGATATTTTCATAAAAATTTTGGTTTTATTATTTTTTTGTAAACAAGATCTTGAAAATGAAGTTGTGAAAGGTATGTATCTAGAATTTTTTTAGACCTAATGTCAGTTAAGGGGCTTTATTTGTAACAATTGGTTGAGGATATCAATATATGCCAATTATAAAGGAAAAATGAGTTTTAAATTATTACCCATGATAGTGAGTTGGAAATTATATCATGATTGATGTCTATCATATGGATACGCTTAGAAATATCCATTAGTAAGTTATAGTTTAAAAATGATAGGATGTAATTTATTTAGGGGGGAATGCAACACCCAAAAATTTTATTATTAATTTCTATTTAAAAAAACTTTTTTTGAATATATTGTTTCATACTAAATATCAAACAAGTATTACACCATAATACTAAAAATAAAAATTATTAAATAATACCATTATAATATGGTCATTAAATTAGATGGTATAAATAAAAGTAACCACATTAGAAAATCTATGTAGAAAAAGGAAATAAATAACGTCAAGAAGTATAAGGCTTACTTATGAAGCTCATTTTTCTGAGATTGTAAAGGTAATAGATTCACTAGATTTTTTCTTAGAATAATCCTAAGAAACATTTCAGTAATTATTGTTTGAAAAAAGATATTTGTGATAGAAGTTAAAGATCATTGAAATTTCCATGAGATCCATGATAATTGAACTTTCACTCATGACTTTCCTAAGATGTTATCTTATCCTTAGGTTTTACATGAAAATACTAAGGGGTTATATTAGCGAAATTTAGGATTATATAGGAATAAAATTGTGAATGTAATAATCTATTTATATATATCACATATAATTTATACATTTAAAATGTTTTATTTTAAATAAAATTAAGTTTCAGTATTAATATGAATGAACCAATGAAATTCAATTAGTATAACTAAACAAATAATAGGTTCATTTTATATTAAAGAGTGTATTTTTCTAGAAACATAATTTTAAGAAATTTTCTTTTTTACTTCAAGAAACAAGTTATATTATGGTTAAATGATGATAAAATATATATTTGTATATGAATAATATATTAATAGAAATCTAAAAATAAATTGATAGGAAATAAGAATATGCCTAGTTAAGATTTGAGAAGAAGCCATTTTTCTATAAAAAAAATTCATTAGTTTTCCATTTAAAAGTTAAATTAGTATTTCATAGAATTTTAATTTTATAAAATGAACTAAAATTTTGGATTCATCAAATCAAAACTTTCATAGGATTTCTTTTTAAAACTTTTCTAAAAAGGTTGATTTTTTTGTGAGTAGTGAAAGATATTGACTTCCTAAATATTGTGACTTTTATGCAACCAACAAGATATATGCGTGACCTAAAAATTAATGAAACCATTTTAATGATCAATTATATAATTTATAAGTAAAATTATACATTTAAAATAATAATTTTGATTTATAAACTTATATTTGACATTTTATAAATTAAGTTATATTTTTTTTCTAAAACTGTTATTATGCATTATACATTTATTATCTTAAAAATACTTCTTATCACTTTTAGAAATTTAATAATATAATTTTTTTGATATATGAAATAATAAAATTTTATTTAGGTTAGAAGTTTAATCTAATTTTTGTCATTAAAATAAGTTACATAGCTTTGAAATACTATTATCATGATAAACATGAATTACGGTAAAGATTAAAATTAAGAGGAAAATGCCTAAATATCACAAAACTATATCACTTATTTGTATATATTAGAGGTGGATCAACCAAGAATCCCCATATTTCAATTATTATTCAAATTATGATCCACCTTCCTTTGAATATTTCATTCCTTTAATATTAAGCTATGAAGATTTACAAAAGTGATTCCCCTCTCACTTATAAAAGGATCCTACTATAACCCCTTGAAAGATACACCAATAATTCAAATTCTACATTATGATATGCATAATTTACTTCCAAAATAAACCTCTTACACATTACTGAGTTTTTGGTCCCTATATATTTCTCAAATCCTTTGTAAATCAATAAGGTTTCCAAGAAGAAACCAAATTCTTCTATATATTTATTTCCACATCTATAATCATTTTCCCATTTATTCTTATTCTAAATATTCTAATATCTATTTTAACTCTTATAATATAATAAAATAAGTATTATTAGTATCATATAATATTTTTATATTGATGTAATAACTAATTTATACCTTTCCCCATTCCTTAGAAAAATGAAAATGTCATTTTTGTTATGTGCATACCAATGCCTCCCTGAATGACACATTTTATTTTTCATCACCAACTTAACTGGATGGTTGAAAATGGTTATTTAGTGAATAAATATTATATTTATAACATGAAAAATATTAATAAAAGATAAATCATTTTCTACATTCTTTACAATTTATGGAAAATAAAAACTTTATTCATGTGTATATGTGATCTACCGCCTTCATAGAATAACATTTTTCATTTCTAATCAATATGCTAGTTAGATGATTATAATAATGTATTTAATTAATTAAAATGACATTTATTATATGGTTTAAATTTTTTGAATGTTATATTAATATTGAACTTGTTATTAATTTTGTCCCATAAGGGTCTCACAATGACTCAATAGGCAGGGGGAAAATGAGGTATTAAAGAAATCATACCAAATTAAAAACTGCCTCTCAAAAAATTATTTGAAACAATAAAAATATTCAAAATAAGATATAAATTGAATATAAAAAGAGACAAGAAGCTGGAAATATGAGGTTTATAGTGGTTCATGGCATAATTATCCCCTAGTCCAGTCCACCAATGACCCTCTTAGTGAGCTTGGTGATATTCAATATATATGTAATTTTTTAAGGTCCTCACAAATTATGTGAAAGATATTAATTTTTTTATATAGTTCACATAGATTTTACTAGTTTATCCCTTCATAAAACCTGTCCATGGTTTTCATACAATCATAATAATGAGTGTAAACTTTATAAAAAGAAATTATGAATAAAGGTTGTGGGTTCAACAAACTATTTTAAGAATAAACTAATAGTTTATGAAGAAAATATGGAGAGATAAAATATAATTTTAAAGTGTATCTACAGATATTATTTAGGTGTCAAAAATAATCATGAATGAACTTCTACATCAGATGTTCAATTTCAGTCATATAATAATAATATCTTGAAAAAAAATTAGTCCACAGAAGATTTCTGTTGAAAATTAACATTAACCTTAATTTTATTTGAATTTGAACTCTTTTTTTAAGTCAATGGTAAAAAATAAAATAAATTAATTTGAAAATAAAAGATCATAAATCTCATGGATCCTTCTACAAAAATAATAAATATAGAGGTAGTTATTGACATAATCTTCAGTCTCTCTTGGAACAATATTAATTCTTAGAAATAGAAAAATTATTCAAATCAAAATTTTTTCATTAAGAATCAAAGGTTTTAATAAATCAAAAGTTAGTTATGTAATTCTATAAAATTAATAAAACTATAATAAATTACTCAATAATCTAATTAAATATTAAAAAATACTTAGATTTATAGGTCTTCAGATTCATATGAATTTTCTCTATAATATTCTTGATCATATTAATTTTCTTCAGATCATAATTATTTTATACTTAGTAATGTGACTTAAATAATTATATGAATTTTTACCTAGTGGAAATATATTTTGTTTTATAAAATATTTTTAGTTTAGAAAGATATCTTAAGTCTCATAAGAGTTTTTCCTTTGAGATGAATTCTTAGTCTCATATGATATTCTACATCATAAGATATTCTGCATATAATATATAAATTTTATGATATAATCTAAAATAGTATTTCAAAATATGTTTTCTCTATCCGTAGGATATTTTTATCATGTTTAAAATATTTGATTTTCATATGATAAATGACCTTTCCAAAAAAATGTAGCATATAGGACTTTCTTTGATTGTTGGATAAAATATTTTACCAAATATATAGTGCTTAAGTCTTTCAAGATTTACAGGATATCTCTTATAGGATGTTTTTTATAATTGGATATTTCCACATAAATTGTATTATAATTCAATTTTTGGAGACTCTCATAAGATATTTACTTAGTATTTTTTTTGAAATCCATAGTCTACTCATAATATAATTTAGGTACATAATATATTTTTGGTATGAGATAAAAATTCAATATTGATAGATCATTATTCATCTACATTATCATATTATATTTTTATTAAGAATTTTTCATTAAAACTCCAAATATCCTAGATTGAACACAATCTTTAAAATGAAATAATAATTATGAAGATATATATTTATCTTCTAAAATCACTTAATAAAAACTAACCTTAAAAACTAATGAGGATTTTTTTATCATAAAAATAAAAGAAAAATTAGTATATGTTGTAACAATATAAGAATTTTCACCAATTTCACCCTTTTTATGATGAAAACCCATTACAATTTATAAAAAAAAGTTTTATATATTCTCCCCATTATATAAAATGTTGTTTTTACTTAGATCATATCCCCATTTTTGGGATGTCAAAAAGTAAGAATAAGGATTGAGATAATTCACATTCAATTGAACATAATGAAATATTATAATTTGAGAATATTAGGGATTATAATGAATATATATTTGTAAAATATTTGTTTGAATAATTTAAAAAATAACCTCATAAGACATTAAAAACCAATAGAAAACAACCAAGACCAATAATGAAGTAGTAAAAGAAAAATGAAATGTATAATAATAAAATTTCATTGATAGGTCAAACAAATTATACTACATGAGATTTTATTATTTTGGATAAGGTGGATTATTAGAGGTAGTTTGATACTTGGTAGTTTTTTCATTAGGATTTGGCTTCTAGAGGTAAATATGAATGGAATGATCTAGGTTAAGAGTAGCTAATACTGAGGGTTCTGGATGGTATATCTATCTAAAAGTTATATCTAAATTGGAAAAAACTCTAATACCTACATTTTATTTCTTGGAAATCCTCCCTATACTAGCCATGATGCCTTCTAGAATTTTAGTAGCCTTATATTTGTTATACATTTTTGAGGTAGTAAAGGATATTGAAGAAGAGGATATATGAGGTGGAGATGTAGATCTAGAACATGTAACAACCATATGATTCTTTAATTGAAAGATAGTGAAAGGATAAAATATGGAATTAATATTTTTATTGGTGGCATAATTTTTTTTGAATAGAAGAATATAGAGTTTTAATGTTTTTGATATGAAATCATGCATCTAATCACATATATATCCTTTTAATAATAGTTTTCAGAAGAAATTCTGGGATGAATATATACCATTTCCCTAGTTTTTTACCGATCATTCAATCCCAATTCTATATGTCTGATTTATGGGAACAACATTTTAGTAGAGTCCAAAGAACTTCCACTAGATAATTTTAAAATATCTAAGAGTTCATAGGTTGTTGGGAGGGATATGTTATAATTGAAATATAAACCACTTTTCCATGGGAAGACTCTTTCTAAACTAGAATATATGGCTCAAAGAACTCCTAAAAAAATTCCTTAAAGTCAAAATAGAGATATTATTCAAGTGTATGTTATATTATATTCAACTTAGCATGAAATATTTTATATTATTATCAATATGAGGATGCATATTATCTATTTATCCTGGAATGATCTGAAAAACATCAAAATACTTATCTAAAGTCTTCTTTAGAGATACAAAATTTTCCTCAACAAAAACACTAAGATTAGAGAGTGGTTTCATGATCCTATAAACTCTATCTCTAACATCAACTTTAACTTAACTATTTTAGTGGTGATATCCCTTCAAAATTCATTAATGGTGTGTAGAGAAATTTAATTACATTTTATAGAAGTTGTAATTTTGGTAAAATCATCAATATTTTATGATACATCCAATAACATATCATCTATTGTCCTTGGAATAGAGTAAGAACCTAGTGAATCTACTTGAATAGTCTACACAAGAGTAGATTGATCCATTGAGATTCTCTTGACATTCTCAAATTTTTAGACCATCATATTTTTCATGAATTCCATATCTTACTTGGTATTCAGTTTTAACTTAAAGTCTTGAACCTCCCCATTAGAGGCTTAAAGATCATATTTCATACTAACCAATTCAACTTTCAATATATAAAACTCAAAAAATAACCATATTATATTGGTTTAAACTTAGATATCTAATTTAGGGATTACATTTACTCGAACTGGTGGATATCCTTAATTCCTATATTCTTTTTCTTTTTCTTTTTCTTCTTCTCATTCTCTTTATTCTTTATATGGTTTAATAATAATTATTCTCTCCAATAGAAGTGTTTCTTTTTTTTCTCCCTCTTCTGAAAAATCACATCCATTCGAGAAAAACAACCTTTATCAACCTTTACCACCCTTTCTTAAGTGGGAATCGAAAACATATCCATAGTATCTATAAATTTAGGAATGATAAAAAAAAATCAAAATCACCATTGAAAATGGAAGGATACATCATCTCACTAATATTCACAATATTCAGTATTCTTATTTTAGTATATAAGTCTGATAACTTGGGAAATCTTAGAGAAGCAGGAGTAGATTCATTCTCAGAATCACCAACCTTAGTAGAATTAGTAACATCCAACACCATAATTGGTTCTTATATGATTAAAAAACATCACTAGTAAGTACTTGTATTAAAACATGATTAAAAAACTTTTCAACATGAGAAATACCAACTTATTCTATAAGAGAAACTACGTCTACATCTCTAACTTCAACTTCAAAAATAGGTAAATATTAAACCATTTAATCTCTAGTAATAGGTAAAGTAATATAATTAGATATTAGTTTCATTCTCTTCATCTTATAATAAGAGGCTCATTATCCATTTCATCTTCAAAGGAAATTTCAATAAGAGCACAAAACATTCCAACACCAACACTTGTAATAACTGTAGTTTCCAATAAATTATCTACCTTAAAACAAGAAAGGTTCACTTTAGCTTCATCTCTACCCCAATGGCCATTATATTCATCAAATAAGAATTACATACATGACCAATTTTCTTTAGAATCCCATATCTAAAGGTTTTCAACTCATGACACTTGGATACTATAAAATCACTTAATTATACCTCTATTATTTGAAAACAATAGAGTTATAATTAACCCAAATTGAACAAATATCCATGTTTAGGCACTCTCATGATAAGTTTTATGGGTAAATTCAATTTATTATTATTTAATAGTAGGTATAGAAGGAATATTATAGGAAACAAAACTTTTTCAATCTCACTATTTCTTTGTGAAATCCCCGTCTAGATAAACATCACTTGAACCTTTCTCTTAGCCTACAAGTATTTGATAATATTTTTCTAGAAAATTGGATATCTAAATAAAGATGTTATAATATTAGTAGGTTATACATTATACAAACTAACAAGATATGGATAAACTCAATACACCCTTTATTTGGACAATGAAATTCTTTAGCCATATTGGTCGTTGAAATTGATAATTTCTTATAGTTTACCCTCGAGACAACTAACTATTTAACATCCTTAAAAACAAAACTCAACATTTCTATAGAATTATTATACATTATTTTCATAAAACAACTCATTAATTTTATCATTGAAAAAAAAATTCATTGTTTGGAAATTTTCTTCCACAACATGTATGTGCGATCTAGCTAATTTAAATCAATAGATTTACCACATAAACCGTTATAAAAAACCTTTTTTCTATTTGAAATTTTAGATTTATTATTCTATTCCCATTTTTAATTCCACATTTTTAGTGAGAATTATTTGGTTTAAAGGTTTAATGATTATTTTTAGGGTTAGAAGGGTTCAAACTTTAGAGAGGTGATGATATCAGAAGGTTTTAAAAAGTTATAGAAAAAATTAATATTATTTCTTGCAGATAATGTTGAGAGTCACTAATTTTACACATAAAATAAAGTAAAAAACATTCTAAAAATAAAATTCATGTATTTCACTTTATGACATGAAAAATAATTTAAGTAAACAACAAATGATATTAGTGAAGAAATTATAACACATTAAGGAAATAACCAATTAATAACTTGGTATTTCAAGAAAATGAATAAAAAAATATTTGAATAAATAAATAAACTAAAAATTAAATAACTTATAATTATTAATTAATAAGGAAAAATTATCAATTAGAAAAAACTAATTTAAAATTAAATAATCTAAAATCACTTTTAATAGAATAAAATCTTTCAATTGGTAAGGATTTTGTAAATATATCATTGGGATAAAATTTAGTACTTATATAGAGATATCACCCTATTATGAATAATTTATTAATAAATTATTCCATAACTCTACATTTTTTCTTTTATAATGACTTATAAAATTCATGAATATTTTGATAGAAAAAATTATTATCATATTTAATTAGAACATGATGAAAATCGGATCGAAAATCCATTAGGGTGTGTTTCATCCATAACACATAAGAATAAAAACTTCGAGCTATAATATATTCAGATTTCATACTCTATAATGCAATGAAATATTTGTTTTTTAATTGACCATGAGACTAAATAATTATCTATTAAGTGGTACGTTACAAGGCTAATTTTCTTATATAAAATTCACTGAAATCAGCACCTGAATATGAAGTGAAATAAAAATTACAAGTTTTTGGGAAAATAAATGATAAAGTAATAGTTCATCTGAAATTTCAAAATATTCTTTTAGATGAAGTAAAATTATATTATTTTGGTTTTGATTGAAAATATGAACAAATATATACTAAAAACATGATATCTAGTCTATTTGTAGTTAGATAAACGATGCTCCCAATGATTCTTCTATATAAAACTTATTTTTAATTAGTTTACCAACTTTATCAAAATAAATATTAATATTATAACTCATAATAGTTGAATATAATCTCATATTTTCAAGTCTAAATAATTTTTTGTCATGAATGTACTTTATTCGATTAAAAAATTCCATTTTTTATATTTTTGAAATCCTAGAAAAATATTCAATTCTCCCACCGTACTGTTTTACAATTTTTTTATAATCTTAGAAAAATAATTATACAATTTTTTATTTTCTGATCTAATAATTACATCATCAATAAAAAATTTAAGTAAAAAAACATATTTTGAAGTGGTTTTCTTAAAAAGAGCAATGTATTCCAATCCTATAATAAAACCATTTCATAAAAGAAAGAAAATCAATATTTTATAAAAATCAGTTAAAGGTATTTTAAAACCATTAAAGGCATTGGAAAGTCTAAAGAATAAATTTAGAAGTTAGGGATTTTAAAAAATAGGATGTTTTATAACATAAAATCCACGTATTATAAATCAATTTATAAAAGCTGATTAAATATCCATTTAAAATAATTCAAAATTATTATGAGATGCATAAGATAAAATAAATATAATTTATTCTATCCTGAATATGGGGAAAAGGTTTCATTCTAACTCATTCATTATTCTTATTTGTAACCCTTTTCAACAAACCTTACCTTATTTCTATTTATCACACATGCACCATCATTCTAGTGTCTAAATAAGAATTCAGTTCCAATAATAGGGTAATCAAAGGGTCTATTAACTAATAATGATACCTCATTCCTATTGAACTAGTTTATCTCTTATTATATCTATAACAACTAACTCTCATCACTTAATGATTATTATATGGTTTTCTTTTACATTTGGGATGAAATGTAATAAAATTTAGGAAGGTTTGAAACACTTCTTCTACTCTTAACTTCCTCATATAGGATTCCTATAATATTTTCTAAGGGTGATTTTTAAGGGTTCTAGGATGTCTGGGAAGAACAATTTCAAATTATTTATAATTAATTCATTCTATACTAGATTTTACGCAATCATGTTCATGATTATCATGCTTTTTATCATCGAATAGAGGTTCAAGTATTAGGTTGTCCATAGAATCAATTAAGTAATCTATTTGAATATTTTTATGATCAAATGATCAATTTAATCAAAATTTTCAATATTAGATCCTTTAATTGTCCTTGAATTAATGTTGAGAACTATATAAGATTTGTATATAGTATAATAACCTTATAATATTCTATTATCTACGATTGTATTGAACTTACTATGATTGTAATTAGTGTTCAAGATATACAATTTACATCTAAAAACATTAAAGTATCCAAATTTTAGTTTCATATTGTTTCATAAATCAAAGTATATTTTCTTTAATATAGGCCTTATAAGAAATCTTTTTTGAAAAATAATGACGTGTTAACAACTTCACCCCCAAAATGAGTAAGCATTATATAATCACATAATGTAGTTCTTGAAATTTCTTGAAAAGTCTTATTTCTTATATCAACAACACCATTCCATTGAGGTGACTATTAGTAGAAAATATATTTTTAATTCCATGGTTTAAGAAAAAGGAATTGAATTCGTGATTCTCAAACTATAGTCTATTGTCACTTATCAAAGAAAAAAATTTAGTATCATTTTAATTTTATAAATTTTTATAGAAATTAATAATAAAAACACAAGCTTCACTCTTAAGTGTTATGAAACAAACCAATGTAAATATAAATAAATAAAAAACAAAAACATAAATAAATGAATTTACACTTATAATATAAGTTCTATAGGGACCAATAAAATACACAAGAATAATTTCTAATGGTCTATAATATAAAACCTCTTAAGTTATTTTGAAACATGTCCTGTGTTTTTTACCCATTTGACATGCATCACATTGTTTCTTTTTCTCAAATTTAAGTAGAGGAAAATATAATTGTTTTTATTAGATATATTTATTAAATAATATACACTAAAATTTCCAATCCTTCTATTCAAAATCCAAGGTTAATTTACATTAGCATTCAAAAAGTATAAATTATTTTTAAATAAAAAAATGAATATTTTTTATAATTTTTTTTAGCTCTTGGTTCTATAAATTTAATTAATTTATCTTTAAATATGGGGAAATAATTACTTTTAAAATAAATATGAAATAAATTATTGAAAATTTGATAAATAATTATCAGGTTTTTCTATAATCCTTTAACATAACGTACTTTTTTGATGAGGATAGAAGGTGGATCTACAACTTATCCTAATCTAATGATCATTCCTTTTTCTTGATCACTAAATATTTTATAGTTTCCATCAATCCTAGAGTGTGAGTTAATGTTGAAAAAATACCATTTCTATTATATTTAACATCCATTATCCATCAAACATTTTCCATTATTATTATTAATTATTGTTCCCTATAAAAAAATTAAACAAGAAGTTTCTTTAGTACCTAAATTCTTTTAGGTCCATTAGTGTCATCTATAAAATATTTTAGAACCCAAATATTATTATACATTATAGAAATATCATAATTTAATTTAGATAAATTTAATGGAAAAAATCATTCTCTACACCACAAAATTGAGGGTTTATAAAAAAATCATTTGAAAAATGAGCATTTACACCATAGTGAAAACATGAAATATTTGGCATGTTTTTTCTTTTAAAGTTAGGGGAATTTTTTTTACACAATTTTGATTTTCCCCATTACTACCTATACATTTATGATTTATTTTATTTATTATAAACAAGGATTTGATTTAAAATATACCCCACTTAGAAAATACACCAAAACACCTTTTAAATAATTTAATTTGTACTTTTATTACTTTATCTTGTTGTTAAGAATAACACAACTTGAAGATGATTTTTCAAAATTTGATTTCAATTATGAAATTTTTTTAAATAAATTTTATTTTTCATAGCAAATAGAATCAAATCATTTTATATTAGTTTTTTTATTTTTTATTATATTCTCATTCCTATTCTAATATAGTACAATACTAATTTAATTCATCATATGGGTAATGTTATTGAATCATATTTAGATTTAGAATAATAATAATATAAATGATGTAACTCTTCTTTTTGATATATGAAATACATATGAGACTTTTGATTTGGTTTCCCAACATATGAATCAAAAGTTGAATTACTAATGGAGTATTCAAAATCATTTGGCATTTATAACCATTTATTATTTTTATTATAATCATATTTATCGTGAAAAATTTTCTTATAATTTATTATTACATTATAATAGAGTAAGATAAATATTTATATGCCCAAGATTCTTTCATTGATAACATTTGAATTATTTTGAGTTTCTATGAAACTTATTAAACTTATAATTTTTTACTAAATTTTATTCTATTATTGAAAAACATTTTAAATTTACTTAGAAACTAGGAATGTTCATCATTAGATTTTTAACTATGTAAATCTCTTTCATCATATGAGTTTTAAAATGATTTTCCTTTTAATTTCTTATCATCTCTATAAGTTGATAATTTTAAAGAAATATTTTCGCTTTTTAAATATTTTTTGATCACTTATTAAGCCTCCATTTCTAATTCATACATCATCAGAGTTCCAATATGATTATTTATTTTTAGATATTTTCTATGTTTATATTTTCTTATGGAAATAGATATTCCACTTTACGTCGAAGGTAAAAATATAATCACTTTCAGTGGTTGATCAGGTTTAATAATAAGAGTTCCCAAATAAGAAATATCATTGAAAATTTCCATGAATCTATCATTTATTTGAGTTATGATCTCATCATATATCATTTTGATGGTGATGAATTTAATCTTGAAAGTGTTTTACCACAGTCTTCTAACATTGTTAGTTCCATCATAATCTACTAAAAGAGTGGTCTACATTTCATGGGTTTTACCCCACTTTCAAACATGATTTCACTCATCATGACTTAGTTCACATATAATGGAATCCATAAAGTTAGAGTTGTTATTATATTAAATTTTAAATGTATCATTCCAAGTATGTAGTTCACCCTTAGTAATTTTATTAGGATTTAAAGGCTTTATATATATATTTTTTAAAATATTCTTCATGTAGATAATCATGTGATCTTTCCAAAAACCATAAATTTCTCTAATAGAGTATGATGATCTAATAATAGGAATACCTTATCTAGATTCAACCATTATATACACATTTAATTTTATCATTATATATCAATTGGTAAAGTTTTAGAACTAATATTCACTTTATTTTATACTAATTGTTGTCACAATAGGGTCACATAATAACTAAATATGAGGGATGAATTGAGTTCTTTAAAAAATAATAAGAGATTAAAACCAACCTCTAAAAAAAATATTCAAAACTACCCCTCTCCCCAATTAGATATAAAGTGGAAATAAAAAGTGATGAGAAGTAGTACATAAGAGGTTTATATTGGTTGATGGCATAAGGACCTCATATTATACTCTTCCAATCACACCTAAGTTAGTTTGGTGATTTTCAATATGTAGGTCATTATTTCAGGGACTTAAAAAATTGAAAATAACTAAAACTGGTCAAAAAGGTAACAAGGGATTTAATTGATCCCTTTATTCACAAGAACTATCCATGGTCTATATACACTCAGTATTATGAGTTAAAACTTTACCAAGAGAAGAAAATAATAAAAGTTATGAGTTAAACATAAAATTTCAATCAACAATTGGAAAATGATGAAGAACATCCATATAGATAGAATATATATTTTAAGTGTATCTCCAAAGGTGATTAATATATATAAAATAATTTTGGATTAACAAAAAAAAAAATAAGATTTTGGTTTCAATAACACAACATTAATATCTTGAAAAATAGATTATTTGGTTCACATGGGAGTTATATTGAAACTTAATAACAACACTGCTTATATTTGAATTCAAACTCTTATTCAACTTCTACAATCAATAGAAGAATAAAATAATATAAAAATACAAACTCTTAAATCACATGTGTCCATATTCTATAGAAATATAAAAGATAATGGTGATTATTTACTGTATCTTTAGTCTCTTTTAGAACAATATGAGTTCTTAGAAATATAAAAAATATATTTAAATAACTATTTCTCATTAGACAAAAAATATTTTGAAAAAAATGGTAGGTGTGTGATTTTCTTGAAATAATACAGCGGTAGTAAATTCTATTATAATCTAATTAAATATTGGAAAATACTTAGTTTATTTAGGTCTTAAGATTCATAAAATTTTTCCTTGTATGATGTTTCATTGTATAAATTTACACTTAATTGTATGACAATAGAAAATTTCATTTGAATTTATTACTAAATATGAATTTTTTTACTTAGAAAAATCTTATTATGCTTCTTATGATATTTTCACCATATAAAGATATTTTGAGTCTTGTATAACCTTTTCCTATGATACAAATTCCTATTCAATTATGATATTATGAGTCATAAGATTTTATGAAAATGATATTTTAGATTTATGATTTAATATAGAAATACAATTCCATAAGTTTTTTTATCCATCAATAGAATATTTTTACTGAACGTATAATATTTGATCTCCATATAAAAAAAATAATTTTCAAGGAAAAAAAAATTCAGGTGACTTTATTTTCTCATAATATAAAATACTTTACCAAAAAAATTGATAATAAATTTTTTCTATATTCATAGGATGAAACCCATAGTATGTTTCCTTTTATATAATATTTCTCCAAACACTATATGAAAATTCACTTACATGAGTCTCTCATAATATATTTACTTTTACAAAATTTTGAAATCCAAAGTCTTATCGAAAGATAATTTCAGTATGTAGGGTATTTTCTCTATGTGAGAAATCTTCTAGCATGATATCTCATAAGGTATCTACATGCTCCTACGATATTTTCCATATAAAAATTTCTTTAAAAATAAAATGATCACATTTAGAACTAAAGCTTCCAAAGGAAATAATGCTTACGAGAATATTGATTATTCACCTAAAACCAATTAAGATAAATTAATCTAAAAAACAAATGGTAAATTTTCAAGTATCAAAATAGATGAAATATTTTGATATGTTGGAAAAAAATAAGTGTGTCTAATAATTAATATACCATCTTTTTTTGTAAAAAAAATCAAATAACTCATTAATGATTCTATCTTTGAAAATCATGACTATAATTCTCATGGAATGAAATTAGAACTTTATAAATAAATATAAATAATTTATTCTAGTACCTTATATAATATAGGAATGATTAAATTGGTATCAAATAATGGGTATCGACACTAAATTTTTAAGGTATGCATGGAACAATAAAAATTTATAAAATTTGATGATGAAAATAAACTATAATTAAATAATAAATGTATAATAAATGATTATAGTTTTATAATATAAAAGTTATAAATATGATTGAGGTTCTAAAATAAGTGATTAATACGAGAAAGTTTATTATAAAAGAGGTTAAAGCACTTTCATGGAAGTCAAGAGTTAAAGTATGAGTTTTTTGTATTAAATTTCCTTCTTTGTGACATGATTCTTATTAGGAACTTATTTTTTTTTATTTGGTGTATAAAATAACTATGTGAAATATTTTATCATTATGATATTTTATTCATGATAATTAAATTTCTATTTCAGTTTTTCTCTTTAAAAGGGTTTTGAATCAAATGTTACCAAAGCCGTAGGGTATTTTGCTTAATCAAATCTCATTTCAATGAGTTAAAATGATTATTTTTACCTATTTTATTATATTTTTGGTTTATTACACCTTAATATTTGATTATATGATACATTTTATTTCTATCTATATTAAATTAAGGTTTTTGTTCTAGGATTATTTTTTAAGGAATCTATTTTTTTCATAAAAGTACAATGTTGATACAAATAATTCCCTACTTCTCTAATAAAATATTTCTCATCCATATATATGTTATTTATTCCCACTAATGTTTTCCTTTATTTTAAAATCCAAATATGTATTATTTCTATTGACCTTAATCATTCTCTTTACCTCTTTTCAAAAGTAGTCTTATTACTCTTTTAAATGATGTGCATTTTAGTAAAGGTATTTTATAATATAAAAGTGGATTTATTATCATGATTGAATATTTTTATTACTTTGTACATTTCATATGGAATTATTTTATGTATTTTTAAAGTCTAAATTTTGGTCTTTCTTTTAAAGTGGTGTTTTAAAAAGATTTTAATGATAATTTTTTGCAAATTATTTTTGAAAGTGACTCATAACACCATCTTTTTATGATAAGGTTAAAAATTATTTACAAAATCCATATTTATGATTTAAATTATTTTTTAAATTATAATTTATTTAAAAAATATTATAAGGAATATTTTAATGTTTTATACATAGTAATTTTTTTATAAAATTATAAAATAATCTCCTGTTGATTTTTTTCTATGTGAAATCATTATTTATGACCATTTTTATTTATTAACCTTCCTTTTGATGTTTTAAAATTACATTTCAAATAATATTAATTTTTAACGGTTTTTAAATGAAAAGGAGTACTTAATATTTATCAAATTTATTTCTACAATAATCATAAAAAATATTTTTTTATCCATATTAACATCCATTTATGTTCCTTATGTTATGATAGGGATATATTATTACACTAGCATCCACATTCTTTCTCCGGATGCCTTATAAAATGTTCTAAGGAAGTTCTCATGAAATTGGTTTCTTTTCTACAATTTAATTAATTGGTGTTTAAAATATGATTTTGTGTGTGTTCTGATTACACATATATGTGTTGTTTATCATTATGAGACAAGTGGGTCTTATATAGTCCTCCAATACATTGTTTAAGGTTTTACACCAGAAGAGATAAATATGGGCCATGAGTTATGATATTCAAGTCACTAATGGGCCATGATTTAAGATAATTGAGTCACTATTGGTCCCTAATTTATGATACTTGAGAAAAATTGTCCATAAGTTATAATGCGCAAGCCATTAAGGGTTCACATGAAGTATTTCCTATGCCACCATATAATGGGTCATAGTATCTTGATATATGAACCTCTATATAATGTTTTTTCCATGATTATGTTTGTTCCACAGTTCCTTTTTATGATATATTTCCATAAAATGTCACATCTTATGTCATATTCCTATGATTATGTTTTATGTATCATGTTTATTATCTCACAATCTTATGCTATATTACATGTTAGTTCATTTGAAATTACATGTCCTACTCTTATAACTTATAAAAAACTCTTATTTTTCCATGTTATTTTTAATAATATATTTCTCCCATGCTCATGTTTTATCATATACATATTATATAACCCTTGATGAAATGTTGATGATTTTTCTCCTTCTGAGTGTTTGAGATCCCCATTTCTAATTTTTTCCATTCCATGAATTATAATGATTAATATAACTTAGGAGAAGTCTAGTATGGTGTGATTATGGATAAATGGTCAAAATATATAAAATAGTATTTTTTATTTATCAAATATCAAAACACACTAAATAATTAGGATTTTGTATTATGAGAGTATTTTGAGATGTAATATTTATATTCAAAAAATATATGTAAGTTTTTCTGGATTCATCTCACTTGGCATCAAATATAAATTGTTAAGTATCTACTTTAGCATCAAACCAGAGAGTGTGGGTTGGGGGTACCTAAGTAACTCTTTGATATCAGTTTAATTACCAGAAGATTAACTTTTTTTATGAAAACCTAAAGAATACATCTGTATAATAATATAAATACAACATTAACTCATTCTCTGATTCTTAAAGATGATATTTTCTTTCGTAATTTCTAAACATATGATAGTTAACTCAAGACCATAAATAAAGATAAATAAAATTCATTATCAAAGCTATCTATTAATGGAAACTCACATATATAATTATTTCAGCCTCTATAATATATTAATACAAATTCATCATAATTTGTTTCTTTGATAATTATCATAAACAACTTCTTTTATCATGTTTTTTTGATATCCTCTTTTTTAAGTGTTTAAAAAAATTTATTACACACATATTAAACAAAAAAATAAAAATAGTTCAATTTTCTCCAATCAAATGATAAAATCATATATTCACACATATACACACAAACACATTTTGCATTCAATTCAAATATTCTGAACTCATAGATTCATAAATCCACATAAACAAAATGTTCATAATAAATTCAAGTATTACCATTCAAAATTATCCTCTAAATATATTATCCCATTACATAGAAAAAATTACTTTAGCTTCATTGCTATTATCTCTCCTTTGTTTTTTAAAAGAAAAAACATATACTTTAGATTCATGTTTTTATCTTTCCATTTGATAATAAATATTTGAGGAATAAGAGGAAAGTGGTAGACATCCATAACATAACATTGTGAGACATAAGGATGAACTCCCATCATCAACCTCAATTTTTGAAATGAATCTTTAGGAAATGGTTTTGTAAACACATCTAAAAATTTATCCTTTGTAAGAATAAAAACCAGATTTAATATTCCTTGTTCCATATTTTATTTTATAAAGTGATACTTTATTTCAATATTATTTAATCCAGAGTTTTGAACTAGTATTTGTTATATGATAATGTAACTCTAATTTTCATAGCTTAATAATAAAATAAAAATCAATGTTTTTAAAAGGAAAAAATATATACTTTAGATTCATGTTTTTGTCTCCCCCTTGGATAATAAAAATCTAATGAATAAGAGGTAAGGGGTAGACATACATAACTTAACCTTGTGATACATGAGGCCAAACTCCCACCATTAGCCTCAATTTTTGGAATTAATCTTTAGGAAATGGTTTTGTAAACACAAGTACAACTTGATCATTTATATGAATAAACTCTAGCTCTATTATTCCTTGTTCCATATTTTCTTTTATAAAATGATACTTTATGTCAATATTATTTAATCAAGAGTGTTTAAATAGTTTTTTATATTATAATAAAAATATAATTTTCACATACTACTAATAAAGGAAAAATTACTTATACTATGGGGTCTTCCAAATGAGTACTCATTTATATCAACTGAGTCACAACTTAAGTTTAAACCACATATTCTAATTCCAATGTACTCTAAGTCACAACATTATGATTCTTCATGTGTTAGGACACATAATTTTCTCTTAAAAATAAAACTCTACCTAATGTGGAATTTAGATCATCGCCACTTCTAGCACAGTCAGCATTTAGAAATCTGAAAAGAACAATGTTTCCTTTACTATGAAATTTAAAAGCATAATTAAGATTATTTTGGGAATAAATTAAGATTTTTTGCACTATAATGATATGAGATACATTTAGTGAACTTTGATATCATGTATTAAATGTTTCTATATTGTTTATATCAGGTCTTAAGACATTAAATTTGTGAAAACATTTGATAAGTTTTTGAACTTTCTTAGATTTACCTCTTTACATTCACCATTATTTAAAAATTTTATTCTCAATATCATTGGAGTAGAATTATATTGTTCTCCTTACATTAAAAACATATCTAGTATTTATTGACCATATTTATCTTGATTAATAAAAATAAATTCTTCAAGTTAACTGATTTAAAAATATAAATAAATAATTTATTTGAGAATTGGAATCTCAAAATTCATTTTCATCTCAATAGTGAAATCCTTGTAAACCTCATAACAAATTCCAACAAAAAAATATCATCAATATAAAAAATGATGTAAAGTGTTTTATTTGAAAACTTATTTTTGTAAAGGTTATTTCCTACTCTTCCTCATTTTTTGATTTATAATAATTTTTAACACTCTTATTTTAAGGAAAAATCCCTTAGTTTGATCAATCTAAGCCCATTATTTAAGATCTCTACTTAGAAATTAGGGATTGAAATATATATAAAATATTTTGTATCTCATTTCAGAGGAAATAATAAGAAATATTATTATTGTTTTAATATTTTATATAGATGAAAATGTATCATCACAGTAATATCCTTAAACTTGTGAGTAGACCTTTAAAACTACTCTCACCTTGTAACTTACCACTTTACCAATTTCATTAACTTTTTTATGGGAAACATAATTTATTCCAGTAATATTTTTATTTATTATACTTGGAACTGGAAAAAATGTTTTATTATTTTTTATATGATCTAACTCTTTATTCCTCACCTCTTATTATTCTTAAACACTTCATTCATATCATTTGGTTCAATGTGAGAAATCAAATAGGTATGAGATGGTTTTCATCAAATATATCCTTTTTTAAAACTTTTTTTGAAAATTAATGATCTTCTGATCCTCAAACTATTTTATCAACATTGCATAAACTAAATCATATTGTTCACCTTCACATTAGACATCCAATACATCTTCATTACAACAATTTTCACTATAAATTTATACATATTATAAAATTATTGTTTTATATTTTACTGAATTAACACCTTATTTTTCATCTTCCACTTATATTTTATTATATCCAAACTCATAAAGAGAGTTATAAAATATCATGACTCCTCACACAAAAGGCATCTCTCTTAGGTAGGTAATGAAAGAATATATATAATGACCCAAAGTTATAAATTTAGTAGGCATCAGATTAGAAACTAGCATCGAGGGTATATTGAATCTCACACAAGGAAGGAATTACTTTCAATAGATGATATAGGATTGGGGGATATGATATCAAAAAAAACTCCATGAAATAAATAAAATAAAAAATCAAACCATCCCAATATGAATATATAAAATAAAAAAATACAAAGTGTCTACAAATAAAATACCCAAAAAAGTCCTAAGGAAGCGGCCTTGAAAAAATTCCAATACCTAAGATAGTAATGTACATAATGGAAAAAAGTACCCATTGAATCTTAAAAATTAAATTTTATATATGTGAGGTAAGAATAACAAGTATACTTATTTGGATCATACCCAAAGTCTAACATGAACATGTTAAAAGCACATACTATGCATTAATGGACAAAAAACTGAACTAATATGAAACTAATAAGGTCAACTAACCAACCCCATCCTCACCAAGTCATGATCACTAAATAAATAATCCATTTATAGTAATATAATAGAAATCATATCAATAAAAAGGGTACCATGTATTGCTTTCTCACTGATTTTCCGCTCTCACATCACAATATCATATATCCTAATACTCTCATCCCTTTCGTATAATATTTCCCAAATACAAATGAGAAATTTAGTTATTCCAAGAACCCCACATGAAACTGGCCATCATATCTCATCTAAAGACACAATGGTCATTAGATCATACCAAGCATAAAACTAGTCATCACTTCCACATCAACTCATAACAACTGCCGAAGACAAGTTAGTAGGGTAATATTGAAGACCATTTTTAAGGTATGTTTTTGTTTATTATTCAGTTTAAGTACTTTATTTTTTTCAAATAATCATTTCACAAAGTTCACAATAAATCTTGGAGGTGTTCTGGGGGTTCAGGACATGAAAATGTAGGAAAAAATGAGTTTTTGGGCATGTTTAACAGTTTGCGCACGGTTAGTGAAAAATGTGTCGATCATTGTAGGTAACCATGCAACCTTTGATAGAGGATTTTTTACAATAAATTAAGGGTTAAGAAAACCATTTAGAATTCCCAGAAAACCGTGTGAAAGGGAGATTTTGGGACTATAGCTCTTGTACGGTTTGTGCATTGATTGAAAAATAGTGCAGGTAAACCATGCAGCCCAGTAAAGTTGAGAAATTTAAAAAAAATATATTACATGATTTTAAACCCCAACTTTGTATTTTCACCTTTCTCCTCCTTTAAGCCATAATAACAAACCAAACCTCCCAAGATCTCCCAAGGTTGATTCTCCCTCACATTTAGGTCCTTTAGAGTGTCGTCGATTGCAAAACGAAGATCCGAGTAAGGCTAATCCCCCTCTTGCTTCTCTTTTTGTTTTAGGGTTCACATTTTTTCTTTATATCCTTCCAAATATATAAAATCCTTATTTTCCAATGAAATAAAGGTAGATACTTCAAAGGGGTTTTGAATCAGGATCCATGTCCTCGATTAGGGATGTGTTTTCCAACATATCCATTGTAGGTGGTCTATAAGTTATATCCCGTAGTTTTATAAACATGATTGGTTTTATTTATTGGTTACCCCTTATTATTATTTTAATAATTTGATGAGTTTTGATGTGATGGGAATTTAAATGATTAATGTAAACCCTCATGGTCCCCATGAGACAGATGGAGGAATACTTGACCTTTGTAGGGCCACCCATGGGGTGCGTCGATACTTTCCAGACTTAGAAGTTAGCTAAGTATGACCAAGGTTGCCCAGTGATAATTTAAATACCTTGATAAGTATGCTTAAATGTTTAATGGGATTGAAAATTAAGGGTTTGAATGTCATTATGCCTTGTAATGGATTAAGGTATTGTTTGGCATGGAAATAAGAAGGGGTTAAATTAGTTAAATGGATATTATGTCTTGTGGCTAATGAATTATGTTGAAACCCAAAGAGGGTGGGTGTATGAGAAATTTTTACACATGGTATTAGTAATGTATTGTGAATTGATTAATATGGTTAATGGGGCGAGACTTGAGAAAGATAGTTAGGATAATGGGTTGTGTAGTGTAAAATGGAACTGTGAACGGGTTATGGCAGGACATTGAATCTCATGTTGATTTTTGTGAATAATTATTTTTATATTTATTGGTTATATTTGTTCTAATATGGTTTATGTGTGGTGAATGGATAAATAAGGATCTTCACTTGGATTGGTGGTAAGATTAAGGATTAATTCTCCTCCCACAGTTAGGGTTGGACTGATGCTCTAACCTACCCAGGAATGCATGGGCTGGGGAGTTAGACTAATGCTCTATGCCCCAAATGGTTGTATTCAATGAAAATACATGGACTAAGGTTCCATGGTAAGTGTGCTGATTACTTGATATGCTAATGCCTTATGAGATAGATACATAACTTGTTCTCTTATGCATAATGATAAAGGCCATGAATATTGTGTAAATAAGGTAAATTTATGACTCATGGATTACATGTTAATGATGAACTAAATTACAATATGATGTATATAATGAACTTAGAACAATAATCCTAATAGTAATAGAAAACTAGGGAAAGTTTAATTAGTATCCCCTGAAATTTCTTTCCTTTACTTAGAATTTATTTATTCATGCATGCACTATCTCTTAGACTGGATATTTTGTAGTCACCATTGGTGGAGGCATACTAAGTTGTACTCACACCCCGCTCGAGCCTCTGTTGGGAACCCGAGTAAATTTCATGCATTTAGGTCAGGACAAGGGAAAGGGATCTATGCTAGGGAGTTTAGTTGGACATGGGACATGCATGGATGAGGTTTCTGACTTGGAGTTAGGACCATTTTGGGGATTTCTCTATTTTCATTATTTTGGGTTTTGTTCACTTGGAATTGTAGCATGAAATGACATATTTACTACTTCTTGTGGTTTGTACCTAGTTTGGAGATGTTTGAATATTCATGATGTTGGTTTTTTCTTACGATTTCCTTTATTTATATTTTTATTTGCTGTTTCTTACACTGATAAATATGTTATACTCTCCCCAAGTGACTAATCTAGACCCCTGCTGCTAGTAGGCAAACTCTAGTGTATGGGGAGGTGTGCTTGATGTCATGTGATGACCTGGATCTAGGCACTAGTTTAGTGGAACCCAGGCCAAAGATGTTACAAAGTATTATCATAGGAGTTCCATTTTCTTTCTTACTATTTGGGGGGTGGTTGACAGGATATTAGAACAGTGTCGGGTTATGCTAATGAGCTCATGAATGAGAGTAGATAACCCAATTATGAGGGAAAAAATCAGGAAAACCAGTGTGGTAATTGTTTTTCTTTTTGTGTGTGGTCACATTTGATGATATTTAATCATTGGGTTATGCACATGTAGTGTGATGTGACTGTTTGATGATATTTTTCTCATGGACAGAATGACATGTGGTTGTGCATTCATGCATCATTCTTGGTGTAATGACACAAAGTCTTACCAATGGAATTCCCTTCTTATAATTATTCCTTATAGTATAATCACAATAGGAATCACGATAACATATAATTATACTAAATATTATGTGACCATTAAACATAATTTTTCCACTTCTATGTTTTGAATTTTGAAAATATGACATACACGGTTGTGTTCAAGATGATTTTTGGAGTCTAATAAATCAAAAATAATTTTTAGTGAATTGTAACATACCCATATGAATAGTAAACTACCCTTATGAATATTAATATGAACCTTATGAATATTAAATCGTCTAAAATAATATTAAGCTTACCCTTGAATAATTAAATAAAATTAATGCATCTTATAAGTGATAATTTGAACAAAGTAAAAGTATTGGTATTTTTTTAGCCAGAAATAATTAATTATAATTGATTAATTAATTTAAAAGGAAATTTATTTTATTAAAATTTGTTCATAAATTAACAAATATAGGTCTTCTAGATTCAAGATAATTTTACAAGACCTTAAGTAATTTTTGTGAGCACTATAAAAATAGTTTTAATTTTAAAAACTGTTTTTTTTTCAAGTAAATTATGATTTTAATTAAATATTAAATTAATCATATTTAAAAAATATTTATTGAAAAATAGAATTCATTTTTTGATTCTACACGTTGAAAATTTATTGGATTTAATTTTTGGGATTTTTCTAAAATACTTGAATTTTTTTATGAATAGTGAAATACCATAATTTACAAAATAAGCCAAATAATCTAATTTTAGAGTCATGTATGATGTTATACTGATTTAAGACCACTTTTTTCGGGATAAAATGATAAAATTAATATTATTGGTCATGGAATACTCATTATTACTTGTCTCGTGGAGAAATAATGAATTAATGAATTTTATATTGAGAAATCCCCTCTCCCCTCCACTAGAAATACCACCCTTCACACCATCATTTCCTCACACCTCTCAAGCTTCAAGACATGTCTAAAATCTACCCAAGAATCTTCCCTAGCCCCTCCCCCATGTCTATGAGCTTATTATCTCATCAAAAGACCAACCCTAGGTCCCTTAAGGAGGATCTCAAGAGGAGGATTCAAGAGATAATTTTCTCTCCCTCTTTCCTTTATTTTTCCTTTCAATTTCAAGTTCTTTTCTTATTCTCTCCCCACCTATCTTCATCCACATGGTATGGTAACTCTTGTATCCTACATATAATGGAATTTTATGATACTAATGATATATTATACCATCCAACCCCTTTCCCTCTTCCTTTTATTTTATAAAAGAAAATTTTATTCGTGAGGTGTTAATCTATCACCTTCAAGAATGACATGTTTTATTTTTATATTTCTACTTTCATATCTGGTCATGATGCCATTTTTATTGTTGAACCAGAATATTTTATATGTATTATTTCCTATTTAAAGATCTGGAACTAACTTATGTACATATTACTAAATGATTAAACAAAACAGGTATGTTGTGGTTGAAAAACCGCCCAAATTAACCCAAACAATCATCATTTAATTATTATCTAATGATTCATCTACATGGTATATAATATAATTCATTATAAGATCATTTTAACTTATTTAATATAATTATTAACATGAAATATAATCTTTTTATGTTTATCCATGTTCTACATGAACTGCCATTTATGAATACATGTGAACCGCTCAAGAAAACCATAAAAACGAACATTCTCGAACAATGTTTTTTAACTCTATAACTCATCCAAAGGCCCATAAAAAACTTAATGATACCATAATGAACCATATTCATGTACACACTGATCTTTAATTATCAATTAATTAATATAATTTGGTTATACAAGACATTAATGTGAAGAAATCAATCGGATACATGGTAAGGGAAAAATTCTCGAACCCAACTTTCATCCTTTGGGTTCTCCCTCTTTAACTCCCTTTTTTATATGGTTACTCCTTTAAAATCATTTTTTATCATTTTATTTCCTTTTCTTGGATATACATGTCTTTCACTGTTGTTTATTTCAAACAAAATGTTTTCCAAAATAACTCTTCTTTTAAGAAAACACCTTTTACTTCTCATTCAAGGTTAATGGTTCTTGTAACATGTATGTTATTCCCTCATTATTTTGGGAACCCAATGTTTATAAATGTGTTTTTATGAGATTAAAATCATTAATTCCCATGGGTTATTCATGTTTATTTTTTATATATGTTCATTGTGCCATGCATGATAAATTATAATGTTATGATGCGACGGGTGCGCCAAGAATTATATAGCGCAATATGAATGTTTCAATGTGACTGGTGTGACCAAAATTACATAGAGATCCAAAGAATTGGGTAAAGTGACGAATCTTATGAGTTAATGTAAAATTATGTGTAAAAAATATTCTATCTTTGTTCACAAGTATGTTTTGTAGTTAACCACTAATACATGATGTTTTATTTTTATGCATTTCCACATTCCAAGTCTCATATTAATGCTTCCTCTCATGTTCTTGATCCTCTGCCTATGTTGTGGTTATGCTCACCCAATGTTATATTGTTCTTATATATCCTCTTACTGGGATTTTATCTCACCCCTTTTTGATTTATATCCTTAGGTGATTACGTATACTAAGGAGAGTTCAATTTCCAATAAGAAGCTAGAGAAGAAGGAATTAAATAAATGTTTATGCTTGATGTTGTAATTGTTATGTATAGTCCTAGTTTTCCTAAGACACTAAAACTTTTTATCCTCTATGTGTAATACTATTATGTTGTTTATCTTTAAAATGATGTAATATTAATATACGAAAAGGTTGGGTTGCTAAAGTTGGTATCAAAGGCAAGGATTAGTTGATTTGGGAATTAGGATGAGTAAACCCTAGAGAAAACCTCTAGTATGAGACAAAGTAGAAATATGTATACAAGAATCATTACATAGGGATCCCATATGTTATGATTTTAGTATAAAATTTTCAAATTAATAAGTTATTTATTCATAACTTATTGACTTATGTTTTGTTATAACCTTTTCTGTTTTAGAAAATGGTGGGAACCAGGAGAAACCAGGCCAACAACTCATGCAAGGGACAATGAAACAATTTCCCGAATGATATCCCCAATTATGTGGGAGGTGGAGTTAACAAAATAATGGAGATGCTTACCCAACTATCTCGGGTTATGAACAATAACTATAATAATAGGGAACATCCTCCTTCACTAAAGAGGGAGAAACTGGCTATCGAATTTTTTATGCGGCAACGACCAATGATGTTTAGTGGATCTTCCGATCCACTAGTTGCGGAATAGTGGGTCAACTCCATAGAGAAGATCTTTTCTCTTCTTCACTGTTCTGAGATGGATAAGGTGACACTATCTGTTTATTATCTAGATGGAGGGGTCGATCAATGGTAGGATTTGATTAAGAACACCAAGACAAATGAGGAAATTGAAGAGATGGAATGGGAATACTTTAAAATAATGTTTCTTAATAAGTATTTCCCAAGAAATATTAGTAAGAAGATGGAGAGAGAATTCATAGAGCTCAATAAAAAGGAAGTAGAATCTGTCACAACCTATGAAGAAAATTTCACAAGTATTTCAAGGTACACTTCAGGTTTTGTTATAAAAAATGATAGAAAAATTGATAGATTATTTAGTGGATTTAAACCACACCTTCAAAAGGATCTTGAAATTTGAGACTTTGGGAGTTATGAATAAGTTGTTCAATGTGCTCTCAAAGTGGATATAGAGTTTGGATAATGGTCCCATGGATATAGTGATAAGAAACAAAAGATGGAGTTTCAAGATGGGGGATCTAATGAAAAAGGTGGGAAGAAAACTTAGTGACCCACATTCCAAAAACGTGGGAAGTTGCACCATGGGAACTAGCTCAAAGGGATGGGGAAGTGCTTCAAGTGTGGGAAAAGAAGGACACCATGCTCAAGAGTGTCTAAAGAACATGAAAAAAGGAGAATGTAGCTGAATAAATGAGAGAACCATCCATGGTTCAATACTACACCTATAGGGATCTAGGGAACTATGCAAGCTAGTGCACTAAACCTCGAGTTCTTGGGGGTAATCGGCATCAACAGCCACCAAAGCCAAAGGAACAAGGGAAGCCTTATTCCATCACTACTGCATAAGTGGAGCAATATAATTAAGTCATAAAAGGTACACTTTCTATTCACTCAATAATGAGAAAAGTCTTATTTTATTCTATTTCTATGTATTCCTTTATATCTTGAATGTTTTCTAGATCTATAGAATCAAATCCCTAAATCCTTGAAGTAGGGATATCTGTAAAAACACCAAGTGGTGTAAACATTTCAACCCAAGGGTTTGAATCTTCTCCTGTTGGTGTATGTGGGATGATTCTTCTATTTAATATTATAATACTTTCCTTAGTGGAATTCAATGATATAATGGGAATTGATCAGCTCTCTTTATATAGAGGACATATCAAATGCCAGGAAAAGGAAATATCTTTACATATTTTGAACCATCCCATGCTCCTCTACAAATTCAAGGAAGATCATCAATCTCCTTTGAAAAATAATTCCATGGTGTGGGTGTTGATTCCCTATAAATAAGTATACCTATCCCAAATGGTTGAGTGAATGGAAAGTTCCAACCTTGAGGAAATACCAATCGTGAGGGAATACGGTGATGTATTTCTTAAAGAGTTACCCATATTTCCCCCAGATCGTGAGGTAGAGTTCCCAATAGAATTCATACCTGGAGGTACTCCTATCTCAAAGTGTCCCTATAGGATACCTCTTATAGAATTGAAGGAGTTAAATAAGTATCTACAAGAGAATCTGGACAAAGGGTTCATACTCCCCAGTGCATCACCATGGGGTGCACTAGTGCTCTTTATGAAGAAGAAGGATGGAATAATGCGGATGTGTATCGACTATCGAGAAATCAACAGGATCACTATAAAGAACAAGTAACTTTTTCCAAGGATTGACGACTTGTTCAATCAGTTAAGAGAAGATAAATTCTTCTCAAAGATGTATCTTCATTCTAGATATCATCAGTTAAAGGTAAAGAAGGAAGATATTTAGAAGACTTCCTTCCGTACAAGGTATGGGAACTATGAGTTTTTGGTAATTCCCTTCAGATTAAAAAATACCCTTGCAATCTTCATGGATTTGATGAATAGAGTCTTTAAAAATTTTCTCAACAAATTTTTGGTAGTGTTTATTGATGAAATTATCATATAATTAAAGAGAAAGGAGGAACATCAAGATCATCTAAGACTTGTGTTGGTGACATTGAGAAAGGAGAAGTTGTATGCCAAGTTCAGAAAGTGTGACTTTTGGATGAAGTAAGTCACATTCTTGGGACATGTGATCACAAGTGAAGGAATTTCTTTGTACCCTTCAAAAACAAATGTGATTAAGGAATGGAACAAGCCCTCTAGTGTCACAAAAATCTATAATTTTCTTGGATTATCTGGGTACTACCGAAATTTTGTTTGAAGTTTTTTCACGATTGTCATGCCCGCTAACTATGTTAACAAGGAAAGGGGTAAAGTATGTCTGGACAGAAGAATGTGAGGGAATCTTCAGGGAACTAAAGAGAAGGCTAATCATGGAACTTATACTCACATTACCAAAAAGGGGAGAACGTTTTGTGATATATAGCGATTCTTCAAAGAAAGGCTTGGGTTGTGTAATCATGAAAAATGACAATGTGATAGCCTATGCCTCATGGTAGTTTAAGATACATGAGCAGAACTACCCGACACATGATCTAGAGCTGGAACCCATGATTTTTGCCTTGAAAATATGGCGGCACTACCTTTATGGTGAGAAGTGTGACATATACAATGACCACAAGAGCCTAAAGTATATATTCACACAAAAGGATCTTAACATGATCCATAGTAGATGGTTAGAGATAATCAAGGATTACAATTGCTCAATTCACTATCATCCTAGAAATGCGAACAAGGTAGCCGATGCTCTAAGTAGAAAAGAACATGTTACTTTATCCACGTTATGAATTGAGAAAGACCCTATCTTCTTGGATATTTAAAGGATGGATTTTGAAATCATAAGGGTAAGGGATACATCATACCTTTCCCAAATGATTGTGCAACCATCCATCCAAGAGAAGATTAAGGAAGAATAAAGGGATGATGTGGAGATACAAAAGAGGGTGAATGCAGTAAAGGAAGGGAAGTTTCAAGAGTTCCATATCGACGATGATGGTGTGATTAAGTTTGGAACGTGGATTTGTGTGCCTTAATCACCTAGGATAAAGAAGGAGCTATTGGACAATTCACATAGCTCAACATTCTCTATCCATCTTGAGAGTACCAAAATATATCGTGATCTCCAAGAACACTTCTGGTGGGATTACATAAAAAGAGAGATTGTGGAATATATCCCAAGGTTCTTGGTATGTCATCAAGTTAAAGTAGAGAGACTAAAGTCCAAAGGGTTGATGCAACCATTGCCTATACCCATGTGGAAATGGGAGAATGTTACTATGGACTTTTTCATGGGTCTCCCAAAGACGTCGAAGGGAAATAATGTGATATGGGTTTTAGTTGACCGAATCACCAAGACTTCCCATTTTATCACTATTTGGGAAGTCCTATCTCTTAAACAACTTGCAAAGATATATGTGAAGGAAGTGGTGAGACTTCATGGAATTCCACTCTTGATTGTCTTTAATCATGATCCACGCTTCCCCTCTAAATTTTGGTGGATCCTTCAACATTCGTTGAGTACAGAATTAAATTTCAGCACATCCTATCACCCCCAAACTGATGTTCAATCTGAATGGATTATTTTTACTCTTAAAGATATGATAAGAGCCTCCTATTTAGAATTAAAAGGTGGATGAGATCAGCATCTTCCATTGGTTGAGTTCTCATACAACAATAGCTTCCAATCGAGTATTCAGATGGCTCTATATGAAGCATCATATGGAAAGCGATGTAGAACTCCAACCTATTTGGATGAAGTTGGAGAAAGAAAGCTACTTGGACCCGATCTTGTGCAAGAGATGATAGAGAAGGTTCAAGTAATCTAGAAACAAATTAAAGCTGCTCAAAGTCAGAAAAAGAGCTATGCTAACAACCATCGAAGGGACTTCGAGTTTGAAACTAGAGATAAAGTCCTCCTTCGAATATCACCATGGAAGAGAGTCATGCAGTTTGGAAGGAAAGGGAAGCAAAGCCCAAGGTACATTGACCACTTTGAGATCCTTGAACACATAGAAGCCATGGCCTATCGGCTTACACTTCCACTGAATATGTCTTAAGTTCAATATGTCTTTCACGTATCACTCTTGAGGAAGTACATATTGGACCCCTCACATGTTCTAAACTTAGAGGTGGTACAGCTGGAAGATGATCTCTCCTATGAGGAGCAGTAAGTAGAGATTATGGACCGAAGAGATAAGGTTCTATGAAACAAGAAAAATAACCTTCACAATGTTTTATGGATGAACCATAAGTTTGAATAAGCTACTTGGGAACCAAAAGAGGCAGTGAAGGAGAAGTACCCTCACATGTTTATGTAAAATGAAATTTTGAGCGCGAAATTTCATAAGGAGGGAAAAATATAACGACCAAAAGTTTTATCAATGGAATTAAATTCTTATAATTATTCCTTATAGTATAATAACATTAGTAATCATAATGAATTACAATTATTCTAAATATTATGTGACCATTAAACATAATTTTTCCACTTCTATGTTTTGAATTTTGAAAATCTGACATACACGGTTGGGTTCAAGATGATTTTTGGAGTCTAATAGAAAAATAATATTTTTTGGTGAATAGTTACATACCCTTATGAATAGTAACCTACCCTTATGAATAATAATATGACCCTTATGAATATTAAATTGTCCAAAATATTATTAACCTGACCCTTGAATAATTAAATAAAATTAAGGCATCTTATAAGTGACAATTTAAACATAGTAAAAGTATTGGTATTTTTGTAAGCCATAGAAAATTAATTATAATTAATTAATTAATTTAAAATAAAATTTATTTTCTTAAACTATGTTCATAAATTAAAAAATCTATGTCTTCTAGATTTAAGATAATTTTATAAGACCTGAAGTAATTTTTAAAAGCATTATAAAATCAGTTTTAATTTTTAAAACTTTTTTTTTCAAGTAAATTTTGTTTTTAATTAAATATTAAATTAATAGTATTTAGAAATTTATTTTGGAAAAATGGAATTCATTTTTTTATTCTACATATCCAAAAAAAATTGGGGTGAATTTTTGGGATTTTTCTGAAAGACTTGAATTTTTGATGAATAGTGAAATACCATAATTTACAAAATAAGCTAAATAAGCTAATTATAGAGTCTTGTATGATGTTCTTCTGATGTAACCCCAATTTTTTCGGGATTACATGATAAAATTACTATTATTGGTCATGGAAGAATCACCATTCCTTTTCTTGTACAGAAATAATAAATTAATGAATTTTATATTGAGAAATCCCATCTCCCCTCCACTATAAATACAACCTTTCACACCCTCATTTCTTCGCACCTATCAAGCTTTATTCCTTGTCTAAAATATTCCCAATAATATTCCCTATCCCCTCCCCCAAATCCAAGATCTTATTGTCTCATCAAAATACCAATCCTAGGTCCCTTAAGGAGGATCTCAAGAGGAGGCTTCCAGAGGCACTTTTCTCTCCCTCTTTCCTTTATTTTTCCTTTCAATTTCAAGTTCTTTTCTTATTCCCTCCCCACATATATTAATACACATTATATGGTAACTCCATTATCCTACATATAATTGAATTTTATGATACTAATGGGATATTATACCATCCATCCCCCTTTCCATCTTCCTTTTATTTTATAAAAGGAAGCGTTCTTCGTCAGGTGTTAATCTATCACCTTCAAGAACAACATGTTTTCTTTTTTCCATTTATACTTTTAGATCTTGTAATGAAACCATTTTTATGGTTGAACCAGAATATTGTATATGTATTATGTAATATTTAATGTTCTGTAACTAACTTATGTATGTATTACTAAATGATTAAACAAAACAAGTTCATTGTGGTGGAAAAACCGCCCAAATTAACCCAAACAATCATCATTTAATTATTATCCAATGATTCATCCTCATGGTATATAATATATTTCATTGTAAGATTATTTTAATATATTTAATATCATTAATAACATGAAATATAAGTTCTAGATGTTTATCCATATTCTACACGAACTTATATTTATGAATACATGTGAACCGCTCAAGAAAACCATAAAAATAAACATTCCCAAACAATGTTTTTAAACTATATAACTCATCAAAAGGCCCATAAAATAACTTAATGAAACCATAATGAACCATATTAATGTAAAAAAGGATCTGTAATTATCAATTAATGAATCTAATGTGGTTATACATAACATTAAAGTGAAGAAATCATTCAGATACAAGTTAAGCAGGGGAAATTCTCGAACCCAACTTTCATCCTTCAGATTCTCCTTATTTAACTCCATTTTTTATATGGTTACTCTTTTAAAATCATTTTCCCATCATTTTATTTACTTTTATTGGATATACATGTTTTTCACTTGTATTTATGTCAAACAAAAATATTTTCCAAAAGAAATATTCTTTTAAGAACGTACCTTTTACTTCTCATTCAAGGTTGACGGTTTTTGTAGCATGTATGTTATTCCCTACTTCATTTGGGAAACCAATTTTTATGAATGTTTTATTATGAGATTAAAACCATTTCTTTCTATAGGTTAGTTATGTTCATTTTTGATACATTTTCATTGTGTCATTCATGATAAATGATAATGTTATTATGCGATGGGTGTGACCGGAATTATATAATGCAATATGAATGTTTCAATGTGATGGGTGTGCCTGGAATTATACAGAACTCCAATAAATTGGGTAATGTGATGAATCACATGTTTTAATGTGAAATTATGTGTGAAAATATTCTAGTTGTGTTCACAATTATGTGAGTTAGTAAACTACTGATACATGATGTTTTATTTTTATGCATTGCCACATTTCAAGTCTCTTATTAATGCTTAATCTCATGTTCATGATCTGTTGCCTATGTTATGATTATGCTCACCCATTGTTATATTGTTTTTATATATCCTCTTACTGGGATTTTAGCTCACCCCTTTTTGATTTATACCCTTAGGTGACTACATATATTAAGGATAGGTCAAGTTCCAATAAGAATATTGATAAGAAGGAATTAAATAAATTTTTATGCTTGATGTTGTCATTGTTATGTATGGTCCTAGTTTTCCCAAGACACTAAACCTTTGGATCCTCTATGTGTAATACTATTATGTTGTTTATCTTTAAAATTATGTAATAGTAATATAAGAAATGGCTGGTTCTCTATACTAGGAACCTATATATATAAGTGACATCAATTATATAAGGTACACACACACGAGATGGGTGTTTGGAAAATAATGGATAGAATTCATTTGATTTTCTTGAAAATAGTGAAATGTTGTCTATTGGGATGATATAAATGGGTAAAAAGGGAAATTATAATTCTAAATAATAATTCTTGATAAATAAAGGTAAGTGAATTAAATTTTTTTGGGAGTTAATTGGGATATGAATATCATTTTAAAAGGGTGTAAAAGGTAGGGATTGTAAACATATGAGTTAGTTAACCCATGTTATCCATAGAATTATGAAGGATGGTTGAAGGTACTATTTTAGATATAATAAATTCCAATGGAAAGTGTATGAAAAATGGTTTTTTATGGATAGTGATGATCGTTTCCTTATGCATCATGAAAGTTTCATGGTTGTGTTATAAAAAATTCATGTCGGGAATTGTAGAGAAATTCCACCATGAAGGCATGTTTCAGATGGGAAACAGGAGGATGTTTCTGAGAAATATCACCTAGTAGTAGAATAAGAAGACCCTGCATTCCAGTATGATAGGGAAGAGTAGTTCAGTGAAAAAGTTTCCTATTTTATGCATATTATGGAGTGATACCCAGGCCAAGTCACACCGAGTATGTTCGAATTGACTAGGGATTTTCATATGAAACACCCTCCAACCTTTACCAGAGAAGGTGGGCCATAGGTAGCTGTGTTCTAGATAGAGTCTATTCATAAATTTATTGAACATATGGAGACTCTTTTTGAGAATCGAGTTATGTTGGAAGCCTATATGTTGCGGGGTCAGGAAAAGAATTAGTAGGATATCTTACCTCATAATGAACAAGTAGAGGGAATTCTATGGAAGAGTTTTAAGGAAAAGTTTCTGTAGTATTAATAACCAGATGACTTAAAGAAGGAGAAGGCTGCAGAGTTTATAAGTTTGAAATAAGGGATGAAATCAGTAATGGATTATGCAGGCTGGTTCACAAACTTACAGCATTTAGCTCCTACTTTAGTAGGATATGAGGCAACTATGGAAAGTTTATTTCTGAATGGAATTTGGCATGATTTCAGATCCTAGAAAAATATATTTCAGCTGAGAAGAATTTCTGAGGTAATGGATCAGGAAATAATATTAAAAGGAAACCTCAAATCATAATCTAGAAGTAGACATGTGGTTCTGATGGAGAGAACTAATTGGATGACTTCCGATAGTAGGAAGTGTTGTTTTGAGAATTTCCACCAGGGTAGTGGTGGAAAACACGACTAGAAAAAGGAACCAATCTCTTAGGTTAGTGATCGAGTTTGCTGATACCAGTGCGGTAGGATGGGACATGTGTGAAGTCAGTGTTCCCAAACACATGTTGAGTGTAGAGCGTGTGGAAAGATGGTCCATGTACATAGGTTCTGCAAGTACCCATAGAAGATGGAAATAATTAGAGAGTAGAGATCAGTGCAGATTGTAGGTAGGGAATCGATTACCCCATATCTGGTAAGAAGTTAGAGCTCCATAGGATGTACTGGTAGGGGTGGTGGATGTGTAACTCTAGAAAGAGACCATTCGTACCAGTAGTGCAGTGAAACACAGGTTACTCAGGCTGGATATTATGGTAGAGGGACATTCCATCTGCATGTAGTTCAGTCTACACATGGAAGAGTTGAGGCTAGACCTTATACCATTAATGGTATAATTCTTATAGCTTCCACACTTTCAAATTATCTATTTGAAAAATGTTCCACTCATTCTTTTATTTAAGAATAGTTCATAGTAGTTTTGGGTCTAACTATGGAAATTGCATGTGGAGTTATGTCACTTGATACTCTGTTGGGGGTGTGAGTTGAGAATATAAGGTGGTGTAAAGGTTTTTCCTTAGAGGTTGGTAGATATTGTTTCCTATGGGATCTGTGTGTTTTGGAGATGTTAGGTTTTGACCATATCTTGGGTATGGATTGATTAGTGGAGCATCGAGACCATATCGATTTCTATTGATGTTGGGTAATGTTTTCATCTCCCAATGGAGACACTTATGTCTTTAATGGTGAGTGGGATGTTCGAGTAGTCTATGTAGGGAATTTTTTTTGTAGTTGGGAGAGCTCACAGCCCAAGTGTAATGACTTTTTCTTGATGATGGAAAAGTGGAGAAACATGTATTTACTCCTATGGTGGATCAGTTCCATGATGTGTTTTCTAAGTACTTCTTGGGGATAACACCTAAGAGAGATGTTGAGTTTATGGTTGAGTTACTTCTAGGGGAAGAACCATTTTCCATTCCACCATATCGAATGGTTCCAGGAGAACTCTAGGATATTAAGGTTTGGTTAGAAGATTTAGAGAAGAAGGGATTCATTCGACCTAGTATGTCTCCATGGGGATCACCCATGTTGTTTTCTAAGAAGGCTGATGAGTCGATGAGGTAATGTGTCAACTACAGGATGTTGAATTAGATGATGGTAGAGAACCAATACCATCTCCTCAAAATTGGTGACATATTTGAACAACTGAGGGGTGCCACAATGTTCTCCATGATCAATTTTATATCAGGATACCATCAACTGAGGGTGAGACCTTCTAACATAACTTAGATATCTTTAAGAAGTACGTATGGGTTGTATGAATTTTTAGTGATACCATTCAGGTTGACTAATGAACTGATTGTGTTTATGGTAAAAATGAACCGAATATTTCACCCTTATCTAGATCAGTTCGTGGTTTCCCTTGTTCATGACATCTTGGTGTACTCATGAACTCTTAACAATAATTCCTAACATCTCGACATAGTCTTGAGTACACTATGATATCATAGGCTTTATACCAAGATATCAAAGTTCTAGTTCTGGATTAATAAAGTTCAATTATTAGGACACATAATTTCTAAGTCAGGTGTGTTAGTGGATCCAGAGAAGGTGTAGGTTGTGGTGTCTTGGGAGTAGCCCAAGAATGTTTCTATAAGGCCCCAACCTTAAACCTTACTTAATCTTGAGTTATTACAAGATTACACATTGAGGATCTTTTCAGGTTTAGAGTTTTAGAGAATTAGATCATGAAACTTGAATTACATTCCACATTTAAACAAAGTAGTTACATAAAAGACAGTATTCATTCTTCCCATCAACGGGAACATATTTAAAATATAACACGGATTCTTTCTTGACACATCCTTGACACTATCATCACATCATGTACCTTTCCCTTGACCTGTGAAAAACATTTCAAAAACTTGGGATGAGCATAAAAAGCTCAGTAAGAGTTATAAAAATATGGAAAGGAAACATGAGTTCATATATACATAAGAATGAAATCATACTTTACCCGTAAAACAAAGGCACTTTAACATACCTAATCAAACCATGAATAAATCATAGAAATCATAAGACATAAAGGTAACTTGAGGCATTCATAACATTCTTACCTAGGGAGTAACCCTCTTGGTTACGATTGGAATACCCATCACAGTATATTCCCTAAATCTCTTCGGAGAAACCTTAACGTTTCACTCCTTCGCGTTACCCAATGCATTGGAGAGCTACAACGGGCTCACCCGCCCTTAGTTTATCACGGAACCACCCGTTTTCATAACAATGACCAAGAACCATAACATAAATGTGTCACATAAAACATGCATAAAGGAAACATAACATTTCCACATTTCAATCACAATATAACATTTTAGTATATTGAAATATTGAATCCATTCAAAAATAAACCATTTCCAAAACCATTTAAAACATTTAATAAAGAGTTTTTTGAATCAAAGTGTCCCATACCACCTTGAAGCATAAAATTTTAAACCATTAATATCCATATAAATAAATCCTTAAACCCCTTTTGAAAACATGGATATTAATAAGAACAAATAATTAAAACATTTAAAACGATATTCTGGTAAAAGGGGATTTACCAAAATTAGAGACACTTGAATACAATAATTGAGGAATAAAATTTAGTCAGAACTTTATAATATCATGAGAATAAAAGGATTCATGATATAATACTCCAAAGTACAGTATATACACCATATAAGAGTGAATTGGTTCATAACAACAATGATCCCTCAATAGAAATGTCAAATGTGATGAAATCCCTTATAAAGAAGGTATCCTTAAATTTAAGACAAATCAATCTCAAAATATGTGTGACAAATATAAATACACCCAATATAAGTGGATATTAAGTGTAAAAAAATAAAAGGTCATTCACACATATTCAATGGATGACATATTCAATGACTACATGTTGAACCCAAAGAAATCGAAATTGGGTTAAAAAGTTCCCTTGACAGCCTAACGGCATCACATCAAAATGAGTTGATGAGAGATAAAAAGTGTATCTCATCACTTGGACATCAAATTTACATCAATAAGGATATATGAGAACATATCCCAACATAACAATATGTAAATTAAAAGACCCAACAAAAGAAGTCTTTTAAAAAAGAGGAGGGTGAAAGGTTCCCTTACCGACTTGGGTATCTTTCAAAACATACACCCCATGAAAGAAGGACAATAGATCATTGATGTAAATACTCATAAATGAATTTATATTACACGAATAGTAGAATAATGGTCATTACATACACCACTCAATGGAATTTGTGGCAAATGTAGCATAAATCTCACGAGAATAAAAGTGAGATGAAAAATCCCTTACGAAAACTCAGCAGCCTAACGGCGCCACTTAAAACTTCTAAAATGGATTGATGAGATCAAATAGAGTATCCCATCATATTACAATAGAATTTACAGCAAGAGGAATATAAAAGAAAATCCCCCAACATAACAAATAAGAGCATAGAAGAAGTGACACAAAGGAGAGTACTTAAAAAGAAAGAGAGAGGTTAGATCTCTTACGAAAGTTCGGCAGCCTAACGGCGCCACTCAAAACTCCCAAAATGGATTGATGAGAGATAATAGGGTCTCTCATCACATGAAAATAAAAATTACAGTAAATTTAATATAAAATATCATCCCAATAACAAGAAAGATGAGCTTTAAAAGGAATGACATAAAAGTGTATACTTAAAAAGAAAGAGAGGAGTAGGATCCCTTACCTCGGGTCCGACTTGACTCGATCGTTCTTTAATCTCCTGAATAATAAACTTGAGTTAATTTATAATTCCTTAAGAAACCTTTTTCAAGTTCATTATTACTTTTATACCACTTATTACCTTGTCACAAACATTATGTAATCATTTAAGTTAATAATATTTGTTTTGCCGATATTTGGTTCTTAAGTCGAAAGTGGTCTTCTTACAATTACATGTTGTTCGTGTGGCCAAATTTTTATTATATACAGAATTGTATTCATTATGTAGATATCATATATGTAATATATATCCAGTACATGCATTCATTTATAACATTACATAATCATTTAGAGGTAAGAAATGAAATGCACCGTTCATGGAGACGGTAAGCCGTACGTACGCATGAACGCTACTTTCATTTCTATTTCGTATTTTATAGAATGGAAAAATAATTATATAAAGGTATATTATAATTCCAGTATAATATCATATATAATATCATATTTCCATCCTTTATACATCCCACATATGGTATTTAACGAATCAAATCACTTTGAGGGGGCGGTAGTCCGCACTTCCTTAAATGAAGATATCGCGTATACCCATAATGGAAGCCATAAAGGTAAGACAAAAATGAAAAATACAGAAGCATAAATAAAACATAAACATATTATATATCATATATAAAAATAGTGACATCATAATGGCCACCTTTGAAGGTGTTAAATGAGTATTGAACAATCATCGTTTCGGGAGGCAGAATTTCACCATCCACGAAAACCGTATGTTCTTTAACCATTTGATATAGTTGTGTGAGAGTGTAGCTCGAATAAATCTTATAACAACATCATAATATATTTAAGATACTGGTGTTGTTACAAAAGAAGTAAATAAAAAGAGTTTAGGGGATTGGAGAAGCAAAATAAAACAAATGAACATGAGAGAATGAATTACCTTTAAAAGTGTAACTCCTTTTGATTTAAGCCTAAAGGCTTCCTTTGAAAGGATTCTGCCCAAAGGGAGTACTCTAGGATGAGGAGAGGGATGTGGATAGAGTAAATGGGCAGGGGTTGGCCGATCCAAATGCTTGAGGAGTGTGTTAAATGAGGTAGAGGTGGGGGCCTTTTATAAGAGGAGAGGAGGGGTACTTTTGGAAAGTAAAGAAATATTACTTTATTTGAAAATGTGTTTCGGTTTTAAAAGGTCCCACATTGATAGAATTCGTGTATAAGGTGATAAGGCTTCTAAATCCACTCATCAAATAAGTTTTGGACATGTGTAGTTCATAGATTTTACATTATCTTTCCATTTTATTTAAATCATCAAATAATGATGTCATCGCTGCATCATTATTATGTCATCAATAATTTAATTTATTTAATGTCTAAAAATTATAAAAAAAATACTATTATGTAGGAAATCGTTATATCTTTCCAATGAATATTTATAATAAAACATATGACTTGTATAACCCCACTTAAAAATTGTTTTAGTAAAACATATCATGTTTGTGTCAATTTTACTTTTACATTAAATAAAATGTTATTTATGTCATTTCCCAACCAAAGTGGATCCATGGGGTCCCCAAGTTGACCCATGGCTTGTCTTGGTCGGCCATGACACAAAAAATAAGGTTGGGACATGTGTCTAGGTCATTTCATATCATTAAAGCATTATTTATACCTTAAACTACACTAATTACCACTAATCGCGATTAAAAACTTAATAAGTTACTATTCACCAAAAAATTTATTTTAATCTCATTGAACCACATTTTACTTATTAATTAAAACCATGTATGTCGGATTTTCAAAATTCAATACACATTAGTGGTAAAATTTCATTTAACTGAAAAATCAGTTTGCTTGATTACCACTTAGTGGTTTCACTATTCATCAAAAGTTGAAGTTTTTCAGAAAATTACCAAAAATTCACCCTAAGCTATATTTGATATTCTGAATTCAAAAATGAAGTCCTTTTTACAAAATTAAAACCATATAAGTCACATTAATTAATTTAATAATTAATTCTCGCTGTCATGACAAATAGCGTGTTTTATGAAACAATAAGTATCAAAAGATTGACACTAGTTTAAGTCTGATTTCAAAGTGAAATTGATTCAACGACCACTATTGGATTTAATGGTAAAAATATTTTCTAATTTCACTTTAAAACCAATTCAAAATATAATCTAATCATATAAATAAATTATATTAAAAAGTGGTTTTGAATTAAAATACAACATTTTACACTATTCATTAAAAAAATGAACTTTATCAGAAAGATACCAAAAATTTACACAAAGTAAATTTTGATGTCCCAATTCTTAATAAGAGTTTTATTTGGTCCAAAAGAATGTTTAAGAGTGAACAAAACTATATTTAATGACGGTTCTCCATCAAAAGGTGATAAGTGAACCTTTAGTGAAAACTAGGGCATATACGCCAAAAATTGAATTCTTTCCGTATTTTAAGCCTTTATCTTTTATTGTATAAATGTAAAAATATTTAAGAACATATATAATCATATTTTAGTTATTTCTATCCATTCCTGCCAATACAACGACTACATATTAACTACCATTTAAAATAATATTATTTTATTATTAGAGTGCAACGTAAGATTCCCAAGAAACTCGTTGTTGCGTGTTGGGTACGCCATCGAGCATAGCATCCCCTTTAAAGTCATTTCAATATTTTATTCACAAATATAGATAAATATGAAATGTCATATTCTTTATTTACCTGGGGTGTTACATCCTTCCCCCCTTTTGGGAATTGCGTCCTCGCAATTTTAAAATTGTGCTTGGAAACATCCTTGAAAGTCCCACATCGGAACAAAAGTCGGTAAAACAAACACTTTAAAATAAATAAAGATAAGTACAAAGGTCACCCGAGTTAACCCATACTAGGATTCCAAGTATGAAAATATGGACATGGAGGAAAAAACAAAGGGTCATGTTCTGATGGAGAGTGATAGAAAACATGTTTAGGAGAAAGTTAACCACGAGAAAATCACAAACTTGTGATGGGTTAAACGGTCTTCGATTCCCCAGTAGGAAAAGTTAATAGACAACATTTTTGTTTTAAGTTACTTTTTATTGAGGGATTTATTCATAAGGAAACATAATCACTTATCATATTGACTTTCAACCTTTATTAAATTCCTTACACAAACTCATATTTTCTCCAAAAGACGAGTATTTAGGAAGACTTGTTCACATTAAGAGTACTATAATCAACTTCTAGAGAATCACCTAATCCACAAAATAGAACTATATACTTCCCATGTCTTTAGACTTTAACCAAATCCAAAACCAAAAAGGCTAGTACAAGATCAGATAATCCAGAAAAGGATAACCCTTTATAAAAAGAAAATCTATTCTTAATCTCCAAAATTTGTCCAACAAAACCCAAAGTTCAACGAGGACCATTCTATAATCAAATTGTCCATAAAATTCTTCAAAGTAAACCAATATAATATTGAAACCCAAATATTTGAAGTATTTAGTCGCATAGTCTTCCAAGATAAATCGTAACATTTATCTCCAAACAATATCAGTTGCTCCTATAGTCTCGTTTTGAAAAGTAATTAACCTAATCACATATCCTCCATGATAGGTTAATCATTTTCAAAAATAACCCAAAATCAACATACTCTTAATTCATAAAATCATATAACTAGAATGAATCAGTCAAACTAACCAGGGACTTCACGTAGTCCAGTGGTAGGCGATAAATACCAGTCGCACATTGGCTGTGGGTTCGATTCCCGCAGCTTTGTCCGACGCGACGGGATGTCACACGGTCTACGTGTTTTCCTTTTTCCAAAACTATATAATTATTAAAACATTCCCCAAAATGAGATAAAATCTTCAAGAATAATCATAACATATTTTAACCTCAAGTTTATCTCATTCCTTTCATTTTCCATCATATCATAGAGTAACCCATAATTACCTAAAAATTAAGTATCATATAAACCCTGATGGTTACCTTAATAATTATTACCTGAATTTCCACATCGAATTGGCCATCTCGTACCTGATGCATTAGAGAACTCACCAAGGTTGAAGTGGTTGATCATGACTCCTTGATATTTGGTTTAGAACAACCACGAGTTTCCTCATTGAATCCTTCATTTTATCTAGTATCTTAATCAGAGAACCACCACAGTTTCCTTCAAACCTGTTGTCTCTTTGGTGTCTGCTAGATCCATCCATTCACTAAAAATAGAAATGTCAGTGTGAGTATATCAACAAAACCATCATGTACTAATGTGGAAGGTAAACACTAAGATACACTTACTCATTCACTTTATCTAAAACTAGGACTCTTTCTGAAATCCTAACCATTATGGTAATGTCCCTTGTGCTTAGAGAATACCCTAACCTCTAAAGTTATCTAAACCGACCTTTGATACCAACTATAAGGCCCCAGCCTTAAACCTTACTTAATCTTGAGTTATTACAAGATTACACATTGAGGATCTTTTCAGGTTTAGAGTTTTAGAGAATTATATCATGAAACTTGCATTACATTCCACATTTAAACAAATTAGTTACATAAAAGACAGTATTCATTCTTCCCATCAACGGGAACATATTTAAAATATAACACGGATTCTTTCTTGACACATCCTTGACACTATCATCACATCATGTACCCTTCCCTTGACCTGTGAAAAACATTTCAAAAACTTGGGATGAGCATAAAAAGCTCAGTAAGAGTTATAAAAATATGGAAAGGAAACATGAGTTCATATATATATAAGAATGAAATCATACTTTACCCGTAAAACAAAGGCACTTTAACATACCTCATCAAACCATGAATAAATCATAGAAATCATAAGACATAAAGGTAACTTGAGGCATTCATAAAATTATTACCTAGGGAGTAACCCTCTTGGTTACGTTTGGAATACCCATCACAGTATATTCCCTAAATCTCTTCAGAGAAACCTTAACGTTTCACTCCTTCGCGTTACCCAATGCATTGGAGAGCTATAACGGGCTCACCCGCCCTTAGTTTATCACGGAACCACCCATTTTCATAACAATGCCCAAGAACCATAACATAAATGTGTCACATAAAACATGCATAAATGAAACATAACATTTCCACATTTCAATCACAATATAACATTTTAGTATATTGAAATATTGAATCCATTCAAAAAGAAACCATTTCCAAAACCATTTAAAACATTTAATAAAGAGTTTTTTGAATCAAAGTGTCCCATACCACCTTGAAGCATAAAATTTTAAACCATTAATATCCATATAAATAAATCCTTAAACCCCTTTTGAAAACATGGATATTAATAAGAACAAATAATTAAAACATTTAAAACGATATTCTGGTAAAAGGGGCTTTACCAAAATTAGAGACACTTGAATACAATAATTGAGGAATAAAATTTAGTCAGAACTTTATAATATCATGAGAATAAAAGGATTCATGATATAATACTCCAAAGGACAGTATATACACCATATAAGAGTGAATTGGTGCATAACAACAATGATCCCTCAATAGAAATGTCAAATGTGATGAAATCCCTTATAAAGAATGTATCCTTAAATTAAGGACAAATCAATCTCAAAATATGTGTGAAAAATATAAATACACCCAATATAAGTGGATATTAAGTGTAAAACAATAAAAGGTCATTCACACATATTCAATGGATGACATATTCAATGACTACATGTTGAACCCAAAGAAATCAAAATTGGGTTAAAAAGTTTCCTTGACAGCCTAACAGCATCACATCAAAATGAGTTGATGAGAGATAAAAAGTGTATCTCATCACTTGGACATCAAATTTACATCAATAAGGATATATGAGAACATATCCCAACATAACAATATGTAAATTAAAAGACCCAACAAAAGAAGTCTTTTAAAAAAGAGGAGGGTGAAAGGTTCCCTTACCGACTTGGGTATCTTTCAAAACATACACCCCATGAAAGAAGGACAATAGATCATTGATGTAAATACTCATAAATGAATTTATATTACACAAATAGTAGAATAATGGGCAGTACATACACCACTCAATGGAATTTGTGGCAAATGTAGCATAAATCTCACGAGAATAAAAGTGAGATGAAAAATCCCTTACGAAAACTCAGCAGCCTAACAGCGCCACTTAAAACTTCCAAAATGGATTGATGAGATCAAATAGAGTATCCCATCATATTACAATAGAATTTACAGCAAGAGGAATATAAAAGAAAATCCCCCAACATAACAAATAGGAGCTTAGAAGAAGTGACACAAAGGAGAGTACTTAAAAAGAAAGAGAGAGGTTAGATCTCTTACGAAAGTTCGGCAGCCTAACGGCGCCACTCAAAACTCCCAAAATGGATTGATGAGAGATAATAGGGTCTCTAATCACATGAACATAAAAATTACAGTAAATTTAATATAAAATATCATCCCAATAACAAGAAAGATGATCTTTAAAAGGAATGACATAAAAGTGTATACATAAAAAGAAAGAGAGGAGTAGGATCCCTTACCTCGGGTCCGACTTGACTCGATCGTTCTTTAATCTCCTGAATAATAAACTTGAGTTAATTTATAATTCCTTAAGAACCCTTTTTCAAGTTCATTATTACTTTTATACCACTTATTACCATGTCACAAACATTATGTAATCATTTAAGTTAATAATATTTGTTTTGCCGATATTTGGTTCTTAAGTCGAAAGTGGTCTTCTTACAATTACATGTTGTTCGTGTGGCCAAATTTTTATTATATCCAGAATTGTATTCATTATGTAGATATCATATATGTCATATATATCCAGTACATGCATTCATTTATAACATTACATAATCATTTAGAGGTAAGAAATGAAATGCACCGTTCATGGAGACGGTAAGCCGTACGTACACATGAACGCTACTTTCATTTCTATTTCGTATTTTATAGAATGGAATAATAATGATATAAAGGTATATTATAATTCCAGTATAATATCATATATAATATCATATTTCCATCCTTTATACGTCCCACATATGGTATTTAACGAATCAAATCACTTTGAGGGGGCGGTAGTCCGCACTTCCTTAAATGAAGATATCGCGTATACCCATAATGGAAGCCATAAAGGTAAGACAAAAATGAAAAATACAGAAGCGTAAATAAAACATAAACATATTATATATAATATATAAAAATAGTGACATCATAATGGCCACCTTTGAAGGTGTTAAATGAGTATTGAACAATCATCGTTTCGGGAGGCAGAATTTCACCATCCACGGAAACCGTATGTTCATTAACCATTTGATGTAGTTGTGTGAGAGTGTAGCTCGAATAAATCTTATAACAACATCCTAGTATATTGAAGATACTGGTGTTGTTACAAAATTAGTAAATAAAAAGAGTTTAGGGGGTTGGAGAAGCAAAATAAAACAAATGAACATGAGAGAATGAATTACCTTTAAAAGTGTAACTCCTTTTGATTTAAGCCTAAAGGCTTCCTTTGAAAGGATTATTCCCAAAGGGAGTCCTCTAGGATGAGGATAGGGATGTGGAAAGAGTAAATGGGCAGGGGTTGGACGAGCCAAAGGCTTGAGGAGTGTGTTAAATGAGGTAGAGGTGGGGGCCTTTTATAAGAGGAGAGGAGGGGTACTTTTGGAAAGTAAAGAAATATTACTTTATTTGAAAATGTGTTTCGGTTTTAAAAATTCCCACATTGATATAATTCGTGGATAAGGTGATAAGGCTTCTAAATACACTCATCCAATAAGTTTTGGACATGTTTAGTTCATAGATTTTACATTATCTTTCCATTTTATTTAAATCATCAAATAATGATGTCATTGCTGCATCATTATTATGTCATCAATAATTTAATTTATTTAATGTATAAAATTATAAAAAAAATACTATTATGTAGGAAATATTTTTATCTTTCCAATTAATATTTATAATCAAAAATATGACTTGTATAACCCCACTTAAAAATTGTTTTAGTAAAACATATCATGTTTGTGTCAATTTTACTTTTACATTAAATAAAATGTTTTTTATGTCATTTCCCAACCAAAGTGGATCCATGGGGTCCCCAAGTTGACCCATGGCTTGTCTTGGTCGGCCATGACACAACCAATAAGGTTGGGACATGTTTCTAGGTCATTTCATATCATTAAAGCATTATTTATACCTTAAACTACACTAATTACCACTAATCGCGATTAAAAACTTAATAAGTTACTATTCACCAAAAAAATTATTTTAATCTCATTAAACCACATTTTACTTCTTAATTACAACCATGTATGTCGGATTTTCAAAATTCAATACACATTAGTGGTAAACTTTCATTTAACTGAAAAATCAGTTTGCTTGATTACCACTTAGTGGTTTCACTATTCATCAAAAATTGAAGTTTTTCAGAAAATTACCAAAAATTCACCTTAAGCTATATTTGATATTCTGAATTCAAAAATGAAGTCCTTTTTACTAAATTCAAACCATATAATTCAAATTAATTAATTTAATAATTAATTCCCGCTGTCATGACAAATAGCGTGTTTTATGAAACAATAAGTATCAAAAGATTGACACTAGTTTAAGTCTGATTTCAAAGTGAAATTGATTCCAACGACCACTATTGGATTTAATGGTAAAAATATTTTCTAATTTCACTTTAAAACTAATTCAAAATATAATCTAATCATATAAATAAATTATATTAAAAAGTGGTTTTGAATTAAAATACAACATTTTACACTATTCATTAAAAAATGAACTTTATCAGAAAGATACCAAAAATTTACACAAAGTAAATTTTGATGTCCCGATTCTTAATAAGAGTTTTATTTGGTCCAAAATAATGTTTAAGAGTGAACAAAACTATATTTAATGACGTTTCTCCATCAAAAGGTGATAAGTGAACCTTTAGTGAAAACTAGGGCATATACGCCAAAAATTGAATTCTTTTCGTATTTTAAGCCTTTATCTTTTATTGTATAAATGTAAAAATATTTAAGAACATATATAATCGTATTTTAGTTATTTCTATCCATTCCCGCCAATACAACGGCTACATATTAACTACCATTTAAAATAATATTATTTTATTATTAGAGTGCAACGTAAGATTCCCAAGAAACTCGTTGTTGCGTGTTGGGTACGCCATCGAGCATAGCATCCCCTTTAAAGTCATTTCAATATTTTATTCACAAATATAGATAAATATGAAATGTCATATTCTTTATTTACCTGGGGTGTTACAGTTTCTGACATCCATTGTTTTCTAGGTTTTTCTGGTTATTATCATAGGTTCATTAGAAATTTATCACATTTAGAAGCACCACTCTTAAGCATAACCAAGAAGGGTGTTAAGTTTGAGTGGTCAAAGGTGTGTGAAATTTATTTTCAAGAATTTAATAAGTGATTGACTACCACACCGATTCTAATTTTACTTGAACCTGATAAGAAGTACACCTTGTCTTGTGATGTGTTCAGTGTTGGACCTGGGGTAGTGTTGATATAGAATGATTGATTTGTATATTACAGGTCAAGTCAGTTGATACCACATGAAGGAAACTACCCTACTCATGATCATGAGCCAGCTGTTGTAGTTTAGTCCTTAATGTGTTGGAGGCACTACTTTTTGGGAGAATGATTTATGATGTTTTATGAGAATAAGAGTTTAATGTATATATTCTCTTATATGAATTTAAATATTTGATAATGAAGGTGGGTCTTGTACCTACAATCATTTGATTTTGAGTTGGTTTATACACCAGGAAAAGGGAATATTGTTGTAGATGATCTGAACTAGAAAACTCAGAATCATGTGGTTTAGGAATCCAACTCTGAAGGGGAAATGATGTATTTGTTTGTATAGATGCACCTAGTGGTGGATGATGGGCCCTAAAAGATAGACCTTGTGTCTTTAGAGATTTATTCTTCACTTTTGGGTCGGGTGAAAGAGATCTAGCTAGAGGATCCAAAGTGTTTGGGTAAGAAGGAAAGTCTTAAAGGGGGAGAGTCACCTTCTATTTGGTCCCTACATAAGGATGGGATCATACCGGTCAGTGGTTGTGTGGAATTACTAGTGTCTTTTCATGGATGTTTGATGTGTGAGTTCCATGCATTGAGGTGGGAATTGAAACTGGGCTTTACTAAGATGTATTGTGATCTTCCTAGGTAGTATTGGTGGATGGGTATGATGAAAGAAGTTTTGGGTTTTGTGGAATGATGCATTACCTGTCAATAGGTGATGGTTGAGAATTATGGTCCAGGTGGTTTTTTATAGTCATTTTCTATTTCAAAATGCAATTGGAATGACGTAATGATGAAATTTGTAGTGGGACTTCCAACGACACCTCAAAAAAATGACACAATCTTGGTCATTATGGATTGATTGACTAAAGTGTCTCATTTTTTATGATCTAGGAGACTTACATAGTTGATCAGTTTGGTGAGTTATATGTTTGAGAAGTTGTGTGATTTCATGGTGTGCTGAGAACCATAGTTTTGGATTGTGATCTATGTTTCATATGACACTTCTGGCATGGATTACAGAAGGAACTTTGTACTTAGGTTTTGTTGAGTACGTCTTATCACCTACTAATAGACGGGCATTTTGAGTGTACAATTCAAGTATTGGAGGATATTTTAAGAGCTTGTGTCCTTGATTTTAGTGGTTTATGGGGAAATTACTTATCACTCGTTTATTTTTCTTACAATAATAGTTTCAAAGTTACGATTCATATAGAACATCTTGAGTAACTTTATGGGAGACCCTGTAGATCTCCATTGTGTTGGTTAGAGGTCGGGGAATTTGAGCTGTTAGGATTGAGTCTCATATAGGAGACGTCAGATAAATTTTGTTTGATTTAGAAGTTCATGATGGAATCTAAAATCAGACAGAAGTCATAATAGGATCAGTGTCATATACCTCTTGATTTTTGGTGGAGAATAGTGTGTCTCTTTAGGTTTTCTCAAGGTTGGGTCACTATCGAATTGGGAGATAGGGCAAGTTGGCACCCAGGTACGTGGGGCCATTCAATATTATTGAGAGGATTAGACTAGTGGATTACCGTTTGTCTCTTCCACAGTGGTATAGTGGTATGGATTATTTTTTTCATGTTTCAAAACATTATTAGTATGATCCTTATCCATCTCATGTGATAAACTTTGATTATGTTGAGCTTGAGCCTGATATGTCCTTTTAGGAGCCTATGATTTGCACTATGGATCATAGTTAGAAGGTTTTATGGGGAAAAGTGTTACCTTTAATTCATATTTTATGGTATCATGGAATCATCTAGGAAGAAAATTAGGAGAGAGATTCAGATATGCAGGGACAGTGGCCTAATCTCTTTGCTTCCAAAACTCAATGAAGCTCGGGAAGAGCGGCTCGAGGGAGATTTGTACTAAGGTGGGGAGGTTGTAAGATATGTGACCTTTTTTAAGGTATATTATTGTTTATGTTTCAATTTTAGTAATTTATTTTGGTCAAATAATTTTTCCCAAAGTTCATGAGAACTATCAGGGGTGTTTCTGGGGTTCAGGACACAAAATAGAGAAAATATGAGTTTTTAGGCATGTTGCGCAGTTTTCACAGTTTAGTGAAAACCATGCAGATCATCCTAGGTAACCATGCAACCTTAGACAGAGGCTTTCATATGGTTACCGCATGATTAAGATAACTATTTAGAATTCACAAGAACTTGTTCTAAAGGCAGGTTTTGGGATAGTAGTTATCGCATGGTTTATGCAAGGCTTGGAAAAATGTGCAGGTAAACTATACAGCCCAGTAAAGTTAATAAATTTAAAAAAATTACATTACATTATTTTAAACCCCAACTTGGTATTTTCTATTTTCTCTCCCCTTGAAACCCTTTTGACGATCCAAATATCTCAAGAGCTCCCAAGGTTGATTTTACCTCATCTCTAGGTTGTTTGGCTGTGAATCGAAAATCCAGTTAAGGCTAACCCCCTCTTGCTTCTCTTTTTGGTTTTGTGTCCACATTTCTTCCTTTCCACCTTTTAAAGCTCTAAACCCCTTATTTTTTGATGAAACATAGGTTAAGACTTCAACGGGGTATTGAATCGGGATCCAAGACCTCTATTAGGGGTGTGTTCGCCAACAAATTCAAGGTAGGTGGTCTATAAGTTATATCTCATAGTTTCGTTTAGGATTTGTTCATAATTGGATTTATTTATTGGTTACCCCTTATTTTTATTTTAATCATTTGATGTTTTTTGGTGTGATGGGTGTCTAAATGATTAATGGAAACCCTCATGGTCTCCATTGGACACATAGAGGTTGACTTGACCTTTTTATGGCCACCCATGGGGTGCACCGATACTTTCTGAACATAGAAGTTATCTAAGTGTGAGAAACATTTCTTTGTGAAAATGTAGATCACTTGATAATCATGTTGAAATATTTAATGGGAGTGAAAATGAAGTGTTGGCATGTTCCTATTCTTATTAATGGCTTAAGGGATTGTTTGGCATGGAAATAAAAATGGGTAAAATTAGTTAAATGGGGATTCTTCCTTGTCAAAAATGAATTATCCTGAAAACCCTAAATGGGTGGGTGTATGATAAATTTTTAAACATAGGATTTTTAATGGCTTGTGAATTGATTAATATGGTTAATGGGCTGAGATTTGGGGAAGATAATTGGGATAATGGGTTGTGTAGTGTAAAATTGAATTATGAATGGGTTATGGCATGACATTGAATCTCACGTGGATTTTTGTGAATCATGACAGTTATATTTATTGGTTATATTGCTTTTGATATGGTTTATGATTTTTGAATGGATAAATAAGCATGTGAACATTTCTTGGTGGTGTGATTAAGGATTGATACTCCTCCCACATGTAGGTTTGGACTGATAATCTAACCTACCCAAGAATGCATGGGTTGTGGAGTTGGATTGATGCTCTATGACCCTAATAGTTTTATTCAATGAAAATAACTGGACTAAGGTTCCAAGGTAAGTGTGGTTACTTGATATGTTCATCCCTTTTGAGATAGGAACTTTACTTGTTCACTTATACAAAAAAATAAAGTTTGTGGATATTGTGTGAATAAAGTAAATGCCTGACTCATGGATTACATGTTAATGACAAAGTAAATGATGATATGATATACATAATGAACTTGGGATAATAATTCTAATAGTAATAGTAATGTAGAGAAAGGTTAACAAGTGGACCCTGAACTATCTTTACTTTACTTACCATTTATTTATACTTTCATTCACTATCTGTAAGACTAGATATTTTGTAGACACTATTGGTGGTGGCCTACTGGGTTGTACTCGTACCTTTCTCGGGTCTCCATTGGGAAATAGATTAGATTTCATTATTTCAGTTCAGGACAAGGGAAATGCCCATATACTAAGGAGTTGATTTAGACATGGGAAATTCATGGATGAGGTTCTCGAATTAGAGTGACGACAATTTTGGGGATTCTTCTATGGTCTTTATTTTTGGTTTTTTTCACTTGGCATTGTAGAATGACATGAAATATTTACTATTTCTTATGGTTTGTACCTAGTTGGGAGATGCTTGTCTATGCATGCTAATGGTTGTTTCTTATTGTTTCTACTATTTATGCTGTGATTTGCTATGGATTAATCTAATAAAGAGGGTATAATCTGTTTTCATGAATAATCTAGACCATTTTTTCTAGTAGGCAACCTCTAACATATGGGGAGGCATGCCTGAGGTCATGTGAAATCCTAGATTAGCCACTAGTTTAGTGGAACCCAGTTTGTGGATGTAACAAGTAGTGTATCACAAACATAAATGAAATCAACCTTGATCCCTCATCCTACCATGAATAACCCTAATAAGAACTAACTCATCAGTCTCATTATCCCAAACACAAGTACACTACATCTACAATCCCTCACAACCTATGCATAAGAACATCACCTAGAAGAGAGAGCAGTGAAGAGGGTGTAGCCAACCATCTGTCCTCACCATCTTGGATGTTGGGGAAAACATGGATGAAATAATTTGGGTGTTGGAACATAGTGTTTGATGTGGGTGGTATGTGTATAGAAATCACAATGAAAATACAATATATAATAGTTACACACAATCCAAGCCTATGGGTTCACAATAAGAGCACCATCAAAACCCATAAACATCTTCATAAGAACATACAACCTCCACCACCTCTAAATATATATCACCACAAAAGAAATATATAAACCAAAAACCACATTCCATCCTTCTTTTCAAGTTAATACATCTCAAAATTTACTAATTACCAATAAGATTCATTTATTAAAGCCATTGTTTTCATGTTAAACCACAGCTGCTTTAACCAAACTACCAATGTTAATATATGAATTAGTCATCCATTCTAACTCATACCATTTTATTTTCATTATTAGAATTTCATTACATCACTACTAGGAAAATATTACAACCTAATAGAACACAATAAACCACCCTACACACATCAAAAATACCCATGTATCAACCACCAAAAATCACAACCACATCTCATCTAATCCAAACATCATAACTGCTTACCATCACAAGCACCACACATCATTACCGCCGCCCAACATGACCACACACATTGTAACCACTACACCACCACAAAACATATTCACCACACCAAAAATTTCAAATATATTATTTTAGATTAATATATGGGATTTTGATCAATATTATTATAGGAATTATCACAAAATGTGAGATTAAATATGCAACTAACTCATTAGCTGAATATATATTCTTATCCATTTTTATGTGTGGTGAGTTAAAGAAACATACACAATAATATTTGGAAATTCAAGGAACATAGAAATATAAAAACTCAATATAGTACAAGTATGTAATAATAACAAGAATGATCAATCATATTGGTAAAAACACAAGAACAAGTAACCTCATGCAATTTGTTCCCTTACCCTTCAATTATAATTATACCATTTAATTATCTTCATTAATATGATGTATACCATCTCCCTAATGGAAAATAAAATCATGAACCCCCAAATGTAAAACAAAATAAACAAATATGAAGGACCCTCTACTTTGATTGAATCTTTAAAGTATAACACCTATAAATATAGATCAACTACCACAAATATCAAAGAAACCACCATCAAAATCCTATTAACAACAAGTATACATAAAAATTGCTAAAAAGAGTGGGAAAATACTATTATAAAATCCCAAATGGAATAAAAATGTAAAGTAGGAAGAGGTGGGAAGATTTGGAGTTACCTTGATCCAAAAGAAACCAAGATTGAAAATCCAAATGAACCAAGGGGTTTGAAACCCCAAGAAATGTGATTAGAGAAGTGAAACAAAGAATGGGTTGGCCAAGAGTCAATGTATGTTTTGAAAATTTAAGAAATGGAGTAGATGACCTCCTATTTCAAAGAAAAGAACAGTTTAATTCACCATGATATAGGGAATAACCAAAACACCCATGGGGGATTTGGTCAATGTGAGGCCTTAATTATTTATAAGAGATCAACTTTTTTACAATAATTTCTTAAATTATATTTGGCTACTTCCACAAACTTAACCATGAAATGGTCAAAGATATGTTGGTTCTTCCATATTCCTCCGTGACTATAAAAAATTGTATGGTGCCTAGGACTTGGCCATTTCTCCCTCATCACTCTCAAGGCTACGACAAAGTGAGATTCCCATACCTGTTTTAAATAATAACTTAACCAGAAAAACATGCTTGGAACTACACCCTCCTTTGGGCATTTACTTATTCACATAGAACATAGATAGACTAGACAACCAACACACCCAACACCACACCCTCCCCAAGGAATGGTTAGACAAACCATTTCAAACAAGAGAAAACCTAAATTAAAAGAACCTTTATCAGGACTTTACAAGCCATTTCAGAAGCTTTGGTTCCCCTTGGAAGAAAAAGACAATTTATACCCTCTAAATCACCATTAAAATGTCCCACACCACCCCCAAGACTCAGATAAATATAAAGTAATGGTTGTAGTGGTTCAGAAAATTAAATCAAATATCACTCAAACAATTTTTATCCCTAATAACTGAAACAAACTCTAAGCTTTGAAAAGAAGGAAGGGGTCCAAACATCCATCCAAAGAGATACCTCTTAGGGATCTTATTGCAAATAAATCATCAAAACTATCTCACACTAACCTCAAGCCACATAATCTTCACACAATCATTCACAACACCATTCTAACCTCTACATGGACCAAGCCAATAACTACCACAACCATCACACAACATGACCCCAAGCACAAAAATCAAGGAAATTGACCGTCCAAATCAATATATTTTCTTCTTTGGGAAGTACTTCCTCACCCAAATGGTTTTAAAACATTTCATAATATAAGTAATAATGATTAGGAATTGGTACTTCACCTCTTAATATGATTGTGTCTCTAACACACGTCACATTATCATCAGAAAATGAAAATTTCATTAGATAATAATATTCAAGCATCACATCATCAAAGAGAGAAAAGAATGAAAAACTCAAAATAGCTTTGGTTATTGGAAAAAAAATATATATCTCACACTCCCATATACTATCTTCTAATCCCCCTTGCCTCTAGAACCCCCAAACCAGGGTAATGTTATATCAACACAACGTATTTTCCCAATGATCCTGGATCTCTACTGGACACTCCCTGAACATCATGTTTTCCTTGATTTCCAAATCTAACCAGTCAATGAAATGTGATTCATCATGAAGATATCAACAGATCCAAGAAAAGTGGAATATGTCTTGGATTCTATCCATAAATATAAAAATAACCAAATGATATTCCACCTCACCAAAATTATCTAATAACTTAAAGGTCCTAATTAAATGGGTCAAGAGATTATTCTTTTTATGAATCATTTGATATCTATGATAAGAATATACCTTCAAGAAAACATGGTTTCCCATTGAAAACTCCAATGGTATCCTCCTATGATCAGCCTAATAATTCTTCCAATAATATACCACTATCATCTTCTCTTGAGCCATATGAAATTTCTCTACCATGCTCTTCACCACATCGGGAATGATAATTGATGACTCTCCAACCTCACCCCAACATAAGGGTAAATGAAACAACCTTTTATAAAAATCCTCAAATAGGGCCATGCTGATGGAAGAATTGTAAATGTTGTTATAAGTGAACTAAAAAAAAGTAAATTTAATTATCCAAGATCCACCAAAGTCTAGGATACTCACCCAAGATATATCCTTTTGAATATAGATGGTCAACTCTATTATTTAGTCCATCTGAGGTTGGAAAGAAGTGATGAGACATAATTGAGTGAAAAAATAATGTTGAAATCATCTTCATACTTGTGATGTAAATTAGTGTCCCAATCCAAGATATTGGACCTTGTTACTCTATGCATCCTCATAACATCATTCAAATACCTCCTCACTAAAACATCTATAATGCATGATTATTTTATCACTATGAAGTGGGAATATTTCATCAAAGAATCCATGATCACTGAGATAGAATCATATCCTCCTTGAGAGTGGGGTAATCCCATGATGAATTCCATTGATATGTTATCCCACTTCAAATCAATAACCTCAAAGGAATGAAATAAACCTCAAATAATACAATGTTCTCCATTCACCTATTGGAAGAACACACATCAAGTAGTGAAATCTTCCACTGCCCATTTCATCTTGGGCCACCAAAATAGAATCCTCAAACCTAAGTAAATATTAGATACTACTGGGTGATCCACTTAAGGTGATATGTGAAACTCATGAAGGAATCCCTCATGCATCATCACCAAAAATAACAACCTCCTATGGAATAACTTTTGGTTCTGTATATCCTCCAACTATTCCTTTGGGGCATCACCATGGCCAATATTGTTATGCATTACCTCCACCTCCATGTCTACCCACCATGGATACTCTACATACCAAATCAGAGTAGAATAAAATGCCATTTGAAATAATATACCTCCACCATAAACCACTCCAATATCCATAAGTATGGATAGAAACTCCTCCACCACCCTCTAAGAATCTCTAGACTATTAAAAAACTCTTTTGTGACTTCCTGCTCAATGAATCATCCATAAAATTCCAATTTTATAATGTTTTTAAGATCTGAAATTCATATTTATAAATAAACACCATCCACCTACATTATCAATGATTCAAGTAATATTGAGAAAATATATACCTTCGGATCTTGTGATTAGTAAACAACACAAAGTGTTCTCTAATAAGGTGACATCACCACAACTTCTATGAAAACAAAACCAATGATAGATCTAGATCATAGGTGGAGTAGTTACACTCATGGAGACATAACTTTATAGGGTCATAAGAGATCATCGTATTTTGTTGCATCAAGATAATCCCAAGTTTATATGGGAAACATCATAGAAAACCTTAAACATCACCCCTCCCTTTTGAAACTAAAGAACCAAAGAACTAATAAAACTTCCCTTTATGTAACTAAAAATTGCTTGAAATTTATTAGTCAAGCTAAAATAATGATATATTCTATTTAGAGATATTAATTCATCCAAAATATATAGTAAATTAGAAAAGATCCTCTAATAATTTTCTATAAGACCCAGGAAACTATGAAACTCTGTAATATTTTTGGGTTCTTCTCAAGAAACTACTTCCTCAATCTTTGATGATTCCATTTAAAAACCCTTCTATGACACTACATGATTGAGGAAATTCACATCCTGAGTCCAAAACATGAAATTTTAAAGCTTTCCAGAGATCTGGTGGCATCAAAGGACATATAAGACTACTATAAGATGGTCAACATGATCCTCCTATGAATTTGAATATATTAGGATCCATTTGATAAACATGAAAATAATATAGTCTAAAAACTAGTGTAACACATAGTTCACAAGCACTATGAAAAAATATGGAATGATCATAACACCGAACAATATAACCATAAACTCAAATTTCCCATACTTGCACTAGAATGCAGTCTTCAAGATAAATTCCTCATTAACATTAAACTAGTGATATCCATACCAAATATCAATATTCAATAACCAAATATCCCCTACAAACTCATAAAAAAATCATAGATCCTCGTAATAGGGTACAAATTCTTTATTATCACCTTATTCAACCTCCGACAGTCTATACATAGCCTCAGACCACCATCCACTTTCTTAGAGAAAAACACCGGAGAACTACATAATGACTGACTAGGTCGAATAAAACCCTTATGAATCAAATAATATATCTAAACCATCAATACTAAAAACTCAATGGATTCCATCTAATAAGGATCCACAAAAATAGGATAAGTGCCTTATTATAAGTCTATGCCAAACTCAATATCGCATCTAGGGGCATATCATCACAACCTCCTCAAGAAAAATATTAATAAATCCTTAAATGACCCTAGGAGCCTCCACCATTAAATATTTAAATAATTTCACTAAAACAATTCTAAGGGAAGGAGGGACTTCACATGTCTACTAGCCATCTAAAAACCCTATTCCCTGAAAAAACCTTATACTGACTATCCACATCTTCTGGATGTAGTTATTATTTTCACATAGAAAATACAACCAATAAATGTTGAGAAAGGAATTTCAAAACTATATCTAAAGAAATAAAATATCCTCACATGACTGATTTTGTCCCATAATTAGTCTACACCCCTGAAAAACATTGAAAAAACTAGTTTTTCCTCAAAGTGGTGTAATCAACACCAAGGAGATGATAAACCTCTCCACATCCAATCCCAAATCATGGAAAAAGAAGAGTGAAAAAAATGAGTGAAAAAATAATAAATCAAACAAGTCATAAAAAATAGTATAATAGAAGCTGATCATACACATGAAAATTTAGGGCCCCTCTAGTACATAGCATACAACTGACCATGCCCGAATCCCCAGCCTCACTACTAATGGAAACCTCTATAGACACACTCATTTCAGGGTCCCTAAAGGTGAGTAACATCCCAATATTGACATCTACCTTCCCAATATCCTATTATCAAAGAAACATACTATTTCACCTACTGCTGAAATGGACTCACCAGTTGCTACTATTGAAGATTGCACTGAACCTCACCACATCCACTTTGTTGAGATCTGAGAACAACTAGTCAGTGATACTGATTATGACCATGACCTCTATAGATGCAACACACTGGACCAATTTCCCTAGGAATATAACAAAAATAACTATACCTAGAAGTCCAAAAAATAATTTTCTAAGGTCAAATCCCCACTAGTAGAAACCTTAAAGGGCTTGGTGCCTAAGGTTTTCCTCTAAAAACTCTGATCCTCAAGGAACCCTACCGGTTACCCTCTCATAGCAACCCTCGTCATGAGTGAATATGCACAATCACCTCCACCTTATTTTGATCCACCAATTACATAGGAAACATAAAATTAATAAATACATACTAGATAGAAGGGAAAAGTGCCTCCTCAAGATTCCATGCACAAGAGTCCAATTCCAGAAAAATATCAAGGGTAAAATGAAAAATATCATTAGACTTAAACTCAAGAGCTCACACAAACATACTCCCTTACAGAATTTAAGGTATTTATTTCCACTTCACTACCTTAATGTGTAATGATAGGAACTCTGATAAGAAATCCTTTTGGAAGTCTACCCGTGAAACATATGCCTCCCTCCCCCAAGAATATACATTGTACACCATTGAAATAACACACCCCTAATATGACAGAATGCTAATGGGACCCAATATATACTTCCTTCATACTTAAGTAAATTTATCCCCTATAAGGAACATAATGTCTCCTTCCACTGATCATCCACCTCAACCAGGTTAACACTCAAGCATTTAACTAGGCCAACCTTCTAAACCTCACCACCCTAAACCACACATGGGAAACATACATGATCCATAACTGAAATTGGAAATAAATATCCCATAATTGTGGTAGCATTGATCTTTATTATGATTTATTTGATTCATTTTATATTTCCCAATACCACCTCATTTAGATAAGAACACATAAAACAAAGATTCATGTACCTATTATAGGTCTCTATCCAACAATTGGATCCACCTCACTTGGTCATTAATCAGGACTAGTGTCCTTTCACCAGATCACGGGGGACCTAAAATCTCATGTCATAGCCAGTATTCCATGAATTAATTCGAAAACCAAGATCCACTGACATCATTTTCCAACCAACCCATTAAATACTCACTATTCCTAACTCTAAACTCCATCATACTTTTAAACCTATCCTTTAATACCACTATAACATGGACCCCTCCCTCCAAAGGTAGAACTCATTGACAGGTGATGAAGGAAGATAGACAATGACCCCAGATTCTTGTATTTAGTATTCCTCAGAATGGATAATAGCACTGAGGGTACATAAAATATCAATAATGGAAGGAATTACCCATAGTAGATGATAAATAATTGGGACATAAGATATAAAACAATAAGAAACTCTATGAAATAAATAAAATTGGAATCCAAACCATTCCAAAATAAAAGTGTAAAATAAAAAAATTACAAGGAGTATCCAAATAGAATACCCAAAACAAACTCATAAGGTAGTGATGCAATAACAACTCCAATGTTTAAGCTAGTAATGTCAATCATAGTCCAAAAATTACCCTTGGAAACCTGAAAAATAATTTTTATATACATGGGGTGAGAATAACATGTATAATTAGTAGGATCATACCTAAAATCACCCATTCTCATGTAAAAAGTGAATACTAATGCACCAATAGACAAACACCAGAACCAATATGCCCTTAAGTATGTTAATTAACCAATCCCATCCTCCTCATTAAACACTCACCAAATAATGCATCTAAGTATAGTTATATAATATTAAGAATATCTATAAAAAGGGTACCTAGAAAAACATTCACATTGATTTTAAACTCTCAAACCCCAACATCATACATCCTATAAATCCTATACATTATATACAATTTTTCATGAAGTAATTTGGGAAACTACATCATGCCAAGCACCCCACATGAAATTGTACATTATATCCCACTTGAAGACCATTGGGCCACCACATCATAAAAATAACCCCACACACAACTATTCATCACTTCCACATCAACTCATAACCACTACTAAATTAAAGTTAATAGGTTATCATGAAAATAAAACACCTCAACCTGATTCCCTCCTCATACCATGCAAGCCCCACCAAAAACCAACTCATAAATCTCTTCGACCCAACCAAAAGTGCAATATATTTGAAATTCATAACAACCCTTGAATAGGAACCATTCTTTGAAGAGAGAGTGAAGAAGAGGGGTTAATGAGCCATCCATCCTCACCACATTGGATGTTGGAAAAAACACCACCCAGAAAATTTGGGTTTCAGCACATAGTACTTGATGCGGGTGGGGTTTGTATGAAAATTACAATTAAAGTAAAATATATAATAGTTAAATACAAGAAAAACCTCTGGGTTCACAATTATAGAACCATCAAAACTCAAAAAACCTCCACAATACCTCACATCCTCTACAACTTTTGCTTCCACCTCTAAATGCATAACACAAAATAAAAAATCTAAAAACCAAAAACTGCATTCCATCCTTTTTTTAAGTTAAAACATCTTCATATTTACTAATTACTAGCCATATTAATTTTTTAAGACCTTTTTTAATGTCAAAAGACAACCACTTTAACCACAATTTAAATTCAATAATTCATTATCCATTCCAGACTATACCATTTCAGTTTCATTATTGGAATTTCATTCCATCACTACAGGGAAACTAGCACAAGACAACACAACACATGAAACTTTCCTCCTCAAATAAACAAGACTCATGTATAAAACACCAAAAATCACAACCACACATCATCTCAACCCCACATCATAATTTCTTCCATTTACAACCACCACACATCATTACCAATACACAAAACGATCACTACACATCGTAACCACCAGACCCCAACACAACATATTCACCCCACCTAACATTTCACATATATTATTTTAGATTAATCAAGGGGATTTAATGATATATAATTTAATTTTTTCAAGAGTATTATCACATAATATAGGATTCCATGCACAATGAATTCATTAGCTAAATATATGTTCTTGTTAGGTCCACAAGGATGAATACCCTGAGAGGGGGGGGGGGTGAATCAGGGTATGACTAATTAAAAATTATAACCCATTATGATCTTGTTTTTCTATTAAACAAAACACTCTTTTCTCTCTTCCTGTTGCACAATATAAGTAGAAAGTAAAGCATGCACAGGACACAACAATTTTTACTTGGTTCACCCTCACTGGGCTACGTCCAAGGAGCATACAACGGAGATGTGTCGATGTACCAAATTCACTAAAGCGCATTGTTGTTTACAAGGTTCGGGATAGATCACTTCTATGCCCAAGCTCACTGCCTTTACAAGGTTTAGGGTCAGCTCACTGCTTTCCCAAGGGTCACTCCCTATTTCTCTCTCTCTAGCTCTCTACCGGTGGAGAGGATCACCTTCTTCCTCTTCCTTTGCTCACTGCTCTGGAAAGGATCCACTCAAAGTTTATAGACCTCTAGGTCTCTTCATAATTACAAATGAATACATCCTCTTTTGTATGTAGATGCTCTGTTGAAGTCCAACTTTCACCTGTAGATGAATCTCACTTTGCACCAAAGGTATCGGGCAATCTTACAGCTTTCACACAGCCCTGAAACACTATTGTGAATCTACCATACTTGCCTCCCTTGTCCAAGGTGATGAACAAGTATCAGCGCGCAAGTTATAACTGGCGCGCAAGTCTACCTCAACCACTTATGTGACACAATCTTCTGAAACTCCAAAATTGAGTGACTCACTTCCCTTTACGCCCAAACCAATATTGGCATGCAACTAACAACAACCACGCTTCTTCAAAACAGGCACGCAAGTCTTGTGAGACCCACAACCACTTGCGCGACCACCACACATACGTGACATGAGCTCTGATTTTCTCTAAGTCTTGAACTCATACAGAATGAGGAGTGGTCGACCTGTATTTATAGGAGTTTGAACAACCTACACGAAGGTGTGCAAGTCTCCCCTCGACGCGCAAGTTTCAGCGCACAGGTCTTCTGTCCCCCTAGACACTTGCGCGACCAACATAAAAACATGGGTTCCCCCTTCCTCCTTTTCAATATTTTGATGATCTTATCATGAAGGAAAAATGGAGCACAAGTTTCCAATCCTTCTAGGCACTAGCACGCAAGTCCTTCCTCGGTGCGCAAGTCACTTACGCGACCTACCCAATACATGAGTTCCCCTTTTCCCTTTGCTATTTTTGATGTTATAATCTTGAAAAACATTGGGAGAAAAAGTTTCTTCACCTTCAAGTACATGACGTGCAAGTCCCTTTTCCAAAAACCACTTTTCTTCATTTTTCGATTTTCCAGCCCAAAAATTTGGCAAACACTGGAAAACACCACCACCTTGTATCTGTTCTTTTTATACCGCCTCCAGATCATCCATTCCTTTGTCAAAGTTCTTGAATAATACATTTATCGTTAACCACTGCTCTTGAACTAGACATGCCACCATGAAATTCCCTTTTTCAACAAATGTGTATGTCATGGTTTCCTTTGTCAACAATCACTACACAGATGTCCACTTTGTCAACAAACACAATCACCTCAAAAAAGCTTCAATGATACCTTGAGGGATTTTTTACCAATAGTTATTATTGTTTTTCATGTGTGGTGAGTTCAAGAAACAAATACAAAAAGGTTTTACAACCCATTGATCATAAAAAGATAACAAAATTCATAAATATATATGGATAGAAGAATAAAAATAATACTCAAGAATATTTGAAAATAACAATAAGTAAACACATGAAATATATTCGCTTCCACTTCAATTCCAATTAAAATATTTACGTATATTCATTTAGCTAGTGAATATTATCTTCTTATGAGAAAAAATTCATGATCTTCCCACATATATAAATAAAGGAATAAAGAAGAAGTAACCCCTACCTCTATTGAAGAGTAAAATGAATGTGCATGAAACCAAGTATAAACCATCACTAATCATGAAGGAATAATCATCGAACTAATATACACAAAAAACCTCCATAAAAAATCACCAAAAGAGGTGGAATCTCCAACAATGAACTATCAGATGGTAGAGAAAGAGAAGGAAAAAATAGAAAGAGGGGTAGTAACCTTGATCCAAAATAAACCAATCTAAATGGTCCAAATGAACCAGGTAGTTCAAAACTATAATAGAGGATATGAGAGAAGGGATTGTTCAGAGTTTAAGGTGGGTTTGGAAATATAAGCAAGGGGGTAGATGAACTCTTATTTATAATAAAATCCCACTAGACTCTACCATAGCATAGGTAATATCCAAATGTACAAGGATTATTTAGTCAATGTGAAATCCGAAGACTCCACATGGGATCCAATTTTATCACTCATTGTAAAAATGATATTTGACTACCGCCACGGTCTGACCACGAAGTGGTCCATGTTTTGGTGGTTCTTACATATTCTTCCAAAACCAACCAAAATGGATTAGAAACCAAGACTTGGATGTTTCACCCTCATCACATCTATGGATGTGAAGTGGTGATATTGTCTTGATTGTTTATGAATAGAACTGAACTAGAGAACCACAAATGGTTCCACTCCCTCCTATGTGCATTTCCACTTTCTTGTGGCACATAAGTAAACCAACCAACCAATACTCCCAACACCACATCCTTCACATGGTTAGGTCACACAAACCATTTCACACAAGAGATCACCTAATATAAAAATCCATTTATCACATATTTCCAAGACATTTCAAAAGTTTTGGTTCCCCTTAAAATTCCAAAAACTACCTCTAACCTTCTGATCACCACAAATCTCTCCTATAACACACCAAGCCCAAAAAAAATGAAAACAAAAGATTTTAAAGATCCATACCATTACATAAAACATATTCACATTCATATAATATATAATATTTCTTTATTACTTATTATAACAATAATGACATCTTACATTAATTAAATATCCCAAGAAGATTCCATCAAATCCCCACTGCTGAATTTTTTTGATGTTTGATATTTTTACCTTAATTATACATGGACTTTTTAATACCATAAAGTACATAAATCTAGGGGTATTTTTATAATACATCTCATATGACAAATTACCAAAATTTATATGAAAAATAAACTAATTATGGATACAAAATTCTACTCCAATCAATGACCTCAAAAAATGTTTAGATATTCCAGGTTCAGTCAATATAGTAAAATCAATTTATCCTATGATTATATAATTTATTTTAAGTAACATTATTTTTTTGTGGGGTGTAACTCACAATATAGTCATGTTAAATTCCATGCTTCCCCATATAGGATTTTATTTTTTTTCTTGTATGCTCAACCTCATTATTTAATAGAAACTTCTTCATTGAATAAAAAATTATTTCTCTACACTCGTAAAAATATTAAACCTTTTTATAGAATTATTTTATATGATATAAAAATAATATATGAAATATTAGAAAAGTATTAAATAAATGATTTAAATTTTTAATATTCATGATTTTATTTTTTCTACATCAATTTACATATAATTGAGTGAAATAGATCAAGAAATTGAATCATTTGAATGTTTAATTTTTTATTTATCTTCACTTTGTCATATATATAACACATCAATTCCTTTTCTATTATTAGGATAATAACATATTACTGACTGAAAATTTAAGTTTTATTATTCAAACACATTTAAGGAAAAGTTAGAAACCAATAGATCAACCAAAAAACGAAATAACAGGTCCATTTAAATATAGTTTAAGACAACTACATTTAATATACCTAAATAATTTCCAAGATATATTGTTTACCAGGGTTTTAGGTTCATCCATTAAAAGATCTTCAAACTAAAACACCAGATTTTCCAAAGATTGGATGTATTCTTTATAGGTGATCTTCCTATTATTGAATCTCTTAACTAGAATCAGGTCCTTCTTGTCGATATATGTATATTACTTCTCATTGAGAGTTACCCTCAATTCCCTAACCATCATTCTGGTGGATTCTTATTTAATAGATTTAAGTGATAGAACATTTTCCAATAATTCTTATTTTGAACTCATAAGAAATTCAAATAACTGATCAAAAACATCACTTAGATTATACTGCTGATAAGGAGCCTTTCTGGGGTGGGTATCGTTGTACATATTATTTTATTTAAACTTATTCATTGATCATGTATCCATTGTAAGTGAAGAATAGGATTAATCCATTCTCTCTTTTTAGATGCCTCTCCGGCTTCTACTTCTCCTCAGTTTTAAAAGCCTACCACCCTTAATCAAATCCTCTATTTCACCTACAGAATAGTAATAATTGGATTCATTTTTGGGGACATTATACCCATCTATGGAGGGACTAATCAGATCTTCCTAGGAATCATGAACTGGATCATCATTAGGAAATCATTCAAAGAGATTTCCCAGCTCAATGACCGCCAGTTCCCATCTAGGATTTGTTCTAAATCCTATATAATTACCCTCTAGGGGTTCTTTATAAACCTTTTCCTAGACTATAAAATTAATACCACTCCTAGGGAACACTACCTCCACATATTAAGCACCAAAGGGAGTCATTAGATCTCCATAATCTACCATTTGAGATTCCATTTTAGCTTTATGCCCACTACCACCCTGAGGACCCTCAAGAAATTGAGGGTCCTCATGTGCACCCCCTACAACCTCATTATCACCTGAAGGACCTCGATTTGAATGAGTAACATCTAATCCTCCATGGTTTTCAATTATAGCTACTATAGTTCCCTGATCCACATCTACTCTTAAAGGGATCACCACCTTCAAGTCCAATTTCAACTTGTTAAAATTTTCATTAACCTTTGGATCTGAAGGTAAAACCTATGTTTGTTTCAGCATCATTACATCACCTAAAATCACATGAACACCTTCCTTTCTAGGAATTTTATAAGATCCATTATGGACCAAGTCAAATGCCACCCAAGGCTCCGTGACCATAGATCGCACCTCCTGCATTAGACCTTATGGATGTTCCTTCACATGATGATTCAATTGATCCATTGTAGAGCCATCAAGATTCTTTATCTCCTGCTTATTCTTTATCAGAGACCGAAGCAAGATTTCTTAATCAATTTCAAGACACACAATAGTTTTCCCATGGATCAAATTTAATATATTGCCTCCAAAAAATTTCTAGTCCATATCTTATCCACACGCAATCCACCAAAGGCTTGGAGACATCTACCGCCACACAAACACGGGAAAAATAGGAAGAAAAAAATCCTATATTATACTATCAGTGCACAAGTAAATACCAACCAGGTTCCCAAGAATATGCAAAATAGAAGGGTTTTTGAAGGGTAGGAAGAGTGCTGGGAAGCTTACCCATATCACCGTAGTCGGATTATTTCACTACATATAAAATTCAATGTTACAATGAAGAAGATAGAAGAAGGATCCATTGCAATAGACAATAGATTTGGACCAACCAATAATGATATGTTCTATCGACCCAAACCAAATTGTAATATGCCTTAAATCTAGAATTCCACCAACTTTTGTGTTCCTATAAACCCTATGATTCAAAGGGAAAGTGGTAAAACTCATCAATCAGAGGAAAGAGATGTCAGAATCGAGCCACCAGAGTTAGGTTTAAGATATCTAAGGAATTATTGAACCACTTTTGTGATAACGAGAGCTGATGTGATCCTCAATACAGATCTATGATTTTCTAGTAAATCATAATCTGAAGAAATGGGGGAAGAAAATGTGGGTTTGAGTATGAATGGAAGGGAGGAAGGATCTCCTTTGAGGATTATTAAGGGAGATAAACTCTCCCATATAATAAGGAGGGGGAGATATGATATCAGTCATTAATACCCAAGATATTACCATGAGCACACTGAATAATAGAGGTGAAGGGTTTCCCAAGTTGGCTATATAATAACATATAAAACTACCTATTCATGAATAAAATAGTTCAATTTTACTTTTCTAATTAAACCAATCCTTTAATTCCACTAATCACATTCCTCCATCATTCTTAAATAACATATGTTTTTAGCTCCTCCCACTTGAATTAAGTTTCCTCTATTTTATTATTTATTATCTAAAATATGAACTTTTTTAAAATGTTTCACCAAGCATTAATACTTTCTAAATATACCTTCATTTACTTCATTATAGAGTTGAAAAATATAAATTAAGTTGTTATTTGAATCATAAAAATAAGGAGTTATTATATTTTAATCTTTTATCACAAACCTCTATTGATCCATTACCATTTATTTTGAGATATCCAAAATTTGAAAAAGTAAAAAAATCATATTTTTCCTTTAAAAACTCTTGAAAAGCATCATATAAACCTTTTTTAATACATTAAAAAAAATAATTACATAAGCTATTTAGTTTCCTTTATTCTTGTTAAAAACGTTTTAGTTTTTCTTCATATTAAAATATACTAGAAACGAAGTAAAAAAATACTATATATAAGAAAATTATTTGTTATTCATTTAAAAAAATCCATTAAATAAATGAAATTGATTATCTAATTTCACTTATGAAGTTTAAGGCTTATTATAATATTTTATTTCTTAGAGTGAATTATCCCCCTACTCCAAACTTATATATCTTACAGAATTAGGTAAATTTATTCCATTTAACTAAGAACTCATTTCCATGTAATCAAAAACCACCAAAACACTAAAAATACCCAAAAACAAAAAATATTTCAAGAACTTTCTCTTTTATCTTCTCTAAAATAATTATTGTTATCTTCTTGTTAAACAATTATTATTGAATAATTTCATGAAATAGAAATTATATATTTTTATTCTTAACAAAATTATCTATAAATATTTTTCTTATAACTTTATCTTCACCGTTCATAGTATATTTTGAACTAAAATTGACATTTCTAAATAAACTTATTTTTTGTACCATTTCACTTTGATATTATAATGTTAATATCATTTATATTTAATTGATATTTAATATTATTCTTATAAATTTAAGACATTTTAAATATATATAATTAAATTCATAATTATTAATACGATCATCCAAATTCTTGGATTTATAATAAGTTATCTCACTTCAATTTGAACATTCAACAACTTCCTGTAAAAATTTTTCACAATCAAAATTGAACTTATTTAAATTAGATGTATCCTAAAACACTTTAAATATATTTAAATATACTTTTATTTTAATTTTAATTCATCCTATAATCCTTTATTGTAAATATTCTACTCAGAGAGAGAGAATTTAAAAATTTTAACTTTATTTACTACTAATAACTCCTTTCACATTTGTATTTCTCAATCTCATTTTATGTTTGAGGTACCTTTATAAAATTATTATTCTATTTTATCTAATTTATATATATTAACTAAAAACTCCTTCTATTCCCACTTTAATATAAATTCCTTTTTTGTTTCTTCTTTATCTCGTGATCTTGGGAACTCCTCTTTATTCATCTTAACAATCAGTATTTTTTCACAATGAAAATAAATTGAGAAATCATTTTCACATTCACCATCACCACTAACATATTTATCTATTCTAGTTAAAATATGTATTCCCTTTTTTCTTTATTAACTCATTTATTTTCCTCTAGAAGTAACTTTTTATTTTTGTATCTTGAAGTTTTATTCTATATAAACATCCACAATAAATTAAAATCATCACCATCATCCATATAATGTTTTTTATTAGAATAATTTTAAGAAAAATGAATAACTGGTCCACAATTGAAATATTTTAATGTCAATTTACCATGGCCTTTTTTCTTTCATTTTCAATCTTTATTTGAGATTAGTGATATTATTTTATTAAAACCTGACTTCAATATATTTATTCCAAATAAAAAGATATTCATATTCCCCAACAACCTTTTAGGTCATACCATTATTTATGTTTTTGAAACATTTCTCTCCCACTCTTATATTTTTGAAAGATTAAACTTTACTAATCTCATATATAATAAATATTTGGTTGATTTAATCCTATGGAAATGGATTCATATGGTTATCTTCAAGTGATGAAACATTTTTGTCACATATTTATGGATATGTTACGAAGTATCCTCTTGAAAACTGTGAAATAATCAAGAGTTTCTATAAAACCTATTATAGAGTGAATAATATAATTAACAATAGTAAAGAAATAATATACTATTTATTCTTCATGAATATGAATATATTTGATTTAAGAATTTCAAATTTCATGTTTTGGTTTCTTTACTCATACATTACTTTCTTAAATATTATGTAGCTTTTCATAAAAACCATTAAAAATATTGATTCACATAAATTTTGTCAATTAATTTTCCAAAAGTTTATCTAAGATATAATTTAATAATTGAATTTCATTCTCAATGTCTTTATCATGAAGAAGCTTCATCACAAAACCTTTATAATAGGATTAAAACATCCAGTTATAATAACTACCATATATATAAAAAATAAAAATAATTATGGAAACATTCTTTCCTTGAAAACATTGTAATTTTTTCTATTAAATATGGGAACACATTTTATGTTAATTTAATTTATATGATCCATTATTTAAATCAAATTAAAAACCATAAAATTATCTTTAATCTTAGGATACATACCATAAAAATAACAATACAATATCCAATGGAAACACAGACTAGTCTGATACCAATTGAGGAGGCTTTGGTTAAAATATTCTCACCTGATTGACTAGGGATGACCCAGTGAATGTATTTTATCTTATTTTTTTATGAAACTATGTTCAACTTACATTAATTTATTAGATTAAATTTATAATCTTGTTAACCTATTAAGTAATCATAGAGAAAAATGAATAGGTCTATCAAATATGAACAACAACATCATTATCATGGATTAAAAACACCCATGGGTATATGATTTTCTAGGAGACTTTTATGAATAACAATAATAATGTTATGATATATCACTCATTAAAATGATATATCTATACATTTTTAAGTTTTCCCAAACATATATGAATTCAAAAAGAAGTCCAATCAGTATGCTTAATCTTCTCTAATAACTTATCACTAGAAATAATATTGTTCAATGAGTCTCATATTCCATAATCTTAAACATTAAAAAAAAATATTAATAAATTAAAATTTTCAAGACCATATTCAAAATATTTCTATAACACTAAATAATAATACTTCCTTATTCAAAATAGAATTATGAACATAAAAATGAAGTTATCATTATTTACAAGTTGATGAATTGATGTTCAACCTCCATAAATATTATTCTCTCTTTATTCTAATTTTACTTAGGTTCTATCACTTCTATTTTATCCCCATATAATGTAAAATATACTTATTCTCAACTATTTCACATTAAATGTTGAAAATTTGGAAATATATATAGACATTTTAAAGAGTAAAATATACTTACTTCCATTAAAACATAATTTCATTAACTACATTGAAAAAAATATTTATTTTAGATCTACTATGTCGTAGTAATTTCATTATGATATACTGATTCATTTAACTATTATGACATAAAAATCATGACCTAATTATCTATTCATATAAAATATCCAAACAAAAAATTTCATTATGGAATATTATTACTGTGTAATATTAATCCACAATCACCATCCAATTTTATTTGTAAATTTACAACTATCAGACTATGGTTCAAATGACCTTTTGATATCCTCCAATATGAACACAAATGAATCATGATATACCATTATGGTTTTATCCACATGTGATTTTAGGTAGAATTAGTGTATTACTATCCATCCATAAATTATGGAGTAGTAAATAATGATTGTAATAGGACATTTAGATGACCAATTTCTAAAATACTACACATAAATATTAGAGTATGGCATATACAGTCACAATGTGATTTATTTTATAGATCCAAAATACCATAAAACACATCATAAACATTTCAAATTAATCCTAAAATTTCATTGATAATTCTACAACATGTTTATTAACCAAGTAGACCATTTTAGTCATTTTATTAGTGTAAAGTAAAAACCAACATAATTTTGGACCATATATTAAACCCAAATAAATACATAAACACATTCTTATTCTTCTTTCATATCCATATAATTTAGATATGATGATACTCAATATTTAACACATGGTATATTCTTATTAGTTCCATTTATGGATGGTTTTGAGTTGGGAACGTCAAGGAATATGACTCTAGGGTGATGGGTGGGTATCCTAACAATATGAGTTGGGTTTAGTGATGTAATTTTTATGATATAATTACCTTTCATACCTAATGATTGTGATATTACAATCACCCCTCAAGGGATAGATACATGCATATCATACCCATTATAGATGAGTACATGAATAGATAGGTTGGACAAAGTTTGAACTAGTATATTGATTATTATAAGTATGTATGTGTTTTATGTAGGTTAAAATAATATCCCAATCTTGTTGTGAGATTTTGGGTGGATGAAATATCTAAATTAATATTACAGATTATTCTATAGAGTTGTAAAATGTTATACATAATAAATTTTAGGTGGGATATGATGAGATAATTGTTTCATTGAGATCCCGATCTTTCACATGTGTTCTTATATTAGGAAACTTCACCCCAATACATCGATGTTGGTGGAAGTAGGAAAGGGCTCTCATAAGAGTGGCTTGTTTAACACTCAATAGTAAGACTTGGTATTATATATATATATATTTCTTTCTTTCATATCATATCATACATACACTACATATATTATGGATTATTTTAGGGGATATTTGTAGTTTTATTATTAGGTATTTTACTCACACCCAACACATGCAGCTCACTAGTCAAGAAGGCTGCATGGTCTATGATATGGGAAAGGGAAACTCCCTGACATTAGATGGGTGAGATGGTTCTAAGTGATAGATACTAGCAGAGAATATTTGGAAAGTCTTAAGAACCACTTTTGGTATTTTCTAATTCTATTTTTTATTTTTATCTTATACCATGTATATGATAAACCCATTGGGAGATACTTATTTTGATGTTTTAATTATATGGAATTACATGGTTTATATTTATTATAGTATAGTGATATATTTTATTTCTAGTTAGAATATCAATAAAAATTACATATCCTATTATCAATATATAGATTATTTTAATTTTTTTAGTGGTTATTTATGATTACCTAACTGAGTTTATAGTCTCCCAAAAATATTGAACTGGTCCTCGTCACTATTTAGTAGCCTCTTTGTAACACCCGAGACTTTTATGAGAAATATTTTGTTTTTATATAAATCATAAAATGAATCTTTCACTACACACAACACTACCTTGTCTTTCTTTACACATAATCACGACCTTCCTCGACAGCTTGCATCATACGCAATGCCGAGTTTCACTAAACAACGATATGCTATTAAAATATTATTAAAACTAGCTGTCATAAATAGTAATACACACTTTTTAAAATTTTTTAAATTATATTTTTCAAAATGGACTTAATTTTTGGATTCGTAATATCGAAATTAGCCTAGGGTGAAATTTTGGTATTTTTCTGAAAACTTTCAATTTTTGATGAATAGTGAAGACACTAGGTTACTATTTAAAAACCGACTTTTTATTTAAATAATTATTTATTTTATTTAAATTTATTTTAGGTCAAAATTGATACATAATACCTCTATAATTTCAATTCAATTCATTGGATCCATTTTATAATAATTTTAGATATATAAAAATTTTATTGAACTTTTCACCGTCTTTTACCCACCTCCTAGGAGAATTTTCAAATTCACATAAAACATAATTTTACCTCTTATGTGAGTGGAATTTCAAAAATATTAGAAACAAGGATAATATCAAGGAATAATATGTGGTTCAATGAGAGGAAAATAATATTTTGTGAATAGTAACTTTTTACTTTTTTTTACCACAGTTAAAAGTAAATAGGGTAATTAAGGGTAAAAATGATATTATTATTACCCTATCACATGTCCTAATTCTATTGGATAAGTTTAATTCGACCAAAAACGACCTTAGGAATAAAATATTACCATTTATTCCCACTTGGATTAGATTAGGACATTTATTATTAATTTATTTAAAGAAGGGTTAAAATAGTTAAAATCAAAGTGTAATAACTAAATAATTTTTAATATAGGTTTATACATAAGATAAATTAGACTATAAATATTAATTAGAAATTTAAAAACCATTCCTACATAATGGTATTTTATTTGTAATTTTTAGACTTTAAATAATGTAATTTATTTATGACACAATGATAATGCAGTAATTATATTATTAATGAAATATTAAAATAATTGATGTTATAAATACCCAAATAAATGTAATTTAAGAATTTTTATGAATTAAAATAATTTTATATGTTAATGTGACATGTTAGTATTGATTTAATTAACTTTTTTTGAACTATGATTTCTGTTATGATTTTCATAAAAATCAATTACCAAATAGTGTCAAAATTGACATAAAATAGTTTTTAAAACAAATATTATATTATTAATTGTTAATTTATTCCTAAAAATATAAAGTTCAAAAAAATGACTTAGATAAGGTTATATATATTAATAATAAACATCTTGGGGTTCTTTTGACTTGTTATAGTAAGTTTATTAACCTTATAGTGTAAGAAAATAAGAAGACACGGTAAAAGTTAAATTATCTAACTTAAAGTTAAATATAAATGATAAGGTTAAAATAGAAATTTAAACTCGTCTAAATTCTATTGGATGAGATGATTTCGACCCATCCCCACCTTATCTTCGAAATAAAACAATTTTGAGCTATTAAAAACCGAATATGACTTTATAATAAAATAATATTTTTAGTTTTTCCAAAGGTGCCCCTCTCCTCTCTTATAAAAGGGAACCTCCTCCCTGTCTTCCTCACAACACTTTGAGCCTTCAAGATCGGCCAAAACCTACCAAATTATCTTTTTCATTTCCCTAGAAACATCCTAGACGTCCTGGTATTCTTCAAAGACCAATACTAGTGCCCTAAAAGGAGGTCTCAAAGAGGCGCTTCAAAGAAGAGGTAATGTCCGTTACCGATTCTTTCAAATTTATTTCTTCTTCCATTTAATCTTCTTTAGTTGTTTAATTATTAAGTAATAACATCAGAATCTCTCATATACTGATATGTTATTATAAGTATTAAACAAACATATTTCACCATCTATCCATCCTATGGAAAATGAAATCACCACGCTTGCGTACGTACGGAATACCATCTCCAAGCCGTGGTGTAATCTATTTTCCACCACCACCATACATGGATGGGTATAATGGTATAAATAATAAATATATATGATTATTTTAAAGTGATATTTATTCTGAAAAAGTATACATACACTCCAATACAATTCCATGATCATGGGAACGATATCATCGCTCGTGCGTACGTACGGAATACCATCTCCACGATGTGATGCGACTCGTTCTACATGATCTTCCTTGCATAATTATTATATAAATGAATTTAATTAATTAATATGATATATATTACACAAATAAAATTCTTGAAATGAGGTATCTATAACCTAAAAAGAATAATAAGAATTTATTCAGCAAAACACGCATAAGAACAAAAAGTAACAAACACCCGAATAACAAGTAGCAATGAAATATTACTAATAAGAAGTTAATAATACGACCATATATGATATCATAAAAATAATTATGATTCTAGAATAATTCAATGACATTATTTAAATCATTATACAGGAGGTTCGGACACTTACGAAGCAAATTGGACCTAAGGTAAGGGAAAATCTCTCAATCTCAATTTTTATCCGAGATTGTTTATATTTCAGAATTTACTGGGGAATATTTATCATCCACATCCATGTTTATTCAATATGTAATATTATTTCTATCCTCATAAAATTGTTTAAATCCAATTTTACCCTTCGGTCAGTTTCTAGTAAAAGATATGAAAGGAATCTTTTGTCGTTTTTCATACGAGGTACTTTTTGACTTTTCCGGCCAAAGTACGAGAAGAATGTTTTTTTAACATATACGACATGAATGGATTTTTAGAACATTATTTCCATGAACCTTCCTTTACAACTTTTAAAGTTTATTTTTAATCAACTTCTTTTAGTTCAAAATTATATGACATGTTAAGAAAGGAAAAAAATTGAAGTAGAAAGGATATTTTCCTCAAGAATGGAGTTCAAGTGTTTTATCAAAATTATTTTCCATCTAAGATAATATAGGGTTCTATTTCTATCGCTATTTTTAAATTTTTTTGATTATGTTATTATTGAATTATTTTTATGATGTCCTTTTATCTTATATGGATTATGTTATGATGGCATGATGATTAAGAATCCCATTTTTATTTCATGTGTTATGCTATGATGTTTGATTTATGATTTGTGGCACACATAAGAATGGTATCATTATGAGATGGGTGGGACCTATATCTCCCTCCAATTCATTGGGTAATGATTTATATTTCATGGGATATACATGGCTGGAATGGCAGGTTAATCCGGTTAAGTGAAATAGGACTGAAACGAGGAGTGAACTCGATTCAGAAATGGACTTTGTCCACTAAGATAGTCTTGGAAATGAGTCTTGACTACTAAAAAATGATTCTCTATGATTATGTGTGTATTCCACAAAGTTTCATGTTTTAAGTTATGATTATTGGGATTACATTTCACTACTATGATTTATCCCATGTTATGAAATTATGATCTCTTTTTCAGGTTAAGATTTACAAAATGATATGTTCTTATGAATATGATGTGATTGATATTTCATTTGTTTACCCTTACTAAGCATTTGAGCTCACCCTTTTGTATGTTTTCTTTCCCCAGGTCAGGAAGAAGGTTATTAAGTAGGCTATCCCAAAAAGGGACTCTAGATATGATGAAATAAATGGGAGACATCGTAGATGATTTATGAACTAGTTGTTTATGTTTCCCAGTTTCTAAAGACACTATACCTACATGGTCGTTTCATGGTTTTGTTATATGTTGTTATAAGTGTACTTTAATTTTGAAGTATTAACAATGTATATAAATTATGGGTCATTATAGTTGGTATCAGATGAAAGGTATAGTCAACCTTTGGGAACTAGGATGTGAAAGCCTTAGTAAGAAACCTAAGGATATGTCAAAGCATAGAACACAATCTTAGTGTTTTAGAAATGGCCATGAACAACCTATGATAAAACCTTATGTGTGAAATTTTATTCTTGATTATGTGTTTTTCCTATTATAATTAGTGTTTCTCACACTATTCTTCTTGGTTTTAGTCAATGGATGGAAACCGAAGGAACCATGCTAATGCAGAATGCGACGGGGAATGCATTGATTGTCCCCCTGAGCAACCAAACGTTATGGGAGCTGGAATGAAAAATCTTGTAGCCATGCTCACACAACTTTCTCGAGCTATGAATCATACAGGACTTCCAAATGAGAAAAGGAAGGAGCTACATTCTGTCGAATCCTTCATGCGGCAATGTCCACCCTCATTCAGCGGGTCTACTGATCCATTAGTGGCTGAACAAGGGATCAATACTACTGAAAAGATATTTTCAGTTCTTCAATGTTTTGAACATGATAAATTCATCTTATCATTTTATCATTTCGAAGGTGAAGCTGATCAATGGTGGAATCTTATCAAGAATATGAGGCAGAGGGATGAAATTCAGTCCATGGAATGGGACGAGTTCAAGAACTTATTTTTCAATAAGTACTTCCCTCATATTCTCCGAACAAAGATGGAGAAGGAGTTTCTTGAACTAATGAAAAAGGATGATGAATCTGTTGGTACCTACGAAGAAAATTTTACAAGACTTTCAAGGTACTCTTCTGGGATTATTATCGAACCTGATAGTAAGATCGATTGATTCTTTAGTGGCTTAAAACCATGTCTTCGAAGGGCGTTATCCATAAGGGACTTCAATAGTTATGAGTAAATCATTCGATGTGATCTCAAGGTTGAGATGGAGATTGGAGTAACCCATCCGTCATATGGGTTTGATAAGAAGAGGAAAATGGAATTCAAAGGAAAATATAAAGAGCACACTAAAAAGAAGATGAGTTTTCCCTTATGCTCAAAGTGTGGAAAGAAACATGGAGGGAGTTGTCTTCAAGGGACAAGTAAATGTTTCAAATGTGGAAAGGAAGGTCATCAGGCATTTGAATGCCGCAATGATGGGAAGAAGATGTCCAGTGATGCGATCAAAGAAAAGGCTACAGAGAGTGCACCTCCTACACTTCAATGTTACAGGTGCAAGGAAATAGGGAATTATGCTAATCAATGCCCTAATCCAAGGGTTGTTGATGATGATTGACGTCAACAAACTCTTAAGGCTAAAGACAAAGGAAAGTCACATGCAATTTCTATCAGCGATATGGAGTACGATAACAATGTAGTGAAAGGTACACTTACCATCCACTCTATAGTAGAAAATGTTTTATTTGATTCTGGATCTACCCAAACTTTTATTTCTGAATAATTTTCTAAGGGTATCGCCGTATTACCTCAACAATTTGATATTGAGTTAGCTATGACAACCCCTAATGGCACAACAGTCGCATCAAAATTTTATAATTCTTCTCCGATTGAAGTTTATTGGAAAGTGATACCTGAAAATCTTGTGATCCTTCCTATAGTGGAATTTGATGTGATTCTTGGCATGGATTGGATTTCTTTATATGGAGCTCATATCAATTTCCAAATAAGGGAAGTAACATTTCATATTCCAAATAAATCTATGATCATCTATTAATGCAAGGATGAACATAACCTTCCAGTGGAAATTTATTCCATCTTATGGGTATTGATTCTACTAAATGAAGGTTATTTATCTCAAATGGTTGGTGAGAAACTCACGATTAAGAATATGCCAATTGTACGGGAGTTTGATGATGTCTTTCCGGAGGAATTACCGGGTCTTCCACCAAATCGTGAAGTTGAGTTTTCAATAGAACTCGTACCGGGTGCTTTACCTATTTCAAAGACACCTTATAGAATAGCCCCAATTGAGTTGCAAGAATTGAAGAAGCAACTCCAAGAGAATCTTGATAAGGGATTCATACGCCCTAGTGTGTCACCTTGGGGAGCACCTGTTCTTCTTTTAAGAAGAAATATGAATCAATGAGACTCAACATTGATTATCGAGAACTTAACAAGATCACTATCAAGAACAAATATCCTATCCCATGCATTGATGACTTATTTTACCAACTACGCGGAGCTCAATACTTTTCCAAGATTGATCTTCGTTCAGGGTATCATCAATTAAGGGTCAAAAGGGAGGATATACCAAAGTTATCTTTTCGTAAAAGGTATGGACACTATGAATTTATAGTGATGCCATTTGGTCTTACTAATTCCCCTACTATCTTCACGGATCTGATGAATAGAGTCTTTAGAGACTATCTTGATCAGTTTGTGGTAGTATATATAGACAATATTCTTTTCTATTCAAAGAGAAAGGAAGAACATAAAGATCACTTGAGAATTGTATTGAAGACCCTGAGAAAGGAGAAGCTTTATGAAAAATTTACCAAGCTTGAATTTTGGCTTCAAAAAGTTGCATTTTTGGGTCACATTATCTCAAAAGAGGGGATATCTGTGGATCCAGCAAACACAGAGGTTATCAAAAGATGGTCGAGACCAACAATAGTAACTGAGATCTGAAGTTTTCTTGGTTTGGCTGGATATTATCAACATTTTGTGAAAGATTTTTCATGATTATCTAATCCACTCACCAAGTTGACTCGGAAATGAGTTAAGTTTGTTTGGATGGAGGAATGTGAAGATAATTTCAAGGAGTTGAAAAGAAGGTTATCCAGTGCACCTGTGCTCACACTTCCTTATAGTGGACAAAGGTTTGTGATATACAATGATGCATCCAAGAAGGGATTAGGGTGTGTTCTCATGAAAAAAGATATGGTGATAGATTATGCCTCACAACAGATGAAAATCCATCAGCAAAATTACCCAACTCATGATTTGGAGTTAGCTGCGGTAATATTTTCATTAAAGATTTGGAGGAATTATATTTATGGAGAAAGGTGTGACATTTATACTGATCATAAAAGTTTAAAGTATATTTTCACACAAAAGGAGCTGAATATGCACCAAAGAAGATGGTTGGAGCTGATTAAGGATTATGACTACTCAATTCATTACCACCCTGGGAAAGAAAATAAGGTGGTAGATGAATTAAGTCAACAAGACCATGCTAGCTTATCCATGATGAGGATCACAAAAGATCCAATATTTATGGATTTAAAAAGGATGGATCTTGGAATTATAATGGTAGGGGAAAATCATATCTTTCTCAAATGAATGTTTAACCATCTATACATATGAAGATTAAATAGGCACAGAAAGAAGATGTAGAGTTACAAAAGAAGGTGAGAAATTTTCCTGAATTCAACCTTGATTGTGATGGTATAATAAGGTTCAGGAATCGGGTTTGTGTTCCTCCCATCCCTGAATTAAAGAAGGAGCTGCTGGATGAGGCTCATAGTTCTTCATTCTCTATTCATCCTAGAAGCACGAAGAAGTATAGGGACCTAAAAGAGTACTTCTGGTGGGATGGAATGAAAAGAGATGTTGTTGAATATGTCTCTCGATGCTTGGTTTGTAAGCAAGTTAAAGTTGAGAGACCGAAGTCTAAGGGGATGTTACAACCATTACCCATACCTGAATGGAAATGAGAAACCATCACTATGGACTTTGTCACTGGACTTCCTAAAACATCCAAAGGCAATAATGCTATCTGGGTCATAGTTGATTGTCTTACAAATTTGGAACACTTCATCGCTATTAGGGAGGATTTCTTTCTAGATCATCTTGCCAGGATACATGTAAAGGAATTGGTAAGATTGCATGGAGTACCACTTTCTATTATATCTGATCGGGATCTGAGGTTTACCTCAAAGTTCTAGAGAAGTCTTCAGCATACTCTGGATACAGAGTTGAGTTTCAGCACTACTTATCATCCTCAGATAGATGGTCAGTCTGAGAGGACAATTCAAACTCTAGAAGATATTTTGAGAGATTTCTCTATGGATTTCAAAGGTGGTTGGGATCAACACCTACCTTTGGTATAATTTTCTTATAATAATAGATTTCACTCCAGTATTCAGATGGCTCCTTATAAAGCTCTCTATGGAAAGAAATGCAGGACTCCAACTTGCTGGGATGAAGTTGGGGAAAGAAATCTATTAGGACCTGATCTTGTTGATGAGATGGCAGAAAAGATATGATCTATTCAACAACACATAAGAGCAGCTCAGAGTCGACAAAAAATTTATTCCGACAACTGAATAAAAGACCTAGAGTTTGAAGTGAGTTATAAAGTGTTCTTACTAATATCTCCTTGAAAGAGAGTAATGAGATTTGGAGAGAAAGGAGATACTTATTTTGATGTTTTAATTATATGGAATTACATGGTTTATATTTTTTATAGTATAGTGATATATTTTATTTCTAGTTAGAATATCAATAAAATTTACATATCCTATTATCAATATATAGATTATTTTCATTTTTTAGTGGTTATTTATGATTACCTAATTGAGTTTATAGTCTCCCAAAAATATTGAACTGGTCCTCGTCACTATTTAGTAGCCTCTTTGTAACACCCGAGAATTTTATGAGAAATATTTTGTTTTTATATAAATCATCAAAGGAATATTTCACTACACACAAAACTATCTTGTCTTGATTTCACACACAATCGTGACCTTCCTCGATAGCTTGCGTCGTACGCAATATCGAGTTTCACTAAACAACGATATGCTATTAAAATATTATTAAAACTAGCAGTTAAGAATAGTAATACCCACTTTTTGAAATTTTTTAAATTTTATTTTTCAAAATGGAATTCATTTTTGGATTTGGAATATTGAAATTATCCTAGGGTGAAATTTTGGTATTTTTCTGAAAACATTCAATTTTTGATGAATAGTGAAAACATAGGGTTACTATTTAAAACCCGACTTTTTATTTAAATAATTATTTATTTTATTTAAATTTATTTTAGGTCAAAATTGATACATAATACCTATATATGTTCAATGCAATTCATTAGAGTCATTTTATAATAATATTAGATATATAAAAATTTTATTGAACTTTTCACCGTCTTTTACCCACCTCCTAGGAGAATTTCCAAATTCACATAAAACATAATTTTACCACTTCTGTGAGTGTAATTTCGAAAATCCGAGACAGACGGTTAATATAAAGGACTAAAATTGGGTTCAATGAGATGAAAATAATTTTTGGTGAATAGTGACTTTTTACTTTTTTTACCACGGTTAAAAGTAAATAGGGTAATTAAAGGAAAAAATGATATTATTATTACCCCAACACATGTCCTAATTATATTAGATAAGTGTAATTCGACCAAAAACAAACTTATGAATAAAATATGACCATTTAGGCCCACTTATATTATATTAAGAAATTTATTATTAATATATTTATAGAATGGTTAAAATAGTTAAAATTAAAGTTTAATAACTAAATCATTTTTAATATAGGTATATAAATAAGATAAATTCGACTATAAATATTCATTAGAAAGATAAAAAGATTTACTATATAATGGTTTTTAATTTTTAATTTTTAGACTTTATATAATTTAATTTATTTATGACACAATGATGATGCAGTAATTATATTATTAATGAAATATTGACATAATTGATATTATAAATACACAAATAAATGTAATTTGAGTCTTTTTATGAATTCCAATAATTTTATATGTTAATATGACATGTTAGTACGTATTTAATTAACTTTGTTCGAACTAATCTTTCTGTTATGATTTTCACAAAAATCAATTACGAAATAGTGTCAAAATTTACATAAAATAGTTTTTAAAACAAATATTATATTATTAATTGTTATTTTATTCCTAAAAATCTAAGGTTCGTCCAAAAAACTTATATAATGTTATATATATTAATAATAAACAACTTGGGGTTATTTTAGCTTGTTATAGTAAGTTTATTAACCTTATAGTGTAAGAAAACAAGAAGACATGGTAAAAGTTAAATTATCTAACTTAAAGTTAAATCTAAATGATAAGGTTAAAATAGAAATCTAAACTTGTCTAAATTATACTGGATGAAATTATTTCAACCCATACCCACCATATCTTTGAAATAAATCAATTTGGAGCTATTAAAAACCGAATATGACTTTATAATAAAATAATATTTTTAGTTTTTCCAAAGGTGCCCCTCTCATCTCTTATAAAAGGGCACCTCCTCCCTCTCTTCGTCACACCACTTTGAGACTTCAAGCTCAGCCAAACCCTGCCAAATTCTCTTTTACATTTTCCTATAAACATACTAGAGGTCATGGTCTTCTTTAATGACCAATTTTAGTGCACTAAAAGGAGGTCTCAAAGAGGTACTTCAAAGAAGAGGTAATGTCCGTTACTAATTATTTCAACTTTATTTCTTCTTCCACTTCTTCTTCTTTAGTTGTTTCATTATAAAGTAATAAAATCAGTATCACTAATATACTGATATTTTATTATAATTATGAAACAACCCTATTTCACCATCTATCCATCCTACGGAAAACGAAATCACTGCGTGTGCGTACGTATGGAATACCGTCTCCACGTCGTGGTGTAATCTATTTTCCACCTCAACCTTACTTGGATGGGTATAATGGTATAAATAATAAATATATATTATTATTGTAAAGTGATATTTATTCTTAAATAGTATACATACACTCCAATACAATTCCATGATCATGGAAACAATATCATCGCTCGTGCGTACGTACGGAATACCGTCTCCACGATGTGATGCGACTCGTTCTACATGATCTTCGTTACATAATGATTATATAAATGAATTGAATGAATGAATATGATATATATTACACTAATACCATTCTGGAAATGTGGTATCTATAACCTAAAAAGAATAATGAGAATTTATTCGACAAAACACGCATAAGAACAAAAAGTAATAAACACCCGAATAACAAGTAGCAATGAAATATTACTAATAAAAGTTAAGAATATGACCATATATGAAATCATAAAAATAATTATGATTATGTAATAATTCAATGACATTATTTAAATCATTATACAGGAGTTTCTGACACTTACGAAGAAAATTGGACCTAAGGTAAGGGAAAATCTCTCAATCTCAATTTTTATCCGAGATTGTTTATATTTCAGAATTTACTGGGGAATATTTATCATCCACATCCATGTTTCTTCAATATGTAATATTATTTCTATCCTCCTACAATTTTTTAAATCCAATTTTACCCTTCGGTCATTTTTTAGTAAAATATATGAAAGGAATCTTTTGTCGTTTTTCGTACGAGGTACTTTTTGACTTTTCTGGCCAAAGTATGAGAAGAATGTTTTTTTAAAATTATAAGGCATGAATGGATTTTTAGAACATTATTTACATGAAGCTTCCTTTACAAGTTTTCATGTTTATTTTTAATCAAATTCTTTTAGTTTAAAATTATATGACATGTTAAGAAAGGAAATTGTTTTTGATGTAGAAAGGATATTTTCCTCAATAATGGATTTCAAGTGTTTTATCAAAATTATTTTCCATATAAGATAATATATGGTTCTGTTTCTATCCCTATTTTTACATTGTTTTGATTATCTTATGATGGAATTATTTTTATGATGTCCTTTTAGCTTATATGGATTATGTTATGATGGCATGATGATTAAGAATCTCATTTTTATTACATGGGTTATACTATGATGTATGATTTATGATTTGTGGCACATATAAGAATGGTATCATTATGAGATGGGTGGGACCTATATCTACCTACAATGCATTGGGTAATGATTTATATCTCATTATATAGACATGTCTTGAATAGTAGTTTAATCTGATTCAGTGAAACATGATTGAAATAAGGAGTGAACTCGGTTCAGAAATGGACTTTGTCTGCTAAGATAGTCTTGGAAATGAGTCTTGACTACTAAGAAATGATTCTCTATGATTATGTGTGTATGCCAAAAAGTTTAATGTTTTAAGTTATGATTATTGGGATTACTTTTCACTACTATGATTTATCCCATGTTATGAAATTATGATCTCTTTTGCAGGTTAAGATTTCCAAAATGATATGTTCTTATGAATATGATGTGATTGATATTTATTTTTTTACCCTTACTGAGAATTTGAGCTCACCCTTTTGTTTTTTTTCTTTCCCCAAGTCAGGAAGAAGGTTTTTAAGTAGGATATTCTAAAAAGGGACTCTAGATATGATGAAATAAATGGGAGACAATGTAGATGATTTATGAACCAGTTGTTTATGTTTCCCGGTTTCTAAAGACACTATACCTATACGGTCCTTTCATGGTTTTGTTATATGTTGTAATAAGTTTACTTAAATTTTGAAGTATTAACAATGTATGTAAATTATGGGTCATTATACTCTTGAATATGGGGAAGCATGTATGGGGTCATGTAGTGACTCAACTCGGCTATATTGATGGGATCAAAATTTAGGATTTTATATCAATTAATTTCCATTTACAATATTATTCTAGTTAATCATGTCATCAATGTAATAAAAATGATATTCTATTGTATGATCACTTCCTCATAACCATTAGTTATTCACACCATTGTTATGTGAATCTTATTTCATAATCATAAATCATATACATCGTTATCTAAATATATTCACATCCTGAAAAAATAAGTCTCAAGTCTTGATTTCATATTTTCATCAAAAGAAGATTACATTATCTATAATAAGTCTCAAAGACTCGATAAATCCATATAAATTCAGTCTCATGTGACTAAATTCCTCCAAAATCTTTTATTAATTCACAATGTTCACTGAATTGTTGTAACCCAACTATTATGTTAATATCTTTCCACCATCCGTTATTGTAGTGAATGTTATAAAAACATATATTTATACTGATTTACTTATTTAGAAGAGAAAATTTTATCTTATCCAAGCTCATGGGTCCCACTAGAAGCTCCTCATGCATCATTGTCAATGAAACAATAATAAGATTGTTCTCCCACATTTTCACATCTAAAATATTAACTTATAAATTCACTATCTTTGGAGTGTTGAATAACTTAATAAAAGATATTATTATATTCTACTCAAAAAATAAAGAAAATTACACTCAAAATTTTCTTGGACCAAGTTATTATCAATTATAATAAATATTTCTTTAAATACCAAAAATTCAATTTAAATGATCTCAAATGGATTTAAAACCTTACCATCACTATCTATATAAAAAACATGTAAAAATGAACTATTCATTTATCAAAAATGTACATAGGTCTAAAAATGTTCATTTTCACCAATTAAATATAATAATATTATTTATATACTACTATTATATATATATGACTATTTTATTATTAATAACATTATTATAGGTGGTTTCCTATCCATTTCTCCACCCACCATAACTGGTTATGCAGTTTCATGTTTTTACATTTCACACACACACACATGTGGTATCCCTACACATCTTCCAGTATACTTGTTTAGAAAATACGAGGTGTTGCCTCATATTACAATAGTTTTTTATATATAAATAAAATAACAAATTATAGAAAGATAATAAGAGGTGATCTTCCCATAACATAATCCATGTATACGATTATATATTTATAATTATTATTTCATTTATTTTAATATATCATTCAAAATTTGACTAATCTATAAAATTTAAAAAATTTAGCATTAGATTTGTCTTATCCTGATCTAGAACATTCCCATATATGATAAATAAAAAATATCAATATTTTAAAATATAATCATGGTAAAAATAATTCATTCATAAACATTGAACACAAATATAAGACGATTAGTTGACCCAATCAATTAAAACCATACATTTTTTTATTTAACTCATCAAGGTGGCTATATTGATATGTATTAAATAACACGAATCATTAAAATTATAATTTGTTAAAATTCATATTTTTTCTTCAAAAAACACATAAATAGAATGAAGAACATTGCCAAAATTTAAAGAGAAATAAGTCAAATATTTGAAATTCTTATTCTTGTGAGTTCATTTAATCAAAATGATTATTTTCATGTATATATAAAATACATGTTATAAGTTAACACATATCAATGTTGATGAAAATAAAAACAAAATTATTTGATTTCATAGAATAGGCATGAATGATGTCAGAATAAATAAATATGATTTTTTTTCTTCCTAAAATCATTACTAGCTCTTTGATCCTCGATGTTCTCACCATCCACTAGACAGTGAATCCATGAGAGAATTGCAAGAAAAGAGAAATCAGATAGTTTTATTTAAAATACCTAAAAATTATGAATAAATTTATTTGATTTTAGGTTAAATACAATTTTTAAATAAATATAATATTTATTTAGAAAAATTTCCACATTGCTAAAAATATAAACTATGTCAGATCAGCACCAAAATCTATCCCTAAAGAAAACTAAACATTCCAAAATAATAGAAGAAAACCATTTCATAATGTCAATAATACAATTTCACTTTTACATATCTTTATTTATTACTTCCCATAATGCTTAATAAATCCACTAAAATACCCCATTAAGTATATATGAGTTTAAATGAATCTTTTAAAACTGATAAATGTGTCAAATATTGAGTATAAAATATTTCATTCCGAAATTAAAGGGAGAAACACAATTCTTCATAACCTTTAGTTTCCCCATCAATTTATATTTTATAAAATTTTTATAGAGTTCATTTTAACCATAAAATGAATAATTTTATAAACAAGAACATTAATGAATCAAAAAAATTAAAACTAGATAAAAAATTAGAGTATAAGAAAATTTATTCTCAAAAGAAATAATATTCACACAACCTTTAAAACATTTCAATCTTGAAATGAAAAATTTACATTAATATTCTGGGTGTTATATCCCTTATTCCTCTAAAATTTTTATTTCTAAAAAATAAACAACCTTCATCTATCTACCAATTAATGACAGTAAAATAGTCTAAAAGACATGTAATGTTATTTTGACTACTATAAATCCTCTCATGATATCAAAGAAAAACATACATTTAGATATCACAAAATTTTTTTAGTTATGTAAAAAATTTACATTCACAATATACACTTAAAGTGAATTTATAGAAAGGGATTTATCAATAATTTTATATATTTTTTCAGTTTATTTTTATATTTTATTATACAAAATTTTTTGGTTATAGTTTATTTTTTAGGATTTTCCAAATGTTATTTAAAGGAGTGAAAATATACAAAGTGGTAAATTTTATCTAAAGTTACATGGATAACGTGTAATGGTGAACTTATAACCTCAAATATGATGCTTAATTTTCTGGATTAAATCTATCTGAAATTCATCATGAACTATCCATATAATGAACACACATAAACTCTTAGAAAAATAAATTGAGCAACAAGAGGGTGTATCATAAACAAAAATATGAAATGAAATTATCTACTTGATGTAATAATTAAAATTAAATAAATAATTGTAAAACAAGTATATAAATTTCATCATTAGAATAAATAAACTACAGTTGGCCCAATGGCCAATATATATTAAATCACTAAATAAAAATTAATATATAAAGTACACTACCCCAACTCACATGAGAAACTCATACTAAATCCTCAATGTCCAATATGATACTCATCTCAATCCATGTATCCAACTCCAAAATTATTCTTGTTCCTGAAATGAAACATGAAGATATATCTACCTTCATCAAACCCCATTTCTTGTACATGATTAGGGGTTGATTCCAATTACCTAGTATAATTATTCCACTTTCCTTGAAACACAAAGTGCTAGTGATCAAATATATGTTCATAACAATATTAAGATAGTGAAAGTTTTTCTTAGGTCATATCATCCACCCATAAATATAATAGAAGATGATTATGTAATCCTTGCCTATGGTTGTGAAAATAAGACACACTTACCTTGAATACTCATACTAAAAATACATAATATCAATCCAAGAAACATTTATCTACAATTAACAATACACATAGCACCAAGACCCACTAAGGTGTACCATACTTATCTTGTGTTATGGGGAATATTCACTATGAGGTCCCCCCCATATATACAAAACTCACTTATTAGAGTCCCACCTAGACCATAAGTTATCTCACTAGTCAACCATAACTGAAAATAAATAACCCATGATTTAGAATTATTGAATATTTTGTATTTGTTTTTAACCTTATAATTTTGAATGTTTCTGTGTTTTGGGTAAAGAAGAAATTATATGATTTAGAGGTCTAAATTTAGAAGATGTAAAATGAGGTGATCAGATAATGTGATCAGAATCTTTCATGTTTTTATTAATCTAATAAGTTTATCCTAAATACTTATGAATATATCTAGAAGTTATTATCAAATATCTACTTAATGAGGTGTGGAATGCTAAGAATAATTGAGTGTGGATGATTGGAACCTACTGAGTGCTGAAAAATAGAAGATATGTGTCAAGAAATTAGTGGATCTATGGTTTTGAAATTTTAATACTGAAGAATGTATAATTTGTGATGATTTCATATGAATTTAATAATATTTGTATAAGATCATTCAAAAACATAACACTTATCATTCGGAGGGTAAGAGTTATTAGATTGATGAAAATTAACAAATGGAAGATAACCAAAATAAGAGGCATGTAAAATTTCATAAGGGAAATATCTAAGTATGTAATGGTTAGTAGGAAGTCTATAAGACTTATTTTCAAAACTGTAATAGAAATTTATTCATATGGAAGGTTGTATTGATTTCAAAAAATGTATAATGGGAGAATACTCACTGTGGTTCGTTAGAGTAAATTACTCATAAGAATATAGTAACACAAGATGTTGAAGATTATATCAATTAGCCAAATTTGGGGAGTTGAATAATTCATAAGGTGTAGTACCGAAAGATGTGGGGTTGATGCTATGTTGTAAGTTAATTTGAAGATGATGCAATTGTGAGAACTATGAAGACTGAACTATTTTAAGGGCTTGAAAAAGACAATCTGACGATTCTATTCGAATCTTGAATTGAATCAACTGAGTAGTATACTAATATTACATTGAATACAAAATAATTGGGACTAATGTGGTAATATAATTTAATAAATCCATAAGTGATGTGGGAATAGTGATATTGAAGTTACTATAGGATATATCCATGAGTTGAAGTAATTTATGTCGAGTATGATGGCATTAATTAAAAGAATACTGGTTATTATTCATGCTGAAATTCATGAATTAAAGTAAATGTCACGAACTAGGTCGGGTCACCATCTGACCTGACACCCGAACCGGTCCTCGACATGACCCGAGGGGCGTTCCCAATCCCCCTGGGCAAGCACAAGTGCTCGAGAATCATAAATAACATAGGGGAATGGTTTTCCTGAAATAAAAGATAGAAAAGCAACTATCAAGATAAAGAAACAAAAGCTAAAAAAATAGAACCAAACAATCCCTTCACATTGGACCAAACTTAAAGTTTACAACTTCACCCAAAACTATAAGAAGACTACAATGAAAAGAAAACTAACACATCTATCTGCATCTTCGTGTAGAATGAGGATCCACCTCCTCAAACCACCATCGTCAGACCTGCATGGGAAAACAATCGATATCCTGATCCACCATCACTAAGCATGATGCCTCAACCTAGAATACAAAAATGACGAGATCTACATACACCTAATGGTGTATATAGGGTGTGATACAAATTCAAATTAAAATACCACCCAATAAAAAGTTTCTATGCCACAACATCAAACAAATAATTTAACATGCCTATTTAAAACTATACTTTTAAAACTCTTTTAAGGAAAAAATTTAAGAGAAAAAAGAAAAAAAAAGATCCCTAGAAGAAAAACCATTTCACAAATACTAATTTAAAAATGGAAGAGAAATTTTATAAAGTAAATACACATACTCAAATGGTCCTTTGTATGCTGACAGAAGTCACCATGTCATGAATAGTAAATCACTGTAGGTAAATACCCTAAGGTTCATCTAGCTCGAGTGGGAACCTAGAACCTCGTGTCTTAGTGAAACGTGGCTTAGAAACCACAACCCTTAGAAAACATGGCTTAGAAACCACAACCCTCAGACAACATGACTTAAAAACCATGCCCCTCAGTCATTCATGTGTTTAGTTAGTGTTCCAATCATCAATCCAGCTAAGTGAAACAAGAACCATACCACTCTGGATCACTAGTGCACTAGTCCTAGTCCACCCACCTAGATACCTGGGATTTTCCCTTGTGCTTAATCAAGTTCCACCTTCACATGATATATTACTTTCACATATCACAAACCAAACAAGACATTACACACAAAACCCACCACTTTAATACCTAAACACCATTTAAAAAACATATTCATGCCAAAATACACTTCCAAAATACATTTACCGTTACTTATTCATTTTACAAATCCCTATTTGAAAACACTCAAAGAATAACATAATCAATTTTCATAACTTAGGAAACATTATTTAATAACACAAAAAGGTCTTACACAATAAACACATCCATTTCCAAGTAGGTAAAACCATTTTCAAACCACTTTCTCAACAAATTTGTCTAAAACTAGTTCCTCAACACATTTACAATTAAATGAACCATTTTCACCACTTATAAAACACCATCAAGTGATGCTTGGAGGGTTTATGCCAAAAGTGTGTCTGATTTTATATAGACACTCTAATTTAAAAAAATAAATTCATATTTAGATCTTCCAAAATACTAATTTCACACCATCTAAATAAATCAATAAATAATTTAAAATAATTATTTAATAATTCTAAAAAAATAGAGAATAATTTACACCAATACCACTGGATTCCATGTAGAAACGTTACTTTAAAACCAAATACACAAGGTAACCATATCTAAATATTTACAAAGTGCATTTTTTACAACATAATAAGCACTTCTAAGTGATGTAATGAGATTTTATATAAAAAACATGCCACATTTCATGTAAAAATGGTTCTTAAAAATCAAACGCACATTATAACTTAAAAAATAATAATTCTCATACCAAACACAATCTATAAAATTATTTACACAATTGAAAAACAAGACTGACATGCCCAAAATGATTTTCTACTCAATGAGAATCCACATTGAAACATACACATTTTTAATAGCCTTTAAAACATAGTTCACACCACCCAAACAATCCCTAAAACCAATTTTGAAAACATTGCTCCAAAGAAACACAAAACATTGTCATTTCTTTAATCAAAATTTCACTTCTAACTAAAAAACACACCAAAAATTATAAAAATACCATTCACACCACAAAATGAAACTAAAGAACACATTCATAAACTCAAATAAGCATAATAATTTTATCAAATAATGATAATGCATGGGACAACCTACCAGTGTGTACCAACTCCGCAAATTCTATTTGCGACTCCAAATTCTCCCCAAACGCACCAAAGAAATATGAAATGAACCTTAAAAAAAAATCTGCAAATTCATTAAAATAGAACCAAATATAAACAAAACCCTAAATAACTAAGACCAAAAACCTAGCATGGAGGAAGAATGGTCTACCCAAAAGAGGCGATCAGGGTACCCACGGAAGGTCATGGTCGCTAGATGAAGGAGTGGAATTTTGGTCTGAGTGGAAAGGGAGGTTGTTCAGGGGAGACGACGAGCTCATTAGAAGGGGGAAGGGAGTCCGACCGATGGTCGGGAGGTAGGGCGCACAATGCTAGGGGGTAGCTGAATGGATGTGTGGGGAAGCTGTCTATCGAGGTGGAGAGCATTGGTATGAATAGAGGATGGCATGCAAGTATGAGTGGTAGAGGCAGGGCATCAGCCGAGTGGATGGAGGGTGGCCGGGAGGACCGGGGCAACAACACAAGTAGAGGAAGGTCGCAGCGCCAAGAATTAGCCATTTGGGAGGGTGGTGCGGTGCATGTCTGGGGGCTGGCTGAGTTGAGTTTGAACCATAGAGATCGAGCCCAACCGGCCAAGGAGTTAAATGGCGGTCTGGTGTAGTAGGCATCCAGGATGGAGATGGCACAACCATAAATAGCTAGGGGGTGCGATTGTGGGCGTCCAAGTGAGGAAGTGAGTGCTGGGTTTCGGGGCGAGGCAGCAGGATGGCCCGTAGTGGTTCACCGGAGATGATTACTGAGAGGAGGAGATGTCGGCTGCAAGGGGAGGAGTCACGACCAAAGGATCAGTGACCCGATGCACTATGCGAGGTGGGGAGGCCAGCAGATGGCAGTCAAAGGATGTGGGAGCTAGATGGGAGCAGGGGTGGTGCGCCATGATCTGCAGAAGGGGGTGACAGACCGGAGGATAAGGGGAGGGCAGCGTGATGGGAAAGAGGGTCCAGGGGGGTGTGATGGGAATGGGAGAGAGAAACCCTACCCAAAACAAAGGTAAAGAAAATAAATAAACAAATAACAATAAGCTAAAACTAATAATAATAAAAATAATAGTAATAAATTGATAGTAATAAAATAAAAGTGAAAACAATTATAACAACAGTGATAAAAAATAATTATAATAATAACATCATAAAATAATAAAATTATTATTATCATTAAAATAATTTAATAAATTTTTATCAAATTTAATTTAATTTTTTTATTAATAGTTCATTTTATTTAATTAGTTGATCATCGAGTTAGGCATGTAGTGAACCTTGCGAGGTCACGCGGTGACCCAGGCGAGGCTGCGTGGCTTCGACCATGGTGCACTAGATGTAGTCAAGGCCAAAACACACATTTTTAAATAAGTACTCAAAATTTTAAACCGGCTCCAACCCGAACCCTGACAAAAAAAATAACAGGGCCAGGAAAATAATAAAATAAAATAAAATAAATTTGAAAAAGTCAGAATGTGACAATTCTTTCCACCATATAGCTTTCTTTCCCTGTAAATACACTACTATAGCTGAGACCCAAAGTATAAAATGACACACCCCTTAAGATTCCAAGGGTGTCCCCTAGAATAAAAACAAGTGAAAAAGGAAAACACACCATGCTTAGAGAAAGTTACTTAAATGAAAACCTCAAGAAACCCGTAAAAGACTTTTCTCTAAGTGTCCCATGCCCTAGAGTGCTAGAAAACCTTTATTTGATTGATTTAGAAAAGTAATTATCGAACCCATAGAAACCAACTTCACTAGCTGAAACACCTCGAGAACATTTAAACAAAAACCACATCGTTTGGCTAGAGTGAACAAATAATTTAAGATCACATGAAAATAATCTCTTATCACTTACACTAAGACATCTTTAGGAACAAAATTAAAATCTTACATGGGAAAGCTCTAAGGGGATCCCCACCATTAGAAACTTACTAAAACTCGAGATGAGATTGGAAAAATGACATGGGGAGGCCCGAGTGGGCTCCCCACCATTATGAAAGTTCCAACACCGATTTATTTCAGACACATATAGGTGAGACCAACTATGGGTCTCCCCACCATTAGAACTGCCATAAAATAGAGAAACATCAAAAAATTTCTGATAGTGACCAAACACCCCACCAAAAGGGGAAAGGAGGGAGGGGCCCAACTACTAGGGTGTCAAAACCACAACCCAAGACAAACCAACATCTCCACATCCCTGAATGAGCACTATTCAAATCTGAGACTGATTTGTCCAAACAGACCTCATAAGGACTAGTAAAAGTGATTACATTTGGTGGGATGAAACCCCCGAGACTTTAAGGTAATGAGAATACTAAGCATACTCGTAGCCATGGGAAACCTCACACATGTATATGGGTTGTTTGGAATGGAATAACCATAGAAAAAAATTTGAACTACCTTCACCATCAATACCGACAACAAAATTAAGGTCAGGGTCCCATACACTCTCGGGGTTCCTGACCACGACCAGCTTCACTCTGAGGCCTATGGATGTAGCCCTGATGTTTGAAACATATCCTGCCTCACAGTCGGGTATTGAAGACTCCCGAATGGAGATTATCATTTTTGGTGCCACACGCAACCACACCACAACTGGGACAACACCAAAAAACACATTGCACCAGGACATTCAACTACTCCCTCACATCACATCCACCAAAATAGGGGTTTAGATGATGAACATGCACCACTTCTTCACCTTAACCAAGAAACTTAAGAAATAAAGACACACAATAAACACTCCCCTTTAAATAAAAAAATTAGTACTCTCTAAGAGGAGGACACACTCCTATGAAAATAGGGATTCTCGGAGGGTTTTATGAAATCCACATTTAAACTTTTAAGAGAACCCACACTACAAGACATCACCAAACATGACCATTGTGGTCAATGAAAGCACTAAGAGTCTTTCAATACATCGGCCTTCACTGATAAATCTGAACCACCTTCACCCTTCCCTACTGGAATTTCTTTCACCGTTCCCAGGGGCGCCTTCAACCACAACAATGTCAAACTTCATACCTGATGACTCAGAAAACTCATAGATACCAAAACACATATCAACTCACCTCATGTCTTTCACCCATCTATGAGAGGATATTCTTAACCCAAAAGGATGACGGACAGATTTAACACTATCACTAAAAAGGGAGATTCCTTACTTTAATCCACTGGAGGGTTGGCCAACGGAAAATTACTTGTGGCCGTGCTTCAATAGCATGTTATTTCTTTTTGGGGGAACACACTAGTCACAAAAGAAAAACATGAGCCAAATAAAACTGGTCCATTGGCCAAGACATACTGCAATCGAACACTAAACATGCAGGGGGACCACTACAAGGGCTTCCCGAAGAACTTTTCAAAGAAACCACTAACCACACGCTCTCACACCAACTTACCAATAAGAATTAAAACTCAAGACATGAATCATAAAAAATGATTATTGGCTTAAAACGCCTCACACCCAAAATTTTTGAAATGAAAGGACACGCCACATAATCACTGGTTATTTAAAACACCAAATTTTAATTTTCATAACTTTTTTTAAATAAATGAAGGTTGCGGGTTGCACAAACACCAATGGTGTATCGTGGGCCTGACACATGCATGTTCCTATGTCACTACGGGAAATCCAACTCATGTCCACCCAGGAACTCATCTGGTCATACCATTAACCATTTATCTTCCCATATACACTCATGTATGTGGTGGACCATGAGAAAACCAAGAATCAAAACAAGACCATTTTCCATTTTTCAAAACCAAAACATTCAACCCACACTTTTCAAACCATGCACATAATTTTATTTTTAAAGAGATTCATTTTAAAATATTTTTCCATGACCAAATAATTTTTACAAAAAAACCAGATTTACATGATTCCAAAACAAAGAGATGAGGAACGATGCAAGATGAAACTAGTGTCAATGGGTGACTGGAACATATTTTTGGCGGCCATAAGCCAATCACACCACCACCCCAAAGAGTATTCTAGGACAACGTCCCCAGCTCCACATGGCTTTCTAGACCCTGCGAGCACACTAGAACCACTGAACCTACTCCCTTTCCATTTTCCCTAAACAAGATTAACCATAAAGACTAACAACTCAGATAAACCTCAACTTATCCGGGCAACTCGAGTCCCACCACGAGGTGTGCTGGCCAGGAACCTTGCTCGTAACTAGAATGTCATGTTCTGACACCCTTAACTTTGGTCTACATTGACTCTATCCCAAAAAATAACACGACCCAAGAGAGAAAACCTGTCTCTGATACCATTTTTTAACGAACCAGGTCGGGTCACCATCCAACCTGGTGCCTGACCCGGTCCATGACATGACTCGAGGGGAATTCCCAATCCCTGCGGGCTGTCACAAGTGCTCGGATATCGAAAATAAAATGGGGGAACGGTTTGACCAAAATAAAACACACAAAAAACAACTAACAAGATAAAGAAACAAAATCTAGAAAAATAGAACCAAACAAGACCTTTACATTGGACCGAACATAAAGTTTACAACTTCACCCAAAACTTTTAGAAGAATACAATGAAAAGAAAACCGACACATATATCTTCATCTTCATGCCGCATGAGGATCCACCTCCACAAACCACTATCGTCAGACCTGTATGGTGAAAGCATCGAAAACCTGGTCCACCATCACTAAGCATGACGCCTCAACCTAGAATACAAAAATGAAAAGATCTACATACACCCAAAGGTGTATGTAGGGTGTGTTCCAAATGCCTAGTAGGATACCACCCAATAAAAAGGTTTCATGCCACAACATCAAAGAGATAATTTAACATGGTTATTTAAAACCAGACTTTTGAAACACTTTTAAGGAAAACATTTAAGAGCATAAAGTAAAAAAAGAAAAGGGAACTATAAGAAAAACCATTTCACAAATACTACTTTAAAATGGAAGAGAAATTTTATAAAGTTCATGAACATACTCAAGTGTTCCTCCATATGCCGACGGAAGGCACCACGTCATGAATAGTAGATCATTGTGGGTAAATCCCCTAAGGTTCATTTATCTCAAGTGGGACCCTAGAACCTCGTCTCTTAGTAAAATGTGGCATAGAAACCACTACCCTCAGTAAATATGGCTTAGAAACCATGACCCTCAGACAATGAGGCTTAGAAACCACAACCCTTAGTTATTCATATGTTTAATTAGTGTTGTAATCATCAATCCAGCTATGTGAAACAAAGATGATCCCACTCTAGATCACTAGCGCACTAGTTCTAGTCCTCCCACCTAGATACCCAGGGCTTTCCCTTATTCTCAATCAAGTTACACATTCACATGATATATCACTTTCACATATCACAAACCAAATAATACATCACACACAAAATCCACCACTTTCATACCTAAACACCATTTCAAAAACACATGCATGACCAAATACCTTTCCAAAATACATTTGTTGTTACTTAATAATTTCAAAAATACCCATTTTAAAACACTCAAAGAAGAACATAATCAATTTTCACAACTTAGGAAACATTATTAAATAACAACATAAGGGATTACATAATAAAAATATCCAATTCCAAGCAGTGAAATACATTTTCAAACCACTTTCTCAACAAATTCGGCTTAAAACTAGTTTTGTACCACTTGCACAATTAGATGAACTGTTTTCACCATTTATAAAACACCATCAAGTGATGAAATGAGGTTTTATACCAAAAACTTGTCTCATTTTATATAAACACACTACTTTAAAAAAACAAATGCATATTAAACTCTTCTAAAATACTACTTTCATTTCATCAAAATAAATCAATAAATCATTTAAACTAATTATTAATTTATTCAAAGAAAAACCAAGAATACTTTACACCCAAAACACTTGATTCCATGTAGAAACCTTACTTTAAAACCAAATACAAAAGGTAAACATATTAAAACAATTACAAAGTGAATTTTTAGAAACCTAATAAGCACTAGTAAGTGTTGCGATGAGAGTTTATATAAAAAATGCACCACATTTCATGTAAAATGGTTCTTAAAAATCAAACACACATTATAACTTAAAAAAAAAAATAATTCGCATAACAAACACAATCTAGAAAATGATTTACACAATTTCAAAACAAGACCGACACGCCCATAATGATTCCCTACTCATTGAAAATCCACATTGAAACATACACATTTTAAATGACCTTGAAAACATAGTTTCCACCACCCAAACAATCCCTAAAACACAATTTGAAAACATTTCCCCAAAGCAACACAAAACATTGTCATTTTTTTAATTAAAATTTCACTTCTAACTAACACACACACCAACCATTTTTAAAATACCATTCACAAAAAAAATTAAACTAAAGAACACATTCATAAACTCAAATAAGCATAATAAAATTATCAAATGGTGATAAGGCACTGAACCACCCACCAGTGTGTAACAACTCCGAAAATTTGGTGCGTGACTCCAAATGCTCACCAAACACACCACAAAAAATTTGAAATGAACCTTAAAAAACAAGATATCTAAAAATTCATTAAAATCAAACCAACTGTAAACAAAACCCTAAATAACTAAGACCAAAACCCTATCATGGAATAAGAATGTTCTACCTGAAGGAAGGTGCAAGCGCCGGAGGAGAGTGAGGTACCTATGGAAGGTCACAGTTGCTGGAAGAAGGTGTGGAGTGCTAGTACAAAAATAAAGGGAGGTTGTCTGGGGGAGATGGAGATCTTGTTAGAAGGGGGAAGGGAGTCCAATGACTGGTCGGGAGGTAGGGCGCACAAATCTAGTGGTTTGGCCGAATGGAAGTGCGGGGCGACCTTCTGTCGAGGTGGAGAGCGCCGGTTCGAACAAAGGGAGGAGCACAGGTCTAAGCGGGGGAGCTAGGGTATCGGCCAGGTGGAAGGTGGATGGCCGGGAGGATCGGGGATATAGAACTAGAAGAGGAAGGTCATGTTGCCAAGGATTAGCTGATCAGGAGGGTGGCGCGGTTCAAGTCTGGGGGCTATCCAAGATGAGTTCTAATCTGGGAGGTTTGGTGCGGCCGACCAAGGAGGTCAATGGTGGTATGGTACAATAGGCATAAAAGAGGGCGATGGCCTAAACAAAAGAACTTGGGGGTACGACGGTGGGTGTCCGAGTGAGGCAACAAATGATTGGGTTCGGGGAGATGCAGCAGGACAACCTGCAGTGGTTTGCTGGAGCTGCTTGCTGAGAGGAGGAGATTCTAGCTATAAGGGGAGGAGTCACAACCAAAGGAGAAGTGACCCAAGGCACTGTGTGAGGCGGGGATCCTGGCGGATGGTAGTTTTCAGATGTGGGAGTCGAAGGGGAGTAGGGGCAGTGCACCACGATCAGCAGAAGTGGGGAAGGGGGCGATGTATCAGAGGGTAAGGGGAGTGCGGTGCAATGGGAAAGAGGTTAAAGGGGGGTGCGACAGGAATGGGAGAGGGAAACCCTACCCAAAACAAATCTAGAGAAAAATAAATAAATAAATATAATAATAAACAAAAACTAATAATAATAAAAATAATAGAAATAAATTGATATTAATAAAATTAATGTTAAAACAATTATAACAATAGTGATAAAAATGATTATAATAATAACATCTTCAAATAATAATATTACTAGTATCATTAAAATAATTTAATAAAATTTTATAAAATTTAATTTTATTTCTTTATTAATAATTCATTTTATTTAATTAGTTGACCATTGAGCAGGGTGTGTGGTGAACCGAGCGAGGTCGCGCGACGACCCAAGTGCGACCACATGACATCGGTCATGGTGCGCTGGGTGCAGTCAAGGCCAAAACACATGTTTTTAAATAAGCACTCAAAATTTTAAACTGGCTTCAACCCGGACCCTGACGAAAAAAATTAAAGGGCTAGAAAAGTAGTAAATTAAATTAAATTAAATTTATAGTGGTCAAAATGTGACAATTCTTCCTACCATAAATATTTTCGTCCTTGCAAATACACAAATAAGGCTGAGACCCAAAGTAGAAAATGAAATACCCCTTAAGATTTAGTAGAGATACCCTAATGGAAAAATAAGTGAAAGAGATAAACACATCGTTCTTAGAGAAGGTGACTTAAATGAAAACCTCAAGAAACCCGTAAAAGATTTTTCTATATGTGTCACCCATGAAAAAGCTCTAAAACACCTCTAGTTGATTTATTTCAGAAAGGAACTCTTGCACCCACAAAAACAAACTTCACTTGACAAAACACCTCGATCACCATTAAACAAAAACCACGTCGTTTAGTTGGAGTGAACAAACAAGATCAAATCACATCCAAAGAAACTCTCATTACTTACACCCAGAAATCTTTAGGAACATAACTAAAAGCTAACATGGGAAAACCTGAAGGGAATCCCCACCATTTGAAACTTACTAAAACTCGAGACGAGATTGGAAAACCGACACAAGGAAGCCCGGGTGGACTCCCCACCATTATGAAAAGGTCAACACCGATTTATTTAGGACACATCTAGGTGAGACTCACTATCAGTCTCCCCACCATTATAACTTCCATAAATTATAGAAACATCGAATTTTTCCCTACAGTGACCAAACACCCCACCACAAGGGGCTGGGAGGGAGGGACCCAACTACTGGGGAATCAAAACCACGACCCAAGACAAACCAACATCTCCACATCCCTTGATGAGAACTATTTAAATTTGAGACTGATTTCCCCAAATAGACCTCATAAGTACTAGTAAAAGTGATTTAATCCTATGGTATGCAACGCCTAGATCTTTAAGGTAATGAGATGACTATGCCTCCACGTAGCCACAGGAAACCTCACACACCCAGATATGTCATTTGGAATGGAAAAACTACATAAAACAATTTGAAATGACTTCACCTTCAATAATTACAAAAAAATTAAGGTTGGGGTCCCATACACTCTAGTGGTTCCTGACTAGGTAGAAATTTCACTCTGAGGCCTATGGCTGGAGCCCTGATGTTTGAAACATCTCCTGCCTCGGAGTCAGGTATTTAAGTCTCCCGAACGGAGCTTCTCCTTTTTAGTTCCACACACAGCCACATCAAAACTGGGACAACACCAACAAACACATTACACCATGACATTCAACTACTCCCTCGTGGAACATCCACCAAAACAAAGGTTTAGATGATGCACATGCATAAATTCTTCATCTTAACCAAAAATCATAAGAAGGAAAGATGCGCAAAAAACACTACCCTTTGAACAGAAAAATTAGTACTCCCCAAGAGGAGGACACACTCCTATGAGAACAGGGATCCTCATAGGGTTTTATGAAATCAACCTTTACACTTTGAAGAGAACCCACACTGTAAGAAATCACCAAACATGACCATTACGGCCGATGAAATCACTACGAGCCTTTCAAGACATCGGTCTGCATTGATAACTCTAAACTACCTTCACCCTTCCCTACTAGAATTCCTTTCACCATTACCAGGGGGAACCTTCAACCAAAAAGATTTAAAACTTCATACCCAATGACTCAGACAATTCAAAGTGATGAAAAATCCTATTAACTCCACTCATGTATGTCATCCCACTATGAGAGGATCCGCCTAACCGAAAAGGATTAGGGACAGACTTAGCACTATAACTAAAAAGGGAGATTCCTTACTTTAATCAAATGGAGGGCCAGACAATGGAAAATTACCTGTGGTCGCACTTCAATCGCATGTTAATTATTTTTGGGGGTGTACACTTGTCACAAAAGAAAACCATGGACCAAATCAAACTGGTCCAATGGACAAGACATATTGCAAGCGAACACTAAACGTTCAGGGGGAACCACTACAAGGGATTCCTGAAGCACTTTTCAAAGAAACCACTAACCACATGACTTCACACCAACCTACCAATAAGAATTCAAACTCAAGAAACAAATCATCCAAAAGGATTCTTGGCTCGAAACGCCTCACAACCAACATTTACAAAACACATGGACACACCACACAATCACCAGTTATTTAAAACACCAAATTTTCCATTTTTTAACAAAACTTTTTTGGAAATAAATGAAGTTGATGGTTTGCACAAACACCAATGATGTCTCGGGGGCCTCACACATGCAGTTCTCATTTCACTCTAGGAAATCCATTTCATGTATGCCTAGGCACTAATCCACTCATACCATTAACCATTTATCTTCTTATATACACTCATGCATGTGGTGGCCCATGAGAACACCAAGAATTAAAACCATAACTTTTTCCTTTTTTCAAAACCAAAACATTCAACCCACACTTTTCAAACCTTACACATCATTTTATTTTTTAAGAGATTCATTTCAAAACATTTTTCCATGAGAAAATCATTTTTACTTAAAAACCATATTTCCACGATTCCAAAACAAAGAGACGAGGAAAAATGAAAGATAAAACTAGTGTCAACGGGTGACTGGAACATATGGTTGGTGTCCATATGCCAATCACACCACTGCCATAGAGAGTATTATAGGACATAATACATGGCTCCGCATGGATTTATAGACCTTGCGAGCTCACTATAACCACTGACCCTACTCCCTTTTCATTTCCCCTAAACAAATATTACCACAAGGAACAATGACTCAAAAAAACCTCAACTTATCCTGGTAACTCATGTCCCGCCATGAAGTGTGTTGGCTAGGAACCTTGCTCGCAGCTAGAACATCGAGTTCTGATACCCTTAACTATGATATACCTTGACTCTATCCCAAAAGAACACGATGTAAGAGAGCAAACCTGCCTCTCATACCATTTTTTCATGAACTAGGCCGGGTCTCCATCCGATCCAACACCCAACCTGGTCCGCGACATGAACTGAGGGGAATTAACAATCTACATGGGTTGGAACAAGTTCCCAAGTATCAAAAATAACATGGGGGAATGGTTTACCTGAAATAAAAGATAGAAAAACAACTAACAAGATAAAGAAACAAAAGCTAGAAAATCAGAACCAAACAAGCCCTTCACATTTGACCAAACTTAAAGTTTGCAACTTCACCCAAAAAATTAAAAAGACTAAAATGAAAAGAAAACTAACACATCTATTTGCATCTTCATGCAGCATGAGGGTCCACCTCCTCAAACCACCATCATCAGACCTGCAAAAGAAAACCATCGACAACCTGATCCACCATCACTAAGCATGATGACTCAACTTGGAATACACAAATGAAAAGATATACATACACCCAGAGGTGTATGTAGGGTGTGAGCCAAATGACCAGTAGGATACCACCCAATAAAAAATTTTCATGACACAACATCAAAGAGATAATTTAACATGCTTATTTAAAACCATACTTTTAAAATGCTTTTAAGGAAAAAATTTAAGAGCAGAAAGTAAAAAAAGAAAAGAGAACTGGAAGAAAAACCATTTCACAAATACTACATCAAAATGGAATATAAATTTTATAAAGGACATTCACATACTCAAGTGGACCTTCATATGCCAACAGAAGGCACCACGTCATGAATAGTTGAGCATAGTGGGTAAATCCCCTAAGGTTCATCAAGCTTGAGTGGGACCTTAGAACCTCGTGTCTCGGTGAAATATGGATTAGGAACCACAAACCTTAGTAAAAGTTTCTTATAAACCACAAACCTCAAAAAATGTGGCTTAGAAACCACGAACCTCATTCATTCATATGTTTAGTTATTGTTGCAATCATCAATCTAGCTAAGTGAAACAAGGATGATACCACTCTAGATCACTAGCGCACTAGTTCTAGTCCACCCACCTAGATACCCAAGGTTTTCCCTTGTGCTTAATCAAGTTCCACCTTCACATGATATAACACTTTCACATATCACAAACCAAACAAGACATTACTCACAAAATCCACCACTTGCATACATAAACACCTTTTCAAAAACACATGCATGCCAAAATACCTTTCCAAATACATTCGTCATTACTTAATCATTTCACAAATCCCCATTTTATAACACTAAAAGAAGAACACAATCAATTTTCACAACTTAAGAAACATTATCAAATAACACAAAAAGGGATTACATAATAAACATATCCAATTCAAAGTAGGGAAAACCATTTTCAAACCAGTTGCTCAACAAATTCAGAAAACACCATCAGGTGACGCAAGGAGGGTTTACACCTAAAACATGCCTTATTTTATATAAACACTCTACTTTAAAAAACAAATTCATATTAAAATATTCCAAAATACTACTTTCGTGCCATCTGAATAAATCAATAAATCATTTGGACTAATTATTAAATCATTCCAAGAAAAACCAAGTAGGATTTACACCAAACCACTTGATTCCATGTAGAAATGTTACATTAAAACCAAATACACAATGTAACCATATCAAAACATTTACAAAGAACATTTTTCACAACATAATAAGCACTACCAAGTGACACAATGAGAGTTTATATAAAAAACATGACACATTTCATTTAAACATGGTTCTTAAAAATCAAACGCACATTATAACTTTTAAAATTAATATTTCGCATAAAAACATAATCTGGAAAATTATTTACACAATTGAAAAACAAGATCGACATGCCCAAAATGATTCTCTACTCATTGAAAATCCACATTGAAACATACACAATTTGAATACCCTTGAAAAAATTGTTCACACCACCTAAAAAAATCCCTAAAACCCATTTTGAAAACATTACACCAAAGAAACACAAAACACTGTAATTTCTTTAATCAATATTTCACTTCTAACTAACAAACACACCAACAATTTTAAAAATACCATTCTCACCACAAAATGAAACTAAAGAACACATTCATAAACTCAAATAAGCATAATAAATTTATCAAATGATGATAAGGCATGAAACCACCTACTGGTGTGTAGCAACTCCACAAATTCGATGTGTGACTCCAAATTCTCACCAAAAGCACCACAACAAATCCAAAATAAAACTTAAAAAAACAAGATATCCGAAAATTAATTAAAATAGAACCAATCGTAAACAAAACCCTAAATAACTAAGACCAAAACCCTAGCATGGATGAAGAATGGTCTACCTAAAGGAAGGTGCACATGCCGAAGGAGAGCGGGGTACCTAGGGAAGGTCGCGGTCACTGGAAGAAGGTGTGGTGTTCTTGTCTGAGGGGAAAGGGAGGTCGTCTGGGGAGGTAGAGAGCTTGTTAGAAGGGGAAGGGAGTCTAATGGCTAGCTGGGAGGCTGGGCGCACAACGCTTGGGGGCTAGCCAAACGAAAGTGATGGGCGGCTGTCCAACGAGGTGGAGAGCACCGGTTTGAAAAAAGGAAGGCATGGAGGTCCAAGCGGGGGAGTTAGGGCGTTGGATGGATGGAAGGTGGATTACCGGGACGATGACACGAGTGGAGGAAGGTTGCGACGCCAAGGAGTAGCCGGTTTGGAGGGCGGTGCAGTGCAAGTCTGGGGGCTGGTCTAGATGTGTTTGAACCCAGGAGGTCCAGTGCGGCTGGTCCAAGAGGTCAATGGTGGACTAGCGCAGCAGGCGTCCAGGAGGGTGATGGCATGACAAGAAAAAAAAAACTAGAGGGTGCGATGGTGGGTGTCCGAGTGGGGCAGCGGGTGCTGGGGCGAGGGGAAGGCAGTAGGATGACCTGCAATGGTTCTCTAGAGCTGCTTGCCGAGAGGAGGAGATGTCGGGTGCAAGGGGAGAAGTTTCGGCCAAAGGAGCAGCGACTCGAGGCATTGTGTGAGGAGGGGAGGCCGGTGGATGGCAGTCGCCGGACATGGGAGCCAGAGGGGAGCAAGGGAGGTGCACCACGATCAACAGAAGGGGGAAGGGGGCGACATACCAGAGGGTAAGGTGAGTGCGGTGTAACGAGAAAGAGGGTCCAAGGGGGTGCGACAGGAAAGGGGGAGGGAAACCCTTCCCAAAATAAAGCTAGAGAAAAAATAAACAAACAAATAACAATAAACTAAAACAACTAATAATAAAAATAATAGTAATAAATTGATAGTAATAAAATAAAATTTAAAACAATTATAAAAATAGTGATAATATTAATTATAATAATAACATCCCCAAACAATAATAATATTATTATTATCATTATAATAATTTATTAATTTTTTATCACATTTCATTTTATTTATGTATTAATTATTTATTTTATATAATTATTTGACCATAGATCAGGGCATGCGATGAACCGGGTGAGGCCGCACAACAACCCAGGAGAGGCCGCATGACTTCGATTGTGGTGTGCTGGACGTATTCAAGGCCAAAACACGCGCTTTTTAAATAAGAACTCAAAATTTTAAACCAGCTAAGAACCGGACCCTGATGAAAATAAAATTATAGGGCCGGAAAAATAATAAAATAAATTAAATTTGAAAAGGTCAGAATGTGAAAGTAAATCCCTATGGATTTTCTAATGACATTTTAACTATGACATTTCATATTTATAGAATATAACTCTCAAAATTAACTTGAAAGGTGTTTAAATTTGTGACATTAAACTTTTCTAGAAGATACATAATTTATGAAGATAATATGAATGGTAATTATAGATCAAAGTTGAGATGGTATGAAGATGATTCAATAAAAAGGTATGGTTCTTGGGAGATAAAGATGTTAAGAGGGGAAAATGATTAGAGAAAATGATGATCTTGAGTTGATATGATTGGAATATGGGAATCAAAAATTCCAAAAGACTTAATTTGAACATGTGTTGGGGTAATAACAGTTATAACAGTAGAAGCATAGAAGTAATTCTAGATTATGTTTGAATATTTCAAAGGAATCATGATCTGATTGATGGACGACAAATTAATAATCAATGTTGTAGGAAAATTAAAATATTATTTCAGGGTCGTTGGAAGTTTGAGAATTGGAAGATGTAAAAATTCCAGTGATCTCACTTACTCTTTATTTGTTGTAATCGCTAGTTTGGAAGGAGAGAATAGGGAAGAAAAGAGACTATTTGGAGCGATAGAAAATGATTTCGATCATTTGGTAAGACAAAAGTGGCAGGAAGGAAATACAAGGGAACAAAAACGGAGAGAAACATTTCTCTCCAACCCTCTGTTTCAAATCATCCCAAAATTGGGATGATTTTAATGGAAATGGTGTGTAGGGTTAAGGTGTATTTTAAATTTCTAATATTATCCCTATATGTCTATATAAACAATGTTCACATTTTAAATTCATTCAAATTGTCACATAGTTCCTCATTAATATTTATATAAATGAAAATAATTTTAATTGTTAATAATAACAAACAATATTTTTATGGGGCAAAAAAAATATTTTCATGAAGCAAAAAATATTATTAATTTTCATGCAGGGGCATGAAAAATATTTAAATACCCATGAAAATATTGTTTAGGGGTGTTGGTCATGGGGTCGAGCCCTAGACCATTTGTGGATTTTTCTTGTAGCATGGATGAGATGTCATTTTATGGTTGTACCCACCCTTTTTTAATAATAATAATAAAATATAGATAATTTTGATAATGTGTATATAAATAATTTTAATTATAACTAATTATGTGTATATGAATAATCGTAAATAATTTATAAATATTTTTGATTATATATATTTTTGATTATAAATAATTTTGATTATAGATAATTTTGACTATAAATAATTTTGATTGTCTTGAATTAATTGTTTAAATAAATAATTTATAAATAACTTTGAATTAATAAATATTTTGAATTAATAATTTTGAATTAATAAAATGTTTTTAATTAGTAATTATTTTGAATTAATAATTATTTTTAATTAATAATTATTTTAAATTAATAATTTTGAATTTCTAATTTTGATTAAATTTAATTAATAATTTTGAATTAATAAATTTTATAAATAATTTTGATTATATTTTATTAATTTTTAAAAAATTTAAAATTTGTATTAATATATGTTTGTAGTTTAATGTTTACCTAATTTTGGTGATATGAAAGATAACAAATGATTAGAATCAAAATTAATGCGTTTTGATTTGTCATTAAAAAGGTAATAAAAATACATTTTTTAAAGGTTATTTGTGTCATTTAACATAAATTTTTTATGTTAGAAAAACATGGTGGTAGATGTGGTGTCCATGGGAATCTAATCTAGTTTTTTTATATTGGGAAAGAATTCCCTTTAATTCTATGCGCATGTATTATTTTTTAACAAAGGTTATTAGTGTCATTTGCAACAAAATAGTTTCTTTTATTTTATTTTAATTTTTTTTTACCAAACATGATGGAGAGAAATCGGAATCATTTCTTTTCTTTTACTAAGTTATTAATCCAAACACATGTAGAGAAATTGAAATAATTTCTTTCAATTTCGTTTCTTTTATAAACCATCAAATCATTTGTTTTCTTTTAATAAAATTTCAACAAACATAGTGTAAAAGTTCATTTTGATGATGGTGAGATGGAAATAAAATATATAAATTTTATGAATTTGAAGTGTTGATTCTAGTGAGATTTATAGAATCGTTATAGATAATTCATTCCATGATTTTAAAGATACTTTGATGAATTCAAATTTTGATATCTTTAGAGGCATTGAAGGTGGTTGACTGGGATTTGAAGAAGAAAGAAGATATAGATCTTGAAGGACGATTTTAGCAAATTATGGTTGGTTATATAAAGGGAGATATCATTTAGAGATCTATGCTGATAATATTGAGATCATAGAAAATAGAGGTCCTGACCATCATGTCTTGAACGATATTCCTAGTCAAAGGCTAAGATTTTTGAGTTTATAAGAATAAATGATTCATGTTTTTACATCTAAAGAACCATATTTTTACGTTGTAGATTTTGATATCATGATAAAAAGCTGATATTGTTCTTCAGAAGGTTTAGAGAAAGATTAAATTTCTTGTTGAAGAAACCAGATGTGAAAGTGATCTTACTCATGTTAGTTTGAGGAAGCATTATAATAAATGGAAACTTGTATAATTTTCTATCTAGAGATAGAGGAGATATAACTAGGGATATCCTTTTATATTCACTGCTACTAACATACCTTTTTATTGTGATATATTGGATAAAAAAATAAGGATGATCACATGGGATGAAGGTGGTGAAGCCTTAAGTCATCACCATATCTCCTAGCCTCCTTGAAGGAGATATTAGAAATAGGGAACCCTGAAAAGCAGAGCAATTTTTCCCCTACCCTTCCAGAATTGAATGCCTCCACTGCCAACAACCCACCTAGACATCTTTTTCAAGTATACCAGGAAATCTTCCATATGTTTAGCCACTCTCGATAGTTTCCTTCAGTTATCTTCCCAACTCCTTCATTCATCTCCATATCTTCCACATATAAACCTATCCCAGAGGGACCTTCCCTCAATGATGTCCCATGAAAGACTTTCATTATGAACCTACATGAAATCCTTTAAGCAATGTAGGACAAATCCCCCTACCAAAATGATCTTAGTCATCCTATCCCATCATGCCTAGTGGCATTTCCTTGCTTGAGAACCATCCCACACAAAACCGGCCAATGCTCTTTCCATCCGAAGAACCGTCCCCTAATGAGTCTTGATAGCAGCCAAAACATGCATATGAATATATTTCAAAATTATATTGACAAGTGCGATCTTGACTCCAAATGAGAGGGACCTATTCTTCTAGTTCTAGATATGCCCCGTGATTCTACTAAAAATTCCATCAAACATCTACTTGCAGATTCTGCCATCAGAGATAGGAACTCCCAGGTACACCATAGGAATCTCCATTACAGGCATTCCTAACTTCTCCCTTATTATCCCCATCCTCCTAGTCAAGAACTTCCTATATAGGAAAACACTAATTTTCTCATTGTGGATATTCTTCCCACTCAACTCACCATAGGATTCCAAGTACGTGATATAGTAAGATATCAACCTCAAGTTTCCATTCAATAAAAACAATGCATCATCCACAAACATCAAGTGGGAGAGCATGTGGGACCCTCCCCTAGCTCTATATGGAGCTATAGAACCATCCTTTATTCGACATTAGATGGATCTCAATATAGCCTACTACGCTAGAATGAAAAGGCTTAGGGATATAGGATATCCTTGACACAACCCCCCTCACAGATTTCAAAAGTCCGAACACCCTTTTGTAGATGGAGATATAGAGCCATGACGAGGCATAACACCGAAAGAAGAGGTCACAAACCCACTTTGAGAAGCCAAATATCCCCATAAACATGATAATAAATCTCTATTTCAACCTATGGTAGGCCTTTTCCATGTCCACCTTCACCATAATATTGTTCCCTATAACAATCCTGTTAAGATTTCTCACTAACTCTTTAGCAATGCCAAAAGATCCTTGGATGTTCTTACCCTTGATGAAACTATGTTAATCCTCTGAGATGAGCCTAGGGAGAATACTACCAAGACTTTTGTTGAGGATGCATACAAGTATCTTGTATCTAGAGTTACACAAGAAAATGGGCCTATACTGACTGAGCCTAGTCGGGTCCTTCACCTTGGGGATGAGAACCAATATCGAGGCACTCAATTCCATATTTAAGAAACCACCCCTGAAGAAATACTACAAGGCCTTGACACCCTAAACTCAAAAAACCTCCCATGCCGCCACAAAGAAGGCCCCCAAAAGCCCATCCAGCCTAGGGGAATTATCTGAATTCAAGATGGATATAGCCTCCTTAACTTCTGCAGAGCTTGGAGGGAGGATCAGAGAAGAATTCTCATCATCATGATGAAGCCTAGGGATGCCATCCTAGAATGCCACATCCTCTGACGCCCCCTCCTGCTCCCCTCCCAAGGACACCCCTAGCCCATCCAGAAACTCTATAAAATTAAGTTCTTCCATCAGTACTGCCTATTCAATGTTAGAAGTTAAGGAGACATCCTCTCTCTTGAGATTGATTCTGGTCGCACTAATTCTCTCATAGACATAGGTCTGAAAAAAACTGGTGTTTCAGTCCCCCTATTTATGCCACAAGTCTCTGCACTTCTGCCGAAAAACTCTGTCTAACTCAAAGAGTCCCTTGTCTAGGATATCCTTCTTGGAGACCAGAGCATTAAATGCCTCCCTTCCCAAACCTTTAGTAGTCCATATTCCAGAGCATAAATCCCATCCATGATCAATTCTAATCTATCCCAATGCTTCCACTTTTCAGACCACTCTGCAAGGTCCCTTCTCAGCCGAGACAAGTGGTCGGCTAGCCCAACCCCAACAAAGCCATGGGTAGCCTTATTCAACAACCTCTTCACTTCTTGAATGAAGTCATGATTCCTACACCAGGAAGTAGAAAATGAGAAGGAAGAAACCTCAGACTCACCTCCCTTTAGGTAGACCAAAAGTGGAGTGTAATCAGACACTAACTGAGAGAGGTTCATGACAGTCGATTGAGATAAGAGTTTCATGACCTTTAGATTCAGGAGACACCGATTGATCTAACACCAAATTCTATGAATACCTATCTAGTTATGTTGGACTCCTCATGTATTAATCATGTTTTAATGATCGCAAATCCTTTTTAGTCTATAAACTTTGTTAATACTTTGCAATCTATCTCACATCAAATGAACAATTGTTTAGTAAAATCTATCCAAATATCTTAAGTGTTTTAAACTCAGCTTGGTTACTATACACTATCTATTGATCTACTTTATAATAAATTCTTTGACAAATGATTGAGTTTAATCTATTCCAAAAATATCACTGCTTAAGTCTGAATACAGATATTTGCCTAAGTCTGAGAAACCGTGACATCAAGACACCATGAACAAGCAGACACCGTGACATCCAGACACCGTGAACAAGCAGACACCGTGACATCCAAACACCGTGAACAAGAACACACCATTACATCTAGACACCTTGAACAAGGAGACACCATGACATCAAGACACCTTGAACAAGAAGACACTGTGACATCCAGACACCGTGAACAAGCAGACACCGTGACATCAAGACACAGTGAACAAGCAGACACTCTGATATCCAGACACTGTGAACAAGAAGACACTGTGACATCCAGACACCGTGAACAAGAAGACACCCTAACATTCAGACGTTGTGACATCGAGACATCGTGAACAAGAAAACAACATGAAATCCAGATAATGTAACCATGAGACATCTTGAACAAGTAGACACCGTGACCACAACATACCGTTACCAATATAAACAACATGTGAAGGAGACACTCTTTCCATGACATACTGTGACACCATTTCATAATATGTTTTTTTCGTCTTTAAATTTAATCTCTAATGGTCATATTTGATGATTTTAAATGCACTGGAATAATTAATATTTCTTTGTAGACATGTCATTTGATAGTACGAGGTACGAGGTGCAAAATACATGCAACTTGTCAACTCAAACACATGAACTCCAATATAAAAGAGTATTGCGGCCCAGAAACAAAAAATATACTGAAAAGAGAAACAAGCGGGTGGGAGTGAGCACAACAACGAAGACTAAACTTAAATTTTTTTTGATGAAATAATTGTCTCATGCAAATAAACGTTTCTGAAGAACACATGAAGCATACTTGAATCCCAGAATTGAGAATATCTTCGCACTGTCAAATATCACGAAGAGCACAGGTTGGATCTGTCTGAATTTTGATACTATATTTTCCATACGAGGAATTTATTTCTACATCTACTTCATCTCAGAAGTCCAGAACTGCAAATAGAAACATTCAGTGAATTTCTAAACTATCTCAATATTTCTGCTCTATTGTGTATCATTTTACTAGATTTGGAGCAGTGTGTGTGTCTGTATAACAACACACTCTGACTCTTTCATTGATCTAAAAGATAAAATATATCCTTAATCAAACATCTTTTAACACTTGTGTATACCCATGGATAAATGTGGAAGTGGTCCCTGTGTGTCCTGGTTGTTTGTACCCACGAAGAACTGTGGAAGAGGTCCTTGTGTGACCTGGACAGTCATGTGTACTGTTGTTAACCCCAATCCAGGTTGTGGATCATGTTTATTTATATAAAATACTTAGTGTCAGGTGATCATTATGTGGGTTGGATTAGGTCTCAGATTGAGATTGAACCACTTGTTTCGTATCCGTTGTGTTGCTTAATTTACTCTTCTATTTTTTACTGCTTCACTATATAATTTAAAAATCACTAAATTCACTTTGATAGTTAATCTTAAAAAGAAGTTATAATTGTCTTGTCTTAGTATAATAGATTCAAAAGTAATATTAATAACTGACATTAAGATTACTGGGAATTAATCAATCTTTTATGAAATTATTTAAATAGTCAAACCTTCATAACCGTATTAATTTGATTAACTAGGTTGTATTTAACCTTTTGGGGAAACCTTTTAAGAATAACTTTTAACCATAAATTTTTATCGATACTCAATTCCCCCCCTCTTGAGTAATCTACTCCGACCAACATTTGGTATTAGAGGTTGTTTGTTAAAAACACTGTTTAACCTTATTCAACTGTAATTGTTGTTATACTTTGATTATCTGTAAATTTCTATTAATTCTAAATTTCTATCTCCTTCAAACTATTTATGTATTATGGATAATAGATTAGAAGGTTCTAAAACCAACAAAACACCATTCATTAATGGAACCAACTATCATCAATGGAAAATTAAAATGAAAATGCATATAGAAAATATGGGTCTTGAAATTTGGTCTTCCATTATAGATGAATATAAAATTACTTCTACTGATAGAATCACATGGAATGAACCTATCAAAACTAACTACAATAATAATTATAAAGCTATGAATGCTTTATACTGCTCCTTAGGAGATGAGGAATTCAATATAATTTCTACTTGTAAAACTACCCCTGAAATTTGGGGTACCCTGTCTGCCTCACATAAAGGAACATCTAGTATAAAAGAAATGAGATTTAATACTTATACTGTTAAATATGATAAAACTACTAGAAATATGATCTATAACAATGGTTTTGGGAAAACCATTGGTGTAGGTCACTTATATGGACCTATACCAACTGTTTTGGACAAACCATTGGCATAGGGGGGGACTTATACCAATGGTTTGGCCAAAACCTTTGGTATAGGTCCATTATAGAGACTCTATACCAACGGTTTGGCCAAACTGTTGGTATAGGTCCCCCCTATACCAATGGTTTGTCCAAAACCATTGGTATAGGTCCCAAAGTCAAAGAACCTATACCAACGTTTCTCAAAACCGTTCGTATAGGTCTATACCAACGGTTTTGAGAACTATTGGTATAGGTGAATGTATTTTTAAAGGAATATTCTTGAAGTAGACATTAAATAAATCAAAATTTAAAATAATTATGATAATACATATATATATTTATGAAATTATGATAAAAAAAGTAATTTAGGTTAGTGGTTAGGTTGTTCAATTACAAACGAGAGGTGCTGGGATCAAAACCAACCGAATGATTATTTTTTGAATTACATATACCAATGGTTTTATGGAACCGTTGGTATAGATTTTCATATTACTTATACCAACGGTTTTCAAAGCCATTGGTATAGACCTATCCTCGCAGCTTACTTTGAAACGATACTCCAAACCGTTGGTATTGGCTATACCAACGGTTTGGAGGCCTATACCAACAGTTCCAAACCATTGTTATATGGTATTTTTCCAATAGTGTAACTTTAAAATGAAACCTGATGAGCCTATCTCGGACATGTATCATAGATTCAAGGAGATTTTCAACACAATGATTTCTCTTGGAAGAGAAGTCACTACCAAGGAACAGATCATGATAATTCTCATATGCTGACCTGACAGATGGAGAGGAACCTCTGTCTCTATTAGAGAATCATGTGACATTAGTAAGATACTTGTAAAATAACTCATTGGGAAACTAATTACGTATGAAGAAGAGATAAAAGTCAACAAGGAAGAGGAGGATGAACCAAAAAGGAAATTTGTTGCATTCAAGACCACCACCTCTAAACACAAAGACAAAGGGAAATTGGAAGATTCTGTAGAAAGTTCCAGTAGTGAAAAATCATCACCTGATAGTTATGAGGATATGACTCAATTAGCCTGATGATTCAAAAAAAATTACAAGAAGAAGAAATTTTTCTGAAAGTCTAATTTCTAAGGAAAATATGACCAAAAATGGAGTTGAAAGAAGGATTTTAAAAAAGTGACAAAATTGATGAGATTGTTTACTATGAATGTAAGCGCAAAGGACATATCCAGTATGACTGTCCAAAGCTCAAGTGCAAAAATAGATATGAGGACAAGTACATGAAGTATAAATAGAAAATAAAAGCTACCTGGAGTGCTTCTGAGGACAGTTCAAGTGACTCAAAAACATCACATGATGAAAAATCTGACAAAGAAAATTTGTGTTTTATGATAAACACATCTGAGGTAACATTGGAATCTCCTATACATAATTCAAACTATTCTAGAGATGAAAGTGACTCTGAAAATATGACTAATGAAGAAACGTTTGAATACTGTAACATGCTTGAAGAAACATGAAATGAACTAAAATTCAAATATAAATCATTGAAGAAACATTATTCTCTTACTATGACTATTAAATCTGAAATCACAACTGAAAAAGAGAAAAATTTTCAACATCTCAAAGAGAACAACAAATTAGAAATGTCTAATGAGAAATTGAATAATGACCTAGAAAAGCTCACCAATGGAAAAAATACCCTTACTAAAATGCTAGGAAAACAAATTTTCCCTAAATACAACACTGGCATTGGTTATCAACTTGGAAAAATAAACCTTGGTAGAAAAAATTTTGTTTCTAAATCTAGGACATAATGTTTTACTCCCAGTTCTGAACACAAATCAACTAGTTCAATTTATGATGCACTTTCTACTCTTTCAAGTTTTTCTGGACCAAATAGAGTTTATTTTTAAAATACTTTACACAATGCTTATAGGAAATATATGAGGCATATATGGGTTCCTAGAGCACTTATTACTAATATTACTGGACCTAGATAAGTATGGGTACCAAAATCTATTTTTGCTTAATAATTTTTTAGGAAAGATGCTTAAAGGGTTCCTATAAAAGTTTATGGTACATGGACAATGGATGTTAAAGAAAAATGATAGGAGATTACTCATTCTTCATGAACCAAATAGAAATAGATATAGGACATGTCACATTTGGTGACAATTCCAAAGGAAAGATTATTGGCCTCAGCCAAATCGGTAACTCTAACTCAGTTTTAATTTCTAAAGTACTATTTTTTGATGGATTAAAATATAATCTGGTTAGTATCTCACAATTATGTGATGATAGATTTCATGTTATATTTGAAAATTATTCTTGCAATTTCTTTAATTCTAAAGAAGAATTAGTGTTTTCTACAATAAGAAATGAAAATGTTTATGTTGTTAACTTAGATTCCTTAGCTTCTCAAAATGCTTCATGATTAAGTGTATTTTATAAAGAGTCTTGGCTCTGGCATAGGATACTAAGACACTGTAATATTCACTACCTTAGAAATATAACTAGAAAAATCTTAGTTAAAGACTTACCCAAACTTGAGTTTCCAAATGAAAAAGTGTTTAATCCCTATCAAAAGGGAAAACAACAAAAAAATTTCTTCAAACCAAAGAAAGAAGTGTCAACTTCTCAACCTCTCGAGATGGTTCACATGGATTTGTTTGTACCATCTAGAGTTTCAAGTATAAATGGAAAGCACTATGTTTATGTTCTTGTAGATGACTTTTGTAGATATACTTGGACCTTCTTTATGGATCAAAAAAGTGAAGCCTGCTCTTATTTTACTAAATATGCCAAGTCTATGGAAAATCTTAGTGGACTTAGAATTTAATCTTTAATAAGTGATCATGGTCGTGAGTTTGAAAATCAAGAGTTTAAATCCTTTTCCTCACAAAATGGTTATAGGCACAATTTATCTACCCCTAGAACACCTCCACAAAATTGAGTTTAAGAAAGAATAAATAGAACTCTTTAAGAGATTTCTAGAAAAATGCTTAGTGAACATGACCTACCTATTTATTTTTGGGCTGATGTTATCAATACAACATGCTACATAATCAATACAGTGTTGATCAGACCTATCTTAAAAGGACTCCTTATGAGTTATAGAACAATCTAAAACCCATGGTTAACTACTTCAAAGTTTTTGGTTGCAATGTATATATCCTTAATAATGAGGAAAATATTGACAAATTTTCATCCAAGAGTGATGAAGGTATCTTTTTAGGATATTCCATTTCTAGTAAATCCTATATAATGTTCAATAAAAGAACTAAATGTGTGGAAGAATCTGTCCATGTCAAATTTGATGAAATAGATCCAAATGAGCCTAAAACCATTATAGAGAACTTGGAGAATGATGTATCAAATCTAAACCTGAATCCAAAATCCTCAAACTATTATGTGAAAGAATTAGTGAAGAATTCCAGTTCTGAAAATTCCTTAGACTCAAGTCACACTGAATCTGAACCTGTTGATGAACCTGAAATCACTAGTCCCTCCTTTTCTAGAGATATTAGATCTCTTAAGAACCATCCTTTAGATGTTTTTGTAGGATACCTAGACAAAGGAACTCAAACTAGAGCTTCTCTTAGAAATTGGGTTGAACATCAATTCTTCTTGTCCCAACTTGAACCTAAAAACATTAATGATGCTATCAGTGATGAATTTTGGGTGATGTCTATGCAAGAAGAACATAATAAGTTTGAAAGGAACAATGTTTAGAATCTTGTTGAATGATCCAAGGACACATTCACCATTGGAACTAAATGGGTGTTTTGAAATAAGGTAGATGAAGCTGGTAACATATTTAGAAACAAGGCTAGATTGGTTGCACAAGGCTACAGTCAAGAAGATGGAAGTGACTATGAGGAGACCTTTTCACTAGTAGCTAGACTTGAAGCCATCAGAATCATGCTTGCCTATGCTGCACATCTGAATTTCAAACTATTTAAAATGGATGTTAAGAGTGCATTCTTAAATGGGTATATAGTTGAGGATGTATTTGTTGAAAAATCCTTGGCTTTACAAACCCACATTTTCCAAATAATATTTTTACATTATCAAAAGCATTATATGGTTTAAAACAAGCTCCAAGATCCTAGTATGATAGGTTGAGTACTTTTCTTATTTCTAAAGGTTTTAAAAAATGAATAGATGATCCTACCCTTTATATAAAATCAATTTCTACTGATGTTTTAGTTGTTCATATCTATGTAGATGAAATTATCTTTGGATCTTCAAGAAATTTTTTCTGTGTTGATGTTTCTAAAATGATGCAGTATGAATTTGAAATGAGTCTAATAGGTGAACTAAAATTATTTCTCAGATTTCAAATCTTTTAAAATAATAGTGGTATTATTTTAACTCAGAGTAAGTATATTATAGATCTTATAAAACATTTTGGATTGGATAACACAAAAATTAGTGACACTCCCATGAGTACCACTTGTAAGTTGGATCTTGATGAAGATGAAAAAACTGTTGATCAAACCACTTATAGAGGATTGATTGGATGTTTACTCTACTTAACTTCTAGTCAACCTGACATTATGTTTAGTGTGTGTATGTGTGCTTGTTTTCAAGAAAATCCTAAGGACTCGCATTTAAATTTTGTAAAGAGAATTTTCAAATACCTCAAGAATACACTCAATCTAGGTCTGTTCTATCCTAAAGGACAATCATTTGAATTAGTTAGTTATTCTGATACTAACTTCAGTGGTTATAAGTTAGATAAAAAAGCACCTCTGGAACATGTCACTTTTTAGGCAAGTCACTAGAATCATGGTATAGTAAGACACCAAATTTTGTTGCATTATCTACTACAGAAGATGAATACATAGCTGATGGAAGTTGTTGTGTACAAATCTTGTGGATGAAACACACATTACCAGATTATGGATATCAATTCAAGCATGTACCTATAAATTGTGACAACACAAGTGCTGTTAACATCTCAAAAAATCCCTTTTTCACATTCTAGGACAAATCATATTGATGTAAGACACCACTTTTGGAGAGATTGTTATCAAAAAGGTGATATCACTTTGAAATTCATTGGTACTGAATATCAGATTGCTGATATATTTACCGAACCATTAAATTTTGAAAGAATAGACTGCATCATACATGAACTAGGCATGATAAATCTTAAGTAAATGTCTTACTATTTTATGTATTACTGTTTTATATCTTATTGTTCCATTTTTACGGTCTCACAGTGCATATGAGCCACAACCCAGTTGGTGAGGACTCCTAAAGTGCATCCAGGAGACCCGGGATCAAATCCAAGTGGAGGCTAATTTCCAGGGTTACTGCAGCAGTACTGTAGTAGGAACAATGTGGTATTGTAGCAGGTACTATAGCAGGAACTACAACAGGCACTGTTTGACACTGTAGTAGCTGGGAATATTCCCCCATTTGGGCCATTAGGCCACCAATTTGGTCCCAGAGTCTTTTAAGGCTTTCGGGCCACCCAGTCCTTCGAGTCAGTAAGGCCTTCAGGCCACCTCAAGGCCTTCGGGCCACCTTAAGTATAGATGCAAACCAGACAACCTACAAGGAACAAGCTTCAGAAGGAGGATGAGAAAGGATCTTTCACCATAGTAGAAGCCAAACGGATTGCAAGAACGAGAGGGTATGACACCTTCCATTGGGAAAATCTTGTACATGCACGGGAAAGCCTAGCTGAACAGCCATGGGAAGGTGGAGAGCTGATTTCATGATGAAGATGCTGGGGAGGAGCAATTCCAAGTAGTTAGTCTGGGTTGTATGTAATGTTTGAAGCCTACGTGCAATGAATTCCTCTAAGGCCTACGGGCCATGTAATACTTACACCTATGTTCCTTTTAAGGGTCCCCCTCACCCCTTGAAAGGTGGATTATCAAAAATCAATAAAAAATGAAGGACTTCAGGCCATTGGAGGTATCACAGTTAGTATTTCATGATTACTATATGACAGTCCCTGTCTAACCATAATGTTATGTCCCTGTCTCATCGTAAAGTTCCATCCCTGTCTCACTATAAATTTTAGTCACTGTCTTGTCATAAATACTTGATATGGTCTCACCATAAAGATTATTTATGGGTTTTATTTACAAATTAAAAACCATACTGTGGTAATTATTCATTTCACCTTTTTATTTTCCCGCACTTTTATTTTTTGCAATGTATGGTATTCCTAAATGATAAAATAAAGGAACTGTCACTTTTCCTTCACTCGATCTTTCTTCTATTGACTCGATTTGTAACCCTTCTTTAACCCTTAAAATCTTCTATCTCTCTTCACTTCGGTGAATTCCTAGGATGAAATGCCCTTCGTTGTCGACTCCTGAGAAACGTAGCTCAAAGAAGACGAAGATCGCACCTAAGCTGGCACCTGAAGGTCCTCTAATTCCAAATCTGGTGAACCAATTAGTATTACCTAGGAAAGAGATATTCCCAAAGTGGTTTATTTTGATTAAGTCTCTGGTTTTGAAAGTTTTAAAAGGGAAAAGATGGTTAGAATGGTTTTTAAATGAAGATAGACCTATCGACCCAAATCTAGTGTCTCAATTTTATCAATATGTTCAGTTCTCTTTTGATTCTGGTGATGGCTATACTGTAAGAAGATGGATAAATGGTTATATATGCACATTCACTTCGAGGTTATGGGATGCATTCCTTAGGATACCTCATGAAGGAATCTGTGAGGACTATTAGAGAGGACCTCCACCTTCTAGTTAATTCTTTGTTTTGGAAGATGCTTCGAAAAGCTTATGTAGAAATGGAACCAAGAGGAGAGCCATCACTACTGAACTGGATGGAGAATCTATAATTTTGTTTAAGTTTATATAGAACTTGATTAGACCCAGAAAAAGTGATTTTTTTGTACTAAAATATCAGGATGTGTTTCTGATTCATCTTATGAAAAATGGGCACAAGATCAACCTTTCTAAGTATGTCATCCACCATATGTGTGAGCTGATCAAAACCACATCAATGTCAACCTCCATATTTTATTCTCGGCTTATCTCAGTCATGCTTCATGCCAAAGGTATGGTTGGACCTAATGAAGAAGCTATCAAGGTTTGTGAGTTATGACTTTCAAAAGTCATTATCAAGAGGATGAAAATCAATTGGAATCCTTGGAAAAATGAAAGGGTGGAAGACAATGATAGGATTTATGAAAATTTCAATCCAGTGGAACATCCCTCAAGACCAAAAGATATTTTTTTTATCCTGGTTTAGAACCAGATGAAGTTGTTGAGTATTCTGAAGAAGAAGAAGAAGAGGCTGTTGTGCCTCCCAAGGTAATTGTTTCTCATAAAAAATACAATACTCTTGTCCCTCATGTAGTAAGTGAAAAATAAGTCCCTACTTATAAAGATGTTGTTAATCTGGAAGATCAACCCAAAGTTGAAACAAAATCTGCTACTAAAGAAACCGAAAAGAATGATATAGAAGATATTATAGAAGAAGAATTACCTGTTATGCAAGAACCTGACCTTGATGAACTCCCAGTGGAACAATATGTTCCTGAAGTCATTCCTTCAGCTGAGGAAAGGTTGGATCTGGATTTTCAGTTTTCTAGACAAGAAATGAGAGAGGAACTAAGAGCTGAATTCATGGAAATAGATCAAGACCCTAAGCCTCTCAGTGCTAATAAGGATACAACTGTTGAGGGGGAGAAACCCCAAATCTGGAATCTATTGAAGTACCAAAATTGATTGATCCAAGCCCTGTAGACACTCGGTATAAGTTCCCTAGCTTTTATGATGTAAATTACTCTCAGGAAGTCTCAGTAAAAGGAATTGACCTTTCTGCTATGTTTCAATTGAAATATGTCTCAAATCTTGCCCCGAAAAAAGAACCTAAGCCAGTATCAGTCCCTATCTCTGAACCTTCACCAGAAAAACCATCATTGGTGAGTACATATGATCTGAAAAAATTTGGAGCTACCCTTTTGTCTGGAGTTGAAAAACTATTTAATATCCAACCAGCTCCTGTAACAAATCTAAGTAAGAGATATGCCTCACTATTATTGGAAAACGTTATTTGGTAGATTCAACCCAAAATGCTTCATGAGATTCAGGAAGTCAAAGTTTAAAATAAACTACTTAGTGATGAAGTGAAGACTCTAAGAGATATGATTGAAGACATGAAGAAAGTGATGAATTCGAGATCAAAGCATGCTTCTCATCTTATGGAGTCTGTTGTTCCTCAAACCCCATAGAATATTGCCTCTCTGATTCAACCTCATTTAGATTACTTAGATGAAAATGTTTCATAAAGAAATAAATAGATTGTGAAAGATTTGTGAGAGATTTTCATTAATCGTAACAAGATCACTGATGATTATATGGGGTGCCTTCTAAAAGTGATAAATCAACTGAAATCTCTTACCTCAACTATAACTTCTTCTATGACATCTGGAAAATCATGTCAACCTTCTTTAGATGGTGACCTGCTCAGAACATTGGTCAATGAAGAAATTCATACTGTGCTTAGTGGTTTCAATAAAGATTATCTATATGAATTTATTAAAAATAGTGACAGAGTTCTTGATTTGGTCCAAATCCATTCAACAATTTCTAATGATCCTCAAAAAGAAATTGTTAAGAAAGTGGATATTTAATTCAAACGAATCTTCTCAAAGACTGACATGACAAATAATTTCAAATATCTTGTAGAAACTCTAAGGATTCCTCCTGTTACACAATGTTTCAAGACTCAAGTCCAAAAGCTCACAGAGTTCACTCATTTGTTGGATAAGTTTATGGAAAACAAGGATGAATTTGAGACTGCTATGTAGTATGGTGGAGAGATCATTGTTGATTTTATCAAGCTTCTAAGGCCCTATCTTCATGTATAGAGTAAACCCATTGTTGCTCCTATGGATGCACCTCTGCGACCTGGTTTTCCTACATTCACCTCTTCCCTAGCCTTCACTTCTATTTCTATCAGTCTAGCACTGAGTCAGATCACGCCTGTGATCCTTGATCAACAACTACATCAGTTTTCTAATACACCTACTCTGGATCCCTCTATCTCTGAAGGTCTTCCTTTACCATCTCTATCAACCATCTCACTCCATTCTTCTACCTCAACCTTTGCTCTTATGACATCCTCTTCTGCTTCTGCTACTAAGAGAAAATAGAAGACTAGCCAATGAAGAAGGACAATGCTTACTCTATTTTGATAGTAATATTGTTACATTTTTTTTACTTTTTTTAATGCCCCTCTTTTTATCTAATACATTATGCATATTTCTTGTCACTTTTGTTTTTTTCCTTCTTGATACTTTTTGATAATACCAAAAGGGGGAAAAATCTCTATATGAGAACACTCACTCTATATATGTTATATGCACATTCGAACTATGTTGTTAGAACAAATATACACTCTAAATATACATGATTTGTGATCATCAAAAATGGGGAGATTGTTGGAATCCTCATGTATTAATCATGTTTTAATAATCAAAAATCCTTTTCAGTCTATAAGCCTTGTTAACTCTATGTAATCTATTTCACATCAAATGAAAAATTGTTTAGTAAAAGCTATCCAAAGCTATTAAGTGCTATACCCTCATCTTGGTTAATATACAATATCAGTTGATCTTATTTATAATGACTTCTATGAAAAATGGTTGAGTTTAATCCATTCCATAAATATCACTACTTAAGTTGATTATAGATATTTTCCTGAGTTTGAGACACCTTGACATCGAGACACCGTGAACAAGCAGAAACTATGACATCCAGACACCGTGAACAAGCAGACACCGTGACATCTATACACCGTGAACAAGCAGACACCCTGACATCCAGACACTGTGGATAAGGAGACACGGTGACATCCAGACAATATGAACAAGAAAACACTGTGACATCGAGACAACGTGAACAAGAAGACACTGTGAACACGCAGACATCGTGACATCCAGACACCATGAACAAGCAAACAACATGACATCCAGACACCGTTAACAAGCATACATCGTGACATATAGATATCATGACCATGAGACACCGTGAAAAAGCAAACACCATGACCACATGATACTGTGAACAAGCAGACACCGTGACCACATGATACCGTGACCAATATAGACACCGTGTGAAATAGACACCATTTCCATGACATACTGTGACACCATATAATAATATGTTTTGTCGTCTTTCAATTTAATCTTTAACAGTCATATTTGATGATTTAAAATGCACTATCATAATTAATATTTCTTTGTAGTCATGTCATTTAACAGTACGAGGTACGAGGTGCAGAATACATGCAACCTTTCAAATAAAACACAAGCACTCCAAGATAAAAGAGTTGTGCGCCCCAGAAACAAAAAATATACTAAAAAGCAAAACAAGTGGGTGGGTGTGAGTACAACAATGATGAATACACTTAGAGAATTTTTGATGAAAGAATTGTCTCATGCAACTCAATGCTACTGAAGAACACATGAAGCATAATTGAATCCTAGAATCGGGAATATTTTCTCACTTTCAAACATCACTAAGAACACAAGCTGGATATATATGACTTGCGATAATCTGTTTTCCATATGAGGACTTGATTTCTGCATCCAGAGATGCAAAGACTAACATTTAGAGCATTTCTAAACCTATCTCAATATTTCTGCGCTATTGTGTATCATTTTACTAGCTTTCGGGTAGTGTGTGTATCTGTATAACAACACACTCTATCTCATGCATTAAACTTAAGGATACAAGATATACTTACTCAAAAATATTTTTACACTTGTGTATACCCATGGATAAGTGTGGAAGAGGTACCTATGTGGCCTAATTTTCTTTATCCACGATGAACTGTGGAAGAGGTCCCTGCGTGACCTGGACAGTCCTGTGTACTATTGTTAACCCTGATCCAGGGTGTGGATAAAGTTTATTTATATAAACTACTTGGTGGCAGGTGATCATATAGTGGAGTGGATTAGGTCTCAACTTGAGACTGAACAACTTGTTTCATATCTACTGTGATGCTTAATTTAGTCTTCTCTATTTTACTGCTTTACTGTATAATTTAGAAATCACCGAATTCACTCTGATAGTTAATCATGGAAAGAAGTTATAATTGTCTTGTCTTAGTATAATAGCTTCAAAAGTAATTTTAATATCTGACATTAAGATTACTGAGAATTAATCAATCTTCTAAGAAGTTATGTATACAATTAAACATTCATAAGTTTATTACTTTGATTAACTAGGTTGTATTTAACCTTTTGAGGAAACCTTTTAACAATACTTTTTAACCATAAATTTTTATGGATACTCAATCCCCTCCCCCTCTTGAGTAATCTACTCCAACCAAAAAGCTATTACACCAAGTAAACTTGGACACAAAAAACCGGAGATCCATCAATCCATTAGAAGACATAAGGTCACATAAGTCCTGAACCTAAGCAAGGGACACTACTGAGCCACCTGTATTCTAAAAAGCCACCACAACAGTATTAATGTCTCCAAAATGGAGGCATTCCAAATCCCTATCTTGAAACCTAGATAGGTCCTCTTCAAGTGCCCTCCTTCCCACCACATCACAACTAGCATAAATAAATTGGCTGGAAAACTCCTTACCTCCAAACGAAGCCTTGGAAATCAAGTGTTGAGCCGACACCTCCATAAGAGAAACAGACCAGTCCTTCCTCCAAAACAACCAAATATGAGAGTTATAAGTCCACCCATTCATGAAGAACTGAAATCCAAGCTTCCTAACAAAGACACCAATCCATACCTCATTTTATTTAGGTTTCAAGATGACCAGCATCTTAACACTATTCTGATGAACCTCATTGACCATGAAATCACACTTCAAATGAGGTGCTAGGCCCCTAGAATTCCACACAATAATGGATATGAAAAGTTACTTAAAAAGGTCCTTAAGAATGGGTTCCTTAGGAGATATGTAAGATTCAATGAGAGCCACAACCTCTATGTACTTAGCCTAAGTAAGTCGGGCACCATATGAAAATAGAGGCAGCGGGGCCTTCCTTTGAAAAAACTTCAGACTCACCGGACCTGTGGGGGGGGGGCATCCAGGCACGAGGGATATAGCTCAAGCATTTGGACCATTGCATCCTGAATCATAGAAGAGGATACAAACCTGCCCGCCCCTGACACTGGATCTCCTTATTTGGACCCTACTTAAATGAATGGACGGGGCAATGCCAGTCCAATCTACACCTCCCCCTCTGCTGGACATTAGCATCTCCATCCTTCGGAAAGGACCCCTTCAACTGAGAACTACACTAATGAATGCATGCCTGAAAAGTGTGCCCCTACCGATGATATGATGAAAAAAAATGAGGGAGGTTCTGGAAGAGGACCTTCTACCACCAAGAGAAAACCTCCCATACAATAACCAAAACCTTTTGAGGAAACTGCTTCCATAATTCCACTTCCACACAAATCCTTGGAGCCTTAACTGATCATAGTTTATTTGTATCCTCATCTACGCAAAGAAAGGAAACCACAAAATTTCCAATGGATTGAAGAATCGAGGTATTGTATAGCAGGAGTGGAAACCCTAAAAGGCTAACCCACACCACTATGATGTCGGAATCCTTTCCAAAATGAACTTCCCAAGACCACCTAGAAAAGATCAACCACCATCTTGCATAGCGACGAGCCCCCTTGATCAATACAGAGACCTTCATCGGCCTACTAAGCCCCTAAGAGCAGACAGATTCTCAGAACAAACCCACATGAGGCTTATCCCTGCCAAAGTTAGCCATCATGGCCCATTTATAGAGGCTAGACGCTTTCTCTAGGTCAAATGGTGAAAGGTCTACAGACATAAATCCCTCCACCCTACCATGGTACCTAGGCACTGGCGAGAATGCTAGATAATTGGGAAAAGGAATTTGCACACTGATGCTTGAGGGATTTAAATCATCTCAGGTTCGCCACATGAATCTCAGCGTCAGATTGGCCGCTGGATTACTGCCACGTCATGTGAGTCCATTCCAACCGTTAAAATACTGAAAAAATAGTAATGAAATAAGTTAAGGGAAAGTAAAGTGAAAAACATGGGGTTAATTAATTCCTTCTTAGACAAGGGTGATAGAAATCTTTCGACCGCTGTGACTACACTTGAGCGGTGAACTTAGGGATTCTATGAGGGCCAGGTTCAACATTTTCTGTTCGTGGCTACATTGACTCAAGTCCACTTGTCAGGGGTGGCTATACTCGTGTGGGTTCTTCATGATTCCAGGGGACAGAAGCCCTACCCGGCGTTTGTAGGCGCCATTTATAGCTTTCTTTCACAGGGTGTGATAACAAACCATGCACGTTTGAGGCTTTCTGAAGGTTCGTTCACAAGAGTTGTTCTGACATAACAGTTCCAGGATGCATTTTCAGAAACCCTTTTCAAGAGTGTAGTAGTTTGCGGGAGGCATTCCCATCAGGGATCAGCATTCAGCTAGTCTCTTTCTCTGTTATAAAGAACATCACGAAATCACAATTCAAATTATGCGTTGAAATCTATACTGAAAAATTTCACTACAAATAGACAATTGAAATTCCACGTTCAAAATTTCAAAAGATTCGAAGAAGGGAACTAGGATTTTTAATGGGAATTTTCTGATGGGAAAGTCTGCTGGGAATTTCCATTGGAATTTTTCCAGTGATAATTTTCAGTGCGAATTTCCAGTGTGAATTTCAACTGGGAGTTATTACTTTGAATTTGAAACTGAAATTTCTAATGGGAATATCTAGTGTGAATTTGCAGTGCAAATTTGTAATGGGAAATAGTAGTTTGAATTTTCAACTCCAATTTCCAATGGTAATTTCCAATAGATCCAAAGAAAGAACCATTAAACAAATTATAGACAACTGTGACGTGACATTTGGTGCAGAAAAATTGTACATCTTAGGATGACAGCAAGGGACCTGAATTTGAATGCTCTACAATGTGCAGAGGCCATAAATTTATTTGATTTAAATGTTTTTCAAAATTTGTCTGATTGCTATGTCACAGAGCATAGCATTGGGGGAATTAAAAACTCAAAGAGAAATGTTGAAATTAGCATCAATAGAGACAAAGTCCAAAATTTGGAAGAAAGCAGCCCGTGTGAAAACATTTCTAAAGAAAGCAGTACATAGAGACCAAGTATTGGGATGACTTTTAAATCAGATTCAGATGCTTATTTGTTTTATGTTGCTTATGGAGGCATTGTGGCTTTTAGTGTACGGAAACAGTATGTTAACAAACATAAAAAGAACAAAAGTTTGGTAACATTCACATTGTATACATGTAGAAAAGAAGGATTCTGAAGAGCAGAAAAATGTGATGTCAATGTCAAAAATCCACATGCAGAAACAAGGACTAATTGTCCAGTACGAATGGGAGTTGTATACATGTCCGATAACCATTATGAGTGCACACAATTTGTTGAGAATCATAACCATCCCTTACATACTCCCAAGACCATGCATTTCATGAGGTCACAAAGACAAATTAGTGATGCACAAAGTGCCGAGTTGTATGTTAATGACAAAACTGGTCTGAATCCCGGTGATTCGTTTTCACTTGCAACAATTATTTAAGGTGGCCCTGCGAGTCTTGGATATACACGAGTGGACCAACTAAATTATCTATGGTCCAAAAGACAAAGGGAGTTGTAACTATGTGAAGCTGATGGTATGTTACAATACCTAAATAATCAATCAAGATATAACATGTCATTCATATACTCAGTGGAACTTGACATGTGTGGTCAAATTAGCATCATTTTTTGGATTGAACCAAGAATGAAGGTTGATTATGAGCATTTTGGAGACATTGTCGTGTTTGAAACTACCTTCAAAACAAACAAGGAGTCTAGGCCTTTGGGAGTGTTTGTAGGTATAAATCATCATAATGAGATTGTAATTTTTGGGGCAGCATTGTTATATGATGAGACAGTAGACTCATTTAGTTGGTTTTTTAATAGATTTTTTGATATTCATGGAGTCAAACATCCAAAGACAATTTTCACAGATCAAGATGCAGCTATGTATAAAGAAATTGGTTTGACACTACCTATAACAAGACACGACCTATGCAATTGGAACCTAATGCAAAATGGCATGAAACACTTGGCCCATGTAATGAAATATGACTCGACAGTGTTGGAAAAATTAAAAAAATGCATGTATGGCGTTGCAGAGATTTCAAAATTTGAAACAATATGGAATGAAATCTGACTACATTGTAGTGATAAAAATTCAACATGGATAGAAGATATGTACAAATTCAAAGAAAAATGGGATCATTATTTTGTGAAATGTCATGACCAGACGCAATCGGTCTCGAGCCACAACTACCCCAAGCCCACCTCCATAGGCCAGGGGCTGGAGACAAGCACCGAAGCCGTAATAATATCGAGGAGGCCTTTTCCTAAGTACCTATACAAACACACACAACCCACTCAATGCAGAAGTGCAGAGTAAAAAGGAAACCCAAGTACAAAATAATATAACCCAACCTCAGTCATGCATCAACTTCTAAAATAGAACAAGCAAAGTGCTGAAAAGAGGATTGGCAACAAAACTGAATAGTAAAGGGAAAAACACGCGCCCAACTAGAAAGGTGCCACAACCTGACAATAGGTAAATTAAAGTAAACAACTGGTGAGTCTCATATCTAAAAATCCTATTACGTCCACTGAATGCAACCCAATCTTATGTGTCCTCCATGCTCCTCTATAGTCTCAATCAACCTGTCTATCGTCTGCAAGGGCACACCAAGTGCGGGAAAAGCCAAAGCAGGGGTGAGTATAAAGATACTCAGTAGGATGCCCCGAAAGCTCAAGGGAGAAAAAAATGAGATACTAAAATGGTGAGAAGAAGAAAGAACAAGAACAATGTAAGAGTACAATAGAGAGAGTGCAGCTCAACCCAATATAAGGAAGGAAGTGGACACATCCAACCAAGAGGAACTAGAAAGAGAAATCATGTGGAATACCCCACATGTCTTCTCCCCTCCTAGATGGAGAGTAACTGAACCCAAGGAGTGGAAACAAAGTAGATTGTATATATATATATATGCTCAACAAGAAACCTGAACAAGTGTGTAAGGGGATCTCTATCTCCAAGATCATCCTAGGAAAAGTCACCACCAGTTCAAAGGATATCCATCACTAATGCCCAATAGCCTCATACGACAAAGCTGTCTCATTGCTGAACCGTAAAACGAAAGGTCCCTCTCCAGTAACCACAAAGAAAAGTCACTAACTAGCCTCATAGAAAGGGCTGAGTCTGAAAGAAGTCATCCGGTAACCCAATGCCCAGCCTAGATGGAGGGTAAAGCCCAAGAGGTCGTCGGGTAACCCACTGCCCAGCCCCACTGGAGGGTAAACCTTAATGTGAATAGGTAACCCACTACCCAAACCAGCTAGAGGGTAAACCCTAAGTTGAACGGGTAACCCACTGCCCAACCCAGCTGGAGGGTAAACCCTAAGGTCAATGGGTAACCCACTGCCTAGCCCCGCTGGAGGGTAAACCCGGAACTGGTCCGATAACTCTGCGATGTCCGTGCCATCACTGGGTGTCACTAAAACCACTACTGTGCATAGGTTTGGAGGGCGTTAAAGAAACCTCCGACCAACGCCCTTTCATGTTTCCAAATTTAATGAGATCCTTAAAGAGGCTCCGCTCAGCCAAACAGATTACACCGTTGTAATACTCACGAAAAAACATGCAAGATAGACTAGTTACTCACTGGAAATGGGCTCCTGATGAAAAATTTATTCAACACTGCTTTATGCCCATACGACGTCTTGTGGGGCCCACACCTTGGTCCCAAAAAGGTCGGGAAAACTGCTCCATCACGATGCTCTTGGATAAACACTCCAAATAGACTATTCATATGCCCCAAGCAGACGTCAGATAAAAAAGTCGCAGTACGCTGCACACAGCATAAAAGATGGCCCATGGGGCCCATGCCTCAACTCTGGCTTCAATGCCTGAAACCAACCTAGTCAAATTTTCCTCGATGATAGGGTCACAATGCCACTGACGGTGCCTAAGATGGACTCCCGATGCAGAAGCTGCAACTCCCCCGTGTTATGCAAACGGGGCCCTGTGGGGCCCACACCTCGACCCCGAAACACGTCACACAGATCATACCATTGCATTCCTTGAATATAACCAAGATTCGAAGGCTATTCATCTCCTCTGAACAGACTTATGAAGCATAGGTCGTAATAACGTAGCATACGTCCGAAATCCGCCTCATGAGGCCCATGCCTTGGGCCCGAATTTAGGCGGGTGGATTGTGTCATCGCAATCCCTTTGGAAGAATACTCAGAAACGAGTACTCAAACACCCCAAATGGATTTCAGGTGAAAAAGTGGTGTTTCACCATAAAACGTGTGAACTAGGCCCTATGGGTCCCACACCTTGTATCCAACCCGAAACGCTTCGAAAGGCATCTCAAAAAGTCCGCACGAGGATTGGGGTCACGTTGCAGCTGACGGCGCGTCAATCGGATATCCCAAACATGAGTTAGGTCCGACGCAAGAATAATAAATTAATTAAATAATTAATTAATTATTCACATTAAGCGTTTCATGCCACCGAGCAACGTAACCAGGCCGCAAGGGTTCCAAACCAACTTTGGAAGGACCGTCTCAACACCAAAGCCACAGTGCCTCTGATGGCGCATCAAACAGACGTCCGGCTCGTGAATATGTGTCTTCCAAGCTTTAATAATAATTTAATATTATTAAAATAATGCATTCCGGGTCACCCGTCTTCAGGAGGAAAACCCAAAAACCACGAAACCCAAAACAAGAAGTCTATCTCGAAGATGTGAACCCACATCCACTGACGGCACGTCAAACCGACGCGCTGTTTAAAAGTTACAGCCCCTTGAACACAAGGGGCCCAGAATTGGGCCGGTCCAGCTCGCTGTGGCCCACTGGCCGCAGCCCGTCTGAAAACTGTCAGACCCCTATGGTCTGAATCCTTCCAACTGACCGACCAGTTGTTCGGTCTTTATTTTGCGCCGCACAGCAGGACCAGCGTATTGCAGGTCCTTGTCCACCGCTCCTCCCCTCCCCCCGAGGTTAGCTCCTCGGGGTTTCCTCCCGACCGTGACAGGCCACCCGCGCCGCGGCTGCCTGGCCTTCCCACCGGCTGAGTGCACCGCCGCAAGCCGGGCGCCCGCGCTGCAGCCGTCCGGGCTCCCCGCTCCACCCCGCCAACGACCGCCTGGGCTCCCCTCTCCGCCATGTCGGCAGCCGCCTCCAGCCGACCGCACCCACCACATGTTATCTTGACTCCTCCCAGAGCTACCCTGTCCGCGCCGGCCACACCCAATGTCGCCACCTCATCCGAACCCCCGGCCGCACCTGCTGCCTGACGCCCAACCTCAGGCCACCGCCCTTACTGGAGCCAGGGCTTACGTTGGCCGCCGCCACCGCTTCGGCGGTCCGATCTCAAAACCAAATGTGGGTTAGGGATCCTCGGGATGAGGCCTTCGCAGTGCCTGCCCCCCGATCGACGATCCGACAAGATTTTGGCGCGTCTAAAAAATTTGACGAAGAACGCCCAAGAACGAGAATTCAAAACGGGGATTAGATGATGGTCGTTTTCGTTTGGCCATCTTCCTAATTCTAGAATTTTATAATTAGAAGAAAAAATTGATGAAAATTCAAGAAATCAACAAAGGTGCAAAAATAATCAAGAATCCCATCTCGAATCAGTCGTGCGTCATTGGAGGAATGTCCATGACTCTCCTGCGTAGATCCGTCAAGGTTCTGGCAGAGGTCGCTCCTCGATTCGGTGAAGAAAGAAGAATAATGCTGAAGAACAGTTGAGAGAGAGAGAGAAGAATAGAGAGAGAGAGAGATGAGAGAGAAGGGAGAAATCTAACTCCAAACTCCTATTTTCTATTTAAAGAAAAATCCTCTTACCGCGGAATTCGAAACCGTCGTGCCCTCTCATTTTATATCACATATAGGCAAAACACGCCATTTCTAATTCAACGGAAGTCTCATATTTCCATTCAGATCCTTCTTTTGAATGTTATTTGAAAAGAATGTCAGTGATTAAAATCACTCAGTCATTATTTTAAATTGACGATTTTCCCCGGAGTGACATCTCTCACAGCAGGCCCGCACCCACATCTTTTACACCCTGCCTAGGGTAAACGATATGTTCCGGACACAACTGTGCCCTCGTATTTCCGATACGAGCTACCGTTTAAGAGAAAACACAACCCTGCCATGTGCATCGTATAAAAACACTTATTATTTTTATAAAATTTATTCTGGGCACATCGGACCTCATAATCACACGTCGTCTCAGCTCCTAGCTCTAGAAATATATGTAGAAATATTCCAAAGTCTTTCAGGGAAAAAACCAGGTTTCTACATCATTCCCTCCTTCAAGATTTTCGTCCCCGAAAAGCAAAACCAGGAAAAACAACTTGGGATACAGAGCTCACACCAAGCTCTCCCACTCCCAAGAAAACTTGCACAACACCATGCTGGCATAACACACGAACCAAAGGAATGGTTTGTACTTATAAGGTCTGCTACTTTCGATGACATGCATAGGAACACGCACGCACCTCATTAGCTGCGACACGTGGAAGATGTCGTGTGCCCACTCCTACATTTGGGACGGTAGAGAAAGACGGTAAGCAACCCCTTAATCTCTTGCATGATTCCTGGATAGCCCAAAGAAACTCGGGAGACTTCCCTAGCCGAACCTCTACTTTCCACGTCATGACTGAAATCATGATTTTTTCCTAGAACATGGTCTCGTGATTCCCTCCTTCAGAATACCCTTCTGGTGAAACACTCAAGGATATCTGGTCACACAATTTTTCACAGTCAGTTCATCACAACCGAGACTCTCTTACACACTCAAAAAGTGGATGAGTCAACTCCCTATACTGAAGAAAAGTTGCACCCTCCTAGTCCAATAGGGTCAATAGTAGGGAAACTAACTACTACGAAACTTCCCGCACCTAATGAGTGTGGGACTTTCTGCTAAGGGAACCTGATACAACACTGAAATTTTTCAGGAACATAGACTACCTCGAAATCATAGTCCTGCATAAATTTCAACCAGCATCGTCGCCTTAGGTTGAAGTCCTTCTGGGTGAGGACGCACCTGAGAAACTGGTGGTCTGACCAAAATACAAAGTTCTCTCCCAGAAGATAGCGTCTCCACATTCTCAGGGGAAATACTACCACTACCAGCACCACATAGTGAAACACATAGTTCTGTTTATGGGGTGTCCATCACCTCGACCTATACTTGATAACGGTATCAAGATTGATGTTGATCACCCAAGGTACCAACGAACAAGGACGAAGAGCAAACTCATCCAACCACCAGAGGCTAGACAAAAAAAGCACATGGCATACCCCACATGTCTTTCCACTTCTTGGAAAGAGAGTAATCCCTAAAACCGGCACTATTTCAAACCCTCTAGTGGCACCTTAATCAAAGGGGGTCAAGCAGAAAAGCCCCACTGGCAAATCCAGAACCTGCTCTGACACTCCACCGCACAACCCTGCCATGAATACACATGTCAGAGGGACTCATCCACCGCACCTCAATACTATCCTCTTTGGGTGGTACTGGGTCTCCCTCACGGTTTTGATGACATCACAAAAATGTGTCTCAGTGGGGGAAGAACACCTCCTTTCCTTTCATTCAAAGATACATTGAACAACACCACATAGGGTTACACAGACGCCCTACGTCACCCTCGGTAACCCCTCGAACAAGGAGTTAGACGAAAAGAGTACCTCACGCAGTGTCTAACAAGTTATACTGAGAAAAGTAGAAAAAGACACAGAGTGTACCTATTATCATCTCATGCATTGTAGGATTGTAGACATACATAACACATTGCTGCCCGCGACCCCATCCGTCAGGTCCCTGAGCCTGACATGGGTCGCCTAGTGGTAATGGAAGGACCTCAAAATGTCATCTGACAACCACAGTTCTACCTGCTCTTCTACTAAAAACGCCTCCTAGGGGACTACCCTGTCCTCACCTGGGAGTTCTCTAATCAAGAAACTACCTCTGTCATGGCGGTTCATCTACCAACTATCTGGAAGACTCAACACATTTGGTCAGGTAGTCACACACCACGTGACCTCACACATCACAATCATAACACTAGTCATCCCTAGGTTGTCTCAGTGCTCTAAGATATCCCTGTCCATGTGCCTGAGTCTCATCAAGGGGATACCTCTGGTGCCGAGGACCTACCAATAGATACCCCTCTTACAAAAATTTCACTGTCACCAGTGCCTGCTCCGGCACCCCGACATGGGTTAGGATGCACAAGGGCACTACGCTGGCACGAATCTCCTATATAGATACCTCTCTCAAACTTCTGTTCCTAGAAGTTGCGATCATGGACCACATCCAAAGAGTACTGAGTAAGGTCTGTGAACCTAGTCGCATACTCAGCCACTGCCATCACTCCCCATTGAAGCTCCAGCATCTCCTGAAACTGTAAAAAGCATAAGTAGGAGGGGTAGTACTTCTCACGAAATAATTGTTAAAACTCATCCCATGAGAGTACCAACTCATTATGCTTATGAGTAAACCTGGATCTACTAACGCCAAAATGCATGGTGGAAAAAGACAGGCTGTCAAATCCACCTTCTAAACTTTCAATGTCCAAATAATCCTGAAGAGACGAACCACCGACTCTAAACAACCTTAGTGGTCTCTGATGCTGGAACTCACGTAGCGCACCCAGCCTGTGCTTGTCATCGGCCTTCATTGCTTGTACTATCCTCTACTCCATAGGTTGATGTTCTACTTTCTATCCTCCTAGAGAAATGATAATCGTATGATGGATCTTGAACTGAGGCCTCGTCGCTCACGGAATCATCATCACGAAACAGAGCTAGTATCTTAGCTATATATCATCGTGGAGACATCCTGAATCTGATCAAGGAGTACCGCGGTAAATATATAACAACGATGGGGAGCTGACTCAAGAAGGACAGTCAAAGACTCAATTCTTATATGATGCATTAATTAATGTTCTTCCCAACAAGTGTGTCAACACATCGAGTCGAGAAATGAGTAATCAAGGTCCTCATGAATGGATACATCGGCCGCCACACCATCACTGGATTCTCTGGCCTGAGTGCCGCTCTCGAGACACGTTGTCACTATTTCCCCAAAAATCAACCAAATATTTTTAGGGATGTCTGAACAATTCCCTAAGGAGCGAACCACCTCTGATACCACTTTTTGATGACCCGACGATGCCGGTCTTGAGCAGTAACTACCCCAAGCCTGCCTCCATAGGCCAAGGGCTGGCGACAAGCACCGAAGGCGTAACAATCTTGGGGAGGCCTTTGCTAAAGTACCTATACACACACACACACACACACAACCTACTCAATGAATAAGTGCAGAGTAAAAAGGAAACCAAAGTAAAAACAACTATAACCCAACCTCGGTCATGCATTAACTTCTAAAAGTGAACAAGTAAAGTGCTGAAAAATGGACTGACAAGTAAAATGAACAGTAAAGGGAAAAAATGTGCAAAACTAGAAAGGTGCCACAACCTGACAACAGGTAAACAAAAGTAAACATCTAGTGAGTCTAATATCTGAAAATCCTACTACGTTCGCTAAACGCAGCCCAAGCTCCTATGTTCTACACGCTCCTCTGTAGTCTCGATCGACCTGTCCGTCATCTGTAAGGGGACACCAAGTGCAGGAAAATCCCAAGAAGGGGTGAGTATAAAGATACTCAGTAGGATGCCCCGAAAGCTCGAGGGAGCAATAAAAGAGATACTAAAATGGTGAGCAGCAGACAGAACAAGAATAGTGTAAGAGTACAATAGAGAGAGTGCAGATTAACCCAACAGAAGGAAGGAAGTGGACACATCCAACCAAGAGGAACTAGACACGGAAATCACGTGGCATACCCCACGCATATTTGCCCCTCCTAGAAGGAGATTACCTGAACCCAAGGAGTGGAAACAAATTAGGGTGTATATATATATATATACTCAATAAGAAACCCGAACGAGTGTGTAAGGGGATCTTTATCTCCAAGCTCAGACCATGAAAAGTTGCCAACAGTTCAAAGGATATCCATCACTGATGCCCAAAAATCTTGTACAACAAAGCTGTCTCATCGCTAAACCATACAACCAAGGGTCTTGCTCTAGTAACCATGGAGAAAAGCCACTAACTAACCTCATAGAAAGGGATGATTCTGAAAGAAGTCATCGAGTAACCCACTGCCCAGCCCCGCTGGAGGGTAAACCTTAAATTTAATAGGTAATCCACTACCAAGCCCCACTGGAGGGTAAACCCTATGGTCAATGGGTAACCCACTACCCAAACCAACTAGAGGGTAAACCTTAAGGTGAATGGGTAACCCACTGTCAAGCCCAGCTGGAGGGTAATCCCTAAGGTCAATGGGTAACCCACTACCTAGCCCCGCTGGAGGGTAACCGTAAACATCGGTGGGTAACCCACTGACAGCCCCGCTAGAGGGTAAACCCAGAACTAGTCCGATAACTCCACAATACCAGTGCCATCACTGGGTGTCACTAACACCGCTACCGTGCGTAGGTTCGGAGTGCGTCAAAGGAACCTCTGACCAATGCCCTTTCATGTTTCCACATTTAATGAGATCACAAAAGAGGCTTCTATCACCCAAAAATATTACACCGTTGTAATCCTCACAGAAAAACACACGAGATAGACTACTTACTCACTGTAAACGGGCTCCCGATGAAAAAGTTATTCAACACCGCTTTTTGACCATACGACGTCTCGTGGGGCCCGTACCTTGGTCCCGAAAAAGGTCAGGCAAACTGTGCCATTGCGATGCTCTCAGAAAAAAATCCCAAATAGACTATTCATATGCCCTAGATGGACGTCTGATGAAAAAGTCACAGTACACTGCACACAGCTTAAAAGACGGCCCATGGGGTGCATGCCTCAACTCCGACTTCAACGCCTGAAACCAAACTGGTCAACTTCGCCTCGATGCTAGGGTCACAATGCCACTGACGACGCCTAAAACGGACTCTGAATGCATAATTTTCAACTCCCTATGTTATGAAGATGGGGCCCTGGGGGGCCCACACCTCAACCCCGAAACATGTCACGCAGACCGTACCATTGTGTTCCTTACAGATAACCATGAGGTGAAGGATATTCATCTACCCTGAATGAACTTATGAAGCATAAGTTGTAAAAACACATCATACGTCCGAAAGACGCCTCATGGGGCCCACACCTCGGGCCCGAATTTTGGCGGGCGGATTGCGCCTTCGCAATCCCCTCAGAAGAACACTCAGAAATGAGTACTCAAACACCACAAATGGATGTCGGGTGAACAAGTGGTGTTTCACCGTAAAACGTGTGAACTAGGCCTTGTGGGTCCCACACCTTTTCTCCAACCCGAACGCTTCCAAAAGCATCTCAAAAATTCCTTATGAGGACTGGGGTCACACAGCTGCTGACGGCGTGTCAATCGGACATCCCAAACAGGAGTTAGGTCCAACGTAAGAATAATTAATTAATTAAATAATTTATTAATTATTCACATTAAGTGATTCATGCCACCGAGCAACGAAACCAAGCCGCAGGGGTTTCAAACCAACTTTGTAAGGACCGTCTCAACTCCAAGACCACAATGCCTCTAACAACGTGTCAAACGGACGTCCGGATCACGAATACGTTTGTTGAAAACATTAATAATAATTTAATATTATTAAATTAACGCGTTCCGGGTCACCCATCTTTTGGAGAAAAACCCAAAAACCATGAAACCCAAAACATAAAGTCTATCTCGAAGAGACTAACCCACAGATGCTGACAGCGCCTCAAAAAGATGCGTCGTTTAAAAGTTACGACCCCTTGAACGCAAGGGGCTTAGAATTGTGCAGGTCAAGATCGGCCGGCCCGATCCAGACTGTCGGCCCGCGGCCCAGCCGTGGGTCCAGTCCAGCTCACTGCGGCGCACTGGCCATGGCCTGTCCGAAAACTACCAGTCCCCTCAGGTCTGTCTCCATCAAACAGACTGGCCAGTTGGCCGGTCTTTTTTCCACGCCACACAGCAGGACCCGCGTATTGCGTGTCCGTGTCCACCGACCCCCCTGAGGTCAGCACCTCAGGGTTTCCTCCCGACCGCGACAGGCCACCCGTGCTACTGCTTCCTGGCCTCCCCACTGGCCGAGCGCACCGCCGCAAGCCGGCCACCCGTGCCGCAGCAACCCAGGTTCCCCGCTTCCCCACGCCGGCAGCCGCTTGGGCTCTCTGCTCCACCACTCCAGTCACCGCCTCCGCCCAGCCGCACCCTCCACCTGCCATCTCAACTCCTCCCGGAGCGACCCTGTCCACGCCGGCCAGACCCGATGCCACCACCGCGTCCGAACTCCCGGCCGCACCGGCTTCCTGATGCCCAACCTCCAGCCACCGCCCTTGCTAAATCCGGGGCTTCCGTCGGCTGTAGTCACCGCTCCGACTGTCCGATCTCAAAACCAAATGCAGGTTATGGATCCTCGGGATGAGGCCTTCATAGTGCCTTCCCCCGATCGACGATCCGAGAAGATTTTGGCGCATCTGTAAATTGGGACAAAGAACACCCAAGAAAAAGAATTAAAATTGAGGCTCATACGATGGTCATGTTCATTTGGCCATCGTCCTAATTATAGAATTTTAGAATTAGAAGAAAAATTTGATGAAAAGTCAAGAAATCAACAAAGGTGTGACAATTAACAAAGAATCCTACCTCGAATCGGTCGTGCGTCATTAGCGGCATGTCCACGATGCTCCTGCGTTGATCCATCAAGGTTTCAGCGGAGGTCGCTCCTCGATTCGGTGAAGAATGCTGAAGAACAGTTGATAGAGAGAGAGAGAGGTAGAGAGAGAGAGAGAGAGGGGAGAGAGAAGGGATAACCCTAACTCCATACTCCTATTTTCAATTTATAGAAAAATCCGCTTAGCGAGGAATCCAAAACTGTTGTTCCCTCTCATTTTATATCGCGCCTAGGCCAAACGCCCCATTTAAAATTCAGTGGAAGTCTCGTATTTCCATTCCGAGCCTTCCTCTAAAAGTTATTTAAAAAGAATTTCAGTTATTAAAATCACTAAGTCATTATTTCTAAATGATAAATTTTCCCCTTGGTGACATATCTCATAGCAGGCCCGCGACCGCAACTTTTACACCCCACCTAGGACAAACGGCATGCTCCAGACACAACCATGCCCTTGTATTTTTTATACGAGCTACCGTTTAGGAGAAAACACAACCCTTCCATGTGTATAGTATAAAAAAATTTTATATTTTTATAAAATTTATTCCCGGAACACCGGGCCTCGTAATTGCATGTCGTCTCAACTCCTAACTCTGGAAATATATTTAGAAATATTCCAAAGTCTTACAGGGAAAAAACCGGGTCTCTGTATGAAAATGGCATTGACATTAGGAATTCAAAGCACATAGTTAAATGAATGCTTTAATGGTGTTTTAAAGGATTATTTGAATCATAAACTCGGTGTCTTGGAATTCTTCCAACAATTTGAGCATGTGTTGGGGAAGAATTGGTATCGAGAAATTAAAGATGAATTTGATGGAAAGGAAAAGTTGTCATGCAATCATTTTTCATATCATCTGATCATGCTTCAAGCAAGTAATTTTTAAAATCAAAAAATAATTGACCTTTTTCAGCATGAACACCAATTATGTGGTTCTTGTTGCCTTATGTTTGGTAATGAAACTGTTTCCCCAAAATGGTATCTTGTGGCTATGAAATCAAATGAGTTTAGAGTAGAAGTGTACCAACCATCACCTGTCAGAATTGGATGTAATTTTCTGAAATTTGAATGTTATGGATATTTGTGTTGGAATTCGTTGAAAATATTAGAAAGGTTGGATGTACAGTCCTTGCCAAAGTTGTATATCTGTCAGAGATCGAAAATACATTCCTGTGACATCTAGTTGGTAGACATCATAGTTAATCATGTTGAAGAGGATATGGTAGCAAGAAAATATCAATGTTACCAATAGTTTTCATGAATGACACTAAAGCTTGTAACAGAATCCTGTGAGTTTGAACAAGGACATAGAATTGGAATTTTAAATTTGAACAATTATGCCAGAGAGTTGCAGGATGCCAAAAATATTGTACCAACAAAATGTAGTAAACAAGAATCTAACAACCAAGGTCAAAAATAGTCTAAAAAGTCATTTAAGAAAAAATATAAAAGGAAAGGCGGTGATAGGCTGAAAAGTTGTCTAGAGTAGGCAAGAAAATGCATAAAAAATCGGTGCAATACCAGAAATCAAGAGACCGCAGAACTGGTACTACATTGTTTTTATTTTCTTATGTTATTGAACTAATACATTTTATGTTGTCATGACTAAATATTGTTATAATGTTATTGCAGGGAACATCTACAAAACCGAAAAATAGTGGTTGTAATGGACAAACTATCACATATTTCAATGTATGTACTGTATAGTAGGTTACAAAACATTTGATATTGAAACCAACATCATAGCACTTTATATAATGTGATATTTAAACCTTATATAGTATAAATGGTTATGTGTAACTCTCAGTGGTGATTTCATGGTTGGACACTCCATATAGATCTATAACATATTGATAGTAAATTATGAAACAACTAGAAAAATCAGACCCTCCACATCATAGCGTACTGACCACATAGTAGAGTCCCAGGATAAGAACATTTTTGTAGAAAAATCATACCCTCCACCTTAGAATTTAAATTCCACCATTCCAGGGGTAAAACATGCATGAACCCCCTATCCTGGATCCACTATTGTATACACACCACAGTCTCACCTTGTTAGCCTCTGGTGCTTCCAAATATTCTTACTCTTCTATCCCCAATTATTCACCCATCCAAACTCTCTAAAATACTATCCTAGTGGACCATGTTCCAACCATGAAATCACCATTGAGAGTTACATTGATACCCACATCATAACAATACACAAAATGTGATATTTAAAACCTTATACAGTAGTTCTGCTATTATTTTATTATGTTAATGAACCATTTCATTCAATGCTAACATGCATACATAATGTTATAATAATGTTGTAGGGAAATGAAATAGAATCATTGAATTCTAGTTACCATGCTGATAGTGTCATAAATCTCAATATATGTACATATTGTTCAGTATGTTCAAAAGCTACAAACATAAAAACAGTTCATAGAAGTTGATATTTTGTACTATTTGTAATCTTATGAAACACTTTTGTTAGTTATCATTGTAGTTGTTAATATAGAATTATTGATGCAATTAGGAGCCAAAAAGGGGGAATTTTCCACCATTGACGATGCATGATTCAGCAACGTCTGCAAATGGGAATGACAACATAAATATGAGGACTGATAACTCATTGCAAGCATTTCAGAATTCAATTGATACAAAACTTCAACTGTAGATGTCATCATAGTATGAAACTTATTTTGAAAATCAGTTTTTATAATTTAATTTTTTGCTACAGATAGGGAAATTTTAAAAAGCATCTTGTACATGGTAAAACTGGAAATGTCCCCTCCCATTTTACAATGAAATAGTACAGTGGAAAATTACAATTCGAATTACCAGTTGAAATTTGTATTCCAAATAAAATGAGAGTGACAAAAAAATAACACTGTAACACCTAATAAAATGATATAAATGAAACTAAAAATTTTCAAACACAGTTTAGAGTGGGAGTTCCCACTCGAATTCCTAGTTGGAAGTTATATCCACAACCAGTTTTAGTTAAAAGAACTGACCCACACTTTACAGTGGGAAATTTTACTGGGATTTTCCAATGAAAATTCCTAGTTGGAATGTATATGCATAGAAAATTTACATTGAACCAACTATCCCACAATTTACAGCGTGTAATTGCAATGGTAATTTCCAATGCAAATTCCCAGTTGTAATTTTTATGCCCAACCAGTTTCCATTGAGAGACGTGACTCTAGATACTACAAGCCGAAATACCAGTTTAACATTCTTCATACTGTTAAAGATTAAATCAATATAAACTATATGAAAATGGTTATCCATATAAGAAAATTAAAATTTTCACCCTATGTAACACCCAAAAAAGTGATGAAAACTAAACTAAAAAATTCCAATCCACAGTAAATGTGGATTTCCTAGTCATTCAAATAAAAAAATGCATACTAAAAAGAAAAAGAACATAGAAACACCTATCATAAAACTAGTGTTTGTTTATCCTGAAAATAAATTACCCATTTCCACCCACCCATCACCCACAAAAACCATCACAAGAATTTAAATTAGTTATGTTTGTTACCAGACAACTATATTTCTGTTACAACAAAAAGGTCAATTAACAATCATCATTGCTTATGACAACAACCAAATACTTCCGAATATCAGCATTGATCTCCGTTTTCATCCTCCCAGGATCATTTAATAAGTAATTAAACATAAAAAAGTGCCGCTCAACAAGTTCTTTTTTTGTCAAACATTCTGGAACTTCAACTTCTGTAGCCAAAAATTTCATGATATAACAAATGATGACACCACAATCAAAAGTCGCATCTCCCTGTTACGATGTGTTCTCAATTGTTATGTCCCATTTACATGGCTTGAACTTCTCAGCATGAACTAATCATAAAACTTCCTCCAAATATTATTTCTGTAAAAAAATTCAATGATTAATCTATTTGTTAATGTATTCGAAAACATATTGTACATTGTATAATAACTTACCACAATCACTGCGTCTTTAAGGAACAGATCACTTGCTCTCGTAAGACGAATGGGTTGCGTTGAGTTATAATATTGAAACACATTTTTTTTCAAATGCATGACTAATAATGTCCATTGGATATTATTATAATTTACTAGGCATAATAAAAGTGTGCAGCTCCTAATACCGGCAACTACTGGTCGCTTTAAAAAGGTGTCCTTTAATTTTTCATTTTTGGAATACAAAACTCCCTATGAAACAATGACAAAAGAAAATGTGACATTAACTATAGACATGTTTTCAATATAAAAACTGCCAAAATATGATCATCATTGTATGAAAAATGATGTATAGTCTTACTGTAAAGGTGCTTGGCATAAAGAAACATATTTCCACATCAGTAATGCCAGCCATACTCTGAAGCCGACATCTTTCTTGAATGATCACCGTATATGCATCTATGACCTTTTTTGAAAAATTGAACTTAATAAAAGAGAAATTAGTGCTGATTAAAGAAACTAATCCAAAACATATCATACTAGAATTGCACATCTTCTTTAACAAATCACTAATGTTTTTTATATTGATATGATGTGATTTATCACTAGATTTCCATACCACACTACTATTGTCATGAAAGGTCATTTTTAATTTATGTACAGTGTAAACTATATGAAACTAAATTATAACACAAATTCAATAGCATTACCTATCCCCATCTACATCAACCAACATCTGCATCAGTCTTATATCATTTTTTGTCACTATATTATGTTGCATTACCCACTTAGGAATTAATTTGGATAGCTTTACAAATATTACCGGCCTCTTTGTCACAGCCAGCTATCGGTATATATATATGGAGACTGACACTTTGGTTTCTTCATCCTACTCTTGACACCTCTAATAAAAGATGATTGTATCTTAGGGGCAGAAGATCCTACAATGGACTGGTCAAAACGTTTTGGGCCTTCATTTCCCAATTATTCATTCATATCTTCCTCCAAACTTTCCTCCAAAATAGTTTCTTCCATCCTCTTAGCAGCATGAATATCCTTTGTGCTACCTTCATTTATAGAAACTAAAGTTGTAAGATTTTCCATTTTAATATCTTCATTCCCAATATCCTCTAAAATAGTTTCTTTCTCCTCATCGAAAACTGTTTTAACCTCTTCCTTACCCTTCAACTTTGATTTCAAAACCAGAATCTGTCTACTCTACATCTTTATTTGGGCCTCCAGTCTCCTGACCCTCTTATGAAGTTTCACATTATCCACATAGCATCCTATGTGTCGCCTCATAATAAAAGGAACTATTTTTTTCATCAACTACATGTGGACTATGTACTGTAACATCAAAAGGCCTTGATTGTAGCCTGGGGCTCTACCTAGACTTGGTTAGAGTCTGGATTGAATAGTACAAACATGATTATAGATTTTATAAAGTATTCTAAAAGAAAAGAACTGTTTATTAACATATTCTACTAATAGTACCTTGGTAGATTCATGTACAACGATGTCAACATCTTGCAAACTCCACCGAACAAATAAAGGAGCACCCTCTCTTTTGTGTGAAACATTCCCATACTTCTCAACATACCAATATTGTAATATTTAATATTTTTAGGAAATACTAAACCAAAATTTTAAAATTAATCGGCTAAATAAATTTGACGACCTTACCAATAAGCTGACAACGGAGCCAAAAAATTTTAATGGGAAAGTTTGATTTTTGTCACGGACATGAGAATTTGGTCATGAATACTAGTGGCACAATATTACCTCTTCAATTTCGAGATATCATCAAAATAAGTAACAAAATTCCAACCGACATATAAACCAGATGTGGGGAAAAATAATGTGGCGCACACAAATAAGCAAAAAAAAACATGCAATGTCGAAGAAATATTTCTCTTCCCTTGCATCAACAGTGTCAAGAATAGATCTTCGTAAAATACCCTATATTAATAGCCAGCCCACATGCACAAACCTTATCATCAAAGGGATAAATTATTTGGCCATAATGTGTTTGGAGCTGATAAAGGAAATTGACCATCCTCAATTAAAAATATATCACAGATGCCATCAACAGTTAATTCCATCATCCTACCACCTATATCAAACCTTTTTAATTGAACATTATACCTCTTTAATTCTAATAAAAAGAACGATATGTTTTTTTCAATCATCAAAGGGCACTCTATTATCAACAAAGACCACAAACAATTGCCAAAATGGAATCTTATAAAGAAATATAATGTGATTATCAGTGAGCTTAGGCATAATCTCATGAAAATTTGTCCATAACCCAGTCATTGAAGACCTATAGTGGGTGATAGATGATATAAATTATTCTTCTTCCATAAAAAAACAAGTCTCCCAAAAAAATTATCTTCTTCAATGTCAATATTAACATAAGGAAAACAAGTGACGACATTAAAATAATAAAGTGTGAAATTTCAACTCATTCTAAAAAGGGATATAAAGTTCGAAATTATAAATGAATTCCATAGGGAATTTTCAGTGGGAATTTGCAGTAGGGATTTATAGGGAGAATTTCCACTGGAAATTTCCAGTGGAAATTCCCACTAGGAATTTGCAGTAACAAATTCAAGTGGAAATACCCATGCCAATAGTATGAAAATACACTGTACAATTTCAACTCCTTCTCATTATGATTTTCAGTTGGAAATTATAAATGAATTCCATAAGGAATTTTCAGTGGGAAATTTCACTGAGGATTTCCTATGGAAATTTCAACTAGCAATTTCTGGTGGAAATTTCAAATGCGAATTTACAGTAACAAATTCTAGTGTAAATATCAATGCCAACGGTAGAAAAATGTGGTGTGAATTTTCCATGAGAATTTGTGGTGTGAATTTCTAGTCGGAATTCCAGAGGGAATTTACAGTGGGAATTTGCGGTGTGAATTTCTAGTGGAAATTTGCGATGTGAATTTCTGATGTGAATTTATGGTGTGAATTTCAAGTGGGAATTTGTATTGGGAATTTGTAGTGGGAATTTAATGTGGGAATTTTCCATGGGAGTCTGCACTGGAAATTTTCACTGGGAATTTTCACTGGGAATTTTCACTAGGAATTTCAATTGGGAATTTCCAGTAGAAATATCAATCCCAACTGTAGGACAAGACGGTGTACAATTTCAACTCATTCTGATTATGGTTTTGCAGTTGAAAATTATAAATGAATTCCATAGGGAATTTCCACTGGGAATTTCTACTGCGAATTTCCAGTGAAAATTTCTACTGGGAACTTCCACTGAGAAATTCTAGAAAAAATCACTTCCCAATAGTAAAAAAACATGATTTACATTCTAAAAATAGTTTTTAGTTAGAAATTATAAATTAATTCTACATGTAATTCACAATGAATTTCAGAATTCCCAATTCTAGTTGGATTGGAAATGTCCACTAGGAATTTCCACTGGAAAAACCCCAGATAAAATTTCTAGTGGGAATTCAATGCCAAATGTGTACTAGAAATTCTCGATTCAAAACAACAAGTGGTTGAAAAACTAATTGTTTGGAAATTATAAATTGTAAATGAATTTCAATGTGACTTCCCAATTGGGAAAAAAATGCGACGCTTGAAATTCCCGGTCAGAATTGCCAGCGAGAACCCCCATAGCAATAGAGGCAATTCACGGAATAAAATTTCAACTACATTCCAAAAATTGTTTCGTGGTTATAAATTCTAAATGAATTACAACTAGGAATTACCACTGGAATAACTGGGAATTACCACAGGAAATTTAACAGTGATAAGATTCAATGGTAATTTCTGATGGGAATTTCCACTGGAAATTCAGCACCGAATGAGTACTTGAAATTGTCACCAGATTTTATTAGCGAATACAAGGGAATTATGTAAATTTCTAATGGTAATTACCAATGGGAATTTCCGATTGAATTTTAACTGTAAATTCATCACTGAATGAGCATTGGAAATTGTCACAATATTTTTTTCAGTGAATACAAGGGAATTACCAATGGGAATTTCCAATGGGAATTTTCAATGGAAATTTCCTATGGGAATTTCCATTGAGAATTCAGCACCGAGTGAGCACTGAAAATTGTCACTAGAAAAAATTGGTGAATACAAATTCCCAGTTTCCCATAGGAAATATCCATTGGGAATCCACAGTGGAGAATGAATCGAATTTTCAAAAACTATTCAACCAATAATTGGAACTGCAAAGTGCCATATGAAATTTCAAATTTGAATCAATTTGGAATTAGAAATCAATTCAGTTGATAAAATCTAAATTTCTAGAGAAAAATGGAATACAATTTTTCAATGAAAAAACCAACTTCAAATTGAAATTTTAAATTTCTACTGGAGACTCCTGGAGGAAACTACACACAAGTAGTAAAAAACATTTAGGAAAATAACTAACATTACAAATTCAAACTACAAAGTTACTATGAAAATGTCAAACAGACATTAAGAGTTTGTGTAATAATCCTAAAGCACAAAAATCCTTAATAACTGTATCACTAAAAACAAAAGAAAAAAGAAGACCACAAATAGAAATGATTGTATCCCAGTGACTCACACAATGAACAAAGAATAAGACTAATAGAAATGACATAAACCACCTGACATCTTCTCTCACTGTCGGTCGAAACTGCATAAAGGCTCACCGAAAACTTCACCGATGCCTTCAGAAAATGGATGTCTGAGGGATTCAAAGAGGGTTCAACCAAGTCTTTCACTGTCAGGTTGTGACAAGATACCGCAAAACGATGTCAAATTAATCGGAAGATAGTTTCTCTGAGGGCTTCGCCTAGGGTTTCCTCATTGAGGGTTTCTCTGAGGTGTGACAACATTCACCTCAGTGCAGTGATGTCAAATGAATCGGCCGATATTTTCTCTAACAGTTTTCACCGAGGGTTTCACCGAACCGTGGCTGTAGGGTTCTGCCAAGTTGCTAAAATTTTCAACGAGGGTTTCGTCGAGCCACCGAGGGATATGAACAACAAATTTTTTGAACCCTGATTTCAAATTCGATGACTGACTAAACTAATCGAATGATCCACCCATATATTGACTACATGGAAGCCATCCAATGGGAAATATGAGGTTCATGTTGAGAGCCCAACCTAAGATGATAATTTTCGGATCTAGAGGCCTCAAAACAGACCTCGCACCCACGACATCCCCTTCCGCCACCAGGGACCCTAATGTAGGGCTGGACAGAAGGGCCAAGAATGTTGGAGAAGATGCCAGAACTGAGTCCATAGACTTAAAGCTCAACCTATCCACTATAGGATAGGAATGTGACATTTAATAGCTCAAATAAACCCATGATAATCTATTTGTACCAAAAAAAATTACCAACACCAATTTGAGAGTTTTAAAATTATATTCTCCTTTTACATTAACTTGGGTTATATGATGTATATGTATGTTTAGGGATAATAACTAAACATAAAAATGAGTTTATCCTATAATGGGGATTAACCTTTTTAAAATATTCTGTGAATTTCATTTAATTTTATTACTATTACATATAGGTAAGGGTGAGTTATAAAGCATTGGGGATCAAAACACTAACAAGATCTAGAGGCTAATTCTGGGTTAAAGTAAATATTAAAAGAACCCAACTAATTAAACCTACCCTTAGTAGTATGAAATTACAATTAACATTAATTGGTATTAGAGAAAATGATACTTTTTTCAGATCTTTAATTTAACAATGATGTAAAATATCAACTCAGCCAGTAAAATAGGTATACCTATGTCTGATAGAAATAAGTATCCCAGATAGAAGAATCAGATGATACCCTATCTTATTTCACTTGGAATGTAGGTAATTGATGCCACTAACATGGGATTTTCACCATTATAGAAAGATACCCCCATGAAAATTTTCTAATAATGGAAACTTTTATGTTGATGTTAAGGAGAGTAATTCCATTCTTATGTCCTTATATAAAAAATTTTACATTAAGGCAATGGTTCTCAGAATATACAAGGAGAAGTGGGACAAAATTGAAAGAATCTTAAAATATGTGAATGCGAAGGAAGTAAATATTCATATTCAAATAAGTAAATTTCAAGATGTGAGGATGATTGATGAAGAGAAAATTGATGACTACTTCATAAGAGTGAATGATATTTTCAGCAACATCATAATATTTTGAAGACACTTTGGAAGATTCAACTATCATCAAGAAGTTGATGAGAAACTTTCCTAGAAGGTATGATCCTAATGTATCTTTATTTTAAGATAGATATGACCTATATCTTGATGAATATAATAACATACTTGAATCTTATGTGATGAAGAAATATTTGACATTTAAATACAAGATAAAGAAATAAATGACCTTTAAGGCTATGAGAAATATTAGAATCTAGGAACTGAAAGGTATAAACTCTAATTAAGAGGAATATGAGGAAGATAAGGATGAAGATTATAAGAGAATTATGGATCTTATCTAAAGAACTTGAAGAAAGGAAATGGAAATTACAAAGGTAAAAACCCACTCAAATGTTTCAATTGTGAAAAAATTAGTCACATCACTATAAACTGTCTGAAGAAAAAGGATGGTGAATACAAGGATGATGGGTGAGATGAAAAAAATTATATGAATAAATTGAGTAAAAGTTTAATGGAAGTTAATTTTTTTTTGTTAAGGGTAAGAAAATATTTACTAGAAAAAATAAGGAGTATGTTGATCAATTGAGAAGAGAAAAAATCTACTGAATATAGTATATTAGAAGATAAATTTCTAGAAAAATTCAGGACCTTCACATATTGGGTGAAAATATTGGAAGATACCTCAAGTAGTGAAGAATTAGAAGGTGAAGAAACTTGCATAAAACATATATTGAAATCAAAACTTAAGATTTTATTGAGAATAAACCCAAACACAAGAATAAATATAGGTGATTGAAAAAGGATTATTAAAATTAGAGAGGAGGGGAAGAATATTTTCTCAGAGGGGAATATGCATACATTGAAGAAACAGAAAAGTTAAAGTTTAATGTTTTGGAAAAAGGTAAAATTGTTGACAACCATGATGGAAAAATTTATATTAATTAATAATAGATAATTAAGACCTAATAGTGTTGTCCTGATGATAATAGGGTTTTCAAGAATATATAACAAATAAATTCTTTTTACCTAAGCATGAATATAACACCCCAATATTACATGGTATATTTATTATTAAATAATTTCAATTTATTAGATAGATTATAATACATTCAAAACCAACTGCTTATGAAACAACTCTTCATTATTTAGAGGAGATAGTAATAACCTATCCATTAAGCATAATTTTTTCGCTTCCGTCATTTGAATTTCAAAAATGGGCATACACAGTAGTGTTCAGTAAGTTATTTAGAGTTCGATAGGATCAACTTAATTTTTGGTGAATAGTAGCATACCCTTATGAATAGTTATGTTATGATAATGAATAGAAATGTATCCTTATGAATAGTAATATGGCCTTATTAATAGTACCCTCACCCATGAAAGTATAAATAAACTGTAGGAACCTTATAAATAAAAGTGAATATTTTAAAAATTAACAAATTAAGTGTTGGTATTTTTGTGAGAAATAAATATTTAATTACAATTTTATAATTAATAAATTTATTTAAAAGAAAATAAATTTTCATAAAATGTATTCATAAATCAATATATTTCTTCCCTATTATTTTAGGGTAATCTAAGGAGACTATAGATAATTTTTCAGAGTGTTATAAATTCAGTTATAATTTTAAAATCAGTATTTTCGAGTAAATATTGATTTTAACAGAAAATTAATTTTCTCATATTTATAAAATTATTTTCACAAAATGGAGTTCATTTTTGAATTCTTCACTTCAAAAAATGGTTAGAACGTTTTTTTTTGATTTTTTCTGAAATAATTGAATTTTTAGTGAATAGTGAATTTTGATAATTTAAGAAATATGCTAAATAAATGAATTTTGCCTCATGATTGAGTCATGTATGATGTAAATAGCCATTGGTTAGAACTCACATGAATTTATGACTGTTTTTTGTCATAATAATCAATATTATTTCCTATCTTGGTCAAAATAATAAAATATTGAATAAAAAATTGAGAAATCACTCCTCTCCTCGATTATAAAAACTACCCCTCACCTCCCTCTTCTATTCAATCCTCTATGCCTTTAATATTCTTAATTTTTTCCCGAATACTCTTCCCTAGTACCTCCACATGTCTAGGAGATATGGTTTTTTACAAAACACCAAAATCCTTTTCCTTAAGGAGGTTCTCAAGGAGGTTATTTCAAGAGGTAAATCCTCTTCTTTTTAATTTAATTTCATTTAAATTTATCTTCCATTCTTATTATCTCCTAACCTCCTCTGTAAAATTGATCATGATAACTCCAGAATAATATATATAATAGATTTATATCATTTTAATGTAATTACCATTACCGATCTTCTTACTCTCCCTCTTTTATTTTATAAATGAAATCATCGTCCTGGGGGTGCCAATTTACAACCTTCATGGACGACGAAGTTTCATTATTCAAATTATTATTCAAAGATATACATGAAACCATTTTATTGGTAGAGAGATATTTTAAAATATATAATATAACCCTTTTTATGTTCTAGAAGTAACATATTTAAATAATACTTAATGATAAAACAAAATGAGTTTATTATGATCAATAACCCCTGTAATAATGTAATCAATTATCACTAAATGAATTCTAATGATTCATACTCATAAAATGTAAACAAATGATATATATAACCATTTACAATTATTTATGTTCATTAATAATATATAAATTCAATTTTGGAGAATTATATCCATTTCACATGAACTTTTATACTCATACACAAGTATGCCGACCGTGAAAACCAAGGAAACAAACGCTAACGAGTGATAAATTTTTATCTTATAACTCATATAAAAGGGCATAATGAAATTAATAAAATTTTAATAAATCAAATACATGTAGATAAGGTTATTAATTAATTAATTAATGGATTTTATCTGATTATTCAGGACATTAAGGTCAAGTGAAGAACACATTCGATCATAAGGTAAGGGGTTTCTCATCTCACTTTTATTTCTGTGATATTTCCATTGATTGCCCCTTATTTCTTGTATGTGGTGTATGTATGCTAAAATTTGATATATAATATCATTATTCTATTTATATTGATGTAATTCAATGATTCGTTTGATTATTATTAATTTTTGTTCATGTGATTCGATTGATTACAATGTGGTAAGGGGCTTCATCTCAATTTCCATTTCTTTGAGACTTACTTGGTATTGTGCACATAATCATCACATCCGGAATCGTAGAAGAGGGATATAGCTCAAGCATCTGAATCATCACATCTGGAATCGTAGAGGAGGATGCAAACCTAACCTCCACTGACACTGGATCTCCTTATTTGGACCCTCCTTAAATGAATGGTCAGGGCAATTCCAGTCCTATCTACACCGCCCCCTCCGCTAGACATTAGAATCTCCATCCTCTGGAAAGGACCCCTTCGACTGAGAACTACACTGATGCCTACATGCCTCGAAAGCATGCCCCTACCAATGACATGCAAAACAAAAATGAGGGAGGTTATAGAAGAGGACCTTCTACCAACAAGATAAAACCTCCCCTCCCCTAACCAGAACCTTCTGAGGAAACTCCTTCTGCAAGTACACTTCCACACAAATACTTGGAGCTTCAACTGATCATAGTTTATTTGTATCCTCATCCACACAAAGAAATGAAACAACAACATTTCCAATGGATTGAAGAATCGAGGTATTGTACAACAGGAGAAGAAACCCTAGGAGGCTAACCCACACCACTACGATGCCAGAGTCCTTTCCAAAATGAACTTATCAAGAAAACCAAGAAAAGATGAACCACCATCTTGCACAGTGACGAGCCCCCTTGACCAAGACACAATTAAATACTCCCTTGAGAAAAGGTGGATGATAAACAAGACCCTGTTCGATACCGAGACCTTCGTCATCCTATTAATCCCCTAAGAGAAGATAGACTCTCTAAACAAACTCACATGAGGATTATACCTACCAATGGTAGCCATCATGGTCCATTTATGGAGGATAGATGCTTTCCCTAGGTCAACTGGTGAAAGGTACACATGCGGACATCCCTCCACCCTACCGTGGTACCTAGGCACTGGCAAGAATGGTGGATAATTGGGGAAAGGACTTTTAACACCGATGCCTGAGGCCAAGAAGTGCATCCTTAAAAGACCCAAACATTAGAAATCTATTTCTTAATGAAGTCACCCCTTGGACAAGAGCCAGAGGGAATTAAATCATCTCATTTTTGGCATCTGAACATCAGTGTCAGGTTGGCTTCTGGATTATCACCACGTCATGTGAGTCCATTCGAACCATTAAAATACTGAAAAAATAATGAAATAAGTTAAGGTAAAGTAAAGAGAAAAATGCGGGGTTAATTAATTCCCACTTAAACAAGGGTGATAGAAATATTTTGACCTCCATGGCTACACTGGAGTGGTGAACTTTGGGATTCTCTGAGGTTCAGGTTCAGCATTTTTTGGTCGCGACTACATAAACTCAAGTCCACTTGTTGGGGGAAAATTTACTTGTGCGGGTTCTTCACGATTCTAGGGGACGGAAGCCCTACCTGGAATTTGTAGGAACCATTTTCAACTTTCGTTCATAGGGGAAGACAATAAACCATGCATGTTTGGGGATTTTTGAAGGTTTGTTCATAGGAGGTGTTCAGATGCAGCAGTTGCAGGATGCATTTTCAGAAACCCTTTCCATGAGTGTAGTAGTTTGTGGGCGGTGTTCCCATCAAGGTTAGAGATTCTTCTAGTTCCTTTCTCTGTTATAAAGAACATCATGAAATCACAATACAAATTATGTGTTGACATATCTACTACAAAATTTCACTACGAGTTGAAAATTGAAATTCCAAGTTTGAAATTTAAAAAGATTTGAAGTAGGGAAAAAGATTTTTAATGGGAATTTTCCAATGGGAAATTCCAATGAGAATTTCCATTGGAAATTTTCCAGTGATAATTTTCAGTGTGAATTTATAGTGAGAATTTGAACTGGGAGTTACTACTGTGAATTTGTAAATGCAATTTCCAATGGGAATTTCCAGTGCGAATTTGCAGTGTGAATTTGTAGTGCAAATTTCCAATGGGAAATAGTAGTTTGAATTTGCAACTCAAATTTCCAATGGTAATTTCCACTAGATCCAAAGTAAACACCATTAAAAAAATTATAGACAACCGTGATCTAACAATTTGTGCAGAAAAATTTTATATCTCATAATGACAGCAAGGGACTTGAATCTGAATGCTCTACCAGGTGAAGAGGCCATAAGTTCATTTGATTTAAATGTTGTTCAAAATTTGTCTGACTACTATGTCATGAATCATAGTAGTGAGGACATTAAAAACTCAAAGAGAATTTTAGAAATTAGCATCTACAGAGACAAAGTCCCAAATTCATAAGAAATCACCCCATGTGAAAACATTTCTAAAGAAATCAGTACATAGAGACCAATTATTGGGATGACTTTTAAATTAGATTCAGATGCTTACTTGTTTTATGTTTCTTATGGAGGCATTGTGGGATTCAGTGTATGAAAATAGTATGTTAACAAACATAAAAATAACAAAAGTTTGGTAACATCCACAATGTATACATATAGAAAAGAATTATTCCTAAGAGTAGACAAATGTGATGTCAATGTCAAAAATCCATGTGCAAGAACAAGGACTAATTGTCCAGCACGAATGGGAGTTGTCTACATGTCCAATAACCAATATGAGTGCACAAAATTTGTTGAGAAGCATAACCATCCCTTACATGCTCCTGTGACCATGAATTTATTGAGGTCACAAAGGCACATTAGTGATGCACAAGGTGCAAAGTTGGATGTTAATGACAAAGCTGGTCTGAAGCCTGATGATTCCTTTTCACTTGCAACAGTTATTGTAGGTGGCCCTGTGAGTCTTGGATATACATGAGTGGACCAACTGAATTATCTACAGTCCAAAATACAAAGGTATTTGCAACTATGTGATGCTGATAGTATGTTACAATACCTAGAGAAGCAATCAATAGATAACACGTCATTCATATACTCAGTGGAACTTGAATTGTGTGGTCAAATTAGCATCATTTTTTGGATTGACCCAATAATGAAGGTTGATTATGGGCATTTTGGAGATGTTGTCGTGTTTGACACTACCTTCAACACAAACAAGGAGTCTAGGCCTTTGTGAGTGTTTGTAGGTATAAATCATCATAAGGTGATTGTAATGTTTGGTGGATCATTGTTATATGATGATACTGTAGACTCATTTAGTTGGGTGTTTAATAGATTTTTTGATTTTCATGGAGGCAAAAATCCAAAGACAATTTTCACAGATCAAGATGCAGCTATGTATAATGAAATTGGTTTGACATTTCCTACAACCAGACATGACCTATGAACTTGTCACCTAATGGAAAATGGCATGAAACACTTGGCCCATGTAATGAAATATAACTCGAAAGTGTTGGAAAAATTGAAAAAAAGCATGTATGGAATTGTAGAGATTTCAAAATTAGGAAAAATATGAAAAGAAATCTGACTAAATTATAGTGATAAAAATTCAACATGGATAGATAATTGGTACAAAGTTAAAGAAAAATGGGCTTATTATTTTATGAAATGTCACGACACGACTCTACCGGTCTCGAGCTGCAACTACCCCAAGCCTACCTCCATAGGCCGGGGGCTGGTGATAAGTGTAGAAGGTGTAACAATATCAGGGAGGCCTTTGCCTAAGTACCTATACACACACACACACACAACCCACTCAATGTAGAAGTACAGAGTAAAAAATAAAACCAAAGTACAAAAATCTATAACCCAGCCTCAGTAATGCATCAACTTCTAAAACAGAACAATTTAAGTGTTGAAAAGTGGATTGACAAGTAAACTGAACTGTAAAGGGAAAAACACGCTCCCAACTAGAAATGTGGCACAACCCGACAAAAGTTAAAGGAAAGTAAATAACTGGTGAGTCTCATATTTGAAAATCCTACAACGTCCACTGAACACAGCCGAAGATCCTGTGTCCTCCACAATGCTCCGTAGTCTCGATCAACTTGTCTGTCATCTGCAAGGCCACACCAAGTGTGGGATAAGCCCAAGAATGGGTGAGTATAAAGATACTCATTAGGATTCCCCAAAATCTCTAGGGAGAGACAAAGAAGATACTAAAATGGTGAGCAGCAGACAGAACAAGAACAATGTAAGAGTATAATAGAGAGAGTACAGCTCCACCCAACAGAAGGAAGGAAGTGGACTCCTACACCCAAGAGGAACTAGACATGGAAAGCATATGGCATACCCCCACTTGTTCTCCCCTCATAGAAGGAGAGTTACTGAACCCAAGGAGTGGAAACAAATTAGGGTGTATATATATATATATATATATACTCCACAAGAAACCTGAAAAAGTGTGTAAGGGGATCTCTGTATTCAAGATTAGCGTAGGAAAAGTCACCATAAGTTCAAAGGATATCCATCAATGTTGAAAAATAGTCCCATACAAAAATTTTGTATCATCGCTAAACCGTACAAAGAAGGGTCCCGCTCCGGTAACCACATAGAAAAGTCACTGAATAGCTTCATAGAAAGGGATGAGTCTGAAAGAAGTCATCAGCTAACCCACTGCCCTGCCCAGCTGAAGGGTAAACCCCAAGAGGTCGTCAAGTAACCCACTACCCAGCCCCGCTAGAGGGTAAACCCTAAAGTCAATGGGTAACCCACCACCCACCCCCACTAGAGGGTAAACCCTAAGGTCAATGGGTAACCCACTGCCCATCCCCGCTAGAGGGTAAACCCTAAGGTGAATGGGTAACCCACTGCCCAACCCAACTAGAGGGTAAACCATAAGGTCAACGGGTAGCCCCCTGCCCAACCTCGCTGGTGGATAACCCTAAACTCTAGTGGGTAACCCACTATCCTGCCCCACAGGAGGGTAAACCCGGAACTGATCTGATAACTCCGCTCTGTCTGTGCCATCACTAGGTGTCACTAACATCACTGTCGTGCGTAGGTTCGGAGTGTGTCAAAGGAACCTCTGTACAACACTCTTTTATGTTTCCATATTTAATGAGATCTCGAAAGATTCTCCGCTCAACCAAACAGATTACACCATTGAAATCCTCATGAAAAAACATGCGAGATAGACTACTTACTTGCTGAAAACGGGCTCTACTGAAAAAGTTATTCAACACTGCTTTATGCCCATACGACATCTCATGGGGCCTACAACTTGGTCCAAAAAATGGTCGGGCGAACTAAACCATCGCGATGCTCTCATAAAAACACGTCAAATCAACTATTCATACACCCCAAATGGACGTCTGATGAAAAGTCATAGTACTCTGCACACATCTTAAAAGACGGCCCGTGGGGACCATTCCTCAACTCTGGCTTCAACGCTTGAAACCACCCTGGTCAACTTCGCCTCAATTCCAGAGTCACAATGCTGCTGACGGTGCCTAAAATAGACTCTAGATGTAGAAGCTGCAACTCCCCGCGTTATACAAACGGGGCCCTGTGGGGCCCACAACTTGACCCCGAAACACATCACACAGATTGTACCATTGTGTTCCTTGCAAATGACCATGAGGTGAAGGCTATTCATATGCCCTGAATGGACTTATGAAGCATAAGTCATAAAAATGCAGCATACATCCGAAAGCCGCCTTATGGGGCCCATGCCTCAGGCCGAAATTTAGCTAGGAGGATTGTTCCATCACAATCCCCTCCAAAGAACACTCAAAAACGAGTACTCAAACACCCCAAACAGGTGTCAGGTGAAAAATTTGTGCTTCACTGTAAAACGTGTGAACTAGGCCCTGTGGGGCCCACACCTAGTCTCCGAACCAAACGCTTCGGAAAGCATCTAAAAAAGTCCACAGGAGGACTGGGGTCATGCTGCCGCTAACGACGCATCAATCAGACATCCCAAATAAGAGTTAGGTCCGACGCGAGAATAATTAATTATTCACATTAAGCGTTTCGTGCCATCGAGCAACAAAACCAAGCCGCAAGGGTTCTGAACCAACTTTGGAAGGATCGTCTCAACTCCAAGGCCACAACGCCTCTAACGGCGCGTCAAACAGGTGTCCGGATCACGAATACATCTATTGTAAACTTTAATAATAATGTAATATTATTAAATTAATGTGTTCCGGGTCACCCGTCTTTGGGCGCAAAACCGAAAAACCAAAAAACCCAAAACAAAAAGTCCATCTCGAAGAGGCGAACCCACAACCGCTAACGTCGCATCAAACGTAGGTTCCGTTTAAAAATAATGGCCCCTTGAATTCAAGGGGCCCGAAATTGGGCCTGTCCAGACCTACCGGCCTGGTCCAGACCGCCGGCCCGCGTCCCAGCCGTGGGTCCAGTCCAGCTCATCGTATCCCACTGGCCGCGACCCTTCCAAAAACCACCGGAACCCTTAGGTCCGACTCCTTCAAAGGGACCATCCAGTTGGCAGGTCTTTGTTCCATGCTGCACAGCAGGACCCACGTATTGCGGGTCCTTGTCCACCACTCCCCCCCAAGGTTAGCACCTCGGGTTTTCCTCCCGACTGCGACAGGCCGCCCGCACCGCAACTTCCTGACCTCCCCGCCGGCCGAGCGCACCACCGCAAGCCGGCCGGCCGCACCGCAGCCACCCAGGCTCCCCGATCCGCCACGCCAGCAGCCGTCTGGGCTCCCTGCTCTGCCACGCCGGTAGCCGTCTCTACTTGGCCGCACCCACCTCCTGCCGTCTCGAGTCCTTCTAGAGCTACCCCGTACGTGCCGGCAATACCCGACGCCGCCACCTCGTCTGAACCCTCGACCGCACTCGCTGCCTGACGCCCGACCTCCGGCCACCGCCCTGGCTGGAGAAGGGGCTTCCGTTGGCCGCCGCCACTTCTCTGGTAGTCTGATCTCAAAACCGAACGTGGGTTAGGGATCCTCGTGACAAGGCCTTCGCAGTGCCTGCCCCCGATTGAAGATTTGACAAGATTTTGGTGCGTACGAAAATTGGGACGAAGAACGCCTCAGAACGAGAATTAAAAACGTGCCTCGGATGATGGACGTGTTCGTTTAGCCATCATCCTAATTCTAGAATTTTAGAATTAGAAGAAAAAATTGATGAAAAATCAAGAAATCTATGAAGGTGAGAAAGTTATCCATGAATCCTACCTCGAATCGGTCGTGCGTCATTGGCGGCATGTCCACGACGCTCCTGCGTCGATCCACCAAGGTTCTGACTGAAGTCGCTCCTCGATTCGGTGAAAAATGGTGAAGAACGCCGAAGAAAATTTGAGAGAGAGAGATAGAGGAAGATAGATAGAGAGAGAGATATAGGATAGAGAAGGGAGAACCCTAACTCTAAACTCTTATTTTCTATTTATAGAAAAATCTACTCAGCGTGGAATCTGAAACCGTCGTGCCCTCTCATTTTATATCGCGCCTAGGAAAAACGCCCCATTTAAAATTCAACGAAAGTCACGTATTTCTATTCTGAGCCTCAATTTGAAAGTTATTTGAAAAGAATGTTAGTGATTAAAATCATAGAGTCATTATTTCAAAATGACGATTTTGCCCCTGGGTGACATCTCTCACAGCATGCCCGCGCCCACAACTTTTACACCCCGCCTAGGGTAAACGGTAGGCTCCGGACACAACTGTGCCCTCATATTTTTAATCCGAGATACCGTTTAGGAGAAAACACAACCCTGCCACATGAATAGTATAAAAACACTTAATATTTTTATAAAATTTATTCTGGGCACACCGGGCCTCAGAATCGCACACCGTCTCAGCTCCTAGCTCTGGAAATATATGTATAAATATTCCAAAGTATTACAGGGATGAAAAGGTCTCTACATAATTCCCTACTTCATTAATTTCATCCCCAAAAAGAAACACCAGGAAAAACAACTCGGGATACAGAGCTCACACATAGCTCTCCAACTCCCAAGAGAACTTACACAACACCATGCTATCACAACTTGCAAACCAAAAAAATGGTTTATACTTATAAGGTCTGATAGTTTCGATAACATTCATAGGAACACGCACGCACCTCATCAGCTATGACACGTGGAAGACGACGTGCTCCCACTCTTACTATTGGGAGGGTAGGGCAAGATGGTAAGCAACCTCTCAATATCTTGCACGATTCCCGGACGGCCCGAAGAAACTCAGGGCACTTCCCCGGCCGAACCTCTACTTTCCACATCGTGAACAAAATCATGATTTTTTCCTAGATCATGGTCTCGTGATTCCCTCTTTTAGAATACTCATCTGGTGAAACACCCAAGGATATCTGTTCACACAAGTTTTCATAGTCAGTGCATCACAATCGAGACACTCTTACACACTCAAAAAAAGGATGTGTCAACACCATCGACTAAATAAATGTTGCACCCTCCTGGTCCAATAGGGTCAACTGTAGGGAATATGACTACTATGAAACTTCACACACTTGATGAGTCTGGGACTTTCTGCTACAGAAACCTGCTACAACACTTCCATTTTTCTGGATCATAGACTACCTCTAAATAATAGTCCTGCAAAAATTTCAACCAGCACCGTCGCCTCTGGTTCATGTCTCTCTAGGTGAGGACGCACCTGAGAAACTGGTGGTCTGAGAAAACCACAAAGCACTCTCCCAAAATATAGCATCTCCACATTCTCAGGGAAAAGACTACCACTACCAGCACCATATAGTGAAACACGTAGTTTTTTATGGGGTGTCCATCACGTTGACCTATACTTGATAACAATATCAAGATTGACGTTGATCACACAAGTTACCATGGAACAGGGCAGGAGAGCAAACTCATCCAACTGCCAGAGGCTAGACATGAAAATCATGTGGCATACCCCACGTGTCTTTTCCCCTCTTGGGAGGAGAGTAATCCTCAAAATAAGCACTATTACAAACCCACTAGTGGCACCTCAAGAAAAGGGGGTCAAGCAGAAAATCCCCACTGGAAAATCTAGAACCTTCTCTGACACTCCACCTCACAACCCTCCCATGAATGCACATGTTAGAGGGACTCATCCACCGCACCTCAATACTATCCGATTTGGGTGGTACTAAATCTCCCCCATGGTTTTGATCACATCACAAAAACGCATCTCAGTGGGGGAAGAACCCCTATTTCTTTTGCATTCAAAGGTACGTCGAACAACACCACATAAGGTTACACCGATGCCCTGCATCACCCTCAGTAACCCATCGAACAAGGAGTTAGACGAAAACAGTACCTCACGTAGTGTCTAAAAATTTCTACTGAGAAAATTAGAAAAAGACACAGAGTGTACCTCTTATCATCTCATGCATTGTAGGATTGTAGACATCCATAGCACAGAACCACCCGTGGCCCCGTCTGCCAGCTCCCTGAGCCTGACATGGGCCGCCTAGTGGTGGTGGAAGGACCTTGAAACACCGTCCGCCAACCACAGTTCTACCTAATGTTCTTCTAACATCGCCTCCCTGGGGACTAACCTGTCCTCACCTGGGAGTTCTCTGATCATGACACTACCTATGTCACAGCAGTGCATCTACCAATTATCTAGAAAACTCAGCACATTTGGTTAGTTAGTCACACACCACATGACCTTGCACATCACAATCGTAGCAATAGTCATCCCTAGTATGTCTCGGTGCTCTACGCTGTCCCCGACCATGTGCCTGAGTCTCATCAAAGGGAGACCTCTGACGCCGAGGCCCTGCAAATTGACGTCCCTCTTACAAAAATTTCTCTATCACGAATGCCTGCTCCAGCACCCCGAGATGGGTGAGGATGCACAAGGGCACTATGCTGGCATAAATCTCCTCTACAGACACCTCTCTCAAACTTTTGTGCTCAGAAGTTGTTGTCATGGACCACGTACAAAGAGTACCAAGTAAGGTCTCTAAATATAGTTCCGTACTCAGCCACTGCCATCACTCCCCACTAAAGCTCCAGAAACTCCTGAAACCACAAAAAGTGTAAGTTGGATGGGTATTAATCCTCACGAAACAACTGCTAGAAGTCATCCCATGAGAGTACCAACTCATCATGCGTCTGAGTAACCCTAGATGTACTAACGCCAAATTGCTTGGTGGAAAAAGTCTAGTTGTCAAACCCACCATCTAACCTCTTAGTGTCTGAATAAGACTAAAGAGGAAAACCACTGACTCTAGCAAAACCTTCACTATCTGAGGGTATGGCTCACCATGGAACCTCAGCGGTATCTAATTTTGGAACTAACATAGTGTGTATAGCCTGCACTCATCATTGGCCTTCGTTTCCGGTACTATCTGCTACTCCACAGGTGGAGGTGCTATTGTATTTACTCCTGGAGAAAGGGTAATCGTATGATGTATCTTGAATTGAGACCTTGTCACTCACAGAATCGTCGTCAAGAACCGGAGCTAGTATCCTGGTGGGATATCATCGCAGAAACATCCTGAATCTGATCATGGAGCACCACTATCAAATGAACATATATATAACAACAACGACGGGGAGCTAACTCAAGAAGGACAGTCAAAGAATCAATCTTATATGATGCATGAATCAATGTTCTTTGAAACAAGTGTCTCAACACACCGAGTCGAAAAACAGGTAATCAAGGTCTTTGTGAATCGATATGTCGGCCATCGCACCATCACTGGATTCCCTGGCATAAGATCCTCTCTCGAGACACATTGACACTATTTCCCCAAAATTCAACCAATTACTCTTTAGGGACATTTTAACAACGCCCCATGCAATAAACCACCTACGATACCACTTTGTCACGACCCAAACCTACCGGTCTCAAGCCGCAACTACCCCAAGCCCGCCTCCATAAGCCTCGGGCTGGCGACAAGAGGCGAAGGCATAACAATCTCAGGGAGGCCTTGGCCTAACTACCTATACACACACACACAACCCACTCAATGCAGAAGTGTAGATTAAAAAGAAAACCGAAGTTCAAAAAACTATAACCCAACCTCAGTCATGCATCAAATTCTGAAACAAAACAAGTAAAGTGTTGAAAAGTGGGCTGACAAGTAAAATGAACAGTAAAGGGAAACACACGTGCCCAACCAGAAAGGTGCCACAACCCGACAACAGGTAAATGAAAGTAAAAAGCTGGTGAGTCTAATATATGAAAATCCCACCACATCAACTGAATTCATCCCAAGCTCATGTGTCCTCCACGCTCCTCCGTAGTCTCGATCGACCTATCCATTGTCTGCAAGGGCACACCAAGTGCGGGAAAATCCCAAGCAGGGGTGAGTATAAATATACTCAGTAGGATTCCCCAAAAGCTTGAGGTAGCAACAAAGGAGATACTAAAACGTAGAGCAGTAGACAGAACAAGAATAGTGTAAGAGTACAATAGAGAGAGTGCGACTCAACCCAATTGAAGGAAGGAAGTGGACTTGTCCAACCAAGAGGAACTAGGCACGAAAATCTCACAGCATACCCCGTGCGTCTTCGCACCTCTTAGAAGGAGAGTAACTGAACCCATGGAGTGGAAACAAAGTAGGGTGTATATATATATATATATATACTCAATAAGAAACATTAATGAGTGTGTAAGGGGATCTCTATCTCCAATCTCAGCCCAGAAAAAGTTTCCAGAAGTTCAAAGGATATCTATCACTGGTTCCCAACATTCTCATACAACAAAGATGTCTTATCGCTAAACCATATAGCCAAGGGTCCTGCTCCAATAACCATGAAGAAAATTCACTGACTAGAATGATAGAAAGGGATGAGTCAGAAAGAAGTCATCGGGTAACCCACTGCCCATCTCACCTAGAAGGTAAACCCCAAGAGGTCATCGGGTAACCCACTGCCCAGCCTCGCTGGAGGGTAAACCCTAAAGTCAACGAGTAACCCACTTCCCATCCCCGCTGGAGGGTAAACCCTAAGGTAAATAGGTATCCCACTGCCCAACCCGGTTAGAGGGTAAACCCTAAGGTGAACAGTTAACCCACTGCACAGCCCAGCTGGAGGGTAAACCCTAAGGTCAACGGGTAACCCACTACCCAGCCCCATTGGAGGGTAACCCTAAACGCTGGTGGGTAACCCACTACCCAGCCCCACTGAAGGGTAAACCCATAACTAGTCCGATAACTCCGCACTGTCCGTGCCATCACCAGGTGTCCCTAACACCGCTACCGTACGTAGGTTCAGAGTGCATCAAAGGAACCTTCAAACAACGTCCCATTATGTTTCCACATTTAACGAGATCTTTAAAGAGTCTCTACTCACCCAAAAATATTTAACCGTTGTAATCCTCGCAAAAAAACATGCGAGATAGACTATTTACTTGCTAGAAACGGGCTCCTGATGGAAAAGTTATTCTACACCACTTTATGCCCATACAACGTCTCATGGGGCCCGCACCTTGGTCCTGAAAAAGGTCGAGCAGGATGTGCCATCACAATTCTGTCGGAAAAAACATGCCAAATCGACTATTCATACGCCCAAACTGACGTCTGATGGAAAAGTTTCAGTACGCTGCACACAACTTAAAAGACGGCCTGTGGGGCCCATGACTCAACTCCGGCTTCAACGCCTGAAACCAACCTGGTCAACTTCACCTTGATGTCAGGGTCACAATGCCACTAACGGTGCCTACAATGGACTCGGAATGCAGAAGCTGCAACTCCCCGCATTATGAAAACGGGGCCCTGTGGGGCCCACACCTTGACCTTGAAACACGTCACGCAGATCATACCATTGAGTTCCTTGTAGATAACCATGATAAGAAGGATATTAATCTTCCTAGAATGAAATTATGAAGAATAAGTCGAAAAAACGCAGCATACGTCCGAAAGCCGCCTCGTGGGGCCCATGCCCAAGGCCTGAATTTAGGCAGGTGTATTGCACCATCACAATCCCCTCAGAAGAATACTCAGAAATGAGTACTCAAACACCCCAAACAGATGTCAGGTGAAAAAGTGGAGTTTCATCATAAATTGTGTGAACTAGGCCTTGTGGGGGCCACACCTTGTCTCCAACCCGAACGCTTCGAAAAGCATCTCAAAAAGTCCACACAAGGACTGGGTTCATGCTGCCACTGACGGATCATCAATCAGACATCCCAAACAGCAGTTAGGTTTGACGCACCAATAATTAATTAATTAATTAATTAATTAATTATTCACATTAAGAATTTTGTGCCACCGAGCAACGAAACCAAGCCGCAAGGGTTCTGAACCAACTTTGGAAGGACCATATCAACTCCCAGGCCACAATGCCTCTGATGGCACATCAAACGGATGCCCGACTCACGAATACATCTGTTGAAAACTACAATAATAATTTAATATTATTAAATCAATGAGTTCCGGGTCACCCGTCTTCGAGTGTAGAACCTAAAAACCACGAAACCCAATACAAAAATTCCATCTCGAAGAGATGAACCCACAGCCATTGACGGCACGTCAAAATGACGTTTCATTTAAAATTTAAGGCCCCTTGAACGCAAGGGGCCCAGAATTGGGCTGGTCCAGACCGCCGGCCCACGGCCCAACCATGGGTCCGGTTTAACTCACCGCGGCCCACTGGCCGCGGCCTGTCCCAAAACTACTGGACCGCTCCGGTCCGGCTTCTTCACACACACTGTCCTATTGGCCGGTCTTGGTTCTGTGCCACACAGTAGGACCCACATATTGCGGTTCCTTGTCCACCACTCCCCCCCCCCCGAGGTCAGTGCCTCAGGGTTTCCTCCCCACTGCGATAGGGCACCCGCACCGTGGCCGCTTGGCCTCCCTGCCGACCAATCTCATCGCCGCAAGCCAGCCGCCCGTGCCGCAGCCTCTCAGGCTCCCTGTTCATCCACACCGGCAGCCGCCTGGGCTCCCTTATCCACCATGCTACCAGCCTCTTCCGCCCAGCTGACCCCTCCACCCGTCGTCTCGACTCCTCTCGGAGCTACCCCATCCGCACCGACCACACCCGACGCCACCACCTTGTCCGAACCCCCAGTTGCACCTAGTTGCCTGACACCCGACCCCCGACCACCTCTACAACAGTCTGATCTCCAAACCAAATGAGGGTTAGGCATCTTCGGGATGAGGCATTCGCAGTGCTTTCCCCCGATCGACGATCTGACACGATTTTGGTGCGTCCGAAAATTGGGACGAAGAACGCCCAAGAACGAGAATTAAAAACGGGGCTTACACAATGGTTGTGTTCCTTTGGCCATCATCCTAATTCTAGAATTTTAGAATTAGAAGAAAAATTTGATGAAAAGTGAAGAAATCGACGAAGGTGTAAAAATTAACCAAGAATCCTACCTCGAATCGGTCGTGCGTCATTGGTGGCATGTCCACGACGCTCCTGCGTCGATCCACCAAGGTTCCAGCGGAGGTCACTCCTCGATTCGGTGAAGAACGGTGAAGAACACTGAAGAAAAGTTGAGAGAGAGAGAGGAAGAGAGAGAGAGAGAGAGATAGAGGAGAGAGAAGGGAGAACCCTAACTCCAAACTCCTATTTTCTATTTATAGAAAAATCCTCTTATCTCGGAATCCGAAACTGTCGTGCCCTCACATTTTATATCGTGCCTAGGAAAAACACCCCATTTTGAATTCAACGGAAGTCTTGTATTTCCATTCCGAGCCTTCATCTGAAAGTTATTTGAAAATAATGTTAGTGATTAAAATCACTAATTCATTATTTCAAAATGATGATTTTTCCCTTGGGTGACATCTCTCACAGCAGGCCCAGGCCCGCAACTTTTACACCCCTCCTAGGGTAAACGAAACTCTCCGGACGCAACCGTGCCCTCCGATTTCCTATTCGAGCTACCATTTTGGAGAAACCACAACCCCGCCACGTGTATAGTATAAAAATACTTAATATTTTTATAAAATTTATTCCGAGCACACCGGGCCTTGTAATCGCACACCGTATCAGCTCCTAGCTCTAGAAATATATGTATAAATATTCCAAAGTCTTACAGGTTAGAAATCCAATCTCTACATGAAAACTGGATTGACATTAGGAATTCGAATCACACAGTTAATTGAAAGTTTCAATGGTGTATTAAAGGATTATTTGAATTGTAAACTTAGTGTCTTAGAATTCTTCCAACAATTTGAGCGTGTGTTGAAGAAGAATTGGTATCGAGAAATGAAAGATGAATTTGATGGAAGGGAATATTTTCTGCACAATCATTTTCCATATCATCCGATCATGGTTCAAGAAAGTCATTTCCACACTCAAAAAATAATTGATATTTTTCAGCATGAACACCAACTATGTGGTGCTTGTTACCTTAAGTTTTGTAATGAAACCGTTTCCCCCAAATGGTATCTTGTGGCAATGAAAGGTCCGTCAAATGAGTTTAGAGTAGAAGTGTACCAAAAATCACCTGTCATAATTGATTGTACTTTTCTAAAATTTTAATGTTATGGCTATTTGTGTTGTCATGCATTTAAAATATTTTAATGGTTGGACGTGAAGTCCTTGACAGAGTATTATATCTTTAAGAGATGGACATGACATTCCTGTGACATGCAGTTGGTATAAATCATAGTTAATCATGTTGAAAAGAATATGGTAGCAAGAAAAGCTCAATATTACCAACAATTGGCACGAATGACAATAAATCTTGTAACAGAATCCTATGAGTTTGAATAAGGATATAGAATTGGAATGTCAAATTTTAACAATTATGCCAGAGAATTGTAGGATGCCAAAAATAATGTACCCTCAAAATTCAGTAAACAAGAAGCTAACAACCAAGGTCAACAACAGTCTAAAACGCCATTTAAGAAAAAAGATAAAAGGAAAGGCGGTGATAGGCTGAAAATTTGTCTATAGTAAGAAAGAAAATGCATAAAAAACCGATGAAAAATCAGAAATCGAGAGACCATAGAACTAGTACTACATTGTTTTTATTTACTTATTTTATTGAAATAATAAATTTTATGTTGTCATGACTAAATATTGTTATAATTCTATTGCAGGGGACAATTATAGAATCGAAAAATAGTGGTTGTAATGGACAAACTATCACATATGTCAATGTAAGTACTATACAGTAGGTTACAAAACATTTGATATTGAAACTAATATCATAGAACTTTATATAATGTGATATTTAAAACCTTATACAACATAAATGGTTATGTGTAACTCTCAGAAGTGGTTTCATGGTTGGACACTCCATATACCTCTATAACATATTGATAGTAAATTATAAAACGACTAGAAAAATCATACCCTACACATCATATCCTACAGACCACATAGTATAGTCCCGGGATAAGAACATTTTTTTAGAAAAATCAGACCCTCCACATGAGAATTTAATTTCGACTATTCCATGGGTAAAACATTCATGAACCCCCTATCTTGGATCCACTATTGTATACACACCATAGTCTCACCTAGTTAGCCTCTGGTGCTTCCTAATATTCTTACTCTTCTATCCCCAATTATTCACCCAGCCAAACTCTCTACAATACTAGCCTAGTGGATCATGTTCCAACCATGAAACCGCCATTGATAGTTACATTGATACCCACATCATATCACTACATAAAATGTGTTATTTAAAACCTTATACAACCATTCTGCTATTATTTTATTATTTCAATGAACTATTTCATTCAATGATAACATGCTTACATAATGTTATAATAATGTTATAAGGAAATTCAATTGAAACATTGAATTCTAGTTACCATGCTGATAGTGTCATAAATTTCAATGTATGTACATATTGTTCTGTATCTTCAAAAGATGCAAATTCAAAAATAGTTCACACCAGTTGATATGTTGTCCTATTTTAAATCTTATGCAACAATTTTGTTAGTTATCATTGTAGTTGTTAATATATAATTATTGATGCAATCAGGAGCCAACAAGAAGGAATTTTCCACCATTGACGATGCAAGATTCAGCAACGACTGCAAATGGGAATGACAACATAAATATGAGGACCAAGAACTCATTTCAAGAATTTCATAATTCAATTGATACACAACTTAAACTGCAGATGTCATCAAAATATGAAACTTCTTTTGAAAATCAGTTTTTATAATTGAATTTGTTGCTGTAGATAGAGAAATTTTAAAAAACATATTATACATAATCAAATTGGAAATGTCCCCTCCCATTTTACAATGAAACAATCCAGTGGAAAATTCCAATTCGAATTCCCAGTTGCAATTTGTATGACTAATAAAATGAGAGTGTAAATAAAAATAACACTATAACACTTAATAAAATGATGTAAATGAAACTAAAAATTTTCACACACATTTTAGAGTGGGAGTTCCCACTCGAAATGCCCAGTTGGAAGTTATATCCCCAACCAGTTACTGTTAAAAGAACTGAACCACACTTTATAGTGGGAAATTCCACTGGGATTTCTGAATGAAAATTTCTAGTTGGAATGTATATGCACAGATAATTTACATTGAACCAACTATCCCAAATTTACAGTGCGAAATTTCAATGGGAATTTCCAATGCAAATTCCCAGTTGGAATTTTTATGCACAACCAGTTTCCATTGAAAGTCATGACTCCGGAGACCACAAGAAGAAATACCAGTTTAACACCCTTCATACTGTTAAAGATTAAATCAATATAATATATTTGAAAATGGTTGTCCATATAAGAAAATTAAAATTTTCACCCTAAGTAACACACAAAAAAGTGATGAAAACCAAACTGCAAAATTCCAATCCACAGTTAATAGGGATTTCCTAGTCATTCAAATAAAACAATGCATACTAAAAAGACAAAGAACATGGAAACACCTATAATAAAACCTGTTTTTGTTCATCTTGAAAAGAAATTACCCATTTCCACCCACCAATCACCCACCAGCACCATCAAAAAAAGTCAAATTAGTTATGTTTGTTATAGGACAACCATATTTCTGTAACAATAAAAAGGTCAATTAACAATCATCATTGCTTCTGACTACAACCAAATACTTCCAACTCTCAACATCGATCTCCATTGTCATCCCCCCAGGATAATTTAAAAAGTAATGCACTATAAACAAGCACCACTCATCAAGTTATTTTTCTATCAAACATTATGGAACTTCAACTGTTGTAGCCAAACATTCCATGATATAACAAATGATGACACTGCAATCCAATGTCGCATCTCCTTATTGCGGAGTCTTCTCAATTGTCATATCCCATTTACGTGGATTGAAATTCTGGGCATGAACTAAGCTGAAAACTTCTTCCAAATATGATTTCTGTAAAAAAATTCAATGATTATTCCATCTGTTAATGTATTGAAAAATATATTGTACACTGTATATTAACTCACCATAGTCGCTACATATTTAAGGAACCTATTGATTTCTCTCATGAGTCGAATGGGTTACAATGAGTTATAATATCGAAACACATTTTTTTTCAAATCCATGACTAATAAATTCCAATTTATATTATGATAATTTTTTGGGCATAATAAAAGCGTGGAGATCCTCATTTCGGCAACTATTGGTCACTTCAAAAAGGTGTCCTTTAATTTGTCATTTTTTGAATACAAAACTCCCTACAAGACAATGACAAAAGGAAATGTAAGAATGTAATAACCATTAACTGTAGGCATGTTTTCAACATGAAAAATTCCAAAATAGGATCATAATTGTATGAAAAATGAAGTACAATATTACTGTAAAGATTCTTGGCATGAACAAACATCTTTCCACGTCGATAATGCCAACCATACTCTGAAGCTGAAATATTTATTGAATGATCACTATATATTCTTATATGACCTGTTTTAAAAAATTGAACTTAATAAAAGATAAATCCATGCTAATTAAAGAAACTAATCCAAAACATACCATACTAGAAGTGCAACTATTCTTAAACAAATCACTAATGTTTTTTATATTGATATGCTGTGATTTGTCAATAGATTTCCATAACACACTACTTTGGTCATGAATGGTCATTTTTAATTTCAGTAAAATGTAAACTATATGAAAAGAAATTATAACAAAAATTCAATAGCATTACCCATCCTGATATGCATCAACCAACATCTGCATAAGTCTTCTATCATTTTTTGTCCCAATATTATGTTGCATTACCCACTTAGGAATTAACTGGGATAGATTTCAAAATATTGTCGGCCTCTTTGTCGTAGTCAGCTATGGATATATATATATATATATATATATATGGAGACTGAAACTTCAGTTTCTTCATCCTACTATTGACACATATAATCAAAGAAATTTATATCTTAGGGGCAGAAGAGCCTGCAATGGACTGGTCAACATGTTTTGGGCCTTCATTGGCCAATTATTCATTCATATCTCCCTCCTCACTTTCCTCCAAAATAGTTTCTTCCATCCTCTTAGCATCATGAATATCCTTTGTGCTACCTTCATTTACAAAAACTAAAGTTGTAAGCTTTTCCATTTCAATATCTTCACTCCCAATATCCTCTAAAATAGTTTCTTTCTCCTCATGGAAAACTATTTTAACCTCTTCCTTCCCCTTCAACTTTGCTTCCAAAACTAGAATCAGTCTAATATACATCTTTATTTGGGACTCCAGTCTCTTGACCCACTTATGAAGTTTCAAATTCTCCACATAGCATCCTAAAGAATCCTCCTTTGATATAAATGTCATGTGTCGCCTCATACTAAAATGATTTTTTTTTTCATCAACTACCTAAGGACTAGGTACTGTAACATCAGAAGACCTTGACTGTAGCCTGAGGTCTACCTAGACATGGTTAGATTCTGGATTGAATAGTACCAACATAATTATATATGTTATAAAGTATTCTAAAAGTAATGTACGATTTAGAAACATATTCTACTAATAGTACCGCAATAGATTCTTGTACAGCGGCATCAACATCTTGAAAACTCCAACGAAGAAATAAAGGAGAACCCTCTCTTTTGGGTGAAACATTACCAAACTTCTCAACATAAAAATATTGTACTATTTAATATTGTTAGGAAATACTAAACCAACATGGGAAAATTAATCGTCTAAATAATGTTGACGACCTTACCAATAAACGAAGCCAACAAATTTTAATAGGAAAGTGTGATTTTTTGTCACTGACGTGAGAAGCTGGTCATGAATACCAGCAGCCCAATAAAACCTCTTCACTTTCGAGATATCATCAAAATAAGTAACAAAATTCCAACCGACATATGAACCGGATGTGGGGAAAATTAATGTGGCTCACACAAATAAGAAAATCAAGCATGCAATGTCGGAGAAATATTGCTATTCCCTTGCTTCAACAGGGTCAAGAATAGCTCTCCGTAAAACACCTTGTGTTAATAGCCATCCCACATGCACAAAACTTATCCTAAAAATGGCTTAGTTATTTGGCCATAATGTGTATGTAGATGATAAAGGAAATTGACCATCCTCAATGACAAATATATCATTGATATCATCAATTGTTAATTCCATCATCCTACCACCTATATCAAACCTTTTTAATTGAACATTGTACATCTTTAATACTAATAAAATAAAACCATCTATTTTTTTACAATCATCAAAGGGAACTCTATTATCTTCAAAGACTTAATTTTTTTTCCAAAATGGCATCTTCTGAAGAAATTAAATGTGATTCTCAGTGAGCTTAGGTATAATCTCATGAATTTTTTTCCATAAACTAGTCATTAAAGACCGGTAGTGGGTGATAGATGATATAGATGCTTCCTCTACCATAAAAAACCGGTATCCCAAAAAATTAGCTTCTTCAATGTCAATATTAACATAAGGAAAACAAGTGATGACATTAACAAAACAAAGTGTGAAATTTCAAATCATTCTAAAATGGGATCTATAGTTTGAAATTAAAAATTAATTCTATATGGAATTTTTAGTGGGAATTTTTAGTAGGTATTTTTAGGGAGAATTTTCAGTGGGAATTTCTACTTGACATTTCCAGTGGAGATTCCCACTGGGAATTTGCAGTATCAAATTCAAGTGGAAATACCCATTCCAACTGTAAGAAAAGACGGTGTACAATTTCAAATCATTCTAATTATGGTTTGTAGTTGGAAATTATAAATGAATTCTATAAGGAATTTGCAGTGGGAATTTGCACTAGGGATTTTTTATAGAAATTTCAACTAGAAATTTCTGGTGGAAATTTAAACTGTGAATTTACAGTAAAAAATTAAATTGAAAATATAAATTCCAACCATAGAAAAAGGCGGTGTGAATTTTTAGTGGTAAATTGTGGTGTGAATTTCCAGTCGGAATTCCATAGGTAATTTCTAGTGGGAATTTACGGTGTGAATTTTCAGTGGGAATTTGTGGTGTGAATTCCCAGTAGGAATTTGTAATAGAAATTTAAGGTGGGAATTTAAGGTGGGAATTTTCAGTGGGAGTTTGCACTGGGAATTTTCACTGGGAATTTTTACTAGGAATTTCAATTGGGAATTTCTAGTAGAAATATCAATCCCAACAGTAGGACAATACAGTGTACAATTTCAACATGTTCTAATTATGGTTTTTTAGTTGGAAATTATAAATTAATTCCACAGGGAATTTCCACTGGGAATTTATACTGATAATTTATGGTGACAATTTCTATTGGGAAATTCCACTGAGAAAATCTAGAATAAATCACAGTCCAACATTACAAAAACACGATTTATATTCTAAAAACAGTTTTTAGTTTGAAATTATAAATTAATTCCATATGTAATTTACACTGGATTTCAGAATTACCAGTTCCAGTTGGATTGGGAATGTCCACTGGGAATTTCCACTGAAAAAACCCCAGAGGAAATTTCTAGTGGTAATTCAATGCCAAATGTGAACTAGAAATTTTTGATTCAAAACAACAATTGGTTGAAAAACTAATTGTTCAGAAATTTTAAATTGTAAATTAATTTCAATGTGACTTCCCAGTTTGAAAAATAATACAACGCTTGAAATTCCCGGTCAGAATTTCCAGCAGGAACCACCATAGCAACAGAGGCAATTCACTGAATAAATTTTCAACTACTTTCCAAATTTTTTTCACGGTTTTAAATTCTAAATGAATTGCCACTGGGAATTACCACTGGAATATCTTGGAATTACCAAAATCAATTTACCGATGAGAAATTTTAATGGGAATTTTCGTTGGGAATTTCCACTGGAAATTCAGCATCGAATGAGCATTGGAAATTGTCCCCAGATTTTTTTAGTAAATACAAGGGAATTATGGACATTTATAATGGGAATTCCCAATGGTAATTTCCAATGGGAATTTCCACTGGAAATTCAACACCGAATGAGCACTGGAAATTATCACCAGATTTTTTTAGTGAAGACAAGTGAATTACCAAGGGTAATTTCTAATGGGAATTACCAATGAGAATTTCGAATGGAAATTTCTAATGGGAATTTTCAATGGGAATTTATAATGGGAATTTCAATTGATAATTCAGAACTGAATAAGAATTGGAAATTATCACCAGAAAAAATCAGTGAATACAAATTCCCAGTTACCCGTAGGAAATATCCATTGGGAATCCACAGTGGAGAATGAAAAGAATTTTCGAAAACTATTCAACCAATAATTGGAACATAAAATTTCCATATGAAATTTCAAATTTTAATCAATTTGGAATTAGAAATAAATTCAGTTGATGAAATATAAATTTCCAGAGAAAAATGGAATGCAATTTTGCAATGATAATACCAACTGCAAATTGCAATTTAAAATTTCCACTGGAGACTCCTAGAGGAAACTACACACAAGTATTAAAAACATTAAGGAAAATAACTAAAAGTACAAATTCTAACTAAAAAGTTACTATGAAAATGTCAAACAAATATTAACAGTTTGTATAATACTCCTAAAGCACAAAAATACCTAACAACTGTATCATTACAAACAAAAGAAAAAAGAAGAACACAAATAGAAATAACTGTATCCCAATTACTCACACAAATAACAAAGAATAAGGCAATTATAAATGACATAAACCACCTGACATTGTCTGTCATCGTTGGTCGAAACTGCAGAAAGGCTCGCCGACAACTTCACCGACGCCTTCAACAAATGGTTGTCTGTAACATCCCAGGTAAATAAAGAAAATTACTTTTTTATATTTATTAATATTTGTGAATAAAATATTAATATTACTTTAAATTGAACGCTATGCTCTATGGCGTACCCAATACACAACAACGAGTTTCTTTGAAATCTTACGTTGCACTTTAATAATAAAATAATATTATTTTAAATGGTAGTTAAAACCTAGTCGTTGTATTGGCGGGAATGAATCGAAATAACTAAAATATGATTATATATGTTTGTTAAATGTTTTTAAATTTATCCAACAAAAGATAAAGGCTTAAAATAAGATAATAATTCAATTTTAAGCATAAATACTCTAAAATTCACTAAAAGGTCGATTTATAACCTTTTGATGGTGAAACCTCTTTAATATAGTTTTGGTCACACTTATACATTATATTAGACCAAATAAAATTATTTTTTGGAATCGGGACATCAAAATTTACTTTGTGTTGATTTTTTGTATTTTTTTCCGATAATGTTCATTTTTTTATGAATAGTGAAAAATGTTGTATTTTAATTCAAAACCTCTATTGAATCTAATTTATTTATATGATTAGATTATTTTTTGAATTTTTTTTAAAGTTAAATTAGAATATATTTTTACCATTTAATCCAATAGTGGTCATTATAATTAATTTCACTTTGAAATTGGACTTGAACTAGTGTCAATCTTTTAATAGATATTATTTCTTAAAAACACGCTATTTTTTTGACAGTGAGAATTAATTATTAAATTAATTAATGAAACTTGTATGTTTTGAATTTTTTAAAATAGACATCATTTTTGAATTCGGAATATCAAATATAGCTTAGGGTGAATTTTTGGTATTTTTCTGAAAAACTTCAATTTTAGATGAATAGTGAAACCACTAAGTTGTAGTTAAAGAAACTAATTTTTATTTTAAATGAAACTTTACCACTTCTGTGTTTTTATTTTCACAAATCTGACATACATGGTTGTCATTAGAATGTAATATGTGGTTTAATGGGATTAAAATAATTTTTTGGTGAATAGTAACTTTTAAGTTTTTAATCGCGATTAGAGGTAATTAGTATAATTTAAGGGAAAATAATGTTTTAATAATATGAAATTACCTTAACACATGTCCTACCCTTATTGGTTGATTCATGGTCGACCATGAAAATCCATGGGTCAACTTGGGGACCCCATGGAGCCACTTTGGTAGGAAAATGACATTAAAACCTTTTTATTTAAAGTTAAAATTAAAAGGTCACAAACATGTGTTGTTTTACTAAAAAACAATTTACATGGGGTTATACAAGTCATATTTTTTGATATAAAGATTCACTGGAAATCTAAAAATATTTCCCACATCATATTATTTTTATTAGAATTTTTAGAAAATAAATAAATTAAATTATTTATGACATCATGATGATGCATTGATTACCTCATTATTTAACAATTTAAATAAAATGAAAATATAATGTAAAATATAAGACCTAAACATGCCAAAAACCTATTGGATATGTGGATTTAGAACTATTATCACCTTATCCTTGAAATATATAATTGTGGGACCTTTAAAATCAGAAATTCATTTTATAATAATGTTACTTTTCAAGATCTTCCAAGAGTGCCCCTCCTCTCCTCTTATAAAAGGCCCCCACCTCTACCACCTTACCCACACCTCTCAAGCCTTTGTCTCGGCCAAAACCTTCCAATTTTGTCTCTACACATCTCTATCTTCATCATTGAAGCCTCACTTTGGGCAGAATCCTTTCCAAGGAAGCCTTTGAGCTCAAATCAAAGAGAGTTACCCGATTTAAAGGTAATGTCTTCCCTTGTGCTCTTTTGTTTTATGTTGCTTCTACAAACCACTAAACTCTTTTTATTACTTTTTTTGTAACAACACCAGTATATTAAATATACTAGGATGTTGTTATAAGAATAATTCTAGCTACACATTCACACACCTCCGTATAATGGTTAAAGAACATACTGTTTCTGTGGATGGCGAATTACTGCCTCACGAAACGATGATTGTTCAATATTCTTTTAACACCTTCAAAGGTGGCCATTAAGATGTCACTATATTTATATATGATATATAATATATTTATGTTTTCCTTAATATTTTGTATTTTTCATTTATGGCATACCTTTATGGTTTTCATTATGGGTAAACGCGATATCTTCATTTTAGGAAGTGCGGACTACCGCCCCCTTAAAGTGATTTGATTCGTTAATGCCATATGTGGGACATATAAAGGATGTAATGAATGGTATTACATATGATATTATACTGGAATTATAATATAAACTTATATAATTATTATTTCATTCCATTTAATACAAAAAAAAAAGAATAGAAATGAAAGTAGCGTTCATGCGTACGTACGACTTACCGTCTCCATGAACGGTACATTTCATTTCTTATCTCTAAATGTTATGCACTATTATAAGTACATATATATAATTGATATATATATTTAATATATTAAATCTAAATTATGGATATAATTATGTAATTATAATATATATATCTCTCATTTTGTTTTAATTCCATTAATATGACAAAAAATGAAAGTAGTGTTCATGCGTACGTATGACCTACCGTCTCCATGAACGGTGTTTTTAATTTTTTTTATCTCCAAATTCCATAGAATAGTATAAAATGAATATATAATGGATATATATGATATTTGAAACATAAATACTATTCTTTATATGATGTACCTATAACTACATGGAAAATTATTTTCCAACAAGTTCACTTTTTACTCATGTACCGAACATCGTCAAAAACGTCTGATATGAACTCACTTTATTAACCAATTATTCTAAAATTATAATATGTGATATGAACTGAATAATAATATTTAAATGAGGTCATTAGGAAATTATAAATTGACCAAATTTTATTATTCAGGAATATAAAGAAATCAACAAGACAAGTTGGACTTGAGGTAAGGGATCCTACCCCTCTCTTTCTTTTTAAGTACACTCTTTTATGTCATTCCTTTTAAGCTCATATTTCTTATGATTGGGATGTTCTTTTATATTAATATTAATTTACTTTTTATGTTCATATGATGAGAGACCCTACATTCTCTCATCAATCAATTTTGGAAGTTTTGAGTGGCGCCGTTAGGCTGCTGAATTTTCGTTAGAGATCCAACCTCTCTCTTTATTTTTAAGTACTCTTTTTTATGTAACTTCTTTTAATATCATATTTTCTATGTTGGGGGATGTTATATTATATTACTCTTTCTATAAATTTTATGTTAATATTATGGGAGATCCTATTTGATCTCAACAATCCATTTTCGGAAGTTTTAAGTGGCGTCGTTAGGCTGCCGAGTTTGCGTAAGGGATTTTTCATCTCACATTTATTCCCGTGAGATTTATGCTACAATTTCCACAATTTCCTTTGAGTGGTATATTTACTGCCCATTATTCTAATATTTGTTTAATATAATTTTGTTTATGAGTATTTACATCAATGCTGTTTTGTCCTTCTTTCATGGGGTGTATGTTTTGAAAGATACCCAAGTCGGTAAGGGAACCTTTCACTCTCTTCTTTTTAAAAGACTTATTTTGTTGGGTGTTTTAATTTACATATTGTAATATTGGGATATTTTCTTGTATATACTTATTGAAGAAAATTTAATGTCCAAGTGATGAGATACCCTTTTTATCTCTCAACAACTCATTTTCTGAATTTTGTAGTGACACCATTAGGCTGTCAAATTTTTTGCGAGGGAACTTCTTAACCCAATTTTGATTCTTTGGGACAAAATTTTACTCCTTGAATATGTCATTTTATGAATATGTGTGAATATCCTCTGATTTTTTTACACTTAATATCCACTTATTTTTTGGGAATTTGTTTGTCACACATAATTATGTAATTGATTTATCCTTAATCCAAGGATACCGTCTTTGTAAGGGACTTCGTCTTAATCTCCATTAATTGAGGCATATTTTGTTTTATACACAACTTTCTTTTATATGGTGTATAAAACCCTTTTAATTTTATGCTTATTCAAAAGGAATATTTTTTTATACGAAGCATTTTACTAAACGACAAAAGGAATGTTTTTTTGTCTTTTTGTCGTATGTATATGGTGACAACGACTTCTCCCCCGTCATGACCATTATTTGAGTTTCGGCTTCCTCTATAAGCCATACCTTTTGTTTAAAAGAAAAATAAATACCATGTTTTACTTTTCTTTTATTTTGGTATTGAAAATGGTTTTCATAATGTTTTTATATCAATGTGTTGTATTGATATCTTGTGATTGAAAAGTGGAAAAGTTATGTTTCCTTTATGAATGTTTTATATGATAGAATTATGTTTTGGTTCTTGGGAATTATTATGAAGACAGGTGGTTCCATGATAAACTAAGGGCGGGTGGTCCTGATATAGCTCTCCAATGCATTGGGTAACGCGAAGGAGTTAAACGTTAAGGTTTCTCCGAAGAGATTTAGGAAATATACTGTGATGGGTATTCCAAACGTAACCAAGAGGGTTAATCCATACGTAAGAATGTATTGAATTCCTCAAGTTACCTTTATATCCTATGATTTCTATGATTTATTCATGATTTGATGAGGTATGTTAAAGTGCTTATATTTTATGGGTAAAGTATGATTTCATTCTTATGTATACATGTAATCATGTTTCCTTTCCATATTTTTATATCCCTTTCTGAGATTTTTATGCCCATCCCATGTTTTTGAAATGTTTTTCACAGGTCAAGGGAAAGGTGCATGATATGATGATAGTGTCAAAGTAGTGTCAAGAAAGAATCCATGTTTTATTTTAAATATGTTTCTGTTGATGGGAAAAAACGAATATTATATTTTATGTAACCACTTTGTTTAAATGTGGAATGTAATTCATGATTTATGATCTAATTCTCTAAAACTCTAAAACTAAAAAGATCCTTAATGTGAATTATTCATTTAATTCAATATTAAGTAAGGTTTAAGGCCGATGCCTTATAGTTGGTGTTAGAGGTCAGTTTAGATAACTTTAGAGGTTAGGGTATTCTCTAAGCATAAGTGACATTACCATAATGGTTAGGATTTTAGAAAGAGTCCTAGTTTTAGTTAAAGTGAATGAGTAATTATATCTTAGTGTTTATCTTACTCATTAGTAGATGATGGTTTTTTTGATATACTCACACTAACATTTCTATTTTTAGTGATTGGATGGATCTAGCAAGCACCAAAGTGACAATAGGTTTGAAGGAAACTGTGGTGGTTCTCTGATTAAGAGACTGGATGAAATGGGGGATTAAATGAGGAAACTCGTAGTTGTCCTAAACCAACTATCAAGGAGTCATGATCAACCACTTTAACCTTGGTATGTTCTGTAATGCATCATGTACGGGATGACCAATCGATGTGGAAGTTCAGGTAATAATTATGAAGGTAACCATTAGGGTTTATATGATCCTTACTTTTTAGGTAATTATGGGTTACTCTATGATATTATGGAAAATGAAAGGCATGAGATAAACTTGAGGTTAAAATATGTTATGATTATTTTTGAATATTTTATATTTTTTTGGGGAATGTTTTATGAATTATATAGTTTTGGAAAAAGGACAACACGTAGACCATGTGACAACCCATCGCGTCGGACAAAGCTGTGGGAATCGAACCCACACCCAATGTGCAACTGGTATTTATCGCCTACCACTGGACTACGTTAAGTCCCTGGTTAGTATGACTTATTCTTTTTTAGTTAGATGATTTTATGAATTAGGAGTAAGTTGATTTTGGGTTATTAATTGAAATTATTATCCTATCACGGAAGATATGTGGTTAGGTTAATTACTTTTCAATATGAGACTTTTAGACCAACTGATGTTATTTGGATATAAGTGTTAATTTGTACCTTGGAAGACTATGTGACTAAATCCTTTAAAAATTTGGGTTTCAATCATAGTTTGGTTTAATTTGAAGAATTTTATGGACAAATTTTTTATCGAATGGTCCTCGTTGAACTTTGGGTTTTGTTGAACAGATTTTGGAGATTAAGAATAGATTTTATTTTTATAAAGGGTTATCCTTTTCTGTATTATCTGATCTTGTTCTAACAATTTTGGTTTTGGTAAGGGTATAAAGACATGGGAAATATATAGTTCTCTTTTGTGGATTAGGTGATTCTCAAGAAGTTGATTATAGTACTCTTAATGTGAAAAATTCTTCCTAAATACTCATCATTTGGGGAAGTGTGAGTTTGTTTAAGAAATCTAGTAAAAGTTGAAAGTCAACATTACAAGTAAGTATGTTTCCTTAAAATCAAAAATAAATTCCTCAATTAATATTAACTTAAAACAAAAATGTTGTCTATTAACTTTTCCTACTGGGGAATCAAATACCGTTTAACCCACCACAAGTTTGTGATTTTCTTATGGTTAACTTTCTCCTAAACATGTTTTCTATCACTCTCCCTCAGAACATGACCCTTTGCTTTTTCTTCCATATCCATATTTTTGTACTTGGAATCCTAGTATGGGTTAACTCGGGTGACCTTTTTACTTCTCTCCCATTATTTTTAAGTGATAGTTTTACTGACTCTTTTTTTGATGTGGGGCTTTAAATGATGTTTCCAAGCCCAATTTTAAAATTGTGAGGATGCAATTCTCAAAAGGGGGGAAGGATGTAACATCTCAGGTAAATAAAGAATATTACTTTTTCATATTTATTAATACTTGTGAATAAAATACTAATATTACTTTAAAGGGAATGCTATGCTCGATGGCGTACCCAATACGCAACAACAAGTTTCTTTGAAATCTTACGTTGCACTCTAATAATCAAATAATATTATTTTAAATGGTAGTTAAAGCCTAGTCGTTGTATTGGCAGGAAGGAATAGAAATAACTAAAATATGATTATATATGTTTGTTAAATGTTTTTACATTTATCCAATAAAAGATAAAGGCTTAAAATATGATAAGAATTCAATTTTAAGCATAAATACTCTAAAATTTACTAAAAGGTCGATTTATAACCTTTTGATGGTGAAACCTCTTTAATATAGTTTTGGTCACTCTTATAAATTATATTGGACCAAATAAAATTCTTCTTTGGAATCGGGACATCAAAATTTACTTTGTGTATATTTTTGGTATTTTTTCTGATAATGTTCATTTTTTTATGAATAGTGAAAAATGTTGTATTTCAATTCAAAACCTCTTTTTAATATAATTTATTTATATGATTAAATTATATTTTTAATTGTTTTTAAAGTTAAATTAGAATATATTTTTACCATTTAATCCAATAGTGGTCATTGGAATTAATTTCACTTTGAAATTGGACTTGAACTAGTGTCAACCTTTTAATAGATATTATTTCTTAAAAACACGCTATTTGTTTTGACGGTGGGAATTAATTATTAAATTAATTAATGAAACTTATATGTTTTGAATTTTTTAAAGTATACATCATTTTTTAATTTGGAATATGAAATATATCTTAGGGGGAATTTTTGGTATTTTTATGAAAAACTTCAATTTTAGATGAATAGTGAAACCACTAAGTGGTAGTTAAAGAAACTGATTTTTCATTTAAATGAAACTTTTCCACTTCTGTGTTTTGATTTTCAAAAATATGACATACATGGTTGTCATTAAGATGTAAAATGTGGTTCAACGGGATTAAAATAATTTTTTTGTGTATAGTAACTTTTATTTTTTTAATCGCAATTAGAGGTAATTAGTGTAATTTAAGGTAAAAATAATGTTTAAATAATATGAAATGACCTTGAAACATGTCCTACCCTTATAGGTTGAGTCATGGTAGACCCAGACAATCCATGGGTCAACTTGGGGACCCCATGAAGCCACTTTGGTAGGAAAATGACCTTAAAACCTTTTTATTTAAAGTTAAAATTAAAAGGTCACAAACAAGTGTTGTTTTACTAAAAAAATTTTTACATGGGGTTATACAAGTCAAATTTTTGACTATAAATATTAATTGGAAAGATAAAACGATTTCCTAAATCAGAGTATTTGTATTATAATTTTTAGACAATAAATAAATTAAATTATTTATGACATCATGATGATACAACGATTACCTCATTATTTAACGATTTAAATAAAATGAAAAGATAATGTAAAATCTAAGTTCTAAACATGTCAAAAACCTATTGGTTGTGTGTATTTAAAACTATTATCACCTTATCCTCGAAATATATAACTGTGGGACCTTTAAAATCTGAAATGAATTTTATAATAATGTTACTTTTCAAGACCTTCCAAGAGTGCCCCTCCTCTCCTCTTATAAAAGGCCCCCACCTCTACCACCTTACCCACACCTTTCAAGCCTTTGTATCGTCCAAACCCTGCCCATTTTGTCTCTCCACATCCCTATATTCATCATTTAAGCCTCACTTTGGGTAGAATCCTTTCCAAGGAAGCCTTTGAGCTCAAATCAAAAAGAGTTACCCGATTTAAAGGTAATGTCTTCCCTTGTGTTCTTTTGTTTTATTTTGATTCTCCAAACCCCTAAACTCTTTTTATTACTTTTTTTTAACATAAAAAAGTATATTAAATATAATAGGATGTTGTTATAATAAGTATTATAGCTAAAATTTCACACACCTCCGTATAATGGTTAAAGAACATACTGTTTCTATGGATGGCGAATTACTGCCTCACGAAACGATGATTGTTCAATATTATTTTAACACCTTCAAAGGTGGCAATTAAATTGTCACTATATTTATATATGATGTATAATATGTTTATGTTTTCTTTAATCTTCTTTATTTTTCATTTATTTCATACCTTTATGGTTTCCATTATGGGTAAACACGATATTTTCATTTTAGGAAGTGCGGACTACCGCCCCTCAAAGTGATTTGATTCGTTAATGTCATATCTGGGACATATAAAGGATGTAATTAATGGTATTACATATGATATCCTACTGGAATTATAATATACCCTTATATCATTATTATTTCATTCCATTTAATACAAAAAAAAAAGAAATGAAAGTAGCGTTCATGCATACGTACGACTTACCGTCTCCATGAACTGTACATTTCATTTCTTATCTCCAAATGTTATGTATTATTATAAGTACATATATATAATGGATATATATATGTAATACATTACATCTAAATGATGGATATAATTCTGGAATTATAATATATATATATCTCATTTTTTTTAGTTCCATTAATATGATAAAAAATGAAAGTAGCGTTAATGCGTACATACAGCCTACCGTCTCCATGAACGGTGATTTTAATTTTTTTATCTCCAAATGCTATGTAATAGTATAAAATAAATATATACTGGATATATATGATATTTGAAACATCAATACTATTCTGGATATGATGTACCTATAACTACATGGAAAATTCTTTTCCAACAAGTTCAATTTTTACTTATGTACCGAACATCAACAAAAACGTCTGATATAAACTCACTTTATTAACCAATTATTATAAAATTATAATATGTGATATGAACTGAATAATAATATTTAAAGGAGGTACTTAGGCAATTATAAATTGACCAAAGTTTATTATTCAGGAGTATAAATAAACGAACAAGACAAGTCGGACTTGAGGTAAGGGATCCTACCCCTCTCTTTTATTAAGTACACTCTTTTATGTCATTCCTTTTAAGCTCATATTTCTTATGATTGGGATGTTATTTTACATTACTATTACCTTAATTTTTATGTTAATGTGATGAGAGACCCTACATTCTCTCATCAATCAATTTTTGATGTTTTGAGTGGTGCCGTTAGGCTGCTGAATTTTCGTAAGAGATCCAACCTCTCTCTTTCTTTTTAAGTACTCTTCTTTATGTAACTTCTTTTAATCTTCTCTTTGTTATATTGGGGGATGTTATTTTATATTCTAATTTCTGAAAATTTTATGTTAATATTATGAGAGACCCTATTTGATCTCAATAATCCATTTTTGGAATTTTTAAGTGGCGTCGTTAGGCTGCCGAGTTTGCGTAAGTGATTTTTCATCTCACTTTTATTCCGGTGAGATTTATGCTAAATTTTCCACCATTTACTTTGAGTGGTATATGTACTACCCATTATTCTAAAATTTGTTTAATATACTTTCGTTTATGAGTATTTACATCAATGTTGTATTGTCCTTCTTTAATGGGGTGTATGTTTCGAAAGATACCCAAGTCGGTAAGGGAACCTTTCACCCTCCTCTTTTTAAAAGACTTATTTTGTTGGGTATTTTAATTTACATATTGTCATGTTGGGATATGTTCTTCTATATCCTTATTGAAGTAAATTTTATGTCCAAGTGATGAGATACCCTTTTTATCTCTCATCAACTCATTTTCTGAATTTTTTAGTGACATCGTTAGGCTGTCAAATTTTTTGCAAGGGAAATTCTTAACCCAATTTTGATTCTTTGGGATAAACTTGAACTCCTTGAATATGTCGTTATATGATTATGTTTGAATAACCTATGATTGTTTTACACTTAATATCCACTTATTTTTGGTGTATTCGTTTGTCACACAAAATTATGTAATTGATTTATCCTTAATCCAAAGATACTGTCTTTGTAAGGGACTTCGTCTCAATCTCCATTCATTGAGGCATATTTTGTTTTATACAAAACTTTCTTTTATACAGTGTATAAAACCCTTTTACTTTTATGATTATTCAAAAGGAATATTTTATTTATACGAATCATTTTACTAAATGACAAAAGGAATTTTTTTTTGTCTTTTTGTCGTACGTATCCGGTGACAACGACTTCTCCCCCGCCGTGACCATTATTTGAGTTTCGGCTTCCTCTATAAGCCATACCTTTTGTTTAAAAGAAAAATAAATACCATGTTTTACTTTTCTTTTATTTTCGTATTAAAAATGGTTTTCATAATGTTTTTATATCAGTGTGTTGTATTGATATCTTGTGATTGAAAAGTGGAAAAGTTATGTTTTCTTTATGCATGTTTTATGTGATACGATTATGTTATGGTTCTTGGGTATTATTATGAAGACAGGTGGTTCCGTGATAAACTAAGGGCGAGTGAGCCCGATATAGCTATCCAATTCATTGGGTAATGCAAAAGGGTTAAACGTTAAGGTTTTAACGAAGAGATTTAGGGAATATACTGTGATGGGTATTCCAAACGTAACCAAGAGGGTTACTCCCTACGTAAGAATGTTATGAATGCCTCAAGTTACATTTATGACTTATGATTTCTATGATTTATTCATGATTTGATGAGGTATGTTAAAGTGCATATGTTTTATGGGTAAAGTATGATTTCATTCTTATGTATACATGTACTCATGTTTCCATTCCATATTTTTATATCCCTTACTAATCTTTTTATGCTCATCCCAAGTTTTTGAAATGTTTTTCACAAGTCAAGGGAAAGGTGCATGATATGATGATAGTGTCAAGGAAGTGTCAAGAAAGAATCCATGTTTTATTTTAAATATTTTTCCGTTGATGGGAAAAAACGAATACTATATTTTATGTAACCACTTTGTCTAAATGTGGAATGTAATTCATGATTTATGATCTAATTATCTAAAATGCTAAACCTAAAAAGATCCTCAATGTGAATTATTCATTTAATTCATAATTAAGTAAGGTTTAAGGCCGAGGCCATATATTGTCTGAGGGAGTCGAAGAGGGGTCAACCGAGGGTTTCACTATCAGGTTGTGACAAGATACTACAAAACGATGTCGAATGAATCAACATACAGTTTCTCGAAGGGCTTTGCCTCAGGTTTCCTCACTGAGGGTTTATCTGAGGTGTGACGACTCTCACCTCAGTGCGGCGATGTCAAACGAATCAGCCAAAATTTTCTCTAACGGGTTTCACCGAGGGTTTCACTGAACCATGGTTGTAGGGTTCTACTAAGGTGTAATGATTTTCACCGAGGGTTTCTCCGACCCATCGAGGGATACGACCAACAAATTTTTTGAACCTTGATTTCAAATTTGATGACAGAACAAACTAATCAAATGGTCCTCCCATATATTAAGCATGTGGCAGCCATCCAATGGGTAATCTAAGGGTCAGGTTGAGAGCCCAACCTGAGATGATAATTTTCGGAGCTAGAGGCCTGAAAACAAACCTCGCACCTACGATAGCCCTTTCCGCCACCAGGGACCCTAACGTAGGGCTGGACAGAAGGTCCAGAAACATTAGATAAGACGCCAGAACCATGGCCATATACTTAGAGCTCAACCTATCCATTATAGGATAGGAATGTGACATTTAATATCTCAAATAAACCCAAGATAATCTATTTGTACCAAATTTTTTTACGAACACCAATTTGAGAGTTTTAGAATTATATTCACGTTTTACATTCACTTGTGTTATATAATGTATATGTATGTTTAGGGATAATAACATAACATAAAAATATGTTTCTCCTATAATGGGGATTAACCTTGTAAAAATATTGTGTGAATTTCATTTAATTTTATTACTTTTACATATAGGTAAGGGTGAGTTATAAATCATAGAGTATCAAAACACTAACAAGATCTAGAGTCTAATTCTGGGTTAAAGTAAATTTTAAAAAAACCCCACTAATTCAACCTACCCTTCTTAGTATGACATTCCAGAGAACTTTAATTGGTATTAAAGAAAAGGATACCTTTTTTAGATCCTTAATTTAACAATGATGTAATATATCAACTCAACCAGTAAAATTGGTATACCTATGTTTGATAGAAAGAAGTATCCCAAATACAAGAATCAGATGATAACCTACCTTCTTTCACTGGGAATGGAAGTAATCGATGCCACTATTATGGTATTTTCACCATTATATAAAGATACTATCATGAAATTTTCTAATAATGGAAAATTTTATGTTGATGTTAAGGATAGAAATTCCATTCTTATGTCCTTATCTAACAAATTTTACATTAAGGTAATGGGTCTCCAAATATACAAGGAGAAGTGGGAAAAAATTAAAATAATCTTCAAAGAAAATGTCAAAGTAAAGGATGTAAATATTCATATACGAATAAGTAAATTTCAAGATGTGAGGATGATTGATGAAGAGACAATTGATGACTACTTATTAAGAGTGAATGATATTTTCAGTAACATCATAATATTAGAAGAAACTTTGGATGATTCAACTAACATCAAGCATTTGATGAGAAACTTACCTAGAAGGTATGATCCGAATGTATCCTTATTTTAAGATAGATATGACGTATCTCTTGATGAATATAATAACATAATTTAATATTATGTGATGAAGAAATATTTGAAATTTAAAAACAATATCCAAGAAATAAATTACCTTTAAGGCTATGAGGATTATTAGAATCTAATAACTGAAAGGTATAAAATCGGATGAATAGAAGTAAGAGGAAGAGAAGGATGAAGATTATAAGAGAATTATGGATCTTATCTAATGAACTTGCAGAAAGGAAATGGAAATTACAAAGGTAAACACCCACTCAAATGTTTCAATTGTGAAGAAATTATTCACATCACTATAAACTGTCTAAATAAAAAGGATGGTGAAGACAAGGATGATGGGTGAGATGAAAAAAATTATATTAATAAATTGAGTAAATGTTTAATGGATGTTAAAAAATTTGTTAAGGGTAAGAAAATGATTACTTGAAAAAATAAGGAGTCTTTTGATCAATTGAGAAGAGGAAAAATCAACTGAATGTAGTCTATCAGAAGATAAATTTCTCAAAAAATTCAGGACCTTCACATATTGGCTGAAAATATTGGAAGATACCACAAGTAGTGAAGAATAATAAGGTGAAGAAACTTACATAGAACCTATGTTGAAATCAAAACGTGAGACTTTCTTGAGAATAAAACCAAACAAAAGAATCAATATAGGAAATTGAAAAAGGATCATTAATATTATAGAGGAGGGGAAGAATAGTTTCTTAGAGGGGAATATGCATACATTGAAGAGACAAAAAACTTCAAGTTTAAAGTTATAGAAAAAGGTAAAATAGTGGAAAACCATGATGAAAAAATTTATATTAATTAATAATATATAATTAAGACCCAATAGTGTTGTGTTTATGATAATAGGGTTTTTCATGAATATATAACCAATAAATTCTTTTTTCCTAAGCATGAATATAACACCCCAATATTTCAGGGTATATTTCTTATTAAATAATTTCAATTCATTAGATAGCTTATAATACATTCAAAAACAAGTCTATATGAAACAACACTTCATTATTTAGAGGATATAGTAATAAACTATACATTAATAATAATTTTTATGCTTCCATCATTTGAATTTCAAAAATGGGCATACATTATAGTGTTTAGTAAGTTATTTAGAGTTCGATAGGATCAACTTAATTTTTGGTGAATAGTAGCATACCCTTATAAATAGTGATGTTATGATTATGAATAATAATGTATCCTTATGAATAGTATTGTGGCCCCTATGAATAGTACCCTCACCCATGAAAGTATAAATAAACTGTAGGCACCTTATAAATGAAAGTGAATATTTTAAAAATTAACAATTAAGTGTTGGTATTTTTGTGAGAAATAAATATTTAATTACAAATTTATAATTAAAAAAATTATTTTAATGAAAATACGTTTTCATAAAATGTATTCATAAATCAATATTTTTTGTCCTATTATTTTATAGTAATCTAAGGAAACTATAGATAATTTTTTAGAGAGTTATAAAATCAGTTATAATTTTAAAATCAGTATTTTCGAGTAAATAACGATTTTAATTAAAAATTTATTTTCTCATATTTATAAAATTATTTTCACAAAATGAAGTTCATTTTTAGATTCTACACTTTAAAAAATGGTTAGGGCATTTTTTTTATTTTTTCTGAAATACTTGATTTTTTGGTGAATAGTGAATTTTGATAATTTAAGAAATATGCTAAATAAATGAATTTATGCCTCATAATTGAGTCATGAATGATTTAAATAGCCATTTTTGAGAACTCACATGAATGTATTACTGTTTTTTGTAACAATAATCTATAATATTTCCTATCTTGGTCAAAATAATAAAATAATGAATAAAATATTGAGAAATCACTCCTCTTCTCGATTATAAAAACCACCCCTCACCTCCCTCTTATATTCACTCCTCTAAGCCTTGAAGCTTCTTAATTTTTCCATAATACTCTTACCTAGTCCCTCCTCATGTATAGGAGATCTTGTTTTTTACAGAATACCAAAATCCTTTCCCTTAATGCGGTTCTCAAGGAGGTTATTTCAAGAGGTAAATCCTCTTTTTTTTTAATTTAATTTCATTTCAATTTATCTTCTATTCTTATTCTCTACTAACATACTCTGTAAAATTGATCATGATAAATCTAGTATAATATATATACTGGAATTATATCATTTTAATGTAATTACCATTACCAATGTCCTTACTCTCCCTCTTTTATTTTAAAAATGAAATCATCATCCAGGAGGTGCCAATTTACAACCTGCATGGACGACGATGTTTCATTATTCAAATTATTATTCAAAGATATCCATGAAACAATTTTAATGGTAGAGAAATATTTTAAAATTTATAATATAACTCTTTTTATGTTCTGTAAGTAAAATATTTACATAATACTTAATGATAAAACAAAATGAGTTCATTATGATCAATAACCACTGTAATAATCTAAACAATTATCATTAAATGACTTTTCTAATGATTCATCCTCATAACATGTAAAAACATGATATATATAACCATTTAAAATTATTTATGTTCATTAATAATATATAAATTCAATTCTGGAGAATTATATCCATTCCACATGAACTTATATACTCATACACAAGTATGCCGATCGTGAAAACCAAGGAAATAAACGCTCACAATCGATAAATTTGTATCTTATAACTCATATAAAAGGTCATAATGAACTTAATAAAATTATTAAAAATCAAATACATGTAGATAATGTTCTGAATTAACTAATTAATTAATTTTATCTGATTATTCAAGACATTAAGGTCAAGTGAAGAACACGTTCGATCATAAGGTAAGGGGATTCTCATCTCACTTTTATTTTTGTGATATTACCATTGATTACCCCTTATTTATTTTATGTGGTATATTCATGCTAAAATTTGATATATAATATCATTATTCAATTATATTCATGTAATTAAATGATTCATTTGATTATTATTAATTTTTTTTCATGCGATTCAATTGATTACAATGTGGTAAGGGGCTTCATCTCAATTTCTATTTCTTTGAGACTTACTTGGTATAGCGAACATAATCATTTTTAGGGGGTGTATCTAATACCCCTTTGAGATCAATTTTCATTTGAAATTAAATTTCTATTAAATATCCATATTCTCGTAGGATGTATATTATTATTGTCTTATTCATATACCCTTTTATATACGGTGTTTATTTTGAATTTTGCTTTAACTGTGGTAATATTGATGAATACACATCCTCTACTCAATAACAAAATTTATAAGGAATTTTTTCTAGAATTAAATATTTTTATAAGAAAAGATTTTTAATTTTATTGATGGTAAGGGCCCCCTGTATCCCCTTGATGCATCGATTGGTCTCATGAAACAAACAGTTGGCCATAGACCCATCAAGTTTGTTTCCAAAACAGAATCAGATAGGTTTCTACCCATGGACTTAAACTGTCTCGACGGTATAATGGTTCATGTTCCTGATACATGACATCCAAATAATAATCATTCTCATTATTCAGAATTCAATTATTACTTTCCATGATGTTTTCACTATGAAAAAAATATTTGGATGCATTTTCCTTCTCAGTTTATTGATGGAGTGTGTTTTTTAATTATTCACAATGACATATCATTTATGTATAATTGACTATGATTAAATTATTATTTTTTCATGATTACACTATATATAACCCTTATTGATCATTTGAGATCACCCCTTTCATTTTTTTCCTTCCCCAAGTTATGAAGAAGAGATCATTTATTGAGTTTTCAAGGATGCAATTTATTAGATTTTGTAATGTATGAAATGTTGTTATCTTATCCCAATGTAAAATGGGTTCTATGTATGTATTTTGTTTCTTAAAAACTACTAAATTGATCAATCATTTAGGATTTGATTTCTTGTAATCATGTCAATTTAATAAAATAATTCACTAGCTTCGGGTTTCTGAGGTTAGGGTATTACACTTGGTATTAGATGAAGTTTAATAGAAACCTTGAGAACTAGATTTAGAAAACATAGATTATAGAGAAAAACCCTAATATAGAAATTGTGGATAAGTATAGAAGAACAACCTATAATTTTGTTAAGGTAGAGATTATGTGAGTATTCCTAGAAATTCATACCTGTTTGGATATTACAAGTGGACATGGTTCTAGAACAGATGTACCTAGGAGTAATAAATCCAACAAGGTGTTCAAGCCTTGACTTGGGGTAATCTGGTATACGAAGATGTTCATTACTATGAACTATGTTTCACACTCCTAAGGAATATACTTAGTATAATTCACATTTTATTTACAAAACATTATGAAGGATTTTAAAAGTAAATAGAATCCATGTTTATGATAATGATATTAGATGTGCATAAATTTTCCGATTATTTTAAGTGTTTTGTAAGTTATAAAATTTTCATTGTGATTTATAACTTAATTTAGTGCAAGCCATTATTTATTTATGGATCCTAATGGAATAGAAAAAATCAATAATTGTAGAAAATATATGGATTTACCCATTGAGAAAGTCAACATAGTTACTGTAGGAGCTGATATAATCATGACCATATTAGAAAAACTTACTCAGGAAGTAATGAATAACCATGATACACCTGTGTTGGATCGTTTCATGTGATATAAGCCCCCATCTTTTAGTGGGACTACAAATACGGTGGTATCTTAGTAGTGTATCATGTCCCTTGAAAAGATATTCATGGCATTAAGATTAAATGAAAATGAAAAGGTAGTACTGGCAGTATATTATCTCAAGGGAGGTACTGATTAATGGTGGTCCTTGATCTAGAATACCATAGTGGAAGATGTAATAGAAGATATGGAATGGAAAACATTTAAGTATTCCTTGACAAATATTTCCCTTTTAAGCAATATAATTAACTGAAGATAGAATTCCTTAGCTTGAAAAAAGGGGAATAGATGAGTGTTTAAAATTATGAGTCTACTTTCACATGACTATCCAGTTATTCTATAAATTACAAATGTTATTTAGAAGATAATATTGATCATTTATTTGAATTTCTTAATCCATGTCATTGAAGGACACTGTACTCTCAAACATTTTCATCATATGATTAAATGGTATTATGTTCCATCAAAATAGAGAATGAATTTTCTAGATCTAATTTGTTCAAGGTAAATCATGAGGAGAAAATGTATTCTGATAATCCTGGAAAAGGTGAATCTCCAAAGAAGAAGAAGGGAATTAAGAAATTCCCATTATGCGAGAACTGTCGAAAGAACCATCCTGGAAAATGATTGAAAGGCCATAAAGTTTGTTATAAGTGTGGGGAAAAGGGTCAACGATCTATGACTACAAGGGTAAGAGACAAATCAATGATGTTCAATGCTATAATTGTAGGGAGATGGGACAATATTCAAATTATTTTCCAATATGTTAAGGAATATTACCTCATAAAAGGATATGGGAGGAAGGGAATTCTTATGTGATAATAATTTCATTAGTTGAAGTTCTTAATGTTGTGGTGGCATGTGCATTAATCATTTCCAAGAATTTATAAAATTCTTTATTTGATTTTGGATCATCACATTATTTTTTATCTTCCCAGTTTTCCAAGAAAATTAGACATTTCCAATTTGATTTAATAACGAAGTTATCATTCAAAACTCCAGAGGGAAGTATCATTTTAATAATGATTTTTCTGTCAGTAAACTTTGTGACACATAAACGAACTTTATTTTCTTACCTTATCATCATATTTATGATTTACTTTGACCTAATTATTGGCATGAACTAGCGTTCAAATTATGATGCAGAAATATATTTTAAGAAGAAGGAAGTTACAATTTTTTTAGAATGATGTAAAATAACTTATCTTTAGAGTAGAGACATCATCATCTTGATCTTATCCAGATCCACCTTGAGTAGCTCTTCTAAATGAATTTCTCGGGGTAGAAGAAAAAACATCATTTATGGATATTCGAATTGAAGATGTACCAATTGTGAAAGAATCATTGATATATTTCTAGAGAATTTACTAGGACATCCTTTAGAGTAGGAAGTTGAGTTCTTTATTGATTTCATTCCCAGTGAAATACCTATATCAAAGAAACCCTATATAATGGATACTATGGAATTATTAGATCTGAAGAAACAACTAGAGGAATCGATTGAAAAATGATTTATTTTACATAGTGTTTCTCCATGGAGAGACCCTATTATATGTATCAATAAGAAAGATAGATCCATGAGTCTATGCATTGATTACATAGAAATCAATTCTATTAAAATAAAGAAAAATAATCATATGTCTCACATTGATGATCTATTTTATTAGATTCATGGAGATCAATATTTTTTGAAGAATGTCTTTCAGTCTATATCCTCAGTTTCGTGTGAGAAAGGACGATATTCTAAAGACAAAATTTTGATCTAGGTATAGGCATTACGATTTTACAGTAATTCCATTTGGGCTGACTAATGAAACCTTTATTTTCATAGATCCACTGAATATATTTTTCAAGGAATATCTTGATGATTTTGTTGTGGTATTTATTGATGACATATTGATATATTCCAAAATCTATGAGGACTATGAGAACCACTTAGAGGTTATTATAGAGACTCTTAGAAGAAAAGAGTTATATGGGAAGTTTAGTAAAAGTGAATTATGGATTCAAGTAGTATATTTTCTTGGCCATATTGTCTCTAAGGATGGAATCTCAGTTGATCCTATGAAGACAAAGATAATCCAAGAATGACCTAATCTAATGAACATAACTGAGGTATGTAGTTTTATTGGATTAGAAGGTTACTATCAGTATTTTGTATATAATTTTTCCTGATTGTATAACCCACTAACCAAGATAATATATAAAATGGTTATGATTTTATGAAAAAAACAGGATTTATATAAAGTTTTGAAGAATTGGAAAGATGATTGGTCAATGATTTAATTTTGACTCTTCAATCTAGAAATGATGGGTTTGTGATATACAGTGATGCATCAAAGAATGGATTGGGTTGTGTCCTTATGGAAGATGATAGATTTATTACTTATTCATTAAGGTAGTTTAAGACTCATGATAAAAATTATCCAAATCATTATCTTGAGTTAGCAGCCATAATCTTTTCTCTAAAAATATAGAGACACCATATCTGTGGTAGAAGATGTGAGATATATACAAATTAAAAGGGTTTGAAATAAATTTTTACATAGAAATAACTCAACATGAGGCCAAGGATATGGCTCAAGTTACTCAATGATTATTATTGTTGAATACACTATCACCCAAGAAAAGAAAATAAGGTGGAAGATGAATTAAACAAGAAATATCATGGTGTTCTGACCCAAATGAGGATAGGGAGAGATATTATATTCATGTATCTAGTAAAGATGGATATGGAAATTGTTATGGAAGAGGAAACAACATTCCATTTTCAAATTATTACTAAACAATATTTAATATAGATGATAAAAATCTCTCAATTTGATGATGATAATCTACAAAAAAAATTAATGCTTTTAAAGATGGAAGATTGGAAGACTTTGTGTTTGAGGATGGAGTTCTGAAATTTTGAAAGAGGTTATGTGGTCTATTAGTACCTATGATAAAAAGAGAATTATTAGATGATGCTCATAGCTCAAATTTATCTATACACTCTAGTAGCACCAATATTTATAGAGATATAATGGAAAAAATTTTGTGGGATGGCATGAAGTGAGAAATCAATGACTATGTGTCAAGGGGTCTAGTTTTCCAACAAGTGAAGGTTGAGAGACAAAATACTAGAGGAGTAATTCAAATTATACCTATTCTTATGTGGAAGTGGGATGACATTAGGAGGGAATTTGTCATAGGACAACCAATGAAACCTATAAGGGATGATTCAATATGTGTAATTTTTGATCATCTTACAAAATCGGCACCTTTACTTGCTATAAGAGAGGATTTAACACTTGAGAACCTGAGAAGACTCTATATTAATAAAGTTGTAAGACTTAATAGAGAACCTCTATTGATTGTGTCTGATCGAGATCCCTAATTTACATCAAAATTCTTGAAATGTTTTTGGAGGGATTTGGATAATGAGATTCATATGAGTATTTCTTATCCCCCCAAATCGACGGACTATCTGAAAAGACTATTCAAACACTAGAAGGAATGTTGAGATCATTGTCACTTGACATTCAAGGTATGTGGGATCAGTACTTACCATTGATGGTGTTTTCTTATAATAATAGATTCCATTCTTGTATTAAAATTGTTCCATATTAAAAAATATATGGAAAGAGATGTTGAGCTCCAACTTGTTGGGATAAAGTTGGAGAGAGGAAAATTATCATCCCAAAATTTATTAAAGAGAAAAAAATAAAGGTAAAGATAATTAAGGCCCATATTAAAGTATCCCAAAGTAGGAAAAAGAGTTATGATGACAACTGTAGAAAGGATTTGTAATTTCATGTGGGAGATCATGTCTTTCTAAAAGTATATCCAGGGAAGGGTGTCTTAAGGTTTGGTAAGAAAGGGAAACTAATCTCTAGGTATATCAAACCATTTGAAATTCTAGAAAGAATTGGAGCTCTAGCTTACTATCTAGTGATTCCAAAAAGTTTATACAAAGTTCATGATGTGTTCCACATATTATTGTTAAAGAATTACAATCCAGACCCAACGCATGTACTCACCTATGAAGGAGTAGAACTTGAACAAGATTTATCATATTGTAAAGAGAATATCAATATTCTTGAAACAAGAGAGAAATTATTGAGAAATCGGACAACTTCACTTGTAAAGGTTCTTTAGAGAAACCATAAAATAGTGGAAGCAATGTGGGAACCTGAGGATTCTATGAAGAGGAACCACCCACATCTTTTTAAATTGCTATATACATGAAAAATTTTGAGGATGGAATATCCAAAGGAGGAAAGAATATAACACTACAATATTTTATTCTATGTTTCTTCTTAAATAATTTCAATTCATTAAATAGTTTATAATACATGAAACACCGAATCTCTGTGAAAAAAGACTTAGTTTTTATAGTAGATAGTTATAACCTAGCATTTTAGTATAATTTATCCACTTTTGCGATCTGAATTATGAAAAACAGACATACACGGTTGCATTTAGTAAGTTATTCAGAGTCTGATAGGGTCAACTTAATTGTTGGTGAATAGTATGATACCCTTATGAATAGTAATTTTACCCTTATTAATAGTATTATACCCTTATGCATAGTAATATGACCGTTATGAATAGTAAAATCACCCATTAAGGTATAAATAAAATTTAAGCACCTTATAAATGAAAGTGAACATTTTAAAAATTAGTAATTAAGTATTGGTATTTCTGTGAGAAATAAATATTTAATTATAATTTTATATTTAATAATTTTATTTAAAATAAAATTAAATTTCATAAAATGTATTCCTAAATCAATATTTTTTTCCTATGATTTGAGGATAATCTAATAAGACCTTAATTAAATTTTCAGGGTGTTATAAAATCAGTTATAATTTTAATATCTGTATTTTTGAGGAAATAATTATTTTAATTAACAATTTAATTTCAAACATTTATAAAATTATTTTCATAAAATGAAGTTCCTTTTTATATTATATAAGTTAAAAAATGGATAGGGTTAATTTATGGGATTTTTCTGAAGTACTTGAATTTTTAGTGAATAGTGAAATTCTATAATTTATAAAATATGCTAAATAAATGAGTTTTTGCATCATGCTTGGGTCATGGATGATGTAAATGGCCATTGTTTCGTTCTCACATGCAATTATTACTATTTTTAAAAATAATAAATACTATTACTTTTCTTGAGAAAAATAATAAAATAATGAATGAAATATTGAGAAATCACTCCTCTCCTCCACTATAAAAACCACCCCTCACCTACCTCTTATATTTACTCCTGTAAGACTTGAAGTTTCTCCATGTTCTGCCCAAATATTCTTCCCCAATCCCTCCCCATGTCTAGGATCCCTTTTTATTTCTATATGAAAAAATCCTTTCCCTTAATGATGTTCTCAAGGAGGTTATTTCAAGAGGTAAATCCTCTTCCTTTTTCATTTAATTCCATTTCAATTTATCTTCCTTTCTTATTCTATCCAAAACTTCTCTATCCAATTGATCATGATAACTACAGTATTATATATATACTATAATTATATCATGTTAATGTAATAAAAATTATCAATCTTCTTACTCTCCCTCTTTTATTTCATAAATGAAATCATCGTCTTGGAGGTGACAGTTTACAACCTTCATGGACGACGAAGTTTCATTATTCAAATTCGTCTTCAAATATGTTCATGAAAGAATTTTAATTTTAGATAAAGTTTTTAAAATTTATAATATAAAACTTCTTAGTTTTTTTAATTAACATATCTATAGAATACTAATTGATAAAACAAAATGAGTTCGTTATGATCAATAATTGTTGTAATAATCTTAATGTTTATCACTAAATGAATTATCTGATGATTCATCCTCATAATATGTAACCAAATGATATATATAAACATTTATACTAATTTATTTTCATTAATAATATATAAATTCAGTTATGGATAATTATATCCATTCCATATGAACTTCTATACTCATACATAAGTATGTCGACCGTGAAAACCAAGGAAACAAATGCTCTCGAGAGATAAATTTGTATCATATAACTCATCTAAAATGCCATAAATGAACTTAATAAAATTATACTAAATAAATTAATTTTTTATAATGATATGAGTTAATTAATTAATGGATTTAATATGTTTATTCCGGATATTAAGATCAAGTGAATAACACATTCGAGCATAAGGTAAGGGGTTTCTCATCTCACTTTTATTTCAATGATATTTCCATTGTTCACCACTTATTTATTGTATATGGTGTATATATTCTTCCATTTTATATATACTATTATTATTACCTTTGTATTTATGGTATTATATGATTCATTTGATGATTATTAATAATTGGTCATATGATTTGATTAATTATATTCTGGTAAGGGAATTCATCTCAAATTCTATTTCTTTGAGACTTACTTGGTATTATGCACCTAATCATTTTTTGTAGTGTATATAATACCACATAGAGATAATTTTTCATTTGAAATTACATTACTATTAAAAATAAATATTCTTGTATAATGGATATGATTATTTTCTTATCTATATACCGTTTTACAAATAGTGTTTGTTTTGAATGTTGTTTTAACTGTGGAAATATTGATGAATCTGTATCCTCAAATCTTTATGAAAATTGATAAGTCATATTGTTCTAGAATTAAATATTTTTAGAATAATGCATTGTAATTTTTGTTATGGGTGTGTCCCACTATATCTTCTTTATTCATCGACATGTCTAATGGACAAAATAGTTGGCGACATGCCCTTCGAGTTTGTTTCCAAAACATAATCAGATGGGTTTCTACCCACTCACTTAAAACATCTTGGTAGTATGATTGTTCATGTGACAGATACATGAAATCCAAATAATAATCATTATCTTTATTCAAAATTCAATAATTACTTTCCATGAGGTTTTCATTATGACAAAATCCATGGATGCATTACCATTCTCAGGTTATTGATTGTGTGTGTTTTTCAATTATTCACGATGCCATATCATTTATGTATAATTGATTATGATTAAATTATTATTGTTTCATGATTACAACATATATAACCCTTATTAAGAATTTTATCTCACTCCTTCATTTGTTTTCCTTACATAAGTTATGAATAAGAGATCATTTATTGAGTTTTCAAGGGCGCAATTTATTAGCTTTTTTTATGTATTACATGTTTTTTTCATCTCCTAATGTAAAATGGGTTCGATGTATGTATCTTGTTTATTAAAGACTACTAAATTGACCAGTTCATTGGGATTTTATTCCTTGTTATTATAGAAATATAACAAAATAATGCACCGGCTCTGTGTTTCTATGGTTGGGGCGTTACAATGAAATATAGTACACACCCATGGATTTTCTCTTAAGCAGGCTTCTCACACACACATAAATTCAATTATCACTATTTATAAACTAAGTATTATACTAAAAAAGATATACTAATATATTGTGGGATGGGGAGTGGGGGTGGAAAATAATATAAAAATATATCAAAGTAAATAAATTAAAAACATAATGAAAATAAAATATAAAGAATTTAGTGAGAAATTGATTTCATTCTAGGGAGTTCAGAGTGATGAAAATCATTGTTCTTTCAATTAAATATCTTTATTTTAATTAATGTTGAGATGAAACCTATAATCCATAACCCTTAAATTAAATATTTTACTTCCCCACACATACCCTCTTTATGTGGTATAATACTCCATTTCATCATCATCACACTGCTACTCTACCCTGCATATTGCATTATAACGATGAAGGAGAACAATAAAGATTAAAGAGAAGTAGAAGTTGATAGTAGAGAAAATTGAGAGGATACATACTCTAATAACTTTTAGTAATACCAAAATATTTTTATAAAAAATGAGAGACATTTATTAGTAAAAAATTAAAGCATCAATCGGTGCTTTTCTTCAAACAAGAATGAAATTAAATCCTCAAATTTCCTGGAGGTAGAAAAGCATGGCGGGGGAAAAAAGTGGAAATGAGTGAATTAGAGGAAGGTAAAACTAAACTAATATATATTAAAAATAAAAAACTATTATATTATTATAACTAATTTTAATCTACTGAAAAAATCCATTAAACTTGTCAAACAAAAATTTCCAACTCTTTTGAGAAAGGTGGATTAAAATCCTATTGTCAAGATGGTTGAACTATTTTAGGTAAAATATATCCTTTTAATTATTAAATGTGGTTTACCATTTAAATGGATGAATTTTGAAAATTACTATTATTGAAATTTATTTTTTGTATCTCTCCTATATTTATGCACAACATTTCAACTCATTTGAGAATGGGTAGAAAAAATTAGGGTTGAATCAATAATTTTTTTTCTATCATGGTAGACTCTTTATATTACCATCCTTGATTTTACAATATATTTAGGAAAATTTAATAAATTTAATCATTCATATAAATAGTTAATTTTTTTGGTAATTTCTTCTTATATATATAAAAATAAAATTTTAACTCAATTGGATCATCCTCTTGTGAGATATGGGACCGTCAATAAAATTATCCAATACCGTGGACATATATTGAGGATCAAATTGCCTAATTATTTTGGGCCATATATTAAAGGATTCATCTCTTATTCTAGTTTCATTAAATAGATCCCATAAATTATGTAATACTATGAATAATGAATGTCAAAATTTTAATTAGTTTAGAAAAACTAATGGTCGGACTACTATGTTGATAAAAAAAATATATTTCAAAATTAATCTATTTTAACAACTGAGATAAAAATAATAAAAAACTAAAATGGTGAAAATTACCCTTATAATATAAAATTATTGAGATTAAATAATTTATATTAAAGAATTAAATGTTTAAAATTATGAAATTCATCTATCCCCCACACTTAAATATTAAACTCCAAGGAAATAATATAATTCCAAGTTCAAATTTAACTTCCCAAGGAACAATTGAAAAAACTACTCAATTATCGCATCTAATGAAAAATCAAGCCTTATATATAGATCTAAATTTCTTAACTCAAATAATAGATCATAAAATATCATTCAATCTCATCCTAATCCCAAACTTCCTGTCATTCCAACATCCCTAGAAAAAAATTTAACTCCAAGTAAATTATTTTTTAATGTAGAGCTTTCTCATTTACAAGAACATGTGTTATGTAAACATTCTTGAAAAAATTTTCATCTATTCATATTGTGAGACATAATTTTTTTTCTTCTATGAGTATTTTTCATGATGAAATTTTTGTCTATGTGTTGGTGAGTAAAACATTTAAAAAAATTATACCTAAAAAGTGAAGGTTAACCTCTTAAATACCATTGCATGAATATTGAAGTTAAAACATAAGAAATATCTCACCTAATTTCCCTTATAGGGCATGAAACATAATAATGACATGATACATGAGTCAAACAATGAATCCAATGAATGTTTTTATCCGAATTCTATATTTTTTTCTCTTATTTTTTTCATGTTTTTTATTTTCCATAGTATATTAGATGATTATAAAATACAAGCAATGAATTAAAATCATGCCTCCAATTTTTAGGGGGAAAATATTTATATAAATAAGAAAAATAAATAATAAAATCTTATCTCTATTTTTTAATTTTTAATTTTATTTTAAAAATAAAAAATCATTTTTTGAGAAAAAGACAATTTGAATAAAGAAGAATGATTAATGACGAATGCCCATGCCTGGAATTCCCAAAATGTTGACACACACCTCACAACACCATTCAATGTGATTAATTCCATATAAAACACAGTAAATTCCCTTCTCCCACACTCAAGATTAAAATATCAATAAATAAATATTAAGTGTGAAGGTAGGTAAGGAAAAATTAGTTTGTAATTCGGATTAAACTTATAAATAATTTAATTTATTTTAAGGTATAAACAAGGATATATGTAAAGGTAAGTCTGAAGTTTATAATGTTTCTAGCTAAATAAATATTTTTATCATGTCAAAAACATTATATGTACTCAAAATCTTTGAAATAAAAAATGAGTAAGTTCTTGATCACACACTATGATTGAAGACTATCAAGAAAAAAGAAATTAAATGAAGATATAAAATAGGTTTAGAAACATTTTGATTTGGGGTGGATTTTAAATTTAGCAAGTACTAGTACACATGATTTTCAAAATCAACTGAAATTATTTAAATGAAAATATTGTGCGTTAGGAAAAAAATCCTTTGCACTAATCATTTAATTTTTATAATTCTCAAATAAAGTAGTGTACAAAATATACTAAGATGGTATTAATTTCAAAAAGTATTTGATTAAGATAATGATCCTAGAAACCTAAAAAATAGAAAAAAAATATTCAAAAACATTGATAAAAAAGGAACACACTATAATTTCAAATGATAGGCTTATATCCCCCCACACTTAGGATCAAACTACTCTTCATTTTCAGATGAAAAAAATATAATGGTAGAAAATTGAAATGGAAGGAAAGATATAATCTAAGATTATTTACCCAAGGGAAAAATTGATTTAATTTCATATAAACAACAACTTTAGACCTATAAAGAAATAGAAAACAATAAAAAATTATTTAATTAAAAACAAAGAAACAAAATATAAGGGGAAAAAAGAAAAAGGATATAACATTGCTTAAACACCTATATGGGTGATAGGTTTTTACTACCCATGGTCTGGAAATTACAATAATTTTTCCCTAATCAGTTGATGGATGGGGTATAATTATCATGAACCAAGAAACTATTTACATTCCAGTATGCATCATTTTATAATGTTTATTTAATACCCCATGGATAGAGTACTGAAAGTTCACCCCATTAGTAAGTGGTACAACTTGTAAGGTGGGAGAAGGATAATTAATGATCCCTCTTTATTTTGTTTCACTAGTTTTAAAACCTCTTAAATATCTGAGGCATACTCTAAATATTATGTTTCATTAATTTTATCAAATTTAAAGTTATTGAAAATCAAAATTTGAATATAAACCAAGCATGGTGAACTAATAAAATTTTTCCCCTTCAGGTAGGTTATCTTAAAATTTGATCCATTCAAAAAAGGCCTCCAAAAACTCAGTCTTAAATGGTGTATCATATTATTAACCATACCCTAATTAAATCCATGTTTTTGATGAATATAAAATAACAATGAAGTGGTAAGTAATACTCAATTCATTTTGACTAAAATAAAAATAAAATGAGTTTCAAAAAATCCTCTCCCTAATTATGATTGACCATTAATTATTTTTATTTTCTTAGTTCTTATTAGAGTAGTTTTTTTATAGATGGATTAATTTATTCAATATCCTCTATTATCTCATAAAATTCTAAAACTTCAATGGCGTCTTCTTCCAAATAAATAGTGTAAGGATCATCTTTAAACATTGCATATCCTAGTGAATTTAAACTATAATTCACTTTCTTTAATTGCCAAAGATATTTTAGGTTTATAATTTTAGAGAGTTAGTTAAAAAATATTATATAAAAATCCCATATAACATAAATTGGACACTTCTGCTCAATATCCATTTTGCCACAAAAAAACTGTTAAAATAAAACAAGTATTCATTTCATGAAGTATCTTAAATTTTTTTATCTTAAACTTATCCTTTTCCCTAATCATCCTCAAATACATATGATTTTTTTTAAAAATTTTATGGGCACAATAATATTAATAGGGTACCTAAAAAGAATAAATATGTTAGACTAGTGAAAAACATAAAAATCCTTGAGAAACTTTTACTAAAAACATACATTTTTATCTAAAATGAGAATTTCTTTTCTTTAAAATATAATTATATTACCTTTTTTAAATCAAATTATTTCCATAAAAAATCATTAGTAAGCATAGAAAGTCATATAGGTACCATGGGATATCATCATCTTTAAACCCCTATAAAACATTTATTATTAGAATAACTATATGACTAACTTACAATATAATTATTTAGATAACAAAATCATTACCCAGTGCATTGGAGTTCTATCTAAGTAAACCCCTTTTATAAGCTATACCGAGATCACCCGTGATCCATAATTGGGATATAACCTTCATAAAAAATTTCCAAGTTCGATATCATGAATAAAACCCATGTAAAACACATTTAAACCTATGTGAAATACACTTTTAGATATCAAAATACTTCATTCTTTTAAAAAACCATTTTCAATACCCAAATGAACAAAAAAAGGGAAATATAGTTTTTTGTTGAAGAAAACATGAATCTTTTAAAGGAATCCAAACTTAAAATAATGGTTATGGTGGTGATAAATGTTTTTATCACCTTATATATTAAAATATAACATTAATTTAATCTTTTATAAAGAAAGTATATCATTCCATAAAAATATTCTTTTTTGAAAACCATTGAAATAAAGTGGAATAAATTTAACATTATAGTTCTTTTATTTACATATATATACATTTAAAAAATAGTTTTAAAACATAAACATGGAGGAGAAAGATTTTAAAAATAAATCAATATAAAATTTAATGTGGTATTTTAAGTTAAAGAGTCCCTTACCTCGAGTCTAACAAATCACGTATGTTCTTTATATAAATACATAATAAAGTAATGTCAATTATTTAATTTCTTTAGAACATTTTTAATGTTCATTATTACCTTTATTTTATTTATTATCATTTCATATATAATTAATGAAACATTTAAGTTTATTTCAAACTATTTGATGATATTCAGTACATAAGTGAAAAATGACTTTTCTATGTTTATTATGGACAAATATTTCATTATTCCATCATCTATTGAATAATAATAAAACAATAATTATCATTTTTATACATCAATCATACTTTAAAAATGAATCATGAAAGATCATTATGGAAAATGAACTACGTTACAATCATGCAGATGGTAGAACCTACATACATATGAATAACGTTCCCATTTGACAATGATAAATAATGGAAGAAGGATACTATTATTTTATATTTATATAATAATAATTATATCATACATAACATATTATTTCTTTAAACATACTTATATATATCATCCATGTGATGTGTTGATGAAAAATAAATCACATCGCTTCGTAGAGGTGGTGGTCCACACATACGCACGAAAGACATTATAATTTTTTACTGAATGGAAAGGTAAGAGAGTAAATGACATATTATATTTTGAAAATGATAAATATTTATTGAAAAATGTGTGATAGACGGTGATGTAAAATGAATTACATCTATTTTCAAGGTGGTAGTCTTCTGTACACACGAACAACGGTTTTGTTTCCCATTTTATGGAAGAGGATATGAATATAGGTTATTCCATTAACATTAAAAAATAATTATATATAAAAAACTAGTTTTATTATATAATAATAGTTAATAAAGAATTTAATGAGGTATAATAATAATAAAAATATATTTTCTCAGTTAATAATGATCCCTCTTCTTTGGAAAACCGCCTTTTCTTAACACCTTAAAACCACTAAGGTTGGTATTACTCCAGAACTAAGGCCTCTAAAATATGAAAAGGGATATAATGAATGGATTTGGGTAGATATTTTATGAAAAAATTATTTTTGAAGTGTTATTTATAGGGGATAATATATCCCCTTTTATAAGAAAGGGGTGTGGTACTCTTGGAATTTCTCATAATATTAAATTAATATAAATTAATTTTCCATTAAAAATGGTTCAAAAATGATTTATTTAAAATATAGGATTATTATGGATAAAAATAATCTCATATAATAATAGTGAGACAAGTTTTGATTATTTTTAGCCATATCCTTTCATTTTAACACATCTTAAACCCTTATTACACTTATCGCGACAATAAGGATTTTTTCTCTTTGAGGGTCAAGATAGATTCAATAAATGAATAAACAACCAACATACAAATAATATTTTATATTATAAATAATATCATAATAAATTGGCTGAATTTAATATTTTAAGGAATTTTATATCATTAAATAAAATATTATTTATTATATAATATCATTAATGTCGATTTTTAGAACTATTCATTACTTTGAATTTAATAATATCATGAAATAAAATGAAATTAAAAAACTTATATCCTTATCCTATTATATTCATATATAAAATTTATGGATCACATTAATTATCTCAAACTATATTTAGTTTAAGTATTTTTAATATTATTGATTTTATTTTTCCATTAATTGAATAATTACTACGTCAAAAATGTGTATGAATATAAGGTAATAATTTCTTCACTAAAAATTAAAATAATATATCATGATGAAGATAAATAATTTATATTTCAATATAATATTTTTAATCAAACATATTCTTTGGTCATCTATATTAAAAAAAATTTATAATTATTAAAAATAAGAGTTTGACATTTTTGACTTTTCTTTAAATAAAATATTGAAAAGGTTTTGATCATATAAAAATGGAAAAAAGTTCAAATAACTTAATCTTGGATGATTATGGTAAAAATTTACTCATATAAATAAATTAATTCAAGTTCTAGGTTCATTTTCTAGTCCTTATATGTTTTTTTAACATTTAATCACCTAATTTACCCTTTATTGTAGTAACAAAAAATATTATAGTTACTATTCATAATGACTAATAATTAAAGGGGCCTATTTAAAAAATTTGTTAATTTTGATTCTAAATACGTAATCCTTTTTTTTAAATTCAAAATACATAATTTCAATAATTTAATTTAAATATAAACTAACAAAATGAACTAAAAACTGTTTTAAAAGAAAATACTATTTTTAGGTATAAAATATTTTTAATACAATATTTAAGTATAAAGTTAATTTAAAAAACCGTAATTAGATTGTTTTATATAAAAAGTAACTGATTAAGTTTTAAAAATAATACTAAATAAAATTTTAATCTATAAAAAATTAGAAAATAAAATAAAATTTTCAATAAAAATCAGTATTTTTCACTATTCATTGAAAAATCAATATTTTCAAGCAATTCTCAAACCTTCATCCTAAGATAATTTTTAAACACTAAATATGAAAATGAAATTCATTTTTTCAAATTAAATTTATGTTATTTCTAAATAATGATAAAACTATAAAATACATGAAATTCCAATTCAAAATATTTTTTCCCTTTTGACTAGAAAATTAGATAATATTTTTATAATGAATATATCTCTATAATATATAATTAAAAAATATTAAAGAGACATGAAAATGATTTATCTTGAAATTTCATGGATTTTTACATATGTACCCATCTTGTAAATCTCATCCTTATAATTTTATTCTCTTATTAAACAAGTGGGGACATCTTTTGCTCATAGCATTTTCAGATTCTAAAATTTCTTCCTAAACCATATGATTTTCTACAAAATAACAGCCTTATAAATTAACTTGTTCAAAGATAATTTATCTTTTTGATCAAGAATATTAAGTGGGTGTTCTTCATAAGAAATATTACATTCCAACTAAACAACCAGAGGGCTCAAAACATGGGATGAATCTGATGAATATTTTCTTAACAAAAAAATATGAAAAAAGTGTGTACCAAGGTTAAAATTGGAGGAAAGGAAACTTAATAATAAATAGATCCAACATTCTACATGATTTCATATGGTCTAATGAACCCTGAACCTAGATTACTCTTTTTTTCGAAACATAGAACACTTTTACATGGATATAATTTAAGAAAAAAAATGATCACCTACCGTGAAAGAAAGATATTTCCTTAGATTATCCATATAAATTTTCTTCTTACTTTGAGCCATCATAATACAATGCTAAATCATCTTAACCTTATCAACCACTTCTTAACCAACTATTGTCCCATTAACTTCCTTTCTCATACTTCATCCTAACAAGATGTAGTTTGACACCATTTTTCATATAAAGCTTAAAACGTTTATATATATATACTAGAATGAAAAATATTATTATAAGAAAACTCAAATAAAGAAATTAAATAATCCCAACATCATTGGTAATCCATTTAACAAGCATGAAGTATGTATTTTCAAGGTATTAATCATCTATTCATATTTTTCTTTAGATCAAGGAAGAAAATATGTAATGAAATTTAATTCAATACCCAATGTATTTTGATATTCTTTATAAAAATTATAAGTGAATCTCAGATCACAATAAGATATAATGGAGATATGAACTCCATATAACTTGAATATCTCCTTGAGATACAATCAATAATGTTGATCTGAATACATAATATCTCGATTTTAAATTAAATTCATATATTTAGTTAATAAAAAATAATAATCTAAATTTCATTATTACCTCAAGATTTATTTGACAATCACAGTATGAAATTCATGGATACATTTTCCCATTTCCAATTTAGCACTGGAAATGGTTGAATCATCCCTTTCTGTAATTTCCATTTTTCTTTAACCTATATAAAACTCAAACATTTCATTATATAGTTAGTAATATCTATTTTCATTCTATCCCACCGATAATACACCAAAAGGTGTTTGTATATCCTATTACTATCAGGACAAATGGAAAATAATAAAATACGAGATTCATTCATTAATTATAAGTTAAACTAGAGATCACAAGGCACACACAATATCCTATGAAACATACCCTTCTTAAAAAATTATACATTTTCTTATACCTTATAGTATTCCTTTTGAAATTGCTTAATTATATCAATCATATTCAACAAAATTAAAAACTAAAACAAAATAAAGGAAGTCCCTATATCCATAAATTATTGGACAAAATTCATAAATTTATTATCTAAAGGGACATATTCTAAACATAACATGGTTAATGTAGCATTATTTTTTCAACTAAAAATATGGACTATTTTGATTTTCTAAGATGATAAATAATAATTCAATCATAATACTTGATCAGTTCTAGAAATCTTCTTTATCTAATGTTCAACTCTTTCTGAGTGAATATATACTTCAGACTTTTATGAATAGTATATATTTCTAACTTTGATCTATATATATGATGGCTAAAAAAATTTTATGTCAAAAACCATATTAGATAATTAAAGATCATGTTTAGTTTAATTAAACTCTCAAGGTTTTGGTTTTTGGGTAGCATAAGCAATTTCCTAATCATTTTATATCCGATTAAAATCAAGTCCCTTCAATGAAGCATCATTATGGATAAAAAATTCACTATCTATAGAGGGAAAATCCAATACTAGAGCATCCAAAAATATTTTTTTTAGTTCGTAAAAAAATCATCTCACTCTTTTACCCAGTTAAATTTTAATCCTTTTTGAGTGAAAATAGTTATTAAGATAGAAAATAGAGGAAAGTTTTCAATAAACGGTATTTATTAACCAATAAAACCAAGAAAAATAAGAACCACTGTGACATTTTTTGATCTTGTCCACTATTCAACAACCATAGTTCTAGAAGGGTAAATAATTATGCCATCCTTAACAATAATATGTCCAAGAAAAGAAATTTTTAAAACCAAAATTCACACATACTAAATTTACTCTAGAGTTTTTTTCCTTTATGGTTTCAAAAAAATTAGGTGTCTTTTATGACCCGCATGAAATTTAGAATATTCCAATATATTATCAATAAACACACAAAAAAAAATTACACAAGAACTCATGGAAGACTCTATGTGTAAAATATATAAATACAAATGGTGCATTAGAAAACCTAAGGGGAAAAACTAAAAACTCATAATTCCTATATCTAGTCCAAAATAAAGTCTTTACGATATATTCCTATTTCACCTTCAACTAAGGGTACCATGACTTGAGAAAAATCTTCAAAAAGTTATATGCTCTGTAGATAAGGTAAAAAATCATTATTATGAGGAAATGGTTACTTGTTCTTAATAGTGATGTTATTCAAGGTTCGATAATCAATGAGTAGTCTTATTGAAGTATCATTATTCTTAACAAAAAAAGTAGAACCCCACAATGAAGTTTTAGGATGAATGAAATCATTATCCAGAAACTTATGTAATTTATTATGTAATTATAAATGTTATATTTTAGATATTAAATAAGGGTATTTTGAAATTGGATTATCATTATGTAATAATTAAATAGTAAATTCAACCTCCTAACTTATAATAATACCAATAAAATATTTAGGAGAAACATCCATATATTAATTCACTAATAGAACATCACTAATTTGAAAATTTTCTTTCTTTTAAACAACATGTTCTAAGTAACATTCACTACCATCTCTAGTAAATTTACTAACTTCTTATTAAGTTATCAAAGATATGAAATCACTGAAAAAAACATTCATGGCTCTACAATATATCATAGGATGATAAAATTAAAGCTAACTCATACCCAAAATATTATCAAACTCAAACATGGGATGTTAAATAATATTTTTAGAAACTACCATTCCATAGATAACAATAGGAAGATTTCTATAAATTTTGGTTTCTTTATTATTTCCATATATAGTTTTCACCAAAAGTTCTATTACAGTTTTATGAGATAAAATTCTCAATTTACTTGAATATTTCTTATAAATTAAATAATGTCATGATCTAGAGTCAAATCGGGTTTTGGAATAATTTGAATAAAACAATAACATACCCATTACTACATCATTTTTTATCCCTTTATCAACCATAATAGAAACAAAATATTTTTATACACCTTTCTTATTTTAGTCTTGATTATTTCTATATTGAGTAACTAAATTTGGGCACATGATAACATAATGACCCAACTCATTGAAACTAAAATATATTGATGGATAATTATCAGTTACACTATTCATTGATTGTTTATGAATCTTATTTTTAGTTACAAGACCTTTGACCTAGCTTATGATAATGATAACACTTTATATAATTCAATAGAAATCCTTAAAGATTCTATTTACCTCACTTATCACAAGATGAGAACTTAATTTTAAAACATTAGGATTAATTTGATGAATGCTTCTCCAACTTCCTATCATCTAGAATTTTTTCTCTACTTGTTATCATGGAATAAATGTTAATTATAAAACCCAATTTCTACTTTCTCGACACATTTAACATGTTCTTCATAACTTTTAAATTCTTTGGAAGATAGTTCCCTTTGATATCTTAGTTTCAATCCGGATTAAAACCAATTAATCCTCCTATAAGAATCCTAGATAAACTCTGGTAAATACATGGATAATATTTTAAAATTTTATTCATTTGAGGCTACATAATATTCATAATTTTCCCTCAATTTCAATAATTTTTTCTCCATCCTATGTCTGAAAATACTAGGAAAATACTTCTCAAGGAATATATTCTTAAATGTGCCTCATTCCATGGAATCAATCTCATCTCTCCCTTTGGTATTCTTAACCAAATACTAGCATCAATCAAATTCACCTTCAAAGTTTTAAATTGAAAGGGTTGCCTTTTGGTGTTATAAACACCCAATGAATTCAAGTATATTCTCTAAAGAATTGATCCATATGTTGGGTACCACTGGGTCAGAAGATCCATTGAATTCTGGAGGATTTTATATCATAAAATACTCTAATATCTCCATATTTCTCTATCGTATATTTGGATGCTCTATATTATGAATTCCACAACCATTAATGGATGGGTTGGTACAATAATGAGTTCAAGATTATAATTTTAAAGATATGTCATGAAAATGAAACATGTTTATTTTTTAAAAAATATTTTTTTTGGAAACATGGATATTGATTAGAAATGTCCACTTTGTAATATATGGTATTTTTATGTAAGAGTTATGAAATAACTCTCCAAAATACCCATAAAAATAGAAAGAGGTGTTTTCTTTGAATAAATCAAGAAATCTTGTAATGAAATCAAAATTTCGAATAATTTTTATAGAATTGGGAAAATTTATTATCACCATATACATTGAAATAGAATATTTTTTTAGGCATTTGTAAATAAAGTCAAACATTCCTTAAAAATATTACTTTATGTTTTTTAAAGAAATCAGCATAAAATTACCTTTATAGTTATTTTATGTACATATAAAAACATTGATAAAACAATTCTAAAAACATAGACATGGAAGAGAAATAATTTGAAAATAAATCATTATAACATTTAAAATAAGCTTTTAAGTTAAAGTGTCCCTTACCTTGAGTACAACTCATAATGTATCTAATTTATATTATATCATAATATAATCATGTTAATTATTTAAATTATCGAGAATTTTTTTTAATATTATTATTCCATTTATTTTATTTATTACTATGACATATACAATCACTTAATCATTTAAGTTTATGTCAGACATTTTAATAATATTCAGTTCATAAGTCAAAAATGTTTTTGGTAGGTTGACTATGGTAAACATGGTTATTATTAAATCATATCCATAATAATATTCATTAAATAATTATAATTTTTATAGATCAATTATAATTTTAATACCAATCAAAAAATATGGTTATGAAAATGAACTATGTTACAATCATGGAGATGGTAGGTCGTACATACACCTGAGTAACACTTCTATTTTTCAATGATCAATATAGTAAGAAGATAAATATTATTTTATATTTATAAAATTATAATTATATCATAAATAAAATATTTATTTAAAAAATAAATATATATATATATATATATATATACAAATATCATCCATGTGATGTGGTGATGAAAAACAAATAACATCACTTCGAGGAGGTGGTAGTCCACATGTACGCATGAATGACATTATCCTTTTACAATGAATACAAATATAAGAAATTAAATGATATATTTCTTTTAAGAGTGATAAATATTTCATTAATATAATATATATACATTAATTTCATCCTTATAACCAACCGTGATAGACGGTGATGGAAAAAAATTATATCTATTCATGAGGTGCTAGCCTGTTGTACACATGAATGATGATTTTTCCCATTTTATGGAAGAGAAGATGGATATAGGTTTATAAATTAACATAAATAAACGTTATTATATGGAATATACTTTTGTTATTATATAATATTTTTTAAGGATTATTTGAAGGTGGTGGAAGAAAAAAATAAAACAGAAACACTTAGTTAATAATGACACCTATTCTCTAGACAACCTTCTTTTCTTAACACATTATGACCAATAAAGTTGGTATTATATGATAAATAAGGCCTATTAAACATGGGGAGTAATTTTAGGAAGTTATTTAGGTAGATATTGGATAATGTAAATTGGTTTTGAAGTGTGAATTATATTAAATAAGAGATACCCTTTTATAATAGAGAGGAGGGGAACTCTTGGGATATCTCAAAATATTAAATTAATATAAATTAATTTTCAATAAAAAAATGAATCAAAACTGATTATTTTAAAATATATTATGATTATTGATATAAATAATATAATAAAATAAAAATTAAACAATTTTTGACTGTTTTTGTACTCTTATATTTTGTATTTGACCCCTCATTAATCCCTTTCACACTTATCCAGACTACAATGATTTTTACTCTTCAAGGATCAAGATAGTTACTATAAATGAAAAAACATCCCATAAATGGACCATGGTTTATATTATAATCTATATACTAATCATTTATCAAAAAATACTTTTTAGGAATTTTATATCATTTCATTAAATATTATTTATTATAAAATATCATTAATGTCAATTTTTAAAAATATTCATTACATTGACTTTACCAACAAAAAAAATGAAATTAGAAAAAAATATATTGAATTAAATAAATTGAATGAAATAAATTTTGAATTAAAATTTCATGTTTTCTAATAAAATCCCTATACAAGGTGCGTTGTATTCAATTAGAAAAGAACATATGTGTATGCCTTGTAGTGTAGTACTTGTGTTTCTGCTAATAACTTATGATCATTTACATATGCCATAGTTTTGGCTTGGAATAAATGTTTGGGATAAACTTAATAACTAGTTATATATATATATATATATATATTCTATGCCTTGTTGATGTGTGATATTGGTTTCTACGCATTGCCTACTTGTAGGCTAGGAGAGAATACGAGTCCCGATTTAATGATGCCTTGGATGGACTAACTATGCTCAACTTGGTATGAATTGATGTATCAGGATAGATACTTTGGTTTATCATTGGATGGGTTCTACAAGTGGTTTTCTATACTCATGAGTAACATAAGTTCCACAGGGTCATAATTGTGGATGAAATCAGTGGAAATATTTCTACGCCATGCCATGTGTGATTTCCAATCCCCTATGTGAGATACTTGGTAATAACTCAGAGTTACTAAACCATGAGAAATATGAGGGACATCGATATAGGTCACCTTAGATAGACTTAGTGGCATTTGTTATATCGAGGGACCCTATAACAACCCATGAGATTCTATTACAGATCTCCTTAGATAGGATTTAGATGCCTTACTGGATTTGACGGATACTATGTATGGATAACTTATGGTTCATTATTTATTATTATCATTTTTATAATTAAAAGATGATATGAAAATGATTTAATTATGTACTAGGGGTGTGAACACCAAGATAAAGCATAATATTGGGGTTAGACCACTTCTAGAGTTTTATCTATATGATGCCATGTATTGTCATGAACCAACCTAGGTCGACCCTGAACCGGTCACCCGAGCTAGTACGTGGCACGACTCGAGGGGAATTTCTGATCCCCACGGGCAAAAAACTAGTTTCAGGCATCAAAAATTAACTATTGGGACTGATTTTTTCCAAGAACAAAAGATAAACCAATAAATAAATAAACAATAATAAACAGAACAATAAAACTAAATTCTTGTAGTAGAAAAAGAAATAAATAAAATAGATCAACATACCTCAATGTGACCTTCTAGGTCACCACCCAACTCATAACTAAGTTCACTCTAAGAGTGATCCAACACTAATAAAACCTGATACTTAAAGATAACATATGGGTGAGAACTGAAACACTCAGTAGGAAAACACCAGAAAATCCACACATTTTCTCACACAAAACAGTCATTTAATGCTAGTTTGAAATACATATATAAAAATAGGGGTTTTAAAATTTTAATAAAAAAAAAATTCATTTCTCCATTTTAAATTCCAACACAAAGAAAAATAATTTTCCAAAAACCAACTACGATTTGAAAATGAAAACCAAAACAGGTGATACCAAAGCTGTGATAAGATAATACAAGTAAACAGTGCAAAATGAAAATAAACCACCGCAATAGAAAGTAAACAATAAATGTAAATAATTAAGTAACCATGGGTGATAATAAACATCCCTAGAAGACCCCTATATTTACTCGGTTCAGAACCACCTATGATCATATGGTGAAGCTCCTTAGTCTATAACCAAATTGTTGGACTCACTGAAAAAGAAACTAGCAGAACTCCCTAGCTAGCCTCTATACCTACCACTGGGTACCAACCCATCTAATCCGGGCTAATAAGAAACCATCACTCGATCATCTAAAATATTCCTTGGAAACCATGGTGGTTATAATAATAATGTGAAATTAGAAGTCCCTCACATGCGTGACTCATCTCACCACACTTGCCTACCCCAAACATGGACAATTCCTATGCATCCACCCAGAAATGGTTACCCTAGACAGGGGTGCCCCCAAATACACATTAAATCATTTTACATTAACAAAGTGACAACTAGACCATCATTGGAATACTATTCCCTTTTATAGTGCACAAATTGGATTGATATATAAATAGTTGGTGGTTGTCTACTATGATTAAATTTCACACCTTTCTCAGTCCACCATTATACAAGGGTACCCAAACATATCATTTGATTTGTATTTCCATGAATTTATTGCATGTGCTATGCTATATACTTGGGCAATAGATAGAATAGGATGGAGCTGGTACTCATGATTCTTTTGGAGTCAGACATTGGAATATTTTATTTTTCATTGAATTGTACTACATATATCTTGTAGCATCATCTGACATGAATACATCATCATATATATTGGCCATTTATGTTTATTAAGTCATTGCATTATCTTACTTTTCTTTTTCTATATTTTTATTACTACTTTATATATTTTTTATTATTTTAAATCAGATATACCACTACCCAACTTTGATTATAAGGGTATAGTCTCCCTAACATACCTACATTAGACCCTCATTTCTAGTTATAAGACTCTAGTATATGTAGAGGAACACTTGAGGTCATGTGGTGACCGATCTGGCTACTAGTTTAGTGGAAAATCAGGTGGGGAAATTATATTTTATGTTCCAAATGTCCAAATCCAAAATATGTCCACCGAAGTGATTAGATAATGTGACTGGAAGTTATCATGCTCTAGTTGTTACAATAATCTTCTTGTAAAGGATTATAAGTATATCTAGAAGGTATTTCCTAATAGATAACTAATGAGATTTGGAATTTATAGAATAAGAGTTTTAGAATGATCAAAAGAAGCTGAGTGTTTATGGATGGAAGATAGGTATCCATAATTTAGTGGATCAATGGTTTTGAGAAGAACATAATGAAAAATGGATATTTCTTTATGATTTCATAAAATTTTTATATTATTGGTGTAATAGTATAAAAAGAATAATACTTTTTAGTATCATTTTAAGATTTATAAGATTAAAAAAATTGACAAAAGGTATAGGTCCAATATAAGACGCATAAGAATATTTATAGGGTCATATCTAAGTTCATAAAGCATAGTAAGTAAATCAGTAATAATTATTTTCAAAACCATAAGAGTCATTTACTCTTATAGAATGTGGTTCTGAATAGAAAAATTTGTTATGGGAAGAAGAATCATAGTGGTTTGTAATATTAACTTACTCTTTTAAATATAGTAACACATGATGTGAGAGAGTCTATCAGTTAACTGAATTTTAGGAGTTGGAGAATACAGAAGGTGTACTACTAAACATGCACCATGGATACTAAGTTATAGTGTAATCATAAGATGAGGTAGCTATGAGAACTATGAATATATTACTACTTAAAGTGTTAAGAAAATAAATTTTTATGATGCTACAATGATCTTTCATTGAATCAATATATCCTTATGATTGATGAATAATCCTGAGGAAAATGTTGAATAATCCTGAAGAAATTGTGATATTACTCATATTGGTTGGAGGAAACATTATTTGGGAACAAATATAATTTCATGTCAAGATATAAAAGATTTTTTGGAGATATCATATTTTATTCCCTTTCATTATATAGTAGATATTTATTTCTCGAGATAATAATCTAACATAGCAAGGAGTAAGTATGCACACTAAAACCTGTAAAAATACATATTTCATTGAATTTAATTTTATCCCTATTTCATAAGGATAAGGGTGATTTATAAACTTTATAGGTTCAAAACATTAATAATTTTTAGTGGTCAATATTTGGTTAAAGGAATATATAATAGAACCCCACTGATTCAACCCCCCTTCTTAGTGGGACATACCTTCCCAAGAACATAATAAAACCCTAAAATATTGTGTTATAAATTATAGAATAATGGGAAATTAAAGATGTACCAACCATTAAATCATGTTTAACAACAATCCCATATCAAACAGTAGAAAAATTAATATTGGTACCAAACTACATGAAATATCATAACACAGCTCTCATGGACTACCCCAACTCATATCACTGATCCTCACAACAACTACTACCAAATAACCCATAGAGAACAATTTCCTTGATCCCATATATCACATGTAATAATAGGAGATGTATCCCACAATACGTCATCATAACTATCATTTTATCCCCTAATATCTCAAATCATACATTAAAACCATTATCTACAAACAATGTGTGTGTCATGGATATAGTCTCACATTAGGAGGTTCCTTTGAAAGAACCAAATTAGCTATGTTTCATGCATCCTACCATCACCTCCCAAGGGTCAACCACTATCAAACCTAAGGCTTCACCACCTATCACCCTATTTCTGGATACCCATGGGGAAGAGAATAATTGATATAAGTTGTATCAATACTAGTAATGTTAAACAATATATGTGACATTATATTTTTCCCCAAGCTCCTTATGTCTATCATTGATTCTGAATTTCATTCTATAAATCAACTCCCAAATGTATTTATACTTCATCAAGAGTTCTACCACACATATCTCATTTCCCATTAAGCTATGTGCTTAGTCACTTTGTCTCATAAAGAACAATCCAACATCTGTTAGGAGGTAAACTCATCATCCTCCTATAAACAACACAAACGGCGAATCTCACATATTTTATCCCATCTATAGATCCACACCAAAGATACTAACACCACTAGAACCTCTATATAAAAACTTTTCCTAAGATATCAACCAAAGAGAATAAGGACTAATTCCTACCTCAACCACCGATGCTAAATCATTAAGATCTACTATAATAAACTAAGAAGGTCAACCCATCAGCACCATACTACCTTTAATTTAACAAAGGATATTGCTTCAAAACATACCCATCCCTCGGTCAATAATAAGGACTCATTAATATTTCATTATCATCCAATGGTTCATATTAACATATGAAAATGGAAAAATAAATACTATCTCATACTAATCAAACCAACCCATTACCAAATAAAATTTTTCTCTCATGGTTCCTATTCTACCTTGCATCATTACAAAATAATAGATAATAAACCTAACAACTATAATCAATAATCACATAAAAAAACATAAAATCGGAGTAAAATAAGGTATATCCCTCACATGGTGAAATAGACCAAAACATATCTCAAAAAAAATCATTATAGTTATCCCTTAAAATTCAAGTAAAACCATCTTTATGAATCATTTGAAAAAGTCACCACATGACAAATTTACTCATGATAGGCCTTATGAAAAAAACAAATTAAAATCATCTTGAATAACCCCACTCTTTATTTGAATGGATCATTTCAAAACTATTTATTTAAATCAATATTTCCCTTTAAATTCCACTTTAAACTGAATCCCCACATTAAATCAAGTTTTGAAAGGAAAATCAATTTACTTTAGTAAATCACACTCACACCACCAAAATAAACAATAAAATGGTCTACTAGAACTCATTTAACCCAAGAATAACTAATTATATAAGGGCTTGAATCCACGTGGATAGAACCTTTTTGTGTTTCGGAGGCTTGAGGTTCGCAGAGGAGGCTCGAAGGTAGTCTAGAGTAGTTAGATTGCGAGAAGCTAGAAGTAGGGAAGTATTTCATGTCATGAAGAGTTATATGACATAAAATTGGGTTTCACATCATGTAATTGTTTTGGGTTTGAAATGTAAAATAATCTAAATAGGTGATGCATTTTTCATTGAAAACCAAATTATGGGGACTACAAGATGTGAAAGGGGATTACACATCATTTAATTTCCCAACATTGTATGTTTTAAAAATTTTATATCCCCTCAGGTTTTTAAAATCTATGGTTGCGACGACACTCTCTTGACTCTAAGAAAACCGATGAACCCCTATTCAATGTTTTGGATATTCCTTCATCAAGGATCAATTCCTAGCTTCCATCTTTGATCTTTGGTGACCTGTGTTGATCCATGGTGTGTTTTTTCCTTTGTTTCACACTGGTTTCTCCCATTTGGAACTCATTTCTTATATTATATTCTCTCTTTTCTATGGTGTTTTCTTACTAATGGTTCTAATGGGGTTTATCTTAGTTTTTGTTTGTGTAGTTATTCCGTAGAGTCCTCATATGGATGTAGTTCTTGCAGGATGAGTGAACAGAGATCTTTTGCATGGTCCTTTCCCATGAGAAGAATTTCAATAACCTTTTAAGGTAGGGTATTCATTTTTTATATATTTATTTATGCGAAATTATTGATTTATCATGATTTAGACCATTGGATCACATTTAAATTGACTTAATAATTAATTTAACCATATTAAATAATTGGTATCGATCACATAGTGATGTTTTTGTTTGTATCATGATAACAATTTTTCTTTTGATTATCTAGATAATATGATATCTATGCCTTTCTTGGTTTAACATTTTGTTCTTGATGAAAATTGGTAAAGAACATAATGAAAAAATTAATTAATAATTAATTTGATAAAAGGTTAGAGAGGATTGTTTAATGAATCCACTTATTGTTGTTTTAATTAGATGATAATAAAATTTATATAAGTGTGCATGTTTAATTTAATTGGTTAATGAAAATTAAGCATGATGATTCTTGTTGATAAAATAATTAAAGGCATGTTAAATTAATTGTTTAATTAATTTTTGATATCTTAGGATGGGTTTTTTCTTAGTTTTACTGTAGTTTGAACTTGTGAATAATGAATCATTTAATTCAAGATGGAATAAGAACTGGTTGTGTTATAATAGATAATGCCTTTGTAGGGATTTAGTAGCCCGTTTTCTTATAAAGTCCATGTTCCTTATGCTTTGGAGCTGTGAGAGATCATTGTGTGTGAAGGTTGGATGACTTGTTCTTTTTTCCAAGAGCCTAGTTTCTATGTTTTTTTCTTGTTTCTTGTGATGTGTTGTGATCCTGGTATGGATAATACTAGAGTTATATTGTGGTAGGAGGGTTGGGGAGCCTCGGTTGTTGTGGTATGTGGGGAAGGGTTTCCTGGATGTGATGTGAGACTAGGATGGATGAGCCTGGAGGGTTGTTTTGGTAAGAGGGGTGGGGAGACACAATTGTTATTGAAATATTTTATGCATGGAGTGGAAAGATGCATCAGTATATTCATGTTGGTATTGGGGAGGACACAAGAGATTAAAAAATGGGTTGAAGCTGGGCATACCCATTGTTACGAAAGTTGGATTATTTTTTGAATCAGTTTCTTGGTCGAAAACCAAGTTTTAATTTATCTTCTTTACTTTCCCAACATCACAAAGAATATGGTTTTGGTTACTCTCCTTCCTAAATAGGTGAATATGTGTAGGGTATTCCATGTGATTTCTATGTTTAGCTTTTTATGGTTGGATGGGTATACACTCAAGAAACAGGTGGTGAAGACTTGACTGGCAGTTCATCTACTCACCATGTTGATCCTCTTATGTTTGGTAGATTATTTGGGTTTCCTATAATTACTAGTAATATGGAATGTGATTATGTTATTAAATTACTAAGTTTTTATCCCATGGGATTGAAGCTTGCTAGGATAAAATTTTGGGGTTGTAATTCTGAGAATCCATGATCTCAGTTTTCTTATGCCTGGAGGCTCGAATCTTGTTGTGATTCTAGTGTAATGTAAGTAGAGTTTTTAATGGTTAATTAATTGTTAAATAATAAATTAAATTAAAGTGAAAATAATGAAAAAGTTATAAAATAACTTAATATAGCTCTTGAAACAGTTGTATTCTTATAAGATATCTCATCTTAATAGTGGAAACTGGGATTCCAAGAGACATTATCTAAAGTTGAGTCTAAGACCAGGATATAACCATAGTTTGGTCATGAGAAATATTATATCATTTAATTTTTGTGTTTCTATATGCTACTCCACCCTTTCGGTAAGAGAAATTGACACCTAGGGATTTTGATCCCTTGAGGGTGTTTTCCCAAAATCCTGATGGGAGGATGGATGGCTTACTACCCCCTTTGGATCAACTCTCTTCTATTGGTAGTTACTTGTGCTGGTATACACAATGGTTAGTTTTTCTTCTATATGTGTGTAGAGGTATATGATGAATTGTTGGTAATTTTACACACATGTATTGTAGATATGTTTTCTTATAGACTACTATAGGTATAATATGTATAGTCTGTGTCGGCTTGAGGATCCTTACTCAGTGTATGGGATATGATTGCTTGAGGTATAATAATTGATGTATGATACACGTTATACAAGATATTTTGGATCCTAGAAAATACCTAGTTTCTTTTGGTACACAGATATGGTGGTGTGTGGAACAAGGTGCATGTGTGGTGCTTCGCCTAGGTGTATGTGGGTTAGACTTTTTGGAGAGAGATCTGGACGGGTGATGTTTGGGAAGAGAGAAAAACTAGTGGGGAAGTGGTAGTGTGGTACCGTTGATATTATTTATTATATTCAAGTATATGTGATACTTAGTGAGAGTATCCATAGTGAGGCTATGAACTTAGTATACCTATTTTGGTGATGGTTTAGTTTCACTTATTGTTCACTGTGTTTTAGCATGATTTCTTTACCTTTTTCACTAGATGCTCTGAGGAGGATCCTACTGAGTATACTATTATACTCAACCTATATATATATATAATTTTTTTTATTAAATTTGAGTAGGTTGGAGATCAGACTGGTTACAACTATCTTGGGGGTTTTGCAGGAGCTGTTTGGGCCTCGTGGTCTCTGCCATCTTTACATTATTTTGGTACTTATAGTCTTCCCTTCCAGTTGTTGTAGTTATTACATCACATTACATTTGTGTACTTGATTTTTCTTTTATATTTGAGTTTGATCAGGATTTTTTTGGTTTCTATCTCATCTCTTCCTTCCTAATGTGTTCTCTTATAGGGTAATTCCTTCCATCTATATGTTTTTTATACCCTCTATACTAGTTTCCAACTCGGGGCCTACTAAAGGTGGGACTCGAGGGTCACTATCTCTCTTCTACCATTTCAGGACTAGGAGGGGTATACATTTTGGGGGTGGGGTTCATGAAATAGTGGTATCAAAGGGAGTTTGAGGGATAGGATGGAGATTTTAGTTAGGCACATGTGAGGTTTTATGGGATGGTAGAGAAATAATGTCAGCTATGTTTAGTAAGCATTGTAAACACGAGAGACCAGTTGAGACATGGTTATTTAGGCCCCCCTATGATCTGATCTATGGACCTTTAAGATTAGAATGACTACTAAATGAGGTGATACTAGTTACTGGGTAGAGACCTAGGAAAGGATCATGCATCATTCATCTTTGAACATGTGTTTGAATGGGTAGACCTTAGGATAGGTTAACATGAAATTAATAAAAGAAAATAATTAATTAATGTTAATATATTCCATATTCTAGGTTTAAGAGATTTAAATATTTTTTTTTATTTTTCATGCATGCCTATAGGTCATCATTTTCATTAGGTTCACAAAGAATATGTTCAGTAGGTTGTTCCAGAAGATCGCTGCAGAGTAGAGGTTAAGGATGATGACACTTGGAGGATGAAACTGTGAGAGTTTTAGAAACAATGTATATAGAAGTATGGGGTCTCCATTTCATATAGATTCATATAAGAATAGTTATATGAGGTTGAGATAACCTTCAATTCGATCCATTCTTAGAAGGAGAAATAGGTATTGTTGGTTGTGATGATGCTACGTGGGGTAGTGAGGCATTGGTGGTTCTTGTCCCTTAGAGTTCACAAGGAATCAGTTGTATCATGGGAGGAGTTCCAAGAGTAGTTCAAAGCCAAGTATATTTCTTCAACCGTGAAGGAGACTAGTTTCCAAGAGGTTCTTAACCTTTTTAAGGGGATATATAGTGTGTGAGAGTTGGAGATCTATTTTAGGAACCTTTTATGATATGCTTCGTACCTATTTCCTAATGGGGAGGCTAGGACAAGGAATTTTGAGGAGGATTTATGTCCATAGATCCATCACCAGTTCACCTTGTTTATTCAAAAGATTTATCTCGATGTGCTGGAGAGAGCATAGGTTATCAAGATAATGTTATCCAAAACCAAATCATCACAAGAGGGGAGTCATCTAGATTCCTCATGAAGCAGATTTGTGGTTAGTGATTCCTAGTTTTTAAGATAGAAAAGATTACGACCTACCGTGTGTAGTTCCCAACCCTCAATAACTCATTTATCCAGGGGTGGTGGTTATCAAGCCTATTACAAGGGATCATAAATTTTTTTCCTTATGAATGAAGAGGACATATACGATGGGAGTGCCATTCCTTTTTGAGTAGACAATGTTCACTAATTGTCTTGCTTCATGTTATTCTGCTGAGGCAGTTCTAGGCAATGCAGCAGTAATATATTTCTCTAGTTTTGGATCAGTAGAGATTTGTAGGGATAGAAAGAGGATATCCACTAGATTCTCCCCATACCCTGAGAGTAGAGTGTGTTCATGTAGGTTGTCATTGGTAGGGTTAGAGAGGTTGTGTAGCATGTCGTGGTAAACTTCATGCATTAGCATTGCCAATACTAGGTGATCTAGAAATCATTTAAGGTACCCTTTTCGTTTTTTTCTACTTGAGTGCATGCCTTGTTTGATAAAAGAGTGATGAAATCATTAATATCACCTTCCCTTTTCCATTATATGGGAATTTAGTTAGAGAAAATTATATTTCCCTTAACATTGATTACGTTAGTTGGAGGTCGAGCTGACTTATTTGAATTATGTAGAGATTGTGAGATACAGATGGGGTAACAATGATATTGGGAATATTTTCTATTTTTATGGATAAAAACATATTGAATCATCCTCAATATGGATTTATTTTATTTGGTGTAGTCTATCCTGTATTTCTTCAAGAGGTAGGTTGTGTACTTCGATGCTGATGGAGAGCCAACAGTGTTTGTTGGAGAGCGAGAACCTCGAATGTGTTAGAGGCATATTTCATATTTTTCATCCTTGATTGTTGAGCTGATGTTGAGTTGGTTAGAGGTTCAACAGTTGGAGTTTACTAGGGTTGTAAAAGAGTAACCTGGTGACTTTTTAGAGGATTTTGTAGCATTACCCCCTCGACAATAGATCGAGTTTGGGATAAAACTATAGCCTGACATGTCCTATATCTCAATGTATCTATATAGGATGAAGCCTTCTGAGTTGCACGATCTGTGTATATAGCTCTATGGTCTAGTGTAATGATGTTTTGTTAAGTTGAGTGTGTCACCATGGGGTGAACCATTTTTGTTCGGAATGAAGAATGACAATAGTTTTCAGTTGAGTACTAAATATAATTGATTTAACTAAGTGATAGTGAAAAAAATACTACCCTCTTCCACAGATTATTGATTTATTTGATCAACTAAAGGGTGAATGTTGGTTCTAAAAGATCTATTTATGGCTATGATATCATCAAATTCATGTAAAGGATGATGATATCTCGAATACTGCTTTCCATTGTCATCACAGGCATTATGAGTTCATTGTGTGCCCGTTTGGTGTTAAGAATGCTCCTGATATATTCTTGTGGTTAATGATTGCTATGTTCCATTAGTTCATAGATAATTTCATGGTGGTCTTCATTGATTATATACTTGTATAGTCCATATCTAAGGAGGAGAATGCAGAGCATCTACATGCCATTTTGGGAGTTCTTCATCACAAGAAGTTGTTTGGGAAGCTTTTGAAGTGTGAGTTTTGGGATCAAGAATTCCATTTCATGGGGAATGGTGTATCATAGTAGGGATTATTTTTTGATCCTTAGAAGGTAGAAGTAGTTTTTTTCATGGGTATCCTACAATACAGTGGCAGAGGTGCGGAGTTTCCTTGGTGTTGTAGGCTATTACAAGAGGAAGATTGCCTATTTTTCTCAGGTTGTGAATCCTCTGACAGTGTTGACCAAAATGGATTAGGTGTTCTTATGGACTAATCAGTTTTAGAAAACTTTTATATATCTGAAGAAAAGTTTTTAAGTGATCTAGTTTTTTTGTCTTCTAGTAGAAGTATTTAAGTTTGAAGTTTTCTGTGATGCTTCGTGTCTTAGGTTAGGCTGTATTCTGATGCAGCAGAGATCTTTTGTTTCTTATGGGTCTCGATAGTTACATCCCCATGATCTTAACTATGACACCCATGATCTCGAGTTATTGATAGTGGTGTTTTCCGTGATTTTATGGAGACATTACCTTATCAGTGAGTGATTTTTGGTCTTCACTGATTATAAGAGCATGGTGTATGTTTTCCCTCAATGTGGCTTGAACTTGTGTTAGTGTTAGTGGATGAATTTCTTATAGGATTATGACTTTGAGATTTTTTATTGACTATTAAATGGTAATTTTGTACCTGATGCACTGAGTAAGAATTTTTACAATGATACCATGTGGGAATAAGGTGATTATAGGTGATATATGGAAGAACTTTCAGCATTTCATCAAGATATGGGAGAAGTTGGGGGAATTGGTTGTCTTTAATATGATGGTGTAGTCATTTCAAGTGCATCAGGTGGAGGAATCCCGATTGGGGGATCGTAATGAATAGGTCTATAGAGACTGAGTTGTTTGTGGTGAGTCCATTCATGGTTGGTTTGAGGATGAATAACACTGAGTGTTGTTTTAGGGAAGGGTTTTCATTCCTTTGGAGATGCATGAGACCACTATGAGAAAAACCATTTTTTAAGACGTGAATAAATCCCATCGCAAATAGTCATTGAAGAGGTTATTTTCTAGGGGAAAATCAACCCATCACAAATAACCAATTATTTGCGATGGGAATAGGCGCCCCATTGCAAAAACATACGCGCGGATTGGTATAGTTTGCATGCCAAACCATGAGAAATGGTATTTGTGACGGGTAGACACCGCTTGCCGCAAATACTGGGAGACTGTAAGAACTAGTTGCGATGGGGGATCCCCTATCCCAACTAGTTCGACCCCTGATGAGTATTTGTAATGGGTCCCTTTAGAAATAATTGGTAGTGGTAAAAACCTTTTTGTGACGGGATGTTGTCCCGTCAAAAATAGTGTTTCGACAGGTTAATTTTTGTGACAGGGCCCATCGTAAATAACCTTTTAACCACCGACCATAATTAATGTGGACGAATGTATTTTTGACAGGTCCTGTCACAAAAAATACTATTTGTGATGGGAATCCAATGTAAATAATCACGTCATAACTAATCTAACCTATATATATCCCCATCTGTAATTCCCCGACCCCAGTTACTAAAATTCAGTGCATTATTACATAACATTGGAATGATACAAGGAATCATATCTCAAAAGACTGATCAATTTAGGAGCCTTGTAAGTACTAGATACATGAATAAGTTTTACATTACATTATAAATTAAAAAAACATCGTGTCTCCATAGAACAAACTCATATCCCTTAGCCTATCCCTGTAGGTTAGTCATAATATACTTCTTCACATCCTAGAAAAAATAGAACATAAGAAAAGGGTGATCTCATATGCTCATTAAGGATAACAATATAGTTGAAAATTTCATAAATAAGCATAAACATTTAAGGTAGTGTATAAGACTAAAACAAAGGCCTTTTAAACTTAAACATCAGCATAATATGGCAAAGATAAATCAAATAATTCCATTTAATTATTCACATGGATATTCTACTAGTCAAATAATCACATGCAATATCAATAGTTAATTTCATAATGATGGAATACATAATGCTAAACATCATAACAACATAGTCAAGGCCTCATGCCAAGACTACAAATAAGATTTTGTCAAGGCCTTGCGCGAAGACACTGGTTTGTCTCATGAGACCTACCGATGCATCGAGGAGTTGTATAGGGCTTCACCCATCACATACTAATTCCAAAGCATTCGTCATATGAAATTAGTGAAACATAATCTAAACATTCATATTAAAACTAGCATACAAAATGTCAATACTTTAACCATAATCCATGAATGGCATAAAAATAACACATACACTGTCAAACATAACTCATTAAATATAATATGGAAGATTGTATTACAATAAATAAACCTAAATAAAGAATAAAATATAATGAAGGATTTTGATATAGATGAAAATATTCAGTAAAACTATTTGAGAGACATATTCCCTTTTTCTTTAAAACATTTCAAAGTCTCACTATTTATCAAAGAAGTCGTTTAAAAGAGATTTTTGAATCAAATTTTCCCTTACCACTTTGAAACTTTTGAATGAAATATTAATTTTAAAAAATTCATGTCCATATAAATAAATAATTAAAACCATTTTTAAAACATGGACATTAATGAGAAATATTTAGAAGAATAAATCATTAAAACATTTAAAATGATATTTTAGTTGGAGTTCCTAAACAAATGAAAGATGCTTGAATAAAATTATTTGAGTAATCATAAATTATAATATCATGAGAATAAAGGGATTCATAATATTCTATAAAAAAGAACAGTATATAAAACATATAAAATTGAATTGAAAATAACAAAGAAGTCCTAATGGAATGTGTATTGAGATGAAATATATTATAAAGACTGTATCCTTAGGTTGAGGATAAATCAATGACATAATTATCTGTGAAAAATATAAATACACTAAATATGATTGGATATTAAGTGTAAATCAATCAGAGGACATTCATACATATTCTATTAAAAATAATACCAATGACTTGGATGTTTAACACAATGAATTGAAATTGAGTTAATATTACCCTTGACAAGTTCATATCAATGGAATGAGATTTTATCAATGGAGTGATTATGTGTATCAAAAGTATATCCACACAAAGGGGAGTGGAAACTACTATATAAATAATAAATAGTGATTCCACACATCATATTGGATTAAAATAATCAATGAAATATGTGTAAATCCCAATGAGTGGAAATTGAAATTTGAAATTCCCTTACTGATTTGGTAACTTACAAAACATACACCCCATGAAATAAGGATCATACAATGTAGATGTAAATACCCATAAATTAAAGTACATTACACCAAAAATATAATCATGGGTATTATATAGACCACTCAAAAGGAAATAGTGGAAAATATAGCATGAATCTCACTAGAATAAAAAGTGAGATGAAAACCCCTTACATAAATATGATATCATATATAATCTTCTAATATTTCTTTGTTAATGATATTTCAGTAGTATCATTGTTTTGGGTGTTAAATGATTTCTTTTCCTTCATATATTTTGTTACATAAGTCATGGTTGTTATGGATAGGATGTATTTGATTAAAATCCATAATTATATTATATTCTTAAACATTATTTTTAATCATAAAATGAAAATTATTCTTTAATGGTTACGATGGGGAATGAATCTCATCGCGTTCATGGAGACAGTAATCTGTACGTACACACGAGCGACAATACCATTCTATTGATGGTGAAATAATATATAATTGGATGGTTATATTATATATAAAAAATAATTGACATGTTATACTTATTATTTACATCATTTATACTCATTATTATACCCATCCAAATAATGAAGTGTTAAATAACAAAATACACCACGATGTGGAGAAGATAAGACGTACGTACACACGTATGGTGACTTTGTCATTAATTGGATGGTTAGAATAATGAATATGATTGTACCATATTTATAATAACATCACATTATGTGTAAGGTACTGGATTTATTATTTTGGTATGAAAACAACAAATAAAGAGGATGTGGAATAAGAAAAGAACTTTGAAATAAGTGATGAAATTATTACCTCTTCTTCGGGTGCTTCCTTTTGATGGATCCTTAGGATGGATTTATGATCAATGTAAGGCCTCTAGGTTGGAATGAGGGTAGTTGGGTAGATATTTGAGTAGGGTTTAGCTGATAAAAATGGCTTTGGTGTTGTGATTTTGAGAGAAGGGGAAGTACCCTTTTATAAGAGATGTGAGAGTCACTTTAAAAAAAGATTAAAATATTAATTTATTATATAATAATATTCAGTTTATAATGGATTAAAAAGGATTTATTTCTAGGATAAGGTGGGTCTGAGTTGAAAACCTCTCAACCAATAGGTTTTAAAAAGGTTTATGTCACCATATTAATCTTATCTTTTAGATTTAACTCTTAGTTAAATAGTTTATCTTTAGCATGTATTTGTGTATTATTATAATAAATGGTTAATAAACTTAGTATAAAAAGACAAGAGAATTCCAAGTGGTTCATTAATGACATATATATCATTATATGAGTCCTTTGGACAAACCTTAAATTTTTATGAATATTATATCATTTAATAATATAGTATTTATTTTAAAAACTCATTTATGTAAATTTTGACACTATTAATAATTTGGTTTTTTTGAAAGTCCTAATAACTTGATTAATTCGAATAAAATAAATTAAATAAATCCCAAAAAATTATATTAACCTAGGAAATTATTTAAATTCATCAGAAGTCTCAATTTACATTTATTTGGATATTTATAATATCAATTATTTTAATCTTTCATTAATAAGGTAATTACTGCATCATCATTGTGTCATAAATAAATTTAATTATTTAATGTATAAAAGTTATAAATAAAATACCATCGTGTAGGAATTGTTTTAATATTTATAATTAATATTTATAGTCGAATTTATCTTATGTATAACCCTATATTAAAAATGTTTTAGTTATTAAACTTTGAATTTTACACTTTTAAATCTTCTTTAAATAAAATAGTAATAAATGTCCTAATCTAAAAAAAGTGGGACAAAGAGGATCATATTTTGTTCATAAGGTTGACTTTGGTCTATGAACACAGATCTAATATAATTAGGATACGTGTTTGGGTAATTCTAATATCATTTTTACCATTAATTACCCTATTTACTTTTAAACGTGGTAAATAAAATTCAAAAGTTACTATTCACTAAAAATTATTTTCATCCTATTGAACCACATTTTACATACTAATGTAAAATATGTATCTCAGATTTTTTATATTCAATTCACATATGTGGTAAAATTACGTTTTATAAATTTTTTGAAATATGCCTAGAAGGTGGGTAAAAGATGTTAAAATGATTAATAAAATTTTATACATAAAATTTTATTATGAAATGACTCCAATGAATTAAATTGAAGTTATATAGGTATTATTTATATATTTTGAGCTAAAATAAATTTAAATAAAAATAATAATTATTTAAATAAAAAAATTATGTTTTAAACAATACCGTAGTGTTTCTCACTATTCCTAAAAAATTTAAAGTTTTTAGAAAAATACCAAAAATTAACCCTAAGATAATTATGATATTCCAAATTAAAAATGATTAGTATTTTAACAAATTAAAAACATATAAGTTTTATTAATTAATTTTAAAAAAATATATCTGTTGTCGAAACCAAAACTGGGTTTTTGATGAGTAAAAACTATTAAAAGATTGATATGTTTTTATGTCAAATTTAAACGTAAAATTACCTCCAATGAAAAAAATTGGATTAAATGGTAAAAATATAATCAAATTATAATCAAAAACCATTCAAATGTATAATTTAACACTCAAAATTATTTTTATTAAAAGATGTTTTGTTCAATTAAAATTTAGTATTTTTCACTATTTATCAAAATATGAATGTTATCAGAAATGCACCAAAAATTTATAAAAACTAAACTTTTTATGTCCCATTACTAAATAAGAAGTTTATTTTGTAAAATTAAAAATATAAAAGTGTCAAATATTGGATATAAAAAGGGTTTTCCATTAAAATATACCAAAATTTCATTTTTTCAAAAATACTTATTTTATCAAAAAAATAAATTTTTTTCTTATATTATGTCTAAGAAATAAAAAATATGGATATTAAAATTATATAGATTATATTAAATTCAAAATTCAGTTAATACAATTCATAACCATTTTTTGAACGGCTAGTTTGGTAAGTCGTGGTGCGCTCGAACTCGGTGTTGCGTGTAACACATTCTATTGAATTAATTTAAATAAAATAACTTACTATAAAATATTGGGGGGTTAAATTCTTCCTGCCTTTAGGAAATTTCATCCTCTCAATTTTAAAATTGGTCTTGGGAACTTCATTAAAAGTCCCACATCAGAAAAAGAGTCAATAAAAATATCACTTTAAAATAAAGAAAGAGAAGTACAAAGGTCACCCAAGATAACCCATACTTGGATTCCATGTAGGAAAACATGGATATGGAAGATAAAATAAGTGTCAAGTTCTAATGAACATTGATATAAAACGTTATCATGAGAAAGTTAACAACAAGAAAGCCACAAACTTGTGATGGGTTAAACTTTCATTAGTTTCCCAGTAGGAAAAGTAACGGAAAACAATTTTTTTGTTTTAAGTTCCATTTCATAATGTTGAGGAAATTATTTATGTGATTGAATAAGAACATAAAGATATATACTTAATTTTTAAGTATAGTTTCATCCATTAATAAATTTCTACCACTAAATCATCTTTTCTCCAAATGATGAGTATTCAAGATGACATGGTCACACATGAAGCGCTAGAATCATCTTTTAGAGAATCACATAATCCACAAAAGGAAGAACTATATATTTTCCATGTCTTTAGAGATAAAACAAAACCAAATGGTTTGTACAAGATCATGTAATCCCGAAAATGGACAATCCTTTATATAAAGAAATACTAATCTTAATTTCCAAAATTAAAAAAACAATACCCAAAGTTCAATAAAGTCTATTCAATAAAAAATTGTCCTTAAAATCCTTCAATATAATCCCAACTAATATTGAAACTATAAAGACATGTACATTTCAAGGAATTTTTTTTTAATTTTTTTTGGAATTTTACAAGAATGCAGCTTCTGACGGCACCTGATTCCGAGGCCCGGTGTGCCCGGAATCACATTCCGAAGTTTGGCTCGGGTACGTTCAGTGAACGGACGAGCGGGGTTTTTTAACTTTTGAACCGGTGCTCGGAATCAAATTCTGAGGGCACCGATGGAATCACAGCGCTGGTTTTTGCTTAGAAACGCCTCTTTCGGAGATGCGTTTTCTCGGTTGTGGTTTTTAATTTTTGGGTTTTAAGTTATGAAATAAAATAAAGTTGTGCGACAATTTTATTTTTATTTCAATTAAAGCCGCTTAAAAAACAACTTTAAACTGCTTAAGCTCAGTTAAAGTGGATAGGGTGCTATCCAAAAATATCTTACCCTCTTGGTAGGATATTTGTGGGGTGGGGCCCGCACGAGCCCCACCGTTTCTTTTCCACTAAGTAACGCACCCGCGAGAACCCGTCATTATGAAAGTCAACTGACGCGTTTTCTTAAATTCATAACGCACCAATTAATTGGGCAGTTTTTTGTTGAATTAATTATATGAATTAATTTAATCATTTCTTAACCTGTTTGAAATCCGTTGGCGTAATAATAAAATAATACCAACGCTCGACATCTTGAGGATTGCTCATTGAGAGGATTTGACAGAACCTTAAGTACTTCAACCTCCTTTGCGTAGAACGCAAAGAACGCAGATAACGCGAAGAACGCTGGCCTCTGACGAAGAACGCTGAACCCGCGGAAATCAACGACGCGACGCCGTGTGCCGCGACGCCGACATTTCCTCTCCCACAACGTTCTTTTGCGACATTCCTTCATCTGCAACAAAATCTTCGATCATCCATTGATGTGAGAGATTGTGGTTCTTTAAATTTCCTTGAGGATTATAACAACACATGGATTTAATTGATATAATTAAATATGTTGTTTCATGGTCCTCAGAGTTTTTCGACGCAACGCCGAATACCGCGACGACGCGACGGTCCCCTCCTTCCGTGATGATCAATTCCGTGAAGAACGCGCGTGCGACGACTTGACCGAGGTAGGGGTTTGTTTGTGAAATAATTTATATTCCTGTGATTATTTCTTTTAAAACAAAGAACCCGGATCAAGTTCAATTTTAATTCTTTTAAAATTGTGCCTTGATTTTATTCATGTGTTGAATATTCCTCCTGACTGTTATCATCTAACGTGGAGGGTGCGGGCAAAAAAAACACGTCTTGACAACCCTCCACAGTTCTTCATTGATGCGCGGATTGGTGGGCGACGACAAAACATGCCGCAGGGACGATCCATTGTTTCCACAATGAAGAACGGGACCTGGGAGGATCCTCGGCGCAGACGGGAAGGAAATCGGACCACCGGAGCAACTCCGGTGGCCCGCGGAAGCCACCGGCGGCGCGGGCAGCTAGAGGCGGCGGTGCGAGCGGACCTGCGGCCGCGCGGGTCCGGCACACACAGGATGTGGCTTTGCCGCATCCTTTGATGAGGGAGGCCCCCCGCGGGGGCCGCGGTGTTGTCACGCGGGGGTAGCGCGCCCCCCGCGTTGCTCGGCCGCTCGGCCGAGCCGAGCTGGTCCGGCCGGCCAGGCCGGGCCACGCCCTGGCCAGGCCGGACCAGGTCCATCCGGGTCGGAACTGGGTCAGGTCGACCTGGTTCGGGTCGACCCGGTTCGGTCGACCCAGGGGGGTTGGGTCGGATCGGCCCGGGCCGAGACCCCCCCTTTCCAGACCTTTTCGGTCTTTTTCCTGTAACTTGAGCTACGGGCCTCCGATTGATGCGACGTCAGCAGAAACCCGATCCTTGGATCGAGATGGTCGTTTCGGTATATCGCACTTAAGGTTTCAGAATACGTTGGGTTCGACCGGGTTGGCTCGTCCACGAATCCAACCGGGCCCTCAAAGCGGAAACACTCATATCTTGAGCTCCGGACGTCTGATTGACATGCCGTCGACTTTGGTGGATTTCTCTTAGTGAGACAGATCTTTTGGCTCACTCCGCCCGAGGTTTGGACATAGGTGGAGTATGGTCGGGTTGGTTTTGCCTTAAAAACCAACCGGACCCCTGGGACGAAAAGGCCAATATCTCTCAGACCGGGCGTCCGATTGACACGCCGTCTGTTGCGTTGAGTTCCTGTTGACGATACGGAAATTTTGGATACATCAACTTCGGACTTGTGTCAGTTGATGTATCAGCCTCTCGGCTCGTGGAGCAGACCCTCCCGAACGAACTTGTTGTGTGCGGGAACCCTAGTGCAGGCTGCGACTTCGACGACTGTGCAGAGATCCTCAGTGAACTGCGATGATAAAGAGTGCTGGTCTTGTATCCTATGTGGGTCCCAGCTGTGCTGGTCTTGTATCCTATGTGGGTCCCAGCTTAGATGATTCAGTGCTGGTCTTGTATCATATGTGGGTCCCAACATAGATGAATCGATGAAGAGTGCTGGTCTTGTATCTTATGTGGGTCCCAACTATGCTTGTCTTGTATCCTATGTGGGTCCCAACATAGATGAATCGATGAAGAGTGCTGGTCTTGTATCCTATGTGGGTCCCAGCTTTGCTAGTCTTGTATCCTATGTGGGTCCCATCTTAGATGATTCAGTGCTGGTCTTGTATCCTATGTGGGTCCCAGCATAGATGATTCGATGAAGAGTGCTGATCTTGTATCCTATGTGGGTCCCAGCTTAGATGATTCAGTGCTGGTCTTGTATCCTATGTGGGTCCCAACATAGATGAATCGATGAAGAGTGTTGGTCTTGTATCCTATGTGGGTCCCAGCTGTGCTGGTCTTGTATCCTATGTGGGTCCCAGATTAGATGATTCAGTGCTGGTCTTGTATACTATGTGGGTCCCAGCATAGATGAATCGATGAAGAGTGCTTGTCTTGTATCCAATGTGGGTCCCAGCTGTGCTGGTCTTGTATCCTATGTGGGTCCCGGCTTAGATGATTCAGTATCTATATCTGATCATCCCTTTCACCTTTTCGATGATGTATACCTGTGTGAGTTGAATCCTGTGTTACTCTTCTTTGTGGATTGTGTTGAACTATCCTGTGTGGATTTACTGTTTACTTTCCTTTGTGGATTGTGTTGTGCTATCCTATGTGGATTTACGTTTTTCTTTCCTTTTTAGATTGTGTTGTGCTATCCTGTGTGGATTTACATTTTGCATTCCTTTGTGGATTGTGTTGTGCTATCCTATGTGGATTTTCGTTTTTCTTTCCTGTGTGGGCTGGGATGTACTTGGGCTCGGATGTTGGAGCCAGATGGGAATTGATGACTTAGGTATATGTATGGGCATATACCTAAGAAGTGTCAGTTTTTACTCCGTGATTGTATCTTCCCTTTGTGGTTTATCCTTTCTGGATTTCGGGAGACCTTCGGGGGTCTCGAGGTCCCTACTGAGTAGCTTATACTCACCCCTGCACGGGCTATGCCCGCACTTCGTTGTGTTGGTTGCAGACGACGGACAGTGCTGATCGTGGTGGAGGCTTGCGGAGCAGGACGGTACCTGGAGGTGGACCACTGGGCGGGACATACTCGAAGCGGACGGTTGGACCGAGGAGCTGTGGAGGCTATTTGTGCTCACCCTTCTGGTGGGACTTCCAGAGGACGACTCGATGATGTAGCTTTTCTTTTCAGTTGATGTTTTCCCCTTTCAGTTGTACTTTACAGTTGGGCTTGTATTTTCGGCCCCCCTTACTTTCAGCACAACTTGTTACAGTTTTTTATTAGTGTTTACCTTTACTTCCGCTTGTACCCTGTGGTGTTTGTTTATAAAGGCAATGCCTTACCTATTTCTGAGATTTAGCCTTTAGTGCTAGTCGCCAGCCCCTGGCCTATGGAAGGCGGGCTTGGGGTAGTCACGGCATGGGCCCCGAGGACAGGTTGTGACAAATTGGTATCAGAGGAGTTCAGTTCTACCACAGAACTTGGGAATCTGATCTTCCTTCTATGTGAAGCAATAATGTTAATCATATTGAGTGTGGTTATCAGTCTAGGGAGCCCAGTGTTGGTGCGGCGACCGACGTATCCGTACACCAGGACCCTGACTTCTGATTTCCAACTTAATGCATGAAAGCATTGATTGCATGTGTGTTTCAAGTTTTCATTCTGATTACTTTATGTCATCTCACCAAGTCTACTGTTCTGACCGTGGCGCACCTGTTTCCTTTTCAGGATGGCCCCACGATGGTAGCCAGCTAGGGTTCCGAGCGTTGTGCGTCGCGAGATACCATCAAGCGTCGAGGACTCGGTACAGGGCCCTTTGACAGCTGAGGCACCAGCGGTACCTATACCCACCGAGCCACCGATGCTACCAGCCCCAGCCGTTGACGATGCACGTCGCCTTAGTGCACTACATGAGTTCCAGCGCCAGCGACCGCCTAGGTTCTACGGGGAGACGGACCCTCAGGCCGCCGAGGACTGGCTGGAGGAAGTTGTATGGGTTTTCAGATTAGTGAGGACACTAGCAGAACTCATGGTGATCCTCGTAGTGAGCGTCCTACATGCGGTAGCAGGCAGATGGTGGATCTTGATGCTCCATGTGCACGACAAGAAATATCTCCTCTAGATGGACTTTGAGAGCATCTTCCGCTCCGAGTTCATCCCAGCCACCCTCCGTGCGGTGCGCATCCAAGAGCTGCTACAGCTACGGCAGGGCAGTATGACAGTGGCCCAGTACTCAGTGAGATTTACTGATCTCTCTCGCTACTCCACATATATGGTACGAGACCCCTTCTTCTGGGCCCGGACCTTCAAGCAGGGACTGAGGCACGAGATCAGGGATTCGATGATCTCCCTCAACATTCTGACACAGTCAGAGGTGTTGGAGAGATCCCTTCTAGTGGAGAGTTTTCTCACTGAGTAGGCTCCAGTGACAGGGCCCTCCGCAGGACGGCCCGTAGCAGGGTCTTCTGCAGCTGGTAGTAGACAGGTGACGCAGAGGTCCAAGTGGGCCATACCATCAGATGGGCAGTCTCAAGATGAAGATTTGGTTGTGCGGGGCACCCGAAGGAGAGCCAACTACACGAGGGGCAAGCATTGCTACGCATGCAGCGGGCGAGGTCACATGGCTTGAGACTGCTCGACTCATCTTACAGTTGAGCAGTAGGTGGTAGAGGGACCTCCCAGACTGAGGTTCGGCCACGGTGGTCCGTAGGGTGCCGGAGGACGAGGCAGAGGAGCTGGTTGAGTAGCATATGGTGGGCGACACTTCAACGTGTTTCCACCACCACCACCAGGAGGTCCACCCCGACCACAGGGAGTTTGTGGACATGCGAGAGCTTAACTTCAGGCAACTGAGGCCTTCGATCATGGAGCTCTGGGAGCAGATGGACAGGAATGGAACTAGTGGATACGACCTTTGTACTTCTAGTTCCTTGTTGTTGTTGTCTAGTGTCTTTGTATTTTGAGCTGCAATAGTAAAAGATGCTTACCTTTGTGATGTTTTCATTCCTTTCCTCTTTTGTGTTGTTACTAAGAGGTTCCAGTTTAGACTGTTGACTTGACCCTCACTTGTGAGACATCTACTGGAGGAGACCTAGTTACCACACACTGATGCCGACAGTGTGACTCAACCCTTGGAGGCGAGAGTAACGGTTGGATGTCTTGGTAGTAGCGTCGATTCCTTACGACGTCATCCTTAGTATGGATTAGTACCATCCATGTCGGGATTGACTGTATTAGGCAAAGGAAGTGGTTCATCCAGGGGATGAGACCAGATTTCTATTATCGGCAAAGAAGAAATCGTAGTAGCTCTTGTGGGACCTGAGATGGTCCAGGCCACGACAGAGAAGGTCCGGGTCATCCAGAAGCGGATGAGGACAGCTCAGAGCCGATATAAGTCTTTTACTGATAGGAGGCGGAGGACACTAGAGTTCAAGGATGGCGACGAAGTCTTCTTGTGGGTCTCACCTTGACGAGGTTTATGGAAATTTGGTGAGGTGGATTATCGCCTGGCTCTACCACCTCAGTTGCACCGAGTGCATGATGTCGTCCACGTATCTCAGCAGAGGAGATACGTGCATGACCCGACGCAAATCTTTGACCATGGAGAGTTGGTCTTTGATGATGGGGAGACTTTTGCGGAGGTCCTAGTGGAGATCGAGGATCGACAGGAGCGGGTCCTACGTAGACGATCGATTCCTATAGTGCACTTCAGATGGCAGCTCGGGAACCTCTCAGAGAGCACCTGGGAGCGGGAGTCTCAGATGCGTGCTCATTACTGACTTTGTATCCCTAAGTTTGTGGTGAAGCTTTACGGGGACGTAAAGCCCAGTTGTGGGAGTAATGTAAAGACCCTTAAATTTCAAGGAATTTTTTTTGTTAATTTTATTTGGAATTTTACAAGAATTTAGCTTCTGAAAGCACCTGATTCCGAGGCCTGGTGTGCCCAGAATAACTTTCCGAAGTTTGGCTCGGGTACGTTCAGTGAACGGACGAGCGAGTTTTTTTAACTTTTGAACCGGTGCTCGGAATCAAATTCCGAGGGCACCGATGGAATCGTAGCGCCAGTTTTTGCTTAGAAACGCCTCTTCTGGAGTTGCGTTTGCTCGGTTGTGGTTTATAATTTTTGGGTTTTAAGTTATGAAATAAAATAATGTTGTGCGACAATTTTATTTTATTTCACTTAATGCCGCTTAAAAAACCACTTTAAACTGCTTAAGCTCAGTTAAAGCGGATAGGGTGCTATCCAAAAATATCCTACCCTCTTGGTAGGATATTTGTGGGGTGGGGTCCACATGATCTCCACCGTTTCTTTTCCGCTAAGTAACGCACCCATGAGAACCCATCATTATGAAAGTCAACTGACGCGTTTTCTTAAATTCTTAATGCACTAATTATTTGGGAGGTTTTTATTGTTTAATTAATTCTATGAATTAATTTAATATTTTCTTAACCTGTTTGAAATCCGTTGGCGTAATAATAAAATAAGACCAATGCACGAAATCTTGAGGATTGCTCGTTGAGAGGATTTGACAGAACCTTATGTCCTTCAACCTCCTTTGTGAAAAACGTGAAGAACGCGAAGAACGCGAAGAACGCCGGCCTCCGACGAAGAACTCCGAACCCGCGGAAATCGACGACGCGACGCCGTGTGTCGCGACGTCGACGTTTCCTCTCCCGAGACATTCTTATGTGACGTTCCTTCATCCGCAACAAAATCTTCGATCATCCGTTGAGGTGAGAGATTGCGGTTCTTTAAATTTCTTTGCAGATTATAAAAACACATGGATTTAATTGATATAATTAAATATGTTGTTTCTTGGTCCTCGGAGTTCGTTGACGTAACACCGGATACCGCGACGACGCGACGGTCCCCTCCTTCCGTGATGATCAATTCCGCGAAGAACGCGCGTGCGACGACTTGACCGAGGTAGGGGTTTTTTTGTGAAATAATTTATATTCCCGTGATTATTTCTTTTAAAACAAAGAACCCGGATCAAGTTTAATTTTAATTATTTTAAAATTGTGCCTTTCTTTTATTCATGTGTTGAATATTCCTCCCGACTGTTATCATCTAACGCGGAGGGTGCGGGCCAAACAAACACGGCCCGACAACCCTCCGTAGTTCTTCGTTGATGCGCGGATTGGCGGGTGACGACAAAACGTGCCGCAGGGATGATCCGTTGTTTCGGTAGTGAAGAACGGGACCCGGGAGGAGCTTCGGCGCAGACGGGAAGGAAATCGGACCACTAGAGCAACTCTGGTGGCTTGCGGAAGCCATCGGTGGCGCTAGCAGACCCGCGGTCGTGCGGGTTCGGCACACACAGGACGTGGGTTTGCTGCATCCGTTGACCAGGGCGGCCCCCCTCGGGGGCCGCGGTGTTGTCATGCGGGGGCAGCGCGCCCCCCGCGTTGCTCGGCCGCTCGGCCGAGCCGAGCCGGTCTGGCCGGCCGGGCCGGGCCACTCCCTGGCCGGGCCGGACCGGGTCCAGCCGGGTCGGACCTAGGTCGGGTCGACCCGGTTTGGGTCGACCCAGGGGGGTCGGGTCGGGTCGGCCCGGGCCCAGACCCCTTGTTTCCGGACCTTTTCGGTCTTTTGCCCGTAACATGAGCTACGAGCCTCCGATTGATGCGCCGTCAGCGGAAACGCGATCCTTGGATCGAGACGGTCATTTTGGTATATCGCACTCAAGGTTTCGGAATACATTGGGTTCGGCCAGCTTGGTTCGTCCACGAAACCAACCGGGCCCTTGGAGCGGAAACGCTCATATTTTGAGCTCTGGACGTCCGATTGACGTGCCGTTGACTTTGGTGGATTCCTCTTAGTGAGACAGATCTTTTGGCTCACTCAGACCGAGGTTTGGATGTAGGTGGAGTATGGTCGGGTTGGTTTTGCCTTAAAAACCAACAGGGCCCCTAGGACAAAAAAGCCAATATCTCTCAGACCGGGCGTCCGATTGATGCGCCGTCTATTGTGTTGAGTTCCTGCTGACGATACAGAACTTTTAGATACATCAACTTCAGACTTGTGTCAGTTGATGTATCAGCCTCTCGGCTCGTGGAGCGGACCCTCCTAAACGAGCTTGCTGTGTGTGGGAACCCTAGTGCTGGCTGCGACTTCCACGACTGTGCAGAGATCCTCAGTGGACTGCGATGATGAAGAGTGCTGGTCTTGTATCCTATGTGGGTCCCAGCTGTTCTGGTCTTGTATCCTATGTGGGTCCCAACATAGATGATTCAGTGCTGGTCTTGTATCCTATGTGGGTCCCAGCATAGATGAATCAATGAAGAGTGCTGGTCTTGTATCCTATGTGGGTCCCAGCTGTGTTGGTCTTGTATCCTATGTGGGTCCCAGCATATATGAATCGATGAAGAGTGCTAGTCTTTTATCCTATGCGGGTCCCAGCTGTGCTGGTCTTGTATCCTATGTGGGTCCCAGCTTAGATGATTCAGTGCTGGTCTTGTATCCTACGTGGGTCCCAGCATAGATGAATCGATGAAGAGTGTTGGTCTTGTATCCTATGTGGGTCCCAGCTATTCTAGTCTTGTATCCTATGTGGGTCCCAGGATAGATGAATCGATGAAGATTTCTGGTCTTGTATCCTATGCGGGTCCCAGCTGTGCGGGTCTTGTATCCTATGTGGGTCCCAGCTTAGATGATTCAGTGCTGGTCTTGTATCCTATGTGGGTCCCAGCATAGATGAATCGATGAAGAGTGATGGTCTTGTATCCTATATAGGTCCCAGATGTGCTGGTCTTGTATCTTATGTGGGTCCCATCTTAGATGATTCAGTGCTGGTCTTGTATCCTATGTGGGTCCCAGCATAGATGAATCGACGAAGAGTACTAGTCTTGTATCCTATGTGGGTCCAGATGTGCTGGTCTTGTATCCTTTGTGGGTCCCAGCATAGATGAATCGATGAAGAGTGTTGGTCTTGTATCCTATGTGGGTCTCAGCTTAGATGATTCAGTATCTATATCTGATCACCCCTTTCACCTTTTCAACGATATATACCTGTGTGAAATGAATCTTGTGTTACTCTCCTTTGTGGATTGTGTCGAACTATCCTATGTGGATTTACTGTTTACTTTCCTTTGTCGATTGTGTTGTGCTATCCTGTGTGGATTTACTTTTTTCTTTCCTTTGTGGATTGTGTTCTGTTAGCCTGTGTGGATTTACGTTTTGCTTTCCTTTGTGGATTGTTTTGTGCAATCCTGTGTGGATTTTCATTTTGCTTTCCTGTGTGGGCTGGGATGTGCTTGGGCTTGGATGTTGGAGCCAGATGGGAATTGATGACTTAGGTATATGTATGGGAATATACCTAAAAAGTTTCTGTTGTTACTTCGTGATTGTATCTTCCCTTTGTGGTTTAACCTTTGTGGATTTCGGGAGACCTTCAGGGGTCTCGGGGTCCTACTGAGTAGCTTATACTCACCCCTGCAGGGGATATGCCTGCACTTCGTTGTGTTGGTTGCAGACGACGGACAATGTTGATCGTGGTGGAGGCTTGTGGAGCAGGACGGTACCTAGAGGTGGACCACTGGGCGGGACATACTCGGAGCAGACGGCTGGACCGAGGAGCTGTAGAGGCTATCTGTGATCACCCTTTAGGTGGGACTTCCAGAGGACTACTCGACGCTGTGGCTTTTCTTTTCAGTTGTTGTTTTCCCCTTTTAGTTGTACTTTATAGTTGGGCTTGTATTTCTAGCCCCCCTTACTTTCATCACAGTTTGTTACAGTTTTTTCTTAGTGTTTACCTTTACTTCCTCTTGTACCCTGTGGTGTTTGTTTATAAAGGCAATGCCTTCCATGTTTCCGAGATTTACGCCTTTGGTGCTATTCGCCAGCCCCTGGCCTATGGAAGGCGGGCTTGGGGTAGTCACGGCACGGGCCCCAAGGACGGGTCGTGACAGAAACCCAAAACTCGTAATAATTTAATCCCATAGTCATTCATACTAAATCTTAACATTTATCTTCAAATAACATCAACTACTCTTAAAGCCTCACACAAAAGTGTAATTAACCAAATCACATATTCTCTATGACAGGTTATTCATTTCCATTAATAACTTGAATATATATATAAAAAAATAGATTCTATAAAAATAGAAATAATCCACAATTAGTCCTCAAATGAAATCCCATAGTAATCTATTTTCCTTAGGCATATAGTGTTCCCAACAGAGCAAACATCTTCCAAAATAACATTTATCGTTTAATCACCAAATCATTTTCCTATACTGAGGATATTCATTTGATAAAAAATAAGATCTCAAAACAACTTATTATCGATCAATAAAATCATTTAACTAAAAAGAATTAGTCACACTAACCAGGGACTTCATGTAGTCCAGTGGTAGGCAATAAATCCCAGTCGCACTTTGGTTGTGGGTTCGATTCCCAGAGCTTGTCTGATGTGAAGGGTTGTCACACGGTCTGTGTGTTGTCCTTTTTCAAAACTATATTTTATAACATTCCCAAAATAATATAGATTCCGTAAAATGACTATAACATAATTTAACCACAAATGGTATCTCGTACCTTACATTTTCATCCCGAAAATTAATAACCTATAATTTTCTCTATTCATGGATCATATAAACCCAAATGGTTCTTTATAACTATATACACAAGAAAAAAGGATAATTCTCCCTCAAATATAATCTTTACATCAAAAACTGCATGGTTACAAATACAAGATAAATATCTTCCAAAGTAATCCCATAAAAAAAGATCATTAATACTTTTAAGCATTTCACCATCCATTTATTTCCACATAGGTTCTTCTTTAACCTAGAGGTTATCCTATAGAATAGGGCATTGGCACGGGTAATGCCAAAGTCCCCTATATTTATGGAAAATGAATGTAATTGGATTCTTAGGAACATTTTTATTTTCTTCCATAGTACTTTTCATTTTTACTATGCAATTATTTACTTTATGTACTTCTTTCCCACACATAAAGAATTTATTAGTTCAATTGAGACAATTTACTAGGCGTCTCCTTCCACATTTCTTGCATAATGGAAATTGATTTTTCTTTTCTCCATGGTCTCCACTGCTGGATCTCTTATCATTCTCCACCTTTCTCTTCTTTATTGAGTTTGGGAGTTGGTTAATGTATATGGTGTTGATCATATTTTAGGAAAACTGATTTGGCATGAAGATGACATCTTTTATGCCTATCAACATTCCATTTCGTTGCTCATGTCCACCAACATTCCCACCTTTTACATCATGTTGAATGTTACTATGAATTCCTTGGAATAAATTAATTGAATAAACTAGAAATAATAGTGTGAGTCATAAATCATTTAGAGAATATCATGAAACCTTATTTTTAATCAAAAAAACTTTTAGATTAACCAAGGTTATTTAATCTCATCTTAAATTAAAATCCATCAAATCATTTTGTAATGAAAATGTGAATTATCCTAAGTATATCCCCCAGAATTTTCATAACCAAAAGTGCAGAAAGGTCAGTTATCGTGTACCAGGATACCCTGGGTTAAGCCTGAAACTCCTTGTCGGAGTTTTCACTCCTAGGTATATCTGTGCCAGAGCCGCCTCTACCTGCTTGTATCCAGACATGGATGTATTGCTTGGAAAACTCAAAAAATATCTACCTTACCAAAATTATAGGAAGTTATTCTACACTAATCCTCAGTGTTTATCTCAGGGTAATGTTCTATAATTGGATTTTTTCTAAATATAGCTTCCAAGGTTTGTACTAAACTTCCTCTGATACCAACTGTAATTCCCTGATCCCAGTTATCCAAAGTCAGTACATTATTACATAACATTGGCATGATTCAAGGAATCATTTCTCGAAAGACCGATTAGTTTAGTATCCTTGGAAGTACTAGATACATTCATAAGTTTTACATTACATTAGGAATTAAAAAAACATTATGTCTCCATAGAACACACTCATATCCCTTAGCCTATCCCCGCAGGTTAGTTATAATATACTTCTTCACATCCTAGGAAAAATAAAACATAAGAAGGGGGTGAGCTCAGATGCTTAGTAAGTATAACAATTTAGTGAAAACTTTCATAAATAAAAATAAACATTTAAGGTAATTAATAAGGCTAAAACACAAGCCTTTTAAACTTAAACTTCAGCATAATATGGAAAATATAAATCAAATAATTCCATTTACTTATTTACACAGATATTCTATTAGTCGAATAATCACATGTAATACCAATAACTAATTTTATAATGATGGAATGAATATTTTCAGACATCCTAACCACATAGTCAAGGCCTCGTTCCAAGAATACAAATAAGATTTTATCAAGGCCTTGTGCCAAGAAACTAGTTTTGTAACACCCCGAGCTTCCACGATACGCTTCTCATTCAATAATGCAATAGCTTGCATTGTACGCAACTTCGAGTTCTAAAACACCGCGACTAATCAAAGTAGCCGTTATGAATAGTAATAACCACTTTTTAAAATTATAGAAATTTTATATTTCAAAATGGAATTCATTTTTGTATTCGGAATATCGAAATTAGCCTATGTTGAATTTTTGGTATTTTTCTGAGAACTTCTAATTTTTTATGAATAGTGAAAATACTTAAAAACAACTTTTTTTAATCAAAATAATTTATAGTGATAAATTATACTATTTAGTGGTTTTAAGGTATAATTAGAATATATTTTTACCATTTTATCCAATGGTGGTCATTAGAATTAATTTAACATTGAAATTGGACATAAACAATTGCCAATCTTTTGATATAAATTGTTTCTTAAAAACACGCTATTTGTTGTAATAGCGGGAATCAATTATAAAATTAATTAATGAAACTTATATGTTTGGAATTTTGTAAAATAGACATCATTTTTGAATTCGGAATATCAATTATAGCTTAGGGTGAAATTTTGGCTTTGTTCTGAAAAACTTCAATTTTTGATGAATAGTGAAACCACTAAGTGGTAGTTAAATAACTGATTTTTCATTTAAATGAAATATTACCACTTCTGTGATTTGATTTTCAAAAATCCGACATACATGGTTGTCATTAAGAAGTAAAATATGGTTCAATGAGATTAAAATAAATTTTTGGTGAATAGTAACTTTTAAGTTCTTAATCGCGATTAGAGGTAATTAGTGTAGTTTAAGGTACAAATAATGTTTTAATAATATGAGATGAGCATGACACTTGTCATACTCCTATTGGATGAGTCATGGCCGACCAAGAAAACCCATGGGTAAACTTGGGGACCCCATGGAGCCACTTTAGTTGGAAAATGACATTAATATATATTTATTTAATGTTAAAATTAAATTGACACAAACATGAGTTATTTTACTAAAACAGTTTTTAAGCGGGGTTACACAAGTCCAAAGTTTGACTATAAATATTCATTAGAAAGCTAAAAATATTTCCTAAATCATAGTATTTTTTTTATAATTTTTAGACTTTAAATAAATTAAATTATTTATGACATCATTATGATGCAGCGATGACCTCATTATTTAACGATTTAAATAAAATGAGACGATAATGAAAAATCCAAGGCTTACACTTGTCCAAAGCCTATTGGATGAGGAGATTTCGAAACCTTATCACCTTAGCCTCTAATTATATAAGTGTGGGACCTTTAGAATCCGAAACGCATTGTGAAATAATATAACATTTCAATCTTTCCAAAAGTGCCCCTCCTCTCCACTTATAAAAGGCCCCCGCCTCTCCCACCTCATTTACCCTTTCAAGCCATTTGGCTCGGCCAAACTCTGCCCAAATACTCTCCCAACTTCCCCCTATTACTCCTAGAAGCCTTACTTTGGGCAGCACTCTTCCCAAGGAAGCCTTTGGCTCAAATCAAAAAGAGTTACCCGATTTTGAGGTAATGTCTTCTCTAATGTTGTTTTGTTTTATTTTTCTTCTCCAACCCCCTAAAATCTTTTTATTCATTTCTTTTGTAACAACAACAGTATCCTCAATATACTAGGATGTTTTTATAAGAAGTATTCGAGCTACACTTACACACACCTACATCTAATGGTTAAAGAACATACGGTTTCTGTGGATGGCGAATTTCTGCCTCACGAAACGATGATTGTTCAACACTCATATAACACCTTAAAAGGTGGCCATTAAGATGTCACTATTTTTATATATGATATATAATATGTTTATGTTTTACTTATGCTTCTGTATTTCTCATTTATGGCATACTTTATGATTTCCATTATGGGTAAAACGCGATAATTTCATTTTAGGAAGTGCGGACTACCGCCCCCTCAAAGTGATTTGAATCGTTAATGCCATATGTGGGATGTATAAAGGATGGAGTAAATGGTATTATACACTATATTATACTGGAATTATATTATACATTTATATAATTATGATTTAGTTCCATTAAATTATGAAATTGAAATGAAAGTAGCATTCATGCGTACGTACGGCTTACCGTCTCCATGAACGGTGCATTTCATTTCTTACCTCTCAATGTTACGTAATATTATAAATGAATATATATACTGGATATATATGATATATATGACATATAAATCATGAATATAATTCTGGAGATAATGGATATTCTACCACATAAACAACTTGTAATTATAAGAAGTTTATTGTTGACTCAAGTACCAAAGATCGACAAAACGACCGTTATTAACTTAAATAATTACATAATGTTCATATCATTGTAATAAGTGATATAAAAAGGATAATGAAATTTAAAATGGTTCTTAATAAAGTATATATTAACTCTAGTTTATTATTCAGGAGGTTAAAGAACGGTTGAGTCAAGTCAGACACGAGGTAAGGGAATTTCATAACCCAATTTTCATTCTTTGGGTTAATCTCCTACTTTCAAATTATGTCATGATATTATTATGTCTTATTTTGTATTATTTATGTGTACCTATAGTGAATACACATAATATATCTATTTTATTTTAAAAATGATCTTTTTAAGGACTTCGTCTCAATCTCCTTTCATTGAGGCATATTTGGTTTTATACACAACTTTCTTTTATACGGCGTATAAACCCCTTTGACTTTTACGTTTATTCGAAAGGAATATTTTTTTATATGAAGCGTTTTACTAAACGACAAAAAGGGAATGTTTTTCATTCCATACGTATGCGGCGACAACGACTTCTCCGCCGCCGTGACCATTATTTGAGTTTCGGCTTCCTCTACAAGCCATCACTTTTTTTAATGAAAAATAAATACAATGTTTTAACTTTCTTTTATTTTGGTATTGAAAATGGTTTTGAAAGCGTTTTTATTATATCAATGTGTTGTATTGTTATCTTGTGATTGAAATTTGGAAATGTTATGTTTCCTTTATGCATGTTTTATGTGATACGATTATGTTATGGTTTATGATATGTTTAAACCTATTCATATGAGGAATGCATTGGACTTAATAAGTGACGGGTGGAGCCCGCTATAGCTTCTCGATGCATCGGCAGGTCTCATGAGACAAACTAGTGTCTTGGCACGAGGCCTTGACTACGTGGTTATGATAGTCTGGCATTATGCATTCCATCATTATGAAAGTGGTTATTGATATTGAATGTGATTATTCAACCAGTAGAATATCCATGTGAAGAAGTAAATGGCATTATCTCATTTTACTTTTGCCATATTATGTTGAAGTTCAAGTTTAAAAGGCTTTTGTTTTAGTTATACATTGCCTTAAATGTTAATGTTTATTTTTGAAAGCTTCCGCTATATTGTTAACCTTACTGAGCATCTGAGCTCACCCCTTTCAATGTTTTAATATTTTTCCAGGATGTGAAGAAGTATTTTATGAATGACCTACAGGGGTAGTCAGAAAGGGATATGATTGTGGACTATGAAGACCATGTTATTGTAGTTTGTTTACTTTTTGATGTAATGAAAGACTTATGAATGTATCTAGTGTTTCCAAGGCTACTAAACTAATCGGTCTTTCGAGACTTGATCTTTTGTGATCATGCCAATGTTACGAAGTAATGCACCGGCTCTGGGTAGCTGGGGTCGGGGCGTTACAGTTGGTATCAGAGGCAGTTTAGTACTAACCTTGGAAGCTAGATTTAGATAAACTCTGATTAGAGAACATAGCCCAAAGATAGACTTTGAGGATTAGTATAGAAGAGCTTCCTAGAATTTTGGTATTATAGAGATGTTATGAGTTTTCCGAGCAATACATCCCTGTCTGGATACGAGCAGGTAGAGGCGGCTCTGGCACAGATGTACCAAGGGGTAAAACCCGAAAACACCGCTTTGAGCTAGACTCGAACGGGAACTGATGCACGACAACGGGCCTTGCTGCACTCTTGGTTACGACACTCCCGGGGGATATGCTTAGGATAATTCTCATTTTATTTACAAACCACTATGAAGGGTTATGAGTACATACTTCCTCAAAGAAAACATTTCTTTTTATGATTATGGATTATATCCATAAATAGTTCAATTTATGTAAAGTGTTTAACAAGTATGGAATTATGTATTTTGATTCATAAACTAATCTAGTTTATGCCATTGTTTAGAAATGGCGCCTAGTGGAAGGAATGGAAACCGTATCAATGCACGAACTCCGTGTAGGTATTTCCCTCCTGCTCAAGATAATTATTGTGGATCTGGAGATACAACTGGTGCTGATCAGCTTCTCACCGTACTGGGACAACTCACGCAGGTTATGAATAATAACCTTACTCGTATGGAGCACCCTGATCCTCAATGTGGAGGAGCAATGCTAGACCGTTTCATGAGGCAACAACCACCAACATTCAATGGGAGTACAAATCCTACAGTATTTGAGCAATGGATAAATTCCTTAGAGAAAATATTCCATGCCTTGGGGAGTAGTGAAAGGGAAAAGGTTGTCATGGCAGTTTACCGCCTCACTAGAGATGCCGATCAGTGGTGGTCGCTGATTCAAAACACAAAGGAAGATGATGACGTATCGAATATGGAATGGAGGGAGTTTAAAGATCTTTTCTTAGAAAAATATTTTCCTCGTGACCATCGAGCAGATATGGAAAGGCAATTTCTAAGTTTGAGGTAGAAGGAGGATGAGAATGTCGCAAAGTATGAGGCTAACTTTACAAGGTTAGCGAGTCATGCTGCCGATTATATACGTAACCCAAGGAGTAAGATTGATCGTTTCTTTGATGGGTTAAAACCATTTCTCCGTCGAGCTTTAGTATCACAATCCTTTTCATCATACAAAGATATTGTCTCGTGTGCTATCAAGACAGAAAAGGAATTCTCTAAGTCTTATGACAAAAAAGTAAAGCAAGAGAAGAAGAGAACGGTGGAACAAGAGACAGATAAAGGGAAAAAGGGAAAGAAGGATTTTCCATTATGTGATAATTGTGGGAAGAATCACCCTGGTACTTTCCTAAAAGGAATGGGAGTTTGTTATAAATGTGGAGAAAAGGGTCACCAGGCTCGTGATTGCAAGGGAATGAAAGAGGCTGTCAAAGTTGAATGCTACAATTGTAGGGAAATGGGGCATTATGCAAATGAATGTCCTAAGCGTCAAGGAAACTTACCTCAGAAAAGGCCAAGGGATCAAGGCCAATCTTATGCTGTGACTACATTTGAAGCGGAATAATTAATGTATTGGTGCTTTTGGACTCAAGGATTATATTCTTGTTATTATAATAATGTGATATATATATAAGGATTGTACTGCAGTACTTTTTGTTTCAGTAAGGTTTTAATATGATTAAGGTAATCATATTTTTAGTATGTGACAATAAGAGAAACTTTTCTTTGTTTGGGGAATATGATGTTACAACTGATTTTGGAATTTAGAGACCTTTTAGAGAAAGTCTGGACGGAGGTATTTTGGATAACTATTAAGGTTGGAATGGATTAAGTTGAACCATGGATAGTATTGTTTAAGGTTAAAGAATTTCTGAAGATTATTTTTGGAATATTATAATACTATAGTTTTAGGAAAAGGACAACCTGCAGGGTGGGGAATAACCCGTCGCGTCGGACAAAGCTGCAGGAATCGAACCCACAACCGTAGTGCGACAAACCTTTATTTCCTACCACTAGCCTACAGGAAGTCCCTGGTTATTACAAAATAGTTTTACTAATCTAAATGGTATGTGTTAACATTTTTAACTTTATACAATTAGGATAAATAGAATATTTTTGAGTTCCGTTACCATTTGAAGTAAAAGTTGGGTTTGTGGTAAAAATTTATTAACGAATGAAAGTATACATAACAAGTATGTATATTCCCTTATGTTCTTAGTAAATCTCCTAAATAAATTCCTCAACATTATAAAAGGTAACTTAAAACAAAAATGTTGTCGGTTAACTATTTCAACTAGGGATTCAATGACCGTTTAACCAATCACAAGTTTGTGATTTTCTTGTGGTTAAACTTTCTCCTAATACTGTTTTCTATAACTCTCCATCAGACCTTGATGGTTTGTTTCTCCTCCATATCAATATTTTCATATAATCCTAGAATGGGCTATATCGGGTGACCTTTGTACCTATCCTGCTTTCTTTTAATGTTATATATTTATTAACCTTATTTACGATGTGGGTTTTCCTCAAAGGTATTTTGTCTTTTCAACCTTTTATTTTCAAAGAAAAATTTCAAATTGTGAGGACGCAATTTATTGAAGGAGGGGAGAATGTAACACCTCGAGCTTCCACGGTACGCTTCTCATTCAATAATGCAATAGCTTGCATTGTACGCAACTTCGAGTTCTAAAACACCGCGACTAATCAAAGTAGCCGTTATGAATAGTAATAACCACTTTTTAAAATTATAGAAATTTTATATTTCAAAATGGAATTCATTTTTGGATTCGGAATATCGAAATTAGCCTATGTTGAATTTTTTGTATTTTTCTGAGAACTTCTAATTTTTTATGAATAGTGAAAATACTTAAAAACAACTTTTTTTAATCAAAATAATTTATAGTGATAAATTATACTATTTAGTGGTTTTAAGTTATAATTAGAATATATTTTTACCATTTTATCCAATGGTGGTCATTAGAATTAATTTAACATTGAAATTGGACATAAACAATTGCCAATATTTTGATATAAATTGTTTCTTAAAAACACACTATTTGTTGTAACAACGGGAATTAATTATAAAATTAATTAATGAAACTTATATGTTTGGAATTTTGTAAAATAGACATCATTTTTGAATTCGGAATATCAATTATAGCTTAGGGTGAAATTTTGGCTTTGTTCTGAAAAACTTCAATTTTTGATGAATAGTGAAACCACTAAGTGGTAGTTAAATAACTGATTTTTCATTTAAATGAAATATTACCACTTCTGTGATTTGATTTTCAAAAATCCGACATACATGGTTGTCATTAAGAAGTAAAATGTGGTTCAATGTGATTAAAATAAATTTTTGGTGAATAGTAACTTTTAAGTTCTTAATCGCGATTAGAGGTAATTAGTGTAGTTTAAGGTACAAATAATGTTTTAATAATATGAGATGAGCATGAAACTTGTCCTACTCCTATTGGATGAGTCATGGCCGACCAAGAAAACCCATGGGTAAACTTGGGGACCCCATGGAGCCACTTTAGTTGGAAAATGACATTAATATATATTTATTTAATGTTAAAATTAAATTGACACAAACATGAGTTATTTTACTAAAATAGTTTTTAAGTGGGGTTACACAAGTCCAAAGTTTGACTATAAATATTCATTAGAAAGATAAAACTATTTCCTAAATCATAGTATTTTTTTTATAATTTTTAGACTTTAAATAAATTAAATTATTTATGACATCATTATGATGCAGCGATGACCTCATTATTTAACGATTTAAATAAAATGAGACGATAATGAAAAATCCAAGGCTTAAACTTGTCCAAAGCCTATTGGATGAGTATATTTCGAAACCTTATCACCTTAGCCTCTAATTATATAAGTGTGGGACCTTTAGAATCCGAAACGCATTGTGAAATAATATAACATTTCAATCTTTCCAAAAGTGCCCCTCCTCTCCACTTATAAAAGGCCCCCGCCTCTCCCACCTCATTTACACTTTCAAGCCATTTGGCTCGGCCAACCTCTGCCCAAATACTCTCCCAACTTCCCCCTATTACTCCTAGAAGCCTTACTTTGGGCAGAACTCTTCCCAAGGAAGCCTTTGGCTCAAATCAAAAAGAGTTACCCGATTTTGAGGTAATGTCTTCTCTAATGTTGTTTTGTTTTATTTTTCTTCTACAACCCCCTAAACTCTTTTTATTCATTTATTTTGTAACAACAACAGTATCCTCAATATACTAGGATGTTGTTATAAGAAGTATTCGAGCTACACTAACACACACCTACATCTAATGGTTAAAGAACATACGGTTTCTGTGGATGGAGAATTTCTGCCTCACGAAACGATGATTGTTCAACACTCATATAACACCTTCAAAGGTGGCCATTAAGATGTCACTATTTTTATATATGATATATAATATGTTTATGTTTTACTTATGCTTCTGTATTTCTCATTTATGGCATACTTTATGATTTCCATTATGGGTAAAACGCGATAATTTCATTTTAGGAAGTGCGGACTACCGCCCCCTCAAAGTGATTTGAATCGTTAATGCCATATGTGGGATGTATAAAGGATGGAGTAAATGGTATTATACACTATATTATAATGTAATTATATTATACATTTATATCATTATGATTTAGTTCCATTAAATATGAAATTGAAATGAAAGTAGCGTTCATGCGTACGTACGGCTTACCGTCTCCATGAACGGTGCATTTCATTTCTTACCTCTCAATATTACGTAATATTATAAATGAATATATATACTGGATATATATGATATATATGACATATAAATCATGAATATAATTCTGGAGATAATGTATATTCTACCACATAAACAACTTGTAATTATAAGATGTTTATTGTTGACTCAAGTACCAAAGATCGACAAAACGACCGTTATTAACTTAAATAATTACATAATGTTCATATCATTGTAATAAGTGATATAAAAAGGATAATGAAATTTAAAATGGTTCTTAATAAAGTATATATTAACTCTAGTTTATTATTCAGGAGGTTAAAGAACGGTTGAGTCAAGTCAGACACGAGGTAAGGGAATTTCATAACCCAATTTTCATTCTTTGGGTTAATATCCTACTTTCAAATTATGTCATGATATTATTATGTCTTATTTTGTATTCTTTATGTGTACCTATAGTGAATACACATAATATATCTATTTTATTTTAAAAATGATCTTTTTAAGGACTTCGTCTCAATCTCCTTTCATTGAGGCATATTTGGTTTTATACACAACTTTCTTTTATACGGTGTATAAACCCCTTTGACTTTTACGTTTATTCGAAAGGAATCTTTTTTTATACGAAGAGTTTTACTAAACGACAAAAAGGGAATGTTTTTATTTCCGTACGTATGCGGCGACAACGACTTCTCCGCCGCCGTGACCATTATTTGAGTTTCGGCTTCCTCTACAAGCCATCACTTTTTTTAATGAAAAATAAATACAATGTTTTAACTTTATTTTATTTAGGTATTGAAAATGGTTTTGAAAGCGTTTTTATTATATCAATGTGTTGTATTATTATCTTGTGATTGAAATTTGGAAATGTTATGTTTTCTTTTATGCATGTTTTATGTGATACGATTATGTTATGGTTTATGATATGTTTAAACCTATTCATATGAGGAATGCATTGGACTTAATAAGTGACGGGTGGAGCCCGCTATAGCTCCTCGATGCATCGGCAGGTCTCATGAGACAAACTAGTGTCTTGGCACGAGGCCTTGACTACGTGGTTATGATTGTCTGGCATTATGCATTCCATCATTATGAAAGTGGTTATTGATATTGCATGGGATTATTCGACCAGTAGAATATCCATGTGAAGAAGTAAATGGCATTATCTCATTTTACTTTTGCCATATTATGTTGAAGTTCAAGTTTAAAAGGCTTTTGTTTTAGTTATACATTTCCTTAAATGTTAATTTTTATTTATGAAAGCTTCCGCTATATTTTTAACCTTACTGAGCATCTGAGCTCACCCCTTTCAATGTTTTAATATTTTTCCAGGATGTGAAGAAGTATTTTATGAATGACCTACAGGGGTAGTCAGAAAGGGATATGATTGTGGACTATGAAGACCATGTTATTGTAGTTTGTTTACTTTTTGATGTAATGAAAGACTTATGAATGTATCTAGTGTTTCCAAGGCTACTAAACTAATCGGTCTTTCAAGACTTGATCTTTTGTGATCATGCCAATGTTACGAAGTAATGCACCGGCTCTGGGTAGCTGGGGTCGGGGCGTTACAAGTTTGTCTCATGAGACCTACTGATGCATCAAGGAGCTGTAGCGGGCTCCACCCGTCGCTTATTAAGTCCAATGCATTCCTCATATGAAATGTGTGAAACATAATCTAAACACACGTATTAAAACTAGCATAATAAATGTCAATAATTTAACCCCAAACCATGAATGGCATAAAAATAACACATCCACAGTCCAACATAACTCATTCAATACAATATGGAAGATTGTATTATAATAAATCAACATCAATAAAGAATAAAATATAATGAAGGATATTGACTTAGATGAAAATAGTCAGTAAAATTATTTGAAATGCATATTCCCTTTTTCTTGAAAATATTTAGAAGTTACACTATTTATCAAAGAAGTCATTTAAAATATATTTTTGAATCAAAGTGTTCCATGCCACTTTGAAACTTTTGAAAGGAATTTTAATTTAAAAACATTCAAGTATATATAAATAAATCTTTAAATCCATTTTTAAAACATGGGCATTAATGAGAAAGATTTATAACAATAAATCTTTAAAACATTTAAAATGATATTTTAGTTAGAGTTCCTAACCAAATGAGTGATTCTTGAATACAAATAATTGAGTAATCAAAACATTATAATATCATGAGAATAAAGGGATTCATGACATACTATGACAAAGTAAAATATATACACCATATAAAATGGAATTGGTGCATAACAACAAAGAAGCCTCAATATAATTTTAATTGAGATGAAATCCCTTATAAAGACCGTATCATTAGGTTGAGGATAAATCAATGACATAATTTTGTGTGAAAAATATAAATACACTAAATATGATTGGATATTAAGTGTAAATCAATCGGAGTACATTCACACATATTATTGTAAAAACAATACCAATGACTTGGATGTTTAACTCAATGAATGGAAATTGAGTTAAGATTACCCTTGACAAGTTCATATCAATGGAATGAGAATTTATCAATGGAGTGATTATGTGTATTAAAAGTATATCCACACAAAGGGGAGCGGAAATTACTACATAAATAATAAATAGTGATTCCACACATCATCTTATAGTTAAATAATCAATGAATTATATGTAAATCTCAATGAGTGGAAATGGAAATTTGAAATTCCCTTACCTATTTTGTAACTTTTGAAACATACACCCCATGAAAGAAGGATCACACAACGAAGATGTAAATACCCATAAATTAAATTATATTACACCAAGAATAAAATAATGGGCAGTATATACACCACTCAAAAGGAAACATTAGAAAACAAATCATTAATCTCACTGGAATAAAAAGTGAGATGAAAATACCTTACATAAATATGATATCATATATGATCTTCTAATATTGCTTTGTTAATGACATTTCAGTAGTATCATTGTTTTGGGTGTTAACAGATTTGTTTTCCTTTATATATTTTGTTAAGTAAGTCATGTTTGTTATGAATAGGATGTATTTTATTCACATCCATAATGATATTAAATTCTTAAACATTATTTTTAATCATAAAATGAAAATTATTCTAGAATGGTTATGATGGGGAATGAATCTCATCGCGTTCGGGGAGACGGTAATCTGTACGTATGCATGAGCGACAATACCATTATATTAATGATGATGTCATATGTAATTGGATGGTTATATTATATATATAGAATCATTAACATGTTATATTTATTATTTAAATCATTTATATTCATTATTATACCCTTACCAATAATGAAGTGTTGAATAACAAACTACACCATGACGTAGAGACGGTAAGTCGTACGTACGCACGTATGGTAACTTTGTCCTTCATAGGATGGATAAAATAATGAATATGGTTGTACTATATTTATAATAACATCACATTATGTGTAAGGTACTGAAGTTATTATTTTGGCATGGAAACAACAAAGAAAGAGGAAATGGAAGAAGAAAAGAACTTTGAAAGAGGTGATGAAATTTTTACATTTTTTTCAGGTGATTCCTTTTGATTTAATCGAAATGGATCCTTAGGATGGCTTTATGATCAAAGTAAGGCCTATAGGTTGAAATGAGGGTAGTTGGGAGGATATCTGAGCAGGGGTTGGCCGATCCAAATGGCTTTGGAGGTGTGATTTTGAGAGAAGGGGAAGTACTCTTTTATAAGAGAGGTGAGGGTCACTTTAGAAAAATCTTGAAATATTAATTTATTATATAATCATATTCTGTTTATAATGGATTCAAAAAGATTTATTTCTAGGAGAAGGTGAGTTTGGGTCGAAAATCTCTCAACCAATAGGTTTTAGATAGGTTTAGGTCACTATATTAACCTTATCTTTTAGATTTAACTCAAAGTTAAATAGTTTAACTTTTGCCATGTATTATTGTATTATTATAATAAATGGTTAATAAACTTAATATAAAAATCCAATAAAAACCCATGTAGTTTATTAATGACATATCTATCATTATATTCGTCCTTTGGCCGAACCATATATTTTTAGGAATATTATATCATTTAATAATATAGTATTTGTTTTAAAAACTCATTTATGTCAATTTTGACAATATTTATAATTTGGTTTTTTTGAAAGTCATAATTTTTTTTTACTTCGAATAAAAAAAATTAAATCAATACTAACATGTCATATTAACCTAGAAGATTAGTGTAATGCATCAAAAGTCTCAATTTTTATTTATTTGGATATTTATAATATCAATTATTTTAATCTTTCATTAATATGGTAATTACTGCAACATCATTGTGTCATAGATAAATTCAATTATATAATGTCTAAAAATTATAAATAAAATACCATTATGTAGGAAATATTTTTATCTTTATAATTAATATTTATAGTCGAATTTATCTTATGTATAACCCTATATTAAAAATGTTTTAGCTATTAAAATTTGAATTTATCATTTTTAACTCTTCTTTAAATAAAATAATAATAAATGTCCTAATCTAATACAAGCGGGTCAAAGAGGATCATATTTTGTTCCTAAGGTTGATTTTGGTCAAAAAACACTTATCTAATAGAATTAGGACATGTGTTAAGGTAATTATAATATCATCTTTACCTTTAATTACCATATTTACTTTTAACCGTGGTAAATAAAATTCAAAAGTTACTATTCACCAAAAATTATTTTCACCCTATTGAACCACATTTTACTTACTGATGTCAACAATGTCCCTCATATTTTTGAAATTCAATTTAGAGAAGCGGTAAAATTACGTTCTATACAAATTTTCAAATGTGCTTAGAAGGTGGGTAAAAGACGTTAAAATGTTCAATAAGATTTTATATATCTAATTTTATTATAAAATGAATCCAATAAATTACATTGAACTTATATAGGTATTATTTGTCTATTTAACCTAATTTAAATTTTAATAAAATAAATTATTAGATAAATAAAAAGTAGGTGTTAAACAATAACGTAGTGTTTTTCACTATTCATCAAAAATTGAAAGTTTTCAGAAAAATACCAAAAATTCACCCTAAGCTTATTGTGATATTCTAAATTCAAAAATGATGTCTATTTTACCAAATTCAAAACATATTAGTTGTATTAATTAATTTTTTAAAAAATATTCCCGTTGTTGAAACCAAAAAGTGTGTTTTTGAGGAGTAAAAACTATCAAAAGATTGATATGTGTTTATGTCCAATTTAAAGGTAAAATTACTTCCAATGACCAACATTGGTTTAAATGATAAAAATATAATCTAATTATACTTCAAAACCATTCAAATGTATAATTTAACACTCAAAATTATTTTGATTAAAAAAATTAGTTTTTAATTAAAATTTAGTATTTTTTACTATTCATCAAAATATGAAAGTGATCAGAAAAGCATTGAAAATTTATCCAAAATAAATTTTTATGTTCCGCTTCTAAATATGAAGATTATTCTATAAAATTGAATATATAAAAGTGTCAAATAATGGATTTAAAAAGGGTTCTCCATTAAAATATAGTAAAATTACATTTTTTTTGAAAAATACTTCTTTTATCTGAAAAATTGTTTTTTTTCTTATATTATGTCTAAGAAACACATAATATGGATGTCAAAATTATATGAAGTATATAAAATTCAAAATAAAGTTAATACTATTAATAACCGTTATTTGAACGGTTAGTTTGGTAAGTCGTGGTGCGCTCGAACTCGGTGTTGCGTGTAGCGCATGCTATTGAATTACTTTAAAGAAAATAACTTTTATGAAATCTTGGGGTATTACATCATTCGTTTTTTCTTCCCTCCTCCCGAATTCCTCCTTCCTCTCCTTTCTAAACTCTAATTTTAGAGTAAATTTTTTTGAGAGTTAGTTATTTTTACGAAGAAATTTTGAAGCTTTCTACAATTATAAGAGGTCGAGTTTGAAGGTATTTATGTTTTATTTAATTTAGTATTTATTTCATTTCTTTATATTAATTTTAATTATTGTTGATTAGTTGTAATTAAGTTAGATTTAAATTGTTTTTTCATCAATATTTATTTGTAATTTTTTTTTTAAATTATTAGTACTAATTCTTAGTAATTAGTAATAAATAATAATTATTAAGGATAATTAGTAATGTATATAAATAATTAGTGGTAATTAGTAATCAGTAGCTGTATTTGGCAGTAATTAAAAGTAATTAACACTAATTAGTAATAATTAATAATAAATAGTAATAATTAGAAAAAATAGTAATAAATATTTAAAATTAGTAATAAATAGTTCTAATTAGTATTAATTAGTTATAAATACTAATAATTAGTAATAAATACTAATAAAAAGTAATAACAAGTAATAAGTACTAATAAAAACTAATAAATACTAATAATTAGTAATAAATACTAATAATTAGTAAAAAATACTAATAAATAGTTATAAATACTAATAAATACTAATAAATAGTAATAAATAGTAATAAATACTAATAAATAGAAATAAATACTAATAAATAGTAATAAATATTTATAAATAGTAATAAGTAGTAATAAATAGTAATAAATAGTAATAAATTGTAATAAATAGTAGTAATTAGTAATAATTAGTAATAAATAGTAATAAATAGTAATAAATACTAATAACTAGTAATAAATAGTAATAAATAGTAAAAAATAGTAAAAAATAGTAATAAATAATAATAAATAGTAATAAGTAGTAATAAGTTGTACTAAATACTAATAATTATTAATAATTATTAATAAATAGTAATAAATAGTAATAAATGATAATAAATAGTAATAAATAGTAATAAATAGTAATAAAAACTAATAAATAGTAATAAATAGTAATAAATTGTAATAAATAGTAATAAATAGTAAAAAGTAGTAATAAATAGTAATAATTAATAATAATTAGTAATAAATAGTAATTAATAGTAATAAATAGTAATAAATAGTAATAAATAGAAATAAATAGTAATAAATATTAATAAATACTAATAAATACAAATAATTTGTAATAAATACTAATAATTAGTAATAAATACTAATAATTAGTAATAAGTACTAATAATTAGAATAAATACTAATAAATAGTAATAAATACTAATAAATATTAACAAATACTAATACATAGTTTTAATTAGTAATAATTAGTAATAATTAGTAATAATTAGTAATAAATATTAACAAATATTAATAAATAATAAATAGTAATTAATACTAATAAATAGTAATTAATAGTAATAATTAGTAATAATTAGTAATAATTAGTAATAATTGGTAATAAGTAGTAATAATAAGTAGTAATTAATACTAATAAATAGTAATTAATAGTAATTAATAGTAATAATTAGTAATAATTAGTAATAAATTGTAATAATTAGTAATAAATAGTAATAATTAGTAATAAATAGGAATAAATAGTAATAAATAGTAATAAATACGATTAATTAGTAATAAATAGGATTAATTAGCAATAAATATGAATAATTAGGAATAATTAGCAATAATTAAGAATAATTAGAAAAAATTAGGAATAATTTGCAATAAATAGCAATAAATAGTAATAAATTGCAATAAATAAAAATAAATAGCAATAATTAGGATTAATTATCAGTAATTAGGATTAATTATCAATAATTATGATTAATTAGGATTTAATTAGAATTAATTTGGATTAATTAAGATTAATTATTAATAATTAGTTTTAATTAGTATTAATTAGAATTAATTAGGTTTAATTAAGATTAATTAGGATTAATTAGGAATAATTTTGAATAATTAGGAATAATTATAAATAATTAGAAATATTTAGGAATAATTAGGAATAATTAGGAATAATTAGGAATACTAAGGATTAATTAGAATTAATTAGTATTAATTAGGATTAATTGGGATTAATTAGAAATAATTTGGATTAATTAATATTAATTAAGAATAATTAGGAATAATTTGGAATAATTAGGAATAATTAGGAATAATTAGGAATAATTAGGAATACTTTGAAATAATTAGGAATAACGAGAAATAATTATTAAAAATTCATAATTATTCATAATTATTCTTAATTGTTCATAATTATTCATAATTATTTGTAATAATTCGTAATAATTCATAATAATTCGTAATAATTTTTAATAATTAGTAATAATTTTTAATAATTGGTAATAATTGGTAATAATTGGTAATAATTGGTAATAATTGGTAATAATTGGTAAAAATTCGTAATAACTAGGAATAATTTTAATAATTAGTAATAATTATTAATAATTAGTAATAATCAGTAAAAAATAGTAATAATTAGTAATAAAATCAATTGTAATAAATTGTAATAACTTGGCACAATTTATAGTGGATTGGAGACACTCCTTTTGCTCAATGACTCTTTTCCTTTCTACTCTCATTGACTCTAAACATTATAAAAAGTATGATTATACGTATGAATAACCAATATCATATGAATGAGTTTGAATATGCATTCATAGGACTATATTTTTCATAATGACTTCAGACAGTGACAGTTGCAAGAAGACGATTCATCGACAAATAGGGGGATCTTTTGTCTGAAGGTGCACTTACTTGAATCTTTCTCACACTGAAATCCCAATGATGAATATTCTCGGAGGTAGGCTTATAAATTATCATATGCACGAGAATGAATATTTTTACCTCTAAGTAAATTATTTAATGTGATTTTGATGTGAGAAGGTTTCAAGTAAATGATCCGTCAGACAAAAGAGTATCTATCAATCCACAAGAAATTGTGTCACCCGTAATTAATGGTAATTATTAAGAAGTAGTTGAAATTATTTATCTTATTTTTTTCTGATAGTGTTTATCTAATTTAAAATTATTCAAAAAGGTATTGATTTTATATTTTGTAGAAAATTATGGAATAAGGAAGTTGTCAATAGTCATTATTAGATGATCGTGCTTGGATAAATCAGCATAGAAATCCAAACAGTTCTGGTTTTAAATCTTGTATATATTGAGGGTGTTGGAGACTTATTATCATTTGAATCATCAAAACCAGAATTTGTTTCAGAAGGCACAATTAAGTGTCCTTTCAAAAAAATTTCTTTGAGAACATTTGACAAATTTGACAAGGTTGGGGGTCATCTCTTGCGGTTTGGTTTTCAACTAGATTATATTTTTTGGTATCAACACGGTGAACGTAGTTCCAAATAAGATACTGATAACTTGATTCCAAATCCATCACGGTTTTAAAATTTATTACATAATGTTGTCAGTCCATCTGTTCAACAAAATGAATTTTAGGATGATATTGATTTAACTTTTAAATCGGCACCATCCTAATTTTATGAGTTGTTAAGGTCTGCTGAGGATGCATTATATCTTGGTAAACCAAAAGAAACCAAACAAAAATTTATGGCTTTGGGAAAGAACATAATTGGATAAAACAAATCATTTTTGGTCTCTTTCATATTGGTCTTCTTTGTTGGTCCACCACATGTTGGATGTGATGAATATTGAGAAGAAATATTTTGATAATTTATTTCATACAATTTTGGATACAATAGGTAAGACTGAAGATAATGTAAATCCCTGATTATATTTTTCCCAAATTTGCAGATGACCAAAACTTGAACTATTTCAAAATGTTAGATCACAGATGTTAATGAAGCCAAAAGCAGCTTATACACTATCCAAAGAGAGTCGCTCATTATTTTGTTAGTGTATTATATATTTTAGACTTCTAGATGGCTATGCTTCCAATTTGGGTAGATGTGTTAAGAATGGTCATATTACCGGATTAAAAAGTCTTGATTTTCATGTTATAATGGAAAGACTTATTCTAATTAGATTCAAAGGTTTGTTGAATTCTAGGATTTGGGATTCGATAACAGATATATCATATTTCAAGACATTTGTACGGCAATAGAAGACTATGATGCACTAAGTAAAATAGAAGAAGATTTTGTGTTCATTATATATAAACTAGAAAAAATATTCTCACTGTCTTTCTTTGACTCAATGAAACATATGATATTACATTTGTCACATGAATCTAAATGTGGAGGTTTGGTAATATTTTTATGGATGTACCCATTCGAGAGATGAATAGATAAATTGAAGAAAAAAGTACGTAACAAAGCATCAGTTGAAGGCTCAATTGCTGAAGCTTATTTGCAAGAGGAAATTTCTTTTTTTTTTTCTGCTCTCGTTATTTTGAATATGAATATCCCTCAAAACAAAACCGTATGGGATGGAATTAGAGGAATGTTGATAATGAATTGAAAAGTCAATGTTTAGTTTTTCATCAACCAGAGACTGGCTTCGGTGGAGTTCATGAACGATAGATTTCAGATGATGAACATCACAGATATTAGAGGTGATTGACACTGGAGAGATTAGAGGTGATTGTCAGTGTCAGATTGTGGTCACTATTATTTCTTTTTTAGTATGAAAATTAACTACATATAATATTTTCAATATTTTAATTTCAAATTGAAACTAAAGGGGTCATATAAGGTCGCGACCTCTTAGACACGGGCTGAGAATTAGGCCGGGATGGATGATTAGACTAGTGACCACCATTTCAATGAGGCAGCATGGATATAGGCGACCCATTATGCCTTTGATAAGGGCCGAGTTGTTGATATCGACTCCCATTTGACTCCTGGGACTTATTATGGCACTGTTGTGATGTTGAAGTCTAGATGGAGAGGAGCTCTGGAGAGACGTCATCTACTGTCTCACAGTATCAGGAGCAGTTGCGAGATCAAACTAAGCTTATAGAGAGTTTGCAAAAGCAGCAGGAAGAGATGTGTCAACAGCACAAGGAGGACATGCATCGAGGACAATAGTAGAAACCCAATCAAATGGAGTACATGCACCATCTAAATCATAGTTTAGGGATGATGTTTCATCCACCATCTCCTCCAGCTCCTCTAACTCCTCTAGCTCCTCTAGAAAACTATCCCCCAGTGATTTTTTTGTTTAGTTAAAAACATTTGAATTGAACATTTGTTGTAATATGAACTATTTAAAGTTTTTGTCATTTATATTGGTGTGAATATTGCATAATTTATTTTTTATATTTTTTTAATATTTTAATATTTTTTTTATTATTAGTATTTTATTTTTTAATGTTTGTTTATTTTACTAATAATACTAATATTTTTTGATTTTTTATATTTTTTGTGAATATTGAGAATTTTAATATATACTTTTATTTTATTTTAATAATATTCATAATATTTTTTCATTAATCAAAATTTTATTATTTTATTATTTTATTAATTATTTTAAAATATTGAGAAATTTAATATTTAATATTTTGTTATTATTTTAATAATATTTATATCATTTTTTCATTAATCATAAATATATAATTATTATTTTATTTTATTAAGTATTTCGAATGGGGCCTTTTGTGATGGGGTCTCATCGCAAATATATTATATATATATTTTTTAAAACTTATTTGCGATAGGGCCGTCGCAACAGGTTTATAACATAATGTTATTTGCGATGGGTCATCGTCTCATCGCAAATACTTTTTGTGATAGGCCTATCTCAATAGCTTCTTGTATATATAATGTATTTAATTGGAAATCTATTTTCTACGGGACTGCTTCCCATTACAAGTAGTATTTTTTGTTATGAGCCTATCGCAAAAAATACTAGTTGCGATGTTGTTTGCTACAGTAGGCTATTTGTGACGGGACCCCGTCACAAAAAAAGTTTTTGCGATGGGACCCTATCACAAATAGCCTAAATTCTAGTAGTAGATAGTTCTTATAAGGTTTAATAGCCAGACTTTGGTGGTACATCCTAGCATGATAAATATGTAAAAATATTTGAGAGTTCAATTTTGTTGGCCTAGGATGAAGCGTGCAGTTGCAAGGTTTTTGAATCGATGTTGGGTCTGGAAGAAGGTGAAGGTCGAGCACCGTGTTCTTGATGGTTTTCTATATCCATTTGATGTACCTCAGTGGAAGTGTAAGGTCTTCTAGAGAGAATTTTTTACTGGTTTACCTCTAGATAGGGGATGTTATGATGCTATATGGGTGGTAGCAGATCTATTGAAGAAATCAACCCACTTTATAGAGATCAAGGAGTCAAGATCAATGAAGGTTTTGTCAAGGATGTATCTTGAGGAGGTGGTGAGACTCCACAGATTCTTGAGGAAGATCAATTCTAATCTAGATCCTTATTTTACCCTTAATGTATGGATAAGTCTCCAACATGATTTTGGTTCTCATATATCCTCAAAACTACTTTTCATATGTAGATGTATGATCAAATAGAGCAGACCATCCAGACTCTTGAAGACATGTTGCGCTCTTGTGTCCTAGATTTGGAGGTTTATGGGTGAGGCAATCTCCCATGGTAGAGTTCTATTACAATAATTTTTTCCCCTAAACCATAGGTATGGAGCTGTTTGAATACATGTATGACCAACCTTTCCATACGCCCTTGTGTTGGACTGGTGTAGAAGAGTTAGCAATTATCAGGTTGGAACTAGTATAGAGTATGAAAGATATGGTTTAGGTGATTCATGAGAGGATGAAAATAGCATAATATTGTTAAAAGTTCTATGCTAATCATAGGAGGAGACCTATAGAGTTTGACTTTGGGGATCATGTGTTCCTAAAGGTGATTCCCCGCCATGGGAAGTGAAGGTTTGGTCATGGGAGTAAGCTTTCTCCATAGTTTTTTGGGAATTTCGAGTTGTTGGCTCATACTGGATCCATAGTGTATAGGGTAGAACTTCCTCTACAGATTATCTAGATAAAATATGTTTCTCACATGTTTCACCTCTATCGTTATCTTCATGATAACTCTCAAATCATCTATTGTTGCGTAATCAATGTTAAAAATGATGCAACCTTCTTGGAGTGGCCTGTAGAGATCCTAGACCACCAAGAGAAGGTGTTATGCGGGTGTGTTATCCCCTTATTCCATGTCTTATGAAGGCATGATGGTATGTATCATAGTAGCTAGGAACATGAGTCCCAAAAACAAACTCATTACCCTAAGCTATTTGGTGTTTAGATCTTCTATTGCAATGTTGTTCACTTTATGGCTATAGTCCTTTTCTGGTTTGTGAGATGGATTTATCTTATTTCTTATTATGTCTTGATATCTTTGGAGATCTATCTCCCCCCAACAGAGTGTTTAAGAGATGGGTGTGGTGGTTTCATGGTTTTACATTGTTCCCCTATTGTGATGGTTGGGATCCTATAGTGGATAGAGCTTTGAGAGGTATCTCATGGGGTGGTTGTTTGGATTCCCCTAAATTTTTCCTCTCTTGATTGTTTTTGGAATCTAGAGGATGGGAATTTTTTAAATTCTATATAATTTAATGGATCAGATCCACATGGATTGACCCTTTGCGTGATTCCAAGGCCTGAGGTCCCCGAAAGAGGCTCGAAGGATGTCTGGAGTAGTTTGGTTTCTAGAATCTATATGTAGTGAAGGATTTCATGTTGTGTAGAGTTACATGATTTTAAATTAGGTTTAACATAATTTAATAAATATAGGACTGAAAAATCAAATAAATTGAAGAGGAACCATATTTTTTTTTATCAAAAACTGAATTCTGGAGATTACACGACATGAAAGGGGATTACACATCATGTAATTCCCCAATGTTGTATGTTTTAAAACATTTCCATACACTCTAGTTTTCAAAACCTATGGATGCAACGACTCTCTCTTGACTCCGGTCGACCTGACAACCCCTTATTCAACGCTTTGGGGATTCCTTCATCATGTATTGATCCCTAGCTCCCATCTTCGATCCGTGGTGACCCGGGTTGATCCAAAGTGTGTTTTTTTACTTCATTTTCCAATAGTTTCTCCTGGTTTTATCTCATTTCCTCTCATATATTCTATCTATGCTAGGGTGTTTTATTACCCGTGGTAATAATGGGGTATCTCTTGGATTTTGTTAGTGCGGTTGTGTCACGACATCCTTAGATGGATGTAGTTCTTATGGGAGGTGTGATCGGAGTTCCATTGCATGTTATGTTATCTTGAGAAAAATATCAACAACCTTTTGAGGTAGGGGATTTTTTGCTTCTCTATTTATTTACATGAAATCATAGAGTTATCATGATTTATTCCCTGAGATCATAATTAAAATTGCATAATAATTACATAAACTGGAATAAATAATTGGTATCGATCATATATCGATGTTGTTGTATGTACTTTGATAATAGTTTTCCACTTGATTTTCTAGATAGTGTGATATCTAATTATTTCTTAGTTTGGAATGTTTTTCTTGATGATAATTAATAAATAATATAAATATGGAATTAATTTATAATTAACTGGCTACAATATTAAAGAGGCATGTTTAATGAATCCGGTTGTTATTGTTGTTGTAATTTGATAATAATAAAATTCAGGAAAGTGTTTATGTTTAATTGAATTGGTTAACAAACACAAACCATGATGATTCTTGTTGAGAAAATAATTAAATTCATGTTAAATTTATTGTTGAATTAAGCTTGTTATTTAGGTTTCTCATAGTTAGAACCTATGAATAATGAATCAGTTAATTCAAGATGGAATGATAACAAATTGTGTGATAAAATATAATTCCATTAGAGGGCCATGATTTCCCATTTTCTTGTAAAGGCCACATTCCCTTTGCTTTGGATCTATGATATCTCATTGCATGTAAAGGTTGGATGCCTTTATTTAGGGCCAATAGACCATTTTCTATTTTTTTGTTGGTTGTGATGTGTTGTGATCCTGATATGAATGAGCCTAGAAGGTTATTGTGGTATGAGGGGTAAGGATGATAGGTTGATTTGGTATATGGGGAAGGTAGGCCTGAATGTTATGTGATCTTGGAATGGTAGATCCTGGACGGATGTTTGGTATGAGGGGTAGGGAGGCCCGATTGTTGTGGTAACAGTTGATTCCTGAAGTGGTGAGATGCATCGAGATATACATGTGGGTTTTATGAAGGACACTAGAGATGGTGGAATGGGTTGAAGTTGGGGTTAACTATTGTTATGAAGGTTAGATTCTTATTTGAATCGGTTTCTTTACTGACATCCATGTTGTTTTTTTATATTTTTTCCTTTACCCACTAATTGAGGAAGAAGGGTTTGGTTACTCTCCTTCCAAGAGAGTCAAAGACAAATGGGGTATTCCCTATTCTTTTCATGTTTAAATTATCGTGGTTGGATCGGTCTTTAGTTCTACTACAGGTGGTGAAGACTCAATGGGTAGTTCATCTACTCACCGTGTTGAGCTCCTTGTGTTTGGTAGCTTAAAATGTTTTCCAAGTATACCTAGTAATATGGAAAGTGATGATGTTAATAAATGAATAAATATTTAACCCATGGGGTTAGAGATTGATGGGATTAAATGTTGAAGTTATAATTTAGAGAATTTATGGGCTTGTTTTACTTATGCCTGAAGGACATGGATCTTATTGTGATGCAAATGTAATGTATGTAGAGTTATTAATGGTTAATTAATTTTGAAATAGTTAGTTAATGTAAATTGAAACTGATTAAAATGGGATAAAAAAATTTAATTTTGATCTTTGAATGGTTGTGTGCTTATAGGATATATGGTCTTAGCAGTGGTAGTGAGAAGTCTGAGAGACATTAGCTATAGTTGATTCTAATACAAGGATATTACAATAGTGTGGTTTTGAGCTATAGTATATCATGTAATTTATTGTGTTTCTATATATTAATCCACCATATTGGTTATGGAAACTAACTCCCCATGTATTATGAGACCTGGGGTTGTGTTTTACCCAACATCCAGGTGAGAGGATGGATGACTGGCTACCCTCATAGGACCCGCTCTCTTCTCATGGTAGTTACTTGTGCTGGTATGCACGATGGTTAGTTTTATGCATATATGTGTGTAGAGGGAAGTGATGTTTTGTGGTTATCTCACACATATGTATTCTATATATAGTTTCCTATAGATTTCTATAGTTATAACATGTATAGGCTATGATGGCTTGAGGATATTTACTTAGTGTATAGACTGTGATGGATTACGGTATAATACTTGGTATTTGATACACGTTATGCAGATTATGGTGGATCCAAGAAACTACTTGGTTAATTTTGGTTACAAATCCATGGAGGTGCATGGCACGAGGTTCATGTTGTGTATACTCACCCAGGTATATATAGGATAAACTTTTGGGATAGATATTCTCAAGACATGTGATATTGGGGAGGAGTGGAAAGCAAGTGGGGAAGTGGTAGAGGGGTACCCTTGATATTCTGTATTATATGTATTTGAATACAATACTTAGTTAGAGTAGCCAGGTTGAGGCTAGAAACTTAGTATACCTATTTAGGTGATGAGTTAGTTTTACATGTTGTTCACTATGATTTAGTTTTATTTCTTTACCTTTTGAATTGGAGGATTCATGGAGGATCCTTTTTAGTATACTATTATACTCACCCTATATATATATATAAAGTGTTTTTCATGCTAGTTGTATTATCTTTGAGATCAAGATGGTCACTACTAACTTGGTGGATTTGTAGAAGTTTTTTGAGATTCGTGGTTGGTGTCATCTTTACTTTCTTTTGGTTCTTACATTTTCCCCTATTAGTTGTAGTAGTTCTTGCATGACATTACATTTGTTTACTTGGGTTTTCTTTTATATTGGAATCTAAGAATGAGTTTTTTGGTGCCTATCTTATCTATCTCTTCTGTATGTGTTCTCTTAGTGGGTAATTCCTCCTATATGCATGTTTTTATACCCTCCATGCTAGTCGCTAACTTCGGGCCTATTGGTGGTGAGACTCAGGGGTTACTATCTCTCTTCTCCCATTACCAGCCCAGAAGTGGTACACTTTGTAGGTATGGGGTCCTGAAAAATGAACTATTTAGAAATATATAAAACTATTTTTTAAAATTAGGATAATGTGATAGCCTCCCAAAATATGGATAAAAACACACAATTCCATACAAACATGCAAATAACTAAAATTATATTGACATGAAAATATAAAATATATAAATGAGAAAGAGACCAAGTAATGTAATGAAAACCTACATTTATAAAGTGATCCAAAATATAATCCAAGATCATATAAAAATCCATCAATACCATGAGTAACTATAATAACCATAAACCATCTAAAAATAATAACAAAAAAAAATTTAAGAACAATTTGAAATTGGTATAATTTATACCAAACTATGTAGGCATCTCAAAAGTACTGAAATGATAAGAAATAAGGTGTAGTCTAGTCTTGACATGAACCCAATACTAATACACACAAAATCTCCAATTCCCAGACCCATATTAATAATAAATTACATCCAATTTTAAAAAAATAATAACCAATTAAATTAGATGGCATACCACAAAATGAATGATGGAAAACAGTGGGAACACAAGATTTCTAACTCTCCACTTTTCTCCATACATGGAAGACCCATTGTGATTATGTGATTCCATAATGTTTTGGTGGGATTTTAACAAATCTATATTTTATGAAATAATTTTATTTAATTTTATTTGATAGCTTGATTAATAGAAAACATAGATCATTATGAAAACTTCGATATACTATAAAAATATTATTATCTAAAGGTGATTGTTATAAACTAGCTATTAAAATTGGTGATATGAATATGAATAACAAAATTATGAAAAATATATATAATTTTTTTATATAATTCAAATTTATTGATTAATTCATAATAAATAAGTACTTAATTTTTGGTAAAGTCATTTGTTTCTTCAAAATAGATTTTCTTCAAAAATGGGTTTTATTGAATTTTATCCACAAATATTATAATTAATTTCTAAAAATTAGAAAATTTTTATCTTAAAAAATGGATATAATTTTTTGATTTAACATATAATATTTAATTTAATTTTAATTTTTAAAATATTTCTAAAATAGTTTATTTTTGGGTGAATAAAAAAAATACTAATTTTTCAAATACTGTAGCTTTTATGGAATTATTATGATGTATTCATAACTTAATAAAATTTTCAACTTTTTTCTTGAGAAAATATACGTTACAGAAGATAAATAATGTATTTTAAAACGTTTTTTAAAATTTTGAAAACCTAGATTGACTTTTTTTTTAATATAAGTGATATTTTATTCACAATAGAAACTATTTTTGGGTCTTTTCATTTAATGGAATGGTTGGAAGATTCCATTCAATTTTATATTGATAAAAAATTATAAAAAATATTTTTTATTAATTAATAATAAAAACTTCTAGAATCCAACTTATTTTTGGATTTCATGGGTAAATATTTTTTACTCTCAAATCGAGTATTCTCCTAAAAACTGTTTTTTTCAAGCATTATCTATCTTTATATTAAATGTAATTTCTTCCACCTATATAAATTGATTCTATAAAAATGAATTAATTTTTTAACTATTATTCCCTATTTTCTATATAATTTACCTTTTATTTTTGATCATTTAATTAATTTATCATTGTAAATATTTAAGTTATCACAATTAAGGATAAAAAGGGTTTAAATTGTTCTAACTAAGATATAAGGCTTAAATGTTTCCAAAACTTATCTAAATGTGATAGGTTGAGTTTATTTCTTACCTATAACTTCTTATATTTTAATTTTGGGTTCCTTGGTACCACTTTACATGATATTGATATATATTATATTTAAATATTTTACATAATTCCAAGTGTGTCTTTTCCCTCACTTATAAAAGGGAACCCTCTTCTCTCTTTTTTCATAATGTATGTGTAATATTGATTTTAAAATACCTATAAAAATACCATATTATATTCCTTAACCATTTCCTATATATTCTTGTATTTCTAAAATTCCATCCTTTCAAGTTTTAAGGTGTCTGCTGGAGGAGGTTTCACAACTAGATGTATAACTCTCAACCACATACTTTAAATTTAATTAATATATATAATTACTATAAATATATTGTAAACATAATAAAAATATGAATATAGTATAATCTATATAAATATATTTTATTATTGTAATGGAAAAAAAATTTCCACTTCGTTTTCATTTTATGGGAAAATAAAACATTGTCCGAACGTACATGTTGACTACAACTTCCATAGAGAGATACATTTCATTTCTCATCACGAATTCAAACTTTGTTTATTATAATGTTAGATTTAAAAAATATAAATTATTTTTATGATATAATTATATTTATAGAAATTTTAATTATTATTTAGTTTTATTTTGATCCATCCATAAAAAATTGGGAACATCACTCGTGTGTACGTACATACTACCATCTATATGAAGTAATGAAATTCATTTAATCACAACTTTATCTGAATTATTATAAAATATTAAATTATTATTACATATAATAATAATTATATTATTAACATTATGTATAATTTGGAACTATGATCCATGTACAAGGACTTCTAAATTGAAACATGATGAAAAATGAAGCATTTAACACCCGAAGCAATGTTTAGAATAATTTTTTTAATAAATGGGTTATATTTTGTTATAATTAAATAAAAAATGTTATTATATATATAATTATAGTTATATAAATTATTTATAATAAATATATATGTATTATATTGGATGTTTGAACATGTACGATGTATGACAAGACTTGAGGTAAACGATATATGTTTCAATCTCATTTTAATAAGTATTAATTATGCATGAGTTACCATTGATGAAAATTGTATGATCCTTATGTAATATTTTTTTATTTTAATATTATCTTATTTTTCTTGTAATTTTAATTTAATATTACTATTTTATCTCAGTACTTAAAATGACTGGGAAAATGTTTTTAAGAAAAACAAAATTTATTTCATATTTGGTCAGGAATATTTTTCTTCATCTTCCATGATTTCTTTAAAATATTTTCAAGAATTTTTCTAATATTATAAAATTAATTTTTAAATAATTTTTTACCCATGTTTAAATATCTAAAAACACATTTCAAAGGAATCTTCTTTTCGTTTTTCAAATGAGGTGCTTTTTACTCTTTACTGAAAATGTGAAAGGAGTATTTGCTTTAACACACTCAACATGAATGGGATTTCCTACTATCATGACCACTCAATGATGTGAATATTGGTTTATATGATTTAATGGTTATTTTCAAAGGATATTTTTTCCGCAATATTTTGTAAATTATAATATTTTAAATAAGGTATTTATAAATGAAATGGGAGTTTTTCTCAAGAAATATTCCAGTAATACTAGAAATTAATTTTTTATCTATAATAAAAATCCTTTGATATTTATTATGATTTACTAGGGATATGATATAAAGATACCTTACTTATTATTTAAATAGATTATTTATTATTATTATTATTATATGATTATGAAACTAATTTATTTTCCATAGGATATTTTATGATTAAAAGATGAGATGTTAATGAAACTTGTTTCCTTTACACAGGTAATGATACGATGATATGATGAATGTTTTATGATCTTGTGGCACTCATATATTTGATTTTAATTATTTTACAGGTGATTTCAGAATTATATATCCCCAAATTCATTACGCAAATATGGATATCTCATGACATAATAAGGATTGGAATGTGAGTAAACCCAATTCAGCAAGGGATTATATCCACTAAGATAGTCTTGGGAGTGATCCTTGACTAAGGGTATAATGGAATGGGAAGTAAACCCAATCCACTATGGTAGTCTTTATATAAATCCTTCACTAAGGAAATTATTTTCTATACTTATGTGATTCTAAAAACTTATGTCTTATGTCAATGTTATTCTCTCATGGATCATATTCTTTAATCCCATTATGATTCATGTATTATGATCTTCCAGGATTTTTGCCGTGACTCATGTTTATGACCTATTATTTCATGGTTATGGTTTTAAAATGTTAATGTCTTGTTCTCATACCCTAATTCTCATGATATTCTTAAATGATCATTGATATCTCACTTTTTTATTCTTACTGACCATATGAACTAAAACTTTATTATGTTTACCATTCAATATGATATAAAGAAATGTTTTAAGTATACTATGTCTAAGAAGGGTGATAGTTGTGAAGAAGTTAATGGGAGATTGTGTAGATCATTTATGTACCATTTTTTATGTATCCATGTATCTAAAGGCCCAAAAGATTTATGGCTCTGGTGTGGATCATAATTTTATGTAATGAATATTCATTTAATAAGATAAAATATATATGTATGAAAAGTATAGATTGCTATAGTTGGTATTAGAGAAAGGTTTAGTAATTTTTATAAACTAGGATGCAAAAACAATAGTGATAACTCTTAAGATAAGACTTATTATAAGAAAAAATCCAAATTTATTGTAAATAAATGGGTATGGTGAACTTAGAAAATATATCCCAAGAAAATACTAGTTAGTGAATTCTTCTGTGACATAGATATACCTAGGGGTGACAACTTAAAATGGGGTGGATTGGGTATTAACTTGATCACAATTGGTGCACAATAAGTGGTCCTAAGACTACAAATCTAGATAGACACACCTAGGGTATATTCTATGTTAATTCATAAAACATTTATGAACTGTTATAATGGATTTGAATAGATGATGATCACATATGACCTAGGTAAAACATAACGTTTCATATTTTGAAAATATGGTTTAATGATTTAGATATTATATGAGTTATTTCTCTTGATTATATGGTTTCTCACTATGATTATTGTTTTTGGTACTATGATTTTTTGTTTTAGTAAATATCTGGTACCTATAGGAACCATGTTAATGCTGGATGTGATGATAAATGTAATAATTTAGCTCCTAAACAATTGTTATGGGGGTTAGAATAAAAAATCTTATTTATGTGGTTACAAATTTTTCTCAAGATTTGAGTCATGTTAAGATTAAAAATTTGAAAAGGATGAAAAAATGTACTCTTGAGACCATCATGAAACACCTAGATATTTCTTTTAGTGGGTCTACTAATATAATAATTTCCTAGAAATGGATTAGTACCACTGAAATGATGTTTTCCATTCTCCACTATTTGAATCTTGAAGAAGTTATTTTACCTATTGGTTGGAGTGGATACTCAAGAGGGGGGGGGGGTTAATTGAGTTCTAATTAAAATTTCTATTAAAAAAAATTATGATTAAAATCCCCCAAATTAAATAAAATTTAAACTGTAGTGAATTTATAAAGATTGTATGTTTTCAATTAGTTTCTCAAGAGGTTGATTATTTCTCTGTTAACGCAATCTGAGGATTAAGTAACTATTGAAACTAACTTACTCGATAAAAAAAGTTATAAATACTTGCTAGTTTAACTATCATAGTTACTTTAAAATAGATTTGTATTTAATGTACTTAGTAGTGGACTAGAAAATAACATAAACTAAAAATAAGATTCACAATAGATATAACCAAGAGGTCCAGTCTCAATCTAAGACTTAGTCCTCTCAAACAGTTTTATATAAACTTTGACCCACACCCTGGATCATGGTTAATAATAGTAAAAAGATTGTCCAGGTACTAAGACCTCTACCAAAGTTCTACGTGGGAAAACAAAAACAATAGCACACATGCTATCCAGGTCACACTTGACCTCTACCACTATCCACAGTGGGATAAATGATAGTAAGGGAATGATTAAGTGAGGATTTATAAATCCTCTAGTTCAGCACAAGAGACAACGTGTGCCAAAAAATACAGAGCACACACACTTCTAAAAATGTAAATAAATGAAACACAATAGAGATAAAATAATATAGATGAGTTTAGAATGATCTATGTGTTTTGAGTGAAGCTCTGGACTCCTTTTGGATTGAGAAGATGTTGTTTGAGTCCTTCTCTGATTTTTTCTGAGAAATAGAGTGTCATTTTGGTATTTGACTTGTAGGTCCAAGTTGATCAGTCTAATCAGTTTGAGTGTGAGTGAAATCATTGAAGCTCTTTACTCCTTGAATGTTAAGGTTCTATAGATTCAATATGTATTCTTCCTTCTTCTTCTTTACATTTAAGTCCTTGTGTATCTCTAGAATAAGGTTTCATTTTTTGCATGGAAAAACTGATCGATTCTTGTTGTCTGTGTTCTTTAGTAGTTCGAGGTTCCCATTAATACCTTCAACTCCGAAAATGAGAATGATTAACTTTTTATAGGTATGAGGTACAGTTCCCTAACATGCCAACAACTATCATTAATTAATAGCAGATGCATTAAAAACATAAAATATGATCGTTGCTAAATAAAAAAATAGAAATATAGTTTAGAGAAATAGTGACTGGTTTTCATTAGTATCTCTTAGTATCAGTGGGCTTGTATTGGTGGAATTGAGTTAGTAGGTCTATATCGGTAGCTATTACTCTTTATAACGGTAGACCGCTTGGATCAGTAGCTCCTTCTATCGGTAGCTCCTTCTATCAGTATCTCCTTCTATCGGTAACTCGTCTATATTTCTAGCTACATGTAGTGGTTGATCTCTCTGTATATCAGTAGGATTCAAATCAGTAGCTGTTTTTCTGCATCTGTAGAATTTGATATCGGTAGCTATGTATTTGTATCGGTTGACTTCAAATTGGTAGTTGTTTGTCTGTCTGTTTGTATCGGTAGCTTGTATCAGTAACTATGTATATACTAGTGGACTTACTCTATCGGTAGGTCTGTATCAGTCGACTTGTGCATACCGGTAGACTTATTCTATCAGTAGCTCAGGTGTACCGGTGACTATCTACATACCGATGACCTTATCCACATCGGTATACTTTTGTACTAGCGTACTTAGAGTTATCGATAGCTGTTGTGCATACCGGAAGACTTACTCTATCAGTAGATGTTCTATGAAAAACATATCCTGATTGAGTTAGAATTATTTCAAAGCATTTATAGATATATATAAACATATATTAACATATTCTAATGATTATTTTGATATTTTTTCAACATAATTTAACATATAGATAAGATTATAAACACATATTAAAACATAATTGAGATTATTAAAACAGGCGAGGTCAACCATCTCCCCCTTTTTGATAATCACAAATTATGGTATTAAAATCCAAAATAAACAGTAATGTATCAGAGGATATAGTATCAAAGGCAATTGTATCAGAGGTAACAAATGTACTAGAATTATAAAACAAATGTATTAGAGATAAAATTATAAAAGGTAAAATTATAGTATGCTCATATTTCTCTTATTTCTCCCCCTTTCTCATAGTTCTCCTCCTTTGTATTATTCTTTGTATTATTTCTCCCCCTTTGTGATTAGAAAAAAGTAGGAAATAAATACAGAATGAAGAGTGAATAAAATAATTTATATATTACTTGAGGCAAAAAATACATAGAAATACAGAATTGAACCAAAAAGAATACAAGTGATTCCTATCAAATGTCCTAGCCACTATTCAATTCACTTTCTAAATGTACACTTTGGATTTGGCTTTGGGTTTGGAGGTAGACTCAGTTTGGGTATCTTCAGTAGAAGGATTCAGAATTCTAGAAAGCACTACTAGAGGATGATCAATAGATACTATTCATGTCCTGTAGTGGGTACTCCTTGGAGCAATCAATGGTGTCAAGATTCTGATAGCTTGATCTGGTATCATCTGAGGAATGGAGGCAGACTGAGCAGAGGCAGGTAGAGCTGTAGGTGCAATTATAGGAGTACTGTCTACATTAAGAAATGGAAGTAAAATATTCCTAAAGTCTATAATTATTCCTCCTCCTCACTCTATAGTAGAGATAATGTCGTCCTTGTTCTCCATAAACTTTTCTAGAGAAGGAGTCAACTCCCTGAGCTTTCTCACTTGTTCTATGAAATCTTGAGTGACTGGAGGTAGTTTCATGTTCTCTAAAAAAAGATTGAAATGGTTGTTGAGTTGATGCTTGGTATAAACTTTCTGAAATTAGAGATCAATATTAGCTTTGATTTCTTGTTGGGAATCAGTAGCATCCCTCACATGCTCTTGAACAAATTTTATGACATCTCTTGAGGTAGACAGAACCTGAGAATCGTCTGAGCTATCGGTACTAGCCTGACTGAGCTCTTCTTTTAGCACAGTTCTAAACTGATCAAAATCTACTGAAGCCCTAGATGAAGCAAACGGTTTAATGGTGAATGCAATAGTTTCCTTGAAAGATTAGGTCAAGTTGCTTATCAGCTTCTAGACAACCAAATCCTGGGTGCTCACATGCTCTTTGACATACTTCTTAAAATCTTCAAAGACATCCAAAAATGTCCTTACTACACCTTTAATGTAATTGATATCAGCATTCAATTGAGCTTGAGAACTACTCAAGGTAGTTAAGGAAGCAACATACTACTTCATGGAAACAACAACTCATGTCTAGCTCTCAGTCTGAGTATGAAATATTTTTATCTCATTCATCATCTTTGTCATAGTGGTTGACATAGTAAAAATAGTAGAGAGTTAAAATGATTTTTCTATTTTTTTCAGTTCTTCAATAACATATCTCTTTAAATATTCAACAGATACAGTCCAAGTCTCCTTCAACTCAGCCTTTAAAGATTCAAGATCAGATTTAGTAACCAGATTTTCAGGCACAACTGCAGGTGATCTTTCTAACACAACACTAGCCACAGAGTCATTCATAACATATTGAATGGATGATACCAATGAGGTTTCCATCCTTTTTACCTCTTCCACAAACGAGGTCTTAAGATCAGACTTTTACTGGTCCAAATCAGCTTTTCTTACCACATCCTTAGGTAAAAACCCCGAAAGGATATTATAGTTAACTTGTGGTCTATTGATGGGTGTCTCATCTTCATAATCTGGATAGTCCAACCTCCAAACTACAAAACCTGGGTCCTCTGGATAGTCTTCAATCTTAATAGTTACTGAAACATTGCCAAGTATGGTTGGATTCTCCCCCTCAATTTGTGAATTCTCTTGTATAGTAGTGGCATCCTCAGCAGCTTGGTCTTCCTCAGAAGAATCTTCCACAACCATCTCTAATTCAACAGTAAGAGGTTCCTCAGGAATGAGTGTAGTTCTATTTACTACATCAATTTCCTTAGTAGGCATTGAGTGCAAATAAGTGGACTAAGACTCAAGAAAGAAGAAGAAGAAGCTTCAGTTTTAAATTCTTCTTCTTCCTCATTCTCTAGAGTAGGCGGGTCTTCCTCATCAATAAAAGCTTCTTTATTGCTTACTCCTAACACGGTTTCCTTTCCAGATGATACAAATTTAGCAACAGGATGTCCGGATCCCTTCCCTCAACTATAGATGTATCCTCCTCTTCAGTATCATCACTACACTAAGGTTCCTCTTCATCAGGTCCTAGACCTAGATCCCTCAAATCCTTAGGCCTAGAAGGATGATCCACATGATTAAACTTATCATACATATACCCTTCATCACTGAACCATTATCCTTTCCACATATTCCAATTGATCTTCATGTATTTACAAATAGTTCCTATGATGCAAAAATTGTTCCTTATTACCACTGTCTCATCTTGAGACTCAGCTACTCTCTTCACTTTGATCATAACTGAGATTAACTTGGCAAATAATAGAGCATTAGTTTTTGACTTTGGCCTATTCATACCTTCAATTTGAATAATCAGAAGCCTCCCCAAATTTATCTTATCAACATGCCTTAAAAAATGCAACAAATAAATATATTGGTACTTCAAATTTGCAAAGTCCCCTCTTTTTGGACTTAGCACATGTTGGATGAACTTGAAAAATAACTAGCTCTCTCCATCCATTTCTTTAGCAACTATTTTTATTGGTGTGCCATATCCTGTTAATTCTTCCAAGGCAGCTTCATATTCAAAGATGTTACTAGTAGGTGGTACTGATTTCAAGAAATACCCAAACTCTCCTTTATGTGGAACTCTCAGGAACTCAGGCAACTCAATAGAAGAAAAGGATATTGTCTTTCCATTCACTACTGATATCATTCTGTTCTCCTTTTCAGATTTCTCAAAGCACACAATCTCATAAAATTATTTTACCAGCTTAGGATAATAAGGACCATTTTTATTCAAGAAGCATTCTACCCATTTTTGATCTTCCAGTACTTCCAGAACCAAAGATTACTGGTCATAAACCATTCCGCGCATAGCTCTTTCTGAACTACTATTTCCCTTTGACTGAGATGCGGATTTGTAGGTTTCTTCACGTCACTTCCACTACTAGAGTCTCCTTTGAGTCTCTTGGAAATCAATTCATCATCCTTTTCACTTACTGATGGTCTCTTCACTCTTTCCATTCTGCGAATCGCGAGGCAAAGGGTTCAAGAGAAAAGAAGTTTTGGGAGCTAAGGCTTGAAGGTAAAGGGCTTGAGGTGGATTGAGATGAGGCCAAGACTTATTTTTTATAATTTAGGAATCACGAAATAAATAACTAAAACATAATAAGTATAGTACAGACAATACAGATTCCGAAGGCTAAAGATACAAAATTTTAAAATAGTGCAAACTAACCGTAAGATGTACCAGTGAGGTATATCAGTGAGGTTTACTAAAAGTGAGGTATATCGGTGAGGTTCACTAATAGTGAGGTATATCGGTGAGGTTCACTAACAGTGAGGTATATCGGTGAGGTTCATACTAGTGAGTATTTGTCTAACGATGAGGTTTCTAATGGTGATGTTTATAACGACAAGATTCTAAGGGTGAGGTTACTAACGGTGAGGTTTCAAACAGTGAGGTTTCAAATGGTAAGGTTTCTAACGACGAGGTTTCTAACTTACAAAGTCTATCATTCCTAACTTATTTCTAATGTAACATAATGTATCTATACTTAAAGGACTTGTAAAAATGTCAGCTAATTGATATTCAGTACCTATAAATTCAAAAGACATATCACCTTTTTAGTAATGATATATCATAAAGTGGTTCCTTACATCAATGTGTTTGGTCCTAGAGTAAGACACACGATTATTTGAGATATTAATTGCACTAGTGTTATCACTGTTTATAGATACATGTCTAAAATGATATCCATAGTCTAGGAAAGTTTGTTTCATCCATAGAATTTGTGCACAACAACTAACAGCAACAATATATTCTGCTTCAGCAGTAGAAAATGCAATAGAGTTCTGCTTTTTTACGACACCATGATACTAGAGACTTACCAAGAATATGACATGTTGAAGAAGTGATCTTTCTATATAACTTGAAACCAGAAAAGTCAGCATTTAAATTACTTATTAAATCTAATGATTATCCTTTTGGATAAAATAATCCTAAGTTAGCAGTATGTTTTAGATATTTGAAAATTATTTTAACAGAAATCAAGTGTGACTCTTTTGTATTAGCTTGAAATCTTGCACACATACACACACTACACATAATATCAGGTTGACTAGTAGTAATATTGAGCAGACTCCCTGTCATACCTCTGTAGTTGTTTAGATCCACTGGTTTTCCAATTTCATCACCATCCAACTTACAACTAGTACTCATAGGTGTATCACTTTCGTTAATACTATCCAAACCAAAGCATTTTAAAATATCCTTTGTATATTTACTTTGATTTAAAATAATACCATTTTCATTTTGAAAAACTTGAAATACAATAAAATATTTGAGTTCTCCCATTAAACTCATTAAAATTAATTTTTCATAATCTTTGAAAAATCAATACACAAGTAATTTTTAGAAGATCCAAAAATAACATCATCAATATAGATTTGTACTATCAAAACATCTTTGGAAATTCTCTTGATAAAGAGAGTTGGATCAGCAATCCCTTTAGAAAAACATTTTGAAATAAGAAGCTTACTTAGTCAATCATACCAATCTTGTGGAGATTATTTTAAATTATATAAAGGTTTAGAAAGCTTAAAAACTTGATTTGGAAAATGAGGATTGGTAAATCCAGGTGGTTGTTCAACAAAGAAATCTTCAATTATAAAACCATTTAGAAAAGAACTTTTAACATCCATTTGATATAACTTGAAATTTAGATTAGAAGCATAGTAAAGTAGAATCCTAATAGCTTTTAATCTAGCTACAGGTGAAAAGGTTTCCTCATAGTCTATTCCTTCCTCTTGACTATACCCTTGGGCAACTAACCTTGCCTTATTTCTAACTATGATTCCTGATTCATCAAATTTATTCCTAAAACCCCATTTGGTGGCTATGGTCAAAGTGTCCTTAGGTCTATCAACTAATTCCCATAATTTTTTCTTTCAAATTTATTTAATTCCTCTTGCATAACCATTACCCAAAATTCATCACTGATTGCATCATTGATATTTTAAGGTTCTAACTATGAAATAAAGGCTTGATGTTCAACATGATTTATTATAGAAGCTCTATTATGTGTCGCTCTATCAAGATTACCTATAAAAACATCTAAAGGATGATTATTTAGAATCTTTGTGGATCTAGTAATGGTAGGACTAGAAATTTCAGGTTCTTCTCTATACTCGGGTTCACCAGAAGTAGATTCTGGAATATTTCCAGAATTGCTTGTCTTTACAGCAGGTTCACTATTTTTACCATCAAGGTCTAGAATAGATATATCTTCTCTAAGATTTCCAAGAGAAGACCTAGGTTCATGAGGATCAGTTTCATCAAATTTTATGTGAACAGATTCTTCCACACATTTAGTTCTTTTATTGAAGACTCTATAAGATTTACTGGTTATAGAGTAACCTAGAAAGATTCCATAATCACTTTTAGAAGAAAACATGTCAAGGTTATCCTTAGTATTGAGAATAAAGTCTTTGCAACAAAAAAATCTGAAGTAACTCACTTTAGGTTTCCTATTATTCCACAGTTGATAAGGGGTCTTCTTGAGAACATGTCTAAACAAGATGATTTATAATATAGCAAGCTATATTTACAGATTCTTACCAGAAATAAATAGGTAGGTCATACTCATTAAGCATAGTTCTTGCAATTTCTTGAAGGGTTTTATTCCTTCTTTCTACTACACCATTCTGTTGAGGTGTCCTAGGGGTAGATAAATTACGATTTTAGCCATTATGTGAGAAATAGGTTTCAAAATCATGATTTTCAAACTCATGGAGATGATCACTTCTCAGGGTCTTAATCTTAAGTCCACTAAGGTTTTCTATAGACTTGGAGTATTTCATGAAATAGGAAGAAGATTCACTTTTGTGAGAAAAAAAATACAGCCAATTATATCTAGAAAAGTCATCTACTAAGAGATAGACATAGTGCTTCCCATTCAAACTAGAAAATCTCTGAGGTCCAAACATGTCCATGTGAACCAAATTGAGAGGTTAATAAGTTGAAACTTCTTTCTTTAATTTGAATGAAACTTTTTGTTTCTTTCCCTTTTGACAGGGAGTACAAACTTTGTCTGTTGGGAATTTTAGTTGAGGTAGGTCTCTAACTAAATTTTTTTAGTCAGGTTATTAAGTGAATGAACATTGTAGTGTCCTAATCTTCTGTGCCATAGACAAGACTCTTTATGAAAATCATTCAAACATGTAACCTTTTGTTTTCTTAAAGAATTTAAATCTACACCATATACATTTTCATTTCTTTAGGTAGAAAATACCAAAAAAAAAATAGAGTTAAATACATTACAAGCATCATTTTCCAATTTAACATTGAAACCATCATCACACAACTCATAAATACATAATATATTTTATGTTAATCCATCCACAAATAATAATTTAGAAATTAAAATTCAATCAGTACTACCAATCTGGCCTATGCCGATGATTTTCCCTTTTGAATTATCACCAAAGATGACATGCCCTCAATAAACCTTGATTAAGATCTTGAAGCATGAGTAATATCTAGTAATGTGTCTTGAACATCTACTGTCCAAGTTCCATTTATTCCTACAAGAACTCTTCAGGAAAGTCTGCTATAAAAAAGGTTTAAACAGAAAATGATTTTGGTACCAAGATTTTCTTGGGTCCAGGCAGGTTAGCAAGCAAAAATTTTGGTACTCAGATTTGTCTAATGGGTTTCATATAATCAATAGATTCAAAAGTTTTTTAAAGATAAACTTTGTTTGATCTATAACTATGTGAATATCTAGTTGAGACATAACAGTTTCCAAAACTGGAACTAGCAACATACTGTCCAGATTTAGGAATAAATCTATTCTTAACAAGCTTTCTCTGTCCAGGTTGATAGCCTAAACCAGTAGTATATTTTGGTGAAACTTGTTTTCCTATCATTTGAGTAAGAGTGTTATTTCCATTAGTGAAATTCACTAAATATTTTCTAAGTTTATCATTGGACAATATAAGTTCATTATTCTCCTTTAACAATTGAGAATTATTTTCCTTTTATATACTAAGATCAGATTCAACCAAACTATTCAAGGCATACTGTTTCATTAATGACTTGAACTTATCCTTCAGCTCATTGCAAGTATCTTCTAACATATTATAGCATTCAAATAGTTCAGATTTAGACATATTATAATCACTATTTGAATCACTTTCATTCCCAGAATAATAATCATTCACCATAGGGGAAACATATAACTCAGAAGTATTAGTCATGAAACACATGTTAGCATGATTATTTTCAGAATCAGAAACTTTAGACTCGCTTGTGCTATCTTCTGAAGCACTCCATGTTTCCTTCATAGCTTTCTTATATTTTTTTTGTTTTTATAATCATATTTCTTCTTGAACTTCAATTTTGGATAGTCATATTTAATGTCTCCTTTCCTTTTTCATTCATAATATACAATCTCATCATCCTTATCAGCTTTCTTCCAATCTTTCTTCTAATTAATTTGTTGGTCATACTTACCTTTATAATTTGGTTTTTTGAAAAATTTCTTATTCCTATAGAATTTTTGGAATCTCCTGGCTATTTGAGCCATCTCTTCATCACTATCAGAATTTGAACCTTCAATTTTTGAGATTTCAGTAGGTATGTGAACTTTATCTTTGTCCTTTTTCTTTGAGACAATAGACTTAAATTCCACTAACTTCTTATTTGGTTCATCATCTTCCTCTTTGTTCACCTTTAGCTCTTCTTCATACATCATCAACATACCAATCAACTCTTTAATAGGAAGTGAAATTATATCACATGATTCTCTAATTGAAACTGATGTGCCTATCCATCTCTCTGGAAGACATATTAGTATCCTCATGATTTGCTATTTTGTAGGAACAACTTTTCCAAGTGAGCTCATTGTATTTACAATTTCGTTGAACCTGATATACATATCAGAAATAGGTTCATCAGGCTTCATTTTAAAATTATCATACTTAATAGTATAGGTATTCAATATCATTTACTTAACATTGGTTGTTTCCTCATGGTAAATAGCTAAAGTATCTGAGATTTCATATGATGTTTTACAAGAATATATTCGATTAAAATTTTCATCTCCTAAAGAACAATAAATTGCATTCATGAATTTATAATTATTATTGTAAGTAGTTTTTATAGGTTCATCCCAAGTAGTTTGTTCAGTTTTTGGAATCTTATACTGATTTTCTATAGCAGTCCAGATGTCAAATCCCATACTTTATAAATGAATTTCTATTTTCAGTTTCCATTGGGCATAATTAACACCATTAAGGAATGGTGGCGTGTTGGTAGAATCACCTTCTAGTCGATTATCTATAATTAGATTTTAGAAAATATATTTAAAGAGATAAAATTTAGAACTAACAGAAATTTATGATCTTTAAGATAAAAGTAAAATAATAGTTGAAAAACAGAGTATTTGAAAATCCTTTATTAATAACAATCCTATGATACCAAATGTTGGTCGGAGTGGATACTCAAGAGGGGGGGGGGGGGGGTTAATTGAGTTCCCATTAGAATTTCTGTTAAAATTTTTTTTTGATTAAAATCACCCAAATTAAATAAATATTAAAATATAGGGAATTTATAAAGATTTTATGTTTTCAATTAGTTTCTCAAGAGATTGATTATTTCTCCGTTAAGTCAATATAAGGATTAAGTAACTTTTGAAACTATATTATTGGCTAACAAAAGTTATAAACACTTTCTAGTTTAAGTATCATAGTTACTTTAAAATAGATTTGTATTTAAAGTACTTAGCAACCTAATTGAAAATAACTTAAACAAAAAATAAGATTCACAACAGATATAACCAAGAGGTTCAGTCTCAAGATGAGACTTAGTCCTCTCAAACAATTTTATATAAACATTGATCCACACCATAGATTGGGGTTAACTACATTACAAATACTATCCAGGTACTAAGACCTATACCACAGTTCTACGTGGGAAAACAAAAACAATAGAACATAGGCTGTCCAGGTCACACTTGACCTCTACCACTATCCACAGTGGGATACATGAGAGTAAGGGAAAGATTAAGTGAGGATTTATAAATCCTCCAGTTCAGAAAAGGAGACAGTGTGTGCCTAAAAATACAGATCACACACACTCTTCAAAATGAAAATAAATGAAACACAATAGAGCTAAAACAATAGAGACGAGTTTAGAATGCTCTATGTGTTTTGAGTGAAGCTCTGAACTCCTTTTGGATTGATCAGATGTTGTTTGAGTCCTTCTATGAATTTGTCTAAGAAATAGAGTGTCATTTTTGTATTTGACTTGCAGGTCCAAGTTGACCAGTCTTATCAGTTTGAGTGTGAGTGAAATCGTTGAAGCTCTTTACTCCTTGAATGTTCAGGTTCTAAAGATTCAGTATGTATTCTTCCTTCTTCTTATTTTCATGTAAGTCCTTGTGTATCTCCATAAGAAGGTTTCATTTTTTGGATGGAAAAACTGATTGATTCTTGTTGTCTGTGTTCTTCAGTAGTTCTAGGTTCCCATTTATACCTTTAGCTCCGGAAATGGTAATGATTACCTTTTTATAGGTATGAGGTATGATTACTTGACATGCCAACAACTATCATTAGTTAAGAGCAGATGCATTAAAAACATCAAATATGACCGTTGCTAAATAAACAAATAGAAATAGGGTTTAGAGAAATAGTGATTGGTTTTCATCAGTACCTCTTAGTATCAGTGGGCTTGTATCAGTGTAATTGAGTTAGTAGGTCTGTATCGGTAGCTGTTACTCTTTATAATGGTATACCACATGGATTGGAAGATCCTTCTATTGGTAGCTACTTTTATAGGTAGCTCCTTCTATCAGTAACTCATCTGTATCAGTAGCTTTTCTTAGTGGTGGCTCTCTCTGTATATAAATATACTTCATACCATTAGCTATTTGTTTGTATCGTTAGACTTTGATATCAATAGATGGGTATTTGTATTGGTAGATTTCATAATGGTAGCTGTTTGTATATCTGTTTGTAGCGGTAGCTTATATCGGTACCTATGTATATACCAGTGGACTTACTCTATCGATCGGTCTATATCAGTCGAATTATGCATACCGGTAGACTTATTCTATCAGTAGATCAAGTGTAATGGTGACTATCTACATACTGGTGACCTTATCTATATCGGTAGACTTTTGTATCGGTGCACTTATCCTTATCGATAACTTTTGTGCATACCGGTGGACTTACTCTATCAGTAGATGTTCCACGCATACCATATCCAGATTGAGTTATAATTATTTCAAAGCATGTATAGACATATATAAACATATATTAACATATTCCAATGATTATTTTGATATTTTTGTCAACATAATTTAACATATATCTAGGATTATAAACATATATTAAAACATAATTGAGATTATCAAAACAGGTGAGGTCAACATTACCTTTTTATCATTTTAAAAATAATTCATATCAATGGTGGACTATTATTAAAAATATGAGGAAACATGATAAAATTGGTTATATAGAGTGGGATGAGTTTAGAGGGTTATTTTTCATCAAGTAAATTCATAGTATTCTTCATGTGAAAATATAGAAATATTTCTTTAATCTAAAGTATATGGATAATGAATACATTAACCTACGAGGAAAATTTTAAAAAATGTATGAGGTACACTTCTATTGTCATCATCAAACTTGAAAGTAAAATTGATCAATTCTACAGTGGATTAAAACCAATAATCCAAAGGGTTATATCCATATTGGAATTTAGTAGTTATGAAGAAATTATTTAATGTGATATCAAGGTTTAAATAGATATTGGAGTTAGAGATCAATATCATGATTTTTATAAGAAAGGAGAGAAGGAATTAATAGGAAATTCTAATAATAAGAACATGGAGAGTAGAGGATGATATTTCATTTATGCTCAATGTGTGTAAGTAAACATAGAGGAAATTTTCTTAAGGGTACTAGTAAATTAGTTAAGTGTGGAAAGGAAGCTCATCAAACAAAAAAATGCTGAAGTAATGGGATGAATAAGTTATCAAATATAAATATATTGAAATAAACATAGATTGTACCACCCACACTCCTATATTTGAAATGATTAAATTATTGTTCCTTTTCTAATTAGTTCTAAAATAAAAGGGTTAATGACAACGATCAATGTTAGAAACCTCTTAAGTATAGAGAAAAATTGAAATCTCCCTTGATCACTAATATCAAAGTGAGGTATTCTAATGAAGTGATGAAAGGAATACTTACCATCCACTCTAGAACTACTAATGTCTTATTTGATTAAGGAAATACCCACTCTTTTATATATGGATAATTTTATATAGGTATCTTAATACTACCTCAACAATTAGATGAAAAATTAATATTGAAAAATTCTAATGGTATGATGATTGAATCTCATGTCTATGATTCTTGTCTGTTATAAGTTTGTGGTAATTTACTCCCTATAAGTCTCTTCATAATCCATTTAGTTGAATTTGATGTTATTTCAGTAAAGGATTGGATGTTTTTACAAATATCCCACATTAATTATTGTGTAAGGGTATCCAAATTTTATAGTTTGAACCAACCTATGATCATCTATTAATATGATGCTAAAAATGAAGTTCCAATATATATTAGATCAACTGCATGGGTCTTGGTTTAAATTCAAAATTTGTTTTTCTTAGATGGTTGGAGATAAACTAATCATTAAAGTTATACCTATTTTATGGGTTTTTTTATGTCTTTCAAGATGAGTTTCCCAGTCTTCCTCCAGGTCTTGAAGTTTATATTTCAATAGAACTCATACCCGATGCTGCACCTATTTTAAAAACTCCATATATAATGGATCAAATTGAGATGTAATAATTTAAGAATAAACTATAAGAAAATATTTATAAGGGATTCATTTGGCCACGTATGCCTCTATAGAATTAAAAATTTCCCCACTATCTTCATTGATTTAATGAATAGAGTCCTTATAGATTACATTGATCTATTTTTGGTAGTGTTTATATATGATATTATTATATAATCTATGAGAAAGGAAGACTAAAAATATCACCTGAGGATTTTATTTAAGGCTTTCAGAAAGGGGAATCCGTACAAAAAATTTACCATCTATGAATTTTTATTACATAAAGTTTCATTTTTGGTTCATATAATCTCAATTAAGGGTATATAAATGGATCAATCAAATAATGAAGTTGTTAAAAATTGGTCTATACCAAACACTATGACTAATATCCATAGTTTTCTAGATTTGGATTGATATTATTGAATCTTTTTGGATAATTTAATGTGATTATCTAATCCACTCACTAATTCAACTCATAAAAGAGTCATGTTCCATTAGATAAATGAGTGTGAGGAAAATATCAAGGAACTAGAGAGAAGGTTAGTCAACACACCTATGATTACACAACCCTATAATAGAGAAGGGTTTGTGATATGTAGTGATGCATTTAAAAATGGGTTTGGATATTTCTTCATGAAAAATGATATAGGGATATATTATTCCTCGCACGAATTTAAAGTTCATGAGAAAAGTTATCCAAATCAGGATTTGGAGTTACCTACTATTTATTACATTAAATATATGGAGAAATTATCTTTATGGAGAGTGGTGTGACATATATAATGATCATATATGTTTAATGTATATATTAAATTAGAAAGAGTTCAATATGTGCCTAAAAAGATTGTTGTAGTTGATTAAAGAGTATGACTACTCAATAAATTACTACCATAGGAAAGATAATAAGATGGAAGATGATCTGATTCAAAAAGATCATTGTAGTTTATCTATAATGAGGATCATAAAGGATAAAAAATTTTATTGATTTGAAAAGGATGGACCTTGAAATATTAAAGGAAATGGGGAAATATTATCTTACTTAAAATGAGTGTTTAACCATATATCCATGTGAAGGTCAAATGGGTATATAAGGAAGATTTAAAGCTACAAAAGTAAGTGATAAATATTACTAAATTCAATATTTATTATGATGGAATCAGAATGTTTAAGAATAGTGTATGTTTCTTACACATACGAAATTTGAAGAAGGATTTATTGGATGAAACTCATAATTTATCATTCATTATTTATCCTAGAAGTACGAATATGTACAGAGATCTATAATAGTATTTCTAGGGGTAAAACAAAAAGAGAGATATTTCAGAGTATATATCTCACTTTTTGGTATGTTAGATTGTTAAGGATGAGATAGAAAAGTCTATTGGGATGTTACAAATATTACCCATACCATAATACAAATGATTAAACATAACCATGAATTTAATCATCAAACTCCCCAGAACTTATAATGGAAATAATGCTATTTGGGTTTTTTTCGACCAACTTATAATGTCTTCACACTTCATTGAAAGAATAGAATATTTCATTCATGATAATATTTACAGAATATATATATTAAGGTGATGGTAAGGTTGCATGAAGTAAAACTCTCAGTTGTATCTAATCAAGATCTGAGGTTTACCTCAAAGTTCTAGAAAATTCTTCGGAAAATCTGGATACATAATTATGTTTTAGCACTTATTATCATCATTAAATATATTTCTAGTCTATGAGGACCATTAAAAACATAGATGATATATTTAGATATTTTTCTCATTATTTAAAAGGTGTTTGGGACCAACACCTTCCTCTTTATGAATTTTCTTATTAAAATATCTTTCACTCGAGCATTCATATGACTCCTTATAATTACTTCTATAAAACAAAGTGTAGAAATTAAATTTATGGGTATGAATTGAAAGAATAAAATGTATTGGGACATGATACAGAAAAGGGAATGGATGAGAAATTCAGATCTATTCTGAAACACAATATGGAAAATTAGATTTGACCTAAAAGTTATAATGACAATGATTAGTGAAATCTAGAATTAAATGTTGTTGGGAATTTATTCCTATGAATTTATCAATAAAACTAGGTTATGAGTTTTAGAAATAAGGGAATGTTGAGCCCTATGTATATTGGTGACTTTGAGATTCTTAATCTATTAAGGATTATTGCATATTGTTTGGTTCTTCCACTGAACCTGTTTCATGTTTACGATGTGCTCCATACATCTCTGCCAAATAAGTACATACCTGAACCTTCAAATGAACTGAACTTAGAGTTCATACCATTATGGTATGATATATCTTATGAGGAAAAAATAGTTAAGATTATAGATCAAATAAATAATGTGTTGTGAAACAAGACCACTCACCTGGTCAATGTTTTTTTTGTGGAACCATAAATTTGAAGAAGCTACATGGGAACCCCGGGATGTGTTGAGGCAGAAGTATCCTATTTTTTTGTATCATTTTGACATACTTTTGAGGGTTAAATTATTATAAGGTCATATAATGATACCTTCTGAGATTTTATAAAATATTTCTCTTTGAATAAATTTAACTTCTTTGATAACTTTATTAGCACACAACATTTAGCTTTAAACGATCTGTAATATAAAATATAAATATTATTATTTAAACATGACTATTAGAAACTAGACATTAAAATTGGAAGTATGAATAAAAACAACCAAATTGTAAAAAATATGTATAATTTTGTTATATAATTCAAATGTATTTAATAATTGTGATTAAATAAGTACTAAAATTTTAATAAATTCATTTTATGCTTCAAATTAATTTTTTTTAAATTTTTTTATTTAATTTTATGAAAGAATATTATAATAAATTTCTACCAATTATAAAAATTATATTTAGAAAATGGATATCGTTTTTTGGATTCAACATATAAAATTGAACTTATGGTGAATTATTGATATTTTTCTAAAATAGTTGATTTTTGAGTGAATAGTAAAAATACCGGTTTTCAAATACTCTAACTTTTCTGAGATTACTATGATGCAAAAATGACTTATTATTTTTTAAAACATTTGGATAGACCAAATATATTATAAAAGAGTTAAACTAAATATTTTGAAATATTATTTAGAATTTTGGAACCCAAGTTTGACTTTTGTGAATATATGTGATATTTTATTCAAATTGAAAACTAATTTTGGCTCTTTGCATTTAATGGAATGGTATGAAGATTACATTAATTTTATTCATAATATGAAAGTCTAAAATGATTATTTTTTTATCATTAAACTGAAAAATATTCAAGGAAACAAACTTATTACTTTATTTAATGGTGAAAGGATTTTTACTTCTAAATAAAGTATTTTCTAAAACACATTTATTCATGAATTTTATGTTAATATATTAAAAACATTTTCTTACAACTATGGAAATTGAATCTGATACAATGAATTATAAATTTTTAATCCACATACCCAATTTTTATAGAATCCCCATTTTATTTTCAATAATATAATTAAGTTATCATAACAAAAGAGTTAAGTTATCATGGTTAAAGATAAAATGGGTTTAAAGTTGTTTAACTCGGAGAGAAAGATTAAAATGTACCCCAAACTTGTATAAATGCGATTGGTTTATTTAATTAAACCCTATAAATTTTTATATTCAAATTCGAGGTTCTTTGGTTCCCCTTTATAATATTATGATATATATTATATTTAAATATTTTATGTAATTTCAAGTGTGTCCTTTCCCTAACTTATAAAAGGAAACCTCCTCTCCTCAATTTTTCAAAAGGTTTGAAGACTATATCTACTAAATCCCAAGAATAGTACAATATTTTCTTATTTATTCATATCAAATATCTTTAGGTATTTCCAAAATACAACCGTTTCAATGTTTATGGTGTAAGTCGAAGGAGGCTTCTAAATGAAGAGGTATAACTCTCAATCGAGTACTTTAAATTTTATTTCTTTTTATGCTTACTATAGATATATTGTATCTTTAAAAACATGATTAATCCAGTGTAATAAGTATATAATAATATGTTATTATTATTTTTGTACAATCATTATCCTCCTCATTTTCATCCTATGGGAAACGTAAATATTGCTCGTGTGTACCTGTGGACTACCACCTTCACGAAGTGTTGAATTTTTCTTTTCATAAATGATTCTTTTTTTGTTTATAATTATGGATTTAATGAATATATATGATATTAATTATATTATTATTGTTTCTTAAATTTTAATTATTGTTTAATTTTCTTTTTTTCCATCCATTTAAAAGTGGAAGCATCACTCGTGTGTACGTACAGACTCCAATTTCCACAAAGTGATGTAAATCATTTTTCATAATTTTATTATAAGAATATTTATAAAAGTGTATATATTGATTAAATAATATACTCCTTATTTTATTAAAATTATATTTATTATGGAATAATTAGAAAAGAATATGTACTAGGACTTTTGAACCTGAAAAATGGAGAAATTATCACAAAGAATATTGTTTTTAATAAAGAACTGTAATAAATGCACAATTATATGTTATAACTAAATAATATATGGTTATATATATATAATTAAAGTTAATAAATTGATGTATAATAGTTTTATATTTTTTATACATAATGTCTGAACATGTATGAAGCAAGATAATACTTGAGGTAAGAGATTAATGTTTCAATATAATTTTTATTGGGATTGTTTATGATTGAATTTCCATTGAGGGAAATTATATGATACATATCCGAGAAAAAATTTAATTCTATTATCCTCTGGTTATTTATGGATTTTTCATGTAATAATAATTTTTTTCTATATTTATTACTTAATATGATCTAAATAATTATTCTAATAAATATAGACATTATTTCTTCTTTGGTAGGGAATATTTTTATTCAATGACCATTTTTTATTTAAAATGTTTTCAAGAACGTTTTTACTATACTTTTATGATTTTTTATATCCATTTTTACCCATGTTATAATTTTTATAATTTTTTATTCAATGGAATATTTTTAGAAAGATGTAATTTTGTATTTTTATTGAAAATGTGAAATGAATCTTTGTTTTAATGTGCTCGACATGAATGAAATTTACCACCATCATGACCACTCAATTATGGGAATCTCATTTTATAAGTTTCCACAGTTCCCCTAAAATTAAATGTTCTCCTTAATATTTTTTAAACCTTTACATTTTAAATATGTAATTTCAAAAGGAAAAGGTTATTTTACTCAAGAAAAATCCTAGTGATATTTTAAAGGAATTTTTCATCTATGATAGAATCCTTTGATGTCAATTATTATTTGTTGGGGATATAATCCAATGATACCATCTTTATTATTATTCTGTATGTTTTATGACTACGATGAGAAGATAATTATAAAAACCATTTATGTTACAAAGGTTATTATATGCCGAAATGATGAAATATTTATGAAACCCATGTCATTTATATGGGTTATGGTATGATGATATGATGAATGTTTTGTGATCTTGAGGAACTTGTATATATGACTTTCATTATGCAATGGGTGGGAACAAAATACTATATCCTTTCAATGAATTCGATAAATATGTATACCTCACAATATAATAAGAACCATAATAGGGAATGAAACTAGTTTAGTAAGGGACTCTGTCTATTATTATAGTCTTAAAATTTAACCATGACAAAGGATATTGTAGAATGGAGAGAAAACCCAATCATCTGTTATGGACTTGGAAGTGATCCTTGACTAAGGAAATGATTTTATGTGCTTATGTGAATAATAAAAACTTATGTATTATGAAAATTTTATTCTTTGATGTATTATATTCTTCAATACCTTTATAATTCATGTCTTCTGATTTTCAATGTTTTATACCATTAATTATGTTTATGATCTTTTCTTTTTTGGTTATGATTTTCAAATGTTTAATTAATTTTCTCACACCCTTTTTATCATGTTATTCATAATTTTTCATTAAAATCTCCCTTTATTATTCTTACTGAGATAATTATATAACCCTTTTTTATGTTTCCTTTTATTAGGATGTAAGGAACGATTTTAACTATGTTTTGTCTAAGTAGGGTGCTTGTTTTGAAAAAAAAATAATGGCAGATGATATAGATAGTTTATGTATCTAATTTTTATCTATCCAATTTATAAATATAAGAAACATTTATAGTCTTGGAATAGATTTTAATTTCACGTAATGGATATTCATATAATAATTGTAATTTTTATGTATGAAAAATATGGGTCACTCCAAAATCCCTAACCAACCAATGTGAAACTAGAAGGAAACACGAAGAAGAAAATAGGGAGGGAAGAGGAAGATCTAATGTTTAATCAGGGAATTTAAAACCAATCAAACCTAATATAAAACACATAAGAACACCATTCACTAAGATCCATGCTAGTTCTTCGACCATAAATCTAGACCTACACTAGTCTTAAATATATTTCTATGATTAAATTTTCAATATCTGAACACTAATCACACACCTGATGCACATATCAAATACCCTAGAACACCATTCACTAAGATCCTCATTATCTATGCACCAAGACTTCCGATAATCTTTCCATGATCACCATAACATCACTAGATTTTTTTTTCTATGATTGATTTATCGATACTCTTAAAACCCAAGTCTGATCACCCAAATACCCCACTGGCACCAATCACCAAATGATGATATGGTACAAAAAATGAACACATCGATCCTAGAATACTAATATCCAAATTATATACCTCCTAATAATTATCCCACCCTTGAGGACTAACCACCAATGGTCAACTATGACTAATAGTTATCCCCACCATAGTAATCACCTATCATGAAAAAATGTCATCCAATCCAAACCATGAAACCATAATTACCCACATTTGGATACTCAATCCCAACATAAAAAACCGACACCCTATCCATAAATTAAATAGGTTTATAAAAACAATCATTAATCATAAGGTAAGATATGAACATAAGAACTCTTACATCACTCTTAATAAAACATTTAAAACCAATAAAACCTAGTATAAAACCCCATCCTTTTTATGGTAAGGAATCATTTATTTTTTGAAAGGATTTGTATTTTATTCATGGTATGAATATTTTCATGTTTTTGAGGGGAGACAGTCTCACCTGATGGTTGATTAAGAGGAATAGAGGCCTGTGATTTTTAAATTGGGGATTTTAGGATAGATTCATGGTTACTATATAGTTATCTCTAACTATGAACTCAAGCCCTATAGAAAGTGAGGAGTCTTATAGTACATTTTTCATGGTTGACACATAGTCCAGTAAACTGTGCATGGAATCTTGGAAAACCATATGAATCCTAACATAAACTATATATATTGATGTATAGTTGGCGAGAAATTTACCAATACTTGTGGACTAACCGTGTATGGATCTCGTTCTCTTAATAGTGGGAACTTCATAGTTGGTGAATGATTTTGAAAACCCTTTAGCTAAACCATGTATTATACTAAGGTACTTAAAATCATGGAATTTTAAAAGATGAAATTATTGAATTTTATTCCCTAAAATCCTAATTTCCTCTCTTTCATTTGATCAAACCCTCCTAACTGTGGATCTTGTCTACTCCATTCATTTTCATGAGTAGCTCTATATTCACTCTTGGTAGAATTAGGTGCTTTTAATTCCTATAGTGTGTTATAGGAAATGCTAAAAATCGTTCTATAAAATTTCCTAGTTTATTTTTATATCTAGTTTCTCTCATTATGGTTATGAATTTTTTATTATATTTCAACTTTTGATCTGGTTTTTTGGTTCCTACTATGTAATCTCAAACCAGTTTCTAATATTTAATTTATAGACTTCTATGATCCTAAAGTATTTGGTCCTTAAACCATATCTTAAAGTCTCACTTATTTTGTAGTTAATTTGATGTTTAGTAACACTAACCTTCTGGGATTTTTTACTTGAAAACTAAATAAATTTGAAAATCCTTAATTTTTAAGGAGAATTTTTGATTTGGGACGTGATGTCCCACGAAAGAATGCTAAGACCCAATATTTGACCACCATGTTTGGTGTTACTGACTTTAGGAAAAATAAACTGGTTAAATAATTAATATTATTTTTATAAAATAATTTAAAATGATAAGGCTTTGGTAGATGTTAGATAACTTAGATGGAAATAAATTAAAATTTAATTGTTCTTATTTCAAGGTTGGTAGTGTCTTCCCTGAAGTTCTAGGTGAATTTTTATTGTTTCTGGGTGGGATGAATGTTTCTCTTTGAGTTTAAGATGATTGGTTCTCATTTCATGTTAGAGAATTTCTACCCTCTAGTTCAAGATATCTGGTTCTTGTTTATTAGTGGGGATTTCCTACCCCTGAGTTTTAGTTCACTGGTTATTGTTTTCTTGTGGAGAGTTTCTACTCCTATGTTTAGATAACCATCTTTGTTTACTAGTGGGTAGTGTCTAACCTAAATTTCTAGAGGAATAGTTATTTTTTTCTAAAGGGGTGCATGTACACCCCTGAGTTACAAATGATGATACCTTCTTTGGAGACAAACAAAACTAGCCAAAGAAGATATGGTCAATACAAGATGTCACCTTAGAACCCGAGGACCAAAATTGGCTTGTTTATTATACTTTACCTTATTTTTTATGAATATAATCATGCAATATTATTTAGACTAGATATGTTTATAAATTATACTGTTTGTGGCCTACTGATTTGTACTCACACCCTTATTAGGCCTCCATTAGTATTTAAGAATAACTCATGGTTGAAGTAATAGATAATAGAAAACAACCTATGACTGATGGTTGATCTATTGGAAATCATGTAGCATGGTAGATGAGAATTTTCTAGGTTTCAAAACCACTTTTTCAGAGTTTTTTTTTGTTTTTTGTATTTATCAAATTTTTGGGTTCTAATGCATACAATCCACCCACATGGTATACGTTTCATTGTATGACTTTTATGACATTTTAAAAGCTCAATTTGTTATATTATTACATGTGTATGTTATTATTGGATTTTTTTTAATGTTTTTTCTCTTAATTTATTTGAATATATGATATTACACTATGATTTGAGGGTATAGTCTCCCCACAGTCACACCATAGACCCTCATTGAAAGTTCAAAACCTATTCCAGATATGAAGGTTCACCTGAGGTCCAATAACACATCGATTTAATTACTAGAGAGTGAACTAGTATGGGGTATTAAAACATGGAACCATGGCATATTTTATTTTATCTTACTATTAGGTAAAGGTAGAAAAGAGATATAACATTGTCAGAACATGGTACTAACTTGTTCTTGGGAGTAGCTAACCCATTCATTAAGGAATTATAAGTTACTAGGGATGGGATTTATATTCTCAAATTTTATTTTTACAGTTAAGTTACCTCACTTATCGTGATTGACCTGGATTTGAATTTATAATTTATGAGATTTCAACTCTTGGACTAAAATTTAATAACCCAATCTCTAAAAAACTAGAGATGGTAGTTATAATAAATTATTGGTATAGAATAAAATATTTAACAAAGAATAAAATAGATTGGTATTCTTGTAAGACTAGATAAATATATATGTATCAAATTACACTTGAAAAAAATAAAACAAATAATAAAAACACATAAATAATGTTTTTATCAATTCTAATAGATCATTGTAAATTACACAATTTTTTCTTCTAGGTTTCTTGGGAAAAGGAACAAAAATAATGGAGAACTCATATAATCAGTAAAGAGTAACATACAAAGGAATATATCATATCCCAATAATGGAATAAATATCATGATAGAAATAAATGATCAAAATAATTCCAGAATAAAATTAAACTAAGGGTATTCAATATCCATTCTAATAACTAAAAAAATGGATAACTACTGATCTCAAATTTTATAGAGTGCATAATTCCATACATCATAAATATTTTGTCAATGCCTTATTCCAAGACATTATATGTAATTATAAAAGGAATATTCTTGTACCCTATCTAGTTTGTCTCATGAGACCTACTAATGTATCTAGGGGATATATATATATCATGCCGCACCCATCACTTTTAAGTTCAATACATTTATTATATAAATTAATGAATAAAATAAAAAATATATGACCTGTAACACCCCAAGTTTTTATGAATATTTTTTGAATAAATTAAATTTATTTGAGGTCTTCTATTATATGATACTCCATTTAAGCTTACACTACACAGAACACTGGCTTAGCATGCAATACACACTACTGCGAGTTTCTACGAAACATCATTTTATTATTATTTAAATAATATAATAACATATATGTAATGAATATTATTAACTAACTTATGAAAATATATGGTTTATATTATGATTTCATTTATTACCAATTTATTATAAATGAAAATATAATGTAATTTAATATAAAGGAAATATTTTTATTTTTATGTTATAAAAGTCATTTTGTATTAATTAATTAAATTAATTACAATTAGAGAATGATATAAATTAAATATATATGTTATATATTAAATAAAATATTTTTATATATTAATAAAATATATTTTATTGAAATAAGATAAGAACATACCCAATTATAAGTATAAAAACAAATATTTTTCAAATGGGTAATTTTATCACCTTTTAATAGAGAACCTATTATAAATCCAATTTTTACAATTTTATATATTATATTTGAAAAAATAAACTTATTATCTAAAAAATGAATATAAAAATTTACTTTGGTTGAATTTTTTTATAACAAGTTTCATGTTTTGATGAATAGTAAAAAATGCTAAATTTTAAATAAAAACAATTTTTTCACTGAAATAATTAATACTGTTGAATTATATTTCTAATTATATTAAAAGTATAATTAGGAAAAAATTTTATATTTTAATCTAATTTATTTCATTCTCATAAATTCTTTATTGAATTTAGATATAAAAATGTTTCAATATTTTTCATGTTTTAAACATTAATAACCAGTTTTCTCACCCCGTCAATAGAAGTAATTTAAAATTAATTAGTCCAAATTATGTGATTTGAATTTTTAAAAATGGATTAAATATTTTTAATCAGTGGATCCAAATTAGTTAAACATGTTTATTTTATTTTTTAGGCATTATGAATAGTAACTTTAGTAAATTTTTATTAACACATAAAAAGGTTAATCAGGTAATTAAGGTTAAAAAAATAATATTATAAATATTTTAAAATTACTCTGACACTTGTCATAATTTCATTGGATGAGTTGGTTTTGACCAAAATCACCCATTGGACAAAATTATAACCTTTTATGCCACTTGGGTGAGAGTATGATATTTATTAGATTTTATTATAGAAAAGGTAAATATGTCATACTCATGTTTTTATTAACATTAGAAATTTTAATATGGGTTTACATAGTGGATATTTTAGATTGTAAATTGTAATCTATAATATAAAATGTCTTATTTTATCATGTTAATCTATTTTAAATTTTCAGGAAATAAATAATTACTTTAAATTATTATATAATAATGATGGAGTAATTTTTTAAGTAATATAAATATCTAATAAATGTTATTAAAAACATTAAAATTAATATAATTTTTTTAATAAATAATATAAAATAATTTTATGGATCAATTTTACATATTAGGGATAATTTTACAGTGTTTCTATGAGATATAATTTTGTTATGGTATTTCTAAATAGACACATATTTAATATTGTTAAAATTAAAATAGGTTAACTAAAGGTTAATCAAAATGATAAGTTAAAAAAAAATGACAATATTTTTCAAAAATATATTAGTTTATGTGATTAAAACCTTATCTCATATTATCTTTGAATACATTCCGTTTTTTGGTATTTGTATTGAGATTGAATTTATTACAATTTTTTTTTAAATTCCCAAAATACCCCTCACATCAATTATAAAATAGAACCTCATACCTCACTTACTAAAATTAATTTGAGGATTAGAGATTTAAAAAACCTACCCATTTACCTTATCAAATTACCTTTACACATTATATAGGGTTTAGTCTTCCCATAAGACCAACCCTAGTTTCCCTAAGAGGAAAACCAAAGGAGGTTCTTTAAGGAAGAGGTGATCATCTTTACGGATTCTCCCAAGAGTATTTCTTATTATAATTCTTATTAATTTATTTTTTCCATTATAAAGTAATAAATCCACTATAAAATATATTTTTAAATGTTAATATGATTATGGATTAACCAAATTCTACCTTTTATCTATCCTACAAAAAATAAAATCACCATGCGTGCGTATAGATAACCTTCCATCTCCATGCCGTGGTTTAATATTTTTTCATCACAAATTTACTTTGATGGATATAATGATAGAAATAATAATTATATATTATATATTATTATAAGATTATATTTATTTTTTTACAAAATATATACCATCAAATTCATTTCTTTTTAACAATTAAGGGGATGATATCATCACTCGTGCGTACGTACGACCTACCGTCTCCACGACACAATCTGATTCATTTTCCATGATCACAATATAATGAATAAATATGGTATATAATACCATAATATCACTTTTAAAATAATATAAATATATCATATGCGCATGAACTGGGGATTATATGATAAAAAATGCATAGGAAAATGAAGCAGTTAACATCCAAAAGAACATTAATAATGAAATGTTATTAACAAAAAGGTTATAAAATAATAATATAGGATATCATAAATATAAATAAGGTTATGTAATTAGTTAATAAAATTATTTAAAACATTATACATAATTTTTTTATATGTACAAAAGAAATTAGACCTAAGGTAAGGGGATTTCTGTTGTCATTTTTATTTCCACGAGACTTATGCTATATTCAACACTCGTTTCTTCTACATGTTTTATATACATACCATGAATGTATTTTATGTGGATTATCACGATTATTATGATATTTTCAAATAATTGTAATCTTATATATTTCATGAGGTATACAATTCTACTGATAATAAATTGATGAGTATTTATTTCACAATCTCTTCAATATTTGGGATTGTTTTGTTTTATATATCAGTTGGGGAATATTTATCATCCACGTCCATGTTTTCTAAAAAAATTTATTTTTTTAATATTTTAATATATATTTGTAAATTCATTTTTACCCTTTTTTGAGTTTTTACTATACAGTTTGAAAGGAATATTTTTTCATTTTCAAAATGAGGTACTTTGTTACTTTTCTGGGAAAAGTATGATAAGAATTTTTTATTTTAACATATATAAAAGAAATCAATTTTTTAAATTTCATGATTCCTTATTTACTTAAATATTACCTTTAAATATTACAATTTTATTTTTAAATATAATGTTTTCTTTTAAAATTTCATGGCATCTTAAGAAAATAAAACATTTTCAAGGTAGAAAGGATATTTTTTTCAATAATTGTCTTCAAGTGATCTTTAAAAATTATTTTCCATCTAAGATAAAATTGGTTTATGTTACTTATGTTTTAGTGGGGATATTATTCAATGATAAAATTATTATTCTTTGTAAGAATGGTTAATTTTAATGATATAATGATATTTATAAAACCCATTTCATTTACATGGGTTATTTTATGATTAATTGATGTTTATGAAACCAATTTCTTTCTGTGGGTTTTGATATAATGAATAATTTATGTTTTTTTGGAACACATATGTATAGTTTTTATTATGTGAGGGTTAGGAACAATATATCCCTCCAATGCATTGGGTAATGATTTATATCTCATGAGATAGACATGGCTGGAATGAGGTGTGAACGTGGTTTAGTAAAGAAATATTTCCTCTAAAATGGTATTATGAGTGAACTTTGACTACCAATATAGTAATGGGAGTAAACCATGACAACTAATATGGTATTGGAAGTGAAAAATACTATTAATATGTTTTTTAAAGTGATTCCTTGACAATTATGGAAATAATTTTATATTCTAATGTGCCTTCCAAAAATTCCATGTATTATTTCTTTGTTATGTTTTCATGGATTATATTGTTTATTTACTTATGATTCATGTCTTATGAACTGATAATATTTATTCCATGATTCCAATTTATTACCATTGATACATAGGGTAACATATTCTATCTTCACGATCTTGTTCTAACACCTTTATGCTCATGATTATGTTTACACATCTCTTTTGTTTACCCTTACTGAGTATCTGATCTCACCCCTTTTTATGTTTCCTTTCCCCCAAGTTATAAAGATATGTATTGTGATTTATGTGTCTAATAAGGGTGCTATTAGAGAAGAACCTAGTTAGAGATAATGTAGATCACTCATGTACTAGTGTTTATGTTTCCATTTTTCTGAAGGAACTAGACTAGTATGATCTTTGGGCGTCTATTTATGTATGATATTAAGTATTCCACAAAAGTGATGTAATGTTAGTGTTTGGAAATAATGGATCATTGTAGTTGGTATCAGATAAAAATTCTAGTTAACCTTTGAAAATGAGGGTGAGAAAACCTTAGTGAGAACCCCAAGTACTTGTCTAAGGATACGTCTAAGGATATGGAAAATGTCCGAGAATTTTGGTAAAGGATAGAGTGAGTGGTTTCTTAAAAATAAATCCCTATTTTTATACTACAAGTGGATATGGATCTGGAAAATATGTACCTGGTTTGAAAATCCTTGGAGATACTCATTGAGAATTCACAAACCTTTCATGAACCCTCATGAAGGATTTAAAAATAATCTAGCTATGAAAAAATAGGACGAACCTATGGTTTCATTGATAAAAGAAGGTGTCAAAATTTAAAAACTGTATATTTTTTTTTCAGGATTATGTGGTTCCTAACTATGATAACTATTTTTTACTCTATATTTTTTGTTTTAGTTGATGGATGGATCCCAAAAAGACTGTGTTAATGGTTATTATGAAGGAAAATACAATGATTGTACTTATGAGGAACCAAATTTTATGGGAGTTGGAATGAAAAACATTATTGCTCTACTCACCTAGATTTCTCAAGATATGAATCATGATGAACTTATAAATGAGAAAAAGAGGGAATAAAACACTACTAAGTCCTTAATGAGGGAAAAAACATTCTTTCAGTGGATCTTATAATAAACTTACTGTTTAATATTGAATTAGTACCACTGAAAATATATTCTATATTATCCAATGTTCATAAGATAAGAAAGTCATTCTGGATATTAATTTATTAGAAGGTGAAGAAGACCAGTGGTGGAAACTAATCAAGAATACGATGTGGGAATATGAAATTGAATCCATTGAATAGGAAGAGTTAAATAACTTATTCTTCAATAAATACTTTACTGGTATTCTACATATTAAAATAGATTATTTTCCTGAGTTACATCAAAGAGATGATGAATATTTTGGTACCTATGAATCCAATTTCACAAGTCTTGTGAGGTATGATTATGTAATTATCATCCATCCCGAATGTAAAGTTGATAGGTTCTTCATTTTCATAAACTCAAGTATCAGAAGGAAATTATCCATAAGATACTTTAGGATCTAGGAAAATATTTTGCATTTTGAAATCAAGGTTTAAATGGAGGTTGGAGTTACGTATCATTCTAATGGTTTTGACAAGAAGGGGATGATTATGTTCAAAAGAAAATCTAAAAACCATGGAGAAAAGAAGATAATGATTTTTTTATGCTCTAATTGTGGAAAAAATTATAGAATATAATGTATTAAGGGGTATAATAAATGTTTTAAGTGAGGAAGGAAAGGTTATCAAGCATTTTATTATTGAATTAATTGGAAAAATTTATATAACAACATGAATGGAGATAAAGTTTCATAGAATTCACCTCCCCCACTTCAGTGAAAAAAGTGTAAGGAGAGTGGGAATTATTTTAACCAGTTCCCAAACCCAAGGTCTGGTGATGATGATCAAATTCATAAACCTATTAAGCCAAGGGACAAGGGGAAGTCTCATGTGATCACTGTTTTTGATGAGGTGTGTGATAATTACATGGTGAAAGGTCCACTCACCATCCACTCTAGAACTTCTAATGTATTATTTGATTCTTGATCTACCAACTCTTTCATATGTAAATAATTTTATAAGGGTGTTAATATTCAACCCAAATGATTAGATGTTGAATTAGCAGTGAAAAACATAAATCGTATGATGATTTCATCTCATGTTTATGATTTATCTCTAGTTGATGTTTGTGGGAATGTGTTTAATGCAAATATTGTTATTATTCATTTGGTTGAATTTTATTTCATCTTAGGCATATATTATCTTTCTATATATAAAGACCACACCTATTTTCAAGGAAGGGGGGGGGGTTACATTTGATGTTTCAAATCAAGCTATGATTTTCTATCAATGTGATGATAAGTATGAACTTCATATGGATATACTATCTAGTGTATGAGTATTAATTTCCATTCAAAATGGATGTTTATATCAAATGGTTGAAGAGAAAAATGAAATTGATGATATTCATACTGTTTTTATTTTTGTGGATGTATTTTTAGAAGAGATACCTAGATTTCCACCAAAATGTGTAGTTTAGTTATTTATAGAAATCATACTTAGTTGTTCTATACAAATTTCAAATACTCTGTATATAATGAACCCAATTGAGTTATAGTAATTGAAGAAGAAATTCCAAGAAAACCATGACAAGGGATTCATTCTGCCAAATGTGTCACCTTGGGGTGTAAAAGTTCTTTTCGTGATGAATAAAGATGGATCAATGTGACTTTTCAGTGATTATCAGAAGTTTAATAATATCAAAATCAATAATAACTATCCTCTTCCCCATATTAATGATTTATTTAGTCAACAACATGAAGCTCAATAAATTTTTAATATTGACCTCTATTCTAGATATCATCAATTGAGGGTCAAGAAATAGGATATACCCAAGAAAACATTCTATACAAGGTATGGTAACTATGAATATATAGTGATACCTTTTGGTATCACCAATTCCCCAAATATATTCATGGATTTGATGAATAGAGTCTTTAGGGAATACATTGATCAGTTTTGGTAGTATTTATAAATGACATTCTTATCTATTCATAAAGAAAAGAAGAGAAAAAATTACACTAGAGAATTATTATAATACCCTAAGGAAGTAGAAAATGTATGGAAAATTATAAATATGTGAATTTTGGCTGCAAAAGGATTCATTTTGGGGTCACATAATCTCAATATATGGTATAGAAATAGATCCCTCGGAGATGAAGGCTATTGAATATTGGATGAAACCAACCATGGGGACTGGGATCCATAGTTTTATTGGTTTAAATGGATATTATCAATGTTTTGGGGGGATTTATCATGAATATATAATTCTATGACCATATTATCTGATAAGGGTTCCAGGTTTCACTTGACATATGAATGTGAGGAAAATTTCAAGGAACTAAAGAGAATATTAGTCGGTACACCTATGCGAACATTACCCTCTAATTGGAAAAGTTCTTAATACTTAGGGATGACTCTAAGAAGGGTTTGGTATGTTTTCCTTATTCATAATAACATGGTTATTTCTTATTCCTCATGACATTTGAAGATTCATGAGAAAAATTACCCAACTCAGGATTTGGAGTTAGCTACTATAAAGTTTTCATTAAAGATATAATGGAATTATATTTATGGTTAAAAGTGTGATATATATACCAATAATAAAGGTATGAAATATATAGTCACATTTAAGGAGTTTAAAATTAATCAGAGAAGATGGTTATAACTGATATAATATTATGACTGCTCAATACATTATCACCCCAGGAAAGTGAACAAGGCAGTCAATGCTTTGAGTCGAAAGAATTACGCAAGATTATATATTATAAGGATAAAAAAATATCCAATATTTATGTATTTTTAAATGATAGATATGGAAATAATAAAGGTTGGGGAAAAATATTACCTTTATCAATTGAATGTTCAACCCTCCATCTAAATAAAGATTAAAGAGGTACAGAAGGGAGATGAAGAGATGAAAAAGAAGGCTAAAAATGTTCCAAAGTTTAACCTTGATCAAGATGGAATGATAAGGTCCAGAAACCATGTATGTTTTCCATATTTACTAGATTTAAATAAGGATATATCAGAGGAATATCATAGTTCTTCATTCTCTATTCATCTCGAATGTATGGAGACATATAGAGATTTGAAAGAATACTTTTGGTGGGATGGAATGAATAGTGATATTATAGAGTTTGTATCCTGATTATTCATATTCCATCAAGTGGAGGTTGAATGAAAAAAATACAAGGGGTTGTTTTATCCATTAACCATACTAGAATAGAAATGGGAGAACATAACTGTTGATTTTTTCACTGGACTGCCCAAAACATCTAAAGGGTTTAATTATATATGGGTGGTAATTGATATCCTTAATAAGTCAGCACACTTCATTACTATTAGAGGAGACATATCTCTAGATCAAATTTCCAGGATATACATTAAGGAAGTGGAGGGGTTCCATGGATTACCATATTCCATTGTATCTAATCGGGACCCAAGTTTTACCTTAAAATTATGGCGAAGTCTTTGATAAGAACTTGATATTGAATTGAGTTTCAGTACTTCTTATCATCCTTATATGGATGGTTAGTTTGAAATAATAATTCAAACCCTAGAGGATATGTGCAGATCTTGTTCTTTTTAATTTCAAAGGTGTTTGGGTCAAACACCTTCCTCTAGATGAGTTTTATTACAACAATATATTTCACTCAAACATTCAGATGGATCATTATGAATCCCTTTATGGGAAGAAATGTAGAGCTCCAACATACTAGGATAAAGTTGGAGAATAAAATCAATTGGGACCTGAGATCACAGAATAGATGGCTAAGAAGTTTAGAACCATTAAGCGGCATATCAAGGCAATACTGAGTCAATAGAAAAGTTATGATGATAACAAATGACATAATATAGAATTTGAATTTAGTTATTAGGAATTTCTATGAATTTCTCCATGGAATAAAGTTATGAGGTTCAAGAAGAGAGGGAAACTATGACCTATGAATATCTTCCTATTTTAATGTCCGGATCATATAAGGATGATATCATATCACTTAGAACTTTATTCAAATCTATATCAAGTCCATGATGTGTTCCATGTATCTCTCTTGAGAAATTACATACCCGATTCTTCACATGTACTGAACTCAGAGATCGTACCACTAGAGTAAGATCTTGATTATGAGGAGAAGCCAGTTGAAATTATGGATCATATAGGGAAAGTTCTACAAAACAATATTACTCATCTGGTCAACTTTTTATAGAGAAACCACCAGTTAGAGGAAGCTACATTGGAACTTGAGGATATGATGTGGTAGAAGTGTCCTCATTTTTCTATATTAGAATGACATATTTTGAGGGAAAATTCATTTTAAGGGGGGAATAGTGTAACAACCCATGTTTTTATGAACCTTTTGTTTTCAAAAAACATTTAATTTATTTGATTTCTTATGTTATACGCTTACCAATTTAAGTTTGGGATACATGCAACAACGACTTGTCTTGCATTACACGCAACACTAAGTGTCTACGAAACACAAATTTATTATTATTTAAATATGATAATAAACAAAATTTTAAATTAGAAGTGATAAATAGCATTAAATGACTTAAAAAAATATATAGTTTATAATATTAATTCATTGGTTACCAAATAATTAGAAATGAAAATATATACCAATTGAATTTAAAGGATATATTTTCCTTTTTTATGATCTCAAAGTTTTTTTGTATCAATAAATTAAATTAACTAACATTAGTGAATGATATTAATGAAATATATATATGTTATATATTCAATCAAATATTTTTGATATTCGTAAAATATATTTTATAGGCAAAATATAAGAACCAACCCCATTTTATGCATAAAAACCTATATTTCCCAAAAGGGTAATTTTATCGTCTCTTAATAGAGAAACTATTTTAAATAAAATTTTGGAAGTTTTATATATTATATTTCAAAATAAATAAACTTCTTATTTTAAATTGGAATATAAAACCTACTTTGGTTGATTTTTTTTGTATTTTTTCTGAAAGGTTTCATGTTTTGATGAATAATAATAAAATACTAAATTTTAATAAAAAATAACTTTTTCATCGAAATAGTTTATAGTGGAAAATTACATTTTTGATTAGTTTTAATGTATAACTAGAAAATATTTTTTCCAGTTAATCTAATATAGGCAATTGGCCTCAATTTTTCATTGAATTTAGATATAAAAACGTTTCAATGTTTTGCGTGTTTGAAAATTTAATATCAACTTTTCTCACCCCATGAATGAGATTAATTTTAAATTAATTACTCAAACTTATGTTGTTTTAATTTTGAAAAATTTATTCCATATTTGGAAGGAATGAGTTAAAAGTATAGAAATAGGTATATTTTATTTGTTAGGCATTATGAAAAATAACTTTAGTAATTTTTTTATTAACATGGAAAAAGGTAAATAAGGTAATTAAGGGTAAAAAAATAATATTATAAATATTATAAAATTACCATAACACACATCCTAATTTCATTTTGTTGGTGTTTTCTGACCATAATCACCCTCGGTCCAAATTTATAACCTTTTTAAGCCACTTGGATGAGAGTATGATATTTATTATATTTGATTTAAAAAAAAGTTAAATATGTCACACTCATGTTTTTCTTAAATTTAACAATTTTAACATGGGAATATATAGGGGATATGTTTAACTATAAATATTAATTTGAAATATAACAGGTTTTTCTTTATCATGGAAATTTATTTCAATTTTTTTGGAAATAAATACTTACCTTAAAGTCTTATATAATGATGATGTATTGATTTCTTATGCAATGGAAATATCAGTTAAATGATATTAAAAATATTAAAATAAATATAATTTGATATAATTAATGTCATAAAAAATACTTTCATATTACTTTGACATTTTAGGGATAATTTAATTGTGTTTTTTTCGAATATATAATGTTTATATGATAATTTTAAAAATACAAGTAATGAATAGTTCCAAATTTGTCACTAATGATATTTTTTCAAAATAATGTTTTATTAAATCATTTACAAATCATAAAACATGATTAAAAATAAAAAATAATTATAATATGGTCTAATATGTTATAAATTTATCATATATGGTTTAATTGACACCATATAATTAAAAATCACAACCTTTTAATATTGATAATGTTGTTACTTGAGTTAAAATTAAAATAGGATAACTAATGGTTGATCAAAATGGTAAGGCTTTCAAAAATACCAATATTTTTCAAAAATATATTGCCTGATACGATTTAAACCTTATATCATAATGGATTTAAATAAAGGTAATTTTGGAAGTATTTGGATTAATATTGCATTTATTATAAATTAATATTTATTAAAATTCCAAAAGTGCCCCAAACTCAATTATGAAATGACACCTCCTACCTCACTTCATCACATAACATTGAGCCTTAAAGCATGGACACACCCTGACCATTTACATTATAAAATTCTGTAAACCATCTTATATTTTTTGGTATTATCACAAGACCAACCCAAGTGTCCCTATGAGGAGATCCAAAGGAGGTTCCCTAAGGAAGAGGTAATCGTCTTTACTGATTCTCTTAAGAGTATTTCTTGTTATAATTACTCTTCATGTGATTTTTACATTATAAAGTAATAAAAATAGTATAAACTATATTATACTATGTTATTATGATTGTTTTACAACCATATTTCATCTTTTATACGTCCTATGAAAAATGAAATCACCACGCATGCGTATGTACGACCTACCGTCTCTTCACTATGGTGTAATGTGTATTTTCATCAAAACTTTACTTGGATGAATATAATGATTGATATAATAAATATATATGATAATTTTAAAATTATATTTATTCAGAAACTAAATATAGACAATAAACATCCATATCTTTTAACAATTAAGGGAATGATATCGTCGCTCGTGCGTACGTACGACATAATGTCTCTACGATGTGATATGATTCATTTTCCATGATATCCATTAAATAATGATTATATAAATATATATAATGAATAAATATATTATCTAATACCTTAATATAATTCTTGAAATTATATAACTATATCCTATTTTCATGAACCAGGACTTATACAACAAAATATGCATAGGGAAATGAAGCAGTTAACACTAGAAAGAATAGTAATAATGAAATGTTATTAACAAACATGTGATGAGATAATCATATATGATATTATAAACCTAAACATGGTTCTGTAACAAGTTAATAACATTATTTATACCATTATACATGATTTTTTTATAGGTATGAAAGAATTCATACCTAAGGTAGTGGGATTTCTAGTCTCACTTTTTATTTTTGTGTGACTTACTCCATATTCACTAATCATTTCTTCTACATGGTGTATATACTACCAATGAATGTCTTCTATGAGTATTACCCAGAATATTATGATATTTTTATATCTATATAATCTTCTGTCTTTCATGAGTCATACTATTATACTGACTATAATGTGATGAATATTTATTTCACAATCTCTTCAATATTTTGGATTGTTTCATTTTAAGTCTAAATTGGGGAATATTTATCATCAGTGTCCATATTTTCTAACAAAATTCAAAAAAATATTATACCATTATAATATGGATGTTTAAAGTAATTTTAACCCATTTTAACATTTTAATATTCAGTTTGAAAGGAATCATTTTTTTGTTTAACAAATTTGGTATTTTGTTAATTTTATGGAAAAGTGTGATAAGAATGATTTCTTTTAACTTATATAGAATGAATGTATTTTTGTGATTTCATTGTGCCTAATTTACTTGAATCTACCCTCATAATATTGAAAAAAAATTTAAAGAAATTTTTTTCTTTTAAAATTTCATGGAATTTTAAGAAAAGAAAACATTTTCAAAGTTGAAAGGATATTTTCCTCAAGAATTGTTTTCAAGTTATTTTTAAAAATTAGTTTCCATATAAGATAAAATTATTGTATTTTACTTATGTTTTAATAGGGATATTATTTAATGATATCATTATTATTCTTTCTAATAATGGTTTATTTTTATGATGGAATGATATTTTTGAAACCCATTTCATTCAATGGGTTATAATAAAATGAATTATTTATGTTATTTTTCAACACATATGTATGGATTTAATTTTGTGTCTGGTGGGACCTATATCTCCCTCCAAATAATGGGATAATGATTTATATCTCATGAGATATACTAGGATGGAACAGGGAGTGAACTAGTTTCAATAATGGACTTGTTTCACTAATATAGTCTTAGGAGTGAACCTTGAATACTTATATGGTCATGGGAGTAAACCATGAATACCAAGATAGTATGGGTAGTGAACCCATAAAATTAAGATGACCATGGTAGTGATGAATTGAATACAAAGGAGATCATTCTATATGTTTATGTGTCTGCCAAAAATTCCATGTCTTATTTCTATGTTATGTTTTCATGAATTATGTTATTAATTTCATTATGATTCATGTATTATAAATTGAAAATTTTTATGACTTGATTGTTATTTATTATAATTTATATATAGGTTATGATCTTCTATTTTCATGATAATGTTCTCATACCCTTATTATCATGATTTTGTTTACATGTATCCCTTGTTTACACTTACTCAGCATCTAAGATTACCCATTTTATATTTCCTTTCCACAAGTTTTCAAAGATTTGTTTTATGTTTGATGTGTCTAAGTAGAGAAATGGTTGGGAAGAACATAGTGGGAGATAATGTAGATCACTTATATACCAGTTTTTATGTTTGAATGTTTCTAATGGCACTAGACTATTATGGTGTTTGGAAATCATTTTATAGTAAGATATTAAGTATTCTGAAAAATTTATGTAATGTTAATGTATGAAAATCGTGGTCCATTATATAGTGAACAAAACTTCATAATCAATAAAAATAAGTACTAAAAAAATTGGTATACATATTTTCAGTGATTACTTAATAAATAAATGGAATGCATTTTTATGTATGAAGCTCTCAAAATAACATTGTATGGAGTAATGCTATATAGTTAAGTGAGTAATTTCCCAAATAAATAAATGTAATAATGTGACTCTCTAGGATAATATACCGTAATCAACATAGAAAATATGAGGTATTCTCAATGTAATATAATGTAACCTCCTCAAAGAAATAAGGATAAGGTGGTGGATAGGATAATTTAAAAGTGTTGGGTCATAAATAAAAGATAGTAATTATGTTCAGCAGTTTCAAAATACAGGAGGACAAACCAAAGGTAGGAAAATCCTTCATTATGGTTTGTAAGGGGTGTGAGAATTATCCAAATAATATTCCTCATAAGTGTTTAGGAAGGTGTGAACTGTTAGGCCTAATCATCATGAAAAGAGTGAATATTGAATTGATACTCAAAAATAATTCTTCACGGTGATTAAAATTATATTCATTTATACCAAAGTCTAATCAACTTTATAATATCCAAATAATAACGTATTTCAAATAAAACTACACACATTTTACTTTTCAAAATTTAGGATCATAACTACTTAGATAACATCTCAATCCAAATAACTTGTAAGATATAATTTAAAATCAAAAATCAAATACCATGAATAAATATATAATAATGATATAAAATATTCATGGGGTAGTTAAGGAACCACTGAATATAAAACAAGGTGTATAATATAATCATGTATCAAGGATTTGAAATTTGATGTGAACAACCCTTAAAATGAATCCTTCTTCACCAAATGTAATCAAACCACCTATTTAATAAAAATAACATTATTAATCACATATTTCAGAAAAATATACATGAATTTATTTTTTAATATTTTTTTAATTATTCACTATATCTATATTAGTTAGTTATTATTTACTTTCAATATCAAATGTGATAAATCCTATTCTTTTTGAACAAGATTTATAATAATGGTATTGTTATTAATTATTTTACAAATTTTCATCCATTCTAGATAATAAAAGGTCCCAAAATCTATTATTTATAGTTATTTATAATGTAATAATTTAATTCTATGTTAATTTTGGTTAAAATCATTAAATATGAAATTGACATTGAGCATGTTTTAGTGATTTTTCGCCAAAAAAAAATTGGTATCTTAACTAATTTATTTAATATAAATGTTACAATTATAGAACTAAAATAAAAATATTATTTACTTTTTTATATAATAAAATAAAATAAAATAAATTCATATATTCATCGATTATATAAATTTAGATAATTATTCAATTAGGTGGTCAAATCGTTCTAAACAAGGATATACCGTATTGAATGGATGACTATAAAGTGATTTAGTTATAATATCATTATTCTATATGAACACTGAAATTATTTAGTAATCATTACTGTGATATAACACAATTTTAAGTAATTATAAGATTAATATAACCTATATGATTTTCTTATATAGTATGAAGAAATCATTTTTTATCTGAATATGCTCTTTTAGATGGTTGAATTTTCCAAAATTGTTTGTTGATCATATTTTTAATAGGTTATCCAATATTTACTTAATAAAAATTAATAATTTCATAAATATAGTATTTATACATTAAACCCATTCTCATTACCATCTATGAAAGGTGGAAATGAAGAAAAAATAGAAATTAATCATTCTATGGAGAAGGTTGTCCGCACCCACATATTGTTCATGATTTCACATTCCACATAATGAGAGTAATGTATAATACACATTATCATTTTAGCAAAAATTTATTAAATTAAATATTATGATAATCTATATAAGATGGTTAAGGGAAAAAAATATGACACTTTGTGGATGTTGTGGTTTGTAAACAATCAAAAATGTCATTTTTGTTTCCGTTAATCACCTTGAACAACTATTAATAATGTTTAATTTAATAAATAATTATGATATTTATAAAAAATTTATATTTTTAAATAATAAATAAAATTTTACATTTCTTTTATTTTATGGAAAAATAAATCACCAACAATGCATACAAGAGGACTACCACCTCCATAAAATGGTTGATTTACATTTTGTTTCCTTACTTCCTTTCATGGATGGTCATGATAATGATTTAAATGGATTAATATGATTATTATTATATTATTAAGGTTATGTAAAGATAAATTGGATAACCTATTAACAATATAATAAGTAACAAACTATGGTAAATTCAACCATCTAAAAGATTATTTTAAGAGAAAAAAATAACCTCTTCGTAACATGTGATTATTTTTATAGGTTTTATTCTTATATAAATCCTTATAATTATAATATATAAAACTAATAAATACTAATGAAGAATATTATTCTTATGTTATAATGATATCACAACTAATTCACTTCATTATCAACCATTAAGTATGCTATGTTCTTATACGGGTCAGTTTAAAAACCTACTTAAATAATGATATAAATTTATATCATAGATGAATATGTGAATTTAATTTTTGGTAATATTAATATAAATAATTAAATTCTTATTTTATTTTAGTTCTTTAATTTTAATGTTAATTTTAAACCCATTAGTTAAGATACCAATTTCTGTTTGATAAAAATTAATGGAATATGATTATCGTCAATTTTAGCTTTGAGGATCATAACTAAAAATAAAATAGAAAAAATTATAAAAAATTATAAATAATCAATTAAGGTACCTTTTATGATATGGTAATTATGATATTTTTATAAAAATTAATAACAACACTGTTATTATGAAAAAAAATTGAAATTGATCATGCTTAGTCACACTCGATATTGAAATTAGATAATAACTAACTAATATATATGTCGGGTTTAATAAAAAAAGTAGTTATAAAATGATTATAGGTATGAATAAATTTATAAAATAGTTTATTAATTTTGTTACTTTTTTATAGATGTGGTTAGATCACATTCGACTAAACCTAATTTAAGGTAAGGGTTCTTCATCTAAAATTTCAATTCCCTGAGACAAGATTATTATATACACTATATTTATATTTTTTATCTCACTTACTACCACTTCAATATTTTATATCAAAATTATATAATTATTCATGGTATTTAAGGATTTATTTAAAATTATAGCATTTAATGGATTTTGATTGATACGTTACCTAAGTTGTCATAACCCTATATTTTTTAAAGTAAAGTGTATCTGGTATTCCTAGAAATTATGTCCCTATATAAATACAATAAAGTGGATACTTCTATGGAACATATGCACATAAGAGAAATCACCATGAAAAAGGCTGTTTGAGTGTTAACTAAATCTCAAATCAGTGCATGAAGAGTGGTCCTAAGACTACAAACCTAAGTAGAAACTGTCACAAAATATGCTTAGGATAATTCACATTCTCATTAAAAACCTTAATAAAAGTATTTTTATAAAATTGCTTCAATATCCTACCATTTAAATCTAATAAACTAAATTATTATCTTCTATTAATCACACAAAACATAAAATGTACCCCATACACTACCTTTTATTTATTTATTTAATAAGGGTATTTTCTATTACATTGGGAATATCTCATATTTTCTTTTTTGATTATAGGATATTATCCAAAATTTCCACATTATCTCATTTGTTGACTTTATTAATTATTGAATTAATCATATGTCATTACACCATATGTTTTATTTTGAGGGATAATTATATAGAAACATATTCCAGTTATTAATAGGGGAAAATTGATAGTCCATATACTTGTTATTTTTAAATAGATTTTAATTGATTACTAATACATTTTAATTATGCGTTTTATAGTTTAATCATTCCTTCATATGATGAATTCATTGGACATGATTATTGATAGCCAGGGACTAGTATAGATACCATTTTGAGGCATTAATATCTTTTATGATACAAACTAGCTAGGGTATTGGTATATACCTTACATGTTTATATATGATGTATAGGCACAAGACATTGAAGACTTGTTTATGAAGTTTGGTTTTATGTATTCAATCATTACGAGTTTATTAATTATTATCCCTATTTTTTATTATCATGGATATAGTATGTCCTATATTTCAATTCATTATGATTTAATTTGGATTATTAATTTCTTTCATTATTTCTATTCCACGCTTATGATGTGATAGCTTCCATTGTACATTACTCGTTAATGAATATCTGAGTTCAACCATATTTTTTCCTTTCCCCAAGAAAAAAATAATATAAATATGTTTAATTTTCTATAATATTTAAGAAGTTTTAATAACCTTATCATGTAATTTTTATGTTACATTTTATTTTCTCAAGTGTAATGTGAAAAATATGTATATATCTAGTCTTCCAAAACTATTAAGCTGTTGGATATTTTTGGAAAACTTGTGTTCTATAACAATAATATAATATTAATACATGATTTGAGTTTTTAGAGAATGGGTTGTTAAATTTAGTATTAGAGAATATTTAGTGGAAAACACTGGGACAAGATTTAGGGTAACATAGTTAGATATAAAGAAAATTATGTAAACCCCTTATTATTTTAAAAAATTTCATCCTAAAAAACCAAATAATAATTTTAGTTTATAATTCAGTATATTTATCTAATTATTTATATGTTATTATTTAGATATTATGAATAATTAATAGAATATGAACCATATAAACACCCATTTGTAATATCGGTATGTTACTCTAGATCAATTCTATGATACTAAAGTCAGGGATAATTAGATTATAACTATATTAGGGTAGTTGACAAAGGTTATGAAAAATAACATACAATACGATGATTTGAAATTTGGTGTAAATTTGTTATTCCACATCATTCAACAATAACTTCAACCATTAAATGGAACTAATAATCCATTGGTAGGTGAAAAATGGATCAAGGACTTTGAAAATATATTTCTCACTTTGGGATGTAGTGAATGAGATAAGGTCATTATGATAGTATATTATCTGAAGGAAGGTGCAAATCAATTATGGCCACTAATTCAAAACACTAAAGTGGAAGTAGATTTAGATAATATATAATTGAGGTCTTTTAATAATTTATTTTATGAAAAATAATTTCCTCATAAGAAAAGCGATGAAATTAAATGGAAATTCATCAATATTAGAAAGAAAGAGGAGGATAATGTTTCATGATTTCAATGATAACATAAAAAGATCAAATAGATATTCCATGGACTATGTATATATAATAAAAGAAGTATTGATCATTTTTTGATGGGATAAAGGTTATAATTTTAAGGGTGTTATTTTCTAAGAAATTTTCCCCACATGAGGATATAGTTTCAAGTTCTATTATGAAAGAAAATGATTTCCCCAAGGATTGTATATTGAATGAAAATCATGAGAATAAGAGGTGTAATTAGAACAGGAGAAATAAAATTATGTCAAAGGGGAATAATAGAAGTTTTTAATTTCACACATGTAATAAATATAAAAATAATTTATCAGGGGATTCCTCGAAGAGAATAAGAGTTTATTTCAAGTGTATAGAAAAAAGACCTCAATATCGCTATTGAAAAGGCTTGGTATAGTTTGATAATGTTAATTTATTTAAATTTAACTATACATGACACAATTAAAACCCATTCCCCCAATTTAAATGTAATTTAAATATGAAATGGATGGGAGAGAATGGTCAAGCTTATGAAATCACTATAGATATGGTTAAAAAGCCAAATGGAGTGATAATAGGTAAATTGATCTAAAATTAAATGTTAATGAATGATTTATTTTATTCTAGACTTATAAACTCCTTTATATAATTCATTATTGATAGGATAAATGAACCATCCCATAATACTCTAAGTAATTATTTTTCAGTTATGACACGTAATGGGGTTAATATTTCAATTAATATTTATCAATAAGTCACTATTAAGATACAAATATACCCCTAGCGGAAATCATAATTATTATACCTATCCTTGATTTGGATTCAATCCTTGGAATAGGATATCTCCCAACTTATAAAATAATAATTTATTGATGAGATGAGGAGATTCTTATTTATGAAAGGGGAAAATGATCCATCATTTTCAAGGGATAAACTTTACCTCTTGTGTATTTTCTAAACCCAGCTCCAATATATCACTTTAATGAAATTATGGGAGAAGTGGATGATAAAACAAAATTTATGGATGGGAAGGAAACTATAAGAATATAGGATTTAACCATTTTACAAGAATACATTGAATCATTTCCATATTAATTACCTAGTCAACTACCTAATCAAGATGTTTAGTTTTCTGTAGAACTAATCCATTATTAATTTGACATATTAAAAAATACCTATAGAATGACTCTAGTAGAGAAGGAATGGTTAAGGAAACAACTACATGATCAGTGTGATAAGGGATTTAAATTCCTTATTGTTTCATCATGTGGAGCCTCTATTTTATTCATGAAAAATAAGGATAGATTAATGAAAATTTGTATTGATTATAGGGATATCAATTCCATTAATATGAATACTAATTTTCCATTACAAAAAATTGATGACTTATTTTATCAACATCAAGGAGAATAATATTTTTCGAAGATCAATATTTTTTCTGGTTTTGATTATTTAAGGTTAAATAAGGTGTATATAATGAAGATGATGTTTTTTATGAGATATATAAATTATGAGTTTTTCGTAATTACCTTTATATATATATATCCTACTGGACCATCTATTTTTTATATATATAATTAATAGAGTATTACAGTGTTATCTCAATAACTTTGTGGTAGTATTAATTGATGATATTTTGATATAATATAAAAGAAATAGAGATCATGGGAACCATTTATAAATAATTATCGAGTCTCTCAAAGAAAAATAATTATATGGAAAATTTTATAAGTGTGATTTTTATCTCTATAAAGATTCTTTTCTTGGACATATTTTATATGGACCCATACTTTTCCTAAAAATATGATACGTATTATTAGATGAAAATTCCTTATATTTTATAATGATACATGCTATAATCATATAGTTCTTGTATCTTTAAAAACATAGGCACATAAAAAATAGGTTATAAGAGACTCCAATTATGTTCTTCATAACTGGAACCCTTCATAGACATATCATTCGTAAAAAATTTATTCCTAACATGGGGAAAGGAATCATAACAAAGGGTTATATTAGATGCTCAATAAGGGTAAACCGGGGAGATATCATTGATCACAGAAGCATAACATTATCATAATGATATGATAATATTATATTAACATTTTAAATCTATACCATGATTATCATAAATCATAATTTTTAGTCATGGAATAAACCTTATATGTTCATAAGACATGAACCATAAAGATATCAAAGAACATGATCCATGAAATCATAACATTTTAATAAGACTTGAAATGGTTTCATACACATAAGGATGGAAAATAATTTCTTTTTTTTTTGTCATGGATCACTACCAAAACTATCATAGTGCATTGGGTTCACTCCCCAAACTATAATATCATTAATTATGGTTTACATCAAAGACAATCATAGTGGATGAAGTCCCTTTTTAAACAAGGTTCACTCCCCATTACAGTCCTTATTATCTAATGAGGTATCAATCATTACCCAATGGATTGGTGGTCATTATAATTCTGGGACCACACACCCCATAATTAAAACCATACATATGCATTCCATAAGATCATAATTCATTCATCATAGAATTATCTATGGAACGAAAATGAATTTCATTAACATTTCATCATATCATAACTTGTGGTGTATATAATCCCTGTGAATGTTTTATGATCTTATGGAATATATATGTATGATTTTCATTATGTGATGGGTGGGACCTATATCTTCCTCAAATCCAATGGTTAATGATTGATATAACTTGAAAAAAATAGGGCAAGAATTGGGACTGAACCCAGTTCAATAAGGTACTCTATCCACTATGATGGCCTTGGTAGTGGACCATGACTACTACGATGGTTCGGGGAGTGAACCCAATTAACTAAAATAGTATTAAAAGTGAACCTTGATAACTATTATGGTTTGGGGATTGAATAAAATACTATATAATATTATTTTTAGTGATCCATGAATACTAAGTAAATTATTTTCTATGTTTATGTGTATTCCAAAATTCTATGTATGATTCCAATGTTATACTCTCATGGATTATGTTCTTTGATTAATTTATAATTAATTTCTTTTGAACATCCAAGATTTAGGTACTTAATCAATAACATGATATATGATATCAAGGGTATAGATTTTTATAGTTAATATAATGGTCTCATAATATTATTCTCATGTCATGATAATGTGATAATTTATATCCCCCTTTTTTATCCTTACCATGCACCTAAGACCATCGTCTCTTATATTTACTTTACCCTGGTTATGAAGAATGGTTTTTGGAATAATATGTATAATTTGGGTGATAGTTATGAATAAATTAGTGAGAGACAAGTATAATAAATTTTTTTGTCTTTATTTAAAAAAAATCCTTTTATACATTTAAAAGAGGTAAAGAATTACCTCATATGAAAAATATCCAAAAAATCCTTTTAAAACCATTATGTAAAATATGAAATATAGGAAAAAATAACTTTAAACAATCATAGGAGAATTGTAAAAACCTTCTATAAAACTACTTTGTAAAATTCTACATGAAAATTAGAAAAAAAAATTTAAATTAAATTAAACAAACATTGGATAATATTAAAAACCCTCTCTAAAACATTTATGGAAAACATGGATATGAAATGAATTCTTTTTATCAAAGAGATATATAATGTAGTTTTTTATTAAAAAAATATTCTGGTATCTTGATTAAAGATAAAGAAAAAATAAATAATTCATTTTCAATAAATAAAATACAAGAAAAAATTCATGAGTTTCTTGGGAGTTAGATCAAAAGATTTCATCACTAGAAACTTAATCATAAACAATCACGATAAAAGATGATACTGTGACACAAGACACTTGCTGATTTGGTAATATTTGAATTATAAGCTGCATCAAATAAGAAAACATAGATGAATATTTTTATCCCATCAATATTCCTAAAAATTATCCTAAAATACATTCATGGTCATTACATATACCACCAAAAAGAAACAAGTGGTGAATATGGCATTTGTCCCACCTAAATAAAAGTGAGATGAAAGTATCTTACCATAGGTCTAACTTACTCCGTACACATTATAAACTCTTATATAATAATTATATATTTATTATAAATTTATTTCAAAACCATACTCATATGTATCATACCATATATGATTTACTTATATGCCTTTATCACCCATTTGTTATCAATTGTTTATTAAAATCATTATTCTAGTGGATATCTGCTTTTTTTTCATGTATGCTTTGGTTTGGTAGTTTTGGACCTTATGAATTGATCATTTTTCAATAATATAAATAATTTTAATCTTGGAAAAAATATAATATATATTTATTACATATATATTTATATTCATCCATAAAATTTAGAGATTAAAAAATGAATTACAACGTTCATGTAGATGGTAGGGCGTACATACGCATGAAAACTATTTTCATTTATCAGTGGAAGAAAAAATGGATAAATAGTAAATAAAATTTAAATAATCAATAATAAATCATATATATCATATGTAATCATGAAATCAATCCTTATTAAAATCCATGTAAAACATAAATGAAAATATAATCATATCACTTCATGGAGGTGGTAGTCCATATGTACGCACAAGAGACATTATCATTCTTCAATAGATTGAAATATAAGAAGGTATATTTGATATTATGATTCTAGAAGTTTAATTATTTAATAAGTATCATATAAAAACTTTAAAACTATGATGATAACTATACATGAAATATAGTGGGGAAAATTGAATTGTATCTCTATGTGGAGACTATAAGTTGTACGTACCCATAATCGATACTTTCACATACCATGTGATGGTTAAAAGGGAAAAAATTGTGATTTAATAATCATAATAACACTTATTTATATTGAATATACTTAATTTATTATTTTATTATAAATTCTATATATTTATAAGAGATAATGAAGAAGTAAGAAGAAAGTGTTCAGGTTTTGGCGATTACTGTCACGACCTGTACCCCAGGGCCCGTTCCGCGACTAACCCAAGACCGCCTTCCATATTCTAAGCGCTGGATACTAGCAACAAATATAAGGCCCCAACCTTAAACATTACTTAATCTTCAGTTATTACAAGATTACACATTGATGATCTTTTCAGGTTTAGAGTTTTAGAGAATTAGATCATAAATCATGCATTACATTCCACATTTAAAAAAAGTGGTTACATAAAAGATAGTATTCATTTTTCCCATAAATGGAAACATATTTAAAACAAAACATGGATTCTTTCATGACACTTCCTTAACCCTATCATCACATCATGTACCTTTCCCTGGACCTGTGCAAAACATTTCAAAATCTTGGGATGAGCATAAAAATCTCAGTAAGGGATATAAAAGTACGAAATGAAAACCTTAGTCCATGTATGAAATCATACTTTACTCATAAAACATAAGAATTTTAACATACCTCATAAAATCATGAATAAATCATAGAAATCATAAGACATAAAGGTAACTTGAGGCATTCATAACATTCTTATGTAGGAAGTAACCCTCATGACTACGTTTCGAATACCCATCACAATATATTCCCTAAATCTCTTCGGAGAAACCATAATGTTTAACCCCTTCGCGCTACCCAATGAATTGGAGAGCTATATCGAGCTCACCCGCCCTTAGTTTATCATTGAACCACCCATCTTCATAATAATTCCCAAGAACCATAACATAATTGTATCACATAAAACATACATAAATGAAACATAACATTTCCACATTTCAATCACAAGATATCAATACAACACATTGATATAACAAAAAAATTATGAAAATAATTTTCAATACCAAAATAAATGAAAAGGAAAACCTGGTATATATTTTTCATTTTAAAGAAAAGTTATGGCTTGTAGAGGAAACCGAAACTCAAATAATGGTCACGACGGTGGAGAAGTCGTTGTTGTCACATATGTATGAAAAAAACATTCCCTTTTGTCATTTAGTAAACTTTTCATATAAAAAATGTTCCTTTTGAGTAAACATAAATGTCAAAGGGGTTTAAACACCGTATAAAATAAAGTTCTGTATAAAATAAAATATGTCTCAATGAAAGGAGATTGAGACGAAGTCCCATACCTCAGGTCCGACTTGACTCTATCGTTCATTAAACTCCTGAATAATAAACTTGAGTTAATTTATACTTGCTTAAGATCCCTTTTCAAGTTAATTATTCCTTTTATATCACTTATTACCATGTTATGAACACTATGTAATTATTTATGTTAATAATGGTCGTTTTGTCGATCATTGGTACTTGAGTAAAAAATAAACTCTTTATAATTACAATTTGTTCATGGGGTAAAATATCCATTATGTACAGAATTATATAAATGATTTAGATATCATATATATCATATATATCATATATATCCACTATATACATGAATTTATAATATTACATAACATTTAGACGTAAGAAATGAAATGCACCGTTCATGGAGACGGTAAGCCGTACGTACGCATGAACGCTAATTCCATTTATATTTCATATTTAATGGAATAAAAACATAATGATACATAATAATATTATAATTCCATTATGGTATCATATATAATATCATTAAATATATGCTTTATATGTACCACATATGGTATTAACGAATCAAATCACTTTGAGGGGGCAGTAGTCCGCACTTCTTAAAATAAAGATTTCGCTTTTACCCATAATGGAAACCATAAAGGTATGCAATAAATGAAAAATAAAGAAGCATAAGAAAAACATAAACATATTATATATCATAATTAAATATAGTGACATCACAATGGCCACCTTTAAAGGTTTTAAAATAAGATTGAACAATCATCGTTTCGTGAGGCGGAAATTCTCCATCCATAGAAATAGTATGTTATTTAACCATTAGGTGTAGTTGTGGGTAAGTTTAGATCGAATAATTCTTATAAAAACAACCTATTATATTTAATATACTGGTTTTGTTATAAAATAAATGAATAAAAAGTGTTTAGGGGGTTGGAGAAGCAAAATAAAACAAAAGAGCATTAGAGAAGACTTTACCTTTGAATCGGGTAACTCATCATGGTTTGAACCAAAAGGGTTTCTTGAAGAGATTACTGCCTAAGGTAAGTCTTCTAAGATGAATAAAGGGATGTGGAGAGACAAAATGAGTAGAGCTTGGACGAGACAAAGGATTGAGAGGTGTGGGTAAGGAGGTAGAGGTGGGGGCCTTTTATAAGAGGAGAGGAGGGGCACTCTTGGAAAGGTATAAAATGTTACTTTATTTTCAAATGAGTTTCAGATTTTAAAGGTCCCAAATTGATATATTTCGAGGCTAGGGTGATAAGGGTTAGAAATATACTCATCCAACAGGTATTGGACAAGTGTATTTCTTATATTTTCCATTATCGCTTCATTTTATTTAAATTGGTCATTAATGAGATAATCGCTGCATCATCATGATGTCATAAATAATTTAATTTATCTAACGTCTAAAAATTATAAAAAAATACTATGATGTAGGAAATATTTTTATCTTTCTTATTAATATTTATAGTCGAAAGATCATTTATGGAGACAAAATTAAAAATGTTTTACTCAGGTGATACATTATTTTTTATATTTAACTTTCTTTAAAAATAAAAACATAAAAAGTCTTTATCACACAAAAGTGATTCCATGGGGTCCCCAAGTTTGAAACAAGGCATCCCCTGGTCGGCCATGACACAACCAGTAGTATTATGACACATTTTGGGGTCATTTGTTATTATTATGATATTATTTTATTATTCTTAACTACCTGATTACTTATTAATCAAGATAATTAAAGATAATTACCGTCGTTATTATTCATAATGTCCAAAAAAAAAGATTCTGGATTAAATAATTTGGAACTTATGATTCCAAATATTCAATCCATTTTACCAAATTAGAAACACAGAAATTGCAATAATTAATTTAAAAATAATTCTTGTTGTCAAAATAAATAGCGGGTTTTTAGAAACAATATCTATGAAAAGTCTGGCACTTGTTTATGCCCAATTCCAAAGTGAAATTAATCATAATGACCAAAATTGGATTAAATGGCAATAATATATTCTAATTACACTTTAAAAACAATTAAAAATATAATCTAACCATATAATTAAATTAGATGAAAAAGCAGTTTTGATGTAAACTGCAGTATTTTTCACTATTCATTAAAAAATGAACATTTTCAGAAAAATACCAAAAAATTATCCAATGTAAATTTTAATGTACCAATAATAAATAATATGTTTATTTTGAAAAATATAGTCTATAAAATTGTCAAAATTTTGATTTAAAAAATGGTTTTCCATCAAAAGGCAGTAAAACAATCTTTTAAAAATATTAGCGTATTCCATGCTTAAGATCGAATTTATTCTCATTTTAAACCTCTTAAAACACTATATAATTCATAGATAGGCATAGATAAGAATATATATTATTCATTAATTACTTGGGATGTTACATCCTTCCCCCCTTTAGAAAATTGCATCCCCACAATTTATTTACTTATCGAATAAGTTAGGGGTATTTATCCCTCATTGCATTTTCAGATTCCCATGTTGCGTCTTCACTCATATGGTTTTTCCACAAAACCTTTACTTGATGAATCACCTTATTCAACAACACTTTCTTCATGTGGTCAAGAATCTGGACCGATTGTTCCTCAGAAGATAGATTATCTTCTAGCTGAACCACCTCTGGACTCAAAACATGAGATGGATCTGGCATGTACTTCCTTAACATTGAAACTTGAAAAACATTGTGTACCTGAGATAAACTCATAGGAAAAGCCACTCGGTATTCAACTGATCCAACCCTCTCCAGAATTTTATATGGTCTAATGAACCTTGGACTCAGATTTCCTTTCTTACCAAATCACATCACACTTTTCCATGGTGATAATTTGAGAAAAACATGATCACCTACCTGAAAAGAGAGATCCTTCCTCCTGTTGTCTGCATAACTCTTCTGCCTGCTCTGAGCTGTTCTCATGTGTTTCTGTATCAGCTGAACTTTTTTTCCAACTATTCTACCAATTCTAGTTTCATAAACTTCCTTTCCCCCACTTCATCCCAAAAAGTTGGATTTTAACACCGCTTCCCATTTAATGCCTCAAATGGTTCCATCTGTATACTGGAATGAAAACTATTATTATAAGAAAACTCAACCAAAGAAAGATGTTGGTCCCAACTTCCCTGAAAATCCATCGAACAAGCACGTAGAATATCCTCCAAAGTCTGAATTTTTCGTTCTGACTGCCCATCTGATTGAGGATGAAAATATGTACTAAAATTCAATTCAGTACCCAATGACTTCTGAAGGACATTCCAAAAGTTATAAGTGAACCTAGGATCACGGTCAGACACAATGGAGAGAGGAACTCCATGTAACCTGACTATCTCTTTAAGATACAAATGGGAAAGTTGATCTAGGGAAAAAGTATCTCGTATAGAAAGGAAATGAGAAGATTTAGTCAAGTGATCAACAATAACCCATATTGCATTATTACCTCGAGGTGTCTTCAGAAATCCCACAACGAAGTCCATAGATATATTCTCCCTTTTCCTCTCTGGCACTGGTAAAGGATGAAGCATCCCATTCGGTAATTTCCACTCTGTTTTAACCTGTTGACAAGTCAAACACTTCAATGTAAAATCAGCAATGTCTCTTTTCATTCCGTCCCACCAGTAATACTCCCGAATATCTCTATACATCTTAGTACTGCCTGGATGAACTGAAAATAGAGAACTATGAGCTTCACATAATAACCCTCTCTTCAACTGTGAATCACACAGAACACACAATATCTTCCCAAATTTGAAAAAAAATCATTATCAATGTTGAATTCAGGCAACTTACCCTTTTGAACCAGCTCTACATTTTTCTACAACTCATTGTATCGCTTCTTTGCTTTCTTAATTTTGTATGATAGAGAAGATTTCACTAATACCTGAAACAAAACAGATGAACATCCTACACCAACATCTTCTATGCCGAATTTCATCAAATCCTTAACCAAAGGATCACATTCCAAATGCAATATTGTTAATGAAGCATTACTCTTTCAACTCAAAGCATCAGCCACTTTATATTCTTTTCTCAGATGGTAATGAATTGTACAATCATAATCCTTGATTAATTCCAGCCATCTCCTCTATCTCATGTTCAATTCTTTCTGAGTGAATATATACTTTAAACTTTTGTGATCAGTATATATTTCACACTTTACTCCATAGAAATGATGCCTCAAAAATTTTAAAGCAAAAACAACAATAGCTAATTCCAAATCACGTGTAAGATAATTTACCTCATGAGTTTTCACCTGACGTGAAGCATAAGAAATTACCTGATCATTCTCCATTAGGATGCAACCAAGTCCTTTCAATGAAGCATCACTATAGATAATAAACTCACCATTACTGGAAGGTAGTGCCAAAACTGGAGCATTCACCAATCTTCTTTTCAATTCTTGAAAACAATCATCACATTATTTTTTCCAGATAAACTTAACACCCTTCCGAGTTAGCTTAGTCATTGGACTAGATAACCATGAAAAATTTCTAACAAACCTTCGGTAATATCCTACCAAACCAAGGAAGCTACGAATCTCAATTACATTTGTGGGTCTTGGCCATTCTTCAAAAACCTTTGTTTTTGTAGGATCAACAGTTATCCCATCGTTAGAAACAATGTGACCATGGAATGAAATTTTTTGCAACCAAAACTCACACTTGCTGAATTTCCCATACAATTTCTTTTCTTTTAAGGTTTGAAAAATAACCCTTAAATGTCTTTCATGCACCTCTTTACTTTTATAAAACACCAAAATATCATCAATGAAAACAACCACAAACTTATTCAAGAACTCATGAAAAATTCTATTCATAAGGTCCATGAATACAGTAGGTGAATTGGTTAGCACAAAAGGCATAACTACTAATTCATAATGGCCATATCGTGTACAGAATGTGCTCTTCGGAATATCAGCTTCCTTTATCTTCAACTGATGGTACCCCAATCTCTGGTCAATCTTTGAAAAATACTGAGCTCCCTAGATCTGATCAAACAAATCATCGATATGAGGAAAATGATATTTGTTCTTAACAGTGATGTTATTCAAGGCTCTATAATCAATGAAAAGTCTCATTGAACCATCTTTCTTTTTAACAAATAAAACAGAAGAACCATATGGTGATGTGCTAGGTTGAATGAAACCTTTCTCTAATAAATTGTGCAATTGCTCCTTCAACTCTAAAAGTTCAATTTGAGCCATTCAATAAGGGGGTTTTGAAATTGGATTAGCATCAGGAACTAAGTCAACAGTAAATTCAACTTCCCAATCTGGTATTATTCTTGGAAACTCATCAGAAAAAACAACTGGATACTCATTTACCACTGGCACTTCATTAATCTGAACAGTTCCCTTGTTTTCAACAAATTGTGCAAGGTAACATTAATTTCCATATTTTACAAGTTTCTCGGCCCCTTGATATGTTATCAACAGTAAGTGTTTTATCTTGTAAAAAAACTAAAATTCTTTATGAAATGAAACTTCTTTAGATCTACAGTCAAACTTAGCATAGTAAATAGAGAGCCAATCCATACCCAGGATAACATCAAACTCTACTAGAGGTAAAACAATAAGGTTTTCAAGTAGGTTCTTTCCACGGATAAAGATAGGAAGATTCTTATAAATTTTTTTTGCCTCAACATTTCCCCGAGGTGTTTTTACCACAAGTTCAAGAGTCATTTCTTGAGATGGTATTGCCATTTTACTAGAAAAGTTTTCAGAGATGAAAGAATGTGTAGACCCCGAATCAAACATCACACTAGCATAATATGAAAAAACAAACAGTGTACCTGATACCACTTCATTTGATGGCCCGACATCTAATGAAGTAGTTGAACAGGATTTCACCACCCCTTTTTGATTGTAGTCTAACTGTTTCCCCTCATTCGATCTCTTTTTCAGACACTCATTTGCATAGTGACCCATCTCATTGAACTTAAAACATTTCACTAACTGTAAATCAAATTTGGTCTTACCATCACCCCGTTCTTTTTCAGTGTAATCACGAGCCTTATGTCCCATCTTACCACATCGGCAGCACTTCCCAGAATTTAGAAGACATTCCCCAGCATTCCTTTTACCACATTTATCACAAACTAGAAACTTAGTTTTCTTACCATAATACCTTTTTGAAGAATTATTTCCTTTCTCCTGCCACCTCGGTCTCTTCTTCTGTTGGTTGTTATAGAACACTTGATCATCGGAAAACTCCATTTCCACCTCCTTAGCACATCGAAAAATCTTTTCATAACTCTTGAACTAATGTGAAGCTAAAGCCCTTCGATATTTTGGGTTTAATCCTGAGTAAAAATGATTGATTTTACTATCAAGGTCTCGGATAAAATTTGGAGCATACCTTTCCAATCGAGTGAACCTTTCTTCATAAGAAGCCACTGAGTCTTCCTCTTGAATCAATTCCAAGAATTGTTTTTCCATCCTAAGTACAACATCCTTAGGAAAATACTTCTCAATAAACATACCTTTGAATTCATCCCAGTCGAGAGCTTCAATCTCATCAGTATCCCTGATATTTTTAACCATTGAACACCACTGATCTGCTTCACCCTCCAAATGGTAAATAGAAAGACTAATATTTTGATTGTCTGAACACCCCATGAAATCTAAAATCTTCTCCAGTTCTTTAATCCACCCTTCAGCTAGCACAGGTTCAAAAGATCCTCTGAATGATGGGGGAAGTTGCCTCATGAAATGTTCCACCACTGACATGTTCCTCTGTGGTTGATCTGGATGATCTTGTACATGGATACCACCACCATTTATCGCTTGAGTCAACTGCACCATTACTGCAACAAACTATTCAGTTCCAATTCTGACCATCTCAGGATGCTGATTCGGAAGGTCATTTCCTTCTGTATGCCTTCCTAGCACTACTTCCCTGTTTCCTCTACGGAAAACCAGTCTGAACAAACATGTCTTAGATGAAGCAACATGGTAATCTTCAAATGCTATATCATTTTAATTTGACCATAAAAAAATATTTTTGGATAATAATTTAATATAATTATAACTCCTAAAGTTATCTAAACTGACCTCTGATACCAACTATAAGGACCCATCCTTAAACATCACTTAATCATGAGTTATTACAAGATTACACATTGAGGATCTTTTTAGGTTTAGAGTTTTAGAGAATTAGATCATAAATCATGCATTACATTCCACATTTAAACAAAGTGGTTACATAAAAGATAATATTCATTTTTCTCCCATCAACGGAATCATATTTAAATCAAAACATGGATTGTTTCATGACACTTCCTTGACCCTATCGTCACATCATGTACATTTCCCTTGACCTGTGAAAAATATTTCAAAAACATGGGATGAGCATAAAAAGCTCAGTAAGGTATATAAAAGTAAAAAATGAAAACTTTAGTCCATGTATGAAATCATACATTACTCATAAAACATAATAATTTTAACATACCTCATCAAATCATGAATAAATCATAGAAATCACAAGACATAAAGGTAACTTGAGGCATTCATAACATTCTTATGTAGGGAGTAACCCTCATGGTTATGTTTGAAATACCCATCATAGTATATTACCTAAATCTCTTCAGAAAAACCTTAACGTTTAACCCCTTCGCGTTACCGAATGCATTGGAGAGATATATCAGGCTCACCTGCCCTTAGTTTATCACGGAACCACCCGTCTTCATAACAATTCCCAAGAACCATAGCATAATCGTATCATATAAAACATACATAAAGGAAACATAAAATTTACACATTTTAATAAAAATATATCAATACAACACATTGATATAATAAAAAATTTATGAAAAAAATTTTCAATACCAAAATAATAGAAAAGAAAAACATGGTATTTATTTTTCATTTTAAAGAAAATTTATGGCTTGTAGAGGAAGCCGAAACTCAAATAATGGTCACGGCGGTGGAGAAGTTGTTGTCACCGCATACGTACGAAAAAAAACATTACCTTTTGTCGTTTAGTAAATGATTCTTATAAAAAATATTCCTTTTGAGTAAACATAAATGTCAATGGGTCTTATACACCGTATAAAAGAAAGGTGTGTATAAAACAAAATATGCCTCAACGAAAGGAGATTGAGACGAAGTCCCATACCTCAGGTCCAACTTTACTCGATCGTTCTTTAGCCTCCTGAATAATAAACTTGAGTTAATTTCTACTTGCTTAAGAACCTTTTTCATGTTCATTATTCCTTTTATATCACTTATTACCATGTTATGAACACTATGTAATTATTTATGTTAATAATGGTCGTTTTTTCGATCATTGATACTTGATAAAAAAATAAACTCTTTATAATTACAAGTTGTTCATGGGGTAAAATATCCTTTATATAAAGAACTATATTCATGATGTAGATATCATATATATCATATATATCTAGTATATACATGCATTTATAATATTACATAACATTTAGAGGTAAGAAATGAAATGCACCGTTCATGGAGACGGTAAGCCGTACGTAAGCATGAACGCTACTTCCATTTCTATTTCATATTTAATAGAATTAAAACATCATGATAAATAATATTATTATAATTAAAATATGGTATCATATATAATATCATTAAATCTATCCTTTATACATACCACATATGGTATTAACGAATCAAATCATTTTGAGGGGGCGGTAGTCTGCACTTCCTAAAATGAAGATATCGCGTTTACCCATAATGGAAACCATAAAGGTATGCCATAAATAAAAAATACAGAAGAATAAGGAAAAATAAACATATTATATATCATATATAAATATAGTGACATCGTAATGTTTACCTTTAAATTTGTTAAAAGAATATTGAACAATCATCGTTTCGTGAGGCATAAATTCACCATCAATAGAAACAGTATCTTTTTTAACCATTAAATGTAGGTGTGTGTAAGTGTAGCTAGAATCCTCATTATAAAAACATCCTAGTATATTGATGATAATGGTGTTGTTACAAAATAAATTAATAAAAAGTGTTTAGGGGGTTGGAGAAGAAAAATAAAACAAAAGAGCATTAGAGAAGACTTTACCTTTGAATCGGGTAACTCCTCATGGTTTGAACCAAAAGGGTTTCTTGAAGAGCTTTATGCCTAAGGTAAGGCTTCTTGGATGAATATATGGATGTGGAGAGACAAAATGATCAGATATTGGCCGATCCAAAGGCTTGAGAGGTGTGGGTAAAGAGGTAGAGGTGGGGGCCTTTTATAAGAGGAGAGGAGGGGCACTCTTGGAAAGGTACAAAATGTTACTTTATTTTCAATTGAGTTTCAGATTTTAAAGGTCCCAAATTGATATATTTCAAGTATAAGGTGATATGGGATCGAAATATACTCATACAATAGGTCTTTGACAAGTTTAAGTATTATATTTTACATTATCGTTTCATTTTATTTAAATCGTTCATTAATGTGGCAATCGCTGTATCATCATGATGTCATAAATAATTTAATTTATTTAATGTCTAAAAATTATAAAAAAATAATATGATGTAGGAAATATTTTTAGCTTTATAATGAATTTTTATAGTCCAAATGTCATTTATGTAGACAAAATTAATTTTTTTTACTCAGGTGATACATTCTTTGTTATATTTAACTTTCTTTAAAAATAAAAAGATAAAAAGTCATTATCACACAAAAGTGATTCCATGGGGTCCCCAAGTTTGGAACAAGGCATCCCATGGTAGTACATGACTAAACCAGTAGCATTAAGACACATTTTGGGGTCATTTTTAATTATTATGATATTATTTTATTATCCTTAACTACCCGATTTCTTATTAATCCAGATAATTAAAGATAATTACCGTCGTTACTATTCATAATGTAAAAAAACAAAAGAGTCTTGATTAATTAATTTGAAACTTATAATTACAAATATGTAATCCATTTTACCAAATTCCAGACACAGAAATTGCAATAATTAATTTAAAAATAATTCTCGTTATCAACACAAATAGTGGGTTTTTTAGAAACAATATCTATGAAAAGTTTGGCACTTGTTTATTCCCAATTACAAATTGAAATCTATACTAATGACCACAATTGGATTAAATGGTAAAAATATATTCTAATTAAACGTTAAAACCAATTAAAAATATAATCTAACCATATAATTAAATTAGATGAAAAAGTAGTTTTAATGTAAAATGCCGTATTTTTCGATATTCATTAAAAATGAACATTGTCAGAAAAATACCAAAAAATTATCCAATGTAAATTTCAATGTCACAATAATACAGAATAAGTTTATTTTGACAAATAGAGTCAATAAAATTGTCAAATGTTTGATTTAAAAAATGGTTTTCCATCAAAAGGCAGTAAAATAGTGTTTTAAAAATATTAGTGTTTTCTATGATTAAGATCGGATTTATTCTCTTTTTAAACATCTTAAAACACTATCTAATTCATAGATAGACATAGATCAGAATATATATTATTCATTAATTACTTGGGATGTTACACCAAAGGCATAAATCTCTAAAATTGGGAAGGCTTTTCCTTTATAAAGTGTAAACACACACAACAGAGTACGAGATGGAAGTAAAACACTAAGAAAAACTGTATACAAAAGAGTGCTAAAAAGTAATAGGGGCCGAAAATACAATCCCAATAGGAAAGTACAAGTAAAACTGAGAAACAAGTACAACTGAAGAAAATGTAAAACAGCTAAAAGGCGAGGAGAAGCTCCTGGATCATCCACCATGGATCATACCTGAAGGGTTGGTACAGATAGCCTCCTTAGCACTCCACGTCCTTCGGTCTCCTCCGCGCACCGACACGTTGTATGGTCCACCTCCGAGTACTGTCTAGTCATGGTAATCTCAGCCTCTGTCAGCACTGTCCGTCGTCTGCAACCAACACAACGAGGTGCGGGCAAAGCCCATGCAGGGGTGAGTATAACAATACTCAATAGGGACCCTGAGACTCTCAAGGTCTAACTAAATCCAAAAAGGATAAACCAAAAAGTATGAAATAAATAGATAACCTCACTTAGGTATATGCCCATACATATACCTAAGTTACCTAGTAATCCATCTCAATCATGAGGTAAACACAAAAGTTACTGACTCATCTCAACTAGTATTTTATTATAGGGATAGTATCAAATAATATCCCCTATCACATTGTCGAAACCTAGGCTACTAGAGAACTCCTCCTCTATCAAGTATAGTGGGGAAACTTTACAACCAAGGGTCCCACTATGGTATTCATGGAGAAAAGTCACTGACTAGCCACATAGAAAGGGCTATGTCTGAAGAAGTCATCGGGTAACCCACTGCCCAGCCCAGCTGGAGGGTAACCCCTAAGAGGTCATCGGGTAACCCACTACCCAGCCCAGTTGGAGGGTAAACCCTTATGGTCAATGGGTGACCCACTGCCCAGCCCAGCTGGAGGGAAAACCTTAAGAGGACTTCGGGTAACCCACTGCCCAGCCCAGCTGAAGGGTAAACCCTAAAAGGTCATCGGGTAACCCATTGCCCAGCCCAGTTAGAGATTAAACCCTAAAGGTCAAAAGGTAACCCACTTCCTAGCCTAGCTGGAGGTTAAACCCTAAGAGGTCTTCAATGTTGAAGTCACAGGAAGAAGACGAAAGAGTTCATCATTCGTCACATCTGCCACACACTTCCAATCCTGAGCTGCATTGACTCATTGACAATGATGCCAATGTCGGTTGTAGGAGACGTCTCATGACAGTTGAAGCTTCGAGGAAGTAGTTGAAGAAGGTTGAAATTATTCATTATTCGTTCTTTAATGGGAGATGGGGTTCTTCGTTGGGAGATTTCTCCCAAATCATCCTCTCATTGATACCACCAAAATGAATAATCCAAAAATATAATAGATTGTAATATCTGATTAATTTGTTGCCATAATATTCATATTGGTCTAATTAATTAGGTTGGCTCCCCTTAATTAATTCAAGGGTTTGGAACAAGGAATTAATTAGGGGAGGTGAAGAGTATCTCCCTCATTAATGAGGGAGATTTGAAAGGTTTTCCTCTCCTCCCATTAATAGGGGATTTTAGCCCCGTGTGGTCCCCACATCATAACCCCTTGCGGTAGGTTAGGTTAGGGTGGTCCCCACCACCATAACCTCTCATGTGAGGTTAAGGTGTGGTGGTCCCACCTCTAACTCCCATGTAGAGATTTTAACCGTCAAATTAAAATAAAGCTACACACTTTATTTTTATTTAATTCAAACTCTAAAAACCCCAAAACTATCTTTTATTCTCGAATCACTGCCGTCAAAGTGAATGTCTCCTTAAGAGAATACCAGTGCTTCAAGGTCAATAGTGCTGTCAGATTTCAATTTCGAGCACTAGTTCAAAAGTTGCAAAACACCACTCGTGCGTTTACTGAACGTACCCGAAAAAAAGTTTGGAAAATTATTATAAGTCACCCTCGACCCATGCCAGTAGAGTTTAGGCTCTGAATAGGTGAAAAATACCCTAATGAACACAACGGTACTCTCGGATTTTTAATCCATGTTACCATTTATATGTTATGAATTTTACAATAAAATAATTGTCACCCAATTATTTTATTTGTGGCCAAAAACAATCTTTTTCTAGTGGCTCGCGCTGGACAAAGTTTGTATCTGCTTAAAGAAAGACTTCCCTCACGAGTTCAATGGTGGTATCATATTTTTAATCCAAGTTACCATTTGTGAGTTATAAGCATTTGAAAAATAAAATAATTTATTTAATTATTTAATTTACGATTATGCCATTATGGGTTTTCTCAACGGAGGCTCGCGCCGACAAATCTTAAGTCGCTCCTAGGGTAAAATCGCCATCCTGAGTGTAACGGTGCCCTCATATTTCTAATCTGAGTAACTGTTTAAGAGTTATTCCACTTTCTCAGTAAAAATGATTTCGCACGTTAACATAAGCTTAACAAAACTTCAACGGATCATTCCGGGCACTTCGGGCCTTGGAATTGCGCACTTTCTGATTTCATGGACTCGTAAGATTCACATATATTTTTAAAAAATATTACTTGGAAATTATGGGTCTTTAAAATTACATCTTCCTTGAAAGAACTATTTTAGATCTCCTTTTAAGGATCCTAGGGTTGGTATTTTGGGAATAATGGAACCAATGTAATGTGTATAAAGAAATTTATAACATATTTTGTGTGTGGGGGCGGGGTATGGTTGATATAGAAGGATCAAAGTGGTGGAGATAAGAGAAAGGTGGGGTGCACTTTTCTAATTGACGCGATGAACATTTTTGGAGTCTCTTAAAAGATTAAAATATAATAAAATCATTATCTAGTGAAAATAAATCTAAAAGGATAGGTATTAGAATATAATATAGTACCTGATTTAAATAACATAAAAAATAAAATTTTTATAGGTTTAAGTCTTGTTTTAAACATTATCTTTTGGATTAACCCCTTAGTTAACCCATTTTAACACTAATCATGATAACATCTTTTTCACTATTAAAGGGTTTTAATAGTACTAATATGGAAAATATTGACTCATAAATTAGAAAATATTAATTTTTAGACCATATATTATAAAAATTGTATTATTTCATGATTTTTATAATTTATAATTAGTTTAATAAAATATTTTTTTATAAAATATCATTAATGTCAATTCTGGTGCAATTCATCAAATTTGGACTAAAAGACATAATGGAAGACTTTAAGTTTAAATATAGTCCATTAAAGAGAAAAATATTTCATATCAATCATTCAATTTTTTAACACTATAAATCACTCAAAAATATATTACTTTTGATATTTCTAGAATCATATTTTTTTTTATTTATTAAATAAATAATTTATTAACGTTGTCAAAAAAATTTAGATAATTATTTAATCCCAAAAATGTTTAAATATATTACTATTATGAATATGATTTAATTATACATATAATTAGAGTTTATATTCATTCACCACTTTATTTTTTTTCTTTATATGAACACATAATAGATATAGAAAAGTAAGAGAGTGACATTTTTAATTTTTATTTTCTTTAAATATTATATATTTAACTTTCATGGAAAACTATCCATTAAACCAATTAATTTTGAGACTAAGGTGATAAGGGTAAAATTACCTTCATCTATAAATATTTAGAATAAAGAATCATGGACTTATGACTTATTTTTAAGCAAGATTAACATGATTTATACTTTATCGAGGTGATAAATGTTTCCATGGTTTCTATATATATTGATAAACAATAAAAGGGAATTATTTAGAAAATATTGAACCTGTGATTAAAAATAGGGAATCCAATTTATCAAATTCATTTTCAAAAATTATAATAAATTAACATTAAAATACGCATACAAGATGCGAAGAAATATGCTTTTTTAGAAAAATAAAATTTTATGCGTAAATATTGGTTTATTCTTATTACATCCATAAAGAAATATTGAAGTTTAAAATAATTTTTTGAATATATAACATATTAGAATCTCATTAAAATGTTTCACAAATGGTGATTAATTTTATTTATTTAGATAAAACTATATTTTCTGTATAAAAACAGTTTTTCTGAAAAATGTCCCTTTTTTTCAGTTGGTTTTAAATTTAATTTATAATTAATTGATACACAAAGATTAATTATATATATATATAAACTATAAATAATTAAAAATTTTGTTATTACAATTCATACCCTCTAATTACAATGTCTAGGATATAACTTTGACACAATAATATTTTAATAGTATATTGCGGTTTGTCTAAACTCAGTGTTGCATGTAACAAAAGTTATCAAAGAAATAAAATCCATTTGAGAAAAATATTTCATAAAATATAAGGGTGTTATATTAAAACATATTTAAAATTAATTTTACCATTTAAAATAGTCATTATAATACAAACAAATGAGGATATATTTGTTTTATTATATCCTTAGATTCCTAGGTATCTTCTTTGAATTTGTGATTTATCTAGAGAATTTTCTCAAGGTGAGTAGTATTATTTTGTATTAATTTATCTCTATAATATATGATTTATACTGATTGTTTTTCAAAATAAATATCATGTTCCAGTGGTATGATCTCTAAGTTTAGTACATGGGATGGACCAAGTATGTAGTTCCTCCGGAGAGATTCATGGAACACATTATAAACTTGAGAGAGGTTTAGTGGAAGTTCCAAAAGATAGGATACCATCTATAATCAATCAAGCATAATGAAAGTGAAAATATATATAATAATAAAATTTACCTTATTTAGAAATTTTATAACCATCTTCCATCGGAAAAATCACAGAGAAAACCCTCTCACATAATTCAAATTCCAGGTCACATAGATGATTATAAACATAAAGTTTCTAGAAACAATTAATTACATTGATGTCTTATATAATAGATTTGACTTTATCTATAATTTACTCAACTAGAACATGTACCGATAGTTTTATTTCTTCAATATATCCCAGTATACTGGATTTGTATACTTATTTCTATATAGGGATTTGTAAATATCCATCTAAATTCTCAATTGAAATCTATAATTGTATGAAAACTCGACTAGATGATGTTTTTGATCCTAAAAACCATTGAAATACATAGAAATAGATCATATAATATTCTATAGGGTTTGAATTTTTATATTATACTGGCTATCTATATGAGGATGATACATAGTGATAAAACTTAACAATATATATAGGGGCTTATAAAGGCTTCACTAGAAATTCTAGGTAAACCTCAGATCCTAATCAGATACAATAGAATGTGGAACTCCATAAAAACTTACAACTTACACAATATATATTCTTATAGTATGATAAAGATATAATTCTTCTTTGATTGAAATGATGTGTGTTAACCCTATAAGATGATTGACCATAACACAAATAGTATTATTCCCTTTTGATATTTTGGGAGGTCTAATGATAAAATCCATGGTGATGTTTACCAAATTCTATTTTTGTATAGGTAATGGTTGAAACATAATATTATACTCTTATATCTCAACTTTAACATACTAGAAAACCATGAACCAAGATACATAATTAGTAATATTTCGCCTCATGCCATTCCACTAGAAATATTCTTTCAGATCTCTAATTATATTTTTACTTCTAGGAGAATAGGGATTGATGAACTGTGAGTCTCATCCCACAAAAACTTATTCAAATATGGTATGGATGGAACACATAATTTTTTTTGAACCTTACTATTCCATTAGAATCAAAGATAAATTTAGTAACATTTTTTAACCTTCTTATATAACTCTACACCTTCCTTTTGTGCCTCTTTAACCACCACATGGATAAATAGATAAAAACTTATTTGAGAAAGATAAGTTTATTCCCTTTTATAATTATTTATAGATTGATCCTTTTCAAATATAGAAATATTGGATCTTTTATTATCCTCATCATAGATAAGAAAGCATGATCCTTTTGACTCAGATCATCTTCCACCGTTTTCTCTTTCCTAGGGTGGTAATATATTATTCAATCGTAATAATCAATCAAATCCAACTATCTTCAATGGTTAATATTCAACCATTTCTATGTGAAAATATACATTAAACCTTTATGATTGGTATATATATTACAAATTTCTCTATAAATATAATTCAATCATTTCTTTAATAAAAAAATTATTACAGCTCAATCAAAATCGTGATTTTTAATAAATTTTCCCAGTAACCTTTAATTGGAATAAGGAAATTTATATCTCGATATCATTTTTCATGAGTATAATTCCCAATAACTTATTTTATATAACACTATAAATTATATACCCATCTCAATTTCATGGGAAATTAAGCATAGGTTCACATAATAACCTTCTCTTCAGTTCCTTGAAATTTTATTTACATTAATCTATCTAAAGAAAATTAGATCTATTATAAGTTAAATTGTTGATTGGATTAGATAGTGATGAGAGATTCTCCAAAAATCACCGATAATATCCATCAAAATATAGAAAATTGTGGATCTTAGTTATAGTGGTTGGTATGGGACGACATTAAATAACATATTTCATTGAAGGATCTACTAATATATCCTCACTTGAGATTATATTACCTATTAATTAGACTTTCTAAAGCCAAAATTCACACTTGGTAAAATTTTCATAAATATTATCCTTCCTCAGGGTCTTCAAAACAATATTAAAATGATCTTCACAATATTACTTAATCTTTGAATATATAAGAATGTCATATATAAAGACTACCATAATCTGATAAATGTAATCTATAATGACACTATTCATTAAATACTTGAAGATAGTGGGGGAATTAGTATGATAAAATCTAATCACTATATATTCATAGTGTATATACATTGTACATAATTATATTTTTGGTATATACTCCTTATAGAGCCATAATTCATGGTTTCCAGAATAAATGTTTATATTGGAAAATTATTGAGTTCTACATAGATGATCAAAAAATTCATCAATATGAGGTATAAGATACATTTTCTTGATAGTGATATTATTAAGTTAATGATAACCAATTTAGAGTTTCATTGATCTATATTTCGTATTAATAAAAAAACAAGTTCACCCCATGGTAACACACTTGTCCAACTGAATCCCTTGTCAAGACTATCTTGGAGTTTCTTCTTTAATTCTAGCAAATAAATTGGGTCCATTCTATATGGATTCTTGGAAATTGGTGTAGAACTAGGTAATCATTATTCAGAGAACTCAACCTCACAATTTAGTAGAATTATAGGGAATTATTCTGAAAATAAATCAACAACCTCCCACACAATATGTATATATTGTATTTTGAGTTTCTCCCCTACCATCTAAGATAAAAAAACCCCTTTGAATTAGAATTAAGACCCATAAAATTGATGAAATTCCCATCAGATGTTTATATATATTATTAAACTTATATAAGATCATAGGTTCATTAAAAATATTGAACCTAACTTTACTTAATTAGTAATTAATGTGGGGTATGTTTAGATAAATCCAATCCACACATAATATAACATAAAACACAACCAATGGGAGAATAAAAATATATGAAGGAATAAAATTCCCAGAAACTTCATTTAGAGAAGAATAAAAAACTAGATATGTGATCATAATACCATTAGGTATTTTCAATACTAATTTAACATCTAATCATTGAGGTGGTTTCGTAATACCCTAAATTTTTTTTATCATATGTAAAAGAGTGTGTAGATCCATAATAAAGTAAGACATTATATGTTCTAGTGTGTATGGTAGGTGTACCTTTCACCAAATTGTTATCACACCACTTATCATAAATACTGGCCATAATAGATTTCCCTTTGTCTCTGGACTAAATTGGTTGTTGATGTCGATTATCATCATTAATATTCAAATTTGGGAACTCATTATTATAATTCCCATACTAATTTCATTTAAAACACTAGAGTAGGGGTGGTGAATTCTTTGGCTCTTTCTATCAATTTACACCGTTAGCTAATTCATTCCTATCACATTGGCATTCAAATTCATAATGACCTTCTCTTCCATAGAAAACCTCAATCAACACACCCTTCTTATGTAACTGAATCAATGGAGCACTGATTAAATCCCCCTTAAGATAACCAAATTCTACCTAACAATAGGCAGTCCACACAGAATCTTGGTCCTTCCTTGTCAATCCTATTAGTGGGGATGCAACTTAAGATAAATCAAGTGAAAAACTATGATAATATCCTGCAAGTAAAAGAAAACTATGAACTTATTCCATGTTATTGGGCATTTCCCACGAAAAAAATAACATTAATTTTGTTGGTTCAATAAGAAACTCTTAATGAGACACCACATGCCCAACGAAATTCACATATGTTTTTCCAAAATATACACTTGGAAAACTTTACATAGATTTAGTGGCATCGAAGAACCTGAAAGAAAACTATGAGATGATCGTAATTATCCTCCTTTGAATTCAAGTAGATGAATTTGTATTCAATGAAGAAGAATAATTAATGGTCTTGTAATTCTTGGAAAATTAATTTTATGATCCCCATGAACAAATATGATATGTTCGTGACATCTAATGACCTGACCCCAAACTCAAACCTACATATAAAGGTAGTATTTAGAATAAAATTATTCTTTACCAAAAAATGGTGATATCTGGATCACATATCAATCTTAGAAAACCAAATAACCCTTCTTAGACGAGATAAAAGGACCATCTATCCAAAAAATAGAGTAATGATTCTTGATCATTACGAGATTCAACATCCAGAAGTATATACACATCCTCAAAACACAGTCCTTAGAAAAAAAACTGGAGCTCCCCATGATGACACACTAGGCTGGATAAATACCTTTCTTATCAGATACTATATTTTAATTCTCAACTCCCACAACTCATAAGGTTCGATCTGATAAAGATCCATTAATATCAGAGAAGCAATAGACTGCATGTTTATACTGAACTCAATATATAATCCAGGGGGTACCTTCAAAACCACCTAAAAAAATTCCAGGAATTAGTCAAAAAACATTGGAATATTTAACTTCCTGGTGTCCACTGATTCCATTAAAAAATCATCTATAAAATACATAAGGGAATTCAAACATCTACTACACACCTGAAAACTATTCTTACCAATAAAAACCACACACTTGACATCCATGTCTGTGAACATGACTTTCCTATTGAATCAGTTGATAAAGAAATTCATAGAATACAATGGATTTGAAAAATAACTTAAATTCCTATTGGGATGACCTTGTAGAGGAGGAATAAAATAATTATCTTCACATCCTTAATAAGAATGTGACCCTGGTTATGGATTCTATTCAATAGCAATAGGAAATTAAACATGGGGAAACCAAAGGTATGGTCTCTTCTCAATCCATTCGTATTGTCTCCTCTAACACACCTGCAATAAGAAATGTTCTATTGAACTATAATATGGACACTTTTAGACATAAAATAAAGATAATTGACAAGCATATTTGGAATCCAGTTCGTGTTATGGATAGTGTAGGGACAGTACCCAAGAAAACTGTCATGCCCAACTTATAAGGCCAACCAAACCCACCCTTGGGTTTGGACACAAAAGAAGGAGCTAAAACACACTCTTTACTGCCTGAGGATATGCATATTAGAACACACATTTCCTTGATAGACTTGGTTATAGTGGATACCCCTTTGGACCCTTCTAAAGGTATTTAACCACATCCCATTTGTAGTGAAATTTTTAATGGTATGAATATTGAAAATGGTCAATCTTCATACCCTTCTTCTTTATTGGTCTGTGAATCAAAATAGGTTAGCACAATACTTGATACTCATGATGACCAGAACAAGATGTCTATGATGAAGGACTCTGAGTAGAAAAAATGTAACCCTTTTGTGGATTCAATCTCGAATAGTGACACTCATATTGAGAAGATTAACAGCTTGAAATAGACTACAAAGGATTCTCTAGACAACTCTGAGAAGAACATGGTAAATCACTCTAGTAACTCCCAAGATAACACAGCTTCAACTCCTTTAGGTAAATATCCTCCCCATTTTTCAATTACTTTATTAGTACTGCACATGTATTTGATCATTCTATTATTCATGCTCAATATTTGAACCAGTTTACTAAAAAGGATGCTGAGAATACTGTTAATATTGTTAATGAACCTATTAATTTACCTATACTGAACCCCTACACTGATTCCTCTGAGGATAATACCAAAATATGTAATTCAAACATCCCTCATGATACTTTTAAAAGCAATCAGAATAAGACAATGATCCCAAACAACACTAAAAATATCAGAAGATCTTCTAGACACAAAGGCTCAGGAAATAAAAAAAATTTATTTCTAACTTCAAATTTAGATTTAAATGAAGATCCTCTTTTAGAATTGTTAGGGTATCACCAATTCTGAAAAATATTCTGTTTTAAAAAGAATGATTAACACACACTTCCCAACATTGTTTTCTATTTCTGAATGTAAAGTTAATTATTTTTATAAATACCATCATTTATGTCAATATGGTTAGTCCTTTATGGGAGACACATAAAAATCCTCATATTTTGGTTCTCTCTGGATCTTTTCACACTTCTCCATCCAAAATGTTAACATTTTTAACATTTGGGAACAGGCTATCACTTATGGTTTTATTTTTGATGGAATTAATATATTCTACTCTTTTATTTATACTAATAATATATATCAAGATTAGAGGCCCCTCTGGGATGACCTTTCTTACTTCACTTCTTGTATTAACACACCTTGGTTTGTAACAAGGGACTTTAATTCTCTTCTCAATTTAAGAGAGAAAATTGGACCCTCACATGCCACGATCTCCACGAGATAATTTAAAACCTCAATTTAAGACAACAATCTTATTGAAATAAATATCACAGGTTCCAAATACACTTATTACATAAAAAACTTCAATAGGGTAGTTGCTACCAAATTGGATAGAGCCTTCACAAACATATCTGCTTTAGATAAATGTGACACTATCTCTAGTACCACCCTACACAAGATTCACTCTGACCATCACCCTATTTCAGTTAGTGTATCCACCAAAACTGTGAAACTATCTCTTCCTTTCAGGTTTAATAATGTCTAGTTCTCTAATACTGAATTCATTGACATCATGAAGAATTTTTATATTTCCATGACACACTTCAATGATGTCTTTTCTTGTATTGTAAAATTAAAATATCTTAATCAAATTATTAAAATTTTGTGTAGATCTCATGCCAAAAAAAATGCAATGACATCCTTCTTCTTGGGAATTAACTTAATAAAAATTCAAAACATTAATACTAGATCTCAATTCAGTAATAATTTTAACCATGAAGTTAATATCTATTTTAAGCTAAATTCTTTACTCACTTTTCTTGAGAATATGAAGAAACAATCCTTAAAAGATAAATGGTTATCCAACAGTGATAGAAACACTAAATTCTATAACTCTCTTCAAAAATCTAGAAAATAATACAGACCTCTGGCCTCTCTAAAGGATAGTGATATACTTTTAGACAATGATGATGATATTTCTAATTATATTGGATCTTATTTTTTATCTATATTTAATGGACCTAATAATAACAAGGACCTCTTACCTGATATCATACCTATGGTGATCAACAATGATGACAACACCTTTCTTATAAACATTCCACTTGATCAATAAATTAAGGACATTGTCTTTAGTTTTAATCCTAATAGTGCTCTGGGTCTTGATGGATTCAATAATGGATTCTTTCAATAGTAATGGGACATTATCCAATTTAATGTTTGAAAACTTGTTAAATCTTTTTTCTCTAATGGTGTTCTCCATCATGGCCCAAATGCACAATTCCTCTCTTTAATTCCTAAAATTGAAAATTATTCAAAAATTCACTTGTTTAGGACCATTGCTCTCATCAACACACTTTATAAAATTATCACAAAAATAATTGCTAACAGACATTCACCTATCATAGAAAAAATTGTCTCCAAAAATAAATTTGGGTCTATTAAGGGTAGATCAATTAAAAATTTCATATGCCTTGCTTCAGAGTGTATTAACAATTTAAACAAAGCTACTAGAGGTTTTAATATTGCAATTAAATTTGACATTAAAAAAGTTTTTGATACCATGGATTGGAGTTTTATTTTCAAGGTGCTTCATTATTTTCGTTTAATGACAAGTTTATCACTACTATCAAAACTTTGTTCAACTAAACCTCCATTTCCATTCTGATCAACGCCCCCCAGGGGATACTTTAAATGCACCAAATGTGTTAGACATGGTGACCCCCTCTCTGCCATCCTTTTCTCCATTGTGGAGGACTATGTCAGCCGCTTGCTCACCTTTCTTGTAGATCAAAACAAAATCATGCCCATTCATGTCTCAAGAAATATAAATTACCACCCAAATTTTATATGATGATGACATTATTCTTTTTCATCAAGGTGATAAAAGAAACATTCAGAACCTAAAAAATTCTCTTGCACACTATGAGGAGATTTTTTGGCAAGCAATTAGCTGGAACAAATATTCTATCTTCTTTGGAAAAAACATTCCCCCAAATAGGAAATTAAATATTATAAATGACCTAATTATTAAAGAGGGATCTCCATTTACATACCTAGGTGTCCCAATCTTTTTAGGGCGACCAAAATCCTGTCATTTTTCTACTATTGATGACCAAGTTCTTACCTAGTTAACCACTTAGAAAGGCAAAGCTCTATCAATAGCTGGTAGAATATGCCCTGTAAAATCTACTATTGTTTTCAAATTGGGTCACTTTATTATGGTCTGCAAATGGCCTGCTAGTCTAATAAAAAATATTAACATCTTAATAAAAAATTTCATTTGGACTGGCAGCACTGTGGAAAATAAAACATGTAACTATCCCCTAGTTGAATTTTTGTAAACCCATCGACAAAGGTGGTATTGGAATCAAAAATCTTAAGCAATTTAATGAGGCTCTTCAAGCTAGGAACACTTGGAATATTCTCTACAATAAATCCAACTCCATTTCTTTTTAAAAAAATATATTCCATGAAAAACTTAAGAAAGGAAACTTGAATTTTCTCACCTCCTCTATTTCTACATCCATAATGAAATCCTTTTCCTCTATTAGGAACAACGATAAATGGATGGTCTCTAGAGAGTCTTCTATGAACTTTTGGTTGGATTATTAGACTGACACTCCTTTAATATCCATGGTTCCTCCGGACCAAAGACCAGTGAATTCCACCCTTTCTATCAAAGATATTCTTAATTCCCCAAATTATTAGCTCCATGACACCATTACAAAATCCATTGACAACTAACCTTTCTCTAATAACGATGATTTTTTAATTTGGGAACCTTCCTATAATGGTATTCTCAATTCTAAAAACTTCTACAACCAATATTTTTTGTAACTCAGAAAGTGATTTTGGTAGGCTTAAAAACTTTGATAAACCTTTGATCAAACCTTCCAAACTTACACTAATTTGGCGTCTAGCTCACAATAGGATCCCCACACATGATCACCTCCAATTACATGGAATTAAACACTTCTCTAAATGTATCCTCTATAACCAACATAGAGAAGATACCAACCACCAATTTATTTCTTATTCCACTGCTTCTGATCTTTGGAATTATGTGTTTAACATATTTGACAGCAGATGGTTGAATTATGACTCTGTCAAATATCAACTAAAGAGATGTGTAGATATGGATAGATCTCAACAAATTATGAACCTTATTATTCCTGTATTTTCTGAGCTTCTTCATGTGATCTGGTATGATAAAAATGTTATTATTCATAACAATTTCTCATTTAAACATAATGCAGGCTGAATATGGATCCTCATTGACACACGTGATGCTTCTTTGATCCAAAAGAGCCATTGCAACAACACAGTGAATGATTTTAAATTTTTGTGATGTATTTGTGTTGATAGAAAATTCTTCCTACCCCGATGTACCTTTGAAGTTTTCTGGCACACTCATTTCCCTAGATGGATTAAGGTCAATGTGGATAGCACATCCAAAGACAATCTGGGCCCTATAGGCTACGGTTCCATCTTCAGAAACTATCTTGGTCAGATCCTTATCTACATTTATAGTAGTTGTGGCTTTGATTCTTCGTTGGAGGCAGAGATGATGAGTATTATTCATTCCATTTCTTTTTCCTAGCATCATGGTTGGAACAACCTCTAGATCGAGAGTGACTTGACCACCATCGTGCAAGTGATAGGGATTGGTGTGATAAACCTTGAGTGGCTGATCACCAGACATTGGATGGACTACACTCGCTCACTTCTCGACATCAAATTCATCATCACTCATATTTATTATGAAGCCAACATAGTTATTGATGGCCTTGCCAACAAGGGGATCAATCAAAATATCATTTGGCTGGAAGATCTTCCTGCTGATTTACTCCCCCTTTATAATAAGGATTGTAATATGATTCCTTCATTTAGAATATTGTAATATCTTTTGTTTAGAATATTTTTTCCTTGGTTTTCATTCCAATGAACCATCCTCTTAAAAAAATGATGAGGATGGAATCGTATGACTGTATATGAAGAAATAAAATATCCCCATGACACTAATGCTTCCCCATCATTAGTCTACACCCCCCACACATCAAACAAGTTAGTATGGCCTCCAAATGACATAGTCAACACCAAGGGAAGAAAAATACTTTCGATGTCTAGTCATATAGAACAAACTAGAGTGGGTTCTACAATTGAGTGTGAGGATCCTGAATCAATAAATGAACAAACAAGAGTATTTGAGAAGGTTAGAATACCTTGAATGATCTAAGGACCTCATGTTAGTGTTTCCTCTACTATATGAAACTAACCACATCTAGATCTTCTATCTCTCTACTTACATCCACCTCTTTGACCATGCTCAGGTCAGGGTCCCTGAACACGTGGAATATCCTGATTCTATCCCCTACCTGATCTATCCCCTATCATCAAGTTATAAATTTGGTACACATTTTTCTAAAATGGACTTTTTGGAAATTGCTACTAGGCCTGGAACTAAACATGGTAATCTCCACCAAACCAATCTCAAATAACCACTGGGAAATGGTTCTTATGACTTCCAAAAAAATCAAATACAAAACAAACTATATTTAGTTCCCAATAATAGAATATAAACCAAAATAACTAGAAGGACGAAAAGGAATATTTTTAGGTCAGCTCCCCACTGGTAAAAACCTAAAAGGCCATGGTGCCTAAGACCCACCACAAAACACTCTACACGTTGAGAAACCCTGTTGGATCCCTTCGCATGATAAAACAACTCATAAGCGCATCCACTCAATCAGCTATGCCTTATTATGAACCTTTAGAAAAAATTTCAATGTAAAGGTAGTAACCACAATATGGTTATAAGGATAAAGAGACTCTTACAGTTGTCTCATATGAGACTCATCATTTTGAAAAATATATGGGGAAAATTCAATAGATCCTTGAACTTGATTCCTAGATCCCACACATGAAAAATCTCCTTTTAAAGTGAAAAAAATCCATCTTATTTACTCTCATCATGGTCAATAAAAGAAACTATTCTTAGAACTCATTCTCAAATTTGACCCATGAAACTTCTTTCCTCCTTTCATTCACCCAGATACAACATCCACCACTGATGCAAAACTCACAACATCCAACTAACTTCCAATGTGATCCAATACCCTACTAGATCCCATATCATACAAAAACTATCTTCATCTCCTTCAACTAGCTCTCTATTACCACATCTGAAGTACTACCCTTGTAATTACCCAAATCCTTCCACTAAAAAGATCACAATTTCCTATTCCAAGCCTCAACCTCCTCTATTGGATCAACCCTATGACAATATCCTACTTCATCATTATAAACCTCTTCTACCTAAACCATATTCCGATGATAACCAAGATCCATAGATAAAAATGTAAACAAGTATTTACTAATCTTGGTATTATGTAATTTTGATAATGATTTCATTAATTCATTTTAACTTCCAAGATACTAAAATACACAATTCAAGTAAGAACATAAGTCATAATTATACGTGTACATGTCCTAGTTCAGTACCCTATAAGAAGTTCAACCTTACTTGGTTGTTTAATAAGATCATAGACCATTCCCCAAATCATGGGAGAACCAAAAGTCCTATGTCCTAGATGGTCTCCCAAAACATTATCACACACTAAGGTCAATAAGAAATGTTTCCACACCAACCCATGAAACCCTCAATATGCCTAACTATAAACTACATCTAATCTATAATCCATCATCTTTTGATACCACTCTATAATGAATCCATCCCCCTAATATAACTTCAATGAATGGAGATAGATATTGACCCTATGAGTCCCACCTACAGTAGGCCCTGGGTTGGAAACTAGCATAGAGGGTATAAAAATCTCATAAATTAGAATAATTTCCCATTATAATAATAATAGGATTAGAAGATTGGATAATCAACTACAAGAAACTCCCCGACATAATATAAAATAAAAACAAAAAACAACCCACAATACATGAATAAGGTGAATATATAAAAACAAAAGTACGATAAAGTAAATACCCAGAAATAAATATAAAGTAACTGCACAACAATAGTCCAAGGGTCTGATTTGGTAATGTATAGAATGGTCCACGTAGTACTACTAAATACCTAAAAATAAATTTAATATAAATAGGGTGATTATACACTTATAATCAGTAGGAAAACCAATGTCTCTCATGTACATGTCAAATAAGTATACTAATTCCTAGTGGGTAAATAGAAGAACGAACAACACCTAAATTGGTCAGTTAACCATTCCCATTAACACCATAGATTAATCATAAAATAAATCATCCAAGTATAATAAAATTATATGAAAGAATACCGAGAAAGGGTACCCCCACTACTTTCCCACTGATTTTCCACTCTCACACCTCAACACCGCATAACATATAAATCTAAACTCTTCCATATGACATACAACACATCCCATAACATAGTCACTCACATCTCACCTAATAAAACTTTGGAAAACACATCTCACCACCCCATAACACAGTCACATCACATCTCAACTAAATAAACACAATCCATAACACCATATAATAGTCACATATCAAGAATAGTATGACATTATGATCATAAAGGACATCAAAATCATTTTCATATCCAACCATGCATGACATACACCAAAATACATCTCATCATATCAAATCCCACTTGATGAAACCAGGTCCGACATGTCACATCACCTCCCCACAACACATTCTCAAAACATCACACCTACAAAACATGAGCCATTATATCACAAATATATCACAATTTTCTAGTTTTGACTTATGGGCATCATAGCCAATGCATACCATCATTTTCTGGAAGAGAGAGTGTGAAAGAGGGGTATCCATCCATCCATCCTCACCACTGAGATTTTGGGAATACCTCCCATATATAGATATGAGTGTCAGCACATGTCACATGAAATGGGTGGGGATCATATAGAAATCACATAGAATATACAAAATATAGATAATCACCACATACAATATCAACCTATGGTAAAAAACATGGTACCATCCAACTCACAATGTTACCCAATTTCTCTACCACCTCTAAAATGCATAACACCACACCAAAAACAACAATCCACATTTTATATCCCATTATCCTCCTCAGTTTAAGAAAATTTAAAGATTATTATTACAAATAAAGTTTATTCATTTAGACCATTTATTTTACAACCCACTATCACTCACTCATTTTTTAACCAAATCAATCCCATTTACCAAACCCACTTATTCCATTTCAATTTTTGACATGTTTTTTAATTACATTACTACTAGACCATCTAACAAAAAACCTACCACAAAAAAACAAGCATAACACAATACCCATCAAAGAAAAATTCATTTGCATCATTCCAACATCCAAAACATCACCATAAACTCCAAGAAAATTCCACTTATTCATCACAACAACCATATATCACCACCTTTCCATCATAATCATCCCATGGCATGACCACAAAAATCATCAACTATACAAAAAAACCACATATCTCTAGCCCATTGTATGACCACAAAACAATTTACAACACATAAAAACATCACAATTATTACATATCACATAACATTTTCATGATTTTTAAAGGGGATTTTGATCACAATGCACAATGATTTTAGTGGAATTCTCACACAATCCATGTTTTCTAAGTAAATCAAATTGATTATCCATATATAAGTTATTATTCAATTCCATTTAGGGTGATATCATAATAATCACAAAACGAGGTCTCTACAACCCATACAAACTAGTGAAAACTAATCCCCCTAAAACCATAATCTTTAATGGGGTGTCATGCCTATACAATAAAAATATAAAGAAAATATTAAAGCTACAAAGACATTCATTTCAAACCCCCTTCCATTTTCAATTTCGAATAACCATTTCATTATCATGATTATTCCTATGTAAACCATAACACCAAATATAAAAAACAACACACACATCTTGTATGATAAATTAGGTGAGGAATTAAGGGATCCTTACTTCAAAAGATGGTTTTCTGATCTACTGTGCAAGATTAGATCTAGAAGGGGACAACTTCCAAGCACCTTGATGAAGGGGAACAACCTACCGGACTAGAAAATAACATCCAAAATATCATCATATTAAAAAAACCACATTATTTTACTTGTATAACCATTTCTAAGTGAAGAAAATGGATGAAAATTGGGGAATAATGAGAATAGAACTTACCTAAACCACCACATATTGATATTTTGAAGCTGGGGTAGAAAGTATTTGATGTGGGGTTGAAAGAACTCCTCAGGATGCATTTGGAATTCCTAATTAACACGTTAAATAAAGGATAAGTGACTAGGTTCATGTAGGAATTAGAAATTATATCAAAGTTATAAAACAAAATACCACATACTAGCCCCTATAACCACACAATATAATGAATGAAAATTAAGGAGACCATAGTGAATTTAGGAGGAATATGCCATTATATGGATGGTCAAGGTTCCATCTAAGAAACATGGATTCCCCTATGGGGTAGATCATATAAATGGAGAAATGAATTCACAATGAAGCCAAATCCACTACATCATAGCCCCTAAAATCTAGAAAGTGGCAACCCTGTAGCCCTAGATATGTGGAAAAATGGTTCCATAATAGGAAAAACCCACTAAAAGCCTCCTCTCAAGTCTCCACATAATATCCAAAACCCCTATAATGAAAACAATTATGTGGGAAGTCACATCCATTTCACTTGGTAAATCCATGCGACAACTAACCTAAAAAATGTTTTAGCCTCAAAAATGCCCCGACCTTTATATACTCTATAACCATCCCTACTGTACCACAATGACCTCTCTTATATAGTGAAACCCATGCTCTATTACATAGGACTACTATAAACTAGAGTTTCTAGATCTATCTCCTCTACTCACCCTCCAAACACATCAAGAACACTGACATACTCATCACATTAATTCCCATAAATTAAAGGGATTGAAGGTTTAGTTCATTACATTAGATAACTGTTAAATAATTATCTCCCTTGAGAATAAAAAAAACTCAAAAGGAAGGAAGAAAAAATTTCCAAACAATAATCCTTAAAGATACCACTCAAGGATCTCATTAAATCTTAATATTTCTACCAACCAACAGGACAACTGAATCACCTATAACAAATCCCATGTAACCACATCACCACTTGAAAATATCACAAATTTTCACTTGGAATGGCACCAAACATCTAGAAACAACCACACATATAAACACTACCATATGCACAACCATATCAACCTCTACACATCCAAAGATAACTACATCCACTACTAATACATATCATTTATTCAATCACACAAATCAGGTAATCCTATCCTCTATGTAAAGATACTCTTTGATTAATGAGGAACTAACTCACCCACAATGTTTTAATTACATCATAGTATAATTTGTCCTGATAAGGATTTTGGTCATCCCCTCTTCATATTTCAAGAGATTTATCACACATGACATCATAATGAAACAACACATCTCATAACACCTAAATATCTATCATCAAATCATAAAGAAAAACAAAGAAAAGAAAAAATCAAAATAACTTCAGGTAATGGGAACACATATGCATATCATATTAATAAGTACTATCCTCTACGACACCATGATTCTATAGAACATGATCCAAATAATTGATCCAAACAAGAATTATATTCTCTTTATGATCCTAAATGTCTATTGTACATTCCATGAACATCATGTAATCCTTGATATCCAACTATCCCTAGTCAATGAAATGAGATTCATCATGAAGATATAATTGGAGCTGAGAGATGTGGAAGACATCTTGGATCTAGTGAAACCTTAGAGGAAGTGCCAACCAAAACTCCACCTCACTAAATCATCCCAAAACCTCAAATGTCCCAATTTATTAGAGAGAAATCATACTCCCTCTTCTAAAACTTTGTTTCCCACGTTGAGGGGAAACCATCAAAACCACATGGTCTCTAACCCCAAACTCTAAGGGCCCACTACTATGAACTACATAAGACCTATTCCAGTCATGTACTAATTTTATTCTCTCATGAACAAGATGAACCTTATCTATTTTACTCTACACCACATAAAGACCAATAAATAATGACTCTATATTCTTATCCTAACACAATGGAGAATGACATGACCACCCATACAAAGCCTCAAATCGGTCCATTAAAAATGAATGTGATAGTTTTTATTATAATAAAACTAAAAAGAGAGTAAGTTCTATATATAATATCTAAAAATGTCTAAGATACATGGATAAAAATATATTCTATTGGCAGTATAGTTCACTCTATCTACCCTTTTGTATAAGTGTGTGAAGTAGTGATGTGGAATAACCGAGTTCCTTAATTAGGATAGAATCCCCACCAGACTCATGAATAAAAATGTTCCTTAAATAAGAGATAATAAACCTCATAACTACATGAAACCACACCACCTCATCCGTATACCTCATTTGAAAAATGACCACGACACCCTCTCCTTATTTCCTAATAAGTAGGACGATTTCATCAAATAATCCATGATTACATTGATAAAATAAAAACCTCCCTAAGATTAGGTTAATCCTATGATTAAATATATTGATAGGTCATCATATTTACAGTATGGAACATCTATGGTCTATAGAAAACTATTAGGAACACAATGCTCACCATTTACATACTAGAATACTAGACAATATGAGACAAACTCCACCATCACCCATTTTATCCCAGGCTTCCAAAACTACATCCCCAAGCCATAGTACATATTTGATACTCCCAAGTATACCTTTGAAGGTGAGGTATAAAATTTAGAAAGGAATCCCTCATGCATATGTACTGGAACAAACTGCCTACCTTGAAACAACACCTAGTTCCCACCATCCTCATACCATCCCTCTAAAGTATTTAGATGGAAAAAATGATCACACATCTCTTCTACTTCCAAGTATCCCCAATGAGAATATTCCAACTAATGCATCAAATAAGACCAAACCAACATCCGAAACATGAAACCTTTTCCATCACCCCCTTACATCTATGTGTTGGTCCGCCATCTCCTCCATCAATCTCTAGGCATAACAAAACTCTCATACCACATCTTTCAGTGACTTCTTACTCTAAGACCCAACCCCAAAATTCCCCTTTCCTATGGTGTATGAGATCCTAAAATCATAATCTTGAATAAACGTCATCCACCTATGTTTCTATTGATTCATAACATGTTGAGAAAAAACATACCTCAGAATCTTTTAATTTTCAATGACCAAAAATTACTCCATATTGACGTAATTTCTCCACATCTTCAGTGAAAACACAACTGTTTCTAGATCCAGATCATGGGTGATACAGTAATTCTCATTGGGATATAACTACCTATTCCTATAGTATATCACTTCCCTCTATTACATCAAAATACATCCCCAAACCATATGGGATGACTTATATAAAACCTCAAATAGAACACCCACTTTAGGAAATTGATGCACTAGAGCACTGAACAAATTCCCCTTCATATAATTGAACACATTCTAAAACTGATGTATCTATACAAAATCTATGTCCATCCCGATGACTCTATTAGTGAGGACGTAAACAATTAGGAAAAAGACTCTAATAATAACTAGAAAGACCAAGGAAACCATGAACTACTTCTACATTAATGAGTGATTCCTAGGAAACAATTCACCTGACATTTGATGGGTATTCAACCATACGCTACCGAGACACCACATTTCAAAGGAAATTCACCTATCATGTTCATAACATACACTTGTAAAACATTCCATAGATATAGTTTCATCTAGGATCCTACAATACATATCTGATACTATTGGTATGATCCTCCTCTGACTTCAAGTAGATGAATATGACATCAAGGAACATGACTATGAACCAGTCCAAGAATTATTCAAACAAGGAGTTAATTAAAACCATGAAAATAGCTTTTGTGTTCTTGAAATTGAATATAATGAACAAAAAATCAAAGATCCAACACCTGCATATGAATGTAGTCTTCAGGATATGAACCCACTGCACCCTCAACTAGTGATATCTAGACTATAGATCGATCTTAGAAAATTAACTATCCCCTCCCATCTAGATAAAAAGATATAATATCATTATAAGTGGATAATGATTTTTGATCGTTACCCAAGTCAACCACTAGTAGTCTATACACAACCTCATAATATTATATAACTTCATAGAGAATAACACTAGAAAACCTAAAAATGACACATTAAGCCAGATAAAACCCTTCCACATCAAATCATATATATGACTCCTCAAATCCCATAAAACTAAAGGAACCATCTTATAAGGGTATATCAATATAGGTGATGCATTGATATACAAGTATATAATGAACTTATCTGATAATTGAGGGGGTAACATCACATATTCATCAATAAAAACATCCATGAATCCACTAAAACCCCCGTGAATCTCTACCATCATAGTGTCTATTGATTCCATGTATAACTCAACCATTTATGAAATAATAGGTTTCAAATGTCTAATTCCCACATAAGAAATCCTCTCATTAATGATAACCACATGTTGATCATCCATGAATGAGAACATGACTCTTCTATAGAAGACGTTTTTAATAGAATGTATAGAATAAAACTAATAGATGCCAAATATGACATTTTATAACTATATCTGAAGAAATAAATTTTCCCCATGGGAGAGATTTGTCCCCATCATCACTCTACACCCTCAGAATACAACAAGAAATAAATTATGGCCTTTGACTATCATAGTAACCACCATGGGAATGGAAAGACACTCTATGTCTAGTACCAATTAATTGACCTAATAAGGTACAAAAAAGGAGTAAAAAGATCTTGAATCAAACAAGACTCATGTAAGATTAGACGAAAAGCTAAGAATACCACATATGATCTATGGAACCCTTGACCTTTCTGCCTCCATTGGGTGAAACTGACTACACCCAGATTCTCAACCACTCAACTGGTGGCCAGCTCTACCATCATGCTCAGGTCAGGGTCCTTGTACATGTGGAACATCCTGAGGTTGGACCTTTCCTGCTCCATCTCAGCTTGGAGGGGTAAAAACAACTACCACAACTACCGCTAATACTAAAATGACCGTTTTAGAAACTATTACTAAGGATGAAATTGAACCTGGTGACCTCCAACAAACTGATCATGAAGAAACATTGGGATACGGTTTTGATGATGGACATTATACCCATATAATAATCACACTATCCTAAACTCCTCATAAAAATAAAAAAACCACTATCCCCTTAAGGCTAGAAAGGAAGGCACTAAGGTTGACTCCCCATTGGTCAAAACCTCGCAGGCCCGGGTACCTACGACTCTCCACTAACAACTCTACTCTTTGAGAAACCCTACTGGATCCCCTATCACGAAAAACCTCCTCATGAGTGAATATTCTCAATCAACTACACTTTCTTCTAAACCTATAGAAATGATGGAAATGTAAATGGAGTAACTAAATACTATATAAAAGGGGAAAGAAACTCCTCATGCTGCCTTACACAAGATTCCTCATCTGGAAAAAGGTATGGGAAAAAAAATATATTCTTGAACATGATTCCCATATCCCACACATAAAAACTCTTCTACTGAAGAGAAAGAAACTCCCACCTCTTCACTAACTTCATGGTTGAGGAAAGAAACTCTTCCAGGAACCCTTTCTAAAATTTTACCCATGAAATATATTACTCCTTCTACGTACCTAGATAAAAATCCCACTACTGATTCACAAGTTCCCACATATGAATGACTACTAAAAAGACCAAGTACCCCACCAGGACCCAAATCAGACTAAAATATATCTCATTCGTCTCTATTAATCTTTTTATCTCTACCAAAAATATTTCCATTGTACTTACCCAAATCCTACCACTAAAAATGTGTGTGATTCCCTCTTCCAAGCCTCATCCCCCATATAGGGTCAACCCTATAGAAATCAACTAGACCAGCCTACTGAACCTCCAATACCTGAACCACATATGAATTTTTTCTAGGATCTATATATTCAAATGAAAAATATGATTTTAGCAACCCAGTAGTATGTAATTTTTATTAAGATTTATTTAAATAATTTTAACTTCCTATAACCAAAACAACCCATTAAAAAAACAAAATTCAGCATGTTTTATGTATCTATCCTAGGTCTCTTCCATGTAAGAAGGTCTACATCACATGGCCATTCAATGAGATCAGAGATCATGCACCAGATCATGGAGGGACCTAAAATCACATGTCCAAGCTATCTCCCTAGCCTATGTAATGCACTAAGTTAAACTATCATTATTTCCATTCCAACTCATGAAACCCTCACTATGCCTCACTCCAAACACCATATTATCTCTCAACCATCATACTTTGATAAAATTCCTTCATATACCCATCCATCTAGTGATAATATAATGAAGGAAAAGATTTAGTCCCACCTCTAGTAGGACTTGGGTTAGTGGCTAGCATTGAGGGTATAAGAATTTTATAAATGAGAGTAATTACTCTCTCTAGTAATAATTTGATCAATAGATAGGACAATAAACCAAGAAATATCCAAGACATAAAATAAAATAAAAATAAAAACCATCCCAAAATATATGAATAAAGTGAACTAATATAGATAAATGTATCCAAAGTAAATATCCAAAAGTAAAGATAAACAAATAGAACACCAACAGTCTAAGGGTTTGAACTAGTAATGTATGGAATGGTCCATGTGGTCCTCTTGGAAACTTGAAAATAATTTTTATATACATAGGGTGAGAATACAAGTACACTAAATAGGAAAACAAAAGTCTTTCATGAACATGTGAAAGAAGAATACTAATGCACTAGTGAGTAAATAGAAGAACCAAAAATACATAAATAGGTCAACTAACCAATCTCATCCTCAATATGGCTCACTCACCAAATAATGCATCAATTTTTTTAAAAATAATATGAATCATATAGAAAAAGTGTACCACACATCACTTTCCCACTGATTTTACACTATCTCACCCTAATGTCAGATGTCCTGTAAGTCCCATATCTTTCATATAACATACATCACCCCCTAGATAAAAATCACAACACATCTCACCTAAAGACACAAAGAACTACACATCTCACTACCCTACAACACAATTACATCATATGTAACCACATACACTTGGTACATCACACCATATCATAGTCACATATATAGAGTATTTGGATATTATGAACATGAAGGAAATTAAACTCATGGTCACCTTCTACCATGAAAAACTGCACCAGAATCCATCTCATCACATCACATCCTACCTGAAGACACTTGGGCTAACATGTCACATCATCAGTCCATAGTATGGTCTCTTAACATCATGCACTATGAAATATGGGTCATGAAATCAATATTATATCTCAATAGTTAACTTTCTTCTTCTAGATTCCATAGACCATACATGTCATCGTTTATTGGAAGAGAGAATGAGAAAGAGGGGGTATCCAACCATCTATCCTCACAACCAAAATATTGGAAAATCACCCCCATATAAATATGGGTGACATCACATAGTACTCAATGTGCGTGGGGTGCATATAGAAATCACAAGGAAATAAAATATAAATATAATATCCATAAAAAAGTGAAACCTATGGTTCATAACAAGGAACTGAACACCTCTAAAAATTACGTACTCTCACTTCTAGTACAAAAAATCATAATACCACACTGCAAGCAATAAGCTACATTCCTTGTTCCACTATCTTATTCAGTTTATTCCAATTTACAAATTCCTATTACTAAAAAATTCCATTCATTTACCCCATTTATATCACATCCCATTATTACTCATTCATTTATCATTCAATTATATCCCATTTACCAGACTAGCCCGTACCATTTCAATTTCAACAAGTTGTTTAATTCAAATAATACATGAGCATTTAACACAAAACCAAACACAAAAAAATTATAATAACACAACGTCCCACTGAAAAAATACTCATCCACCGCATGATTACGACCAAAAAATCTCTTTAAAATCACATTTACAACTACTTCCTCATCAAAAATAGCCACATACCACCACTTTTCCATCACAACCACCCCATAACACAACCAAAAAACTCATCATCCGCACAAAAAACATCCACACATCTCTAATACATAGAATGAACATGATATAATGAATACCACATCAACACATCACAACACTTCCACATAATATATCATTTATCAGCTTCATTCAAGGGGGATTTTATCACATTTCACTTTGATTTTAGGGTTATTTTCACACAAGTAATTTTTTCCTAATGAAAACAATTTATGATACAAGTATTAATTATCATTCAATTATATTTAGGGTGATATCACATCAATAACACAATAAAAGATATATAAAACATATCAGAAAAATGAAAGCAAGGCCCCAATGACCACAATTTTCAGCAGGGTATCAAGCCCATATAATCATAATATGTAGATAATATCAAAGATGTAAAGACATGCGAATAATACTGTAGTACCCCCAGGTTATGGTATGTAACCCTTACTTGATTCATTCTTTAGTTTTAAAAGTTAAGGTTGATGTATAAGAGATTCGGGGGAGCCTGGATTGAAGTTTGAAGCAAAGGAGAAGGCGCACGGGCGACGCATAGTTTGTCTAAACTGTGTGACCGAACTGTGTGTGGCTTACAGGGGAGGCAGTGGCTTCCGCACGGTCAGCACACAGTTATGGGAAACCATGCAATGATGCTGTGCGAGAAGGGTGGCCGAGGCAGTAGCTAACACACAGTTAGCACACAATTTGTCAAACCGTGCAGACTAACCATGTAGTCACTTAAATTAGATCCTTAAATTGTGGATCTAACTTGTTTTGGCCTCTAATTGCCTCATTAAAGCTCCTAAGTGACCAGAACTCAGTATTACTCTCCCTTAAATGTTGCAAAACTTCTCCCAAGAGTTCCTATGTATGTGGATTGTTGAGATTTGGTCTTGGTTGTGTTAGGAGAAGAGACCTAAGGATGATTCATGGAGATTTGACCCGGTGCTCTTGAGCATTCTTCATAGGTTGCTTGGTTTCACCATTTTGTTGAGGTAGGTGGCCTCACTCTTGACTCCTCTTGTTAGAATTGGTTGTCTTAGTTTCAAATTAGTTATTTGAATGGTATTGATTGTGAAAAGCATGGAATAAATCTTCTTGAGTGATGATTTATGGTTTTGATGAAATTGCGAAATCTTGGTGAATTGTTTCGAAAATTTAGTTGGATATTTGAATTTAAAATGTTGATTTTAAATAATGAAATTGCTGAAATTATAAATATTTTGATGAGAAACGGGATTTCAATAAAAAGGATGTTTTATTGAAATGGTCTGAGATTGAAATGAATTTGATGGATTTGGTTTTCAATAAAAATGATTTTTATTGAAACGATTTGAATTGGTTGAACACACTTGGTTTTGATGTAAAATGGTTATCAATAAAAGGTTTTTTATTGAAATGATGATTTTAGCATGATTGTTGGGAATTTGTGGTGTGTGTGTTCATGTTGCATATGCGAGGCTTGGTTAAAATAGGACCTTGTGCTCAGTGCCAAACATTTAATGGAACAAGGGAATTTAAGTATGAGGATTGGTTGAAATATGACCTTGTTCTCAGTGCCAAAGGTGTTATGGAACCTGGGAAATAATTTCCTTGTGATGACTTGGTAGATCGATGAGAGACCGCTCATGAGTATGGAACTGTCATAATGAAGCATGCATGGTTGATTTCACTGGATTGTGAAATGGTTGGGTATGTCAAAATAAGATGTTTGTAAAATGGTTTGGAAATTTGTTTGGATATTTTTTTGGAAAAATAACGTGTTGGAAAAGTTTGTTTAACTTGCACTTGGATGCTTTTGAGCATGGAAGGTTTTGGAAAACTTGTTTATATTTAGTTATAAAACTTCTTTGGTGAAATTGTTTTTTGTAAAATGTTTTTATATAAATATTTCTAACTCTTCTATCCTAGTGTCATGAGTAGGGAAGTAATTGGGGAAAACCTAATTAGTTTTATACTCACCCCTTCTATGGAACTTTGGTGATTTTGTAGATGTTGTATTCTGAGACATAGGTAAAGGTAAAACATCTCGTTACTAGTGTCTCGTGGTGATGTTTGAGAGATGCTGTGGAGCTTGGAGCTTTTGGACCATAGAGTCGTGTTGTATTTTGAGAGTCTTGAGTTGTTCTTCCAATATGTATTTTTATGTTTGGTTTGGTCTTCGGATTTTGTGTACTCTGATGTGGTTTAACATAAATTAAGTTGTTGATTGGTCTTTCATTTGGTCATGCATTATATAGTCAATGGTTAATGGATGGGTTTATTTATTAAAGGGTAAATTGTCCCCCAATTTCATTTAAACCCTCTGGAATTTGTTTCCAGCCTTTTGCGCCTTGGGGATGTCTATTAAGGTCTAGTAATGACTTATTGAACTCTCAAGCCAATGGGAATTGACGGGTCATTACAAATGGTATCAGCTTGTTTGGTCTTTACCTAACAAGTAGTCATTGATGTTCTTGATCATGGAGTTGAAATTCCTTTTCATCTATTCCTTGGGTTGGAATCTTAGATAGGAATAGGATTGTCCAAACTTGAAAGGTATAGCATAAAGGACGTAGCTAACCCGTTTATGCTGAACTTCAAGTTACCAAGGTGTTGGGTACATAAGTGTTTTGGATACACTTCTAGAGTCTTAGAAATCTCATTGTTGTGGGTTTAGCCAATGAGTGAAGCATGACATACATGGTAGAGGAATGACTTCCCACTAGGATTTCATATCTAATTGTGATGAATGAGTAAGAATTTTGTGAAAGGTGGCAATTTTTGAAAAATGCTGGATTTTTTTTCAACCGAAAGACTTTGAAAACAGGGTATTTTGTGTATATTGAAAATGGATTGATTTTCAAAAATTATTTTGAATTTTTTAAAAAATGTTTGAACATGGAAAAAGGGTTGTTTGAGAAAAATGTTGTGATAGTTAATGTGATAGAATTTGAAATGATAAGCCAACAGTTGCTAGAGCGTGAGATTGATGGAGTTTGTTGTTGGTTTAGAAAGTGGAACCTGGTAAGCGTCATCGAAACCAACCCGAAGAAGCTGCAGAGAATGTGATTTTCACCGGAACCATGTGTGAACCAAGAGTTGGTTTAGAGTATTGTCCAATCTTTTCAAGTTGTGGATACGAGGAACCGGAGGAATGAGCCACGACATGTGGATCATACCAACCATTTCATGAAGTAGAATCCATCGATCATTCAGGGTGATGCTAAACCTAAGAAAGCGGAGGTGTGGATAAGCATGATGAATCATATATTCTATTTCATCGGAACACCGGTAGAGCTAAAAGTAAATCTAGAAACATATATGCTCGAGGATATTGCATGTTAGTGGTGGGATTTAGCGGTGCATGCTAAATTGGATGAAGGCCTTACATGGGAGGATTTTGAAGAATTGTTTAACAAACTGTTTTATCCTCAAACATTCAAGATCCATAAAATGAATGATTTTTTCACCTTGAAACAGGAGAGACTCTCTATCATAGAGTATGTGGATAATTTCATTAATTTAGTCTATTTTGCACCAGAGGTTGCGACAAGTGTATCTTTGAAGGCACACATCGTTGAATCGGGGCTAAGGCAGGAGATTCAATCGAAGATTGCGGTGCTCTGTATTACGGATTATACAGAGATGGTGAACATGGAAATAGTTGCTGAACGTGATATCTCGGGATCAATATGAGAAGGCATGATGATACCCATGGGAACGGGTGGGAACTCCAATGCAGGGAACAAGTGGAAGAGGGATACATACTTCCAAGGTGGGAGTGCGAATCAGAACCAGACGGCGGGATCATTCAACCTTCCTCCACGACCCTAGAGCAAAGCAGGTTGCTTTTAATGTGGTTCGGATGATCCCATGAAACGAGAATGTACATAACCACTGAGATAATTCCACAATTGCAACAAAATGGGGCATCTTTAGTGATATTGACGCAGTGCTCTACAGTCGGGTGTTCAGGACACTTCTCAGGCATTGCAAGCATCGTATGCTTCGACAGGGTGAGGATAGCAAAATTAGTCTCACCAGCCTAATAGAGCTAGGAATAGTGATTCCAAGAATACCATGACTCCTTAGGTAGGGAAATCTCAACAAGTAAATAAGGAGCAATATGAAACAACAAAGAAATTGTATAGAGCCGAGCAGATGATGGTCGATGATCAGGATGGACCATCCACGTTGATAGGTACGATTCTTTTGAATTCTACCCTCATGAAAGTGTTGTTCGATACTGGTGCATCACATTCTTTTCTTGCTTCTCATATTTATGATTTTCTGAACTTAAAACTGGAAATGATGCCTTCTGTGATAAAACATAAAACTCCTCTCGGTGAAAGATAATGTAGAGCCTTCGTGTGTAAAGAATGTTCTATAACTGTTTATGGAGCTAAACTGAAATGGGATTTCTATCTGCTGGAGATGGATGTCTATGATATAATCCTGGGTATGGATTGGTTGAAAGAGTTCAAGACTCACGTCGACTGTTATAGCAGAATAATCAATTTGGCGACTAAGGATGGCATAAACCATCTCTTTAGAGAAGAAAGAGTGGTGAAGTTAGGTGCAATGGGCTTGTTGGCACCCGTAGTGGCAACAATATCTTACCAGTTGGATGTGTTAAACTTGGAATCGATGGGCGAGATCACGAATAACCATTTTCTAGTAGTCGTGGATCAATTTTCTGATGTTTTTCATGAAAACTTTTCAGGGTTTCCGAATGTGAGAGAAGTGGAGTTTACAATTGATCTCTTTCTGGGGACCAGTCCTATCTCACTTTTATCTTATAGGATGGAACCAATGGAGTTAAAGGAATTGAAAGTGGAGTTGGAAGAACTGGAAAGCTAATGTTTTATTCGGCCAAGCCTATCTCTGTGGGCAACACCAGTTTTGTTTGTAAAGAAAGAAGATAGAACATTGAGGCTATGTGTGGATTATCGTAAACTGAACAAAGTTATGATAAAGAATAGATATCCACTTCCATGCATTGATGACCTGTTTGATCAATTTAAGGGAGCTTAGTGGTTCTCCAAGATTGAATTGTGGTCAAGATATCACCGATTGAGAGTTTAGAAGGAGGATATTTCGAAGACAGCCTTCAGAAGAAGATATGGCCACTAAAAATATGTAGTCATGCCTTTTGGTTTTACGAATGAAACATCAGTCTTCATGGATTTGATGAATCAGATATTTCATCCATATCTGGATTCTTTTGTTGTGGTTTTTGTGGATGACATATTGGTGTATTCAAGAACAAGGGATGATCATGAGAAAAACTTGTAGATATTGTTGGAAATATTGAGAGACCATCAATTGTATGCCAAATTATCAAAGTTTGATTTTTGGATACAAGAGATACGTTTTCTGGGCCATGTTGTTTCTGAAAAAAGTGTTTTAGTGGATCCAGAAAATATAGAATCTATTCTTTCTTGGAAACCGCTGAAGAATGTCTTTGAAATACGATGTTTTCTTGGTCTAGCTGGTTATTACCGATGCTATGTCCATGACTTCTCATTACTATCTTCTCCTATGTCAACACTAACAAAGAAGAATAGTGCATTTCAATGGACTGAGGAATGTCAGAGATCTTTTAAAGAGTTTAAAGTTTTTCTAAAATCAACACCTATCATAATCATACCAGAATTAGGTCAAGGATATGTGGTGTATTGTGATACCTCAGGATCAGGGTTGGGCTCTGTTCTCATACAAGGAGACCATGTTGTTGCTTATGGTTCAAGGCAGTTGAGGGTGCATGAGAAGAATCACCCAACACATGATTTGGAGTTAGCGACAGTATTCATTTCTTTGAAAACATGGATACAATATCTCTCTGGTGGGAAATTTACTGTATTTACGGATCACAAAAGCTTTAAAAACATTTTCTCATAGTGAGATTTGAATATGAGGTAGAGAGGATGGATGGAGTATCTTTAAATGTTCGACTTTGACTTAATCTATACACCGGGTAAGGGAAATTTGGTGCCCGATGCATTAAGTAGGAAGTCGTATGCTCAGTTGGAAAAGGAAGCTTCAGATGAATCGAACTTGATGTCGGTCTTAGCTGACATGAATGTGCAATGTGAAGACCGAGGTGATGTTGCTGTTTTATTTTCAGCTACAATTGTTCCTGATTTGGTGGAGATAGTAAAGGAGGCTCATGAATCCAATGTAGACTGCGTTGAATTGAGTTCAAAACTCAATGGTGGAGAGACCATAGAGGGATGAAAGCTGGATAGTAGTTTAGTCTGGTGTTTCAGTGATCAGATGGTTGTACCCATGGTTTGTCAAGAACAAATCCTTTATGCTTACCACCATTCGATATGGGATGAACATCCGGGTACACAGAAGATATATAAGGCGTTGAAGGCACAGTTTTTCTGGAGTGGGATGAAAAGGAACGTGGTCAAGTTTGTCTCACGATGCTTAACTTGTCATCTGGTTAAAGTAGAGTATCACAGACTAGATGGTATGATATAGTCTTTACCGATCCCAGTGTGGAAATGGGATCAGATAATAATGGATTTTGTTACAGGTCTTCCAAGAACAGTCTGGAAACACGATTCCATTTGGGTGATAGTAGTTCTTCTAACCAATTCAGCCCATTTTATCCGTATTTGTGAAACTCATACGATTGAACATATTTCAAAAATATATATCAAAGAAGTGTTAAAGAGGCATGGTGTACTGGTGTCTATAATATCAGATAGAGATCCGAGGATCACATCTCGTTTCTGAAAATCATTACCGCAAGCCCTTGGGACTCAGTTGACAATGAGCATGGCGTATCATCCTCATATGGATGGGAAATCCAAGCGGATGATACAAACATTGGAAGATATGTTGCGAGCTTGTGTAATAAATTTTGGTGGCTCGTTGGAGGAGATTATACCCTTAGTGGAGTTCTTATACAATAAAATCTGTCAAGCCTCGATACGCATGGCTCTGTTTGAAGGATTGTATGAGAATCCTTGTCGTTCTCCACTATGTTGGTTGGAAATTGGTAAAACTTCACTAGTTGGGCTGAACCTTTTCCAAGAAACAACGGAGAAAATTCAGTTGATTAAAAAGATTATGGAGATGGAATAGAGTCATAAAAAATTTTATGCAGATCATCACTGAAGACCGTTATCGTTTGCGGTGAGTGATCATGTCTTTTTGAGAATCTCTCCATGGCTTGGACAACATCGTTTTGGGAAGTAGGGAAAATTATCTCCTCATTATATAGGATATTTTGAGATACTGTAACGGGTTAGAGAGGTGGCATATCGGTTGGCATTACCACCATGGTTCAGTGTAGTGCACAATGTGTTCTATGTATCTCAGTTGAAGAAGTATCAACCCGATGTTGACCATGTGACTAGATAGGATCACATTGACCTAGAGACGGATGCTGCATTGGTACATATTCTGGTGCAGATTTTGAATACGCAGGATAAAGTCTTGCATGGGAAAAGCGTTGGTCTCGTATGGGTTTTGTGGCAACATGGTCAGATTCAAGAAGAGACTTGGGAACGTGAGAAAGAAATGAAAGAGCAGTGGCTAGAACTCTTTCAGTCAAGAAATGGTTTTCTACTCACTGGGGATGGAAAGGCCAATTGTGGGAAGAATGTACTACCCCCGGTTTCTGGTATGTAACCCTTACTTGATGATTTCTGTGGTTTTAAAAGTTAAATGTGATATATGTGAGAGTCAGGAGATCCTGGATTGAAGTTTGAAGTAAATGGGAAGGCGCACGGGCTATGCACGGTTTTTCTAAACCGTGTGACTAAACCATGAATAGCTGATTGGGGAGGCATTGGATTATGCATGGTTGGCGCACGGTTAAGGGAAACCATGTGATGAGGCCGTGTGAGAAGGGTGGGCGAGGGAGTAGCTAACGAACGGTTAACACACGGTTCTTCAAACTGTGCGGAAAAACTGTGTGGTCAATTAAATTAGATCCTTAAATTGTGGATATAACTCATTTTGGAATATAATTTCCTCATTAAAGATCTTAAGTGGCCATTACTCAAGATTACTCCCCCTTGAAGGTTGGAAAACTTCTCCCATGTTTTCTAGAGGCAATCCGAAGGCTTCTCTTGGAAAATCAAAGCCGGATTCTTGAGGTATGTGATCATTCTCCTTCGTTCTTGAATGGTTTCTTAGATCTACATAGATCTACTTCTACCTTTCTCTCGGTTTCTTAGATATATTCCTGTTATGGGTAGAACTATATATGTGGATGCCAAATATGTTGAGATTTGGTCTTGGTTGTGTTAAGAGAAGAGATTTAAGGATGATTCATGGAGATTTGACTCGTTGTTCTTGAGCGTTCTTCGTCTGTTGCTTGGTTTAACCTTTTAGTTGAGGTAAGTGGCCTCAATCTCGACTCCTCTTGTTATAATTGGTTGGATTAGTTTTAAATTGGTTATTTAAATGGTATTTATTGTGAAAATCATGGAATAAATCTTCTTGAGTGATGATTTATGGTATTGATGAAATTGCGAAATCACTGTGAATTGTTTTGCAAAGTGAATTGGCTATTTGAATTTAAAATGTTGATTTTAAATTATGAAATTGATGAAATTGTAAATTTTTTGCCGAGAAATGGGATTTCAATAAAAAGGATGTTTTATTGAAATTGTTTGAGATTGAAATGACTTTGATGGATTTGGTTTTCAATAAAAAGAGAGTTTTATTGAAATGGTTTGAATTGGTTGAACACACTTGGTTTTGATGGAAAATGGTTTTCAATAAAAGGTGTTTTATTAAAAGGATGGTTTTTGCATGATTGTTGGGAATGTGTGGTGTGTGTTTTCATGCTGCATATACGTGGCTTGGTTTAAATAAGACCTAGTGCTCGGTGCCAATCGTTTAATGGCACATGGAACTTTTAAGTATGAGGCTTGGTTGAAATATGACCTTGTGCTCAGTGCCGAAGGATTAATGGCACACGAGAAATAATTACCTTGTGACAACTTGGTAGATCAACAAGAGACCGTTCATGAGTATGGAACTGTCATAACGAAGCATGCATGGTTGATTTCACGGGTTTGTGAAATGGTTGGGTATGTCAAAATGGGATGTTTGTAAAATGATTTGGAAATTTGTTTGGTTTTTTTTCTTGAAAAATAACGTGGTGGAAAAGTTGGTTTAACTTGCACTTGGATTCTTTTGAGCTTGGACGGTTTTGGAAAACTTGGGATATTTAGTTATAAATTTCTTTGGTGAAATTGTTTTATGTAAACTATTTTTATATAAATGTTTCTAAGTATTCTATCCTAATGGCGTGAGTAGGGAATTAATTAGGGAAAACCTACTGAGTTTTATTCTCACCCCTGCTTTGGCACTTTGGTGCTTTTGCAGATGCTGTATTCTGAGACAAAGTTAAAGGTAAAGCATCTCGTTACTAGTGGCTCATGGTGATGTTTGGGAGATGCTGTGGAGCTTGGAGCTTGTGGACCAAGTAGTCATGGTGTCTTTTGAGAGACTTGAGTTATTCTTCTGCAGTGTATTTTGATGTTTGGTTTGGTCTTCCACTATTGTGTACTCTGATGTGGTTTAACATAAATGAAGTTGTTTATTGGTCTTTCATTTGTTCATGCAGAATATAGTGAAGGGTTAATGGGTGGGTTTATTTCTTAAAGGGAAAATCGTCCCCCACTTGCATTGAAACCCTCCAGCATTTATTTCCAGCCTTTGGCGCTTTCAGGATGTCGCTTAAGGCCTAGTAATGACTCATTGAACTCTCCAACCAAGGGGAATTGGGGGGTCATTACAAAACCCCCTTCCCATTTCAATTTAAAATAACCATTTCATTATCCTAATTAGACCAACACAAACCACCAACAATTAGATAATCCAGAGCACACCCATATCTCATGATACCTTAGGTGAGGAATGAAGGGATCCCTACCTAAAATGATTATTTTATTCATTGTGAAATGGTGTATTATTAATGGGGAAATAAAAAACATCATGATGAATGGGAGAACCCTACAGGCCTAGAACAAAACATCTAAAACATTATATTATCAAAATAAAATAGAAAATCGTTATTTATCTTGGATGTACCATTCCTAGGTTAAGAAACTTGAATAAAATGGAATAATAATGAGAAGGTTAATTACCTAAACCACCACATATCGATCCTACAAAGCTGGGGTCCAAATCCTCTAACTAGTGGCTAAAAGGCATCCTTAGGATGCAATTGGGTCCTTTAATAAATGAGTGATGTGAAGGAGAAGTGACTAGGTTCAAGAAGGAATTAGAATCTATAACCATTATTTAAAACATAATACCACAACATAACCCCGAGGACCACACAACATAATGTTTTAAAATGAAGGAGAACATGATGTAATTAAGAGTACAACACCACATCCTAGCTAGTTGGGGTTCCCATATAGAAACATAGATACCCTTTATAGGTAGATCATATAAAAGGAGAAAGGGAACTATTCTACAACCTAATCCACTACATCATAGTTCCCTAATAACTAGAAGGAGGATATATCATATCCCCTTGTACATGGAGTAGTGTTTCCAATGTTGGAAGAGCTGCTGAAAATCTCCTCCAAGGACTCCATGCCATAGCTCAAACCTCTACGTCACATTCACTCAGGTGGAAACTCACTACTACACCATCAGATCAATCCACACTAATGATACCCTTAAGAAGGTATTAGCCGCAAAAAAATTCCTCCAAACTCCTTCTATGATGCATCCATTCCTCTTACACAATAGTGGCTTTTCCTATATGTAACAACCAATGATCTACGCTGTTGGACTACTATTAACTATATTTTCCAACTCTATATCCTTTTATCACCCTCTAAACACATTAGGAAACCCATAAACACCATCGTAATCATAATTAAAAAAAATTAATGGCTCAATTGTTATTAGATGTTACAAATATATCCTATATAAAGTTATTATATAACGCTAATAAATAATTTTTTTCTATTAGTACACCCTTTCAGACCTTTAAATTTACCACATTTTTTTATTTACCATATTTTTAAAATGTTATCCATTTTTTTGTTTCTAAAAGATTAATAATTTCATCAAAATTAAATTTATCCATTAAATCCTTTCTCATGACTAGTTAGGATAGTTGGCGATGAAAAAAAATCAATTAATTTTTCCATGGAGGTAGTAGTCTGAAAAAACTCATGGTTGATGATTTAATTTTCCATAAAATGAGATAAATTTATAATATTTTATTTATCATTTCATAATTTATAATATGTTATAAATATCATAGATTTTTATTAAATTCATTATTAATACCATATATGCATGGCTTTTAAGGAAAATAAAACATTTTGCTTCAAGGAGGAAGTTGTCTCTACACACGTACAAATGTTATATTTATTTTCCTTAAGGGAAAATGGAAAAATTAGTTAATTGTTATTTCCATAGCATAAATAACATTCTATATACAGATGATACTAAATTTATTTTAATGGAATTTAAATATTATATTTGTAAAAGTAATATATAAAATAATATAAATTAGGTAAAACTAATACTTAGGTTGAGGACTTGAGATTTCCCTTGAAGGACTCCTTGGAAAGAGAGGGATTAGAATAATGTCTTATGACCATAAGATTAAATAGGCGAAAGAAGGTTATAGGGTATGGAATAATGGAATATTTTCATGAGGCAATTTAAATTTTTAGTGGTATTAAACGGGTTATGAGAGAACCCTTTATAAAGCAGGGATAATTGATTTTTTATAAATATTTCAAATCAATATAATAAGATAACATGTTTTATATGTTAAGTGGATAGAAAAAATTACAATAATTTATTGGAGGATAATGTTTATAATCCTTCAACCATTCATTTTTACCCATGTTTTGAACACATTTTCAAGTCCTTTAACTATGGTAACTTGTTTGTACCTTTTCAATTTATTTTTAATTTCTTGAAATAAAATCTAACTTATTTTATAATATTGAAATACTGATTTAAAATAAGATATTAGTTTTATTAGATAAGTTTTTTGTGTAAGAAAACTCAATTTTAACATTACCCTATATAACTTGTAAAAACTAAATTATTTTATGAAAAGTGTATTTTTATGCATAAAATTTATATATTGGACCAAATTTATATCTTGTTTAACTTCCATGATATAATTTTTTTATTATAAAAAAAATTAAATTTATGTGTCATTCTCATCAAGACAAAACAATATTTTACACATATAATATTTAATTATATAAAGACTAACAATAATTTTTTTTTTGGAAAATATTACTCTAGTTCATAAAATTTAAAACATAGGTTATATTAATTCATAATAGTATTTCCAAGAATATGATTTTAGTAATGAAAAAAATATTTTATCAATTAAAAGGTTCTATAAATATATAGGTCTTGTATATATGTGAATACTCTATCTAGTTTTCTCATGGGACCTACTAATACATTTGGAGGATTTATATACTAGGCCCCACCCATCGCATGTTAAGTCTAATTCATTCATTATATAAAGGAATGAATAAACTATAAAATTAATAAATATCATTATTTTTAATCAATAAACATACATATTTAATTATAAAGTACACATATTGTCATTATTTCCACAATCAACAAATGGATTAATGTGGATATTTAGGAGAATATCATGTAACCAACATATAAACCATGAATTATTATCAAAGTAATATGAATTAACCTTATAAAAAAAACTTAGAAAAGGTGGTATAGAAGTCAATTTTAAAATGATGGGTTATTAATAGAATATATTAATCAAGTTCAGTAAATTGTAATAGTAGGAGACCAATGCACTAGTATGAAAACCCATCATTATGGTTAATAAGGGTAGTTCAAATTACATAAAGAATATTGTATAAGAGTATTTGTCCATGTGTTCAGTATTAAGCTAACTCATCATGCTACAAGTAAAGATTAATATGACACTAAACTAGCCTTTTATAGAGTGATTTACACATCCACTTTTTGGTTTCTAAATAGGGTCTTAATTTCTAGGAAAACCACTAACAGTTTACTTTACAAAATTTTGGATAATAAAGGATTATATAATATATAATTCCGGATCAGTTAAAGTATAAAATTTAAATTTTAACTCTAAAACCATGAATAATGAGAGAATACAGATATACAAAATTTATGGTTTAGTAAGTACACCATATAATAAAAAAAATGGTGTATAACATAATCTTTTCTCAAGGAATTGAAATTTGAGATAGAGAACACTTACCTTTAATCCCACTTAGAAAAAAATGCTCTAAACTCTTATAAAACAAAAAAACTATATCAATCACAAATTATAAATACTTATTTATACCTTTAATATTATTTAAATTTATTTTTAATTAATCTATAATTTTATTTTTTTATTTTTTCTATATATTTTTAATATCGGGTGTAAGAAATCTTGATCACTTTGGACTAGTTTTGTAATAGAGATGTTGTAACTCATTCTTAACCAAAAGTTCATCAGTAATAAATCATGAAAGTTATGGAAATTCAGGCTTTATAATTATTTAGAATTTTAGAATTTTATAATTTCATTCTATAAGAGTTTATTTTATGATCCTTACATATAAAATCTAGGATGATCATGTTTTAGTGATTTTTAACAAATGAACATTGATATATTAGTTAATGAGTTTAATAATAATTTAACCATTACATAACTAAAATAAAAAATTATTTACTTTTTTAAATCATATATTTTCAAAAAAATAATTCCCATAGTCATACATGATATAAATTTATAACATTATTTATATACGTGGATAAACTGACCAGAAAATAACATACCATTATTAATGGATGATTATGAAGTTATTTAGTTATAATATAATATTAAAATAACAATAAAACCCATATTTAGTATTTATTAGTATGATATATTAGAATTATAAATTATTATAATAAGAATATCAAATAAACAATGTTATTACATGGTATGAAGAAATCATTTTTCCCTCTTAGAATGATCTTTTAGATGGTGTAATTTATCACAGTTTTTATTGCTCTAATTTTGAATAGGAATTCCAATTATCCTTTACAAAGACATAATAATTAAATAAACATAATATTTATCAATTTATACCATTATCATGACCAACCGTGAAAATAAGTGATGGAAAAATATGAGTCAATCGTTCTATGGAGGCGTTAGTTCGCACATATGCATTTTTGATGATTTCATTTTCCATAAAATGAGAGAAATTTATAATATTTTTTATCAGTTATAAATATAAAATATTTTATAAATATTATCTTTATTTATTAATTTAAACATCATGACTATCCTTTTAATCTATTTAAGGAAAAAACCTAACTGTTTATAAATATGGTAGTCCACATGCATGCATAAATATCATTTTTTCTTTCCTTATGGGAAATGTGGAAAATCAGTTAATAATTACTCCTTTAGCATAATAAAATAAATGATAAAAATAATAATTATGTAATAACATAATAAATACTAAAATATATTTAGATGAGTAATATATAAATTAATGAAATTAGGGAAAATTCGTACCCATGTAGAGGCTCTGGGCTTTCACTTCGAGGGATCTTGGATAGGGAGATATTAAGATAACAAATTGTGAATAGAATATTAATAGGGTGAAATAATATTTTTTGGAATTAATAAGGATATATTCTCAAGATGAAATATAATTTTTAGGGTGGAATTTAAGGGGTGGTGAGAGGCCTCTTTTATAATTTTTGAGAATGGGATATTTTAAATATTCTAACTGAATATAAAAAAAGAACATGTTTCACATGTAAAATGGATCCAAATGGAAAAATATTGAGTGAGGGATGATATAAGGTTAATAATTCCTCAAAAATTAATTTTTAGAGATTTGTTAAACATGTTTTTAATTCTTGTACTCTTATAATTTTAACTTTTACTATTTTTGGTTTTATCATGGTAACTAGTTTTTACATAAGAAATTTAATTTTCATGCATAAAAATAAAGAGGACCTTATTACGTAAGTGAGGATAACAAGATAATATGGTTATAATAAAGATACATAAGAATTTTATAGAAAAGAGAGTAGAGATCACAAGTCATGGATGAAGGTGCAACATAACATAATCACATATCAAGGAATTGCCACATATAAAAGAATCAATGAATACTTGAGAATTATGGTAACATGAGTTAATAAACACAATCCATTAGGTAATGATTTTTTTGAGAAAATACTAAGAGTATGGATTAAAAATTAGTATTGATAACATTACTTTAATAATATATAACCTCAGTACCCACACTAATGAGTAAATAAATTGTACATGAAGATACTTAATCTCGTGAGATATAAACTATTAACTAATGAATTGTATGGTGAAATAGGAACCCATCCCTCATAATCATTACATTGGAGTAATAATTAAAATAAATAATTCATCATATTATAATGAAACCTTGTAAAGATAAAGGGTATCATTCATCACATCATAAACAACCCATGGAAAGAAATTGGGATTTATATCTTCTTTATAAACATTCACAACTAATCAATTATCACTACATAATAAAACCTTGGAAAATAAATTGGCATAAAAATATATTAAGTAACTTTCTAGGTAAAGAAACATCAATTAATATAATGAGGTGTTAAATACCCACACCTTATAAATAAAAGGATGAAAATTTAGTCAATAATTTTCCCCAGTCAAACAACATATGGAATCTTGATGAAAAAACTTAAATAAAAGGAATAAAATATAAAGTTTTCCTAGAGGAAAGGAAACAAAAGAAAAGTTTTTCACATTATTAGTAGATAGTTATGAAAGAAAACGGTAGTGATGGATCCTTTATATAATATAAAAGAACATTACTTAATCCATATAGAGAGTGAATGATGATGATAAAATCAAAATAATTTAGTTAATTAAGTATAATACGTGTCAAAAGACAATGACATAGATGATTTTTTTTTTGAGTTTTAGAAAAATCACCATGGAAATAAGAAACATAAATGATCATTTGAAATAATTTTTAAAAAATATTCTATAATAGTAAAAAAATATTAATTTCTTTTATAAACCATGAATATGTAGAGATAAATATTCTTGTAAAATGAAAATAGTGGTAGAAATATGTGTTTATATAGGAAACTTTTAAAATTTATTATTTTAATAATTTGATGAAAATAACCCATATAGAAAAGGTTAAAATTTTCTTTAAAATTTTAAATATGGTAAATTAGTATAAAATGACAGCATTAAATTATTGAGGTGGATATAAGGATATTTAAAAAATAACCCAATGAATATGGTCATGGAAAAACAGAGGTTTCCAACTGAAAAGAAAAGTAGCACCAATTTCATTACAATGGGTAAATAATGAGTGAAGGGGTAAAATAAAACATGTAGAAGACAAGTAAAAATCCTATAATGAACAAAGGATAATATAATGATAGGGGTTTCAGAGCAAAAATTATACAATTTCCCAATATGGATTATCTTTTAAAAGAAATCACTATGTGCAAATGAGATTTGCAGCAATACCCACATGGTATGGGTAACATAAGAATCAATGGATATTTCGAAGAATATCATGTAATTTACATCAAAATCTCATAAAATGGAAGAAATTTTATACATGAAATCAATAGGAATGTGAATACATCATATAGAAAAATATTGTGTTCAATATCAATCATGTCTCACAAAATTAAATTTGAGAGAAAGAAACCCATACAACCATAGAAACATTATTATAAAAATCCTTTAAGGATTTGATTTTAAGTGAAAAATTAAATAATTTTAATAATAATAATATCATGTTAAAAAATATTAAAGGGTAAATAGATACATTGTTATAAAGGAATCGTGGTGTATAATAAGAAATATGTCTCAAGGGGTAAAAATTTGTGACAAAAACACCTTACCTTAATTATTGAATTCTACAAAAGAACACGAATACCATATATAAAAAATAGATATATATTCCATTTATTTAACAAAATTACTCATATATATAAACTTTAATAATATTTTATTTATTCTTCTCTCAGTGTATATTACTTAGTTATCATCTATTTTTGCTATCAGGTGTGAGTAATCTTGATCGTTTTTATCTAGTTTTGTAGTAGAGGTGTTGTTACTCATTATTATCCCAAATTTAATAATTTAAATATAATATAAGGTACTATAAACAATTACTTATAATTATTTACAGTGTTCTAATTTCATTCTATGGTAATTTTGGTTATGATTTATATGGATAAAACTACATAGAAGCATGTTTTATCGATTTTTAACTGACAAACAATGGTACATTAATTAATGAATTTAATATTAAATTTACCATTAAAGATCCAAAAATAAATAACTACTTTATAATTTATATCATATATTATTTTTAATTAGGTTCTCATAGTCATCCATGATATTATTTTGTAACATTGTTCAAGTAGGTGGTTAGACTGACCAAAACATGAACAAACCATAATTAATCGATTATTATGATTATAAAAGTGGTTTATTTAGGAATAGTAAAATTATTATAGAATAATAATGATATTATTTGGATAATTTTTTTAGTGAATAAAATTTGAATATATTTTAATAAATAACAAGGAAATGCGATGGAAAATGAGATATATTAAATTATGGAGGCGGTCATCTTCACAATGCATGATAGACATATTAATTTCTAAAAGAGTGGGGGGGAATAATGGTGGAATATAAATTTAAACTTAGAAATAATAATTATATTAAATATTTTAAATTTATTCTTTAATTTCACCCTTATAGATTTTGGAGAGAGGTGGTGGAAAAAAACAGAAGTCATCACTTCGCAGAGTCGGTAGTCCGCACAATGCCCAAATGGTAGTTTCATTTTTCATAATAGAAAATGGGAAATGTGGTGAATTGTTATTACCTTAACAAAATAAAATTTAGTATAAAAATAGTACTAATTTCAATATATATGAAGTAAAAAATTATATTATAGAATTTATGAGAGAAATGAAATGAATTTGTGGAAAAAGAGCTCTCACATCGAAATCTTTGTGTTTTTATTGGATGATTTATTAAAAATGGTAGACAGAAGCCATTATATTGTGAAATGAGGCCCAATTAAAATGAATATTATTATTTTTAAGTAATAGAAGATGATTTTCAATTAGCAGATTAATTCATTGAGTAGTGTTTAATGGGTGATGAGAGACCCCTTTTATATATGGTGAGAATGTCATTTTGGTAAATATTTCAACTTAATATAAATAGATAACATATTTCATTTATTTATAAGAGAATAAGATTGAAAATAAAGGAGAGGGTATTATATAAGGTTTATAATACAAAAAAATCATTTTAAAAAACGTTTAAGCATTATTTTAAGTCCTTTACACTTATAATTTTTACTTTTACAGTTTTTTGGATTCACCCAGGTATGGAATTTCAACCAATATAGATTAATTTTAATGAATAAAATTAAATTAAAAATACTAAATAATTTTTATATTATAATTAAAAATATGATATATATTTTATTAGATAAAATTTCTATGTGGAATCGTAATTTATTATAACATTGGCACATGTAAAGCATAAAAACTCATTTTTAGAAAAAATCTATTTTTAAGAATAAATTTTGTGTATAGGATAAAATTATCAATGTAATTTAATTTAATTATATAAATTTGTTTATGATTCATCAAATATATATTTTTTTAAATCCCTCTAAAACCAAATCCTTAAAAAATAATAATTCATTTAAAGAAAAGTCAAAAAATAGTTTTTTTTGGAACATATTACACAAGTTATTAAACATATGTTTTGTAATTAAATTATAATACATGAAAATATATATTTTAATAATTAATATACCTTTTAGCACTAATTTTTTTACTAGTTTTTAGGTCACACTTTTATCTCTATAAATCCTTAAATACTACAATTTTATAAAACACCATATTTTTCACTATTCACCTAAAAATCAATAATATAAAAAAATATAGAAACTTAACCATAGTATAATATAGATTTTTGGAATTTAGAAATGAAGTTAATTTTTTAAAATAAAATTTCTAAATTTTTTAAATTAATCTTTTGAATAAAAACACAATATATAAAGGAAAACATGTTTTATTAAAAAATGATGTTATTAAACATCAAGTGTCTGTAATCTTATTTCATATTAATTTTTGAATAAATTATAGTTTTAAAATTATTTTATAAATTTAAATACTACCTATTAAAATAAACCCTTAACTATGATCAATTTAATTTATTAATCTAATATACAATACCTTTTTAATATTTTTTTAAAAATCACCATCTTTAAAATAATGATAAAAAATTTGAATATGTAATAATTTTAATTAATTATAATATTTTTACATACATATAATTAAATTATTCATGGTATTTAAATATGTATCAGTTTTTTTTATTTGGGTGTTATGTTAGTTCCTTATTACGTGTGACATGGGTTATTGAAGAAAATATATATTCCAAAATCACGAGTCGTTATATTCTACCCCCTTAAATAAATTGCATCCTCACAATTTTAATTTTTAATCACAAATGAATGTATGTGAGGATATTATTGGAATATTTATTATTTGATATATAACTTCTAATATGACATCTAACTTACTCTCTTAGGTGGTATTAATTTAGTGATCTTTCCGCAAACAACATTAATAATTCATACAATCATATATTCAGGTATCTATATAACATAATTACATATCCTCTATAACATACCATTCTAAAAAACACTTAAATATTTAAAATATTAAACAAAAATTATATTCTATACACCTAAAATAATTAACTATATATTTAACCCTCAAATGTAATAGTAACTAGTTTATAAAGTCACAAACTAGTCAATATATATCATAATACAAAAAATGAGATTAAATTTACTCAAAATAAAATGGACAACTTTTTTATTAAATAAAAATAAATTAAAAGTCTATTAACACTATATAAATTACTTATCTCAAATTAAATCAACCCTTCATTACCTAAATACCAATTATATATTATAACTAATAGATTTCTATACCTCAATCATGTGTTTTTTCAATAGTTATCCAAAAAAATTTATCTTTTTCATAAAATCATCTTTCAAGGTTATTAAAACAATTTAATAAATATTTCAAAATAATTAAAGAAGAACTAAAAAGGAAAAAATCCATTGTTATTTTACATTATAGTCATAACTTTTATAATTTTCCATAATATCATCGTAATATATCAATCACTACGGATAGTATCTAAGAGTATAATGATGTAATTTTTATTATGATACCAACTTCACTACCTAAGGTAGGACTAGAAGAATCACCTTTTTCATCATAACACATAATCATGGAAATTCTCTACCATTTATGTATTATCCCTTATTTGGTTATAAGATGTAGTTGTTTTAAGATACATAACTTTCTTAGCATCATTTCGATGATCTTAATTCAACCAAATACTAATACCAAAAATGGTTATCAATATATGTTGATTAAATTATCAGATGAACATGAAAAATAAATCATAAGATTAATTCTCTAATGGAACCATCATTTAATATTCTGATACTTTAATTTCAGTATAGTTTACTTTAAGGTCGGTTCTCTTGTACTTATTAGCATAATCCCAAAAAAATAACTACCCTTAAATTATCATGGACTTTCATTAAATATTTTATGAACAATTTTTTTTAAAATCATGCACTCAAAGTTTATATAACCTTATATCAACTGAAGAACAGACCAATTAATATATACCTCAACAAATGAATCTCTATTTTTTAATTTATGTTATCCTTATTCATTACCTATTATGTTTTCTATCCTAAAAATTTTATAATCCTTTATAATGGTTCATAATGAGAATATAAATTTAAAAAATAATATCTCATGGGAATTAAAACTAGGTCTGTAGTTAGGCATCCTTTTCATACACCAGGCAGTGATTAAATAATACCCAACACACCCCTTTTAGAGTTATTTCCCTATGGAACATTTGTTCAATATCCAACATCCAATTATAGTATCTAGACATGGATGTAATTTCTAGGAGAACCACAAAATCACTATTTTACAAAAAATTAGGATATTATCATATAATTAGGCTTAACCCTTAGATATATCCCTTCGGGTTTCACGAAATGTCTCTAAACTTATCCCCAAAATAACTAAGCCTTATTTTGATACCAACCAAGGTAGCCCAAAACCATATTCTAAGGTATGGTGAAAAAAATACATAATTTTACAAATTTATTTGATACTAATGGATATTATCCCATCTAAAATTTCATGAATTAAAAATTTGTATTATATCTCATAGTAATATCACAAAATTTATAAAACCTTTTTGTTTAGTGTCTTTATGGACCAATTACATTTGAATCTTATTTAAAAAAAATATAAATTTTTTTCCATAATCAAACCATACTGGACTCTCTTATAGACTTCCTATAGGATATAATCCTCTTCATAACCATGGGAATGAAAAACAAAGAAAAGGATGACCAAAAATTATTTTTAAGGGTAAACATAATCAATAAGAAATCAAATATCATAAATATTCATAAGATAAGCATATGGGTAAAATCAATAAATATAATAACATTATAACCAACAAATGCATAAATCATAAATCATGGAAGATGTCCTGTAATAACATATGGAAATATAATTAAATATCCATATATCAAAGAAAAAAACCATACATGATAATTTTAGAAACATGAGTTAATAAACTTGATACATGAGGGTATATCATAGTTATAATAAAAAACATGAGACTGTGGAAAAAAATTAATATAGGTAAAATTACTTTCATGAGAGACATCATCAGTGCCCATGTTGGCAGGAAACTAAAATGCACTCATGAATAATTTATCTCATGAAATATAAGCTTTTAACCAATTCATTGTAGGGAAATATAGGACCCCAAAAATTATAATTTATACATATTAGTGCCACATAAAATAAATCACTCATCATATCATAGAGAACCCATGGAAAGATAATGGGTTTCACTCATCCCATAATAGAGCACCAAAAGAAAAAATGATGAGTTTCATATCATTTTTAGAAACATTCATAATACTATAAATAATCATACCATGATAAAAAATGGAAGATAAATGGGTATCTAATGATATGAAATAAAATTCTTGTTAAATACCCTTCAATTAAGATGACGATGTATAGTGTATCTATACTATACAGATAAAAGGTATTCTATTTATTAAATAATTTTCCCAATCAACTGTTATATGATATCTCAGTGAAAAAACTTAAGTAAAAGAAAGGAAATATAGAGTGTTATCAAATAAAAAGCATGTGAAGATTTTTTTTTTCATATTGATAGTGGATGGTTAGGTAAGACAGAGGTAGTAATAGAAAATTTCTTTAGTAGAAGTTAAAATTTCATAATCCATTCATAGGAAGTAAGTTGAATGAAAAATTTGAAGAATTTGATTGATTGAACATAATATATGTATAAATAAAATGTCATATATGGAAATCACTTTTTTTACTCAGAAGAAAACAACACAGAAATAAGAAACATCATTGATCCATTAAAATCATTTTAAAGGGTATATTTTATAAAAACTAGGAGAAAAATAATTTTCTTTAGAAACAACAAAAATACATAGAGAGAGTTTTATATAAAATTAATAATTTGTAATAAAGATATGTTTATGTGGAAAATGTGAAAAAGAGATTTTTGTCACACATTGATGAAAAAAATCTATACAGAATAAAATAGATATTTATTTCAAACATATAAATAATGTGAAGTATTAAAAAAATTTCTTAATTAACTGATAAGGAAATGATAAGGAAAACCTTAAAATCATCAAATGGATATTGAAATGGAAAAAAGGGAGGTTCCCATCCAAATATTAAAGGTTGGGGAAGTTTCAATACCATCGGAAAATAATTATCCAAGTGGAAAAATGAAATTGGGATAGGATAAGTAAAACCCCAAGAATGACTGAGGAGGATAAAATGATATTTGGTTTTGAGATAAAATTATATAAATTATTTACATAGATTAATGAGTTTAATATTTATGTTACCATTAAAAAAATTAGAATATTTATTTTACTATTTATATCATATATAATCAGTGATTATGTTAACATAGTCATTTATTACATTATTTTATAGCATTGTTTAAGTATGTGGTTAGAATAATTAAAAATGGAACATACCATGATTAATAAAAGATTATGAAGTGATTTAGATGTAATATGATTATTATTATAAAAGTATAAAGACCTAATTTATCATTTATTAGTGTATGATATCATACTTTTAAAGAAGATAAGTATTAATATAACCTATAAAAATTTATTATTTAGTATGAATCAATAATGTTTTATCTTAGAATACTCTTTTGGTATATTGAATTTACCATAGTTGTTTATTGATCATATTGTTAATAAGTTATCCAATTATATTTCAATAAACTAAATAATTTGAAAATACTAATATTTATCCATTAAACTAATTATCATTACTACTCATCAAAGGCAGCGATGAAAATAAAAAAAATATGGAAATCAATCATTTTATGGAGGTAATATTCCACACATAAACATGGTTTATAATTTCATTTTACATATAATGAAAGAAACACATAATATGTTTTATATTTTAAGAATATAAAATATGTTATAAATAACATACTTATTTGTAAAATTCAATAGTAGGACTACAAGTGTATGGTGGTTAAGGAAAGTGATACATGACACTTTGTGGAGGTTTCAGTTCGAACACTTGCAGAAATGTCATTTTTTCCTCAAAAGAAAAGAATAAATGTGGTTTGTAGTTATTACCATATAATAATAAAATTTATTAAACAAACAATACTAATTTAACTATATAGTAGTAATAAAAATATTTTTGGAACATTAATATATAAAATAAATGAAATTAGGGAAAATTAGTACTCCTGTTGAGGAAGTTTCCATTCCCTTAGAGGAATCCTTAGAAAGGGAGAGATTAGGATAATATATTATGACTAGAAGCATAATAGAGTGAAATATGACTCTATTTGAAGTAATAAGGGTATAATTTTAATATGAAACCTAATTTTTTAGTGGTATTTAAGGGGTGGTGAGAATCCCATTTTATAAGCGGTGATAATGAGTTTTTTTTAATATTTCAACTTAAAGTAAAGAGAGAACATGTTTCAAATTAATGTGGATCAAAAAGTGAAAAATAATTAAGTGTGGTATGAGGTAAGAAATATAATCACACAAAAATTAATTTTTAAAGTTCCTTATACATGTTTTATTTTCTTCACTCTTATGACTTTAACTTTTAACATTTTTCTTTCTACCATGGTAACTAGTTTTTTCCTTGTCAATTTAATTTTCATTCCTAAAAATAAAATTCTTCTTATTATATAATTTGTAAATAATGATTCTAATTTTAAAATAAATTTTATCAGACAGAATTTCTATGTTTAAGAGAACACAATGATAACATTAACACATATAACATGTATTTTTTTTTTCTTAAAGTGTACTTTTATATAAAAATTAATATGTAGGATAAAATTGTCAATGTGTTTTATTTACAAGTTATAAATTGTACTATTTTAAAATAAATAAAATTTATCTATATTTAATGTAAATAAAAAAATTAGTTTACCAAAAATTATATTTAATTAAATTAAAATATTTAAAATAATTTATTTTAATGGAAGATATTATATATGTTCATAAAATGTTAAAAATATGTCTTAAAAATTCATAATGGTGTTTAAAAATGTATATTTTTTCTACAAAAATTAATATTTGATCAATTAAAAGGTTTTATACATTTCAAGGTCTGTATTATATAATTATGAAGTTATATTTTTGGTAAAAACAATATTCTCACTATTAAGCTAAAAATATTCAATTTTAAAAAAATCCCAAAAATTTATCTTTAGATAATATTGAAATTATGAATATAAAAATGAAGTTTATTTTGTTAAATTCAAATTATTTTTTTCTTGATAATTTTGCTTTTAAAAAAAATATTAAAAATATTGTAAACTATTTTCATTGAAAAAACATCCATTTTAAAATATTAATAGTTTTTACTTTTAATTACTGTTAATTAAAAATCCAATTGCCATTAATATATAAATAATATCCACAATATATTTTATCCATAATACATTTTTTATCTTTATATAATGCGATTAAAAAAAATAAATTATTCTATACTAGATAGTGAATTTAATATAATGTTTCAACATATATTTAAATGAATTATTTCTCATTAAATTAAAAATCAATACGAAATTTTATAAATAAAACAGAATATCAAATAAAACCCATTTTCTAACAAATAAATTATATATATATATATATATATAATATTTTAATATAAAAGTTAATTTTCTAGTAATTAGAAAATTAATTAGTCTAAATAGAAATTAAATTTAGGTTTGACACACCCAAATTTGTTAAGAGAGGTTATTTTATATTTTTATTTAATTGTATGTTATTTAGGTAAAAACTAATTACCCTTAAAAAAAGAAAAAATTTAAAATAAAAGAACAAATGACTTCCAATATGTTTAAAATATGTATCAAAATACTTGGTTGATTCATTATAAACCAAATCTCACCTCAAACTAAATTATTTATTAACTTTGGAACCATTGACACTTAAATAGTGTCATTCCATTATTTAAATATAATGGGTTTTCAAAAAAGTATAATTTTCTTCTTTTTAAAAAAAAGAAATTCCACCCCACCAGGACACACCCATTCCTTCAAATTTCATTCTAGAACTCTTCCATTTGTATCCAATGAGAAAACTCCCATAATTTTTTATCCATTTTAGTAAATTTTCTATCATAATCCATTCAATTTTGTATATAATTTAATGATAATGTTCAAGGTCACAAAGTTAGTATTACTTAATAATTATCCTTTTCTTTATAATATTTCTCTTCAAAAATAATCCAAGTCATTGTAATATAATGTACTTCATATCATTAGTATATATAAGTGTAATTATATTAATGTGTAAACAATTATTTATCCCTTCCCATCAACTTATAAAAATATAATAACATTGACTGCGCATTGTGTGGACTACCGCCTCCATAGAGAGACATGTTCAGTTTTTCACAACCAAATCTTTTCACTGATTATACAGATTAAATTAGAGAAAAAAATGTTATATATATATATATATAATATGAATATTAATAAAAAAAATTATAATCTATCTTTATTTCCACACATTCATTAGGAAATGAAAATGATAGCTCCTTGTTGTGTAGACTACCACCTTGACAGCGGCAGCTGTGAAGATCCCTTCCCCCCTTGTGGGGGAGGGATCTCTCCCAGTAATTCAATCTCTTTCATTCCGCCCCTTCTCAAATCCCAACCTTCTACCTGCTTTTCCGCAAATTGAGTTATGCTTGAATGCCCTAGAACTCATTGAGGGTTGCCCGAATCCACACATTTCGAACATAGAGTTCACGGAATCTACCGCTCTTATGAAGCTCACCCTTGTTGCTCGTTTTAAGTAGAGAAGACCATCAATTTATTCCTTAGACATGTTCATATTCGATGCTTGGGGACTCCAGGAGTGGGCAACCATTGGCCTACTCGATTATAGGCATATCATGATCCTCTTCTCCTTTGAGGAAGATCTTATCCGCGCCTGCTCAAGGGTGCCCCGAAGTTGCAATGGTTGCCGATTCTTCTTGTTCTGCTGGTTGTTTAACTTTCACATGAACCGCGACCCACTGTCGACTGCGATTTGGGTTATTTTTCCTCATCTACCTTTATCGTTTCAAAATCCCGCAATCATAAGGATGCTCAGAAATATAGTTGGAAGATATCTATGTTTGGATAGCCGAACGGAAGCGGGTTTTCACCCGGTCTATTCGAGGGTTTGTGTTGAGATGGATGTATCGAAGGCTCCCTTCAATTTTGTCTGGATTACAATTAGGGAGGAATACAGGTGTAAACAGAAAGTTGTGTATGAGGGCTGGACCGATTTCTATTCTACCTGTAGGAGGCTGAGGCATATATCGGATACATGCCAGCAGGGATCGTCTTCGATGGAGGGTAGAAGAGGTAGCTCCCATCCCAATGGTGTTTGGAACAAGGGTGGGCATGACATGAAGTTATTAGTGGACAATGGAAAGGGAAAGGAACCAGTGGAATGCAAGGTTTTGATCTCAGAGCAGCAGGCCATGGGTGTCGAGAACAGAACTGGAGACCCTCTCCCACGGTGGCTGACTGAGGAGGTTCTTCCTGTGAGAGAGGCATGGGATTGTAGTACGATGAGAATGGGTTTCCTTACTGCAGCGAAGGACCAATGGAGCAACCCGAAGGTGTCAGATGTGTTCAACCAGCTGAAGCCTGATCTCGCAGGGCCTCCCAGTGGTAAGATGCTGGTTGGAGAAGGAAAAGCCTAGCCATTGGAGGTCCAGCTGGATGGCGAGGTGGATGGGGGCCCGTCCTCGGACCGCTTGTCTGGTAATGAGCAAGAGGAAGTGATCAGTTTGGATACTGATAAAGAGAGGATAGACAGTGCAGATGTCAGTAAGGGGTGGAAAGGGGCTGACTGGGTGGCGCCTATTACAGCCAGAGGTGAGTATATGGGGGATTTGGGCTCGTCTCTATTGATGGTTCCCTTGTGCAACAGGTTTGAAGGTCTAACCGAGGCCGATTTGAGTTCTGATTCTTTTACTCTAGGTGAGGATGTTAGGATCAATGGACAGGCTACCAAAGTTCATGAATCAGTTCACTCGGCAGATGAGGAATCAAGCCTAAGATGTGATAGGGACTCTAGGAGAAGGAAGGGGAGGAAGGGATACTCCTCTCTACCTCCTCCAATTGAGACCCTATCTGCATAGAAATTGAACAAGATGAAGATAGACAAGGAGGCTCTAAGCCACCAGAAGCATGAGGTGCAGGATTCTCATCCCACGGTCTTGCTGTTAAGATTCGATGACTATGTGATAGAACAACCTTTATTGCTCAATGCAACTGAGGAGGAGGCTTCTAAAATGATGGGGAGGTCTCTTGAGGTGTCTCTCAATGAGGAGCAATATATATGGATTGACAAACAAGATTCAATCTTTGTTGGTGGCTTTAATCACGGAAAGATCAGCTTAGATGAGTACATTCAGTCTTGGGACCAATTGGTCTTTGAATTTGAGAAGCTGATATTGAAAGGAGATGATGTACAGTTGGCATCCCTAGCGTGGAATCTATTTAGGGAAACTGACTTAGGTAACATCAAGTTTATTTTTAAAATTTCTTCTTAAGTTATTGGCCTCGGGTGGATGGATTCCGGGTAATGGTTTGGTGAGCTTTGTTTTTCTGGTGTCCCTTGTTGTTTGGATCAGCTGTATGGTTGTTCTCATGCCTCGCATTCGGCTTGGACCTGCTCCGGATGAGGACCAGAGCAAGAAGTCTTCATTGAGGTAGACCTTTGGATTGTAATGTTGAGACGGTTTGGCATTGCCATCGGTTCTGTGCTCGTGCATTTTCACGGGACTATTTTCTGAGGGTTTGCATCGCTAGAGGATTTTTATCTTGACACATTTCCTTGGGTGGGGTAGGACCAGTTTATTTCTGTAGAGGTTTTTGGTTATTCTATTAACTGTTGTGGTTTCTCACTTTCTCCTAAAAAGTGTCTTATCCTTAATAAAAAAATTAATTTTCAGTCATCCTGATTTTCAATATTTAACCAAAACACTTAAAATACGATTAAAAAAATTAAAAGAATATAAATTATAATATTTTATGTCATTTAAAATTATATTATGTAATAATACTTTTTAACCATACTCACCCATTGAATTAATGTAAGTTCTTGTTTTGGTAGATCTAACCACTTGCTTCAGCAATGCTATAAAACTCTATCATGGATGATTATGAGAACTGATATACAAATACTATTATATTTTAATAACAATATAATTATTTTTCCTTAGTTAAACAATGGCCATATTTATTATTTAACAAACTATTAAAATATCATCATTGATCACTAAAATTACCAAAATAATCCAACACTGATTTAATTTTTACACAAAATAACAATTATAAGAACATAATAATATAATAAGTAAATTAAAAATTATAATAATATATCATTATTATATTAATTATAAATTAATAATTTTCCTAATAATGTTTTTAATAAACTTAATTTCATTATTTAAGAAGTTAGGCCCACATAGAGAGAAAATATAGATAATAGAATGGGTTTGTTGTCTCAATTTTCAACCCTAGAGATATATTTATTTTTATCCATGTTGTTTTATTTGGAATAGTGTATGTAATTATGTCCTAATATTTTGTATCACAATACCCTTATATTTCATTATATTCAATTTTCAATTAAAATTCTTTCTATCATGGGGGTTTGACAAAAAAATGACTAAATATTTAAGGTTTTGTGTTAACTCAATTTTCTTCGGTTGAGTTATAAACATTATTTTTGAGCTCAATTTTTTATTTTTTTTATTATAATTTATGTAATTTTTTATTTTTCTCTCTCCCTATTTTTTGGGTTCTAAAATTCTTCCTTACAACCTTATTATCAAATTATTTTCACTAAAAATATTATGTTAATTGAGAGAGGCTTCTTATCAAGATTTTTATCATGCTGAGACATGTTTTTTATTATACACCATGTTTTATTTTGGATGGTGTGTCTAATACAACATTAATATTTTGTATCATGATCCTCTATTTATTCATAATATTTATTTTTTCATTTGAAATCTTATACTTCAAGTGGTTTTGATCTGAATGTAATTAAATATACTATTGTTATTTGTTTCGATTTTCAGTTCCAAGATACATGTTTGTTATTTTTGTGAATATTTTATTTTATATGTTGTGAAACCACCCTATTTACATAATTTAGAATGAGTATATTTATTTTATTATATTTTAATTTCATTTTATCCCTCGCATATTTTTTTTATTACGTTACCCTTACCGTACGGGCGTTTGTATCTCAATTTTGTTTCACTAAGATATGATACATATTTCACCACTTTTTTCCATTTCGTAGTGTATATATTAGTTATGGTTTTATTTCTAAATACTCTAATACTATATTCTTAGGAGAGATTAATTTTTTTAATCCATTACTACCTTCATCTTTCCAAATCATCCTCTATTATAGGAATGATTCTTCTTCCAATAGCTTTTCTCTATGAATAGCCTATTTTTCATTACCTTATTATTAATAATTCACCTAAACTCCATTAATATATAAAAAAGGTAAATTATTGACTTAAATATACCCCCATTTCTCTATACTATGATAGTTTTAAGGATTCTCATATATTAAAACTATCCATTTATTGATTGAGGAAATATTTAAAATCAACATATATATTATTCTAATACGCATGCTTACTGATTATTAAGCAATATTGGTTATATAATATATAAATTATTAATTATTTAATATTATGAATGAAATAGACATAATTCATGTTGGGTGGGGACTAAAATAGACCCTCAATGAAATAATAGGTCTCATGAGACAAATTATGAATTCTATTTTGGTGTATACCTTCCTAGAAAAAAATAGTTCATAAACACAACGACTTGATGGTAATATCATGATATCTTATCTTAGGGAATTGAATTGGTTGTCCAACATCATTTATTTCATCACTAAAGAAACTATATTTTTTAATCATGCATTTATTTATTGATATGTGAACCATGTGTATGTTATAACCATAATTTATTTTTTTATGACATTATTTTTATTATATATTCCTACAATATTATTTATGATCATGTTTTTGTTACTTATAATATTTTATTATGAATGGTTATGTTTACCCTTACTTAGTATTTGATATCACCCCTTCTTAAGTTTATACTTCCCCATGTTATGAAGAAATGTAGTACACATGATATGTATGATAGAATAGATTTAGTATAGTATTTTTTGGGAGATATTGAAGACTTATTATGGATTAAATAGCTTCATGTATAATGGAAAATAAATGTCTATTTGATGAGATATACATGGGGTTTGTTAGTCAAATATTTTCCAAAAAGTCTCTAAAACTCTAAATCTAAAATGTATTTTTATTACATGTGAATCAGTAATTTCTAGTGATATTTTAATTATTTATGGTTAACATTGGATTTCCATGGTTCATTTTAAATTCAGTCTGTAAATTAGGTGTTTATTGGGACTAGATTTTAGGAGTGTAGGTTTTAGGAATCATAGTTGGTATGAAAGGAGGGACTAGATAAAATTAGATATTAGTATCTTATCAGTTGAGGATAAGTTAGGAGTTATAAATTTCATAAAGGGTTGAAAATTTAATATCAATAGTTATTTAAAAGGTATAGATAACCCTTAAGGTCAAGTGGGGTAATATTGAATAATTAATGGATTATTATAATTGATATTTGGTTAAAAACCTTGGGATAATCATAAGGGATAAGTCTATAAATAATATTTAAATTTGACATTTTGGTAAAGTATATATTGTGTGGTTTTATAAGAAATTAAATCCTTATATGGATATTGATAAATGGATGTGGTTGTAGAAAAAATAAACCTAAGGTTAATTACCTTGAAAAGGGATGCAAGAGTATCAACTCAATCTTCACTCTGGTGCACAATGAGTATGCCTAAGACTTCACACTTATCTAGACACTCCAAGGGGATATTATTTATTTAATTAAATTATCTTTTAAATAAATTATGAATGAGTTGTTATATTAAGAAATTAGGTTGAAGAATATAAGTAAACCCATCCTAAAGAAACATCAAATAAATTGAGGGTGATTTATGTTATACACAAATATAATGAAACAACTCTAAAGATTAAGGCACTATAAAGTTGAAATTTAATGCTATTATCATAACATAATTTTTTTAGTGTTCATCACTCAAGGTTAATTTTTTTATTAATTTTTGTAACCCAAAGGTTTCAAGTTAACAATGAATTCTATGTATAATGAAGATATTGAACCAATGGGAAACCTAATGAGATAAAATTTGGTGTAGAAAATCTTAATACTATAAAAAATAACTATCATTAATTATGATTAACAATATGAATATAATTGAATACCTAAATACACAAAGTAATATAAAGGTTGAGTATCATGGATTTTGGCAGATAATGACGATGAAGGAAAGAATAATAAATATTTTATGTGTCATGATTATGGGTTGAAACACCTCAGGTCTTTGATGTAGCGAATGATATTTTTATATAAGTATAAACATGAAGGTTTTTAAGCTCACGGGTTTAAGAGAAATATAGAAGATACAAAAATTAGTTGGTTCAACTATAAGAAAATTGGGAATTATGAAAATCAATGCACCAATCTAATGGCCCACAAGGAAAATAGTCACCAAGTTCCACCTAGACCATGGGAGTAAGGAAAATCTTATGAAATAACTACTTTGAATAAGATAATTACTGTTCAATATATATTTTCCAATGTCTTATGAAAAGTATGTTTTCACCAACTACTTTTAATTTATTTATAAATAAAAATTACTAGCCCAATTAGGTTAAATACTCTAGGGGGGAATCATGGTATGACTGATATAAAAAAATTATCACTTTGTGTCTTGTTTCATTGTAAAAACACTTTTATCCATCTTTCCCATTGCAATTTATGAAAAAAATTTAAATCATGCACAAGACAAAAAAAATTACTTAGTTAACCCACAATGGGATATGTATGAGGATTATACACAGACGATGTGCTGATGTACCAAATACACTCAGTCTTACTACTAAACTACAATGTTCATGATAGATCAATTCTATGACCAGGCTCACTACCCTTAAAAGGATTAGGGTTAGCTCACTGCTTCCCCAAGGGTCACTCCCATTTTCTCTTTCTCTAGATCACTACCGGTGTAATGGATAACCATCTTCCTCTTACTTTATTCAATTCTCTTGGAAAGGATCCAGTCACAGTTTATGGACATCTAGGTCCCTTTATTTTCATGAAAACATACATCCTAAACTGTAGATATATTCACTAATGAAGTCATGTTTTCACATTTAGGTGAAATTCACTTTTTCACGTACTGTTAGTTTGTGTAAATTACTTTTGTGATCTGTTTTAGTCCCTTCATGAACTTCCTTGCCTCCTCCATGAACTACTTCACACCATGTGGTGCAAGTGATTCACAGAATACCTCTTCTTATAAAAACCATCCCTTCTTTATAGACTAATTATTCTTTCATGTATTTCCTCTCCATTACAGATCTCCTCAACTTCTATTGACTCTTGATGATTCGTGGGCTGCCTCAACATCATGGACCCCTTTTTTGCAGGCTATAGTGCCCTGTAAAATCCCTTCTGAGGAATTATACAAGGAACTCTTCTCCTTTCGTGGGATAATCCCTCACAAACCTCATATCTTTTAAGGAATATTACCTTATGACCAACTTTATAATTCTCCAAATTCTTCCCAGAGTGAAGATTTTTTATAATGAAAATTTCACTCTACTTAATGATCTAATTAGTGGTACTTATATATGAAAATATATTTGAAAAAGTTTCTAATATGTTTATCCAAAAACATTTATGTGATATAGCCTTCAACATAGATTATGATGTGAAATTTTCATGTTGATTTGATCCTCTATAGCGACCGATCTCTTCCACAAATGACAACCCATTACAGCTCCTCAAATCACTTCCACATTTTCGCAAACAACAAGACTCCCATGAAATTCAATCATCCCACAAACTGATATCATTCCACAAAATGTTTTTCCCTCCGTGATCTACATCATGTATTTTGCGGTACTCATAAAACTACGGAATGGAAATTTTTACTTTTCTGATTTCCTTCACCATTTTGGGTACTCACTTTTTAGTTCGTAAACTATGATTCATGGTCCATGAACTATTTTCTGAGAAAAAAAAACAACTTTTCCAAAAAAACCAAAGTCCCAATTTTGAGGCCCAAAAATTTGGCAAACTCTAGGAAATTGTGTCACCTTAAACTCCTAATTAGATAAACACCAACCATATCAATTCATGGTCATCTAGATTTTTCAACAAACACAGTCACCCAAAAAACATAGATTTGGAATCTTGAGGGATTTTTACCAATAATCTATCCTTTTGGTTTGTTGAAAAATCTTCACATTTTGATACGTCATTAAAGCTTCTTCCATATACTATCCAAATTTGATTTTTTGGTTAAGATAACAATCAATGACTTATGAAACACACACTCTAAGACAAAATGATCCATGACCGGTATTAGAAATAAGAGTATAATATAATTTTCATCAATGAATCACTTCATTTCATTCCAACACCACCAAATTTATTTCATTATAAACCTTAGTTGTTGTGATATTTAACCATCGATCAATCACCTTTAGCATCATTAGATTTAATACCCCCTCCCTATATCAATGTTCCCCCTTTTAGCTTCTACTACTCCCCCTTTTAGCTTCTCCCCCCTATCTTGATTGAGACATTTTCTATCATTTTACAGCTACAATTTCTCCCCCTTTGACAACAAACCCAAAGACCACTCCCTTTAGATCTCCAATAGGGTAAATAACACATCTTAGCACATTATGAAAAAACACACAATACCTCAGGGATAGGGGTCCCAAATCCACAATTTTTCAAGTGTGGTGAGTCAAATGAACTCCTAGATCTATTTGATGCTTCTCAAATTCTAATTTTCATATGTCCCCTATCAGAATGTCCCCAACCTGTAGGTCTGTAGGCACATACGCTAACTTAATAATCCCTTTATTTACCTTATTCTTAATAAAATTGTAATTAATTTCAATGTAATTTTTCATTGAGTTATGGAATATGATTTTTCTACTATTTACCGCACTTGAATTATCATAATGGATTTTAATTAGAGACTTCACTTTCACTCCCATATCATTAAGCTTATATTTCATCCAAAATAATTGTGTGTATGCTTGAGTAGCCACAATATTTTTAACATCTATAGTGATTATTGAAATTAAATATTGTTTATTTTTCAGCCTTGAAATACATAATCCTGTAAGACAGAATGCCCCACATGATGTTGATTTTCTATCATCTACTGAACTACCCAATCTGAATATATATATCCCAATAACTATTGCTGAGATTTATCATTGTATTGAAAGCCAAAATACACCATGACCTTGATATATCAAAGTATTTTTTCACTTAAATAATGTGGGTTTATTTGGTATTTCTTTGATACCATGATTCTTGGTATGTGGAAAAAACAATATCAGGTCTTTTCACTATCATGTACAAAAGGATACCAATGATTTACCTATATCCTATGACATTGAATGCATTAATTTCATAATCTCGTGACAGTTTCATCTAGGTAGCTACATGAGTCTTCATATCCTTGTAATTATCCATTACAAATCTTCTCAAAACCTCCTTAGAATATTAAGATTGATAAATAAATGTTCCACTCTTTCCTTATGTCACTTATAAACCATGGAAAATGTTAGGTCACCAATCATTGAAATTTTAAATTCACCTTTCATGAATTATATGAATTTTGTGCATTGTGATTCATCTGATCCTCAAAATGTTTTTTCTTTGAAATATACTAGAACCATCATTATTTGATTACTACGATAATTTACATATATATTATAATCAACTCTAAAACACCAAAAACCAAGCTACTTCAATAATTGATCGAGCCTTGAATTCCATGATCTCGGTGCTTGCTTCATCCCGTATAAAGCCTTTCTGAGATGAAAAAAATTATATTATCATCTTGATGAATGAGAAAACCATATGGATACTCAATGTAAACTACTTCTTCTATAACCCCACTCAAAAATGATGACTTGAAATCCATATAGAAAACATCAAACTTCTTTTTCACTATTATAACTAAGAATAATCTTATTATCTCTAACCTTTCAACATGTGAAAGTGATTCATCAACATTGATACACTATACCTAGGAGTAACCTTTTCACAATATTCATTTTTTTTTCAAATAAAAACACCATCCTCATTCATCATGTAGTGAAAGACCCATTTAGTCTCGATAACATTCTTATTTGTTGGCCTTGAAACAATATCTCACATCTAATTTTTCTCAATTTTGTCAAGATCATCATTCATATCCTCCACCCAATTATCATCTCCAGGTACATAATCAAAGAATTTAAGATCTAACTATGAAAAGTTTTATTCTTGATCTAGAGTCTTCATCTTCATTATCTACATTAGTGAACTATGATCACCAATTAAGTTCTTTTCATCAATTTCATCTCTTCTCTTTAGTCTTTGTGCTGATATTGAATTGTGTTCATTATTTTCATCATATTAATATTATTTTGAATTAGACTCTAAAAATATAACATCCCCTAATATCATTATATATTTATCACATTCATCTAAATACTGTTCATGTATTTTCTGAAGATTCTGATCATTCTCTACTCTGGTTATATAATTATTTTTGATTATATTTCCCAGTATCTTATTGAAGCATTTATATGATTTGATTTTCATTGAGTATGCATGAAATATCCCTTCATCTCTATAGTATTTATACATACTATGTTTCACCTTATTGAGAATGAAAAACTTGCATCCAAATAATCAAAAGTGCTTCAATGATGGCTTCTTTCTATACCATATCTCATTTGGAGTCTTCTATTTTTTGTATATAAAAAGGCCCTATTTTATGTAGAGACTAATGTAATAACTAAATGTTTTTAAAACTTAAGTAGAAGGTCTTTATCAATGATAATTATTCTATACCTATTATTGATAATTCAATTTATTCTCTCAACCACTCCATTCTACTATGGAGTTCTTACTACTGAAAATTGACGCATTATCCCATGTTTCTTGAGATAATCCTATACTTAGATATTTGTGAAATATTTTCTGTTATCAGTTCATATATTCTAAATTGTTTTAACAAACATATTCTCACCTTATCTTTGATAATTTTTTTTTCAACTGAACACCTCAGATTTGTGAGGGATGATTAAAACCCCTACCATTCTGCTAAAATCATAAATGAAAAGAACATAATATCTCCTCGCAATAATAGATCCAGGTGAAATTGGTCTGCACACATCAATATGTACCAAATCAAGATTCTTTTTGACTTTTCTCTTTTTCCTTATATGTATTTCAAATGATCTTACCTTTTTGAAAAGAATCACACATATGGGTACAGTCATGTGATAATATAGGGAATTCATGTGTAATATCATATTTCACCAGATCTTCCAATCAAATTTGGTTCAAATGACTTAGGAATTTATGTGATAAATTGTTTTATTCTTCCTTAGACAAAAAAATATTTTATTCTCCAATAACAAGGTAGATATTTCCTTTCGTATTCTTTATCCACAAGAAAACTGCACTATCTTTTTCCTTGATGACACATAATTTCTTTGAAAATATTAAATAATTTCTTGAATCAGATAATTGAATGAAAATTAGTAAGTTGTTACTAAGACCTGGAATAACCAAGAAATCTATATGTCTCATGTGTTTTCCTCCAAATTTGATTTTCTAGAGCCAATAATTATCAAGCCTTCATCTTTACCAAATATTATGATACCTTCCTTATCGTACTCTATTCATATCACAAGATCCTTATTTCTTATCATATGTAAGATGCATACTATGTCAATGATTCAAATTCCAATGTGATTTGATGATTTAAAATCAATCTCTCCCACCACTTCTTATTCATATATTTTCTTTTTGATCCATGTTTTTGACTTCATACTCAGTATGGATTGAAAATAATTACCTTTGTACAAGTGTGATGGAGAAAATTCATCTTGCAATGATGCAAATCAAATTTTTATTTTCATCTCATTTAATGATTCATGAAATTGATTCTTATGAACATATTCATTCTGTTTTTAAATATTTATCTTCATTTTTGATGAGAAATATCTTTCATTGTGCCCAAATTCTCCACACCTAAAATAGTTACCATCAAATGATCTTCTAGAAAATTTGGTTCAATATGATTTCCTATGTTTATCTTGTTATCTTTGGTACCTCTTGGATATGGAATATTAATTTTGTGACCATCCCATTTTTACACAATAATAAAATATAATGCAAGGTGCAATTTTGTGTGGAAATACTACACCATTTGTTCTCCCTTGGGTTCTACAAATATTATGATTGTGATTCAGATCAAAATCAATCTTCAACCTTAGAGTGGGAGCTTTTGGTCTAACATTAACTATTAATTCATTTTTTGTGATCAAGATTCATACAAACAGTATCATTTAGATCAATCATTTTACTTTGCTAACCCTCCTTTTTCCACTTCATTAGAACTCTAAATTCTACTTTTACTTTTTCTATTGCATGTGTATCTTGATTTTCTAGAATCAAGCATTTAATATAATATTTAATTCTCATTTTCATACTGAAAACTTTATCTTCATGCTCTTCGATATGTTTGATTTGATGTTTTCTAGTATTAATAAAAATGTTAATCACTTTATCCTGTTCATCAATTCTAATTTTTTACTTGAAATCCATTTATGAGATATCTGGCATTGAACACTTTAGTTTTTCATTTTCTTCATTTAACTCAGACTTCTATTCTTCCTACTGCTGCATATAATGTTTGGAATACTGAAAATTTTTATTGTATTTCACTATTTTGGATCTCCAAACATTTATCTCTTCGAGTGTAGCTTCTAATTCAACATGAAGGTCAAATGTTCCTTCAACTTCTTGTTGGTAATTTTCAATTTCATCCCTCATTTGGGGATTTCTGAAAACTTCCAATATAGAGTCTGCTTCATGATCCTTGCAATCCTCTAACTATTTTTCTTCTGATTATTTTGAACATTCATCTTCTTTTGAAAGAATGTTCTTATGTTTGAATAAATTTATCTTAGTACTTCTCACAACTTTTACATTCAATGAATACTTATTCTGGAGAAATTCATTATTTATTACATCACCATCGTTAATTTTCGTAGGACACCTTGCAACAAAATTTCCAAAATTTACACATTTAAATCATGAATGTGGAAGTTTACCTTTGAACATTCCTCTTATACTTTGAAAATATGACGAGAAAAATGACATGAAATCATCCAAACTAACTTACTCTTTATCCTCATCAAGGAGTTCCTCATGGCCATGAATGACACTTCTTTAGGCTTCCCATTTTTAACTACTTCATTATCATCATTTCTCATCTTGTATGAAACAAGTGTAATATGCAAGCTATCTAAAAACAATACCTTCATATAATTATCTTTCAATAAATAATGATTTAGATTAAACTGTGGTGGGAGTTTTCTCAAGAAGTGATTAACATTATTAATATCTTGAATAATTTCACCGAGACCACATATATCCTCCACAACAACATTTACCTAGTAAAATAATGTTTCAATAGACTCATCAGGGTTCATTCTAAGACCATCATACATGTTCCATATAACATAAATATTTGGTTATCTCACTTTTTAGTTCCTATCATAAATATTCAACAACATTTCCCTTATTCTATGTGACGACTTACATGAAATCACCTTCATATAAATGGAATTGTATAGGGTCCCCCTAATGCATTAAGTCCTTCGGTGGATGCATCCAATCATCTTTAAATGAAATATTAAAAAGAACCACTATTTATGTTGGCTAAAATTACATGCATCACTATTACAAAGACAACAATTCCTAATGACTAGAAGTAGTGTTTCATCTAATTCATCTATTATTGAAAGTTGTTCTCATCAAATATTGGAATAAATTTTTGATTTAAAACCTCCATTTATTATACTGAGAGAGAACCACTGAAATTTAACCTTTACCTATGATACCAACTATTATACTAATTATTTTAAATAACCTAATAGGTGGGGGTGAATCAGGGAATGATAGATTAAAATAACCACCCCTTAAAATCTTGTATCATTGTTAAACAAAACACTCATATCACTCTTTCAAATTGTAATGTATGAATGAAATTTAAATAATTCATGAGAAAAAATAATTTTATATAGTTCACCCACATTGGGATACATCCAAGGAGAATATAATGTTGATGTGATGATTTATCAAATCTACTAAGGCTCACAACTGAATTACAATGTTCATGCTAGATCACTTATATGCCTAGGCTCACAACCTTTATAAGGTTTAGGGTTATAGTCACTCCCTTTGTCTCTTTCTCTGGATCACTAGTTGGATAAATGATCACCTTATTCATCTTACTTTTTATAGTTCTTTATAAGGGACACAATCATTATTTTTGGACTTGTAGGTCCATTCATTTTTAGGAATTCAAACATCCTCAACTGTAGATAGATTCACTATTGAAGTCCCATTTTCACCTATAGATGAAATCCAATTTTCCTTATACTGCTAGATTGTGGAAATTACTATCATGAACTATTTTATTCCCTTCAAAAACTTCTTTTATTTTTCTGTGAACTAACACACACCATGTGGCCTCAGTGCTTCATAGACCACCTCTTCTTCTACGGACCATCTGTGCTTGTCAAACATATTCTTATTTCACAAATAACCCTTCCTTCGTATATCTCACCAACTTTAATAGACTACTGATTCTCCACGGACCACCTAAACTTTTTGGAACCATTTATTTGAGGGATAAAGTGCCTCAAAATATCCCTTCCATAGACTATCTATGTGGAACTCTTCTCCTTTCACGGAATCCTATCTTACAAACCTCTTCTTCTTTGAACAATCTTCCCCCATGAACTACTTCATAATTCTCCAAACTCTTTCCAAAGTGAATATGTATTATAATGAAAATAACTCTCCAATTAATGATCATATTATCTGTCCTTATATAGGAAAATATATCAAAAAATCCCCTAATTTATTTTACCCAAAATGTCGATGTCGTACAGCCTTCACCGTAGACTGTGCTATGTGGTATGCATAGTGCTTTGATCCTCTATAGCGGCTGATATCTTCCATGAATGAACACACTTTGCAGAACCTCAAATATCTACCTACATTTTGAAAATAAAAATCCTCATTTGAAATTCAATCCTCCTTTGTACTACAATCAACCTGGGAACCATTTTTTCCTTCGCGATTTACATAACGTGCTTGGTAGAAATCCTTACATTTCCAATTTCCTTCATCATTCCACACAATCCATTTATTCTTCGTGAAATATGATTCGAGGTCCATGAACTATTTTCTGTAGAAAAACATCCTTGTTTCAATAACCAAACTCTCATTTTTGAGCCCCAACAATTTGGAAAACACTAAAAAACTATTCCACCTTAAACACCTAATTCAGCAAACACCAACCATACTGATTTGCTATCATATGTCTTTTTTGACAAACAAAATCACCCAAAAACATCAAGATGGCACATTAAGGGCCTTTTTCACAATAAAAACACATGGCGGTATGATTATTATTAAATATTCTTGAAATTGTATGGGATGTTACTTCTTATAGATATAGTTTTTTTCTTTATTTGATGTAGTATTAGGAATGGATTATCTATCTTTTCAAAGGACTCATATCATTTTTGTATGGGTAAATCTCAATATATAAACCCATGAACATTTATAGATGTTTACTATGAACTTATTAAAGAAATTAATTTTATCATATAGGTCTTTATACCTAACCATGAGTTTTCTAGTACCTTAAATAGTATGTTTGATATCTCATTAGAAATTACACCTTGAATGTTTTCTATATTTTTTATACAATCTAGTATTTTTATTAAAGATAATGAATTCAAAATCACGAGGATGTAATATATTTATGGGGGGAGGGACCATATAACACCCCAAGATTAAATATTTTATATTTTCTTTTCTTTAGAACCTAATGTGTTCGATATCTTGTAATTAAAAAAACATCAAAGCAATATAAAACATGGAATATTATATAACCATTAAAATATATCATTAGAACTGGAAGGTAAAAATAGAGTTAACTTAATTATTAAATTTATATAGAAATAAAATGTAGATACTTAATAATAACAGTTAAATGATAAAATTCAATTAATATATAAAATAGTTAATGAGGTTATTTTTTTTGCAAAAAATGTTTTTTTTATAAAATTGGATATCAATGCACTTTATTTCAATAAAATAGATATCTTATATATAAAATATATTTTTATATGAATAATATATTCACCATAATATAATTTTTAATTGATTTTAAATAAAAATAATAATAGTTCAAATTTTAAAAAGTTATTTTCTTATGAAAGAAAATTTAATCATTTTTTATTTAAAATTTAAATGACCAAATTTCAGAATATTAGTTTTTAAAAAATTGCATCATTTTTTATTTATAATAACATTATTATCTTAAAAATTATTTTTATTTTTCTAAAGTAGTTTATTTTTAGGTGAATTGTGAAAAATATCTATATTGGTAACAACATCACTTTTATGAAATAATCATTATACTAGAATAAATTAAATTTTTTTGATTGTTTTTATATAAAATACATATTTATAATTAAAATAAAATATTTAAAATAATATATTCTATTTACAAAACCCATGCTTATTTTTTAAAACAAGTAATATTTTTGACTTCCAAAAATGATTTATTCTCTTAAATATATATTTTAGTTTTCATCAGTTATATAAATTAAATTTAAAAAAATTGATTTCATATTTTTGATCAACATGATCATATTATGTAAAAATATAAAATTAATTTTGGGGAAAAAATATGATTACTAATTTTAAGGTTAACGTTCCTAATAATGGAAAAAATATTGTTTTGAATGATTTTTTCTTAATATAATGTAATTTTTATTGAACCAAATAAATTACTATATTATAATAATTTTATTTAATAAAATATTTATTACTATATTTAAATAAAATATAACTCATTCAATCTAAAATCAAAGCTAAATAATTTAAATAACACATAATGTTAAAAACAAAATTTTCTACAAAACAGTTGTAACGTACTAAGCCTAGAGCCACACACCAAAGCCCCGAGTTGGTCGGTCACAAGACGTCAAGTGTGTATCCTAGTATTCTAGAGGCCACCGACTAGTAAAGAGGGTATAATATCGATCATGGGGAGACTGTTCCCACTTTGTCAATATATCACATTAGTGGAAAAAAATAAGGATAACCAAATGACATATAACCAAAACCAGGACAATACCAATAACACATGATGACTAAAACTAGGAATATGATATCAAAACTAATTTGTAAATAGGCCATGATAAAGTATGTTCCAAGTATAAAAAATGAAAACCCATAAGTAAAGACACTGAAAACTCCAATGTGGGTCTCAAAACACCTCTTGTTCCCTCATCCTTGATCCTTCCAAAATCATCAATACAATACAAGTCAATTTCTTTATCCTTTCTTGCTAACATGAAGTAAATTTAGGTACTAATCAGGCAACCAAAGTTTTTTGTGAGTAAAAATTAGTTGGATACCAGTAATGGAGTCTAAGAATATATCTATTAAAACAATGTATTCAGTTGTATAATATATAAATAAAGTAAAAAATTTACATTTATTCAATTTTTAACCACATAACCCCCATGATCTTGAGGAAATGTGAACTCTAAGTACTTACTTTATCCCATGTTGCAGTCTGAACCATATCACATGTTCAATTCAAAATTAATTATAACACACGATATTTCATTATACATTTCATCTCAATTCATGATACGTCTAATTGGAACCATGGTTTAATGCTAGCATTTTGGGTCTTGGACACCATGCCTAGGACCCCTTGGGTTTCTAATGCAGCAGAAAATGTCCCACACTCAATAATCAAGAAATCACACACGTTGGCTTCTGATGCAACATACCATGTCCCACACACATAAATCAATTAATAAATATGGTATTTTGAAACATCATTCCATGTCATACACATAAATATAAATTTATTAATATGGGGTTTTGATGCATCAGACCATTTCCCACACATGAATATCGCATAAACACATATATCACAATATCATAATATCACATCAATCAAGGTTTATCAAAATTAAATCTCTCATCACATTTCAAAATCACTATATCTATTAATTAATTAAAAAATTAATTAACCCATTTTAATGAATTCCATCATAATTTTTTTTCTAATAATTAAACATATAATTAATTAATCCAATTAAAAAAATTCATTTTCACATAATTTCATTAATTATTTCATCAATTAATTTATCACATCAATCCTTTCAATAATTAACCATTTAATTGGTCAAATAATTATATTAATTAACTAAACAATTAATTAGTTAATTCACAATCCCAAAATCTCATAATTAATTGAATAATGAGTTACTCAATTCACAATATCAATATCCCAAAATTAATTAACTAATTAATAATTCAATTCAAAATTCCTTAATTAATTAACTTTCAGAATTAATTAATTAAAAGAATGAAAATAAATCTCTAATAGAAAATATAAATTCAAAAATTACATACACATAATTTAAATCATGACTTTGGGATTTTAATAATATACCACCTACCTCAAGATTTATAACAAACACTTACCCATAGAAATCCCCAATTTTAGTAGAACAATGATGAAGAATGAGATCTTGATTCGATTCCTAGATCAAAGACTTAAACCAATCAAGATAAAACTATCATAGATGTAGATATAGATCCAAAAATGTATAAAAAACTTGTTTCATCTATGAAGGGGAGAGAAAGAGACAGAGAGAGATAGGGAGATATAACCAGGAAGGAAACACATACCATAGGAGGTACAAATCTTCAATCCACACTTCGTTTCACCAAGAATAGACGTCACGAGGGCTTGGAATCCATTTGTGAGCATGTAAAATCAATATAAAATGTTAGAGGTTGACTGGGGTTCATTTTGGGTTATTTTGGGTGTTCAGGTTATTTTAAAACCAATTTTTTGTTAATTTAAATCCTGTGTGTGGTTTTATGGACTAAGGCACATAGTTTTCCCTAATCATGTCCCTTAACTATTCACTTTTTCTAGGGGGGGGGTGCACGATTTCTCTTCAGAGGGCACACAATTTGAAATATTATTCTCCATCCCTGTAAATACCCTCTTCTTGGGTTCACATAGTATGTTGGGATAGGACTTAGGGTATTGGTAAACCATATTCCAACCGTGCACATGCCCTCCTCCTTCCAAAATTTCGAAATTTCACCAAAACACACCCTATGGTAAAACCCATAGAAAAATTTCTCAAAAAATTTAAAAATAGTACATGAAAACAAGCTTATGAGTTCTCTAGAAAAGGTCAGGATCTTATAATCTCCCCACATTATAACATCTCATCCTAAATTTATACTCCAATTAATTTCTAAGATTCCAACTCAAAAATATTGGGCCACTGAGCCTACATATCTGATTCTATCTCTCATGTTACTTTTTTTAACAAAAACATGTTTTCACAACACACAAACTATTGGCACAACATTTCCCCACAAAACATTCTCACTTTGTCCCAACACAAATATCTAATGCTCCTCAAAGAACACATCTATTTAAGGCTCAATATTATCCACATTGTTCTCATGATAAGGGTCAAGGTGATACTATGGAAGTTGTGACACATGGAAAAAATCATGCATAACTTTATATCTTTGGAAGAGATAATCGATAAGCCACCGACCAAATTATCTCCACAACCTCAATCATTCCAAACCAACTTGGGTGCCAAATTTCCCTATATCTGTATCCTACGGTGACCCAACCTAGGAGACACCCACAGGAATACACAATCACCCTATATAAACTCTAAGGGGAATTTAAATCTATCAGCATGAAAATTATTTTTACTATGTGCCATATCTATATAATAATAAAACAATTAAACCTTCTCTGACATATCCATTATGAGACTTAGTCCCAACAACTCAGACTTAGCTACATCCATCCAACATAGAGGTGGTTTACAAGTCATATCATAAACTTTCTCATATGGTTCCATCTAAAGAGTTTCCTAATAACTATTATTATAGGATAACTCCACATGTTTGAAGTGATTATACTAAGACCTAACAAAATATAAAACACACACCCACAACATATCTTCATGAACCTGTATAGTATACTATGTATGCCCATCTGTATATGGGTGGAATGACTTACTCAATAAAACCTATGTACCATGTGCCTTCTATAAGGCGTTCTAGAAATGTAAACTAAAACATCAATCATAGTATAACGAAATAGTCCATGGAACTCTACGCAGACAGAATATCTCTTGAAAATATAACCCCCTAACTTATCCACTGATAAAGTCTCCCATATAGGAAGAAAATGTTCTACCATCACCAGATGGTCCACAAAACCATTATACATTCATTTTATTAGAGATTCCATGGAAAATCCACCAAAAAATCCATGTTCACGACATCCCACTTCCATTTCAGAATGGCCAGTGGCTATAGTAAACCACTTGGTCCTCGATTCTTGGCCTTAACCTATTAACAAGTTTAGCATTGTGCCATGAACCCTATTATCCCTTTTTCATTCCCAGCAACCAAAGATATAATCATAGGTCGCAGTACATTTTTTTCACTACTAGTTGTTCCAACCACTTCGAGGAATGAAACCCACACATCAGCTCCTACTACATTCTTTTAGGAATAACTACCCAATTTCTGACATAGATGATCTCATCCTCATCTACCCTCCTATCAGAAAGATGATCCCCATCTTCAAGGCATTACCTCAAGACCAAAATTTATGGATCCTCATACCGTCTCTCTCTGATATTTGTCAAAAGTGTAGAATATACTAAAATTTATATGAAATTTATCTACTCCTGATCCTATAGGAAAATAACATGCATCTCATCAAGTAAGGTCATCATTTTTTAATAAGCATGAGACTGCTAAACTACTAGTGTCTATTGTTTCCTTATTACGGTGTCTGCGACATATTTTCCCTTTCCAGGCATATATGCTACCTCAAAATCAAATGAATGCATATACTCAACCCGCCTCGACTACCAGAGATTCAAATAACACTACAAAAATATATACTTTAAGCTCTTGTGATCCCTAAACACCATAAAATTTTCACCCAAATGATAATTTCGCTAATAATTCAAGGTATAAACCACTGAATCTAAATCTATAGCATGCGTAGTGTAGTTTTTTTATGTGGACTCAACAACTGAGATCCTTATGACACAAATATATCTCTCTACATCGAAAATACTCCAAAAACTATTCCATAATCATCATAAAACACTATATACTCCTCACCTAGATTAGGTAGGATCAATATTGGGGCTAATGTCACATGCTTCTTCAACTCCTATAAATAATTATCACATTATATATTAAAACACTATTCCCTTATTGGTCAATCTCTATAGAGGAAGTTCCAATTGATAAAAGTCCTTGATAAATCTCATATAACATCCAACTAATCCCAAAAATATACAAATATCGAAAACATTCTTGGGGTTCTCCAAAGAAACAACTACATGAACCTTCTATGGGAAAAAAACACAGCTTCCTATGAGATGATTATACCAAATAAGTCTACATTGTCAATCCAAAAACTAACACTTATATTGTTTGTCATATAGATAATTATCTCTTTGTGTGCTTAGGATTATGTCAAAGTTTTGGGTATGATTGTCATCTGTTTTAAGTACACCAAGATATCATCCAAAAACACAACTGCAAACTGATCTTGGTACAGGTGGGATATTTCACTCATCAAGTCAATAAAAAATGTTGGTTCATTTGTCAACCCAAAAAAATTTATGACAAAATCAAATAGGCTATACCTACTTCTGAAAGTATTCTGAGGAATATCATAAGCTTAGACACTCAACTAATGGTACCTTGACTTTAAGTCTTTCTTGGTGAAAACAAAAGACCCTCCTAGATAGTCAAATAGAGCATTGATTAATGGAAGAGGATATCCGTTCATCACTATCATCTGGTTCAATATCCATTAATCGAAACAAAATCGTAGAGTTCCATTATCCTTATTATAAAACAAGACTGGATAAGACCAAGGGGATGTACTTGGAAAGATTAATCCCTTATCACACAAATATTCCTGCTAAGTCCTAAACTATTGAATCTAATCTGGTTCCATTCTATACGATGGAAAATAAACCAGATCATCCTTAGGCATGATCCCAATGGTAAATTCAACATATCTCTCAGGTGCTTTCCTTGAGAAGTCTTCAGGAAATACATCTTAAAACTATTCCACTATAGGTAGAAATACATATTGCTTTAATCCTCCATAGTCCAAAAATATACTAGAAACCTGGGTATTATGATCCCCTATTTTTGGATGAACTGGGTCTATATGATCTGCCTTGATATACCATTCTCCATGAAGAATATAGTTGTCATATTCAAGAGGCATAAAATTCAATATCCTATGTAAATAGTCTATATAGGATTAGTATGTGACTAACCAGTCTACACCCATAATTTGATCAAAGCCTGACATGTTAAGGATAATAATATCCCATAGAAAATGACACCCCAAACTCAAGGGAAAACCCCTTGTACAGACAAATGCCTCTCAATTGTACTCCCAAATGTGTGTCTATCATAAAACCCCCTTCAAATACTCCATTAATATGAAAAAACCATTTTATGTTCTATATTAATAAAGGAATAAGAGTCCCCAGTATCAAATAAGGCACTAGATAGAATTGAAGAAAATAGAATAGTACCACTCACTACTGATGGTCCAACCTCACTCTCCACAAGTGTAGACTAAATGGAATGTAACTGTTCCAACCCTTTTCATTATGAGGTAGTTTGAGTCTCCTAAGATGCACCAATCTACTGAAATGGGTGGTCTCTACCTAGAGGCTCCACATATGCTGCCTCTACCACTATAGCCTATAGAACTCCATCTTCTAGACTAAAAAGGTGTAGAAGATCCCCTTCCCATAATTTGGATCTATATAGCTTCTCAATCAATACCTGTTTTTCATGTGTTCCTATATAACATTTGTAGATGTCCCATCCTACCAAAACCTTGAAAATCTACCAGTGGTTGGGGGTACTAACTTCAAAAGTTTCTTGACCCAACACACTGGGGACAAATCACTCGAGTAAGATCCTGAGCTACTGATCCTTATGTCTGGGTACATTCCTTCCCACTATAATAAATAAAATTTTCATAGAGACATTTCATACTCTCATAGGTCCTACCTTTTGAACATCTAGTTGGAACCACTTTCTATCCATTGGAAGCCTCCTTGAAGTTTCCCTCAGATATGAGAGCATCATTTACAACTTCTGAAACCTTTTCCATCCTGAAGATATTCACCTAGGACTTAATTTCACATTTAATACCATCCTGAAATTTCATTTCCATAGTAGCCTCATCCTCCTCTAATGCTAGAACAAATCACTGTAAATTAGTAAAGAGTCTAGTATAGTATTTCAAAAACATGCTCCCCTAAGTCAATCTCATGAACTCAGCTTCTATCTCATGACTGAGTGTCTTAGGATAAAAATTATCCATGAACATCTACGAAAATTCCTTCCACTCTATATTATCCAACATTCCATCCCAAAAACAATGTATCACTAATGCTTAACTTGAACATATAAAATATAGGTATCCAATTTGACTCTCTTCTCAGTAAGAGACTCCAAGTGGTCAAGTATACTCTGGATGGACTCAATCTAGATCTCATCTACCTCAAGTCCACCCTCTCTAGTGAATGTAAAAGGGTACTACAACTATAACTCCATCATCATATTAGACATGATTTTAACAACCTACTATGTCTATCATTCCATTAATTGCATAATTCCAGAAAATTTATCTTGAAACTTTTCTCCAACATCCTTAGCCGGTACTACCAGTGCCTTAGGTACCACTATTAGAGGATAATCTCCATCCATGTCCTCCTGTTATCCTCTTAAAAAGAGTCTTCATGGACGAATATCTCTAAAAATAAAAATTATGAAAATTAGTAGCCATTTTACAATTTTAACACATTTATAGGAAAGAAATATTCTTTAATAATTTTTCCCCCAAACCCTCCACACCTCTATCACTACCCTTAACTATACTACAACTAGGTTATGGTTGAAAAAGGGTAAAATTGTTATAATTATTCATGTATCTAATTAGATGACCAATTTATTCCCATATTTCATCATTTTACAATTTTTAAGTTCATATTAGGCACTATATTAAGTTCACTTCCATAAGAAAGAAAAAAAAATTAGATTACAACAACTAACCCAAAACTTATTTTCCTGTGTATTCTTAAATTAATGCATGTCACAAAATAATTTTGAGTGCCCAGAATGATACATGAATAATAAAATCTCATTCCATATCAGGTGATGGTTCAAATCTCATAAAATCTTAGAAATAATAATCACATCACACAACAAGTTCATCACCCTAGGTGAAATAACATCCAACTGTAATTGCAAATACCAATAACAATCATCCCACCATTGGTATTGGGTTTCCCCCATATATGGGTCAAAAAATCCCATGAATTATATCATAACCAAGGCCCTAAAAATACTATTATCATATATAACTTTCCAAAATAGTAATAAAATATAAAGGAAAAGAAAATAAACATCATCTGACACCACTTTGTAATGTCCAAACCTGGGTCCCACAAGCAGGTTCCCTGAGCTTGTCGGTCACATGACCAGAAGAATGCCTCCCCATATTCTATATGCTTTTGACTAGAATAAAGGGTTTAATATTGATCATGGGGAGACTATACACTCTTTATCAAAGTATCATAATGTCATAAATAAAGAAGGATAACCAAATTACATATAATCATAACCAAGATAATACCAATAACAAATGAAGGCCAAAACTGGGCATATGATATCAAAACTAGTAAGTGAATATTCCATGAAAAATTATTTATGTAGTGTCAAAATGAAATCCAATAATTAAAAACACTAAAAAATCACAAGAGGGTCCCAAACCACATATGGTTCCCTCATCCATGCTCAATCCCAAATCAGCCATCTAACATAGAGCCTTTTACCCTATCCCTTCCTATAAAAATGAAGTCTATCTAGGTACCGATCAGGAAACCTAAGTCAGGTGTGAATACAAATAAGTAGGCCACCACCAACAACATAAAAAATAATATCTAGTCAAATAGTGTATGTAGTTGTATAAAGAATAAGTTACAGAAATAAAGTAAATAGTTTACATTAATTCAATTATTCTTTTTTAGCACATAACCCCCTAGTTAAGAAAGAAATCACTGGAGTGGTACCTGTGGGATTTGATTATCCATTTAATATCAATTCATGATATGGATAATTATAAAAATGGTCTAATGCTAAAATTTTGGGTCTCGGTAACCATGCCTTGGATTATGTTAGCTTTGGATGCAACAGAATGTGTCCCACACTCATTAATCAAGCAATCACATGAGCGAGCTTTTGATATAGCAGACCATGTCCCATAATCATTAATCAATTTCTCGCTATGGGATTTTGACCCAACAAACCGTGTCCCACACATGAATATAAATTTATCAGTATAGAATTTTGATGTAGTAGGCCATGTCCTACACACGAATGTCACATAATCACATTTATGTAAATACCACAATATCATGTCAATAAAGGTTAATAAAAATTAAGTCCCACATCGCATTCCACAATCACTAACTCTATTAATTAATTAAACATTTAATTGACCCATTTCAATCAATTCCATTATCAAAACAATTCCTTTTAATTAATTAATTAATTAATTAATCCAATTACTCAAATGAAAATTCACATCCTTCCATTAATTAATTAAAAAATTAATTAATCACATCAGTCACATCAGTTAATTTAAAAATTAATTTCCCACATCAATTCTATTAATTATTTCAAAAATTAATGCATCAATTCACAACCTCAATATCCCATAAATAATTCAACAATTAATTAGTCAATTCATATTATCAATGTCCTATAATTAATTCAAAAATTATTTATTCAATTCACAATTCCTTAATTAATTAACTTTTCAAATTAATTAATTCAAATTAAGAAAATTAATTTCTAACAACATTATCAATTATATAATTACATATATGTAATTGAAACCAAGACTTTGGGATTTAAAAAATATGCTAGCTACATCAAGGTTGATGATAAAAACTTTCCAACATAAATACCCAATTTTAGCAGAACAATGATAAAGAATGAGAATTTTATTCAATTCATAGATTCAAGATTTCAATGATCATGATCTAACAAACCTAGATCTAGATCAATATCCAATAGCTAATAAATATCCCTCAATTATATCGGAAGAGGAGTGGGGGAGAGAGAGAGATCTAAACCGGAAGAAACCACATACATGGGGAGGTGTAGATCTTCAATACAGCCTTTAGATTCTCCATAAAAGGAGGTTGGGAGGTCTTGGAATCCCTCTAAGAGCCTCCAAAATAGATAAAAAAATTTATGGGTTGAGTGGGGTCGATTTTTGCCTGATTTGGGGGTTTGAGTATTTTTAAAACTAACTTTCATGTTAATTTAAATCCCACACACGTTTTTATAGGTTGGGATGCATAATTTCCCGTAACTATGAGCCTAAGCCAAGAAACTCTTCTGTAGGTTGGGGGGGTGGAAGTGGGAGTGCAAAGTTTCTTGTAAGAGGGTTCACAGTTTAAAAAACTATACGTCATCCATGTGAATCCTTGCTATTTGGGTTCACATAGTTTGTTGGGATACGGTTCATGGTTTGGGAAAATTGTGCGCTAAACGAGAACATTCCCCCTTCATTCCAAAATTTCAAGATATAACCTAAATACAACCCAAGTTAAAACACAAAAAAAGTACTCAAAAATAGAAATAATAGTACCTACAAACATGCCTGAGACTTCTCTATAAAAGGTTAGTATCTTACAAAAGATTTTCTATATAAAATATAATATTATTTAAAAGTTAATTTTATCTAAATTCGATAATTAATATAAATAATTGGATATTAAATTTAGGTTCAGGTCACCAATTTTTATTGAGAGGATATTTTGTACTTTTATTAAAACAAATGTTAATTGAGTAAAAGTTAGTTACCCCGTTAAAAACAAAAAAAATAGGGAAAAGTAAAAATTAAAGAAAAAATAACTTCAAATATAATTAAAAAATTTGTGGAAATATTTTATTAAGGATTTATTAACCAAATATCACCCTAAAACCAATTATTTCTTACTTTTGGAACTATAGAACAATGAATAAATCCACTATATTATTGATGAGTAATGAGTGTTCATAAAAATACTCATTATTCACTTATAAAAGGGGATAATTCCACCCATTTATACAACAACCATTCCATTGAATTTATTCTTACAGATATACCATTTGAATCATCATATAATCATCAATGATTTTTATAATTTTATATTCTCAATTAGTTGTCCTAAGAACTTAATTTTTAGGGAGGCTTTTAAGAGAAATATCACGTTCTCAAAGTAAGTATTAATTTTTCCTTATCAATTTCTTCACAATATTTTTCTTCAAAAACAACATAGCTATAGTAATATAATGACCTCAATATAATTATTATACCAAAGTGTTATTATCTTAATGAATCAAAATTCTTTATTCCTTCCCATCAATTAAGAAAAATAAAATGGCATCGATCAAGTGTTGCGTGGACTAACTCCTCCACAAAGTGACAAATTATCTTATTCACCACCACCATTATTTGGTGGTTAAAAGGATAAAATTAAATATTAAATGTGAAATATATAATATAAATATGAATATTTAATGTAATATTATAATCCATCTTCATTTACTCTCATTCTTCAGAAAATAAAAATGTTAACCATGTGTTGTATAGACTACCTCCTCTATAAAGTAATGTTTTTTATTTTTCATATTATTTTAAAATTTTATCCTACCAAATAAAAATCTGATAAAAAACATAAAAACATAAAAATTTGAATTATTATTCTATAAAAATGATGTTATCTACAAATAAATAATTTTCAAACCACAATTATCAATTAAATTATGGTATGTCCATGTTTGGGTAGGTATAACCATGTGTTTGAACAATGATATAAAACTACATAATGGATGACTTTGATAACATAAATAAAAATATTATTATAAGTTTTTAAGAAAACAGTGATTGTTTTATGGTTTAATAAAGGTTATATTAAGTATTTAACTTACAATTAATATATCATCCTCTATTGTACTATCCCGGTCAAGTTTTTTCTTGAATACTCAACAACAATATCAAGTCCTAGAAACAATCAAAATATAGAGTCCCAAAATAATGATACATGAAGTCTATTAATTTAATTTTCCATAAATTTCAACATTATATTGTTTCCATTTTTTGATTCATTATAGGAATCATTATTCTAAATGAATAATATATGTATCACCCACTGTGGTGAACATAAACAACCACTTTTTTTGTAAATTCCCACAACTTATGTTTCTCAGGAACTACTCATCCCATGGAGCTTAATGGATTCCATAATTCTTATGAAAAACATGTGAATCTAGATCCTTAACCCATTGAAGTTAAGTATTCTCCCACCATATTTAAAAATACACGATTCCTTTATGGAAATATAGTTGGTCTGGACTATATGTTAATATCCTTAGTGGTTATGGGATTATAAACTTAGATTCACCTTAGTGTTTGATGTTCATTTTTATCTAAATCTATATTTTAACAAATTATTTTCAATAAATAATTGTGTTAGTTTACTAATATATTCTTACCATGTAAAAATTAGTATGATATGAATTTGACAATATAATTACAATATGGTTAGTTGTTTCACTTCTATTTCTAAAGCATGTATCAAAAAATTCTTTTCATGATTTTAAATATATATAAGACTCATTATTTATATTCATTTTAATACCATTAATATATTGATACCTATAATGAAATATAAATTTCAAAATACCTTTACTATATATAAATGGTTAATTAATACATGGAAACGTTTTTTATAACAATGCAGTTCAGAGCCTTATTAATATTTTCCATGTGCCTACATATACTTCACCGAGCATTTCAACAATTTCTTAAATTAATATCATGAATTATATTCAGTTACCATAAGATTTATAACCGGTAATGTGGCTATTTTGAAACAACTCTTGAAATATTTGTTGTGTAACATTATTTATAAAGTTTTCCATATATAAAACATGATATAGAGTTTGTTTTTATATCAAGTATCTTAGCTTAATTGAGACTAAAACAATTTTATGGGTACAATCAAGTCAACTAATTTATGTTTTATTTGAATGATTATTATATTTATAAAATTGGTTAAGATGAATTTATTTTATATTCATAATTTATTTAACTGGATATTTTTGATTTAATAGTTTTTAAAACACTAGTTTTTTATTGGAGTACCATAACTACATTTATAAAAAAATAATTATAATATATCATTGTGAGTAGCTGGAAATTGTAAATTTTTTTAGTAACACTTATTGCAAACCTGAATCAATAAATTTTATCAATTAGAATTAATGAAATCCTCTTAGATGATATAAGAATCTCCCATTATCATATCATTTTGAGTTCACTCTATAACCATTATATTCATTCAAATTCCCTATATTAAAATACATATATGTTGAAAGCATATTGTATTGAATAAAAAACTGGCCAGTAAAAAATTATGAATACACCTGAAGTGTATGCAACTACTTTCTTCCTCAATTGATTACAATTTATTTTCCAATGTTCACTATTTCACAAAATAATAAAATAACAAATTTTACATTATTCTTCATTTTAATATTTTTTATATTTAGAGGACACTATAAAGGATCTTTCAAATTTAGATCATCCATGAGATCTTGTGACTTGCCTTTCAAAATTTTCACCATAATGGGTAGATAAATATTTTTTAACCAAAGCTTATATCCTTGAAGAAGTATGGTAAAAATATTTTGAAGATAATTTACCATTTCATTAGATGGGATTAGATAATTAATGATAAACTTTGTGGTAAGGATAGTAAAATAGTATTAATATATAATTTATTATCTAATTGGAAGCCAAATTTTAAAAACTAATCAATATACCAAAGTAATTTGGAACCATTATCAATAGCTAGATTCCATTTTTCCAAAATACATAGATATAGTGCATTGAAAATGATATTTATTTAAAGAAATTACTTCTCAATAAAAACAATATGAGATATTCTAGTGTAATAATCTATGTCCTTATGATTTATCATCGACTCTCTAAAACTAATTGAAAATTCAATACCACGTACATTGGAAGCATCCACTACATATCTCTGGTAGGAATCATTTTCAGCTTTTCTAAATAACTAGGGTGGAAGAAAATGAATATAGGATTCTAAAACCTATTAAAAAATTTCATATAATAATGTATCATATAGTGTTTTTATGATATCTAGAAATTTTTATTTGTAAGCACATGCACTGAGTTAAGGAATGATCACAATGTTTTGTGGTTTCCCAGGACATTATTCCTCTACAATAATTGAAATAGATAATTATAAATTTACATGGTAATATATTTTATGAGGCATAACATTTTTCATTTTATTAAGCCTCCCTCTATTTTATCATGTCCCGACATCCCTCACGATTAGACTCAAAAATTTTAGTTTCTCAAAAATTCTAGTGGCAAGGATCCATATACCCCTTCTCATAAACTTTGTGAAGGAGCATTCAATTAGAAAAATGTATTTAGGTGGTTAGGTATTTTCTAACCATGGGATTGTAGATCCTTGATCCATTGAGTGTACTCCACAATTCATAAAATCCAACTCATATTTCCCCAACACATTCCTCCAAGTTATATCAAGTAAAGCATGTGTAACTTATCTTGATGTAAATTTGTTAAGTCAATACCAAAATTTTTATAAGAACTATATGATAAAATTTAGTGTTCCAGTTTGGGATATTAAAACAATTATTTATATGGGTTTCATTCCTAATCAATTAAGGGAAGCTTTATTCTGACATAATGGTAATTAGTGGTATTTTGTTTATTAAGAATAAATATTTTCTTGTTTTATCATTTATATTTCTTGTTAATATAAATTGGATTTTAATTTAATGATCAACTGTATTATGATAAAAAAATTACATATTGACCATTTATTTTAATTTCACATTTTCATATTAGTCAATTTATTAATCTGATCATGATTATGTATCCATAAAATATATCATGCATAAGATAGAAATAAAAAAAATTAAAAAATAATTTGATCATGAAATTTATCTAATGGTTGATTTATTGAGTGGATAGTAAACCAACCTATGAACCTAGGGATGAACTTCTTATGCTGAGTTGCAATATTCTTTTTGTGAACCTATCCATCTCCCATGTTAATTTTTCCTCAGTTCCATCTAGAACTATCTCTACCTCAGGTACATCTTGGACCAACACCATGAGCCTTCAAAAACTTTTTATATTACATGTATTTTATAACTCACATTTTGGTGAGGGGAAAATGATAATTGGTTAAGGGGAATTACAAAAAACAACATTGGACACATAGGTATTACAAAATAAAAGAGAGAGGAATGACTGACAGACCATCATATTAATATTAGTACTAATTAATTATAAAAACATGTAATAAAATGAAGTTAAATAAAATCCTCAAATACATATGTCTGGTCAATATCATGATCATCCATACACAGACAATTATTACACATTTAAAACAACCAACTAACATTCATTTAAATTTCTTCTTTAATAGGATAAAAACGCATAAATTCATCCAATTAATTGTATTATTAATAAATTAATTCATTTCAGTTTATTTCATCCAATTATATTGAAATGTAAATCCACTATAATTTTTAATAAAACAAATAAGTTAATTTATTTTAAAACAAAAAAATAGTGTAGTACTTTTTACTTGGAAGCAACTCAATGATTAATTATCTGAACTACTCAGTTTGGATTGGACTACAAACAATGAACTCATACTACATATTGTGTACATGGAATGTGTCATAAGTTCATGTCACATTCTATAATTTAATTCCACATGATACACATGAAAATTATTTAGCATGTACATTTTAATGCATTGAGTCATTTGTATACAATAACCATACATGATTCATAGTTTAAAATATTACATGGATTTAATTTAGCTTTTAATATAATATAAAACCTAATGATATGCATGTACTGTCAATTTACTAACCCAAATTTCTCATGTTTATTAGGTTTAATATAGTAATTAATTAAAATTTTATTTTTATATAAATAGGTATAGTACATAGTGTGTAAAAACCAGCCGCACTTCATGTACTTCACTTCACTAGATATCCACAGTACACACACAGGGACTTGACATTTACATCTCACATACATTTATGAAGTAAATGGTGTATTTAAGAAATAAAAATTATGAATTTCATGTTACATTACTTATAATCTATATGTGTCATGTATTAAATACACATAACACATTAATTCCATGACACATTTTAACCTTTTGGTTTCCACCTTGAAAACACATGGAAAACACAGTGTGTTCTCAAAGATGACCATGTTACACAGTAGATAGTGAAAATGTTGTGAATTTATTTCACCTTTCATGTACTAATTAAATTATGATCTTTAATATAAAATGAAATCCTTATGTAAGGAATATGGATAAATTGTCATGACCTGTCCCCCGGGGCCCATGTCGTGACTACCCAAAGCCCGCCTTCCATAGGCCAGAGGTTGACGACTAGAACATAAAGTGTAAATCCCTAAAACTGGGAAGACATTGCCTTTATAAAGTATAAACACACACAAAAAAGTATGAGATGGAAGTAAAACACTCAGAAAAAATATATACAAAGGAGTGCTGAAAAGTAAAAGGGGCCGGAAATACAAGACCAATAGGAAAGTACACGTACAACTGGAAAAAAGTACAACTGAAGAAAAGGTAAAGAAGCTACTGGATAATCCTCCAGGGATTCCTACCTGAATGATAGGTACATATATCCTCCTCAGCACTCCACGTTTGTCAGTATCCTCCATGTACCGACTCGTCTTAAGTTCCACCCCAAGGAACTATCCAGTCCTGCTACTCTGATCCTCAGCCAGTGCTGTCCGTCGTCTGCAACCAACACAATGAGGTGTGGTCATAGACAGCAAAGGGGTGAGTATAAAAATAATCAATAGGGATCACGAGACCCTAAAGGTCTCAAAAAATCCAACAAGGATATACCACAAAGTATAAAATCAAAAAATAACCTTACTTAGGTATATGCCCATACATATACCTAAGTTATCAAGTAATCCATCTCAATCATGAGGTAAACACGAAATTTACTGACTCAGCTCAATGAGGATTTTTTTTCACATTATCAAAACAACGACTACTAGATAACTCCTCCTCTGTCGAGTACAGTGGGCCTGCTGACACAACCAGGAGCTTCCCACTAACCTTGGACTACTGAGGTACCCCTCCTGTCGAGTATCATGGGTATGCTACACTCACACAGAGGTGCTCCCCACTATAGGTCTGCAGCCAACTACAAGCGCTTCCCATAATACCCTGTAGAGGTAATCCTCCTGTCGAGTACCATGGGTCTGCCGCAAACTACCAGGTGGTCCTCCTCCGTGGGTCTGCCACCGAAACCAGGTGCTCCCTACTGGTCTAGTTGAATCACTCCAAGTCGAATCGGTCAAACAGTCGTCAGGTCTCAGCCAGCTACTAGGTCTCCGTACTCTGCTCGATCGTCTTCGGGAGGGTCCGATCCACAAGCTACATGTTGATACTCCAACCGTCGTGAAGTCCGACATAAAAGTATCTCAAAGGTCCGCCTTATCATAGGGTTCTCAACGCAATAGATGGTGCCTCAATCAGACGTCTAGTCTGGGAGTTATAATCTTTTTAGTCCTGAGCGCCCGGTTGGATTCCTAGATGATCCAACTTGAATTTATCTCATCATTACCCCGAACACCTGTGGGGTATACTCAAAGGGACCATTATGCACCAAAAAAACTAGTGTCGCTGATGGTTCGTCAAACGGTCATTCGGTGCCAAAGATATGGCCAAAGGAAGTAACAGTTAGTAGTGGGCATATGTCTGGTCCATCCCGGTCGGACCGACTTGGCCCAACCCGGTCTGGGCCGACCCTCTGGGTCTGACCCGGCCCGTTAGGGGATTCATCCCACTAGGTTTGGCCCGGTATGCTGGGCCCGGACCAGTGGATTGCGGGGGCGGTTCAGCCCGGAGGTCGCCACGTAGGCAGCTTGGTCTGGAAGCCAGGGTCGGTTCGGCCAGCACCGCGCAGGGCGCGGCTCGGGCGACTGGGTCTGGAAGGCCGAGGCGGTTCAGCCAGCGATGCTGTGAGGGATGTCGTGGGCCAGCTCAGGAGGCTGGCAACATCCAGGCAGGGCGTGCAGGAGGCCGTAGGCATGCCACATAGGGCACGACAGGCCGCAGCAGGCCGCGGGAAGGCCTGTGGGGCGCAGGTAGGCCATGGGAAGGCAGGGCGGGGCGCACGGGAGGCCACGGGCAGGCCGTGCAGGCAGTCTGACAGGGCATTGGGAAGGGCTTGTGGGGTGAGGGTAGGCTGGCAGGGCGCCGGGCAGGCCGAGGGGGCGCCAGGCAGGCCGCACGGGCACGAGCAGGACACGCTGGGTGTCAGGCAGGCCGCACGGGCGCGGGTCAGGCCCCAAGGGAGGCCGTGGGCAGGCGGGCCAGCGGCCGGGTGGCAGCCGGGAAAGCCTGTTCGAAGTGTCTTGGGCTGGCACTTGCCGGCGGTGTTCTTCCGGGAGCCCCGGTGCGCCGCGGGGGAGGCGCGGTTTGCGAAGATTGTGGGAAATGAAGCCTTTGTCATTTCTGCCTTCGTTGCCTCATCATTATTACATCGCCATGCCGAAGAATTCCATAAGAATGAAAATCAACGGAGGATGTCGGGCCATGTTAGGTTGGCCTATATCATCTGCATTTAAGGTGATAGAAAACAGTTCAAGAGAATGAAACTCAACAAATTTCTTTATTCCAGAGAAAGGAAGAACAAGAAAAACAAATGAATTTAACCCCATACCTTTAATAGTCGGTCATTTTCGGTGAATTTTTAGGAAGAAGATGAAGGAGAATCATCATTCGTTTCATCCACCATGCACACTTCCAATACCGGGTTGCGTCGGCTCATGGAAGACGCTCCACGTCAGTAGGTGTATGGGGAAGAAGTCGGAGAAGGATCATCGCCGGTATTCTACGTTGGAAGAATGTGTTCATTGTTCATCGTTGGGAGAATTATTTTTTCTCCCAATAATCCTCCTTCCCAACTTCCACCCAAATTCCAAGTTAAAATAATCGAAAATTGAGTATTTCTATTATTTTTTGGGCACAATATTTCAAATTGGAGAATTTATTACATGGCTCCCCTTAATTAATCCACGTGATTTGGCTCAAAAGGTTAATTAGGGGAGGTTAAGAGTCTCTTCCTTATTAATTAGGGAGAGTTTAGAGGTTATATCCTCCTCCATCAATAAGGGGTTTAGCTCCAGATGGTCCCCATGACGTAACCTCTCATGGGAGGTTTTGTTCGGGTGGTCCCCACATCGTAACCTCTCACGGGAGGTTATGTTTGGGTGGGTCCCACCACCATAACCTCTCATGGGAAGTTAATGTGTGGTGGTCCCACCTCTAACTCCCATGAGGAGGTTTTAACCACCAACACTCACATGGAGACTCAATAAAATAAAGATTAGATCACTTTATTTTATTAATTAATTTTTTTAAGAAAACCCAAAAACTAACTTTAATTCCTGACCAACTAATATCAAGGTAAAAGTCTTCTTAAGAGAATACCGGAGCTATGAGTTCAATGGTTCCCTCAGATTTCAGTTCCAGGCAGTTGTTCAAAAGTTATAAAAACCTACTCGTATGTTTACTAAACTTACCCAAACAAAACATCAGAAATCGATTCTGGACACACTGGGCCTCAGAATCGTGTGCCGTCAGTATTCGTGGGCTAGTAAAATTCCCATGTATTTAAAAAAATCCACGAGATTTAAGGGTCTTTATATTCTCCCCACCTCAGGGATTTACGTCCCCATAAGCTGCAACTCAAACTAAGGGAATAAATGGGGGTACTGAGCACGCATCTGAGCATCAAGATGGTGGCACTAGTCAGCCTCTGCCTCAGCTCCTGAAAGATCTACTAGAATCTCTCCAAACACACAAAGGGTTGGCCCTTCATCTTCAAGGATGATAGTGGTGCTGCACTCTGGACAAGTCTGGTTAGAACCTCTGGTAGTAACAAGCCAAACCCAGGAAACTCCGCACTTCTATAACACTCTTAGGTATCTCCCAATCCAGTACCGCCTCAATCTTCACTGGATCCACTAAAAATACAGCCTCCGTGAGGAAATGACCCAGAAAGTGAAACTCTCGAATCTAGAATTGTCACTTTGAGAGCATACCATAAAGCCGGTGCTCTCAGGCTGTGTCCAGTACTACCCGCAAATGGTAGGCATGCTCCTCCTCAGTAGTAGAGTAGATCAGAATGTCGTCGATTAATACTATGAAAAAGTGATCGAGGTAAGGCTAGAAGATCCTATTTATGAGTCCCATGAACACTTCTAGAGTGTTGGTTATGCCTAAGGGCATATCCAATAACTCGTAGTTGCCACACCAACACCATAAGGTTGTATTCTACACATCCTCATCTCGAACTCTGAGATGGTGATAGCCTGATCTGAGGTCTATCTTTGAGAAATACCGAGATCCCTTCAGCTATTCAAAGATGTTGTCAATCCTCGAGAGTGGGTACTTATTCTTCACTGTCACCTAGTTCGGGCGATGGTAGTCAACAAAAAGCCTAAATCTCCCAAATGCCTTCTTCACGAACAAAATCAGGGCTGACCAGGGAGAAACACTAGGATGGATGAATCCATTCCCCTGCAAGTCCACCAGCTATAATTAGAACTCAAAAAGATGAGCAGGATCCAACCAATATTCCGGGGTAGATATTGGTGTCGTATCGGGGTACAAGTCAATGTCTAAGTCCACCTCTCTGCGAGGAGGTAGTCTTGGAACATCATCATGGAAAACATCCGCATACTGGTCCACAACTACAGGATACCTTGGACTCTCCACATCAACTTCTCTAAGCTTAAGGCAGTCCAACTGATGAGTGATCATCTGTACCCTCCTCTGAGTAAGTTCTTCCTACGCTGAAAAGGCTCCCTTCCTGCCGGTGAAGGTGAACCTGGTCCCATGAATGCATACACACCACACTTTGTGCCTAATACAGTCGATCTGAGCATGGACTATAGATAACCAGTCCATACCCAAGATGATGTCGTAAGGCCTGAACACCACTATGAGGAGATCCCAGCCGATGATCTCGCCTCCTAAAGTATGTTCGCACTATCGGAACCAGTGCGTAATTGTCGAGTCTTATCCCATAGGAGTCTCTAGCCGTAAGGGTCGAGTTAACGACTCTGTCCGAATCTCTGAGCTCCGAACGAGGGAAGTGGCAATGAAAGAGTTACTGGAACCTGTTTCTATAAGATCGGAAACTATGGTTGAGTAGACACATATCATACCTCGAATTATATCTAGAGCACCATGACCTTAATCCTCAGCTACTTGGATCTGAGCTCTCCCCTATCCACATGCTCTCTGCATTCGGGGTGGACCTCTTGGTGTTAGTGGCGGTAACACCTCGAATCATCACCCATCACCTGCAGCACGAACAACTCCTCTGCTACGTCCACCTGCTCCCTGTGGACCACCTCGATCGAATCTCTGTCTCTTCCTAGGCGGTCCTTCAACAATCTGATGATCATCCGAATGGTATTTGAGACAGTCACAAGCCATGTGACCATGCCCATCACAAGAGTATCATTGTCCTCTCCTGGCATGTATGGCTCTGTCTCCACTCTGGGTGCCCCGCAAAACCGATTCTAAGTCGTGCGGTCGTGCACCTATAAGTATGGTCCTCTTGGACCTCTGTGACATCTATCTACTGCCAGCTGCATAAGACTCTGCTACATGTCAACTAGTGGTGGGTCTTGCTAATGGAGATTTCTTAGCAAGGAAACTCTCCACTAAGAGGGCTCTCTCCAGCACCCCTGCCTGTGTCGGGATACTGATGGAGATCATCGAATCCCTGACCTCTTCCCTGAGTCCCTAATCAATGGTCTGAGCTTTGAAGAATGGCTACAGTACCATATCAGTGGAGTAGGGCGAGAGTTCTGTGAACCTCACTGAGTACTGAACTACAGTCATGCTGCCCTGCTGCAGATGAAGTAGCTAATGTATATGAACTACGCGAAGAGTGGATGGGACAAACTCTACCAGAAATAGGCTCTCGAAGTCTGCCCAGAGTAGTGTCTCCTCTTTATGCACCAGGAGAATTAGGCTCCACCATCTACGTGCTGCTACCTGAACGAGAATCGCGGAAAGGTTCACCATGAAGTCGGCTGGTGTCCCTTCCAGTCTGAAGACTCTCATCATATCCTCCCGCCAATCGTCGGCTGCCTGCGGGTCCATCTCTCTCCTGATCCTGGGTGGCCTCTAGTGTTGGAACTCGTGCAATGCGCTCAATCAGCATGCATCATCTGCTACTGGGGCTCGTGACATCGATGACCCAACGAAAAGTGGTACCGCTGGTATCTCCGATGGTGCCTCTACTGGAAGAGGGCCCTACACCGATGCCTCATCGCTCGGTGGGATATCTGCGCGTAAAACTCTCGAGGCTCTAGTTGGTCATCTACAGGGAGTCATCTTGAAAGAAACAGATACATCATGGTCAAAATATTTATACCTGGTGAACTGACCTAGTTGATATGACTTCAATAAAACTTTTGAAAACACAATGCAAATAGTGTTTTTGAGCACTGAGTCAGAAATCAGTAGTCACGGTCCTGGGGTATGGATAAGTCGGCCACCGCACCAACACTGAACTCCTTGAACTGATAACCATACTCATTACCCTTAAAAATATTGCTTCATAGAAAAGACCAGAGTTCTAAGTTCTACAGTAGAACCAACGTCCTCTGATACCAATTTCTCACAACCAGTCCCCCGGGGCCCATGCCATGACTAACCCAAGCCCACCTTCCATAGGCCAGGGGATAGCGACTAGCCCCTAAGGTGTAAATCCATAAAATTGGGAAGTCATTGACTTTATAAAGTGTAAACACACACAACATAGTACAAGATAGAAGTAAAACACTAAGAAAAATTTATACAATGGAGTGCTGAAAAGTAAAATGGGCCAGAAATACAATCCCAACAGGAAAGTACAAGTAAAACTGAAAAACAAGTACAACTGAGGAAAAGGTAAAGTAGCTATTGGGTCGTCCTTCGGGGATTCCTACCTGAATGATAAGTACATATATCCACCTCAGCACTCCACGTCTGTCAGTCTCCTCTGTGTATCGACTCGTCGTAAGGTCCACCTCTTGGTACCGTCGAGTCCTACTACTTTGATCCTTAGTCAGTGTTTTCCATCTTTTGCAACCTACTCAATGAGGTGCAGTCATATCCCGTGCAGGGGGGGAGTATAACGATATTAAATAGGGACCCTGAGACCCTCAAGGTCTCACAAAATCCAACAAGGATTAACCAAAAAGTATGAAATCAACAAATAACCTCACTCAGGTATATTCCCATACACATACCTAAGTTATCAAGTAATCCATCTCAATCATGAGGTAAACAAAAAATTTACTGACGCATCTCAACTAGGATTTTTGTTCACATTGTCGAAACCACGACTTCTGGAGAACTCCTCCTATATCGAATACAGTGTGCCTATCGCCACAACCAAGAGATTCCCACTAACCTTGGACTGCTGAGGTACTCCTCCTGTTGAGTACCGTGGGTCTTTCGTGCTCACACAGAGGTAATCCCCACTGTAGGTCTGCCGCCAACTACCAAGAGCTCCCACTAATAGCTTGTAGAGGTACTCCTCCTATTGAGTACCGCGGGTCTGCAGCCAACTACCAGGCGCTCCTCCACCGTGGGTCTGCCACCACAACCAGGCGCTCCCCACTAGGCTAGTCGAATCACTCCATGTCGAATTGGTCAAGTAGTTGTTAGGTCTCATCCAGCTACTAGGTCTCCATACTCCACTTTCTCATCTCCAGAAGCATCCACTCCACGAGCTACAGGTCGATACTCCAACTTTCGAAAAGTACCATGTAGAAGTATCTTAAAGGTCCTCCTTGTCATAGGGGTCTCAAAGAAACAGACAACGTGTCAATCAAATTATCAGTATGTGAGTTATAATCTTTTTAGTCCCGCAATCAGGGTTGGATTCGGGTACAATCCAACCTAAATTATATCAAAATTACCTTGAACTCCAGTGGGGTATACTCAACGGGACCGTCGTGCTCAATGAAAACCAGCACCGCTAACGGTTCATCAAACGATCGTCTGGTGCCAAAGATATGGCCAAAGGAAGTAATATGCAATAGTGGGCCCAGGTCTGGTCTATCCTGGTTGAACTGACCCAGCCCCACCCAGTCTGGGATGACCCGATCAGACCCACTAGGTCTGAACCGGCCCATTGGGCGGGTCAGCCCGCTATGTTCGGCCCGGTCCGCTAGGCCCAGCCCAGCGGATTGCAGGGGTGGTTCGACCCAAAGGTCTCCACGTAGGCGGATGGGTTCGGAAGCTGGGGTTGGTTTGGCTAGCACTATGCAGGGCGCGACTCAGGTGGCTCGGTCTGGAAGGCCGAGCCGGTTTGGCCAGCGACGCCGCGGGCCGGCTCGGGAGGCCGGTTGCAGCCGGGCAGGGCGCACAGGAGGCCACAGGTAGGCCGAGGAGGGTGCGGCAGGCCACGTGGGCAGGGCAGAAGGGCACTAGGCAGGGTACGTGGGGCGCAGGTAGGCCGACAAGGCACTGAGCAGGCCATAGGGGGTGCCGGGCAGGCCGCGTGGGGCATCGGGCAAGCTGTGGACAGGCCGGCGGGAGGCCGCGAGGGGCACCATTCAGGGCGCGTGGGCATGAGGTAGGCCATACAGGAGGCGGTGGGTAGGAGGACTAGTGGCCGGGTGGGGGCCGGGCAGGACGGTTCAGCGCGGCTCAGGCCGAAAATGTTTGGCCGGGAGAACTGGGGCGCCGTGGGGGTGGCGTGGGTCATGGAGGTCGCGGGAAGAGTAACATTCTTCTTTTCCCCCTTCATCACCTCATCGTTGTTACATTACCATGATGAAGAACACCATAAAAAGGAAAATCCATAGAGGATGTCATGCCATGTTAGGTTGGCCCATATCCTCCATGTTTAAGGTGATAGCAAACAGTTCAAGAGAACTAAACTCAACAACATTTTTTATTCTAGAGAAAGGAAGAACAAGAAAAAAAATGAATCTAAAACACTACCTTTAATCATTAGTCCTTGTCATTGAAGTCACAAGAATAAGATTAAGGAGAATCATCGTTCTTCATGTCTGCCACACACACTTCCAATCCCAGGCTGCATCGGCTCGGGGAAGACACTCCAAGTTAGTAGATTTTGAGGGAATAAGTCGGAGAAGGATCGTCGCCGGCGTTCTTCATTGGAAGAACATGTTCTTCGTTCTTCGTTGGTAGAATTATCTCTTCTCCCAATAATCCTCTTTCCCAACGTCCACCCAAATGCCAAGTGAATATAATAGAAAAATGAGTTTTCCTCTTATCTAGTTGGACCAATAATTCAAATTGGAGAATTAATTACACGGATCCCCTTAATTAATCCACAAGAGTTGGCACAAAGGATTTATTAGGGGAGGTGAAGTGGCTTTCCTTCATTAATGAGGGAGAGTTTAGAGGTTATATTCTCCTCCATCAATACGGGGTTTAGCCCCGTGTGATCCCCACGACGTAACCTCTCGCTGGAGGTTATGTTCAGGTGGTCCCCACGTTGTAACCTCTCGCGGAAGGTTATGTTCGGGTGGGACCCACCACCATAACCTCTCATGGGAGGTTAAGGTGTGGTGGTCCCACCTCCAACTTCCATGAGGAGGTTTTAACCACCAACACTCACATGGAGGCTTAATAAAATAATGTGAAGGTCACTTTATTTTATTAAATATTTTTTTTTAAGAAAACCCAAAAACTATCTTTAATTATCAACCAATTGCTGTCAAGGTGAAAGTCTTATTAAGTGAATAACGGCACTGCAAGTTCAACAGTGACCTCTATTTTCAGTTCCAAGAACTGGTTCAAAAGTTATAAAAACTCGCTCGTATGTTTACTGAATGTACCTGAACAAAAATTCAGAAATTGATTCCAAATACAACGGGCCTTGGAATCACGAGCCTTCAATTTTTGAAGACTCTTAAAATTTCCATGTATTTTAAAAAAAAATTCCATTGTATTTCCGGGTCTTTGCATTCTCCCCACCATAAGGATTTACGTCCCCGTATGCTACAACTTTAACTAAGGGAACAAATGGGGGTACTGAGCACGCATTTGAGCCTCAAGATGGGGGAACTAGTCAGCCTCTTCCTCATCTCATGAATGATTTTCTGGCATCTCTCCAACTACCGGAATTTTCCCCTACATTGTCAAGGATGATAGTGGTGCTGTAACTCTAGGGAATTGTGTTACTAAACTCCAATAGTAACCAGGAAAACCTGGAAACTACGCACTTTCGTCACACTCCTGGGTGGCTCCCAAGCAAGTACCACCTCAATCTTTACCAGATCCACTGCAACTCTAGCCTCTGTGATGACATGACCTAGAAAGTAAACATCTCGAATCCAGAACTGGCACTTCGAGAGCTTACCATAAAGCTGGTGCTCTCAGAGTGTGTCTAGTACTACCCGCAAATGGTAGGAATGCTCCTCCTTAGTAGTTGAGTAGATCAGAATGTCGTCGATGAAGACTACAATAAAGTGATCGAGGTAAGGCTGGAATGTATTGTTCATGAGTCCCATGAACACTACTGGAGTGTTGGTTATGCCATAGGGAATAACCAAAAACTCGTAGTGGATGTACCTACACCAGAAGGACATCTTCTACACATCCTCGTCTCGACTCTGAGCTGGTGATAGCCCGATCTAAGATCTATCTTCAAGAACCACTGAGCTCCCTTCAACTGATCAAAGAGGTATTCAATCCTCGGGAGTGGGTACTTTTTCTTCAAGGTTACCTGGTTCAAGTGACAGCAGTCGACATAAAGCCTCAAGCTCCCATCCACCTTTTTGGTGAACAGAATCGGGGCTGCCGAGGGAGAAACACTAGGCCAGATGAATCCCTTCCACTGCGAGTCCTCCATTTGTTCCCACAGCTCACGATGCTCAGTGGGAGCCATCCGATTTACTGGAGTAGATATCAGTGTTGTCCTGGGGTATATGTCAATGTAGAAATCTACCTCTCTGTGAGGAGGTTGTTCTAGAACATCATCAGCGAAAACGTCCGCATACGGGTCTACCACTACAAGATATCTCAGACTCTCCATATCAACTGTTCCAAGGGTAAGGCAGGACAAATGATGAGTGATTGGATGCACCCTCCTCCGAGTAAGTCTATCATGCACTGTAAAGGCTCCCTTCTCACCGGTGAAGGTGAACCTAGTCCTATCTATGTAGACACACCGCACTTTGCGCCTAATACAGTCAATCTGAGCATGGACTGTAGATAACCAGTCCATACCCAAGATGATGTCATAAGGCCTCGACACTACTGCGAGGAGATCCCAACCGAAACTCTCACCTCCTAGATTAAGCTCTCACTACTAGCACCAGTTCGTAATCGTTGATTCTTCTCCCATAAGAGTCTCTAGCCATAAGGATTGAGCCAACGACTTCATCAGAATCTCTGAGCTCTGAACAAGGGCAGTGTAAATTAAAGAGTGGCTGACACCTGTGTCTATAATAACTGCAGCTATGGTGGAGTAGACACAGATCATACATCGAATCATCTCCGAAGAGCTGTTATCATAAGCCTCAGCTGCCTAGAGCTGAGTTCTCCCATGTACACCTGCTCCCTGCGGTTGGGGTGGACCTCCTGGCGGTGGTGACGGTAACACCTCAAATAGTTTCCCACCGCCTGCTGCACGACCAGCTCCTCTGCCTCGTCTGCCTTCTCCCTACGGACCACCTCAATAGAATCACTATCTATGCCTGGGCGGTCTTTGGACCCTCTGTAGATTGTTCGAATAGTGGGTTGGATAGTCACGAGCCATGCGACCATGCCCACTGCAAGAGTAACACTATCCACTCCTAGCATATCTAGCTCTATCTCCACTCCGGGTGCCCCATACAACCGATTCTAAGTCATGCGGTTTTCCACCTGTAGGTATAGTCCTTTTGGACCTCAGTGACATCTATCTACTTCTAGCTTCAGAAGAATCCGCTGCATGTCTATTAGTGGTGGGTCTCACTACTTGATACTGCTCAGCAAGGAAACTCTCCACTAAGAGGGCTCGCTCCAACACCCCTACCTACGTTGGGATTCTGAGGGAGATCATCGAAGCCTTGATCGATCTCATGAGTCCCTACTTGAAGGTCCATGCCCTAAAGAAATGGTCTTGTACCATATCAGTGGAGTAGTGTGAGAGGTCTGTGAAACTCACTAAGTACTGAGTTAAAATCATGCTTCCCTACTGCAGATAAAGTAGCTCCCATATACGAACTATACAGAGTGTGGCTGGGACAAACTCTGCCCATAACAAGCTCTCAAAGTCTACCCAGAGTAGTGTCGCCTTGTTATACACTTGGAGCATCAGGCTCCACCATCTTCCTACTACTTATTGAAGGATAATCGAGGAAAGGATCACCATGAAGTTGTCTGGTGTCCCTACCTATCTGAGGACTCTCACCAGATCCTTCAGCCAATCCCCAGATGCCTGTGGGTCTATCTCTCCCATGAACCTGGGTGACCTCTGGCATTGGAACTCGTGAAATGCGCTCAAGCGGCGTGCATCATCTGCTGTGGGGGCTGGTGGCCTCGATGGCCCAACAAGAAGTTGTACCACTGATACCTCAGCTAGTTCCTCTACTGGAAGAGGTCCCCACACCGAGGCCTCATCGCTCGGTGGGCTATCTGCGCGTACAACTCTCGGGGCTCTAGCTGGCCTTCCATGGGGAGGAATCCAGAAAGAAACAGATGGGAGACGATTAAATGATTTATACTTGGTGAGATGACCTTGTTGAGCTGACTGAACGAAAAATTTTTAAAACACAAATACAAAAATTGTTTTTGTGCACTGCATCGGAAATTAGTAGTCAGGGTCCCAGTGTATGGATACGTCATCCCTTGCACCAACACTGGACTCCCTGAACCAAAAACCACACTCGAAACCCTTAAAAATATTTCTCCACAGAAAAGATCACAGTTCTATGTTCTACGGTAGAACCGACATCCTCTGATACCAATTTTTCATGACCCGTCCCCTAGGGCCCATGCCATGACTACCCCATACCCACCTTCCATAGGCCCGGGGATGGCGACTAGCACCTAAGGTGTAAATCCCTAAAACTGGGAAGGCATTGCATTTATAAAGTGTAAACACACACCAAAAAGTATGAGTTGGAAGTAAAATAATAAGAAAAAATATATACAGAAGAATGATGAAAATTAAATGGGGCCAGAAATACAATCCCAAAAGAAAAAGTACAAGTACAACTAAAAAATAAGTACAACTGAAGAAAAGGTAAAGCAGCTACTAGGTTTTCCTCTGGGGATTCCTACCTAAAGGTTAGGTACCGATAGCCTCCTCAGCACTCCACATCTTTCAGTCTCCTCCGTGTACCAAATCATCATAAGGTCCACCTCCAGGTATTGTCCAGTCCTGCTACTCTGATCCTTAGTCAGCGCTATCCATCGTCTGTAACCAACACAACGAGGTGAGGTCATAGCCCGTGCTAGGGTGAGTATAATGATACTTGGCAGGGACCCAAAGACCATCAAGGTCCTACAAAATCCAACAAGGATAAACCAAAAAGTATGAAATAAATAGATAATCTCACTCATGTATATTACCATACATATACCTAAGTTATCAATTAATCCATCTCAATAGTGAGGTAAACACAAAAGTTACTGACTCAACTCCACTAGGATTTTTATTCAAATTGTCGAAACCACGACTGCTGGAGAACTCCTCCTCTATCGATTACAGTGGTCCTGACGCCACAACCAGGAGATTCCCACTAACCTTGGACTACTGAGGTACTCTTCCTCTTGAGTATCATGGGTCTGCAGCGCTCACATAGAGGCGCTCCCCACTGTAGGTCTGCCGCCAACTACCAGATGCTCCCCCTAATAGCCTGTAGATGTACTCCTCCTATCGAGTACCGTGGGTCTGCTACCAACTTCCAGGTGTTCCTCCACCGTGGGTCTTCCACCACAACCAGGCACTCCCGACTCGGCTAGTCGAATCACTCCGAGTCGAATCGGTCAAGTAGTCATCAGGTCTCAGCCTGCTACTAGGTCTTCGTACTCTGCTCTGTTATCTCTAGGAGGGTCTTCTCCACGAGCTACAGGTAGATACTCCAACTTTTGTGAAGTCCCATGTAGATGTATTTCAAAGGTAACCTTTGTCATAGGGGTCTCAACGTAGCCGACAACGCGTCAATCAGATGCCCAATTTGTGAGTTATAAGATGTTTTGTACCGGGGCCCGGTTGGATTTGTGTACGATCTAACCTGACTGTATCTCAACATTACCCTGATCTCCAGTGGGGTATTCTCGAAGGGACCATCATGCTCCATGAAAACCATCGCCACTGATAGTTCGTCAAACAGTCGTCTGGTGCCAAAGATATGGACAAAGTAACGGTCAGTAGTGGGCACAGGTCCGGTCCAACCCGGTCTGACAGACTCGTCCCAACCCAGTCTGGGCCGACTTGCTGGGTCTGCCCGAACCGCTAGCCGGGTTAGCCCGCTAGGTTCGGCTCAGTCCGCTGGGCCCGTCCCTACAGACTATAGGGGCGGTTCGACCAGCACTTCATGGGGCGCGGCTTGGGCGGCTCTTTCCAAAAGGCCGAGACGGTTTGGCCAACGATGCCGCGAGGGATGCCGCATGCCAGCTCTAGAGTCCAAGAGGCTGGTGGATTCTAGGCAGGGCGCACAAAAGGCTGCGGGCTGTCCGTGTAGGGAACTACAGGCCGCAGGAAGTCCAGCGGGGCATGGGCAGGCCATGGGTAGGACGGCAAGGCACGCAGGAGGCCGCAAGTAGGCCACACTGGTAGGTCGTGTGAGCAAGTGGGTGGGGTGCGCGGGGATCGACTATGCTGACATAGCACTAGACATGCCATGGGGGTGCAGGGAAGGCCACACGGGGTGCCTGACAGGCTGCACGGGGCGCCAGGTAAGCTGCAGGTAGGCGGGCGGGAGGATGGGGGGGGGGAGGTCACGTGGGGCCCTTTTCAAGCTGTGCGGGGTAGGGGCAGGCTGTGTGAGAGGTCACAGGAAGGTAGGCCAGTGTCAAGGTGGTGGCCGGGCAGGCCGGTTCCGCGCGGCTCAGGCGGGTGCAGACTTGCAGTGTTCCGCTGGGAGCACCGGTGCGCCGCAGGGCGGCACGGTTCGCGGAGGTCATGAGAAGCGCAGCCTTTGTCGATTCTGCCTTCATCACCTCATCATTGTTACATTTACATTATGAATAATTCCATAAGAAGGAAAATTGACAGGGGATGTTAGGCCATGTTAGGTTGGCCCATATCCACCACGTTTAAGGTGATAGAAAATGGTTCAAGAGAACGAAAATCAGCAACCTTCTTTATTCCGGAAAAAGGAAGAACACGACAAAAAAAATAATTGAACCCCCTCCCTTTAATTTTCAGTCATTTTCGGTGAATTCATGAGAAGAATACGATGGAGAATTGTTGTTCTCCATGTCCGCCACCCATACTTCCAATCCTGGGTTGCGTCGGCTCGTGGAAGATGCTCCACGTCGGTAGGTGTCCGGGGAAGATGTCAGAGAAGGATCATCGCCATCATTCTTCATTGTAAGAACACATTCTTTATTATTTTTTGGGAGAATTTTCTCTTCTCCCAAAAATCCTCCATCCCAACTTCTACCCAAATGCCAAGTGAAAAAAATAGAATAATGAGTTTGTCTATTATATTGTTGGCACAATAATTCAAATTGGGGAATTAATTACACGGATCCCCTTAATTAATCCACGAGAGTTGGAACAAAGAGTTAATTAGGGGAGGTAAAGAGGCTCTCCATCATTAATGAGGGAGATTTGAGAGGTTATATCATCCTCCATCAATAGGGGGTTTAGCCTCGTGTGGTCCCGACAATGTATCCTCTCCCGGGTGGTTATGTTCCTTAGGTCCCCACATCATAACCTCTTGCAGGAGGTTATGTTTAGGTGGGCCCCACCACCATAACTTCTTATGGGAGGTTAAGGTGTGGTGGTCCCACCTACAACTCCCATGAGTAGGTTTTAACCACTAACACTCACATGACTGCTTGATAAAATAAGGTGAAGCTCAATTTATTTTATTAATTAATATTTTTTTAGAAAACCCAAAAACGAACTTTAATTCTTCACCAACTACCGTCGAGGTGAAAGTCTTCCTAAGTGAATATCGGGACTGTGAGTTCAATGGTTCCCTCAGATTTTAGTTTTGGTCACCGGTTCAAAAGTAATAAAAACATGCTCCTACGTTTACTGAACATACCCGGACAAAACTTCAGAAATTGATTCCGGACATACTGGGCCTCAGAATCACTTACCGTCAGTTTTCACAGGCTCGTAAAATTCCCTTGAATTAAAAAAAAATTCCACAGGATTTGTGCGTCTTTAAATAAATGACATGTAATTGATGAGGAAACTCCGTGTAGTCTTTTAATATATATCGAAAATTCATGAAAACCCCCAATGGGTTCATCAAATGTGATATTCATTAATTATTAACCAATATGAGTAATATGATTATGAAAATATATAGAGGAATAATATATTTTTCTGATGGATCAAAAATGAATTAAAACATGAAATGAATATTCTATTTTAGAAATGTAGTAATCAATAGTCAAATAAATAATTATAATTTTGAATATGGATGCTCTAATACAACTAGATGGTTCTAGGAATAATGTAAGCACTTATCAATGCCAATTGAGACTCAAAAAATTTCATATTCAATGGATCATATGAATATTATACAAGACATTCACATCATGCGAAATAAAATATTTCCAATGAACTTTTCAAGTTAAATTTAATAATTAATTTAAATTGATCAGAAGAAGGAATACCTCAATATTGGGATCTCTATTCAATGATGTTATTGAAAATATGGAAACCTTATAATTTTATGATCATTGAGATTATAGAATCCATTTGTATAGTTCCTCTAGTGATGATCCACATGTGGTCATTTAATTTCTAAACAACGTCAATGAATTGTAGGGTGTTTGGGTGGCAGATCAGTACCCTTATGGTGTTCATCTGGATCTTTGTGAAAATTCAATCAATCTTGAAGAATTTTACTTTCACTCTCATTCTTGAGAGGTTAGTGAGGGTAATATAATCTTTAGATAGTTATTTGTTATAGAGTGATTCCTCTTGAATTAATTGGGTATAAATATCCTCAATCACGATCTATATTTACAAAATAGATGTAGTAATCTATTTATAGAGATAATTTTATCGTTAAAAAATATTATTTAATTTCACAAATAACCTTAAATAATATATAAAACCTCATCTGAACCCATTCCATGTAATAATAATATTATTATTTCTCATGGTACACAAAATCTTGTTCAATGATAACATTTATTTTATCGACTTGAAAACTAATAATTATCGGTTGATACAATCTTGGTATGCTGGTCCTCATCTACATTTCTTGAAAACACTAACAAATATTTAATTAAATATTTATTCATAAAATAAATATTCTATTCACAGTCCTATGAATAAATATTCAATAAATAAAATTAAAAAATTTTCATAGCTTTGTGAATAAATATTTTCATAATTATATAAATTAATTATTAATAAGTAAATAATTACTAATTACCATACGAATATTATTTGAGATCAATAAATCCAGAAAAAACTTATTCCTTGGTCTTAATAATAATATTTATTCTAATATTTAAATACATATATAATTTAATTGAAATAAAAACAATTTTCATGTAACCCTCTAGGGTTCATTCTCAATGGAATTAGGTGGGGTTGCCTAATTCCCCATATTACTTTCTAGAAATAGGTCAATGAACCGAAGATAAATATATTTAATTTCACATCATTTACAACCACACATGACAACTTACTATGTAATATAATATATTTTTCACAATATCTCACCAAGTAGGTAGGACAATCATATCATCAACCTATATACTTGATATATCATTCGTTGACTATATAAACTAAAATTAATTATGGTAAAGGCATGGAAATTTTTGTGAAAGTTATATTTACATCAAAGGTAATAGATATCAACATCCATTAATATGGAAGGTATCAATATTTAATTGATTTGTTAATTAATAACATGTCCTTTGTGATGCACCCAACAATCCTTAAATCCTGTGAACATATAGATTCATGGTTATGGTCAGTAAATATAAGTGCACGAGTGAAGAAATGAATAAAAAATAATATTAATCTATAAGGACCATTATAAACACTTGTATAAAGAAATATCCAATGATACATAGATATGAAAAAAATTTATAGGCGGGTTTGTTAACATAATCTACCATCTTAGAGATTACTAAGTGTGAACTTCATGATAAAAATATCTTCTATTTAATATTACTGATACCTACCATTTAATATATTATGTACCCCATAAATGAGTATTATCTAACCATATATCTAATATTTAAGAGATATCATAATAGAATCTCAATGTTCTCATCATAGAGGGGAACTACTATGATCTATTTTGATGAGACAAATACCCCATGACATTATCAAATTAATGTTATGAATAAAAAATATGTGATAAGATATTTATATAAATATAAAATTATTTGAATATGAATTCAATATAAATTATAATGTATTTGGTTTTAGGGAGCAAACTCTAAAAGTAATTTATTCATTGTAACATCACTATAAAATGATTCTTACATAAAAAATTATGTTACTTGAAAGGTATTTATTTTCCCAGTTTTCACCACTTGAGACTTATTTTTTTTACCATACACCATGTTTCTTTGGATGTTTTATCTACTAAAAAACTACTATTTATATAACTACTCTATCATTATTCAATATATTTAACGATTCATTTTAAATCATATCCTTCAAGGGATTTTTATTTGAATGTTTATAAATTATTAAGTGTTATTTGTATATATTTTATATTCCATGAGAAATCCTTGACATTTTAAACCATATTTTATTCTATATAGTGAATTCACTTACCTATTTCCTTTCTTTAAAAATAATATCTTTCATTTAATTATATTTTAATTTCATGGTATCTCATATCATATTATTTTGATTATTATATAACCATTTCCATATGGGTGTTTTCATATCAATTTTATTTCATTGAGATATGATTCGTGTTTTTACACTTGTTTCCTTTTTGTGGTACATATATTGGCCATGGATTTCATTCTAAATTACTTCATACTATTTTCCTCCAGGGTACTAAACTTGTGGAAATCCATCACTACCTTTGCCTTTACAGATCTCCATCACTTGTATGCATAATTTTTCTTTCAATGCATTTCCTCTACGAATAACATATTCCACTACACATTTTTAAGGGAATTCACCTAGAATCAATTATATCAATTTATTTTCATAATTACTGACTAAATTATATACCTTTTTATATATACAGTGTTAATTCAAGGGACACTTACATAAAAATATATCCAATTTATTGATTCGAGAAATATTAAAAACATGTATAATTATTATTCTAATAGGGATGTTTATTGATAATTAAGTAATATTGTCATGTATTTTATTTTATATTAATTATTTCATTTGATGAATTCATAGGGCATAATTATTTATCATTTGGGCTACAATATCCCCACAATACATCGATGGGCCTCATGAGATAAACTAGCTTGGGTATTTTGGTGTATTCATACCTAGAATGAAATATTTCTTAGACAAAAGACCTTAATGGTAAGATCATGATGTATAATATCATGATGAATTGTCTTAGGGAATGAAATTAGTTTTCTGGTATTATTAATTTCATCAATATAGAACCAGTTCTTTTTATCCATATGTTTATTTTCTGATATGTCAACCATTTATATGTTATGTTAATAGTTTCCTTTTCTTATAGTATTATTTTGATTATATGTTCACGTTATACTATTTATTTTCATCTTATACTCACTTATGATATGTGATTTTAAACGCATTTTTACCCTTATTGAGCATTTAGGCTTACCCCTTCAAACATTTCAATTTCCCTAGGTTATGAAGCCATTAATTACAAAAAGAAATTTAATGTGATAAAATGTATTTTATATTTAGAATAAGTTGGTAAAAATTATTTTATAATCCCCATTATATTTTTAGGCATTAAAATTAATCTACTTAGGTAAAAGCTTCCTAATATGGTAAAAAAATTAAAAGTGAAAATTCTATGTCTAAAGGACTTAAAAACCTGTTTAAAAGATGTGTGAAAATGAATTATCGAGTGTTGATAGACCATATATCATACCCCACTCAATTATTTTTCATTTCTAGAGCTAAATGACCTGTAAAATTTTTTACTCATTTTTTATTATATTAAATATTGGAAAAAATTTCATTCTCACTAATTATAAAAAGGACCTCTCTCCACCCCATTAATACCAATAAAAAATTCAATTTTCTCATCAAAAAAACACCATTCTTACTTCCACATGTATATAAAATCATCGTTTAAATATTCTATTCATAGGATATTATACTAATTCCTCCCTTTCCAAGGATCCCTTCATGGGAAATCCAAATTCCTCATCACAAGTTGTTTTTTCCAAACTCCTTTTATTTTAATTCTTACATTCCCACATATAATTTTATAATTCCTATATAATGAAATAAATATTTGGGTATAATTTATGTTATTACTATAAGGGGATAACTATTAAACACCTTTACCCCTTTTTTACTAATAAAAAAAATCATCATTAATGCTTAGTGTGACTCCACCCCCAAAAAGTGATTATTTCTTATTTTTTCACCACCACCTCTCTAAGATAGTAATGAGGGTGAAATTTAAGAATAAACGTGTAATGTATAAAATAATTATGATTATGAAAATATAAATTCTAATCCAACTTCTTTCCATACCAATCTATGAGAAATTAAAACATTAACCATATGTTGTGAGGACTACCACCTCCACAAAGTTACATATATTATTTTTCATTAAGATTCATTTTATTTTATTAATAAATATCCAAATTTGATTCAAAACCTAAAATATATTTTAAAAAAATTATTATTTTCAATAATGATTTCATTATTCCAAAAATAAACCACATTAAAAATCATAATCATCTATTAATTATGGTATGTTAATGTTTGGATCGATCATAACAATTAATTGAAAAATGGTATAAAATAGTATCATAAAAGTCTATAACAACTTAGATAATGATAATATATTATATAAATAATAAAAAAGTTATTTTATTTGTTTTCTGGAATGGGAAAATTAATCTTCAATTCATAATTAAGATACCAATGTTCGTTCATGAAAAATCACTAAAATATGATCATCAATAATTTAATATTCCATGATCAGATGTAAATATCACATAAAATAAAATTATAAAATTATAAATAATTATAAAACATAACTTGTAAGTAAATTATATGATCTTTTAATGATGAAATATTGTAGAATAATGATGAACGACACCGTTATTTTGAAACTAGTTCAAAGTAATCAAGATTACTAAAACATGATATCCAAAATAGACAAAACTAAATAATATACATGTAGGGAATAACTATTAAGGAAGTTTTAAAAGGATATATAGACATATATATATATGATAAAGGTTCATAAATGAGATATTAAGATTGTTATTTTTTATACAGGATTTTAGAACACATTTTGATTAAGAAGGAATTAAAGAAAGGGTTCATAATAACTAAATTTTCATCTATTGAGTTACAAAATTTTCTATTGAAACTATATTGTTACAAGATAAATTTATTCAAACTAATGAATACATGGTATTATATTTTTCCTTCATTTTTAGGGCATCTTCCACTTTTCCTTGTTATCCCTTTATCAAATTATTCTCACATCAATGATTATGTTACTTATAAGGGTTCTTTGTCTCAAATTTCAATTTATTGAGACATGTTTATATTATATGGTATAGAGTACTTATTGTATTTTTGATATTTTATATCATGGTCATCTTATATTTCAGAGTATTTAATATTCTATTTTAAATTTTATCCTTTAATGGGTTATGATTCAAATGGCTCTAAAGTCATAAGTTTTAATTAGTCTCTATTTTCAAATCCAAGAGACTTTTTTGAAACCATGAACCCTAATAATTTTATATGGTGTATTCAATATCATATTTAATTAAATAATATTAATCTCTTTAATTCTATTATATCTTAATTTCATGGTATAACTCTTATGTTCTTTTGATTCTTATGTTACAATTACTATTTTTTTGTATATCAATTCTTCTTCTTTTAGATATGACTCATCTTAAATCCTTTTCCCCATTTATGTTGTATATATTGTCCATGGATTAACTTCTATATCCTATCATTTTATATTATTTTAGGGGACTAAACTTGTGTAAATCCATCATTTCCTTGGTCTTTCCAAATCATTCTATATCATAAACATAATTTTTTCTTCCAATGAATTTCATCTGTGAGTCAATAAACATGATCTATGAGCGAATAACACAGTCATGAGATTAAGTATAAAACTATAGCACAAAATATAGTGTATATATCATTACATTCCTAAGATAAACCATGAAATAATAAGATAAAAATGTAGAAAATATTTTAAATATGTATTGTATATTAGTATAAAGAACATTACTTTCACATGTCGCACCATTAATGTCTACACTTACATGAAAATAAAACATACACATGGATAATTTAACTAATGATATATAAAATTTTAACCAATGTATTAGAGGTTTATATAGGATACCAACCATCATCTCCCATATTTATTAGTTCCATAATAAATCAACCATTCATAATATCATAAAGAATCTATGGAAATAAAATGGCTTTCATTTAATATATCATAAAGAATCCATAGAGATAAAATGAGTTTCATTATCACAACAAAAAAATCATGTATGAAAATGATTTTTATATCCTTTTAAAATAGATTCATTTGTAGAAATCATCAATATGATAAACCCATATAAAATAAATGGGTATCCAATGACATTCTATAACATTCTAAGAAAATACTCTTCAATCAATATAAATTATGTGGTATATACCCAATATAGATAGTGGGTATATTTTTAAAGTAAATAATATTCCAAATAAATTTATGTATAGAATATATGTTAATTCCCTTAAATAAATAAATAAATTATATAGTGTTTATGAAACTAATGAATTTTATGAAAAGTTATACCTATTCACAGTGGATGATTAGTAATGACAAAGGATGTGATGGATCATATATTTGGTACAGAAGAACATTACATAAGAAATACAGATAAATAAGGTGGATAATGTCATTTTATTAATATATTTGATCAATAACAAGATATATCAAAAGACAATGACTTATATTAAAAACAAATTCTAATTGATTTATAAAAATCATATTTGAAATAATAAATATCCTTGTTCTTTTGAAATCATTTTAAAAGAAATATTTTATTAAAAGGGGATAAAAATAATTTTATCTTATAAATAATGAACATATGGGGATATAGATTCAAATTGAATGAAAAAGGTGGTGAAAATATGAGTTTAAACATAATACAACATAAAAGGATATTTTAGGAATCATTTTTGACATTATCATGAAAAGATGTTGTTATCAGTTTTTTAAAAAGTTATCTTTAAATAGGTGAAGTAAAATATTTTTTTTTTATTTTTTAGAAGAATAAACTTCAATAATATGCACTTTATGATACTTAAAGGAAATCAAAATAATATTATGTTAGAAGAAAAAATATATGATTTGAACGGATATAATTTTTTTTAATATTTTAAAAAACTGTTGTATAAAAACCTAAAACATAAAAAGAGTATTATATTTTTATTTTTAAAATTGGAAAAATTATTTATTACTATAATAGAAAATAATTTATATTAAACATTCTAAAAGGATAGGATAAATTCTGTGTTATAGAAAATATATACATGGATGAAAAGATATGGGAAAATGAGTGTAAGTTATTCTTTCCAATGTTAAACTATTATTTAAGGGGAAATTTCCTCAAGAAATATTATATCAATAAAAATAAGTAACATCACTAGAGAAAAAGATAAAATAACATCTATAAATATATTTAAAAGGGTAAAATTAGACTATGATGGTTAAATTATTTTTATCTATCATAAGTTTTGTTCCGTTATAATTTTATCAACTAATTAGTCTACTATTGTTTTATTTTGGTGTACCATGTGGAATAATTTATCCACAAAATGTTTATTTAAAATAAAATATAATATAGTAAATTATTGGTTAATCATGTTACATCAACCAAAAATAAATTGCATCCTCTCAATTTTAATTATTACTCACATACAAAAGCAATTAAAGGGGTTCTTACATATTTAACATTGAAGATATAATAACCAATATGACATATGTCTTACTATATTATGCTACATCATGTTACTTATATTAAATAAAAAATATTAATTCTTTATACAATCATATACTCAAGTACGTATTTAACCTAATAATACATTACCCCAAATATACCTTTCCCAAAAACATTTGAATATCTATGATATTAATCCATAATGAAATCATACATTCCTTAAAAAATAAAATATACTTTTAACCGTCAAATGTATTAAAAACAAGGTCATAAATTCACACAGTATCAATATATATCATAATATCAGTAATGAGATAAATATAAAAAAACATCATGGATATATTTTTTTAAATCAATAGTCAATTCCAATTATATCAATACAATATAACTGAATTTTCTAAAAATCATACAACACTTTTTTACCTCAACATCAAATATATTTTAAACCTATGAGTTATCTATAACTCAATCATGTGTTCTTAAATAGTTATCCCAAAACATATAATAATTTCATAAAATAATTTTTTAAGGTTATTTATATCATATAATATTTGGTTCTAAACCTTAAAAAAACTGCTGAAGAATAATCCATAGGTTTTTCAAATAATCTAAAAACTTTTTGAATATACTAGAATACCATCAACAAATATCACTCATTAATTAAAATATCCTTGTTTATCAATATTTAATTTCTATTAAGATATCATCCTCACTTCATTAGATATGATTTGAAAACTCACCATTTTCAACATAACAAACATATACTGAAATCCTCAATAATTTATATATATTACCTTATTGGATTATAATAACCAGTATTTTCTTGATATATACCTTTCTAGGATTTATTTATTTAATACAATTTCAACCACATACTAAAACCAAAAAATTTACGATAATATCTAAAATATGAATATGAAAATATCAATCCAAATATGTGATCCCTTATGAAAAATTTATTTTTACCATTGTTACATTCAGTTCAACCTATAACTCCCTTTACCCAATCCTTAGTTATATGTGGTTTTTTATATTAGGTTATCTAACCTAATTAGTTAAAATTATACTCATATACATCATAATGGTTTATTATAGAGAATGTGAATAAAACATATCATATCCCCAAGTGTGCGAAACTAGTTATACAATTAGGAATATTTGTTGTGAACCAGGTGATGTTTGAGTTACAACCAAATCCACCCTTTTTTTGGATATTACCCTTAATTACATCCGTTATAGAGAATGAATCCACATATAGTATCCCAGAAAGGATTAAATTATTAGAGAACCACAAAATCTATAATTTAAATGAACTTTAGGATGTTATCATATACATATAATTATCCCTAAGACTTATCTTTAAGTTTTTTACTAATGTTAACTTATCTTAAACAAAAATAACTAAAGTATTCCCTAAAAATAGATAACTGTAGACCTACACAACTATGTATGGTGCTAAAAAATCCTACTGTCAAAAATTTACTTTGATTCCCTATGGGATGATCCAAGCTCAAATTGAATAAATTTCACAATAGTATTACATTTTAGAATAATTAAAAAAAACATGGAAAACCATTTGGTTTCGCATCCTTGAGGACCTGTTATATGTGAAAATTATTTTATGAAAAATGTGAATTTTTTTCCATAATCTAACCATACTAAACTCTATTATAGACTTAATATATGTAACACTCATCTTCAAAATCTATAGAATGGAAACATAAGGAAGGGGTTATATCAAATGACTAGTGGGGGTAAACATAAGTGATTAAAGAGAAATATCATAAGTGACCTTAATATTTGTAACATTTTTTAGCTTACTTCAGGTAAATATTGACCATTTTTGGATTAACTTTTTCTTTGAGCGTGTTATTTTCCTTTTGGTGGTGTATCAAAATTTTCATGAAAAATGAATTAATGGATTAGCAAGTATGATTGTTTTAATTAGTGGAGTATAGGTATAAATGTGAGATGAATTTGGAGGGAAACATGATATTTTTGGGATTTTTTTATAGGGACTTATATTTGGTACTATATGTCGAAGACATTTACATAGTAAATTTCTGTATTATAACATAAGTTTAGAAATAGGAAAATTCTTTTGGGGTTCTTTAGTCCATAATACATTTTTGGATGTAAAATGGTTTTACAATTTTAAAAACATTATTATAATGTAAAATTTTTACTCATAATAATTTTATATGAGGTTTTTTATTTTTTTAGTATATACAGGTCTTGGGAAATTTATAGTTTAAGACTAATATTTATGTTTTAAACCCGTCATGCCTGATGGTTTTTATTCAATTTTTACATTACTTCCTCTTATTTACTAGTGAATCCATCTCCCTTAAGCCCTAGGTATCTCCCTACTTATCATTGTTGATCTCAGTTTGGTAGTAGCATGTGTTAATTTTTTATATGGTGTAATAATTACTATGTGATATTGATTGATACTTTTTATTTTTCCATCGTTCATTGTCTTTTGGAGGATAATCTACTTGTTTGCAGTATCTATTTTCAAATGTAACTATGATTACTCTATTCTTGACGTAGTTGAATCTATATAAGTGGCTCTAATTCATGAATTGCATTATTCTCTTTTCAATTACATTAGTTTTTTAATCCAAATTGATTTATTTGACATTGGAATGGATTTTTTTGGTAAAATATAAACATTGAAGTGTTTTTTATTTGAAAATTCAAGTTCAAACTCCAAGTGTTTGATTAAATGAATTAAAGGGAATTTTTGGGTTTTAAATGGATTTTGACAGACTTAGAACATTGGATAACCTTGAGTACATCTGGAATTGGATTTTAATTTTATTCTATGTGTAATTCCAAAAGAGGTTTTATGTAACTTTAGTTCATGTTATTCAGATAGAGTTTATATTGGTTTGATCCACGTTAGACATTGATTAGATATTATATTTCATGTATTACACATATTCCCATAGGGTAGAGGAAAAATGGTGTCATTTTCATATTATGATTGGTTTATCACATGATAGTATTTTCATGGTAATTTTCTCACATATTAATATTATTATGTATCCATGGTTTATTACATGTTATCTTCCATATTCGACATATTACTAGATTCTGTGAATATGGTATGTTTTTATAAAAACCAAAGGGCAGTTTTGAATAAAGCTAGTGTGTTTTTTATAATTTATTTGTAAACTAGATTTTATATAGCTATAATTGACGAATTATTAATATTTGAACTAGGATGAATTTTTTGATGGAATCCTAATTGGATTTGTTCTCACTCCATTCTTTTTTTTCATTTGGGAATCCATAGATGTTGTTTTTCATCTCTCTAGTAAAAGGAAAGGAATTTTTTATTATTCTAGTTTCTCTTGTTGGTATACATATTCTTAGTAGTAGGGTTTGGTGGATATGGACGGTCACACATGGACTTGTTTTGTCTTTTCATGTATATATTTTTAGTTTTTCCTAATTGGTATGAATTTTTTTAGATGATGTATGTTTATCGTTCTTCCATGTTGTACTTTTGTTTTATTTTAAAGACCTGAAAATTCCATATAATTATTTTTAAATTATTTGGGATTATTACGAGTCTACAAAAATTGACGGCGCAGGATTCCAAGGCCTGGTGTGCCCCAAATGGATTTTTGAACTTTATTTAAGGTATGTTCAGTAAATGTGCCAGTGGAATCTTCTATATTTTGAACCAGTGGCCAGATTAAAAATCTAAGGGCACTATTGAATCCGCAGCACCAAGTTTCACATAAGGGAGGATTAACTTCTACTGCAGTAGGTCGGGTGAAAAAGTTAGTTTTTTCAACTTTTAACGAAATAATAAAATAACATAAAAATTATTATTTTATCATCATACCTCATGTTGAGAGGTGGTGGTGGGACCGATGGGTTGTCAAGACATTAAATGGATTCACTCTTTAGTTGCGCAACCACACCATTGGGAATTAAGAGTTTCATTAATTAAAAACTCATTAATTAACCTCATTAATTATTTCGATGTGTTACTCACCCATACCATCTATTTAAATGGAGCTTGGTTGGGGGTTTTTGAAATGGATTCTTGAAGAGAGGAACCCCTGGAAATGTACCGCATCATCTTCCACTGACGGAGGACCGAAGATTGGGTGGCAATGATCCAGGATCGACGAACTCCAGCGACTCCCTCCAATGAGGACTCTTTTTTCTCCACAACTGTGATACCTCCAATGATTCTCAAGGTTAAGTGTTTTGTCTTGATTAATTATATGAGTTTTTCTTTATTAATTCTAAGTGTTTGAATATGAATTAATATCAACCATTTTATGATGCTAATGAGGAGGGAACGGTCCAAACTAACAAGGCCTGGACCCTTTTACAGTTGATTTATTATTGCATTATTCAGGGGAGGATTTCTCCAAGTGATAGAACCCTGAAAGTAGGAGGCATGTTGTGACGAAGACATCTTAAGAGGCCTGAAGGCATAGACTTAAATGAAAATAGAGCTCCGGAGCATCGTTGGAGCCCCACAAAAGCAGCACTGGCGTGACACCGGCGCGCCGACATCGGCGACCAGTGCCGGAGGACGAGAATGATGACTAGAAATTGTCGGACATGGTGGAAGGGCAGCACTGCACAGTGATATGGCGGACCAAAGGGGGTGACCGGATTCGTCCATCTGCATTGGCAACAGAGGCACCGAGCTATCGCGTGTCGCCAAAGGCAGTCTGTGGCATCGTGCTGCAACGGAGGAAGGGGACCCGCGCCCGCAGGTCCTACTGGTGGGGGGAAGTGGCACGTATCCCCTCTGTTTCGCTAGCCTAAACAGCCTATGACATTCAAGAGGGGGACCGACCCCATGCCACCTAGGAGGTTGCTCAGCTGGCGGGCTGCACACAGCCCAGACGGGCTGGGACGGTTCTACGACCTAGTGGGATGAGCCTGCCACAACCATGCTCACACGGGCTGTTTCCGCTGGTTCAGGCCGGGCTGGGTCAGATCGATGCGAACTGGGTCTGGTCGACCTATCCTGGGTCAGAATGACTAGGTCGGGTGGGACCCGAACCGTCTTCTGCCCCATTATGCTTATAAGGTCATATCTCACAAACTCGATGTTTGTTTGAAAAACCATCTACGATTCTGGAATCCTTAGAATGAGATGGTCCTTTTGAGATACTCCACCTTTGTTTTGGATAATGTTGGAGTATGGTTGGGTTGGATCGTACCTAAATCTAACCCAGTTCTCAATACTAAAATGCCTATAACTCTCAGACTGGGTGTCCGATTGACACACTGTCTACTGCGTTGGAACCCTTATGACAAGATTGATCATTAGGTTACTTCTTCGTGGGACTTTGTTTTGGTGGAATTATGACCGATGGATTGAGGATTGGATCCTCCTAGAATCAAGAATACTATGTACAGGAATCTAGTGGCTAACTGAGACGTGAAGAATGAATAGTGATACTATGTAGATCATCACATAGAGATCCTTTGTGTATCAACACTTAGAGATACTTTGTGGATCAACACTTAGAAATCTAGTGTAGATCAACACCTATCTATCCTGTTTTGATCAGCACCTAGCGATCTTGTGTGGATTAACACCTAGCGATCCTGTGTGGATCAGCAGTAAGAGATCTTGTGTGGATCATCAATAGAACCCTTGACAAAATAAGTTGATCTATCTTTAGGACTAATCATATGTAATTTTGTACTTATGTTATACCTGGTTTGAGCTGAGTCTTTTTTATTGTCTTGGGTGATTGAGATCATGAATTTTGGGATTCATATGTGGAATTTGGAGAGACCTTCGGGGGTCTCGGGGTCCCTACTAGGTATTGTTATACTCACCCCTGCATGGTATTCACCCGCACCTTGTTGTGTCTTGTGAAGATGACAAACAGCTCGACTAAGACTGTAGGATCCAAGACCAGGTGGTACACAGAGGTGACTGGTTGATGCAGAGAGCTGTGGAGATGAGCTGTACCGACCCTTCAGGTATGATCCTTGGTGGATGATCCCTGGAGCTATTTCTTATTTCTTGTTTTCTGTTTTAGTGCTATCTTTTCAGTTGGGATTTTACTCATTCCCTTTAATTTTAGTACACAATTTTAGTACTGCATTTTTTTAGTCTGTGGTTGCATCTTGCTATATTCTTGGGATGTGTGTTCATATAGGATTAAAGGAAATAACTTTTCCTTTAAGGAATAAACCTTTTTTGTGCTATTCTCCAACCCATATCCTATGGAATGCGGGCTTGGGGTAGTCACATCATGGGCCCTATGGGATGAGTTGTGACAAAGTGGTATCAGAGGAGTTGGTTATACCAAAGAACTAGGGCTCTGATCATTCCAATAGAGCAATAGTGTTAAGTGTTTTGAGTGTGGTTTTCAGTTGAGGAAGTCCAGTGTGGGTGTGGCAGCTAATGTATCTACACACCAGGATGCTAAATTCTGATTTCTGACTCGGTGCACGGAAACACTGATTGCATGTGTTTTGGAAATGTTTTATATTTGATTCCTTTCAAGTTAGCTCACCCAGTATAAATGTTTTACCTTAGCACATTTGTTTCTTTCAGGATGCCATCACATAGATATCCGTCTAGGATTCTAGAGAGAGTACAGGATTATGACCAACCGAGCGACGAGGATTTGGTGTAGGGACCTCTTACTATGTTGGCACCTTTGGGTTGTATACCAACACCACCACCACTCGGAGCTAAGAAATTTCCACCAGCCCCACTGGAACACCATGCACGCCGACTGAGCATGTTTCATGTGTTTCGGAGACATTGGACTTTGAGGTTTCCAGGAGATACATATCTTCATGCAGCTAAGGACTGGTTGGAGGCTGTGGCATGGGTTTTTCTCTTTGTTGAGACTCCAACAAATCAGATGGTTTTCCTAGATGCTATCCTCTTCCACGGTACAGTAGAGAGACTTTGGAGTCTAACTCTCCAGATGCTTAAGGAGGAGACACCCTCCTCGTTGGACTTCAATAACCCCTTCAGGGATAAGTTAGTACCAGCGAATTTACACTCAATGCAAATCTAGGAGCTACTTCACTTACAACAGGACAACTTATCAGTTGACCAGTACTTGGAGAGATTCAATGACCTCTCACACTACTCCACTAACATGGTACACAACCCCTTATTTAGGGCCTAGAACTTTGATAAGGGTCTTTAGGTAGAGATCATAGCGTTGATGATATAAATAAATATCCTGATACCGGCTAGAGTGATCGAGTGGGAATTATTGGTGGAGATCTTCTTAGCTGAGCAGAAACTAATGGTGAGAGTGACCACCAGATGACTGGTATCCAATTCATCTGCAGTAGGCAGTAGGAAGATGAATTATAGGTCCAACTGGGCTAGAACTTCTGGTGGATGACCCTAGGATGCATGTTCGGAGTTGCAGAGCTCGCGAGGATGAGGAGGTCTTTTGAGGACTAAAACCAGTTAATCTTGCGGCGGACTTGGAAACATGGTTACCGACTATCCGAATCCTCGCTTAGATTACTAGAAGATGATAGAGGGACTACCAAGGTAGATAATGAGGTTCAAGCGAGGGGGTATATAAGACAGTAGACATGGAAGAGGAGCAGGTCGTGCAGTAGGTGGTGGATGAATATTTGTGGTTCTACCACCACCACCCCTAGGTGGTCCACCCCGACCATAGGGAGAAGGTGGATAAGGGTGTGCTCAGCTTCAGGCGAAAAAGGCCTATGACAACGGTTCTCTAGAAATGATTAGAGGTAACATTTGTGTCTATTATACCTTAGCTATATTTATTATAGACACAGATTCTCATCACTCATTTATTTCCATGTCATTCATTCAGATCCTTGAGATTCTGATGGATTCGTTGGCTTGATCCTTATGATTTGAGACTCCTATAGGAAAAGATTAAATGTTTTCACACTGGTGGATATTGTGTGATCTCACTCTAGGAAGATAGATATTTGGTTGGTATCTCCTAGTCGTAGCGTCGAGGCCTTACGACATAATCTTTGGTATTTAATGGCTATACACAGTCCATTCTAAGATCAACTATTTTAGGCGCAAAGTGTGGTGTGTACATAAGGATGAGACTTGGTTTTCCTTCACCGGCGAGAAGGGAACCATTGTAGTACAAGATGAACTTACTCAGAAGAGGGTATATCCTATAACTCATCAGTTGGCTAGCCTTACCCTTGGAGCAGTTGATGTGAGGAGTCTGAGATATCCTATAATGGCGGAAAAATATGTTGATGTATGTCCTGATGATGTACTGGGACTACCTCTTTGTAGGAAATTAGACTTCTACATTGACATGTACCCTAGGACGACACTGATATATACACTAGCATATCATATGACCCGAAAGGAGCTTTGTGAGTTACGGTTATAGTTGGAGTACTTGCAGAGGAAGGGGTTTATAAGGCCCGATGTTTCTCTATGGACATCCACGATCTTGTTAGACAAGAAGGAAAACGGGAGTCTGAGGCTTTTTTGGACTATTAGTGCTTGAACTATGTGACTGTGAAGAACAAGTATCCACTCCCGAGGATTGATGATCTCTTACATTAGATGAAGGGAGCACGATGGTTTTCAAAGATAGACCTCAGATCAGTCTATCATCAGCTTAGGGTACGAGATGAGAACGTACCGAAGACAACCTTCAGATGTCGGTATGGACACTATGAGTTCTTGGCGATGACCTTCGGCATAACCAACACTCCGGTAGTGTTCATGTGGCTGACGAATAGGATCTTCCACCCTTACCTCGATCTCTTCGTTGTAGTCTTCATTGACGACATCTTAATAAACATGTAGTCAGAGGATGAGCATGCCACACACCTACAAATAGTTCTGGATACACTCTGAGAGCACCAGATTTACGAACAACTCTTGAAGTGTCTTTTCTTGATATGATAATTCCACTTCATATGGAATGTTATCTTAGGGGTTGGAGTTGTAGTGGATCCGAAAAATATAGACACAATTATTGCTTGGGAGCCACCCAGGAGTGTGACCGAGGTGAAAATTTTCTTGGGATTGGCCAGGTACTACAAAATATTCGTACCCAACTTTTCCAAAGTTGCGGCACCCTTATCATCTTTGAAAAAGAAGGGAAAAACCTTCATGTGGATGGAGAGATGATAGAAGAGTTTTCAAGTGTTGAGATAGAGACTGACGAGTGCCCCCATCTTGAGGCTACCAGAAGAGGGTGTTGGGTAGGTAGTCTACTGTGACACATCATGAACCAGACTAGACTGTGTCCTAATGTAGGAGTAAGAAGTGATCACCTATGGATCAAGAAAGATGAGAAAAAATGAGAAAAACTATGCTACCCATGACCTAGAGTTAGTAGCAGTGGTATTTTAAATAATGATGTGGCATCACTACTTGACGGGTGAACAATTTACTATTTACATTGATCACAAGAGTATAAGGTATATCTTCTCACTAAAGGACCTGAACCTAAGATAGTGGCGAGGGCTGGAGTTCCTCTAAGACTATGAATTTGAGATAGTTTACACTCCTATGAAGGGGATCATAGTAGCAGACACACTTAGTATGAGGGCTAGTCTATAGTTACTATGTGAGAAAATAGAGCAGATAGTCATGTTGAAGTTATCCTTCATGGATGGTGATGGAACAACTTACCTCCACTCTATGACAGTTACTCCCCCAGTCCTTCAGTGAGTTAGGGAGGAACAACTTTGGGACATAGACTGTGAGGCCCGAAGTGCTCAGATAACTACAAGACAAGCTCCTGATGGATCATCTGAAGGTAGTGAGTACGTCATTATCTTCATAGGATGCACCATGATACTAGTGACGCTATGATAGGAGGTGTTGAGGGAGTTCCACAAATCCCATTTAGTGGTACATCCAAGAGTGGAAAAGATGTACCAGGACCTCTAGTGTCATTACTGGTGTCCATGGATAAAGAAAGTAGTGGCGGAGATTGTATCATGATGCCTCACTTGCTAGCAAGTGAAGGCTAAGCATCAGGTACCAGCAGGTTTAACTCAGCCCCTTGAGGTACTAGAGTGAAAGTTAGATGGTTAATCCATAGACTTCGTGATATGACTACCACGTATTTCTAGGGGCCATGATTTGCTTTGGGTGATCGTTGACTAAATCTTCAAGTTATCCCACTTCCTACCCATCCGAGAGGAGGGATCAACAGAGAGAATGGGACGCCTCTACATAAAAGTGATTTTATGGCTTCATGGGGTGCCATTAGCGATCATATCACATCATGACACATGTTTTATATCCTTTTTGTGGAAGGTATTTCTGGAGGAATAAATGAATCAACTAAGTTTGAGCAGTACATTTCACCCTTAGACAGATGGTCAGGTGAAGAGGACCATACAGACATTGAGGACATGCTTCGTGCTTGTGTCCTCGATTTTGGATGTAGTTTGCAGGACCACCTACCACTTGTGGAGTTTTCATAAAAAAACTGTTATCACTACACCATTAGAATTGATTCATTTGATGCCCTGTATGGGAAAACTTGTAGATCACCTCTATACTGGACAGACCCAAGGGAGTTAGCACTATGGGTCTAGAGTTGGTACAGGCAACCATAGAGAAGGTGCAGATCATCCAAGAGTAGATGAAGACTACACAGAGCAGGCAGTAGTCTTATACTGACAGGAGACAAAGACACTTGGAGATTGAGGAAGGGGACCATGTATTCCTAATGGTCTCACCCTGATGAGGATTATGGATGTTTGGATGGGGTGACAAGATATCTATGAGGTTTATCTCACCTTTACAGATCCTCAGCAGAGAAGGCGAGGTGGCGTATCTTCTAACTTTTCCCCCATAGATGCACACGGTGCATAAAGTTCTCCATGTGTCATAGCTAAGGAGGTACATGCATGATCCATCACATGTTATCGAATGAGGAGATCTATATATCGATGATGGGGCGACACTTGAGGAGTTCCCAGTGGAGATAGAGGATTGATAGGCTCTTGTCCTTTGTGGGTGCCAGATTCCATTGGTATGAGTTCGTTGGCATCATGAAAACCTATAAGAGATCACCTAGGAGCAGAAGGCTCAAGTACGTGCTCAGTACCCCCATTTTTCCCTAGATTGTTTTAGATTTCGGTGATGAAAATACCTAAGGTGGAAAGAATGTAAAGACCACTACTACAAATATGGCTTTTATCAGCGCTAAAAATGTCCTTTAACTGCGCTAGAAAAGCTCTATTAATGCCGGAAAAGATGGGGGGCGGGGCGCTTTATCAGCGCTCTAAAAAAGAACTGATAAAAGGGTCCTTTATCTTTGCTCTGTTTTATCACTAATAAAAGACCCCTTTTTTAGTGATTCCATTATCAATGCTTTTGTTTTAGTGCTGATAAAAGGGGTCTTTTATCAGCGCAAAAACAAAGCATTGATAAAAGGGTCCTTTATCAACACTTTGTTTTAGCGCTGATAAAAGACCCCTTTATGAGTGCTTCCTTTATCAGTGATTTCATTTTATCATTGATAAAGGAACCCATTTATCAGCGCTTTTTTAAAAATTCTGATAAATGGTAAAAAAAATAAAAAAATAAAAACAATTAAAAAAAATTAAAAAAATACTTCCAATCCGGCGGGCTTTTATAGCGCTTGAGCCCCCCCTTTTACATCGCTTTTCTGCCCCCTACAGTGCCCCACGTACCCTCTCCACCCTTTAACAACTCTTTCTCCCATATTCCCCCATGCACGTGCACCCCTGCCTTCACAAGGATTTGAACTCGAGACCCCCCCCCTACGTGCCTAAGCCCTTACCACTCCTCTATTTTGATTTGTTTTCCAATTCATGATATATCTATATATATATATTTATATATTTAGTTATATTTATTTGTATAGTAATATATATATATAGTTATATTATAATATATATAGTTATGTTATTATATATAAAGTTATATTAATATATATCTCTATTTATATATATATATATATATTGTTATATTTATTCGTGTAGTAATATATATTTATATTAATATATATATATAGTTATATTAATATATATAGTCATATTAATATATATAGTTATATTAATATATATATCACTATATATATAAATATATATTTAGTTATATTTATTCAGATACTAATATATATTTATATTAATATATATATATAGTTATATTAATATATATATATATATATATATTTATAGTGATATAAATATATATATTTAAAGTGATATTAATATATATATTTATAGTAATATTAATATATATATGTAGTTATAGTAATATATATATATAGATAGATAGATTAATATATATATATAGTTAGATTAATATATAGGTATATAAATATTCATATATTTGTATTTTAAATAAAATGGATATTAGTTATTATTTAGATAAAGATAATATATTTTATATTTAAATATATTTTATTATTTATATCTATAATTAAATTTTTATATGTGAATATATAAAAAATATGTATATACTGTTATATATTTGATTATAAATAGAAGTGAATTATAAGAAACAATGAAATATCAAAAACATAATATGAATATGAATGTAATACCATGGAATAAATTCAGTACCCACCAAAAAATGTCAATAATACCCCCTTAAACGAGGCTGAAAATCCACAAAATGTTAAAAAATTGGGGTACCCCGACAAAAAACTCAGTTTTGGAGGCCTTCTGGGGATTTGTTAGCCTCTAAAAAACCTTGACCAGGGTTCCCTCAGATCCCAATGATGTAGAGCTCGTCAAAGTCTTCTATTTGATATGTGGTAGAGCTCAAATGAACACATGGATCAAAAGTTATGACCGTTTGAAGTTTGAGTTGCGTTTTCAACATATTTTGTATCTTTTTTTAATATTTTTATTTTGTACTCTTAAAACATTTATTAAATAACTATTACTCCATAATAATTAGAAAATTATTAATTAAAAATATTTATTTAATTTTTTTGTAAGCCATTTTCACTAAATATATTATATATTATGTATATTAAGTGTAAATGTATATTTATACTTATCTAAAATATATTTAAAAATTATATATTATATTTATATCGATATAACTATATAACTATATTTATATTTTAATATATTATTTTAAAATATTTTTTATGAATTCGACCCTTTATCATCGCTTTTAAATGTGATGATAAAGGCACCCTTTATCAGCCCTAAAAAAAGCGCTGATAAAGGTGTTCTTTTATCAGCATTTTTTAGCGCTGATAAAGGGAACCTTTATCGGCGATTTTTTTAGCCCTGATAAAGGAACCCCCATTTAGCAGCGCTTTTTTGTTAGCGTTGATAAATGTTGGCACCGGGAAAAGGTTTTGTTTTTGTAGTGAGACCCAAAAATTCCATATATAAATTTTAAATTATTTGGGATTATTATGAGTCTGTGAAAATTGACGGGGCATGATTTCGAGGCCTCGTTTTCCTAGAAGGAATTTTTTTACTTTTATAGGTACGTTCGGTAAACATGCGAGCATCATTTTATATCTTTTGATCCGATGCTCGGATTAACAATATGAGGGCACCGTTGAATCCACAGTGTCAGGATTCACTTAAGGGATGCTTAACATTAACCACATTAGCTTGGGTGAAAAAGTAAGTTTTTGTGACTTTTAAAGAAATATTAAAATAACATAACAATTTTTATTTTATTATCCTTACTCTTGTTGAGCGATCGCAGTGGAAATGATGGGTTGTCAATCCATTTAATGGATTGACTCTTTAGTTGCGTACCCACATCATTGGGAATTAAGGGGTTCATTAATTAAAAACTCATTAATGAACCTCATTAATTATTTCAGTGCATTACTCACCCTTCCCCTCTATTTAAATAGAGCTCGAGTTGGGGTTTTGGAAACAGATTCATCAAGTGAGGAACCTCTAGAAAATTACAGTGACATCATCCAATGATGGAGGAAAAAAGCTTTGGTGACAACAATCCAAGATCGATGAACGCATACGACTTCATCCAACAAGGACTCTACTTCCCCCACAACTGCAACACCTCCAAAAATTCTCAAGGTAGGGGGTTTTTGTCTTGACTAATTCTTTGATTTTTTTCTTGATTAATTCTATGTGTTATAAGACTTATTAATATCACCCATGTTATGATGCTACTGTAGAGGGCACATTCCAAATGGACAAGGATCATACCCTCCACTGCTTGATGTATCATTGCATTCTTTAGGATATGATTTCTCAACTTGATGAAACCTTGAAATAGGGAGGCACACAATGACAAAAACATCCCAAGAGGACCGTAGGATCATACAGAGGTAAAAATAGAGCTCCAGAGCATCACCAGAGCCCTGCGGAAGAAGCGCTGGTGCGACACCGGTGCGACGACACTGAAGACCGGCACCAGAGAATGAGATTGGAAGCTAGAAATAGCTAACTGTGGTTTTAGTGAAGTTCCACATGGAACCATGGTGAATTGGATGGGGTGGCTGACATCAGCCAGCTACGTTGGCAGCGGAGGCGGCAGACCGCGACATCGTGCTAAGGCGGAGGAGGGGGACCCGCATCTGCGGGTCCTACTGGCAGGGGGCGGCACCACATGGTGACAAAATTTCACTAACCCGAATAACCTATGATATTCGAGATAGGGATCGACCTTGTGCCACGCAGGTGGCCTACCCTGCTGGCAGGCCACGCCTAGCCAGCAAGCCGGGTTGGACCCGTGGCCTAGCGGGCTGCGCCCAGCCCAGGGGGTCGGGTCAGTTTCGCGGCCCCACAGGACGAGCTTTCCGAGGCCCATCCCACATGGGTCAGACCAACTGGTTCGATCTGGGCTTGGTTAGACGAGTTCAGGTCAGCCCAGGCCGAGTCAGGCCTGGTCGGACCGGACTCGGACCCTCTTCAACCGAGTTAAGCTTAAAAGGTTGTATCTCACAAACCAGACATCCATTTGACGAACCGTCTGTGGAGATGAAATACATGGAATGATACATTACTTATGTTAAAATACAATAGAGTTTTAGATAATATTAGAGTACAATCAGGTTGGATCATACCCGAATCCAACATTGCCCTCGCCACTAAAATACCTATAACTCTCAGACCGTGAATCTAATTGACGCGTTGTCTGTTGAGTTGGAACCCTTATGACAAGACAGATCGTTGGGTTAATTTTTTTTGGAACTTCTCTCTAGTAGAAGTAAAACTGATGGATTGAGGATTAGATCCTCCCATAATAAAGAGTATTACATACAAGAATCTAGTGGGTGGATGAGACGTGTAGAATGGATAATGAACTTGTGTGGATCAGCACTTAGAGATCCTGTGTAGATCAGGACCTATGGATCCTATGTGGAAGAGCACCTAGTGATCCTCTGTGGATCAGCACCTAGAGATCCTGTGTGGATCAACACCTAGGGATCCTGTTTGGATCAGCACCTAGTGATCCTCTATGGATCAGCACTGAGCGATGCTCTATGGATCAACAGTAGAAACCTTGACAAAATAAGATGATCTAGCTTTACGAATAATCATCCGTACTTCTGTACTTAAGTTTACCTGGTTTGAGTTAAGTCTTCTTCTTTATTCTTTGTGATTGGTATCATGCGTTTTGGATTTCGTTTGTGGAATTATAAGAGACCTTAGAGGGTCTTAGGGTCCCTTCTGGGTATTATTATACTCACCCCTACTTGGGATTCATCCGCACCTTGTTGTGTCTTGTGCAGACGACGAGCAGCTCAGTTGAGGCTACATGATCTAGGACTAGGTGGTACATGGAGGTGACTCTTTGACAAGGAGAGCTATGGAGATGAGCTGTACCTACCCTTCGGGTAGTATCCTTAGTGGACGTTCCCTGGAGCTATTTACTAGTTTATGTTTTCTATTGTAGTTGTATTATTTCATTTGGGCTTGTATTCCAGACTATTACTTTCAATACACACTTTTAATATTGCAGTTTTACTTTTTGGTTGCGTCTTATTGTGTTCTTTGACTGTGTGTTCGTACAGGTTTAAATGCAATGCCTTTTTGATTTAGGGATATGTCATTATGATGCTAGTCACCAACCCCTAGCCTATGGAATATGGGCATGGGTAGTCACCGAATGGGTCTTGGGGGATGGTTCGTGACATTTATACCATGTTTTTGTTACACAGAAAACATGTCTTATGTTCCTTGTAGCACCTCACTATGTGGCAGTCCATCTATGGTGACTAGTTTAGTTTAATCAGGATGGTTCATTACAATTTTATTATCAAATGAAATACTTAGCCTAAAGTGTCACGACACTTCCTAATTGTGAATTAGTGTCTTTGGTCGAAAATAGTTAGGACCTTCAGAATTCAGATAGTAATTGCAGAAAAGTGGTCTGACCAGATCACTACTGTGTCTGAATCCAAGTTACCATGGGCAGTTTGGGATTTTTTCCAATCTTGTGACATAGTGGATGAGGTTTTTTGAATTAAATTGATCTAGGGGTTTATTTAAATATACATGTTCATTTATTATTTATTAGAATTCATGAATTCTTAAATTCTATTCATTTAAAGTAATTTATATGGATTTTTGGAAGTTATTATATTGACTTTGTAATTTTCTCATAAATTGAATGGATGTTCTATTTTGTTTAATAAAAAATTCCTTTGAGAATACATTATCCAATTACAAGTGATAAATCTACAAGAAAGGTTCCATCAGTGAATCTTCTAGTGGAACCTTCTTTAGTGAAATCGTTAGTCATCACTATTCATACTATGGTTCAAGCGGGTGTCGAAACCTTAGGTTGATAAATGGATCTTGGGTTAGAATTATCTATGAAAAATCCACCAATATTCCATTGTGACAAAGGAACATATGAATATGTGGATTGAATTGAGAATATTAAGTGGATATTTTAGTTTATAAATACTCCAAAGGACTCTAAGGCAGGATTTACCACATATGATCTAGGGATATGGAAATAAATTGTGGGACTCAAACTTTCAAGAAATGTTTCACAAGCATCATATCAAGTAATCATTCCATAAAATATTCAATCACCAATTTTATAAAAAATATATTTTTTGGATAATACCCGAGGGTATTTAACTTTAGAGTAAGGGTAGTGTACACTTTTTATGAATTTTACTCATTTTCCTGAGATGTTGAAATTGGCACCGAAGCTTATTTCCAATGATTTAACGAAATATCTATGATTTGAGATGGGGATAAGGGATGATATTTAGTCAATACCAGTTATCATGTTCCTTTCAATTTTTTTTGTATGTGGTCAATAACATGGATTTGGCAGAGTTAGACATAACTAGGAGAATAGATTTTGGAGGTGATTTATTTGGTGTGGTTTTTCGTTAGGGTGCATATTCTTTCTAGAAAAGGAAGCGTAATGGTATCTAGTTTTCTTCATAACCAATCTTAGGAGATTCATATGGACAATAGTGGGTTTTATTATATTAGTGTGCATGTCCTGGTCATATTAAGACTAATTTTATAAGAGATCCCAATAATTTTCATCATTTTTGAAATATGTCCCTCAAACATGTTTTTTTTAAAGGATGTCCAAAGGTTGTTAGGTTTGATCCACACACACCAATGATTTTCATGTTTTTTTATGCTTCTAGGGATGGGGGTCTTATAATCCATCCAAGGGGTTGTTGATGTGCCTAACAAATCTTAGTAAAGATCTGAGAACATATGTCTTTATGTGGTGAAGTATGCACCTGAGGAATCTGAAGTAGGGATAACTACTATTAGATTTATAGTGTTTATTTCATATTATATGGTAGTATATTTATTTGATATAGGTTCTATTCATTATTTTATTTTAAAAAATATAGTTTATGTGTTAGTAATGCATTTGGATCTTATATCATTCTTGTTGGATCTTCCCATGCCTTTAAGAAAAGGTTTGAGCAAGGTTTCAAATTTCTTATGTGTTGGGTGATGATAGAAGACTTTGAACAGTTGTGATATTTATTTATTTTTAATCTTGATATATTTTACCTAATTATTGGAATGTATTGGATGATATATTGGAATTGATTTTATGGCTGGTGTTATGCCCTAAATTGACTTTTATCACTATTGAGTACAATTTTTATTTCTATATGGAGTCACTCATGTATTCTTGGGTGAGTAAGATTCTCTATATAGGAAAGTGTGGAATATTGTTTCATATTATTGGGTGATCTCATTTCAGTTTCCAAATATGTTCCTTAATGTAGTTAACCCTTGGGCGAGTATTCCACTTCGTACAGTTGTGTTTGAATACCACAAGTTATTTCTAGAGGATTTTTATTTTTACCTTAATAGAGTGATGTTGAGTTTACTATTGACCTTCTAGTTGGAATAATATCCCATTCATTACCATCTTATTGTATAGAACCTACTATGTCTGTGGAACTTAAATTATATCTTGTGGACCTAAAGTAGAAGGGATTTATTCATACTATAATTTCACAACAAGATTCACCTTTCATCTTTTTTAAGAAGTTATATAAGATCCCCAGACTTTGAATTGATTATCATGAGATAATGTAGGTGACCATTAAGAACATGTATCCCTTTTTTGAGATTGATGATCTCTTTGGAAGCTAAGAGGTTCCCATTTGTGTTCAAATACTAACCTTTAGTTATGATACCACTCATTGAGAGACTAATAAGAGGATAAAATAAGACAAAATTTAAGAGTAGGAATGGGCATTATGAATTTTTGGTTATTCCATTTGTTCTCACTAATTCTTTGATAGTATTTATAGATTTTATAAACCACATAATTCATTGATTCTTAGAATCTTTTGTTTATGTGTTTGTGGATGATGTTTTTGTACACTCTATGTAAGAGGAGGAGAACATAGAGAATTTGAATATTGTTCTTATAACCTTGAGGGAAAATAACTTTTATGGTAATATTTTCATTTAAGAATTATAAATTCAATATCTAAAGTTTTTGGGAAATGTTATATCTGAGAGGGCTATCTCAGTTGATCCTAAAAATATATTGGTAGTTATGTCTTGGGAGTATCCCAAGAATGTGTTTGAATTTGGAATATTCTTTGGTTTTCCAGGTTATTATAGGTGGTTTGTTTAGGGATTCTCAATGCTTGCATCTCCTTTGATTACTTTAACCCATACTGGTTTAATTTTTTAGTGGAATGATAAATTTTTTAGACAATTCTAGTAACTACAAAATAGTTGATGTTAACCTGAGTTTTGATTCTTCTTGTACCAAGTTCAGGTAATGATGTTTATGTAATTATTTAGTAAGGGGTTGAAGAATGTCTTGATGTAGAGGGATATGTGGTGGCCTATGGGCCTCAAAATTTACATCCTCGTGATAAGATGCACCCTAGACATGATCTTGAGTTGGTAGTGGTTATGAAAACACTCAAACTGTGGCATCACAACCTCTTTGGGGAGTGGTTTATGACATTTTATGATTATAAAATACTGATGTGTATTTTCATATAGAGAGATATGAACATGTGGAAGAGATGTTGGAATGAGTATCTACATACTTTTGCTTTTAATATTTATTATATTCATGGGAAAACAAATGTGGTAAACAATTAATTGGGAAGGAAATTATTTACATAAGACTTGAAGGAATTAGTGGAAGAATGGTCTCTGATGAGTTTGTTTTCCAAGATGAGCTTATGAGTGGAAGAAACTAGTGGGAAGCTGTACTTAGATTTGATAAATTCCAACTTTTCATTTGATGAGAGGTTTTAGCTTGAATAGATACTATACAATGAGTTCCATCAATTTAATTACATACTAAATTGTGGGGAGACCTCATGCAAATGGTCTCGGTCTACCGATGGCTCTTTATTGTTTTTGAAGTAGGTTGGTCATTACAATTTATATAAGGCATGAGTTGATGAATAGTGGAAAATATTCTTGTTGGTCCATTCCCTTGAGACTATAGAATTGTTTCATGAATTGATACATCTATATTGGAAGTTGGGGATGAGGTGGCCGATTGTGGATTTTATATCATGGTATCTCACTTGTCATAGAATTAAAGAAGAGAACCATAGACTTTTTGGTTTCTTTCAAAACATACATATTTCGGTATAAAAGTGGGATCATATTTCAATGAACTTAATCATTAGTTTAATATATAATCCTAGAAGAAAGGAGACTATTTGGATGATCATTGATCAAATAATGAAATCAAGGTTTTCCTCCATATCAAGGAGATAATAAAAGTGGAGTATATTGGGTAATTTTATGGTTGATAGGTTTTGAGACTTCATGGGGTTACATGTGCGATTTTTATTATTAGGTATCCTAGGTCACATCTATATTTGGGAATGGTTTGAAAGAGGCAATGGGTTCTTAGTTTAAATTGAGAATGAAATATTTCCATAGATAGATGGATAGATAAATAATTCTATCCAGGTTTTTGAGGATATTCTATAACTGTGTGTTCTTGATTTCAGTGGTTCTAATAACTAGAATTTTCCTATGGTTGAGTTTTTATATTATAATAGTTATCAAGAGGTCATTAATATAGAACCCTTATATAAATTGTATGGGAGGCATTATATATCAAACTTGTGATGGGAAGATATGGGATAATGGTCTATGATTGGGCCGAGTCTTGTTTAGGAGTGTATGGAAAATGATAAATTTATTAGAAATAGATTAATAATAGCACATAGTTTTCAATAATCCTATCAGTACCATCATTGTTGACCACTATATATTGAGGTTTTTGATTATGAATTTGTTAGTTTTCACCTAACTTAGTACATCATCAGTTCTATACACATGGTATGTTTGATCCGAGGTTTGTTTTCCCCTTTTAGATTGTGTAGTATCTTTAAAATGTGGAGTATCAGTTGGAATTTTCTTCTCATTTTACTTCCATCTATGAATTGTTTCCTAATTCCCAACTAAAGAGGTATAAAAGTGATCATTCCCATGTAATTTAATGAGATGATTTTTATATTATGATCGAAACCACTATGGTTGAGAAACTAGTTGAGGTTATGTATCACTAAGTGAAGGTAGTGCAAAGTAAAATGAATCCCTTGACATGTGCACTCTAGAAGTGTTCTTGGGATATGCATGAGATGTTGGAGTTGGAATTATTGATATGGTAGTAGTGGAATTCACCTTTTGTGAGTGTAGGATCTTGAGGAATTTATTGGAAACAAGTTTTTTTATAGAGGGGATATTATAAAATTCTATTACCTTATTTCATGTATTTCTTTAATATTATTTTTATTTCATTTTTGACTGTTTTTGTTGCGGGATTTTTAGGGGAGGAAATATTTCTTTAGGGAAAATGACCTAATGTATTGGGATACATGTTTTGTCTAATTAATGGAGTCCAGGTATAAATGTGACAAAGGATCTAGAGGGAATCATGATTTTGTTGGAAGTATTCTATAGGGGTATATATTTTATAAATCATAAAAGAGGGATTTGTTGTATAAGTGTCTATATTAATGTGTATGTTTAGTGGTTGGCATGAGCTATTGAATAAGTTAAGGCTGTAAGTCCTTTTAGGCTATAAAACATTTTTATACCATAAAACCCATTCTTATTATATAAAATCATCACTTGAAATAACCTAATCCAAGGAAACATATTTTTCAGTATACAGGAGTTATGGGAATTTATGGAATAATACTAAAATTTACACTATAAACCCATAATTCCTAGTGGTTTTTATTCAATCCTCATGTAAATTAATCATATTTCATGGTTCAGTTATCTCTATCAAAACATATGTCTTTATTAGGTACATTAGAATTGTTTTATTCCAACCAGATCATTTTTCATGGTGTGATTGATCTCCAGTGTGGATGGTTATTGAATATGTCATCATTGAAAACATGACAAATTAATTTTTGTAAAATAAAAAATCTACCAGTTAGGTAGTAAGTAAAAGTATAGATTTCCATAAGGAAGGATAAATTTCTTGTGACAAAAAAATAAAAAAGAAACAAATTTCCAAAAGAGTTAAATGAAATAGTGGATGAGAAAAATGATGAAGAAATACATATCAGTAGGAAGAAAAGAAAGCTATAGAAAAATTAGGGAAATCATAAAACACTTCACTGATAAATGTAATTTTATTATATAATATCAATCTATCAATTATATTATAGTTATTTTAAGAAAGTGTGATCAGCACCTAACTATCATTAATTATTTAACATGTCCAAGTGATGTCTCATTAGTAATTTTTTTCTATCAAAACCAAGGACATGATTAGTTCTTTAACAGAGATGAGTATCATTTACCATTTCCAAATTTTGGTACTGCGATTTATGAGAAAAGTCAATGTATCTAATAATTTTACCCATTGGTATTCTGAGTAGTGCAAAAAATATTTTCATTAAGAAAAAATATGAAAAAATGATAAAAAAATACAATGAAAAAAGGATAACAAGTGGTGAGAAGATGAATAATTTCAATTCATTGAAACTTGAAAACCATAAAATTGTTTATTGACTTACAATTTGATTCTCAAATTAAAATATATTCCATAAATTTATCACAATGATATAATAACTGATAAAAAAGGAAATTTAGATAGAAATATTCTCTATCAAAATCAATTCCTCCCATCTTGAGCTTCAACAGTTCATCATTTTTCGTTATCCTAATCCAGCTCTACTACTGCTCTCCATCCCTCTATTAATAATAATGTGTGATTGTCTCCTCAACATTCTAGGGAAGAACCATTTATTTAGTTTTTAGGTCATTACCTAAAAACACCACTTCTGTTGGTGACTTCCAAATTGAATAATCCCCTTGTTTCACTTTTTTGTTTTCCATACGAGTTCATCAAAACTCTACACCAACTCTTCTATTAGAACATGTGATAATTATTCCATCTGATTATGCATTATTTCATATTCTCCCAATAATTATTCACTTATGAATGTCCATTTTCATCAAAAAACCACATTTATTTATAATTATTGAGCTCCTTCAAGACAAAATCTATAAACAGAATTTGAAAACAAGAGAAAAAAACACAAGAGGAACCATTGGACTAGATAGAATCATCCTCACTCATATGGTCAAATAAACCATTTATTTAGAAATGATGAGTATAAAAAATCATAATATTCATCCACAAATTGGATTTTCACTTAAAATTAATCATCTTTAGTAGAAACTAACTAATATAAAAATCGATCATCATCCATAGGTGAACAAATCATAAACTCAAGAATAACCTTAATTTAGAGGCCAAACAAGTATTTACCAGACTCGGATTCCCCAGACTTGACATGAATCTCAGATAATTAATCTCAATTAAATCCTAAAAATCAACCAATCTTAGGATCATTGAAATGTTTTTCAAATCCACTAGCCCAAACTGGTTTCAATGGTCATATGATTCATCGTCATTTGGTTTGAGAAGATCTAGCTTCATTTAATCCTCATTTGTGGTTGGGTCTCAGTTCCACTTATCAGTTTATTAGATAAAATCAAATCTTCCATCACATGCCTCCATCCTTTACTAATTTTATCTTAGGTTACATATATGTTTCCTCACCCTTACACCGTATTCTTCCCAAGAGATCTCAATACACATAGAAGTGTTCCTCTTTAACACCCTAAAAAAGGGATCCAATCATCCATTGGGTTATGTGAATTCCCATCAAAACAAAACCAATCATCCTTAAATTAGATGAGTAAATTTTCCAAGAGATCACTAAGGGTCTGGTTAGATATAAATGATTATAAGTGTTCATAGGTGTCATATATTGATGAAAAATCTCATATTAGCATTAGATAAAAATCCACTACATCAAAAATCGACTAGGTGGAATCTCTAATTCACAAAAACACGTCTTCAATAAATATTTAGTTAGACTAAAATATCCATGAAAGTTAAATGCAACTTAATTTATAATGGTTTTCAGAGATCCGTCTTAGTTATTCTTCAAATCAGTGACGTCAGATTTGGAGAGACATGGTTCAGAAAAAATAGCCTTCCAATCAGTTCCCAACTCAACTTTGAAGGATCTAGGAAAACTTCACTTGATTGAGTCAGCCTTCGCTTCCTAGTTCATCATTAAATAATTGAAGATATCTAGGTTCACCTTATATTCTCATGACACCTTCACTTTTGACCTCAAGGAGGCCATATTTTTTTTTTCAGGATCCTTAGTTTTTGTCAACATGAAGGGTTTGGATTCTCACATTTGGTCTTTGATCCTCATCATGTTAAAACTCATTCGGTCGAGGTTCATGTAAGATAAATTCTCTTACACAATTAAAATAAGATATCTTATGGAATTTAATAGTTATAGGTATATAGTTACATATATATGACGTTTCTCAATATATAAGTGATAAAGATATAATTCCAAAAAAATTATCTTACACAACTACTTAAAAACATCATACATGAAGGCCCTTGAAAAATAGAAAATAAAAAAACAAAATTTAGAAAATAATAAATTCAAAATAAATATTAAAATTTATAAAACAAAAAAATGATTAAATAACTACACTAAAAATAATAAACTGATAAATTTATTACCTAAATAAATTAAACATAAAAAATAATGAAGGCATTAAATTAGAAATAAATGTTAGAAAATATAAAATCATTATTTACAAAATTTAAAAGATAAACAAAAATTCCTTAATAGATATATTAAAACTAAAGAACACAAAGAGAATGAAAATTAAATACATATATTAGAAAATTAAATAATACTCTACAAAATAATTAAAGGATAAAATTAAATTAAATTTATAATTTACTAAAAAATTATTAATATTAATGAATGAAAAAATTAATTATTAAAAAATAAAACATGAATTATTATTATAAAAACAATTATTTTATTAATTCCACTATAAACTAAGAAAAAGTTATAATTTACTAAAATAAAGTTATTTTTAAAAAAAATTCATATACAAGCCCCCAAAAAGATAATGAAAAAATGTAAGGAATAATTTCCTTATCAAATTCCCCCACACTTAAGACGTTTCTTATACTAAATAAACCACTTAGTCACATATAATGGTAGAAAATAAATACCAAAATTGAAAAACTAAAATGCCCCTGAGAATTGATTGTCAAAATGATTTTCACTCAAGGATTCCTTAAATTAAAAAATATAAATTCACCCTTGAATTTAATTTCATCATCACAAATAACTTTATTGTTTTACCAAAATAATTTAAAATTTAAATTTTAAAGGGAATTTAACAAAATTCAATTTTCATCCATTTATAAGTGCATACTACTCTTTACCTCTAGGGGAGATAAGACACATAATTCGAAGCCAATAATAAAAAGAAACTTTTCTTGGGTGGAAATGTTTATTAATTAAAATAAAGATAAATAACCCATCAATCAGCATAAATAATTAAGTAATGAAAAAATGAAGAATTTTTGGCTCAACAATGATTTTTATTTTCATTTTATAAATAATTTGGATGCATATCTTATGAGTTAAATTCAAATTTAAAATATAAAATTAAATAAAAATTTTATGAAAATTTCCCATGATTTTACCAAAATATTTTTAAAGAGGGTGAGAAAAAATGATTTAACCAATCAAATCTATAATGTGTTAGTGATTAACCTACTCAATGTGGATTCACAACATTTAATTTTAATGAAAATGTTCACCAAATAAAAATTACTATGTTATACTTAAAAACATAAAATTTCAAAAATATTTAAGTGTTTTTGGTGGGATCTCAATAAATTATTTATTTGATCCTAAAAGACCCCCCACCCACACTTAAAACCCAAATATGTCCCCATTGATGAATACCAATGTCTGAGAACACTGAAGAAATTTGAAGTTTAATAATATTTTCAATTTAGAAATATTTCTTATGTTGGGTCTCTATCAGGTTTAAAAAATTATTATACCACATCGCATCATTCAAAATATTTAAAAGAATACCTATTGGTAACTGATTCAATTCTATAACACTAGAAAATATTTTTAGAAAATGTTCATTCTTAACACTCTGTATTTCAAAAATATTATCAATATGTCACCAAGATGAGCATGCAAAGAAAGATATTTAGAATATAATTTTTTAAAAGACATAAATGAATAAAAGGTTTTACATAGTGAGTTTATCATGTAAAATCTCTTAAATAATAACTCTATAATCAAATAAAACAACCCATATAGTAAGCAGAAAAAATAAATAAATGGGAACATGAGTAGAATAAAGGTGTTAAATTTTAATTTTAACTCCCATGGAAGAGATATTTAACAGTTGTTTACATGAATAATACACTTCCCATTTTTTGCACTTGAATAAGGATTATAGTATGACAAAATATAATAAACTAAAAAATGAATAATATAAACATACATTTCTAGAATTTAAATTTTAAAACAAAATATAAAGAGTTAGTGAATTGTTATCCAATTCTATGCTGAACTGAAACTTCTTGAATATTGTTGAACTTCAGACCTCTTCCATAGAGGTATAAAAGATAATGGAAGGTAAATAACAAATTAATTCAGGAAATTTCATCAATATGAGTCCAAGAAAAATGTGGGAGTTTTGTGAAAATAGAGAATGACACACTATAGAGAAGGAAAACTTTTATTCAATCAAATAGAAAAATAAAATGAAACAAAGAAAATCATGGGTTTCCTCCCATGTACTGATATATTTGATGTCTTTATGAAAAATTAATCAATTAATATTTTCTATCCATGATCATAAAAATGGTATTGTTTATTATTGGTTTTCATGTCATTAATTGTTTAGAATTTTTTTCTTGTCCTCTCTAGGATTTAAATAATCCAACTTCTCACAATAGTACTCCCAAATAATCGAAGATTTTTTATTTAAAATCCTACCAAAAATATATTTAGGGTTAATAACATAAAATATTTAATTTAATACAGAAAAAATTAGCATAATATTTTCAATATAAGGAAAAAATTCACATCCCTAATTCCACCCCACACATAGGTATTGTATTATTCATAATTAGGCGCAATGATTGTTGCAACCAGCTGACTATTATTCTAGAAATAACATACAAAAGTGAACTATAAAAAGGATCACATATATAATCAATGGGCTTCTCAAATTCAAGAACAAATATATCATCATTAATGTTTTGAAATGGAACTGATTTATAAAAGGGTTCAATAGTTTCCACATATCGCTTACTTCGAAGAATATTCTAATATCTAGCTATCTTTTTTGATATAGGGGAAACAAACTCAGTCTTCTTGAAATTTTTTTATGTTCTTGAATAGAAAAATCATCTTATAAACAATTAAAATTAGTAGGAACAACCTTTATTTAAATATATAGAAAACAAACCAAATTCTCACTTGTTATACTTTGAATAGGCTGTGATGACTCATTAATAGTAAATAATGATTAAAAACCCACTAACACTTTTCCTTATCCACTAAACAATCAATTTTAGTATAAGAATCACTAAAAATTATCGGAATCTTCTCAGGTTAATGAGAGTAAGAAGCTGTTCCCAAATTGGATATAAGATAGGGTTTTAAACATGAAACATCATCTTGGGAAACTCTTTCAACATGAAATTTTAAGTGTGGAAAGTCCACATCATGGTCCTAGGTAAAATATTTTTTATTTTGGATCTCAATTTTCCCTATACTCTCCTGATCAATTTTGGTCTTTGATTCAATAAACATTGAATGAAAATGATAATAAATAGAACTTTAAATTATTCCATAATATGGATAATGATTATATTTTATTATATATACTCAAAACACTTTCTTAGCCACATCAATCATTTTAAAGATAACCAAAGGTGGTGAATCATTGAAAACATGAAACTCTCCTTAATCATCATCGACCTAAAGTGTCACTTTTCTATTTGAAACAATAATTACAACCCCAACAATAGATATAAACGGTCTTTTTAAAATGTCTGAAACATTATTATCACTATTCATCTTAATAAAGAGAAAATTAGTATGGAGTGTGAACTTTACTACATCAACTAACAACTCATCTACCCTTATAGAAATAAAAATATGTGACTTATCATCCAATTATAATGAATCTAAAGATTGTTTCATTTCTAAATGACAAAAATTCATGAATAAGAAGTAAGGAATAAAGTTTATAGAATCCATAAGTCACACAAGAACCAAATCTATTCACTAAATCCAATTTTACAAGATAGGAAACAATAATCAGGGTTGTTTAACTTTGGAGTAATTTTCTTTCAAATAATGGCACTAAAATACCCATTCAAATTAATTATTTAACACTCATCCCAATCACTCTTATTTTCAAAGAGTCTTTTAAGAAATTTAATCCAATAAAAAACATCATCCAAAGACTAAATATGGGGATATTGACATTAAATCTTCTAAAAATTGAAGTAATTTCAAGTAATATGGTTCATTATTCTTTTTAAGACATTGTGGAATTTATAAGGAGGAATATAATTTTTCATGATCGGTAGCTAAATCTCCACACACTCAATCCCAACCTTGTTATTTTCCTCCTTAACAAGTTCCCACATTATTTTATTCTATTAATTTTTTCCCTTTGAATATTCAACATTTTGATTATTCTGGACACCGTTGTCTATATTTGGTATTTTTAATGTTTTTTTCAGAATCATATAAAATTTTAGGTTCATGTTCCCTTATATATTAATTAACATTTTCTTGAGTTTTTAGAGAAAATATGGTAGTTATATCAATAAAATTTTACATGGTATTAATCAATGTTGTTCTTGGTATCATTCCCTTGTTTTTTCCTCTTATAATTGTAGAAAATTTCCCCATTTGAAACTCATGATTATGAATTCTAAAATTTGGTTCAGCCCTATATGACACAAGTCTAGACTTTTGCAACTCTAAATAAAAAAATTTAGAATTAAATATTCCTATTAAATATTGAAAAATACCTCTAACACACACTTGAAAATTGTAGGATTCAACATTGAATTGGTTTTGAAATGATGATCTAGATTATTGTCAATAAACAAGTGACATAGATTGTTTGAACACACCTTGTTCCCTCCGTGAAAAAGTAGGGTGATTTTTATATACATAATTAAACTGATTTTAGAATGGCTCACTAGAATCATGGTTTATATCCCTATTTTCCACAAATTGGGAACTCTCTTTAGGATACAAAGAGAGATCTATTTGGGGCACAAATTTTGAGAATGACGATACACCCCATATGAGTACACAATCCCCTAATAGAATTTTCATTAACTAGAATAGCCTTGGAATTAAGTTCAACCCTATGGATAACAATATTACTTGTGAATTTAGGTTATAGAATTTTGTGAATGTTTGTTATATTTTTTGAGTTCATCCCACATCATATATTATAAATCACCACAAAAAAATTGATCAACATGATTTTGATTATAGGAAGTGAGACCATTTTAGAAAGTATACATTAGTAGATGATGGGAAACACAATGATTAGTAAATTTTTAATGGATCCCTCTATACCCATGCCAAGTTCTGTTGAATACTTCATCCTCATCTTGATTAAAACTTGTGATTTTATTTCTCACTTCATTGGTAGTGTTCACCGGGTAAAAATTTGTGATAAAATAATTTAAAATTTGGTCCCATGTGTCAAATATTTTCTCATATAAATTTAGGAACCAACTACGAGACTTTTCATTTACATAAAAGAGAAATACACTAAACTTATGTTCATACTCATTCAACCCATCAATGATAACTATTAAATTATGCCCTAAAATCATCTAAATTACTCTAATGAATCATCATCAGACTATTCATTAAAGGAGGGTGACATTGAGATGTGTGATTGTTTAAAATCACAATTCCTATCCTTTTAGGATTAACATATACATGAAAGATCACATGATATAGTGGGAATATGGAAATCTATAATCCAATCTCACTAATAATTTTCATTTCTAAGTTGAGTTACATCTTGATTTTGGTTAAGATATTCAATAGATCTTTGAATTTAAAAATATATATTCTATATTTTATATTTTTTATTCTACGTGATTTTTTTTAATTTTAGTAATTAATTGTTGATGTTAAGAATTATAATTTTCCCTTGTGTGAATAAAATTTCAGGTTGAATAATTTCAAATAAATCACACTTTAGTGATGAAAAATAATATTTTTAACAGATATTTTTACAATTTTTTTTATAATTATTGTATTTATTTTTTGAATCAAATTAAATTTTCTTTATAATTTTTTTGGTCTCATGAACTCTCACCAATAAGGGCATAAAAATTCTACCATGTTGTTTTTGAGAATATGAAAAATTAAATATTTTAAAACACTTAAACTACTAGTTAAGTGGTAAGTATTATAAAACCCTGAGATTTTATGAGATATATTATTTTAATTTATTTTATGTCTTGTTTTATACAATACACCAAGATTAGATTGTGCTATATGCTACAACATATTAGCTTGGAGTATACGTAAAAATATTCTTGGCTTGTGTTGGAAATAATTTAATGTTCTTTTGATAGAATTCATTTCACAAAACACAGAGTACAAATTTTGTTAAATGTATAAATGAATTAAGTCTGGATTATGTCATAAGCAACACCAATGGAATATTTCACTACACATAACACTTGGTTGGCTTGTGTTACACACAAGAGCAACCTTCCTCGATAGCTTGCAGGGTATGTGATACATAGTTTCACTAACAACAATATATTATTAAAATATTATTATTTAATGGGATATAAACTAGACATTATTAATAGTATTAACCAAATTTTGAATTTTATAACATTATAATTCATCTTAGTCATTTTTTAGAACATTATATGATAACAAAAAACAATTTTTTCAAATAAAAGATGTATTTTCCAAAAAATGTAGTTTTAAAGCCTTTTAATTGAAAATCCATTTTAAATCTAGGTTTTGACACTTTTATAAGTTAAATTTAACAAAATAAACCTCTTATTTCGAATTGGGACATAAAAATTTACTTTTGTTTAATTTTTATTATTTTTCTAAAAAAATTCAATTTTTAATGAATAGTGAAAAATAAAACATTTTAATTTAAAATTGCCTTTTTATTTTATTTATTTATATAGTTAGATTATCTTTTTAATGGGGTTTAAAGTATAATTAGATTATATTTTTATCATTTAATTCAATTTTGGTCATTGTATGTAATTTCACATTCAAATTCGACAAAAACAGATGTCAATCTTCTGATAGTTATTATTTCTTAAAAACCCGCTTTTTGGTTTTGACAACAGGAATTAATTTTAAATTAATTAATGAAAATTAAGTTTTTTGAATCTAAAAAAATGGATTCCATATTTGAAATCATGATTTAAAAATTGCGTAAATAGGCACCTTTTTATTTTTAGACATTATAAATAGCAACTTTAGTAAATATTTTATTTACCACGGTTAAAGGGTAAATCTAGTAAATAAGGGTTAAAAAAGTAATATTCTAATAATAAAAAACTACCCTTACACATGTTATAATATTATTTGATGATATATTTCCTACCATGGGAATCCTGGAGTTCATTTTGGGACCCCATGGATTCACTTGGATGTGAAAATGACAATTTATAAGAATTAATTTAATGTAAATATAATTACAACCTAAACATATATCTTTTACTAAATCAATTTTAATAGAGGGTTGTATAACTTATATATATGTATATAAATGATAATTATAATTCTAAAAATATTTCAGATATCATGGTATTTTATTTATAAATTTTAGACAATAGAAAAATATATTTATTTATGACACAATTATGATGTAGTGATTACCTCGTTATGAAAATGATTCAAATAATTGAGTTTATAAATATTAAAATTAATATTCTTTGAACATTTTGATGTCATACAAGAATGTTATGGATGAAATTTACATATTATGGATGATTAAATTCCTTTTTTTGAAGTAATAAGGTTTTTACCAATTTTTTAAAAAGTCAATTATGAATAGTATCCAAAATTGACATAATTCATAACTTAAAACATAAAATAGTTTATTAAATGATAGTTAATTCCTAACATTCTAGAATTAGTAAAAATGGTTACTATAAGTGTAAATATGTTATAAATAAATTGTTTTGGGTCTTTTTACATGACATGGTTATTAAATTAACCCACAATGTGAAAATATCATTATATCACAGTAAGATTAAAAAGGGTAAAATAAGGATAAAATAAAAAAGATAAGGATAGAAAAAATTCAAAACTTGTAAAAAAATTATTTTATGAAGGTTATTAGAACCAAAATCATCTTATATTATAATTAAATAATATTTAGACCATTTTAAATTGAAATTTAATTTATAATAAATTAATATTTTGGTACATTCCAAAATATTCCCTCTACTCTCTTATAAAAGGGAACCTCCTCCCTCTCATATATACTCTATTTTTAGCCTTAAATCTTGGAAAAACACTACCAATTCCATTTCTCAACTTCCGTAGTTACATTCTAGAGGTTCTATCCTTTGCAAAAGACCAACTCTACTGCCATAAGAGGAAATTTAAAGGAGGCATGCCGGGGAAGAGGTAATCTATTCTACCGATTCATTCAAATTTATTTATTCTTCTACTTCCTATTATTTAGTTTTTTCATTATTAAGTAATAACATCAGTATCACTCATATAATTATATGTTATTATAAATATTAAAAAACCCAATTTCATCTTTTATATATCCTTTGAAAAATGAAATCATCGCACGTGTGTACGTACTACTTACCGTCTCCACGTCGTGGTGTAATATGTTTTTCAACACTACATTATTTGGATGGGTATAATGGTAGAAATAATAACTATATATTATTATTATAAAATTATACTAATTTATAGATATTGTGCACCATACACATCAATACCATTTAACAATTATGGGAACAATATCATTTCTCGTGCATACATACGACTTACCATCTCTATGGAGCGATGAGATTCATTCTCCATGTTAACCATTCAAGAATGATTATAAAGTATATATATAAAAAATAATCATGAAATTTATGACATAATCACGCTAATGGATTTATGTATATATATATATATATATTTCATTTATAATCTTCCATCCAATTCAATAAGGAAATGAAAATAGCATTCATGCGTACGTATGGCCTAATGTCTCCATGAACATTGTATTCCATTCCTTTTATCAATCTATTATATATATTTATATACTGAATATATATAATATATAAATAATTTTATACATTATTTATGTAAGAAAATCTTGATCTATGTAATCATTTTAAGAATAAAAAGTCTAGACACATACGATTATTACCCAAAACATTTCCTTAACATGTAATTAACAAATAAACTGGTAATATAAAGTCGTAAGTGAATCATATATGATATAATAAATATTAACAGTGTTATGTTATAAGTTAATAATATGTTTAATCCCACTATAAAAAATTTTCAGACATAACTAAGAAATCAAACCTAAGGTAAGGGGTAATTTTGCAATCTCATTTTTATCTGAGATTGCTTATACCTAAGTATTTACTGGGGTTATATTTATCATCCAGGTCCAGGTTTTCTAAAAATGTTTTCATAAATTTTTTACTATTATTCCATTTATTTTTAGTGTCATTTTTACCCATTTCTAAATTTTACTACATGGCATGGAGGGAATCTTTCTTTTGTTTATCATACATGTTACTTTTTTGACTTTTCTAGAAAAAGTTTGAGGAGAGTGTTTTTTAACTTATACCACATGAATGAATTTTTAAATCTTCATACCACCTCATTTCCATGAATATTCCTATACATGTTTACAATTTTTTTTCAATTAAATTATTTCATTTTTAAATTAGATGAAATTTATATAAAAGAAAACATTTTTGAAGAAGAAATGATATTTTCCTCAAGAACCATGTTTAATAGTTTTATCAAATTTATTTTCCATCTAAGATGACACTTTTAAATAGGGTTATGTTTCTATAAAAATTATTACTATTGTGTTAATGATGTAATGATATTTTATATGGATTATGTTATTATGGAATGATATTTATGAAACCCATTTGATTTCATGGGTTTTGTTATGGTAAATGTTTCTATGTTTTTGTGGCACACATAAGAATGGTTTCATTATGAGATGGGCGGGACCTATATATCCCTCCAATGAATTGGGTAATGATTTATATCTCATTAGATAGACATGGTTGGAAGGTAATGTACATATGGTTTATTAATACAGGGATGGAATGGCACATAAAACCGGTTCAGTAATGGACTTCGTCTACTATGATGGTCTTGGAAACAATGCCTTGGATACTATGGAAATAATATTATGTGATTAATGGTTTTCCATAATTACATATTTTATTCCCATGTTATTTTATCATGATTAATGTTCCTTTATTATTGATGCCTTACATACTTCCAGGATTTATTTCATGAGTCAATATTTTGATTTTTAAACTTTATATTAATGTTTTTAGATTAAAATGTATATTCTTTGTTTTATTTTCTCTATGTTTACCCTTATTGAGTATTTGAGCTCACACTTTTTATGTTTTTTTAACCATGATATAAAAAAATGTTTTAGGTTTTAAAAAAAGGAAATCTCTTTATGGGAGACGTTGAATATCTTTTACCATGATTAGAAGATAATGTCCAGAGTTTCCAAATACACGGGACTAATACGGTATTTGAGCTTCTATTTTTGTCATGTATTAAGTATTCCAAAAAAGTAATGTAATGTCCATGTACATTAAGATTGGGTCTCTACAGCTGGTATCAAAGTGAAGTTTTAGTCAAACTTTGGAAACATGGATGTGAAAACTTTAGTGATATCCCTAGTTCTATTTCTATGGTATTTCTGGGGTTGTAACAAAGGATAAAAATAACTATAGGTTATAGTCTGATAATTATAGTAAAAATCATTAATAAGCTAGGATTAAACATAATATGTAATAGATTGGAAGCAATCCCCCTTTATTATGTTGTTTTCTTATAATTATTTTTCATCCCACACTATTAGTTTGGGGTTTTAGTTAATGGAGGGAACCATAAGGAATTGGGAAAATAATGAATCTGATGAAAAAATTTGTGAGTATGAGAAACAAAATTGGGTAATTACTAGAGTGAATTATATTGTGAATATGCTGACTTATTCATCATGGTATATGATTAACAAGGTGAACTTATTTGGTATTCCAAAGTCATTGAATAAGAGGAAGATAGACTTTCATGAAAGTTCCCATGGTGAGGAACATAGAAGAAAGAATATTAATATTCCTACATGTCAAGAAGAAGTGAAGAAGAACCTTGAGGAATACCACAAATGGAGGGGAATATGTTATCTCTGTGGAAAAAAGGGTTATAGTGTGAAATTTTTTTATGGAGTTCAATGTCTCATCTATAGAAAACATAAGAATTACACAACTCAATACCCATATATAAGAATATACTTCTAATACAAGGAATGACATATTCTATGACTACCATCAACGTAGAAGGATTGAATTATTTATGTATTTGAATCCACTAATGAGGAATGGTTAATTATATAAGAGTTATCAGTTTATGTTTTTTCGCTAATGATTTTCAAGAATATTTTTATTAGTTATAATGGATAAGAAATGTAATTTAATGAAAAGATAATATTCCTACGAAACACATTATTAAGGGAAGTAACAAACTTTATATGAGCATGATGTTGATAAAATGATATTTGTATAAATATATGTTGGATTATATTAGTTACCTTGGAATTGGTTATGTATTTTTTGAAATGCGGGTTATGTTTTCATATATGATGTATAAAACTTTCCAGTACTTAAGGAATATATCCAATAAGTTTTGGAATAAGAAAACAAAAATATTTTCAATAAGGATACATGGAAATTTTGGCCATTACATTAACTCAAGGCAATCCATGATGATTTCATTAAAATGTTTGTAATGTGACCAACAAGATATATCTTATGATATATGGGGGATAAATGATGGTATTCAGATGCTTGTTATATGACCTTTTTGGTAGTTGATTTCTTTGTACCGTGAGATTGGACAAAAATATTTTGGATAAGAATAATGGTTGGAATGGATTAATTTTGACGTCATATCGTATTGTTTAAGTCTAGAAATTTTTTTTATATTATTTATGGAATGTTATAATAGTGTAGGTTTAGAAAAAGGATAACCTGCAGGATGGGCGACAATTCATCGCGTCAGACAAGGCTGTGGGAATCGAACCCACTATGAAGTGAAATGAGCCTTTATCTTCTACCACTAGCATACAAGAAGTCCCTTATTAGTATAAATTAGTTTTATTTTATTAATCACTATGATAGATGAAGTATAAGTCCATTTTATAACCATATATTATTAATCTCACCTTAGATGGACTTATGTACATTTAATAACTTGTGCTAACCTTTTTGTGATAGAGACAGAAGGAATGAACTATAATTCTATCACATGATCTTCTAACACTACAAGAATAAAAAATTTGACTTCATTTCTTTAAATAATAGATGAAGTGGAAATTATTCAAGGCACGAACAATGGTGAGATTGTACCAAAATAAAGTAAGTATTTACTATCATAAAAAATTCTTCAACTTTTGGGAAAGGATCTTGAAAACCAAAAATGTATATCCTAGTACCTTATTATCTGATGAATCAGATGGTCCCTTAAATCATCACAGATTTATGGCTTTTTGGTAGTTAACTTTCTCCAAACCTTATTCTCTATCAATATCCATCAAAACATGATGGTTATATTTCTCTTCCATATCCATGTTTTCACTTTCCACCTATGATCTCCTATTTGAAAAACCAGTGATAATTTAATTTGGGTAACTATTATGTTTCTAATTTTCTTTTTTTAAACAATTTTTTAGTATTCTTTTTTAGGATGTGAGTTTCCATGAAAGAAACTTTCAAGTAGTAAACCATTTATAACCCGAATGAATTTTGAGGGGGAAATTCATTTTATGGGGGTAGAATGTCACGACCTGAGATTTTATGAGATAGATTATTTTAATTTCATTGATGTCTTGTGTTTTACACTACAATAATATTATCTTTCACTATATGCAACACCGTATCAGCTTTCAGTATATTCAACAATATTCTTATCTTATGTTGCACACAATTTTTTGATCTTTTGATAGAATTAGTTTCACGCAACACTGAGTATATAATTTTTTCAATGTATAAATGAAATAAGTATGGATTAAGTTATACAAACCAACAAAATAAGCTTCCATGACACATAACACTAACTTGGTTTGCGTTACATACAAGAGTGACCTTCATTGAAAGCTTGCGTTGTACGTGATATCGAGTTTCACTAAACCACGATATATTATTGAAATATTATTTTTTAATGGGATATAAAATTGTATTTATGAATAGTATAAACCAAATTTCTAATTTTATAACACTATAATTCATCTTACAAATTTTTTATATCGTGATATGATAAACAAATCAATTTTTTTTCAGATAAAAGAAACATTTTTAAAAAAATTGCAGTTTTACTGCCTTTTATTGGCACAACCATTTTAAATATATTTTTAACAAATTTATAAGTTAAATTTATCAAAATAAACATATTAATTGGAATAGGGACATAAAAATTTACTTTTTTTGAAAATTTGTAATTTTTATAATAAAATTCAAATTTTAATGAATAGTGAAAAATATTGCATTTTAATTCCAAACTACCTTTTTATCTAATTTATTTATATGTTTATATTATATTTTTAATGGGTTTTAAAGTATATATGGATTATATTTTTATCATATAATCCAATTTTTTTCATTGAAAGTAGTATCACTATCAAATTGGATATAAACAGATGTTAGTCTTTTGATAGTTATTATTTCCTTAAACCCTATTTTTGGTTTTGACCAGAGGAATTTATTTTAAATTAATTACTGAAAAATATGTGCTCTGAATTTGGAAAAATAGATTCCATATTTTTAATTAGGGGGTCCAAATTTTTTAAATAGTAACCTTTTATTTTGAGACATTATGAATAACAACTTTATTAATTATTTTATCTACCATGGTTAAAGGGTAAATATGGTAAATAAGTGTCAAAAAATAATATTCTAACAACACTAAACTATCCTAACACATGTTATAATCTTGATAAATGATATATTTCTTACCATGGGAATCCTTGGGTAGATTTTGGGACCCCATGGATTCACTTGGATATGAAAATGACAATTTGTAAGAATTAATTTACAGTAAAGATAATTATAACCTAAACATATATCTTTTACTAAATATATTTTAATAGAGAGTTATATAACTGATATCTATGTATATAAATAGTAAATTAGAAATCTAAAACGATTTCCTACATCATGTTATTTTATTTTAAAATTTTATACATTAGATAAATATATTTATTTATGACACAATTATGATGTCGTGATTACCTCATTAATGAATGATTCAAATAAATGTGTTTATAAATATTAAAATAAATTTACTTAGAAACTTTTGATATCATAAACTAATTTTTGGGCTGAAATTGACATATTAGGGATGAGTTAATTTATTTTTTTCAATGTAATAAGGTATTTATGATTTTTTAAAATGTAAAGTATGAATAGTATCCAAAATTGATATAATTCATAACATAAAACATAAAATAGTATATTAAAAGATATTAAATTCTTAAAAATCTAAAAAACATCAAAATGGTTAATATAATTCCAAATATGTCATAAATACCTTTTTGTGGGTTGTCTGACATGATATGGTAATTAAATTAACCCACAATATGTAAATTACATGATATCACTATAAGATTAAAAATGAAAAAATAAGGGTAAAACCAAAAAAAGAAGGATAAAGAAATATTCAAAACTTTTCAAAAATTTATTGGATGATAGATATTACAAAAAATAATAATCTTATATTATAATTAAATAAGTTTTTCACCATTTTAAATCGATATTGAATTTATAATAAATTAATATTTTGGAATATTCTTAAATTGCCCCTCTCCTCCCTTATAAAAGGGAACCTCCTTCTTCTCATCTTCACTTCATTATGAGCCTTTAATCTCGACCAACCCCTACCCATTTTTCTTCTAAAATTCCCTAGTAACATTCTAGAGGTTCTGGCCCTCTCAAAAGACCAACTCTAGTGCCATAAGAGAAAATTTAATGGAGAAACGTCAAGGAAGAGGTGATCTATTCTACCGATTCATTCATATTTATTTCTTCTTGTACTTACTCTACTTTAGTTTTTTCATTATAAAGTAATAACATAAGTATCACTTATATACTGATATGTTTTTATAAATATGAAACAACCCCATTTCACGCTCTATCCATCCTATGAGAAACGAAATCACCGTGCGTGCGTGCGTGCGTACGACTTACCGTCTCCACACCTTGGTGTAATCTATTTTCACCAACTCCTTATTTAGATGGGTATAATGGTGAAAATAATAAATATTTATGATTATTATAATATGATACTAATTATGAGATATTATACACCATCCACTTCAATACTATTCAACAGTTATGGGAAGATATCATCGCTCGTGCGTACATATGGATTACCGTCTTCACGACGTGATGTGATTCATTCTCCATGTTAACCATTAAAAAAATGATTATAAAGTACATATATAAAAAATAATCATGAAATATTTGACATAATCATGCTACTTGATTTATTTATATATATACATGCCATTTACTTACTTCTACCCAATTCAATAAGGAAATGAAAACAACGTTCAGGCATATGCATGACCTACTGTCTCCATGAATAGTATATTTCATTCCATTTATCAATCTATTATATATATTTATATAAAGAGTATATATGATATATAAATTATGTTCTACATTTTTCAAGTAAGTAAATTATTATCTACGTAATCATATGAAGAACAATAAGTCCAAACACGTACGATTATTACCCAAAACATTTTATTAACATGGAATTGACAAAAGAGCGGGTAATATAATGTCATAAGTGAATCATATATGATATAATAAACATTATTATGGTTCTGTTACAAGCTAATGATTTTTTAAACTTACTATAAAGTAGTTTTAGACACATATAGAAGAAATCAGACCTAAGGTAAGGGATAATTCTTCAATCTCATTTTTATCTGAGATTGATTATATGTAAGTATTTACTGGGGTTATATTTATCATCCATATCTATGTTTTCTAAAAATGTTTTCATAAAATGTATACTATTATTCCATGTATGGTTAAAGTCATTTTTACCCATGTTGGTCTTTTAATACAAGATATCGATGGATTTTTTTGTTTACTATATGAGGTGCTTTTTGACTTTTTTGGGAAAAGTATGAGGATAATTTTTTTTAACTTATACGGCATGAATGAGTTTTTACATCTTCATAATGAATTATTTCCAAGAAGATTCGTCTAAATTTTTACAAGTGTATTTTTAATTAAATTCTATTCTTTTAAAATTGGACTAAATTTTTATAAAAAACCATATTTCTAGAAGAATGGATATTTTACTCCATAAGTAAATTTAAGTGGTTTATCAAAACTATTTTCCCTCTAAGATGACACTTTTAAATAGGGTTATATTCTTATGAATTTTATTTCTATTGTATTAATGATGGAATGATCTTTTATATGGATTACTCTATGATGGGATGATATTTAAGAAACCTATTTGATTTCATGGGTTATGCTATAGTGAATGTTTCTATGTTTTTGTTTCACATGTAAGAATGGTTTCATTATGAGATTGGTGTGACCTATATGTCACTCCAATTCATTGGGTAAATATATATATCTCATAATATAGACATGGATAGAATGACAAGTACATCTTGTTCAGTAATACAGGGCTGGAATGACAAGTAAACCCGGTTCAGTAATGGACTTCATCCACTTTGATGGTATTGGAAGCAATGACTTGCCTACTATGGAAATAATATTATGTGATTAATGGTTTTCCATCATTACATGATTTATTGCCAAGCTATTTTATCAATATTAATGTTCCTTTATGATCTATGACTTATATACATCCATGATTTATTTCATGACTCAAGATTTTGATGTTTAATCTTTATGTTCATGTTTTTACATTCAAATATATATGGTTTGTTTTATTTTTATCCATTTTTAATTTTAATTATCATTTGGGCTCACCATTTTTATGTTTTCATTTCCCCAGGATATAAAGAAAGGTTTTAGGGAGGAAAACAAAAAGGAAAGATCTTTATGGTGGCTGTTGAATATATTTTACCCTGATTAGAAGATTATGTTCCGAGTTTCCAAAGACACTAAACTAATACGGTCTTTGGGAATCTATTTTGGTCATGTATTAAGTATTCCAAAAAAGTAATGTAATGTACATGTACATCAAACATGGGTCTCAACAAGTATGAATACCAATTTCCATAATGAATGGAAATGTTTTTTGGACAAAAAACAAAAGAAAAAAATTTAAAAGAAAAAAATTAAATGAAATAGTGGGTGATAAAAATGAGGATGAAATGATGAATAACATGAAAAAATAGGAAATAGAATAATAAGGTAAATTAGACAACATTACGCTGATAAAAGTAATTTTATGATCTAACATCAATGTATCATTTCTATGATACTGTTGTTAATAATGTCTTATTAGCACCTAAATTTCATTAAATAATTATAAAATACCATTTAATTATCATCAGTAAGAGTTTTCAATAAAAATTGGGGATATGATTAATTATTTAATAGAGAAGAGTATCATTAACATTTTACAATTCTTGGTACTTCAGTGGATGAAAAGGTCAAATTATACACTACTATCACCCGTAGGTACTTATAATTGTTTAAGAAGATTCTTATAAAGTGAAAAGGTGAAAACACTGAACCAAAAAAATAAATTGAAATAAATATAAAAAACATAGATGAGTTGATGAAAATTTTCAATTCATTGAAATAGAAAAACCCTAAATTTTTTTTGCCACTCACAATATGAGAGTAAATTATAAATATATTAAATAAATTCATAAAAATTATAGATTAATTGATATGAAAGAAAATGAAGTGATAAATCTCCCATGTCAAAGTCATTTTCTCTTCATCTCTAGTTTTTCTTGTTTGTTGTTGTCGTTCTCCTACTCCAACCCCTATTTTACCTTCCAATATTATCTCAAGAATATTTTTTTTATATCTCATCAATTGTTTATGTAAAAAACATTAATTTAATTTTCATTTCACAACCTCAAAAAAACCACTTCCATTGTTTAAAGTAAAATATATTAATCCCTTTCTTGCATCTATCACTGTACATGATACTTTAATAAATCATTGCACCACCTCTCCCATCAATACATGCTTTAATTATCCCATTTGAATTTGAATGATGTCATTTTAACCCCATTTGTCTCTACTTGTTTTCTTCTATTTGATTGGATATATCCACATTGATTAAGAGTGATCGATATCCTATAAGAATTAACACAGAAATCAAATGTATTCACAAGAGAGAAAATACAAAAAAAAGCACTAGACTCGATAGAATCCTCCTCATTTATTATATTGAATCTATCCAGGATTCAGAAATGGTTAAGAAAACTAATTATGTAAAACCATTAAACCAATGGATTTATAGCTTAAATTAATCATTTTTAGGTTCATTAGATAGATGGTGAGATAAATCATCATTAACAGGTGTACAACATGTCATCTCAAGTAAAACCCTCATTCAGAGGACTCACAATTCTCAGCCAAGATCAGATTCCCCAAACTATACATGAATCTTCAATGATTAATCTCAATTCGATACATAACTTAAATCAATATCATGTTTATTTAAATATATTTCAAATCCACTGGCTCGAACAGGTTGCAGTTATCATCTGATTCATGCTCATATGGTTTGAGATTCCTTGACTATGTTTCATCTGTATATGTGTTTTGGTCTCAGTTTCACAAATCAAATACTCATGTAAAATAAAATCCTTATTCATAGGCCTTCATCCTCATTTTATTTGAGATTAGGTGACAAAAAAATTTCCTTGGCCTATGTTTCTATTCTAGAAAAGTACTCACAACATCCTATGAAGGGTTTATCTCCACCCCTAGAAAAAGGGATCCTTCTACCATTTGACTCATATGAATTCCCATAAAATGAAGCTATTCATCCTTAAATTAGATAATTAATTGGTTCAAGAGATCAATCAATATTTATTATATTGATCTTAATCGCTATTATTATGGATAGATGTCAATGTTCAACAGCGTTAAGAGGAACTAGATCACGATGAAAAATCTCATCCAGAATTAGTTCAACTTCCACCAAATTAGCAATAAACTTAGGGGATTATCAGAATTAGACAAACATGACTTTGTTAAAGATTTAATTAGGAAAAACTCTCTAATAAATATCTACGATACTATTTTTGTAATGATTCTCAAATATCTGGCTCAGTTCTTCTTCAAATCGGTGACCTTATATTGAAATGTCTTGCTTCCAAAAGAATTGTCCTTCCAATTAGACACTAACTCAGCTTCGATGGATCTTAGATGGATTTATCTGATTGAGTTGGACTTCACTTCATAGTTCATAATTAAAGTATTGACTAAATCAGTGCTCATCATGGATTCCTTGGAATCCTTTATCCTCGATACCATGGAGGCCATATTTTTCTCGAGATTCATGGTTTCAATCGAATCAAAGGGTTCATATTCTCAAATTTGGGATTTGGTCCTCATGAGGCTAGAAAATAGTCAGTAAAGGTTTTTATGACATAAATTTTCTTACATGATTAAAAGAAACTATCTTATGACATTAAAATGTGATAGATATCTTCTTTCACAGATATAATTATTCTACATAGATAGGCGAAATATTTTTTTTCCAACCAAATTATCTTACACTGCTTTAAAATCTCTTATGTAGGGGTCCTTGTAAAATTGAAAAAAATAAACAAAAAAAGAAAATAATGAATTCAAAATAACAATTTAAATTTTTAAAACACCTCAAGATTGAAACATTACGCTAAAAATAATAAACTGACAAATTTATTAAAAAAATAAATTAAAGATGAAAAATTATGAAATTTATGAAAAAAGATAAAAATTATTAGATAATTATTTAAATTAATTTAAAGGTTAAAAAAATTGATTAATATTTATATTGAAACTAAAAATATCAAAGATAATAAAAATTTAGTAGGAAAAATAGATAACTAAATAATAATTTAAGATATAATTAAATGATATAATTAAATGTAACTAATAATTTAAACAATCATTATTAGATAAAATAATGAATGATAAATTGAAATATTAAACAATAAAACATGCATTATCATTATAAAAACCATTATATTGTTAATTCCACTATAAAGTAGCCAAAAAGTGATTATCAACCAAATTAATATTATTTTAGTAATAAATTCATTTATAAACCACCAAAAAAATGTGGGAAAATATAATTAATAAAGTCCACATTAGTTATCTTCTTTTAGGTACGTGTGATCAACTTTACCCCTATTATGCTTTATTGATCTTGATTTTCCTATGGCATATGTTTTTTTTTTGTGGTTTATGAACTAGGATGATATATTAATCTATCATTTTCATTTTCCCATTTTACCCAATCTTTCAGAGGCCAATATTCTTATTTCCAATCATTATAGTCAAAAGTGACTAGGTTTCCTCCATTATTTAGGCATGTGTATCTATAAAGGTTTTTATAATTCATGAATTTCCATAATTTCTTTTCAATTTATTTGGGATGTTCATTGAAATTTATTTATTTTCCATTAAAATGGTTTTTTTTTGAAAATGATACATGTTTTTAAAAGGGGGTTTTCTTTAATATAAGATTTGTACACGCCAAGATTTTGATTAACTGATTTAAAGGGTTGTTTTGGTTTGGAAACAAATTTTGTTAGACCTATCACAATGGTTAACCTTTTGTGCATCAGGAATAGACTATTCACTATTTGTGTGTGTAATTATATAAGAGGGTTTAGGTCCCTTTAATGTGTGTTATGCCACTAGAGGTTATATTGGTTATATCCAACTTAAGACTAGATTGGGGATTTTTTTTAATATCTAGCATGTATTACCATAAGTTAGATCCCAGACAAGGAGCTTTTTCATTTATCATTGGTTTATGAAATGATATAATTTTCAAGTTCATTTGCTCATATCTTTTTCTCACGATGTATCTATAGATTATCACTTTATATCTTCCATACTAGAAATTGGTGATCATTATACATTTTTTGTGAAATCTAAATGATGTTCTATACAAATTGTATCTATTTTTTCAATTAGAATTATTTTTATACTATTTTTGTTTTAAAGCTAGAACTAATGAATTACTAATATTATTACTTTTATTTATTCTTTGGTGGTATCCTACTGAGAGTTGTGCTCACACCCAAAATTTTCTTTTAGGAAGTTTTATATGTTATTTTCCAAGACTAAAGTAAATGGAAGAGAATTTTATATCACGCCCCTTTATATTTTTGGTCTTTTCATTCACTATCGTTGCGTTTGGTGGTTGTGGATGGTCACATATAAATTTATTAGACTTTTCATTTTTTATCTATCTAGTTTAGAAAGGTTTTATTTATATTTTTTGACTCTTGGATATTTATCATTCTTTCAAACTATACTTTGGTTATAAACCTTTTTTGTCACATGAGACCGATATTGCATTTCTTGTTTCACCTCACTATGTAGTGGGCCATATCGGGTGGCAAGTTTAGTTGAATCAGAATGGTTTTTTAAAAGTTGAGGATTTTTATATAATAAAGATTCATAATAAAATTATAATAAATAATTCATAAATCATAAATCATTTCATAAGTCATATAATAACACTAGATAAGAATCAAAAGAGTATGGAAATATGAGTAAATAAACATGATCAATGAGACCATAACATAGACCAGAGAGTATTTAAAAAATATTGGTAGAAACATTAGTTTAAGAAACATTACTTTTATGATACAAAATATGAGTGCATAACATACACAAGAAATATATCTTTCAAATATGAAACATACACTAGTATAAAGAAGATAACATTTATGAGCTGCACCATCAGTGCACACGCTTATAAGAAACTAAAAAAATATCCCTGAATACTTTATATAATGTGATAAAAAATTTATCTAATTAATTGGTTGGATAAATTGGAACCAACTATCATCTTCCATACTTATGAGTGCCATAATAAATCAATAATTCATCATATGATAAAGAACCCAAGGAAATAAAATGGGTTTTATTCAACACATAACAAATAACTAATGGAAAAAATGGGTTTCATTAATCACATTAAAAATAACCCATGGATGGAAAGGGTATACATATAGGTTTTAAATTGATTTACATGAGGAAATAATGAACATGATAAACCAATAATAAATAAATGGGTAACGAAAAATATTCAATAAATGTATATATAAATACCATTCAATCAAGATAAAACCTATTTTATTTACACCGTATAGATAAAGATAATATGATTAAATAAACAATATACCTAATAAATCAGTTCATAGAATCTAGGTGAAAAAGTAAAATAATGGAATAAAAAACATATTTTTCATAAAAAAATTTAATTTGAACAAAAGTTCTACCTATTCATTATGGGTGGTTAAACAAAATAAAGGAAGGGATAAATCATGTCTTTGAAAAGAAGAACACTACATAAGACATAAAAAGATAGTGGTAGATGAAAACATCTGATTAATATCCTTCATAAAATAATAAAATATATCAGATTATAAATTCTTATATGAAAATAAATTGTTTAGGAGTTTTAGAAAAATCCATTTGGAAATATGAAATATCCTAGATATTTTAAAAGTATTTAAAAAAAATATTTTATAAAAACAGGGGAAAACTTATTTTATTTTATAAATTATAAAAATATTTGGAGAATATATCATATTAAATGAAAAATGTAGTATAAATATGTGATTATAGGGATAAAACCAAAAAGGGTATTTTATACACATTTTTAACATTATTTCAAAAATATAATGTTATTTGTTATTTCAATAGTTATTTCTAAAAATGTGGAGTTAAATTTTTTGAAAGAATTTAATTTTTTTTAAAAAGATAATTCAATAATAGGATCTTGAAAATAATTAATGTTTATGAAAAAAATGGTTGGTGGAAGAGAAAAACTTTTATTTAAAAGGAAATAAAACCATTTTTAATATTTTGAAATAAAATTGTTTGAAAACCTACATCATAAAAAGAGTATTAGATTTTAATTTTAAAAATTGGTAAATATAATAATGAGGATCATAGAAAAAAATCATATTAATGTTCTCAAAAAAAGAGGAAAAATTCATTAGTAAGGAAAATATATACATGGAATAAAATATCTAATATAAATATTTAGAGTTATTATTTCCAAAATATTATATTTATTTGAGAAGGTATTCCATCAAGGAAGATGATATTAATGAGAAGAAGTAACATAACTAAATGAAAATATAAAATTAAATATATAAATGTATTGTATAGGATAAAAGGGGCTTATTATATTATAATCAATTAGAAAATTTATTACTAAAAAAGAAATACCTTGAGTCGATAAAACTGTTACAACTCAAGTAAAATTTATATCGAGACCCCTTAAATAAGTTAAATCTAGAAATTTAAAATATAATAACATTAATTAATGGTATTTCATATTATAATGAATAAAATAGGTATCATGAACACTATAAATAAATAGTTTATTAATACAAATGTATCTCAATGAATGAAATTTGTGACAATAAGCCCATTCCACCTTATAAAATTTCATGTCAAAACCCCTTTAAAGATATGATTTAAAATGAAATATCAAATACCATGAATGATGATAAGATCATGATAAAAAATTAAAGTGGTAGTATATACACCATTTCAAGTAAAACATGTTTTATAATAAGAAATAAATCTAATGTTGTAAAAATTTGAGAGAAGAAACATTTACATTAATTTAAAAATTCCACTAAATGCTTGAATCTTCTACATAAAGAATAGATATCTTAATAAACTATTTATGAACCTTATTTATACCTAAAACCATATATATAAAACCCATTTATAATTATTCTCTACATTTATAAGAGTTATTTATTATCTATTTTCAATTTTGAGTTTTAAAAATTTTAAGAATAAAAGTAGATAAAAAGAAAGATATGTTATTTCATGGAGTTAATAGTATTATCAATGAAAAACTAAAATTTTAATTTCTCAAATATTGAGATGGAAATAAATTTGATTATAATTTTTCTTTTAATTATCATAAATAAATCATAAATGTCACATTTATTCATCAATTTTCCACTTATAATCTGTGAAGAGGGGCAGTAGTCCACACAACACACTAATGAATGTTTCATTTTTGTAAATAGAAAAAAGGAAAGGTGGTAAATAGTTAATTCATTACCATAATAAAATTTATTATAAAAAATAATAATTTCATTATACAAAAATTATAAAATTATATTTCGAAAAGTAATAATTAAAATAAATGATGATAGGAACAAAGGAACTCACATTGAGGATTTAGGCTTTCACTTGGAAGAATCCATGGAAATCGAGGTATTAAGATAATTTCATATGACCAGATGATCAAGGAAATATGATATAATTACAGGGGAAGGAAAAGGGTGTATTTTCAAGAGGAATCCAAAATTTTAGTGTAGTCTTGAATCGGTGTTGAGGGGTCCCTTTTATAAGTGTTGAGAATAATAATTTCAAAAATATTTAAACTAAATATAACGACAGAACATGTTTCACTTGTCTAGAAGACTCCAAAATGGAAAATAATAGAGTGGAAGATGTGATAATGATTAAAAAACCAAAATATCAGTTTAAAACAAGTTTTATAAATTGCTTTAAGTCCTTTACTCTTATAATTTTATTTTTACCATTTTCGGTTTTATCATTGTAATCAGTTTCAACCCATGTAATTTACCATTATTTCCTAAAAATAAAATAGAATTTATTAGATAATTTCATTGTTCTTAGTAAAAATTTAAAATATTTTTATCAGATAAAATTTCCATGTTTATGAAAAATCAATTTTACCATTATCTCTTGTAATAAGAAAAAACATTTTTTTTTGAAATTTTTTTTATGATTGCAAATTAAGTTTAGGGTAAAAAATTTCAATGTAATTGAATTTCATGAAATAAATTGGTTTACTATAAAATAAATATTAATTATTATTATTTTTAAAAAATACTAATCAAAATTTCACTAGAATATTATTTAATTGAATGAAAAGACCAAAAATTATTTTTATTGGAAAATATTATGTATGTCATTAAAATGAGATTAATAGTTCTTCTAAATTGAACATATTATTTAATATTTTAATTTTTTTAATTATTAAATATCACTATGAACAATTTAAATGTTTTATGGAATTCTAGGTATTGATTATATAATGATAAAATTTACACTTTTTGTAAAAATGATTTTTTAACTATTTAACTTAAAATCAATTATTTTAGAAAAATATAAAATATTTACCCTAAGATAATTTTCACATGAAAAATTAAATAGATAAGTTCATATTAAAAAAATAAAATTGTATAATTTATAATAATTTCTTTTAAATTAAAATACAATATATAAGTATAATTTTTTTCTGAAAAAATTCAATTTAAAAAAAATTTAGTTGTCCTAATTCCATTTTATATGCAATTATAATTTGTTGTAATATTTTTATCTTCCACATGTTTTTTTATTATATTAATTTTATTATTGAGTATTTCTTGGATTATTATATTTTTTCATTTCATGTGGAATAATCTACCAACAAATTATTTATTTCAAGTTAAAAACATTATATAGTAAAATAATTGTTCATTACATTTTACCGCCTTAAATAAATTTTGTCCTTGCAATTTTAATTATTATTTACTAATTAAAGAATGTGAAAGCATTATTTAAAAATTTATCAATTACAATATAACTTCTAATATGAAAGTTATCTTACTATATTAGGTTATATCAAGTTACTTGCCTTTCCTCAAACAACACTATTTTTTTATACAACCATATAATCATGTATATATATACCCTAATCATACATTCTCCCAAATATACCCCTCCCAAAACAATTTTAATATCTTTGAAATAGAACCACAAAAAAATCATATATTCCTATAAAAAATAACCCTATATGTTATGCTAAAATGTATTTACCACTAGTTTATAATGTCACACACTAGGTAATATATATTATAATAAAAAAACTGAGATAAAATTCCCCATAAATAACACAGATCCTATTTTATTGAATAAATATTCAATTAAAAGGATATCAATACTATATAAGTCACTTTTTTAAAATTCATTCAACCCTTTATTACTTCATCCTCAAACATATATTTAACATAGTAGTTATGCATAACCCAATCATGTGTTCTTCAATAGCTATCCCCAAAAATAAAACCTATTCATAAAATAAATTCTTATGGTTGTTGATAAATTTTAATATATGTTTTGAAACACTTATATTATAACTAATAAAAAAAATATGTAGATGTTTCACAAATCCCTCGTTACTTTTAGAATATAATAGAATATCAATGATAAATACAACCAATTAATGAAATTGGCTAAGTGTATTGAGATTTAATTTTTATAAAAATATTATCTTCAATACCATGAATATGAGTAAGAAAATCATATTTTCCATCCTATCAAGAATATAACAAAGTTCTTATGTATTTATGTGTTCAACCATATTTAGTTAAAAGAGATAGGGCTTCTAAAAAACTATATTTATATGCTTAATTATTTTTATCTTGTTCAACCAAGTACAAAAACCCAAATAGATATGATAATACCCAATATATAAATATGGAAATATCAATTTGAATATTTATTACCACATGACACATTCTGTTTTATCATATGTTATATTTGATTCAACCTATTAATATCTTTGTTTATTCCTTGGTTTTCCATGGTCATTTTCATAATTGGTTTTGAACCCTAATTATTTAACATCACACCCAAATCCTTCATATTATTTCATTATATGGAATGTGAATTTACCATATCATATCCTCTGACAATTTCTATCTATGTGTCTATGTAATCCTTTTTTCATGAACTAGGTGATGAATGGGTTAATACCCAAACCCCCTTTTTATGGATATTACCCTAAGGTACACCTTTTCTAAGAGCTTCCTCTACTTATATTATCCAAATTGGGATACCATTTCTTGGAAAACCATGAAATTTATAGATTATAAAAACCTTGGGATATTATCTTATACATAGAATTTTCCTTTAGACATATCCTTAGGGGTTCACAAAATTTTTTATATCTTAATATAAATTATGTAAACTAATCCTCGAAAATAAATAAATAATCCTTTGATACAAACTAATGTTCCACTCATCTGTACACCTGAGTTCAGTGCTTAAAACACGTACTTTTAAAAATTTACATTGATATCATGTGTTATGATCTCTAATAAACATACAAAAAATTCACATTAGTATCACATATCTCAATAATTTTACACAACTCAGAGAACCCTTTGGTTTAGTATATTGTTGGACCTATTTCAAAGAAAACATAGTCCATTTGTTTAAATTTTATCTATAATCTAACCATACTATAATTCATTTTATAATTCTTATATGTTAGAATCATATTCATAACATATGAAAATTGAAACATAAGAATAAGGTGAGATCAGATGCTTATTATGGGTATCCATAATAAATAATAATCAAATACCATAAGTGAAAATAACATGACTATATGGGCATAATCATGATACATAAGAAACATATACCCAACAAAGAATACATAATAAATTATGGTATAATGCTTTAAATAAGATAAGACATGAATCAAATGAGTGTGGAAACTTGAGTCAATAAACATGAGCCACAAGAGCATAACATATTCATCAAAATAAGTATAATACTATGATAAAAGAATTTTTGTTGGGAATATTAATTTCATGAGTCACACCATCAGAACCTATGATAAGAATGTACAATATATCTCTAATATGGAACATAAATTATTATATGTGACATTACTTTAATGATACACACCATTAGTGACCATGAATATGAGAAACTATATCATACTTATAAATACATTATATCACTAGATATAAACTATTAACCAATGCATTGTATGGTGATATTTTACCCCTCAAATTTTCATCCATACATATCAATTCCATAATAAATCATTCATTCATCATATCATAATGAACCCATAGAAGAAAAATTGGTTGCATTCAACACATCATAAATAATCTAGGGAAAGTAAATGAGTTTAATTCATCACATAAAAAATAATATATGGATGAAAATGGTTTTATTATACATTTAAAATGGATTTATATATAGAAATAATCAACATGATAAATATATTAAAAATAAATGGGTATCACAATATATTCATTATATTAATTAGTATATATATTTCAATTGTGATAAAGGATATAATATTTACACTATATAGATAAATCATACATAGTTAATTTATTAATTTTTCTATTAATTTAATGTATTGAATCTAGGTTAGTAACATTCAATCAATGAATGAAAATATTGAGGGATCAAAAACCAATGGCATGGGAATAAATTTTATACCTATCCACAGTGTCAGGTTGAACAAGACAATGACAGTGATTGATCATGACATTAAAAGAAAATAAAATTAAACAATCTATCTAGACAAATAGTGTGGATGGTATGATTTGATTAATATCGTTGATCAATCATAAGATATATCAATGTAAAATTACTTTGATGAAAAAAGTTTTTTTATGAGTTTCAGAAAAATCAATTTAGAAATAAAAAGGATCTTTGATATTTGAAATAAGTCTAAAATAATTTTTTTAAAAAAAATGGTAAACAATATTATTTTTGAAATCAGGAATATGTATGGATAAATTATCATATCAAATTAATAAGGATGTATAAATTTTATTTCACATTAAAAAAACAAAAATAGATATTTTAGAAAACATTTTTATAATTATCAAAAAAATAATAAGTTAAAATTATTTTAAAAATATATTTTTGAAAAGGTGAAGTGAAATATTTAAAAAAATTAATTTTTTTTTCAAGAATGAAATTTCATAATATCCATTTAAAATAATTAGTTATTATAAAAATAAATTTTGGTTAGATGATAAAACATTTTTTTTGAAATGATGGATTTTTTTTATATTTTGAAATACCTTTTTTTGAAATAAAAAATCATAAAAATATTATAAGATTTTATGTTTTAAAATAATTATAGATAATTGTTAATATCTAAGAAAATAATCCACACCATATTTCCCATAAAGAGTGGATACATTTTACAGGATCGAAAATATTGACTTATAGAAAAATATCTATTGGAAAGAATTAGAGTTATACTTTCAAACTTCAAAATTTTATTTGGGAAGGTATTTATTCAAGGAGGACGATATGAAGGAATATAATCAAGTTCCATAGAGGATAATAGAACATACTATTTTGAAATGGAATAAAAAATATAAAGTGGTCTTATATGTTCATAATAAATTAGAGAATTTATGACTCAAGGAGAAATAATTTAAGTCAAGAAAATTGTTACGGTTTAAGTAACATTAAAATAAAAACCCCATTATTGATATTTATCTTGAAATTAAACTTATAAAACCACTATTTAATGTTTTATAATGGTATAATGAATCTAGTATGTATTATATACACTATGTAAATAAAATTTAGTGATTAATACAAATGTATCACAAAGAAAGGAATTTGAGACAACAATCTCTTAGTACCTAATAAAATTTCAAGTAAAAAAACCATGAAGTCTATGTTTTATAAGGAAACACTAAACACACAGAATAATTATAATATAATGATACAAAATATTAAATTGGAAGTATATAAACCATTCTAAATAAATCATCATTTATAATAGTAAATATGTCTCAAGGGGTGAAAATTTGAGACAAGAGACCCTTACCTTAATTACAAACTTCTACTAAAGTGATTTAATATCTCATATAATATAGAAAAATATATTAAAAACCAGTTTTAAAACCATATTCATATAAATAAAATTACACAAACACTTTTATAATTACTATTTTTGTGTATATTAGTTAGTTATTACATATTTTCAATATTGGCCATGAGTAATCTCAGTCGATTAGAACTAGTTTTATAACAGCGGTATTATTCTTCATTATTACCCAAATTTCGTCAAAATAATAATAATTTAAGTTACTTTAATTGATGATTTATAGTTATTTATAATTATTTTACTAAATTATATGGTAGTTTTTATTATCATCATTAACGATTAAATTAAAGATAAACATATTTTAGTGATTTTTGATGATCAGAAGCCTGTATCTTAATTTAAGAGTTTAATATGACTTTTTCCACTATGGAAACAAAATAAAATCTATTTCTTTTATTTTGATAATTTTATATTATTTTATATGTTCTCATTGTCATCCCTGATATTATTTAATATCATTATTCAGGTATGTTGTTAGAAATATGAAAACATGAACATAAAATAATTACGGGATAGTTATGATTATGAAAATGGATTATTTTTGGAATAACATCATTATTAAAAAAATAATATTGATTTTTTTAATTTCATAGATTAAAATAATATTTAATGTTGTATTAATAAATAAAAAATAATCTAGATTGAAATGTTATACATTACTTCATTGTGGCGGTAGTCCTTATAATCTATAATTTACATGTTCATTTCTTAAAGAATGATAAGGAAAGAGATTAGAATATAATTTTTCTCCCCATAATAATAATTAAATTATATATGTAACATTTATTGATTAAATTAACCATTATAATTACTAAATAGAGGCAGTGGTGAAAACAAAAGTCGTTCCTTTTTGGAGGCGGTAATTTGCACTATGATTAAATGATGATTTTAATTTTCTTAATAAAAAATGGGAAAATTGGAAAATAGTTATTACATGATAATAAAAATATTAAATATAAAAAATCCTGATTTTAATATATGGTAATTAGAAAATTATATGTGAAAAAATAATATAGAAAATAAATGCAGTTATAAAAAAATGTACTAATATTGAGGACTTAGGATTTCCCTTGAGTACTCCTCATGAATAGAGGTAGTACGTTAATATATTATTACCAAAGGCTCATTGAAAATTTATAAGATTATAGGGTATGTAAAAATGAAATAGTTTAATGATAGTCAATAATTTTTAGGGAGGCCTTGAAGGGATGGTGAGAGTACCCTTTTATATATGATGAGAATGATTTTTTTAAATATTTCATCTAAATATTAAGATATCACAAGTTTAACATTTCAAGAAGACTCATAAATAGAAAATAATAGAGTGGGGTTCGAGATAAGGTTTTTCTTCCATCATCCATTATCTCTTAATTTTAACATATGTTTTAAACATGTATTTATGTCTTTTACTATTAGAAATTTTACATTTATTATTTTTGTTTTTCCATTGTTACTTGTTTAAAACATTATAATATTATTATTAAAATTATTAAATATTTAATTTTAAATAATATCATTTTAATGGGTTGGACTAAAAATTTTCTAAGGTTATAGGAGTTTTTGAAAACTTAATTTTCTTTCACTATCTTAGATACTTACTTATTAAAACTTTAGTAGTCTAAGAATGATTTATTCAAACTAATGAATGATTTGTATTTTAACTCATTCTTATTTTATATAGTTCTATAATTATTCTTTTTGACTGAATTATTTAATTAGTCTTAACTCAATGATTATGTTATTTTTAAGGGGTTTTCCCCAAATTTACCCCTTTGAGAAATATTTCTTATAATTCCCCATGTTTTTCATATGGTGAATCTTATGACCCTTTAATATTTTTTATCATGATCCTATAATTATTTTTTTTTTCATCATTTAATTTTAAATTCCATCCTTTAATGGATTTTTATTCAAAATTTTATAATGTTTTAAGTATTATTGGTCTCTATTTTCAATTACATGGGATATGATTGAAATTATTGACCACAATTTCTTTAATATGGTGAATTAAATACCCTAATTTCATTCAAGTATAATGAATACAATTAATTTAATTATATTTTAATTTCATGGTATCCCTATCATGGTATTTTTATTCTTTTATTACCATTACAGTAATGTTTTTTTTGTATATCAATTTTTCTTCATTGTGACAAATTTGTATTCATAATTTGTTTCTTTTTTTGTGTATATATTTGTCCTGGATTACTTTCTAAATCATCTCATACAATTCTATTTTGGGGATTAGACTCATAGTAAGCCATCATTGCATTTGACTTGAAAATCCCCCTCTATTATAGGATTAATTTTTTTCTAATAGATTAACTTTATGAGTGACGTATACTTCTTTTTTTTGATTGAAGGGTGTTCACCTAGATTCAATACATATATTTTTTGGGGAAATTATTAACTTAACTAAATAAAATTTTTATTATATAGTGTTATTTTGGGGGATTCTTACATATAAAAATATCCACTTTATTGACTGGATAAATATTTTAAATACATATAATCAATATTCAAATATGTTTATTTATTTATTACTAATAAATTTTTGTCATATAGTGTATATATTATTTATTAATTCACATGATAAATGTATTGGAAAAAATTAGTGATATGAGGTTCTTATAATATCCCTTCAATTCATAGATAGGTCTCATGAGACAAACCAGATTGGGTATTTTGGTATATTCCTTAGAAAAAAATATTTCCAATACAAAAGGCCTTCAAAGTAATATTATGATGTCTTGGTTTTGGGAATTTAAGTATTTTTCTAACATTATGAATTTCATTATTAAGGAACCAATTATTGTAATCCATGAATTTATTTATTGATATATCAACTCATTAGAGGATGTCTCCCTTATAAAGATCGTTTTTTGGATATTATAAAGGAAGTGTCTTCACTAGTGTTTAATATAGGCAAAGACCAATGCAAACATGGTCAATTATGATATGGGAAAAATTATATGTTTGGGAAATTAAAGCTCATGAAAATTTCTATGAGATATATACTAAAATATTTACCACCCTAAAAACCACCACAATATACATAATGATTTGATCTTATGTAGAGATCATGAGAGGATTTGTGACTAGAAATTAGGATGATATAAAAATTTTATTATTAATTTAATAATTTATTTATCAGATGTATTCTAAAAATTATGTAGTTTTACTTAAAAAAAATAATGTTTATTTACTAATTCATTGACTTGTATTTTTTTATTAAATTAGTTTTTATGTGATTTATTTTATGAAGTGAAATATATTATAGATAAAATATATTGTGGATATGAATAATATATTATCACTAATTTAATTATTAATTTATATAAAATAAGAATATGAATAGTTAATATCTAAAAATTCATTTTCTAATTAAAAACAGTTTTGATTATATTTTACTATTCCATTTAAAAGATAAATTCATCAACTCTAGATTTTTAATTCAAAAAAATATTACATCATTTTTGAACTTATCATATATATTATCTAATGATATTTTTTTGGACTTTTCAAAAATTGTTTATTTTTAATGTGAATATTAATAAATACTATTTTACCAAAAAAATTATAATTTTTAGGACATTATCTTAAGATAATATTAACTTAGAAATTTATAAAAAATTTATGATGTATTTAATGAATAAAAATAATGAATTTTAAAATATGAAGTTGAATTTAATAATCATATGACTATTATTAAAAAAATTGAGTAATAGTTTTCCACTAAATAATGTTTTTTGTATTTTCATTTAATAAAATATAATTTTGGTAAAATTATGGTTTTTATTCCATCTAAAGACATATATATTTTATTTTCCTTGTAACATAACAATCCATATAATGAAATTCAAATTCATGGATAACATCACCCTACACTTAAATATTAATCATTAAAATACATTTTTTTTTCTAAGAATTAGTTTTTACATGTTACACGTGCTAATGTTAGAATTGAAATTTCATACAAAAAATAATTTTATTTGATATAATTGATATTATATTTGGAATTCATAGGTCCAAATTATTTAATAATATTCATTTTTTTATAATAAAAAATTATAAGTTATTCAACTAGAAGCCCATTACTATAGTAATTTTTTTTAAATGATAATGCCTTGGTCAAAAGACCGAAGCATTTGAATATATAAAGATAAAAATGTTTACAAGAGTTAGAGGGAGGAGATTTTATTACAATCATTTTGATGTAGAGGTATGAACTCAGCTATAAGGTTCTCCATGAACATGTTATTGCTGTAGACACCCTTATTGGAAAGACCACCCGCTACCTTGTTCAACTGTCTATAAGCATGAGTGATAATATTATTGAGTTCTAAAAGATCTCGATGGAAGAAGATCCATTTTTCAATGAGGGTCCATGCAAGGTTAATCATTACCTATTAAAGAACCTGTGCAATGTTAGTTAAAAAACATTCAATCTGGACATTGTTCCATCCTCTTTGTCTTATCAAATCAACGACATCGATCACACTGTACATTTTTGCTTCAAGGGGGAGGCAAGGCCACACGAACCAATACAACATCCATGAATGTCACAATTTTGATTTTTGTACATGATACCATAACCTATAGGTTCTAGGTTTCCATTTTAGGAACCATCCACATTAATTATGATCCATCCAAAAATAGGTGGTTTCCAAAAAAACTTTTATAAAAAAATTTTGTGGGCTGTATCTTCCTTTGAACCTGATCCGCCACGGGATACTAAAATCCTTAATGCATTTGTGGCAGGACCATGTTTGTATGATTCCAACTTCCTTGATCACAGTGTATATTTTTATTTGTGCTGCATGAAAATTGAAATTATTATTTTTTGTGCATAATATATTTAATTTCATAAAAAATGTGTATTAGTTCTTCCACATCGGTAATGAAAAGTTGATTAATTTGGGGAGAGGTATCCATATTTTTGAATCTATGAATCTTCAGCTCAAAGGAGTCCAATCTTGACCATCCGAGATAAAAATTTCAAAAATATATTTCCATAAAGGAGAAGTGTCATGAACCGAATCAGGTTGCCATCAACTCGACACCCGACCCGGCCCGCGATAAGGCCCGAAAGGCATTCCCGATCCCCACGGGCTGGCACAAGTGCCCAGGTATAAATTTAAACTTTGGGAACGATTTACCCGAGTAAACAAATATAAAGCAATCAACCAAATAAAAGTAAAAGTGACAGCCAGATGTGAAATTAACCAAAATAGGTTTTTGAGTCACAAGTATTCAAAACCCACATGTGACTAAAAATAAGGTGACCAAAAACCAACCTAAGGACTGTCGCCCGGTGTGAGGACACCGCCCCTAAGCCACCACCAAAACGCCACTTAGATAGGCTTGCTAACAACCTGAACCACTGCTCCCAAAAGCTGGACCCTTACCTGTATCAGAAGTAAACAAATCTACTTATACCCAAGGGTGTAAGTAGGGTGTGAGAAATCAGCCAACATGATATCACAAAGAAAAGATTCCATGTAGAAATATCAAAAGACAATCCATTTGCAATTCTAAATAAAGAAAGAGGTGAAAAAATAAATGGTTTTCATAAAATGAATTTAAAAGAAAGATAGTTCAAGTTAAACACATTAGGGTAATAACTCGGGTGACATATCATGTATCCTTGCGCGCGCAAAGTAACCGGTAGGACCAAAGGATGGGAAAGCCCCAAAAGGGGTACAAGAGCATGTGGGACCCTAGAATGTCGTGTCTCGGTGAAATGTGGCTTAGGCGGCCATGACCCTCAGATAATGTGTCTTAGAAGGCCAAGAACCTCAGAACACGTGGCTTAGGTGGCCACGACCCTCAGATATCATATGATTAGTTAGTGTTGCAATCGTCAAACCTGCCAGTGAAACCGGGTCGGGTCATCTCCGGAACACTGGCTCACTAGTCCTAGTCTCCCCACCTAATACCCCGGCTTCCCTCCTTGTGCTCACCTAAAGATAAAAGTTCACATAACATGTCACATTAGCACTTAGAGCCAAACGTGTCACCTACACACTGATATCCTCTTTGAAAACCGCACACACACCAAAACCTTTAAAAAAAACTTAAACCACACAGCTTACGCTTTAAATTAAACTAGACGCATAACTTAATGAAATCACTTTGTTAATTAATAAAACCACTAAGAAAAATTATTGAACAGTTTTCAAACATGTCGCAAATTTTTTTTAAAGGTTAAAAAAGTCACTCAAAACCCCTTTATATAATAAAACAAATTCTGACATGCCAAAACACAACCTGCATCATCCGCACTTTCTAAATCACACACTACACAGTTTACAAATAGTAATAATAAAAATCCAAAGTATGTTTTCACAATAAAAATGGACTTACATCACATAAATATACTATTGGAAAATTAGATGCACATTTAAAAAGTAATCAGAACTAATTTTTTAGCATGGAAACTAATTAGCAGGGTGCTGAAAAATTAAACCAACACGTAAAAGATCTCCAGATGATAATTGAGTGTGGAATCACCTACAGACGTGTCGCAGGCATGGCACAATTGGTGCGCAAAACCCACCGCACCTCAAACAAGATCAAAAAAAACCCTAAAAACAAAGCATATCATGAACACATCAAAAATGAATCAAACACAAACTAAAACCCATTCGCAGCAACACCAAAGTAGTAAAAAAAATAGCCTAAGTGCTCCGCACCTACGGAAATGGTTTTGAAAGGCTGGGAAAATGGAATTTGGGTTGCTGGAAGGCTGTACGGAAGAGGAGAGGTGCACGACTATCGGCTCAAGGCAGAAGGAGGTAATGGAGGAGGTCGGTGCTGGAAATTAAAGGAGACCGGTGCTGGAAATTAGAGGAGACGGTGGAGGTTTGGCCAAAAAAAACAAAAGAAAAGAGGAGGCTATGGGGAAAGGGTTGGGTGCAGATTCGACTGTAGGGGGAAGGAGTCAGGGGGCAGCAGGGTTGTCGGCCGAGCGGGAGTAGTAGCAGGTGGAGAGGGTGGGGGCACGAGGTAGGTCGGGGCGCGACAGGGAAGGCCAGGTCGAGCGGGAGGCAACCAGCGGCGGGGTCACGACCTGGTTGAGAGGATGAAGGGTGGAGGATTCAGCTGGTCCGACAAGGAGGCTAGGTGGAAGGGCTTCGGCTAGGCAAGGACAACAGCAGGGAGGTAGAGGGAGGTGTGGCCGGCGATGAGGGGCAGAACTGGACGAAGAAGGGTGTAGCGCCGGGATGAGCCGGATGGGCTGGGGTGCACGCGAGATAGCAGGCGGAGGGGGGCGTGGACTTCGGCTCGACAAGGGGGGCGACCACCAGGTGACTCCGGCCGGGGAAGATGGATACAGCCGGTTAGCAAGGGGGGCGGCTAGGGTATTTCGCAGGACACAAGAGAGGGGAGGATGAACAGTAACCCGCGGGAGAGAGGGAGAGCAAAAGAGGGAGGAAAAAAAATGAAAGAAAATAGAAAAGGATGGATAAAATAAAATAAAATAAATAAATAAATAAATAAATAAAAATGAAAGAAGTTAATGGAATAAAAAGAAAAATAAAGGAGGGATAAAATAAAATAATAATAAGGAGATGGGGGATAAATAAAATAAATTAAATCCTAAAAAGAAAAACTAACCTAAACTAATAGTAATGACAGAAATAACTACAATTATAAAAAAACCTATTTTTATTCGGTTATTTAATCATCTGCACCCTGGGATGACCACGCGTTAAATTGGCCAAAAAACACAGCTTCGCTCGTGCTCTGCTCGCACGTTGGGTGATGTCGAGATAACATTCATTTATCTGCGGAGAAGTGCGCAACAAATTCATTCTTAGCCCGCTTTCCAACGAAAAGAAAATTATAAAAAGGAAACTAAACTCATGTAATAAAATAATAATAATAATAATAATAATAATAATAATAATAATAAATAATAATAATAAATAAACATACCTCGATGCGAGGTCCAGGTGTGACAATTCGCCACACCATGAGAACTTTCCGCCCTCGGAAAGTCAATTCGAATACTGATCAGAGAATATGAATGGGTACTCCTGCTCACCCCACGACTTCCGATCCCAAGTTTCATGCTCATCATTCCTATGCTTCCAGAGAATATGAACCAGAGGAATGGACTTTCCATGCAACACCTTTACTTGATAATCCACTATACGCACTGTTCACTCAACCACAGACAAGTCGGACTCTATCTCCAACTCCTCCCAATTCAGAACATGCGATGGATTGGGATTGTACTTCTTTAGTTGGGAGACATGAAATACATCGTGAATCGACGTCAACTGCGAGGGAAAAGCTAATCTGTATGCCACCTTGCCAATCCGTTAAAGAATATCAAAAGGTCCGACATATCTCGGTGTAATCTTCCCCTGCTTCCCCAAACGACGGTGACCCAAACGAGGGGCCACTTTCAGGAACACTCTGTCCCCCACTGAAAATTCGAGGTCCTACTACCTCTGATCTGCATAAGACTTGTGGCGACTCTGAGCTGTCAACAACCGCTGCCTAATCAGCTTGACCTTCTCAGACATCTCCTGAACAAGGCTCGATCCCAAGAGCGAGGCCTCTCCTACGTCAGCCCAACACAGAGGAGACCGACAAGGCCGACCATAGAGCGCCTCAAATGGTGACATTCTGATGGAAGACTGGTAACTGTTATTATAAGAAAACTCAACCAGTCCCAAATGGCTATCCCATGAGCCTCCAAAATCTAACACAGAGGCTCGGAGCGTGTCCCCTAGAATCTGATTCTCCCACTCCATCTGGCCATCGGTCTGAGGATGGTATGTCCTGCTCATATTAATCTGTGACCCCAAATCCTTCTAGAGGCCTCCCCAAAATCGAGATGTAAGGCGGGGGTCCCTGTCAGAAACAACTGCCGATGGAACACCATGAATTCTGGCCACCTCATGAACATACACGCGGCCCAGTTACTCTACCTTCGCTGTATCTCTGATCGGAATAAAGTGAGATGACTTGGTCAAGAGGTCAATCACCACCCAGATAGCATTCCTCCCTCGAGGTGTATGAGGCAAGCCAATGATGAAGTCCACAGAGACCTCATACCACTTCCAGGTAAGAATGGGTAATGGCTGGAGTAGGCCAGATGGTCTATGATGCTCTGATTTCACTTGCTGGCAAGTGTAGCATCTAGATACAAAGTTGGATATGTCCCGTCTCATACGTGGCCACCAGAACTGACGGCGAACATTGTAATACATCTTGGTGGTACCAGGATGGATAGCCCACTGAGATTGGTGGCTATCCTACATCACCACCTTCCACAGAGACAACAGCACTACAACACGACCCTTGAAGCATAGGACCCTCTAGGAAGACAAAGTTCAATCAGAAGGAGTCTCCCCACCATGAAGAAACTTCATAGATCACTGACACAGCTCATCACCAAGATGAACCCGCTGAATCAAATCCAGAAGAGCATGATTCAACTGGATGCTAGCCAAGAAAGTACCCCCATTGTGCTCCCTGCTCTCCAAGTGCATCTGGGTGAAGAGCCCCATCAAAGCCCACTCATCGATGGACTTACTCAATGCCTGCACTGGTACTTTTCTACTCAAAGCGTCAAATACCACATTACCCTTTCCAGGGGTATAGACAATATCAAAATCGAAACCATGTGGGTACTCAACCCAACGGCGCTACCTCAAATTGAGATCCTTCTGAGAGAAAATGTAGGCCAAACTCTTTTGGTTTGAATAGACCCCAAACTTCTCCCCAAAAAGATAGTGACGCCACGTCTTTAAGGCATGCATCACCACCGCCAACTCTAAGTCGTGAGTCGGATAGTTCTTCTCATGCGGCCGGAGCGGGCGAGAACCATAAGCCACAACATGGTCATCCTGCATGAGCACACATCCAAGGCCTATACCTGAAGCATCACAGTACACCACATAGCCCTTTCCTGACTCTGTTAAGGTCAACACAGGTGCGGTGGTCAACCGCCACTTCAATTACTTGAAAGATTCTTGGCACTGTGGGCTCCACTCAATCCTCACCCCTTTCCGGGTGAGTGCAGTCATGGGGGAGGCAAGTCGCGAGAAGTCCAGGACAAAGCGCCTGTAATAACCAGCCAAGCCCATAAATATCCTGATCTCAAACACATTTCTCGGCTGCTCCCAAGACATAACTACCCTAATCTTTTCGGGATCCACTGAAACCCCTTGTTCTGAGATGACCTGCCCTAGAAACTTCACTTCCCTAATCCAAAAAGTGCACTTCGAGAGTTTGGCATACAGGCAGTGATCCCGCAAAGTGCCCAAAACAACGCGCAGGTGATGCTCATTCTCCTCCTCAGATCCAGAATAGACCAGGATTTCATCCACGAATACCATGAAAAATGAGTCGAGATATTGGTGGAACACCCTATTCATGAGCGCCATGAAAACAGCAGGAGCATTTGTCAGTCCGAAAGGCATGAACAAGTACTCGAAGTGACCGTACCTGCTTCGGAAAGCCGTCTTCGGGATATCTGCTTCTCTCACCCTGATCTGGTGGTATCCCGAACACAAATCAATCTTGGAGAACCACTTTTCCCCCTTCATCTGGTCGAACAAATCGTCAATACGAGGCAAAGGGTATTTATTCTTGATGGTTACCTTGTTCAATTTCCGGTAATCAATGCACAACCGAAGGGTTCCATCGGCCTTCTTCGCGAATAAAACCGATGTTTCCCAAGGAGAGATGCTCGAGAAGATGAATCCTTTGGATTCCAAATCTTCCAGCTGTATCTTTAATTCCCTCAATTCGGTGGGGGCCATGCGATATGAGGGAAGATATATAGGCTGTCTTCCCGACACCAACTCAATCGAGAACTCCACGTCCCGCTCGGGGGGTAAGCCAGAAAAATCATCTGGGAAGACCTCTGGGAACTCATCCACTACACGAGGTAACCCTCCCTATGAAATACCACCATCGTCCTCCAGTGCGAGCAACGAAAACTGATGAGAAAGATTTACAAGATCAGGGAGTGGAGGTCCTGCGCGTCCCGACCAAGGATCCCATTCTCCGTGAAATAACTGGGGAGTCCCATCTGGTGCCGTAAAACTGACACCGCACCGATAGAAATCAATGTGAGCCTAGAAGCGCACCAGCCAGTCCATACCGAGGATCACATCAAATAGGTCCATGTCAAGGACCAAGAAATCCCATTCCAACTCGACTCCCGACACAGAGAGTGAGCACGATCGATACTTAAGGCCTTGCTCCCTCTTTTTCCCCAACAGTGTTACCAAATCCATAGCAAACGATAACAACTGGATTGGTAGGTTCAGCAGATTCACAAAATGAGCAGATATGAAAGAAACTGAAGCACCAGTATCAAATAAAACTGCAGCTATAGAAGATGCAACTAGAATAGTACCTCGAACCGTCGAAGGCCCTGCATCAGACCCCACTGGTGCCTGATCCACATCATGTAGTGTCCTGGTCCATGCCTGAGAACTTCTGCTCTCTTGAGGCTCTGCCCTAATCTGGCTCTGCCATGAAGATGATTGGGTCCTACCACCACGCCCACCAAACCGAGATCCTGTCGTTCTAGTCGGCTCTGACTTAACTGATACCCCTCTGGAAGCCACAGATCCAACCCCAATCTGGTAAGGGCGTGCAGTCCTGCAGAAGCACTATAGATGTCCCACAACTCCACATCCATGGCATGGTCTGGGAGGGTAAGGACAAACAGGTCGGATGTGCCCTACCCTTCCGCACTGATGGCACACTACGGACCCTACACCAGAAGCCCTAGATGAAAACTGTATGGGAGGATGACTTGAGCTTCCATCACACTTCTTCCATTGCTCATCACGCTTCCTCTTCTTTTTAGATGAACTTCCACTGCCAAGCCCTGACACTGATCAAGAAAAACCCGACTTTCCCTTCTGGTCAATCTCGGTCATACAAGCACGATCGACCACGTCAGCATAAGTCTTCAGCTTGAATAAGAAAAACTGGGAGTGAATTTCTGGTCGAAGGCCCTTCTCAAACTTCTAAGCTTTTTAGAATTCACTCGAAACTATCTCAGGTGCGTACCATACCAGTTCAGAAAAGTGATTCACATACTCCATCATTGTCTGATTCCCCTACGAAATCTCCATGAACTCCCGAGATCTAGCATAAGCTATGAACTCTGGACCACTGATTACCACCATTTGTGACTGGAACCCTTCAGCTAGAACGAGGCACACTTCACTCTGACTTCCTCGATCATGTCAAGAAATCGAACATGAATTCTATCTTTTCAAGCCACTACTCTACCTCCTGAGGTTCTGAACCACCTCGGAAAGAGGGAGGTTTTCTCCTTAGAAACTCCTGAGCTCTATCCTTCCTGGAGCCAAATTCTTCCCCTATAGCTGGAATAGGTGTGGGGAAGGAGTCTCCCCTTGTCCCAAAGCCTGAACGGCTCGGACCATCGCCTCTACCAATCTCTGATCAAGCGGCACGGGAGAACTCTCTCCAGCTTCCTCCCGTGGGTGCATGTGAGCTCTCTGGGGAGGAATCTTACCGCAGAGGGAAACAATCAAGAAGGAACACCATCAATATCACATATTTAAAAATGAACTAAATTTTTCAACAAGATAAATAATTATCAGTAAACCAAACATGAAAAAATGACTTCGTGCAAAAACTCAACTTTCTTGCCTGGTGTCCACGTACAGTCTGCAGCCTACACATCCCATCTAGAAAATAAGTGAAACAAGCACCCTGACATCCCATGGTGACTCAGTATATGTCACGAGGCATGCTGGCCAGGCACCATACTCGCAACAAAATTTCTGAGCCCCGACAAACCCAACTCCTGTATAATCCAACTTATCCCAAATAACATAAACCACAAACTAACCTGCCCTCTGATACCATTTTTTCACGAACCGAATCAGGTTTCCATCAACTCGACGCCCGACCCGACCCGTGGCAAGGCCCGAAAGGCATTCCCGATCTCCACAGGCTGACACCAGTGCCTGTGTATAAATTTAATCTTTGGGAACTATTTACCCGAGTAAACAAATATAAAGAAATCAACCAAATAAAAGTAAACGTGACAGCCAGACGTAAAATTAACCAAAACAGGTTTTTGAGTCACAAGTATTCAAAACCCACATGAGACTAAAAACAAGGTGTCCAAAAACCATCCTAAGGACTATCGCTCGGGGTGAGGACACCGCCCCTAAGCCACCACCAAAACACCACGTGGATAGGCCTGTTAACAACCTGAACCACTGCTCCCAAAAGCTGGACCCTTACCTGTATCATAAGTAAAAAAATGTACATACACCCAATGGTGTAAGTAGGGTGTGAGAAATCGCCCAACAGGATATCACCATGAAAAGATTCCATGCACAAATATCAAAAGACAATCCATTTGCAATGCTAAATAAAGAAAGAGGTGAAAAAATAAATGGTTTTCATAAAACGACTTTAAAAGAAAGATAGTTCAAGTTAAACACACTAGGGTAATAACTCAGTTGACATATAACATATCATTGTGCGCGCAAAGTAACCGGTAGCACCAACGGATGGGAAAGCCCCAAAAGGGGTACTAGAGCATGTGGGGCCCTAGAACATCGTGTCTCAGTGAAACGTGGATTAGGTGGCCATGACCCTCAGATAACATGGCTTAGAGGGCCACGACCCTCAGAACACGTGGCTTAGGAGGCCACGACCCTCGGATATCATATGTTTTGTTAGTGTTGCAATCGTCAAACCTGCCAGTGAAACCGGGTCAAGTCATCTCCGGAACACTGGCTCACTAGTCCTAGTCTCCCCACCTAATACCCCGGCTTCCCTCCTTGTTCTCACCTAATGATCAAAGTTCACATAACATGTCACATTAGCACTTAGAGCCAAACGTGTCACCTCCACACTGATATCCTCTTTGAAAACCACACACACACCAAAACCTTTTAAAAAAAACTTAAACCACACTGCTTACGCTTTAAATTAAACTAGACGCATAACTTAACGAAATCACTTTGTTAATTAAGAAAACCACTAAGAAAAATTATTGAACAGTTTTCAAACATGTCTCCAAATTTTTTTAATGGTTAAAAAAGTCACTCAAAATACTTTTATATAATAAAACATATTCTGACATACCAAAACACAACCTGCTTCATCCGCACTTTCTAACTCACACACTGCACAGTTTACAAATAGTAATAATAAACAGCCAGATTAAGTTTTCACAATAAAAATGGACTTTCATCACATAAATATACTACTGGAAAATTAGACGCACATTTAAAAAGTAATCAGAACTAATATTCAGCATGGAAACTAATTAGCAGGGTGCTGAAAAATTAAACCAACACGCAAAAGATCTCCAGATGATAATTGAGTGTGGAATCACCTACCAACGTGTCACAAGCTTGGCACAGTTGGTGCGCAAAACCCACCGCACCTCAAAAAAGATAAAAACACACCCTAGAAACAAAGTATAGCATGAATACATCAAAAATGAATCAAACACAAACTAAAACCCATTCGCAGCAACACCAAAGTAGTAAAAAAAATAGCTAAAGTGCTCCGCACCTACGACAATGGTATTGAAAGGCTGGGAAAATGGAATTTGGGTTGCCGGAAGGCTGTCCGGAAGAGGAGAGGTGTGTGGCTATCAGCTCAAGGTAGATGGAGGTAATGGAGGAGGTCGGTGCGGGAAATTAAACGAGACCGGTGCTGGAAATTAGAGGAGCCAGTGTTGGTTTGGCCAGGAAAAAAAAACAAAAGAAAAGAGGAGCCTACAGAAAAAGGGTTGGGTGAAGCTTCGGTTGTAGGGGGAAGGAGGCAGGGGGTAGCAGGGTTGTCGGCCGAGCGGGAGTAGCAGCAAGCGGAGATGGTGAGGGCGCGAGGCAGGTCAGGGTGCGGCAGGGAAGGTCGGGTCGAGCGGGAGGCAACCAGCGGCGGGGTCGTGGCCTGGTTGAGCGGAAGAAGGGTGGAGGAATCAGCTGGTCCAGCGAGGAGGCTGGACGGAAGGGCTTCGGCTGGGTAAGGACAACAGCAGGGAGGTAGAGGGAGGTGTGGCCGACAATGAGGGGCAGAACTGGACGAAGAAGGGTGCAGCGCCGGGATGAGCCGGATGGGCTCGGGTGCGCGCGAGATAGCAGGCGGAGGGGGGGGGGGGGTGTGGACTTTGACTCGACAAGGGGGGCGACAACCAAGAGACTCCGACTGGGGATGATGGCTACAGCCGGTTAGCAAGGGGGCTACTAGGGTTTGTCGCGGGACACAAGAGAGGGGAGGATGAACAGTAACCCGCGGGAGAGAGGGAGAGAAAAAGAGGGAGGAAAAAAATGAAAGAAAATAGAAAAGGACGGATAAAATAAAATAAATAAATAAACAAATAAATAAAAATTAAAGAAGATAAGGGAATAAAAATAAAAATAAAGGAGGGATAAAATAAAATAAGAATAAAGAGATGGGGAAAAATAAAATAAATTAAAACCTAAAAAGAAAAACTAACCTAAGCTAATAATAATGACAGAAATAACTACAATTATAAAGAAACCTATTTTTATTCGGTTATTTAATCATCTACACCCCGGGCTGACCACGTGTTGAACTGGAAAAGAAACACGGCTTCACCCGTTCCCTGCCCGCGTGTTGGGTGATGTCGAGACAACGTTCATTTATCCGTGCAGAAGAACACACCAAATTCATGCTCATCCCGCTTTCCAACGAAAAGAAAATTATAAAAAGGAAACTAAACTCAAGTAATAAAAAATAGTATTAATAATAAATAATAAATAAACATACCTCGATGCGAAGTCCAGGTGTGACAAGAATTATTAGAAAAAGATAGAAACATGCGATCAATATCTTCTATGTTCTAATTTAACATGTGACATTTATAAAAGAGTTGTATACCAAACATCTGAAGATTGTAATTAGTGGGAATTCTATTATTGTAAATTCTCTAAACTAGGGTGATTCAGGAGTGTCGAATATTATTTTTCTTAAAGTTATTTACTAAGTGGAAATCACTGTTGTTGGTAGTGAAATTATAATTATTTTAGATTTTATAGGTTAGAATACCATAATTAGTTGGTTCCCAAACTAATAAATCATTATTGTTGAAAAAGGTGTATTTATTAATAATAGTAGATATTTAACTAGGTAAAACAACATCAGAAGAGATCAAACAGTATTTAATGGAGATATTAATATTTGTGGGTAATTGCATGGGGTCAATAATGTTACCAAGAGGGATGATATTCCATTTATCTTAACAAAAATATAGTTAGGAGTCCCTATGAACATTCCATCTAGAGTGAGACAAGATTTTTGAAAAGGTGTGCTTGATAGAAGTACATATAGAGGAGTCTATATATATGTGGGTTCCTTTTCTAATGTTATTGTAAAATCATTCATGAAAGAAATTATAAACCTAGGACATGTTTTTCACAATATTCCAAGTATGTTTGGCTTGAAGGGATTCATTGAAATGGTTTATATTCTTAATACCTAGCACACTATTATCAATGGGAGTGAAATATGTTTTCTAGGGATCAATGAGATTTTTTCTTTCAATAGGGATTCCACTCTATTTTTTTAATTATTTTATTTATCTTTTTGAGAAAATAAGCAGGCCATTTATACACCATAATATAGTAGACCATTTTAGAAGAAATGGTGTATTTTACAAGACAAAGTGACTTCCCATCGATAATGTTTTTCCTTTCAAGGAAGATAATTGGTTATTGATCTGATAAAAAATATTTTAAAAGTAAGTGTTTTAGCCTTTACCAAGAATTTAGGGATCCTAAGATACGTAAAAGTTAAGGATCATTCATTTTTTCATAGTTAATTCATGATATTATCTTTTTTAGTAATGGGGAAACCTTTACCAAAGAAAATAGAATATTTTCTCAATTTTATGGATTGACCAAAGACATATTTATAGTAGGAGAGTACATCTTTAAGATTTTTTATATTTTTCTTATACCCTTATAGGAATAATATTATATAATCATCATATAAAATATATAAGGGAACAATTAGATCTCTAGAGGTAAATATGGTCTTGATATCACCCATATTGATCGAATTAGTGATATGTTCGATGAGGCAATCTTCTAAAAAAAACAAAAAAGAATGAAATAAAAAAGGTATCTTTGTCTAACAACTTTTTTACAAGTGAAATATCTCTTTTGGAAACAATTGATTAGAACAGAGATGTGAGTAGAGTTAAAAAAGGTTTTTATTTTTCTTTCCTACATTTCATTAAAGCCAAATCTATAAAGTATTTTAAAGATTAAACTCCAATCAATGGTATCAAAATATTTCCAAATATCAATCTTGATTGAAACTCTTCCACCTATTTGATTATTTTTTTATTTTTTATATTTTCATAGGTAATAAAAATGTATTCTTGTATATTCTTACCTTTCAGGAAGACAAATTGATTCAAATATAAAATTTTGTTGGTAATAGGGGCCATTCTCTTAGCTAGTATCATGGAAATAATTTTATACAATGTATTGATAAGAGAATTTCGCCTAAATATTTGTATTTCTAATGAATCATACAAATTAATATTGAGGGTAAAAAATTTAGAATTATTAAAAAATGGATATATCCATTAGTGAAGAAGGATTTTATAAGGAGACACACATCATTGAAACAAATTCCCAATGATTCTAGAAAAAAGCATTGGGAAATCCATCAGAACCAGGGGCACTATACAACTATAAACTAAATCAACTTCTTTAATTTCATGGTGAATTTGAATACTATTGAAGATATTTTTGTCACTTTCCCCTACTAGGAGAGGGATGATACCATCATTCATATCCTAATTCAGAGAAGGACCATTAAAAATGATTCTAAAGTAGAAGGTGACATGATTTTCCAGTATTTTCGCATTATCAATGATATTATCCCTATCTTTAAATAAGGACAAAGGTTTATTTTACTTTATAGTACTTTATAGAGCAATAACTAATTTAGTGTTTCTATCCCTATATTTAAGATAGTTGATTCACATGGCTTGTTTCCAAGGATTATATCTTAAGGAAATAAGTGAGTTAAGTTTATTGCTAAGATCAATTTACTGGGTTGGTTCTGTAGTAAAATTATTTTGGGTTAAATCATTTTGAATTTGATTGAGGTCATGTTCAAGGGACACAATTTAATTATTAGTTTTTTGGAATCTGTCTCAACAGCATAGATTTAATTTTTTTTTATAAGTTTTAATTTCATTGTGAAAGAAAAGGAATAATTCGAGATGATTGAATTCCATGTATCTTTGACAATTTTGTTACAATCTAAAACAGTGTTCTAAGAATTATTGAACCTAAAAGGAACTATAGGCCTTTTGCCTTTAGTATTAAGGCTCACTAAAATTGTATTTAGATCAGATTATATCTTTGGCAAAGTAATACAATAGATGGTATTCCAATTATCAAGAGCGTGTAAATTTGTGAAATCTCTATCCAGTTTAAATGCTAAAATTTTATTATGGTTTCTTCTATACCAAGTATATTTAGAACCATAAAGATTAATCTCAACAAGGATATTGTAATCAATACAGTGTTTAAATTCCTTAGTGGAGATACTTGATTGCGAGGGTCCCAGTTTTTCACTCAGTCCAAGAATAACATTGATGTCACCGACAATGACCCAGGGTGCTTGAATAGTGCTATTAAGAGAAGATATATTGTGCCAAAAATTTATTCTATCCTAGTATCTATTTTATGAATACAAAAAATAATAGTTGAAAGTAGTATTACGTAAATTTATTTCACATGTCAAGGTTTGAGAATCAAAATTAAAAATAAGAAACTTACTAATAGAGACATGAGAAAACCGAATAGGAAATTTGAAGCGTTATTATTAGAAATTGCACTTATAAAATTGTACCGATATCTTTCTAAACTATTAAATCCATAAGAAAAGGTGATTTTAGGTTTATAGATAGAATAAATTATCAGCTTATGCGTAAATATAAATTTTATTAACATTGTGATGGTATCAGGATTAGCAATACCCTAACAATTCTTGTATAAAATATTCATTTATACATATGTTTTGGGATATAACCCTTATTTTTGTACCTATGGAGTTATTTACCCATTTGGATTTCATTAATTGATTGATAAAATAATACTTAGTTATCGTTTAATTTTTTACTACAAAGACATGGATGATTTAAGAGAGATATAATTAATTTCCATACCTTTAGAGTCCTCTTATTAATGTATTTGTTTGTTTTCATTGTCTGAATGAATCTACATATATTTTAATAATTTTCTTTTGAGATAAGATTTTTCAATATTTTCATCTAGTTTATGTGTATTAGATCCAACCTTAGGGATGAGGGTTCTCATCTTAGTTACATTGATATGCTATAAATCTAGTAATTTTTCATCATCTTGCTTTTGGGTTTCCTTCCTGTCATCAATCATCTGTGTGCTAAAAAATGGATTCCATACTATAGCCTTGTCAAGATTCCTCTCATTATGTGTAGGTGAGGATTATTTGTGTTGTCTTTTAGTATCTTCACACACAGAAGGGGTGTCTTGGATAGTAGGGGGAGTTTCTAGGTGCTTGGGAATTTCCAATTACCCCCATTGTGTGCAAGTGAGCTGCAAAGATTTTTTATTATTATTAGATTTTTGGTCACCGGGAAGAAGGTCAAAGTTTTGTGACTGAGGGTCATGAACAGGCTTAACACTTTCATGGATAGTTTCATTCATGTTATCAGTGTCATGTTGAATATGTTGGTGTTTTTCATCATCCTGCATGTGGTATGTCCTTCCTTTATCAAAAAACTGAGTGCTACAAACTATTTTCAGTGCTGGAGCTCTCATCTCACTATATGTAGGAGAGAAAGATCTATGCTAGGTAATAGTGTCTTTAGGAACAACATTGGTGGTCAGGATAGTAGGGGGAGGTGACTTGCCACTTTTTTCATCCTTCTCAGGAGAAGTGTGGTCTGCTAATACATGTTTAATTGTTGATCCCTTTATATAAGGAGGTTTTAATTACAAAAATTACATTCTCACCACATATAAAATAGTCCTCTCACCAACCCTAAAATGACTCGAAAAATTATTCATCTTCATGAAACTATTACCTCTTTACTTATCATAGAATAATATTTTACTCCCATAAGCTTATATTTATATGAAATTTTCCAATGTTCTATATCTCAATGTATGTACTTATCACTCTGATATTTTTAATTCCATAAAAGTTTCCATTAATCCTATATTACCCCTTATAAAATGCTAAAATTAGTATTACCAATATAAATTAATGATTTTAGGTTTAATTTATTTTAATTTTATACCCTTTCCCCTCTTTCCTTAAAAAATAAAAATAAAATCAATTATACACATGTGTGGACGCCCTTCCGTATGATAAAATATGTTTTTTAATTTAACACATTAAAAGGATATTAATAATGGGGAATATAATATTTAAATATGATATTTATAACATGACTCAGTTTCTAAAATAATAAACCTTATTATTAAATGCTCTTGTTCCATGGAAATTGAAAACATTATCAAGTTGTATGTATATACTACTGCCTGCAGGGAAATGTGTATTCCATATTTCATTATCACCATTCATGGATGGTTCTATGATTGAGTTTAAATGATAAATATTATTTTCACGAAATTATTTAGATTTTGTTAATTCAAATTGGATAAACTATTTACAATATGATCAATAAAGAACCATTGTAAATTCCACAGTCCAAAAAGAGCATAAAAAGAGGAAAAATAATTTCTTCATATTATCTAATTATTTCATATAGGTTATATTATTCTTAGAATTATTTATAATTAATATATATAAAAATAATTAAACCTAAATATGATCATTATTAATCTTTTATAATAATATTAATATGAAACTATTTCAAAATCATCCTTTAATTGTCATATATTCTTGTTTAGGTTGGTTTAACGACCAACTTGAACAATGCTATAAATTTATATCATGGATAAATATAGGTATTTAGTAGATAGTAATATATGATTTAAATAAGTAAATAATTATTTGTTTTTTATTATGTTATAGTAATATGAAAATTTAACTCTATATTTAAGAAAAGACTATTTAATCTCTAAGAATCATCAAAATATGTTCGTCACTGAAATTATCATAAATGATCATAACAAAAATCCCCCATGTAATGATATTATAACATTATAAATAATTATAGTGAATAAAATAAAGTACCTTTTATTATCTAAGAATAATTTCTTTTTGGAGATTAATAAATAAGAACATCCCAGTTATGAAAACAGTTCAGAATGATTGAGATTGCTCACACTCAATATTTAAAATGTATAAGAACTAAATAATATACATGTATATTATAATCAAAATTTAATTTTATAAAAGTTTAAATATATTAATTATGTTCTTAAATTTCTAAATAATATTTTTATCATCATGATACTGAATGATAATGTACTTATGTGTAATTCAAGAGTAAAGGTAAGGGTTTATTGGCACGAATATTAGCCACTTGAGACATATTCCTTATTACAAAAATTGTTTTATTTTTAATGTTGTATCTACTTAACATTTAATATATATTTTTCATTATCCTTGAATTATTCATGTTATTTAATGTTTCATCTGGAATTATATTCTTCAAGGAGACTATATTCAAAAATTTATAATGTAGTAAGGGATTCATAAACTTAACTTATTCCTTTGAGTTATAAGATTTATTATTTAGTTTCTTTAACCAATGTTCACTAAATATTCAATTTTAAATGATGTTATATATTAAATAATTATGGAAAATTATTTTTATATTAAAATCCATTTATATATATCATTTTAATTTCAATAGTTTTTAATAACAAAAAAATGAGACATTTTTAAAATAGACTCATAACCATGACTTATACATAATTGATTACAAATTGTCTTCCAAAAACTATATTTTGTGATTTAGTTTTCAGTTTACTCTATATGATACAAATGATATATCTCTTATAGAGTTATTTTTCATGTTTCACCCTTTATATTTCTTTTATTATTTGATTACTTTTGTGTAATCATGTTTTCATTGTCAGTCAATTTAATTCATGGAGTTATTTTTTACCATTTTAATAAGTTATAAAACTAATTTTTTATTTCCATGGGTTCTTTATTATTTTGGAAGTGAATGATTTTATTTTTAATGTTTTATGAAATTTATTTTTAATTCCATGTATTCTTTATTAAATTTTAATGATTTGTGTTTAAATATCTTTTTAATGGAATTTTAATTCCATGAGTTCTTTTTAATGTGATAAGAAAAATATTTTCTATTTGTACTCATATATATAAATGAGGATAGATGGGGTACTATATCTCCCTCTAGTGATTTTTTTAAAAGTTGATATCTAATGAAAAAAGTATCATTGAGTATGTTTTTGTGTCTTGAAATTATGGTCACTGATGGTGTGGATCAGGAAAGTAATTGTTCTTTATGCTAATGTTTATGACACAGTTGAAATTTTTTATGTATTCTTATTTTATACTCTCATGATTAAAGGTTTATATTAAATGTTTTTAGTGATTTTATAGCTATTATATTTCCATAATAATATTTTATATATTTATGTTATTATTCCATTTCCATTGAAGCTCACTTATGTTTTATGAAAACCACTCATGATGATATGATATTTGTCTTATGATCATTTTTTTAATAATTATGATTTCATACTTTGTAAAATTTGTCATTATCCATTACTGAACATTTAGTACAACTTATTTATTATGTCCTTATTCCCTAGGTTATAATGATGTGTTTTACCAATGATACCTATACAATATGATATTGTATATAACACATATGAAGACATGTTTATGTGTACTGTAAAATAAGTAGTTTATATAGATAATCTTATAAGTCAATTAACATATTGTCCTTTAGTTTATATGGCCATTTGTGATATGGAATTTTCTATTTTTGTAAAATAATGATATAAACGTGTTTTTTTATCTTGAGAAACTATAGTAAAAATTATAGAGGCGTCAATTATTTTGTGGATTAGTTTATAAAACATTAGTGAAAACCCTTGAGATATGTATAAGTGTAGGATAACATCCCAATGATTTTCTAAAGTATATATTGTGTGGTTATACCAATAATAAAATCCCAATCTATATATTAAAAGTAAATATAGGCTCTAGAAAAGGTCTACCAAGGGGAAATAACACTTAAAGGCTAGGTTGTTTATTTACTCAATTTTACCCAGTTCACAAAAAATAGGACTAATTGCACACCTAGTTTGAAAATATTCGGTGATATACTTTGGTTAATTCAAATTATATTTATTAAACATTCTGATGGGTTTTAATATGTTTTGTTTACATAAAATAATTGAAAACTAACAGTGAAGACCATAAATTGAAACATAAAGATTAATAATTTAATGTGAGCATTAATTAATATATTCTTGTTGGATAAAGGGTACAGTAGATTTTTAGAGAATATATTTCAATAATTTTTAGTTTTATAATATTCTAATATTGTTCATGGTAACTTTGGACTTTATTTAGGGATTAGGATAAAAATCATAATAGATCCCAAATTAATGTAACATTATTTTAACCTAGATTGATATTGGTTAAAAAAGAGGGATATATGAGGAATTATGTCTGAAAGAAGTTGAACTAAAATAACCATATGATAAAATGATAGTTTTATAATGTGAAATATCTTGAGGTTAAATTTTCCTGAGAGTGTTTGTGAAAATTCTCTTATATTTTTCATCATTATTTCTAACTCCATTGTTTTTAGTAATGGATAATGATTGAAATAATCATATCCATAATGGGTACCAAGGAAAATGTTTTGATTATCTCATCAAGAAACCTAACATGGTAAATGATGGAGTGATAAATGAAGTTATTATTCTAAATAAGATATAATGAATTGCGATTAATTATTTGAAGATAAATGAAATCCAAAACTCACAAAATAATATAAAGATATAGTTTCCTTGATGTTTTTTAAAATATAATTATGTAATTAGGATTCAATTTCCTTTATGTGAAAAACATGTTAAGAATCAACAAGGAGAATGTATTAGAGGAACTAATAGGTGATTTATTTATATAGAAGCTGGTCATAGAGAATATAATTTCAAATGATAATTGAAGAGATAACCAGACATTGTGAAAAAAATATATTTCATCTATAGGTACCACTAATTGTTTAATTTCATTAACATAAGGGACTTTAGAATTACATAAATCAATACTGTAATCCAAGGGCTAATAATGATGACATGAATTATAAATTTTTGAGAACATGGGGAAAAAGGAATTTCTATGAAACCACAATTACTAAATTATTTTAGATAATTATGTGGAGTATATATCATTTATCATTTACTCATGTATAATGAGTATTGTATTTTTATATTGTTCAAAATACTCTTTCGTGCCTAGTATGGTTTGCAAGATTACTAAATCATCACCCTAATGACTAGATGTCCAATTATTAATAAAAAATTCTAGAGGGAAGATTATTATATTCCTTATATATTACTCCGCTAATAGATAACTATAGGGATGTGCTTCTTATAAAATCCTATTATTATTCATTTAGGATAATTTGATTTGATATTAGGAATATATTTTTACTCTTGACATAAAGACCCTACTAATTTCCAAGATCGGAAAATCGCATCTTAAAATCCACCAATAAGCACATATTAATATAGGGATTACTATAAACTCCCTGTGAATAATTACACCCATTATATTGAGGTATTAAAAAAATGGTTAATGATGAACTCAACACTTTTCATACAACTATTATTAAGAAAAATTTGAGTTTACTAGTAATACATAGGATAGTGAGGATGAACCCTTGTTTGAAATTTAATATATGGTTATGCATATCTTATAAGAATCATTATATATTTCATTAGCTATGAATTATTAATATTGTGAGGATACAATTTATTAAGGTGGGTGGTCGGGGAGAATGTTAGAACCCAGAAATTAACTATATACTTTCATTAAATAAATAACATGTTAATAAATAAATCTATAGAAATAAAAAATATAAAATGCAAATGAAAGTTGGTAAAAAAAATTATTGTTATAACATTTTCATTAAATAAGAAAGAATAAATGGAAATATCTTTTTTTCAAAACCTAAAAAAATTGAAACATGGAATCAAGTAGAGGAAGTTCCCTTACAAATAACATTGTTATATTATTGGAAAGTAATTAGCTTCCCTATTGTAACATACACAGTATTTATAGAATAATAAATTTTTCATATATATTAGTATTTATGAATAAGATAATATATTTTTTTAAATAATACAATTTGTCTAATAGTGTACTCGATATGCAACAACAGGTTTCTCCGAAATCTTACGTTGCACACAACATAGAGTTATACCAAAAAATAATATATTAATATTAATATTTTAAATGTTAGTTAACACCTGGCCATTGAATTGCCAGGAATGAATAGAAATAACCAAAATATGATTATACGTGTTTGTTAAATGTTTTTAAATTTATCCATAAATATTAGAGGCTTAAAATTATAATGAATATAATTTTAAGCCTAAAATACCCAAACATTTTTGAAAGGTTGCTTTACCACCTTTTGATGGAGAAACATTATTTCATATAGTATTTGTCACTATTATATTTTCTATTTGAAAAAAATAAAATTCTTCTTTAAAATAGGGACATCATATTTTACTTTGGTTAAATTTTGGTATTTTTATGATAAAATCCATACTTTAATGAATACTGAAAAATACTGCATTGTAATTCAAAACCGTATTTTCATCTAATTTGTTTATATAGTAATATTGTTCATTTAATTGGATTTAAAGTTTCATTAGATTATTTTTTTATCATTCAATACAATTTTTTTCATTATATGTAATTTCAAATTTAAATTGGACCTAAACACGTGACAATCTTTTGATAGTTTTTACTTATTAAAAACACAATTTTTGGTTTTGACAATGAGAATTAATTTTATAATATTTTCAAAAATTTGTATGTTTTGAATTTGGAATAATAGATTATATATTTGTTATCATAAGGTTAAAATTGTGTAAATAGGTACCTTTTATTTTTGGACATTATAAATAGTAATTTCAGTAATTATTTTTATTTACCATGGTTAACGGGTAAATTAGGTAAAAAGGGTTAAATAATAATAGTATAATAATATAAAAATATCCAAAAATATGTAATAATCCAATTTTATGAGATATATATGACCATGAGAATCCTTGGTTTTATCTTAGGACCCCATGGAGCTATTTGAATGTGATAATGACATGTTATAATAATTAATTTAATGAAAAGGGAAATATAACATAAACATATATCTACTAACTAAAACAATTTTAATTTGGTTTATATGAATGATATATTCAAATATAAATAATAATTATAAATATAAATATATTTTCAACATCATGGTGTTTTATTTATAATATTTATACATTAAATAAATAAATTTATTAATGACACAATGATGATGCAATGATTGCCTTATTATTGAAATATTCAAATAAATGATATTATAAATATAAAAGTAAATTTAAATTGGAATGTTGGATTCTATAAACTAATTTTATGTATTTATATTAAATATTATTTTTGAGTTAATGCTTTTGTTTCAAAGGAATCATGTTTTTAAGACTTTTAAAAAAATCAATTTCTAAATAGTTTCAAAATTGACATAAATGAGTTTTTAAAACAAATACTATTGTATTACATGATATAATAGTAAACAAAATCTAATATTAGGCTGACTAACTTTCATAATGATAAAAATTTCATTAATTATCTACTTTGGTTCTCTTTTCATTTTATAGTAACTATAGTAACCATATATTATGAAAATACAAGAATACATAGTAAGAGTTAATGTTTTTAACTAAGGGTTAAAGATAAACGATAAGGTTAATTTTATGACCTAAACATGTCTAAAACCTATTGGATGATATTATTTACACCCATACACATCATATACGCTAATTATATAACTTTTTAACAATTAGTATTTGAAAATAAATTGATAATAAAATAATATTTCAAAACTTTCCTAAAGTGCCTCTCCTCCCTTTTATAAAAGGCCACCAACTCTACCCACTTAATACAACCTATAAATCACCATTTATGGTCCAATATCTGATAAAGTGAACTCCCAAAAACTATTTATTACTCCTATAATCTATAACTTGGTTATAAAAAACTCCAATAATCCTTTTTTCTCAAATCAAAAAGGAGTTATGCAATTTTGAGTAACGTCTTATCTCATGCTCCTTTCCTCCATTTTTCTTCTCCACCCATACACTCTCTTTAATCCATTATTTTATAAGAACATTATCCTCAACATTCTAGCATGTTTTTATAATATGGTTTCGACCTACACTTACACACACCTCTATATAATGGATATGGAACATACTATTTCTGTCTACAAAGAACTACTACATCATGAAACGATGATTGTTCAATTTTATCCTACCACCTCTCATGGTGGCCATTATTATAGAAATATATTTTTATATGATATATATCATATTTATATTTAATTTATTATTCTTTAATTTTTATTTAAGATAATATTTTATGATTTCCAAAATGTGTAAATATGATAATTTCACTTGAGGAAGTGTGGACTACCGTTCCCTCAAAGTGATATGACTCATCCAGGATATATATGGAAGGAAGAATGATTGGTTTTACAAAAACTATGGTACATAAACGAAATTAAAATAATACCAGTATTATAATATACCTTTATTTAATTTGATTATTACTCTTTTAACATTACATTGAAATGCAAGTAGCGTTCATGCGTACGTATGACCTACCATATCCATGAATGGTACATTTAATTTATTATCTCTAAATATTATGATATTATAAATAAAAATGTACTAGATATATATTATATTTAAAAAAATGAAGAATATTCTAGAGATTAAGGAATTTGACCACATGGAAAATTTACATAAAAAAGAGTTTATTTTCAACTCAAGTACCGAATATCGACAAAATGACCAATATGAACTTAAATAATTATATAATTTTTATAGCATGATAATAAGTAATATAAAATGAATAATAAACTTGAAAATGTTTTTTATGTAAGTAGAAATTAACCTATGTTTATTATTAAATAATATAAATACCAAATGAGACAAGTCAAATTTGAGGTAGGGACTTTGTCTCAATATCATTTCATTGAGGCATATTTTGATGTTATACAACACGATATTTAATGTAGTGTATAAAAAATCCATTTAACTTTTAATTTAATTCAAAGGGAATATTTTTTCTATGAATCATTTTACTAAATTACAAAAAGTAATGTTTTTTAACATACGCGATGACAATGACCTTTCTACCTCTATGGTTGTTATTTGATATTTGGATTCCTCTATAAGCCTTAATATTTATAAAAGGAAAAGAAATAAATTATTCCCTATTGGGTGTTTTGGAATTGAAAATTATTTTGAAAGTGGATTTACTATTACAATATCATAAAATGAATTCATGTGAATGTAAATGAAATTTAATTTATGAAATTTTGAAAATTGCAATCTTTTATATTTTATGATTATGTTATGGTACATGGAAATCTGACACATGGTTTCATGTTAAACCAAATATGTGTGGTTACATGATAAACCAAATAATAGTGATTCAATGATAAACATGAGATGGGTGGATATGTTATAACCTCTAATGCATTGGGTATAGAATTTAGCCATATGGCTATTCCATTTAGTGATATGTGTGGAAGTCAACAATATACTTATTCAATTTAAGTATGTTTATGTCCCAAGTAACCTTTATTTGTTATATTATTCTTTCTATGGGATTTATAGTAATATTTTGGTTACAAAAAGGGGTAATAAATGAGCTTATATTCAGTTAAGTATATTTACTAATTCTTAAAATTGAAAGGTATTACATTATGATAAAGTGTTCACAGTTTTCATGTTTTCCGAAGACTAATAGTTTTACTTTTTTGTGTATCCCTTACTTACTTTTTTATACTCATCCCATGTTTTGAAATGTTTTCACAAGACTTAATGATGGATATAGTCAAGGATGGAATCAAGGAAAATTTATTCTGTTAAAACCTGAAACAATTCTATGTTTCTTTTTAAAGAGTTTTCGTATTATGAAAAAATGTATAGTGAGTAGAAGTTTCTACTTTTAATATTAAAGTTGTTACATATGAGTTATGACCTAATTCTCCAAAACATAAACCTGAAAGGATCCTCAATGTGAATTAAATTCAAATTGTTGACTTCTCTCAAGATTATGCAATGCTTAAGGATTGGGCCTTATAATTGGTATCATAGGTCGATTTAGATAAATTTAGGAGTTATAATATTATTAATATAATATTCATAAATTATTTTTACTTTATTGTCAAATTGAAATGATATAGTATTAAAAAATTACCATGTTGCTTCATCTAATATATATTTGTCCAAAATGGTTTTATATAGAGGAAATAGAGCAGTTGTGCTAGGAAGGCATACAGAGAGAAATAACCTTCCATATCAAAATCTTGAGATGATCTGAATTGGAGTTGAATAGTTTTTTGTAGTGATGGATTAGTTTAATTAGGAGATAAATGGTGGTGGTGTCCATGTACGAGATTAACCTGACTAACTGAATAGGTAGATGTTGTTTATAGAGAATTTAATGAGGCAACAACCCCATCATTAAGAGGACAATCTTACAATATGCAAGATGAAGGGTGGATTAAAACACTGGAAAACTTTTATGATGTATCGGGGTGTTCAGAAAATCAAAAGGTTAGTCTTTATATTTATTGTTTTGAAGTTTATGTTGATCAGTGGTGGTCAATGATTAAAAGTATCATAGAAAGTAAAGCCATTGACACTATGTAATGACATGAATTTAAGAATATATTCCTCACAAAATACATTTATAAGGCTTTTTAAATTAGGGAGGAAAATTAATTCGTGGAATTAAGAAAAAAGAGGAAAATTTTGTGGATGTATATGAAGAAAATTTCACCCATTTGTCAAGGTACATCCCAAATTTTATCCGAGATATTGATAGTAAGATAAATATATTTTACTCAGGATTGAACCAAAATATCGAAGGGCGTTAGCTTTATATGAGTTAAAAAGCTATGAGAAAATTTTCTGATGTGAAGAGAAGGTAGAAATGGAGTTTTTTGAGGACCATGTATTCCAAGAGAGAGAACAAAAGAATCGATCCTGTAGGTAGGAAATGAGAAAGAATTAATCAAAGAAGCCTAGATGTAAGAAAACCAAATTTTCAACTTGTGAGAAGTGTGGTAAAATGAATACTAAAGAATTCCTCTCAATGTACGTGAAGTGCTTCCGATGTGTAAATACTGGTCATATTTCATGTAACTGTAAGTAAAATGATCAATCAAGTAATGAAAAACCAATGGTAAGATGTTTTAGTTGCATTGAGATAAGACATTATGCCAATGTGTGTCCAAAGTTGATTACCTAAGGTGGAAACTAGCAAGAAAAAAGTATAAAGGCATGGAAAAATAATTTTCAACTACTAAAGATGATGTGGGATCATTAAATGTAGTGGTGAAAACTATGTGGAGATCATTATTTTTTGAAGAATGATTTGAGGTCCGGGTATAATCAGCTGAAGGTGAAAGAAGATGACATTCCAAAGACTATTTATAAATAATAAATGGGAATTATGAGTTTTTATTTATTCCCTTTGGGTTATGTAATGAACCTTATGTATTTATGAATCTCCTGAAGGTATTATTTCATCAGTTTCTAGATCAATTCGTGGTTATGTTTAAATATGATATTTTGGTATATTCTAAAATCTAGGAGGAACATGAAAGTCAAATAAGGATTGTTTTTCAAACCATAAAATAAAAGAAATTATATTTAAATCTAATAAAGAGTTAATTATGGTTGAAACAAATTTATTTCCTTGGTCATATTGTTTTTAAATATGGAATAACTTATAACCCTTGTAAAAAAATTTTGTTTAAGAGTGGCCAAGACCAACCAATATCATAGAGTTTCATAGTTTTCTTGGATTATCGGGTTATTACAGAACGTTTTTTTGAACTTTTTTCTCAATTATCTATCCAAATAAATAAGATAAAACATAAGGGATTATATTTCATTTGGAATAAATAATGAAATGATTGATTTTAGGAATTTAAAAGAAGATTGGTAAATTCTCTTGTTTTGACCCCGCCTTCTAAGAATAGTGAATTTTTTATCTACAGTGAGGCATAATTGAAGGTAAATGGTTGTTTCATAATGAAAAATGATCAGGTAATTGTTTATTCTTCATTTCAATTGAAACCTAATAAGTTAAATTACCCAACACATGATTTGGAATTAGCTGATTTTGTTTTTTTCATTAAAAATATGATTCCATCATTTGTTTGGAATACCGTTTTAAATATATACTGATCCCAAATGTTTGAAGTATATATTAACTTATAAATAATTAAACATGACACATAGGAGATGTCTATAATTAATCAAGGATTATGATTGCACAATTCATTACAATCTAGGAAAGGAAAATAAAGTGTCTTATGCTTTGAGTTGAAAGTGTAATGCTACATTAACCATACTACATTTGGAATGAGATCGTTTTTTAGTTTCTGATTTGTTGATTTTTGGATTGGAATTTGTGGGTGTGGGGAATTACACTTTTTTGTTTTAGGTAGAAGTGAAATAATATCTATTATATATTATTAAATAATCATTAAAAATGGATAGTGAGTTGTTAAAAAATATAGAATTAGATCAAAAGAGTATGCTACCCAAATCTAACATTGATAAAGACTGTATTTTGAGGTTTGGAAGGAGATTATGTGTGCCTTTTGTTTCATAGTTGAATAAAGAGTTATTATGTGAAGCTAATAGTTCTTTTTTAGTTAATCTTGGTAGTACTAAGATGTACATATATCTATTGATGTATTACTGGTGGGATGGAATGAAAAGAGATATTGCTTACTTTACCCTAAAATGTTTGATTTTTCATAAGTTAATGTAGAGAAGCAATTACCGAAAGGGATGTTTTATCCTTTTATAGTGCCAAATTGGAAATGGGAAAATGTTCCCATGGATTTCAAAGTGGGATTACTAAAGACTTCTCGATGTAACAATAAAATACTGGTTATTATTGATCAATTGACTAAATATGCTCATTTTCTTCCTATTCAAGATACTGAGTCTCTACATAAAATTTATCGATTGTATATTAATGAGATAGTTAGGTCACATAGAGTTACACTCTCCATTTAATCTTATCATGATCATAGGCTCACTTATAACTTTTGGAAAGTAATTAAGAAGTCATTAGGAACTGAATTATTTTTCATTACAACTTTTTATACTAGGTTAGATGGGTAGTCAGAACCAACAATTCAGATCTTGAAAGATATTATAGGCGCCTGTTCAATGGATTACTAGGGAATTTCGGATCAACATCTTTCATTGGTTGAGTTTTATTATAATAAAAGTTTTCATTCTAGTGTACAGATGGAACTATTTGAATTATTATATAGAAATCAATGTCAAAATCCATCTTTTTGGGGCGAATTAGGTCAAAGGAAGTTGATGGGACAATAATTGGCAGAATAGATGGCAGGAAAAGTTTAATTGATTCAGAAGCACATGAGGAAATCTCATAGTAGTCATAAATGTTTTTTTGGATAACCAGAGGAAATATATTTCTTTTAAGGATGGTGATCACGTCTTCCTGAAATTTTCTCTATGGAAAAGTGTGATGTGTTTTGGTAAGAAGGGAATGTTGAGTCCAAAATTCATTGGACTCTATGAAATCCTGAATAAAGTTGGATCAATTTCCTAAAGAGTAATTTTACCTACTTTGTAATCCCATGTACACAATTTTTTTTCATGTTTAAATGTTGAGAAGGTATATGTTGGATCTATCTCATGTTTTGAGTTCATAGGTAGTCCAGTTGGAAGATAATATTTTTTATGAGGAACAACATGTATTGATTATTGACTATAGAGAAAAAGTGTTGCAAAATAAGTTGATTTATTAGGTAAAGGTGTTGTGGAAAAACAATATGGTTAAAGACAAAATGTAGGAATATGAAAATTCTATAAGGGATAAATACCCAAACATATTTAATAAGTAAATTAATTTGCGGGGACACAATTTCAAAAATAGGGAAGGATGTAACATCCCACGCATTTATAGAATAATACGTTTGTCATATCTATTATTATTTATAAATAATTTTTTAATTTTATGCTAAAGGGTACACTTTTTCTGATAGCATACTTGACAAGAAACAATAGGTTTCTCCAAAATCTTTTCTTGCACACAACATTGAGTTATACAAAAAATAATACAATAATAATCTATTTATTTAAAAAGGTAATTAATTCCTAGCCTTTGTTTTGGAGGTAATGAAAAGAACTAACTAAAATATGATTATACATGTTTTTTAAATGTTTTTACATTTATCCAATAAAATTTAGAGGCTTAAAATGATAATGAATCCATTATTAAGCATAAAATACTCTAATATTTTTAAAATGTCATTTTAATACCTTTTAATGGATAACCATTATATATATATATATATTTTTCACTTTTATATGTTTTATTAGACAAAATAAACTTCTTTTTAGAAATAGGACATCAAAATTTACTTTGGTTGAAATTTTAGTATTTTTCTAAAAAATGCATATTTTAATGAATAGTGAAAAATACAACACTTTAATTCAAAACCGCATTTTCATCTAGTTTATTTATATAGATAGAGTGTCCTTTTAATTGGTTTTAAAGTGTAATTAGATATTTTTTTCATTTAATACAATTATGGTCATTATAAGTAATTTTACATTTAAACTGGTCATAAACACATGTCAATCTTTTGATAGTTTTTACTTTTTAAAACCCGATTTCTAGCTTTGACAATAAGAATTGATTTTAAATTAATTACTATGATTTTTGTATTTTGAATTTGGAAAAATGGATTCCATATTTGGAATCATATGATCCATATTTTATAAATAGGTACTATCTATTTTTGGACATTATGAATAGTAACTTCAGAAATTTTTTAATTTACAATGGTTAAAGGGTAAATCAGGCAAATAAGGGTAAAAAATAATATTATAATAATATATAACTACCCTTAAATGTGTCATAATTCTATTTGATGATATATTACTTCCCATGAACATACTTGGGTCTATTTTAGGACCCCATATAGCCACTTTGACATGATAATAACAATTATAACAATTAATTTAAAGAAAATGAAAAAATAATATAAACATGTATCTTCTAACTAAAATAATTTTAACATGTTTTATATAAATGATATCTTAGAATATAAATAGTAATTATAAATCTAAAAATATTTCATACATCATGGTATTTTATTTATAAATTTTAGACATTAAATAAATAAATTTATTAATGAAACAATGATGATGCAATGATTCCCTTATTAATGAAATATACAAATGAATAATATTATAAATATTAAAATAAATTTACATTGAATATTTGGATGATATAAAAAATTTTATGGATGAATCCAAAATATTATCTTTGAGATAATGCTTTTTTTTGAAGGAATCAAGTTGTTATGACTTTAAAAAAATCAATTACTAAATAGTGTAAAAATTGAAATAAACGATTTTTTAAAACAAATAATATTTTATTAAATAATATAATAGTATCTAAAATATAAGATTCGGAAAAATGAATATTATAATTTTAAAAATTTCATTAATGATCCACTTATTGTTCTCTTGACATTTCATAGTAACTACATCGACCATATATTATGAAAATACAAGATGACATTGGAAGAGTTAATATTTTTAACTAAGGGTTAAAGCTAAAAGGTAAGGTTAAATTTATAAACTAAACTTGTCTAAAACCTATTTATTGAGATTATATTGACCCATACTCATGTTATCCTTGAAATATATCAAATTATAACTATTATTATTCTAAAATAAATTTATAATAAAATAATATTTCAAGGCTTTCATAATGTGCCTCTCCTCCCTCTTGTAAAAGGCCACCAAATCTACCCACATACTCTCACCTATGAAGCCCCTTGTATCATCCAAATTAAGTTCAAATAATCTCTGCAAATCCCTCCCTTAATCCTAGAATACTTAACTTGGGCAGAAGGAAACTTAATGAATCGATTTCGCTCAAATCAAAAAGGAGTTACCCAATTTTGAGGCAACATCTTCTCCCAGGATTCTTTCCTCTATTTTACTTCTCCACCCCTTACAATATCCTTATTTTATTATTTTATGACAACATAAATATAATGAATATACTATAAATTTTTTTATAAGGGTTCAACCTATACTTATGAACACCTCCATCTAATGGATAGAGAATATACAGTTTCTGTGTACGGCGAACTAATACCTCCCGAAACAATGATGGTTCAATTTTATCCTTCCACCTCTCATGGTGACCATTATGATGGAATTATATTTATATATGAAATATATTATATTTATATTTAATCTATTATTCTGTAATTATTATTGAAAAATACCTTTTACTTTTCATAATGTAAAATATATAAATTTCATTTGAGGAAGTGTGGACTACCGCCCCTCAAAGTGATATGAATAATTCATGCTATATATGGAATGAATAAAGGATGGTTTTGCTAAACCTATTAGAAATAATTGACATTAATATAATACTATAACTATAATATAATTTTATATAATTTTATTATAATTGTTTTAATATGAAAAAATGAAAGTAGCGTTCATGCGTACGTACTTCCCACCTTCTCCATGAAATGTACATTTCATTTCATATATCTATATATTATGATCTTATAAATAAATATATTATATATATATATATGATATTTAAAAGTTAAATAATATTCTGGAGATGATGGACTTTGACCACATGGACAATTTACATCAAAACGAGTTAATTATCGACTCAAGTACCAAATATTGACCAAACAACCAATATGAACTTGAATAATTATGTAATTTTTATAACATGATAATAAGTAATATGAAATTAATAATAAACATGAAAAATTTTCTGAAGAAATTATAAATTTACATATGTTTATTATTTATTAATATAAATAACAAATAATACTAGTCGGATTTAAGGTAAGGGATTTCCTCTCGATCTCCATTCATTAAGGCATATTTTGATGTTATACAACAACTTCTATTATTCATGTATAATATACTCTTTTGACTTTTAATTTCATTATAAGGAATAATTTTTCTTCAATTATTTTTACTAAATGTGAAAAATTAATGTTTTTTAATAAACGTGATCAAAATGACCTTTCCGTCGCCATGAATATTATTTGATATTTTGCTTCCTATATTAACCTTAATTTTTTTAGAAGGAAAATAAATCCCATATTCCATTTTTGGGTGTTTTGGTATTGAAAATGCTTATGAATGTGGATTAACGATGTCAATATCTTGAAATGATTTCTTGTGATTGCAAATGAAATTTTATGAGTGAAACATGGATAATTTCAATATTTAATGTTTTATGATTATGTTATGGTACTTAGAAATTTAACGGGTGGTTATGCATTGAACCAAAGATGGGTGGTTACATGATAAAACAAAGAAAGGTGGTTTCATGATAAACCAAGAATGGGTGGTTACGTTATATCCTCTAATGCATTGGGTATGGAAGTCGGCCATATGGCAATTATATTTCGTGATATATGTGGAAGATGACTATATAGTTATTCCATATAAGTATTTTTATTTTCCAAGTAACCTTTATATGTTATATGTTGCTTTCCATGTGATTTATTATAATATTTTGGTTACATATAGTGGTAATAAATGATGTTATATTTAGTGAAGTATATTTACCACTTCTTAAATCTTAAAAGAATTACATTATGAAAATTTATTCATGGTATTCATGTTTTCCCAAGACTGATAGTTTTAATTGTTTGTGTATCCCTTACTAAGCTTTTTATGGTAATCCCAAGTTTTGAAATATTATTCACTAAACATAAAGAAGAATAGAGTTCAAGATGAGATGAAATAAATTTTTTGTTTTTAAAACATGGAACGATTCCATGTTTCTTTTTAAAATGTTTTTGTATTATTTAAAAAATGGATAGTGAGTAGAAGTGTCTACATGTAATATTTAAGTTTTTATTTATGAGATATCACCTAATTATATAAAACAGTAAAATTGAATAAATCCTCAATGTGAATTAAAGTATAATTTTTTACTTATCTCAATATTTTGTAATATTTAATGCCGTGTTCTTATAACTATTGATTTATTATTCAAGCTCATGGAAATTTTCATGAGATATATGATAGTAGAATCACCTCCCTATGATTCCACCAGAGCAAACATTATGCTACAATTTTACATAGATATCATGAGAGGATATTTAACTAGAAATTATCATGATATAATCTTGAAATTATTAACTTAATAAGTTATTTGTCACATTTATTTCACACCTTTTTGAAGTTTGAATTAAAAAACAGAAACCTTATTTACAAATCCAACAATATTTTTTTTAAAAATTAGATTTTTATGAAATTTATTTTCTAAAACTAAATTTATCATGGAAAAATATATTTTTTATGTGAAAAATATATTATTATTATTAATTTAGTTTCTAATTGATTGAGAATAAGAAAATGAATAGTAAATATCTAAGAATATATTTTCTTATTAAACATTTTTTCATTATATTTTATTTTTACATTAAAAAATTAAATGAAGAGTAATTTTAATAAAAAAAATAAAATTCATTTTTGGATTAATAATATCAATATTTTATGAAGACTACTTTTTAGTACATTTAAATAATAGTTAATTTTAAGGTCAATAGTGAAAATAATGTTTTAACCAAAACTGTTATTTTTATGAAATCATCTTAAGTTAATATTGGATTAGAAATTTATAAAACATTTAATATGCATTTAAGGAGCGTAATGTATTCATTTTAATATATTATGTTGAACTTATAAAACCTATCATAAACAATTTTGTTACATATGTAATATTTTCCAATAAAAAGTATTTTTTATCTTCTCTTTTAATAAAATATTATTGTGATAATTTATTTATTTGAATTACACATAAATTTTATTTATTTTATATTATAATAGCTTATATCATGAATATAAAATACATGGATAATTTTACCCTCATGTAAATTTTCTTCATGAAAATACACTTTTTTAATAAAGGAGTTTCACGCTTTACGTGGAAAAATGTAAAAATTGTTTTTTCAAAATAATAAAAATTTTATCTGATAAAATAGATCTCATATTTGGAATAAAATTTTCCAAATTATATAATAACCTATATTTTACTTTCGGGAAAAAGGATAAATTATTTAGTTAATTATTAGTTTCCATAGTAAAATCTAAAATAATAAAAATAATAAATCTAGGGGTAAGGAGCCTAAAACATATTAGATACAAGTCTATAATTGGATGGTTGAGATATTATATACTTTGTATCATAATACTATCCATTATTACGTTTTTTGGATAAACATTACATGTTTATCATGTTCTCCCTTTATATTAAGTTGTTGCAGTTAAAAAAAATACCATTTTGGCTACTTATAAAAGGGGGATCTCACAACCCCTTCTGGACCCCAATTAAAATTATGTCTCCTATTTAAAATAAACCATATTTATTTACCATATATTATTATATCAATACCTTAATCATATGGTCATAATATATTATCCAAATTTCTCTTTTTCTAGGAAGTACATCAATAGAAAGTTAAATATCTCAATGTTAGGACTTCTCACTCTCTAATCCTTTTCCTTCTCTATATTTTTTATTTTAAAATATATTAACCATTCTGAAATTATAAAATTTGTATTACCTATAAATTTTAATTTTTTAATCTTTTTGAGGTATATATTATCTACCCTTTCACCTATTCCCTTAAGAAAAAAACACCAATCATGTATATGTGTAAACTATAGCCCTCAATATGCAATATATTTCATATTTAATAACCAAATTAAAATGATAGTATTAATGGGGTATTAAATATATAAGTATTATATATAAATTTTTTTTATGATATTATATAATAGACTATATTATATATTTCTCCCATTTTATGGATAACTAAATCATTATCTACGCGTACATGTGAACTATCACCTCCATGGAATAATGTATTCCGTCATTCATTACCACCATTGATGGCTGGTTATAAAATTAGTTTTAGGGATAAATTATAATTTTATGAGATTATTAAGGGTTTTTAATGTCAAATTTTATTACCTATTAACACATTGATAAATAAAAAACCAATTTAAAATCACACGTCCAAAAAAAGGAGCATATGAAGAGGAAAAATGATTCCATCATATTATGTAAAAATATTAAATATGAAATATTCATATTTTATTTATTTAATATTATGATACATCACCTGAATAATCACAAAATATGATCATTAGGATTATTTTATAATTTTATTATAACTAAATTACTTCATAGTCATCCATTAATTATGTTATGTTATTGTTTGGGTAGTTTAACCACATATTGGAATAACACTAAAAATTTATATCATGGAATAATATGAGAATTTATTTATGGGTAATATTTGATAAAAATAATTATATGATTTATTTTTTGTTATTTTAATTGTAATATAAAAATCTAACTCATTATTTAAGAAAACAACATTGATTCGACAAGAATCATAGAAACATACTCATCGCCAAATTTATCATTGGGAATCATAATTAAAAATCCCATAGATTGAATTTATAAAATTATAAATAATTATAAAGAATAAATTATTTTTTTTTTTGAGATTTTTAAATTATTAATTTTTTTGAATAAATAATTACAACACTTTGATAATTAAACTTGTTCAAAATGACAAAGATTACTGACACCTGATATTAAAAATTGATTAGAACTAAAATATATAAATGTAGAAAATAATTATAAATTAAGTCTATAAAATGTTATAAATATTAACAATGTTCTAAAATATGTAATTTAGACATCTAAATTCATTATATTGTATTATAAATCACTTCTATGGGAATTAAAAATAATTTTACGAGTTTCTTGTATCAAATTTTCACTCATTGTGAAATATTTCTTATCATAGACCATGTTTTCATTAAAACAATATATCTAATAACCAAGTAATATTTTTTATATTTAGATTATCATTATTAATTATATTTCATTTTTAATTTTAACTCACATCATTCAAGGGGTTTGACCCGATTTTTTAGAGGGTGAATGATGATATAATATTTTTTAGTGGTATTAAATGGGTGGAAAAAGACCCCTTATACATGTGGTGTAAATTACATTTTTGTAAACATTTCAACCTAATATAAAGAGAGAAAAATTTTCATGTGTAAAAACTATAAAAAATGGAAACTAATTTAGTTAGGTATATGATATGGTAGAGGATCCCTCAAGAAAATTATACTTTTTTAAAACATTTTTGTAACTCCTTCACTCTTATAATTTTTTCTTTTAACATTTCTAGTTTTATCATGGAAACTCTTTATTACATAGGTAATTTAAATTAAATTAATAAAAATAAAATTCCACTTATTAGAAAAATTGGATCTACTAATTCAAAATAATAATTTATTTACCAGATAATATTTCTAGGTGTAAGAATACTCAATTTGAAGATTAGTTCATGTAACATTTTAAAACCAGTTTTTAAGAAAAGTGTATTTTTATACTAAATATTTATATGTAGGATGAATTTACTTGTGTATTTTATTTTCAAGAATTTTTTTAATATATAAAAAATAAAATTTATGCGGATTTTAGGGTAAGACAAATTTAAATTTTACCAATTTTTTTTTAAATTTTGGAATGATTAAAAATAGTTTCTTTTATAAGAACATATTACTTATATTCATAAAATGTTAAACATAGGTTTGTTAAATTAATTTTAATATTTTAAAATATAAGGTTTTACTACATAAACACATATTTTATGAAATATTTTTTTAATAAATATATATTTATTGGTTATATAATAATATAGTCATAAAAGTTACAATTTTGATTAAAAATTTTATTTTCACTATTAACATAAAAATAAAATATTTCACAAAAATTATAAAAAATAATATAAATATAAAACAGTATTTATGAATCCAAAAACAAATATAATTTTGTTATATTAAAATTAAAGTTTAACTTTTAAATATTGTCAAGAATAAAGGCTCTTTAGAGTGCACATTATGTAATAGTTTTGGGATGTAGTGTTTACTTTATATACTAAGATATTAGGATATTCATTTTACATGAAGGTAATAAATAATAGAATATGTAATATAAAATAAAATATTGTTTTAAATATCAAAAAACACTCATGGAATTGAAAATAGACAAAAATAAAAAATACGACTTTTGAAACATTTGAATCAAAACCATTTAAAGGATAAAATCCCATATTGAACAGTAAATACCATGAATAATGAGATATTTTAAAAACATATGTAATTTTAGACCAAATAATTTATTTTCATATATTATTGAGTTATATTTATTATAAAAATATTCTGTAAATTTTTAGTAAAAATTAAAATGCATCATTTCGAATAAAATTGGATTTTCATGAATTATATAGTTTTACCTAAAATATTGGTTTCAAAATAATATAATAATCATTTTAAAAAATAAATTTAATTTTTTAATTCATCATGTAAATATTATCATAAGATTAATTTTTGAGATTTTTTTATAAGTATTGGTTATTAAATAAGTAGTTAAAGTACTGATTTTTATTTAAAATTATATTATCCTTTCAAGTATTATTATGTAAAAGAATATTTTGGAATGGCTTTAAAAATTATTTATTTCCTTTTTATTGAAAATAATAAAATTATAGTTTTTGAAATAAATTTTATTCTTGAGCATAGTATAAAATCATATTATATTTAAAGAAGATATTTTTTCAAAAAAATCCAATATTTGTAGTTTGATTTCAAATTACATTATTCCACTTCTGTGTTTTGAATATTGAAAAAAATTCAATATTTCTAATCTGAATTTCCTAATTTGGTGTGTTGTTTCCTTTTTTTATATCTTTATGAATAATAATCAAAGTAATTTTTGTAACCACAGTAAATGGGTAAATCATATAATTAAGTGTTAAAAATTGAATGATAAGAACTAAAAAATGACCCCAACACTTGAATTAATTTTTTTTGGATAAGTAATTTCTCCCATCCTACTCTAATATTTATTTTTATGAATATTTTTTCCATTTGGGTATGATTATGAACTTTATAATATTTTTTAAAGAGATTCAAATAATGGTACACTATTTTCATTAATTATTATAATATTTTTTTAACATAGTGATTAATAGTAAATATATTCAAATATAAAAATTATATTGAATGATAAAACATTTATCTTCATTATTAAATTTTTTTATTGATAAAATTGTTACCTTAAATTCTTACACAATGCTGATAGAGTAATAATGTAATTTATGGAAAAAATAAATAAATTATATTAAAAAAATTACAAGTAAGATAATTTAGGAGAATTAAAAAACCCAAACAATTTTTAGATGAAAATAACATGTTAAAAATGTGTTAAAATACTTTATTATTATTTTAATTTTTTCTTGATGTTATAAAATTAAAAAAAGAAATAGTGCTAAAATCAAAATTAATGATATTTTATGGAAAAAATATTTTATCCAATGATATAAAATTCCTAAAAATCCTAATTTTTTACAAGTGATTATTTTCCTATTGTAAATATCATTAGAAGTAAAATTACGTGTTTTTTTGAATTTATGGAAAATATATAGATCCTAATGAAGTAATAAAACCATATTATCATGGTATGTGCAAAAATGGTTAATGGGAGGTTAAAATAAAAAAGGTAAGGGTATGAATGTAATCCAAACATGCCCAAATTTTACTATATAAGTGGATTTTAACTAATAAAAAATAATATTATAATGTTATCTATTTTTAACTTTATTAACATCAAAATTAATTTTTATTAATTTAATAGTTGAATAACTCCCAAAATTCCCCTCCCATCTATTATAAAAGGTCACCACTTCTTCTCATTTATTCTCACTTAAAACCTATTTTTTGTAACATACCAGTATTTTATTAAATATATTTTATTTCAAATTAATTTAAATCCTATGATATATTGAGTTAAGCACCATTCATAGTTATTCTTGTAACACACACAACACTATGTTTATCTTACGTTGCACAAAATATTGAGTTTCTTTAATGACTTTTGTTACAAAAACACCAGAGTCTTACCAAAAACGATTTACTATCAATATTGTTATTATAGTTATAGAATACAAATTGGAACAAAATTAATTAATTATTATAGAAAAAATATAAAATTATAGTTTTATAATGTTAAAAACCGATTAGAAATTATTATAAAGACCAATTTAATGTAAAAGTTGTGTTTTTGTGAAAAAATATTTTTTATAACCAGAATAAAATTTTATATTAATAAATTAAATTAATCACAATTAGGGTATGGTTTTATTTAAATTCATATAATATAAACTAAATTATATGTTTTTAATTCATACAATATATTTTATGGGAATAAGATAAAAAAATCTAATTTTTCGAATATAAAAGCTATATTTTTCTAATTGTAGTTGATCATCTTTTTAATGACACGCCTATTTAAAAAATAAATTTTGAAAATATTATAAATTTTATTTTAAAAAATATATTTATTTTTTAAAAATAAACATAAAAATAATAATTGGATAAATCATTTTTATTATTTTTTGAGATGTTTCAATTTTTGGAGAATAGTAAAAAACATTGAATTTTAATTGAAAACTGATGTTTCGTATACAGAAATTATAATGATTAAATATATTTTAAATTGATTTAAAAGTTCAATTTTCTAAATTATACATATATTAATCAAATTAAATTAATTTTGTTCATTTATATATTAAATTTCAATTTTAAAAATATTAAAATTTTGAACATTTTTACATTAAAAACCCTCTTTCTCACAGTCTATGAGATTAAATTCAAATTTAATGATGTAACTTCTGTGAATTAAATTTTAAGAAATAGATATAATCATTTTTTATAATTATAATATTTATATTAAAATAATTTAAAAATAAGCTTTAATGGTAATAATCAGTGCAAATAGTTAAAATTAATTAACGTGATTAAGGTTAAAATGAGGTTTTGCGCATGACAAGACTTTGTATTAAAAATAATTTTACCAAAAACACATTTTTTTTATTTAATGTATTGTAATTAATATTTATAATTAGTAGTTATAAATTATCTAAAAAAATATTTTTAAATAATAGTATTGAAGTATAAATTACTTAGGTATATATAAAGATACAAGTTATCATAGTAAAAACTATTAAGAGAAAATTAATTAAACTTAAAGACAGAGGGGAAAAATGATAAAAAAATATTTTATTTTTGGGAGGTGTATGTTTAAAACGACCATAATTTCCCTCAAATATATTATTTGTCAATTTATTATGCACATGAGGTATGAGAGACCTCCCTATAGTGTTTTTTTTTTGGTTTTTATAAGAATATCACTCCTTTTACACTATAAAAGTCACTCACTCTCCCCACTTCTTCACACATCTCATGAATTTTGGATAATAAAAAACCTACAAAAATAATCTTCAAATTTTCATCCTATAATCCTATAATCTTGAATTTGGGATTAAGGAAAACCATGGAAGTATATTTGTGAAAAAAAGGGTTACTATAAGAAGAGGAAACATTCTTCAACAAGAACATTTTTTTATTTCTTCACACTATAAATTATTATTATTAAATTATTTTATAATAAAGTAAGTGTAATAAATGATATTAATTTTTTTTAGGGCCAATAGGGGCCTATATACCCTGAGAGGGGGGGTGAATCAGGTTATGGATATTCTTTTTCAAAGTTCTTCCTGCCCCACTGGATCTTGACCTCTTTGTTACAAGGGTCACTTTGTTTGCACTTGTGTGGTTACTGTGATCACTTGTCTCCTTTACCTGATGATGATGCTTTGAATGCAATGCAGAAAAGTAAGCAGGCAGACAGAGATTTTTACTTGGTTCACCGCTAAGGGCTACGTCCAAGGAGCATACGCCGACAAGTTGCCGGTTCGTACCAAATTCCACTAGACTTTACTAGCTGTGGATTACAATGTTCAGGCTAGATCACTTCTATGCCCAGGCTCACTACCTTTACAAGGTTTAGGGTCAGCTCACTGCTTTCCCAAGGGTCACTCCATGTTTCACTCTCTCTGGCTCACTGTCGGTGGAGAGGATCACCTTTTCCTCTTCCTAAGATCACTGCTCCAGAAGGGATTCACTCACAGTTTATAGACCTGTAGGTCTCTTCATTTTCATGAAGGAATGCATCTTCCTCTGTATGTAGATGCTCTGTTGAAGTCCAACTTTCACCCGCAGATGAATCTCAATTTGCACCGGATGTACCGGGCAACCTCAATTTTTACGCGCAACCCTTACGGTGTCTTGCGCGCAATTTCTATGATTTGCGCGAAATTCCTTTTTCGCGCAACCTCCAAATATTACGCGCAGCCTAGAAACTGCCTTGTGCGCAATTCACTACTTTTGCGCGAAATCCACTTTTCGCGCAATCTTACTTTTATGCGCCAATCACCAACTTTCTGCGCAGCCTTTGCTTTTCGCACAATCTGACTTTACGCGCAAACTTTAAGTTTACGCACAACACCCTTTCTAACTTCAATTTCGCGCACCAGAGCTCGGGTATTTTCTATGTCTTGAACTCTGCTGAATGGAGGAGGGTAACTTCATATTTATAGGCAAAATCGACCCAGCGCGAAAAACCCTCCTTGAGCGCGTAATCCGCTTTGATCGCGAAATACAAATCTTCCGCGCACAACCATTTTCCGCGCACTGCTCCATAATTTCGTGCACCTCATGCCTTTGCCATTTTCCGAGCTTCGGACCTCGAAACATCTTTTGCGCGAAATACTTCATCCGCTATTTCACGCGCCACTTAAATTTTTCGCGCACGCCTCCAAAATTTCACGCGCCTCATGCCTTTCCGATTTTCAAGCTTTCGGCCTTGAAACATCTTTTGCGCGAAATACAATTTCACGCAACCCGCTGTTTTGCGCGCCACACTTCAAGATTTCGCGCAACCCGCTAATTTTGCGCGCCACACTTAATGTTTCCGCGCACCTCTTTCATTTCTCTCTCCTCAACCTTTGACAACAACATATCACTCCATTTTCCATGGGCGATTTTTAGGCCCATAAATTTGGCAAACACTGGGAAACGGCGCCACCTTGTACTGCTCTTTTGTACCGCCTCCAGATCGTCCTTTACTTTTTCATAGTTCTTTGTCAACATGAAATGTCAACAAATTCTCGGGAACTCGACAATTCGACAATTCTCCATGGATTGCTTTGTCAACAAACACAATATAGATGTCTGCTTTGTCAACAAACACAATCACCTCAAAAATGCTTCAATGATACCTTGAGGGATTTTTGCCCAACAATCTCCCCCTTTGGGTTTGTTGACAACTCTTCACAACACTGCTCAGAAATATTTTCTGCACTTTGATACCTCACTGAGTCTTCTTCCAGCTGCTACCACCATTCGCCTCTTGCGATTATGATAGAGTTCAAGGATTCACTTAACACGTACTCTAAGCCCACATGAGCAATGCTCGGCGTGAGAAACAAGAGTAGTATGAAAAGTTCATCAATGAATCACTTCATGTCAGACCCCAATTGTCGATTCCACCCTGATACCAATTCTTAAAATTAAACCAGTTGTTGAACCACACTGATACCAATTGGTGAATTCTTAAGTTGATACCAATTGTTGATAGCTGGACACCGTCTCACACCATTCCAACACCACTGTTCTGCTTTTATCACGATCCTCAACTGTCGTGATTTCTATGATTTGATCGATCACTTCTAGCATCGTCAGATTTAATACACTCCCCCTTTCTCATTGCTCCCCCTTTCTGGCTGCTTCACCTGTCAGCTTCTCCTCGTATCAATTATGATTTATCAAATCTCTGCAATATTTTCTCCTCCATTAACAAACACTTTTCTCCCCCTTTGTCAACGAACCCAAAGGACACTCCTTTGTAGTCTGTAACATAGTAGAGAACACATATCAGCATATTAGGGAAAAACACATCATACCTCGGGGAGAGGGGGGGGGGGGTGGGGGACCCACATCCACACTATTTCAAGTGCGGGGAATCGACTGAACTCCCAGAGCCAGTCGATGCCTCTCAAAAGCTTCCTTGGGTAAGGCCTTTGTCAGAATGTCTGCAACCTGTAGCTCTGTAGGCACATACTCCAACTTCACGATTCCCTGCTCAACCTTCTCCTTGATAAAATGATACTTTATCTCAATGTGCTTTGTCCTAAAGTGATGGACGGGATATTTTCTGAGATTTATAGCACTTGAGTTATCGCACTGGATTCCGATCGGAGACTTCACTTCAACTCCCATATATTCAAGCTGCTGCTTCATCCACAATAACTGTGTGCATGCTTGAGGGGCCTCAATATACTCAGCTTTTGCGGTGCTAAATGAAATGCAATCTTGTTTCTTGCTTAGCCAAGAAATACACAATCCACCAAGATAGAAAGCACCACCTGATGTTGATTTTCTATCATCTGCTGAACCGGCCCAGTCTGCATCAGTATATCCCAATAACTCTGTCTGAGATTTGTCGTTGTATGTCAAGCCGAAGTCCACCGTGCCCTTGATATACCGAAGTATTCTTTTCACTGCAAGCATGTGAATTTCCTTGGGATTACTCTGATATCTCGCTGCTTGGCATGTGGCGAAAACAATATCAGGCCTTGTTGCGGTTAAGTACAACAGACTTCCAATGATTTGCCTGTATTCTGTGATATTAACTGCCTTGCCATCCTCATCATCCTTTGATTACTCTTTATCTGGGAGTCTCCTTTGCACATCAGTTGTGCTTTGTTCCGAATCATCATGTCATATTCATTCATCTTGTCTTGATAGACCCATTTTTTCTTGATGACATTTTTATCATCTAGCCTCGAAACAATCTCCCACGTCTGATTCTTCTCAAGTCTGATCTATCTCTTCATCCATGGTATGATCCCAGTTTTCATCTTCAGTTGCATCAGCAAAGCATTTCGGCTCAACCTGAGATATAAAAGATGTTTTCTAAGTGATTTCATTCTCCTTGTCTAAGCTAGAGCTAACTAATCACCAATGATATTCTGCATGTCAATTTCAGCTCAACTCTTTGACTGTTGTGCAGATGAGGATTTTTACTTGTACTCACAAACTAGACACTTTCATGTTCATCATTGGTGTCTTCTTCTGAATCAGCATAAGCCACTTCTGATCTCCCTATGTTGCTTTCTTCCTCAATACTTCCATCAGGAAGTTGTTCACTGACTCATTTTTCAGTGGCTTCATTTCTTTCAGCTAGGTTTCTCAAATTTTTGTTGAGACGCCTTTGATTTTCTCTTTCAGCTTCTTGGTATCTTGAAAACAGTCAGCTGATACCATATTGTTACAGCAAATAGATAAGCATGAAATGCATTTTTATTGCGGCTTCTCCCTGTGTGTCTTTCTTCCCTCAATAGGAAACACCTGAGCCGAGTCATCCAATTATTGCATTGATGGCTCTTGAATCTGATTTGGATATAGAATGCTCCCCCTGTGTTATGCAACTCTTCCAGTTGTTAGGCCCAACAGTTTAGACCCATAACACGTCTTTTCCTCCTAAATCATTTGTTCTCATCTTCCACTCAAATTTGAGCCATTAACAAAATCTCTAAGCCTACTGAGTTGGAACTCGGTGTAGGAAACAAGAGATAAAGCTAATAACACAATCACTTTTAATTGTGCTCAGTTGCATCTTTTCTTCTTCATCCCTAGTTCCTGATTTGAATCAATTGAACCTGTAGAGCATATCAGATCTCCACTTCGCATCCTTAGATGCCACTTCCCCTTGGATCGTATCTCCCTAATACCTGAAACACATCAATCATCAGTTAATAGCATTTATATACATAGGGAGAGGGGTTTTCTTTCAAAATCCTCAAGATGAGGATGATGGTTGATCCTGATGGGTCAACCCTATGATTTTTCCTTGGAGGGAATCACACTCCTTTCTTGCTTCCTCCAGCTGCCTAGCCAACTTCAACTGTTCTGGCCATATGACTAGGCATTCATTGGCTACATTCTGAGCCTTTTTCTGAAAGGTATATTTGGTAGTCTTGGCCTTTCTCACCATTTGGGGTTTAAAACCACTAGTACATAGCTCTATCTTTGATGTTCTTCCAAAATTCCATTTTCCTTGATTATTTCTCTGAGTAGAAACCTCTCTATTTGGAATCTTTCATTTCTTATTCTCCCATCTTAGGGGTCTTCCTCTTTCCTTCACTTCTCGCTGAGAAACACGACATGTGGATTTTTCGATGCATTCTTTTCTTATCTGCCTTTTATCAGATTTATGGGTCACCAACCTATTTTTCATTGGTGGTGGGTCCTCCATTGAACGTCCATTCTTCTTTATCACTACTGGAGTAGATCTCCCCTTAATCTTCCAGGTTTGCTCACATTCTCTCCTTGAGAGCTGTTGTGAGTATGACAGAGGAGGTGACTGATACACCTTTCGTTCAGCTCCATGTGATTTCCCCGAGGCTCGAAGCCTATTCTTTTCCTTACCACTTTGTCTCCCAGTACAGGCTTCTTTCTTGTACACTTCCTGTAGTGGAGATCTCTTTTCTTGTTCCTTTCCCTTTCCTACTTTCTTCTTACTGAAATGTCTCTCCATGTGCCCATACTGAGAACATATAAAACATTTTCCCTCAAAGGCATACCTCATTTTATCATCTCTCTGCTGAGATGTTGATGCACCTTGAGTTCTTCCTCTGATATTGTTCTCCTGAGCTTCCTGACACATGCTCATGGTGTGTCCCATTCTTCCGCAGTAATAGCATCTAATATATGCTTTCCTCTGAGAAGCTCTTCTTTCTAATTTCTCATGATGCTTCTTCCTGTTCTCGTATTTATTAATGTTTCTCTTTTCACAGCCTGAAATGTACTCCAGAGCCTCTATACAGAAGCTTGATGTGTGGCCATGAACTCCGCAGAAATAACACATATCATCACTCCTTGAAATTATCCTCATAGGCCTATCTCCAGCACCTACAGGATTTTTCTTACCTTTGTAATTTTTCACTGCATTTTTCTTATCATCCATAGGAGTGGGATTATCATATCCAATACCAGCTTTTCCAAAACTTTCTGGTCTTTGAGCTGAGAAAATATTATGTTGTTTCTCTTCAGAAACAGCATATCTGTTCTTCATTTTATCATCACTTGTCGGAGGGTGATCAAATAGCAAGTGTAGTGCATCCTTCAACTTGGGCTTATCTTTGGATTTAGACTTCTCTATTTCCTGCTTGACTGATTCTAGCTCTTCTACCAACTTTTGAATCTTCATATCCCTTGATTCAAGTTGGACATCATGTTTTTCCTTGAGAAGCTTCCCTCTACTTACCTCATCTTCCAGTTCATGCTTCAGCTTATCAACCATGTCATTTTTCTCCTTTACCTTCAATTTTTCTTGAGCGACAGAGTCAGAGCAACATGCATTCTCTTGTTGTAGCCTTTGATTTTTCTGAACTTCTGCAGACAACTGTGCTGCTAGATCATTATTTATGGCTTTAAGATCCTGTGCTTCATCTAACTTTTGACTCTCTTCATAATCACCAGCCTTTTGTTTTCCTTTCATTCTAGCCATCTTCTGCAGCTCTTCAGCATGTGAATCATTCTACTCTGTTAGGTCAGTAACTATATCAATAAGCCTTTGATTTAATCCTTTTAGCTTGTTGACCTCAATCTCCAATCCCTTGATCTGGAAATCTTTGGATTTGGATTCTTCAGTGTTTCCAACGTCACTTGGAATATTCGGTTCTTCGATGCTTTTGAATTGATCTTTCACTTTTCTATTCAAGCCATCGATCTCCCTTTTCTGTTCTTCAATCTTAATCATATACTCACTAACTGATTCTGAGTTCTCTCGTGTGGATAACTTGAGTTTCTCAATTTCTCTCATAAACTCAGACTTCTATTCTTCCTACTGCTGCATATAGAGTTTGGCATCATGACAAACTTTGTTGGATTTCTTTGTTTTTGCTCTCCAAACATCTATCTCCTCAAGAGCAGCCTCCAACTCAGCTCGCATATCTATTCTTCCTTCAATTTCTTCTTCTGTTTCAGCATCACTCTGATGCTCATGTACTTCACTCATTCCAACATCATGATTGAGTGAATCAATATTTTCCCTATCATATTTATCCAGACCTTCCTTCAGTAAGCCGTTTGATTCTTTTAGTTGAATCACAGTTTTTCCGAAAACACTTCCACACTGAGGGAATTTACCTGACTTCTGATTCTTCTTTGATGCTTTTCCTTTTCCAATGGCAGATTGAGAGATAATAGAAAAATGTATCTTCAACCACACAGATCGACTACAATAAGTTGAAGCAAACAAATCTGATAAAAGCAACCTATCCCTCTGATACCAATTGTTAGGGCCAATAGGGGCCTATATACCCTGAGAGGTGGGGTGAATCAGGTTATGGATATTCTTTTTCAAAGTTCTTCCTGCGCCACTGGATCTTGACCTCTTTGTTACAAGGGTCACTTTGTTTGCACTTGTGTGGTTACTGTGATCACTTGTCTCCTTTACCTGATGATGATGCTTTGAATGCAATGCAGAAAAGTAAGCAGGCAGACAGAGATTTTTACTTGGTTCACCGCTAAGGGCTACGTCCAAGGAGCATACGCCGACAAGTTGCTGGTTCGTACCAAATTCCACTAGACTTTACTAGCTGTGGATTACAATGTTCAGGCTAGATCACTTCTATGCCCAGGCTCACTACCTTTACAAGGTTTAGGGTCAGCTCACTGCTTTCCCAAGGGTCACTCCATGTTTCACTCTCTCTGGCTCACTGCCGGTGGAGAGGATCACCTTTTCCTCTTCCTAAGCTCACTGCTCCAGAAGGGATTAACTCACAGTTTATAGACCTGTAGGTATCTTCATTTTCATGAAGGAATGCATCTTCCTCTGTATGCAGATGCTCTGTTGAAGTCCAACTTTCACCCGCAGATGAATCTCACTTTGCACCGGATGTACCGGGCAACCTCAATTTTTACGCGGAACCCTTACGGTGTCTTGCGCACAATTTCAATGATTTGCGCGAAATTCCTTTTTCGTGCAACCTCCAAATATTACGCGCATCCTAGAAACTTCCTTGCACGCAATTCACTACTTTTGCGCGAAATCCACTTTTCGCGCAATCTTCCTTTTATGCGCCAATCTCCAAATTTCTGCGCAGCCTTTGCTTTTCGCGCAATCTGACTTTACGCGCAAACTTTAAGTTTACGCGCAACACCCTTTCTAACTTCAATTTCGCGCACCAGAGCTCAGGTATTTTCTATGTCTTGAACTCTGCTGAATGGAGGAGGGTCACTTCATATTTATAGGCAAAATCGACCCCGCGCGAAAAACCCTCCTTGAGCGCGTAATCCGCTTTGATCGCGAAATACAAATCTTCCGCGCACAACCATTTTCCGCGCACTGCTCCATAATTTCGCGCACCTCATGCCTTTGCCATTTTCCGAGCTTCGGACCTCGAAAAATCTTTTGCGCGAAATACTTCATCCGCTATTTCGCGCGCCACTTAAATTTTTCGCGCACGCCTCCAAAATTTCGCGCGCCTCATGCCTTTCCGATTTTCAAGCTTTCGGCCTTGAAACATCTTTTGCGCGAAATACAATTTCGCGCAACCCGCTGTTTTGCGCGCCACACATCAAGATTTCGCGCAACCCGCTAATTTTGCGCGCCACGCTTAATGTTTCCGCGCACCTCCTTCATTTCTCTCTCCTCAACCTTTGCCGAAAACATATCACTCCATTTTCCATGGGCGATTTTTAGGCCCATAAATTTGGCAAACACTGGGAAACGGCGCCACCTTGTACTGCTCTTTTGTACCGCCTCCAGATCGTCCTTTCCTTTGTCATAGTTCTTTGTCAAAATGAAATGTCAACAAATTCTCGGGAACTCGACAATTCGACAATTCTCCATGGATTGCTTTGTCAACAAACACAACATAGATGTCTGCTTTGTCAACAAACACAATCACCTCAAAAATGCTTCAATGATACCTTGAGGGATTTTTTCCCAACAATTTTTTTGTTATTTATTTGACGTACACCTACACACACTTCCATCAAATCAGTAAGAAAATCACTGTTCGTGTGTGCAGTGGTCTATCGTCTCGTGAAATGATGTCATTCATTTTTTACTTTACCACCTCTTATGGTTGGTAAATATGATGGAAATAATATTTTTATATGATATATATTATATTTATAATGTATTCATACTTATGGAATTTTTATATAAAAAATAACTTCATTATATCTAATTATGGGAATCCAATTACATCATTTTTGACGCGTGGAAAACCGCCTCCTCAAAGAATTGTGATACGTTCACACTTTACATGGATTGTATTACGGATGGTTTTAATAAAATATGTGATATAAATGAAATATATTTTATATTTTGACATAATTATAATTCTATAAAAATAATATATCATTTTATTTATCACCATTTCATAGACTAAAAATGTTATAACATCTTTTGTAGATATGTGGACTACCACATCCTCGAAGTGATGTGATTCCTTTTACATTACAAGAAATATATATAGGTACTTATGATTAAATAATATAATAATTATGATATAATTATAATCATTTAAATATAATTTTTACCAACATTCTTTCCATATTAATCATTGAAAAATGGGAATGTTACCCTTGGATACTTATGACCCACAGTCTCCATGATTGTAACGTTATATCATTTTTCATAAACATCATTCATGATTGGTTTCAAAAGTATAACTGATGTATAAATATGATAATTATTTCATAAATATTATTTTTGATATGTTTTTATAATGATCCCTTTGACTTTATCTTACCCCCAAAAGTCTTTTTCGACACACTAAACAAATATGGTCAAAACACGCAATGCAAAAATAATTATTTAAGTAGTTGTACAAATAATTGTAATAAGTGGAATAAAATTAATGATAAAATTGTAAAATTTAATAAATCATTTTTATAATTAACATAAGTTTATTATTCCAGAATATAAATACACACCTTACATTTTAGTCTCAAGGTAAGGGACTTTGTCTCAATTTTATTTCATTGAGGAATATCTTGAGGATATAAAACATTATTATTTAATAATGTGTATATATAGAACCATTAACATGTTATATCATTAATTTTATCTATTATCATGATATTTAGTTTTTTAATTATATTATTTAATGATTTTAATGTTACAAATATTTTAACTTGGTATGGGAACATTGATTTAAAAATATATTTTTAATGTTTAAATATTTCACTCCAAAATATTTTTCTCAATGTAAATATTATTCATAATATTTTATATGTTTATTTGTAAGGATATAAAAGTGTTATAAAAGAATTTTTATTTTTATTTTTAATATAATTCAAGGGTTTTCAAAAAGAAATATTCTTATGTTTTTATATGGAATGTTCTGGAAAATAACAAAAGGAACATTCCATTCTTAACATACGTGACGATAATGACTTTTCCTCATATGTGACCATTATTTTATTTTTTAATAACATATCAGGAATTTAAACTTCCATAAATGAGAAAAAATATTTATATTTTTGGGATTTTTTCCATTGAAAATGGATTTTCAAAGAAAAAGGGTGTTTTGGTATTGAAAATGGGTTCTTAAAAGAAAATGGTATCTAAGTCAAAAAGTGTGTTACATATAGGTTTAGAATGAGTTTTTCAAATGGTTTTACAATGATATTATTTTAATCCTAATATTTTATTTGAGAATTAGATGAAACAGATGCGCTCAATATAACTTATACAAAGGGTTGAGCCCCATTTTAGCTCCAGAGTGAGCCCGATATAGATTATATGAGGGGTTGATCCCCATTATAGTTCCTGAAAAATAGATGATCCTGGTATGGCTTATAAGAAGGGTTGAGCACCATTATAGCTAATGGGTGATACCAATATAGCTTATATGATGGGCGGTACCCATTATATATCTCTAATTAATTTGTTAATTATTTTGTTGGAAGTTGTCCATATGGTTATTCGAATTAAAAAGTTTTTTAAAGGGTTGAATATATTTGATTATCAAAGTCACTTAAAAAAGTTTTAATTGATTACTGTGTGTTTTAATTATTTTTTGAGAAATATTAGTGTTTTTTCATGTGAAAATGGTTTATTCCATATTCATAATGATCATTAAAGATAAATGGAAACGTTATATGATATTTCATTTTATTAACGAACTAAAATTTTATTTTCATTTAGTTTACCCTACTTATATTATTGTCTCATAAAAAGTTTTTAAAATGTTTTCACACAGTTTATGGATAGGTAAAGGAAATGAAGAAGTCATGTTGGAAGTCCTAGTTATTTTTCATGAAAAATATTCATTCTTTATTTTATAAGTATTATATTATGGGGAAAAGTGATACTAATCAAAAGTTTCCACATTTTTATTTTATGATTTTGTTATGTGTGAGCTATGGCCTAATTATATAAAACTCTAAACCTAAAAAGATCCTGATATTTAAGAAAATGAATTTTTATCGTAAAACTCAAAATTATGAAATGTTTATGGTTAATTCCTTACAGTTGGTATCAAAGGAAGGTTTATACAAATTTAGGGGTTAGGATAGTTGTAATATAATTCCAAATGATGATTTTACTTTTTGGTTATTTTAAATGATATAGAATTTTAATATTTCAATGTTGAATGATCTAAAATATGTCTCTTATGAATGATTTTCTATAGAGTAGACATGAATGATGTAGTGGGAAGGATCTAAACGTAAAATATCCTTCCAAATCAGCATCTTGAGATGGTTGGAATTAGAATAAAATTGTTTATTACCATTATCACTTAGTTGAAGAACGCTATAAACAATGTTGTAATCTATATCAGAGTGGTACCTAATCAACAATGAAGGAACATGTCTATATTGGAGTATTTTATGAGGAAACACACCCATAATTAAATAAATCATATAACTTAGTGGTAGCCAAATGATGGATCAATTCCCCAGATATGATATTTAAATTAATGAGATGTTTATAAAATGAAAATATAACACTTTCCATTTATAGTTTTGAAGGTGAAGTTGATCAATTATGGTATTTGGTTAATAATACAAGAAAGAAATATGATCTTGATTCCATGTAATGAGAAACATTAAATAATATATACATTGTTAAATATTTCACAACGTTTTTTTTGTAATAGGATGGATAAATAATTCCTTGAATTAAAGAAAATTTATGATGATTTAGTTTTATCATATGAAGAAAGATTTAAAATATTGGCCAGGTATGTTACATATTTTCTTTAATAATTTAACAGTAAAATTAATATAATTTTACTTAGGATTAAAAAAAAGTCTATGAGAGGATTTTATCTCATGAGAATATAAAATTTATAAAAAAATTATTTCATTGTAATGAGAAAGTTGATATAGAGTTTACCAATATTTACATTCCACGATATGATTAGTTTATGAAATTAGAAAGGTTGAATGAAATGGAGAAGCATCAAACTATGAATTTCTAAGGTAAGCCTGTAAATTTTTCTTTGTTCAGTAAAATACATTTTGGGTAGTTTATGGCATGATATGGAAAGTGTTACAAGTGTGGAATATTTTTTCAAAAGGTTTGTGACTATACTAAAAAGAGTTATAAATAATCCAAATAATTGATAATAGATAACCAGTCAGTAGTAAGACGATTTAGCTAAAACGAGTTAAGAAATTATGCTAATGTTTGTGTGAAGAAACTTACTCAGTGTGGAAATCATGATGATAAAAAGACAAAATGGATGAGGAAACCATTTTATATTTAAATAGATGATGTTAGGCCATCTATTTGAGTTATGATAACTACAAGGAAATTGATATTTTTCCAATGTTGATAAAAATATCAATGACTTAGGAACCATTATTTTAATGTTTTAAATAATTTAAATTCCTTGGGAGACATTTATTGAGTTTATATAGATGTGTGTGATATATGTTTAGACATTGTTTGAGGAAAAATACAACTGTTAAGCAGACAAAAGTTTAACAGAATTGGTGACCATTATGGATATATATATCTATAGAATGATTTATTTGAAACTTTTTTTATTACTATTTAGCATTCTAGATTAATATATTATTTGATCACAAGGATTTTTTAATTTTTTATTATGTTATAACCATTTTGGTTTTGGTCAATACCTAAGGATAGAAGGAATATAAGGTTATCCTTTTGAGGATTAAAAGATATATTATAATTTTATTTTAGTGATTCAAGCATGAAAATCCATCTTAAATTCTCATTTTTGGAATGATTTTATTATATGGTGGACATTTATTAAATTATGAATCCATAAAAATTAATTTAGTATATTTCTATATGCTCTTATTATAGATGGTGAAGGCATCCTTCAAATTCAGGAAAATGATCTTGTAATAAGATATTATCCTATTAACATAGTTTTTAATGATATCAACATACTTTTCCAAACCTATTTAGATTAATATTTTTTCACCAATAACTTCTTGTTGTCCATTTTATCTATCACAATCAACTAGTAAATGGGAATTAGTTTTCCCAACCAAATAAAAATTTTATTTTCCCACAAATTTTCTCCCTGTGTGGATTCATAGTTATGCATAACTTCCATTGAAATTAATTATTACCACTTTCCATTTTTATGATAATGTTTTATTAACCCTTTTTACTATGTGGGTTTCAATAAATAGATTATAGAAATGACAATGATTTGATAACCAAGATGAATTTCAATGATGAAATTCATTTTAAGGGGGGAGGATGTAACATCCAAAGATGTTTTGAAATATATTTTCATTCAAATTAACTTAAATTAATAGATATATTGAGTTAACTTCAATGCATAATTAAGCTTCTATCACATTTATCACCATTTCTATCTTACATTTCACATAACATCAAGTTTCTTTAATGACTTTTTTTAGAAAAAATCCCAAGTCTTACCAGAAAATGATACACTATTAATATTATTTTGAAATTAATCACATTGTTGTTGGAATGGAAGGAAGGAATGATATTAAAAAAATTATTAAATTATATTTTAAAAATGTTACCAAATAGTTATAAATTAAAATAAAGATCAATTTAATATAAATGATGTGTTTTTATTGAATACAATTTTTATGACCAAAATATCATTTTATCTTAATAAATTAAATTAATCACAATTATTGGATGATATTAATGAAATTTATACATTATATATTCAATAATATTATTTTTAATTATTTTCATACTCTTGATAGGAATAAATTAAGAAAAAGTCCAATTTTATGCATAAATAAAGCCATTTTTTCTAAAGGTAGTTTTACCTCCATTTAATGGAACACCTATTTTAAAACCTTATTTCATAGCATTTATAAATTTTTTTAAATTTTTTTAAATTATTACAACCAAATTATCATTGTGGGATTTTTTGGGTATTTTAATGGGATGTTTCATTTCATTATGAATAGGGGAAAATATTTCATTTTAATTGGGAACTTATTTTTCATATAAATAAATAATAATGAACATTATATTTTTAATTGGTCTTAAAGTTTAATTTTTTAATTTAGAAATATATTAATCCAATTAATTTAATTGGAATCATTTATATATTTAATTTAGATATAAAAATTTGTAAATTTTTGAACATTTTAACATTAAAAACCTATGTTCATGCCATGTCTGTGGGATTCGATTTAAATTTTATTTTTGAAATTCGAGGCATTGAATTTGGAAAAACAGATATAAGTATTTGAAATCAAATTAATATTTATAGTCTAATAAGTTCAATATAATTTCATACTATAATAATTATTGAAAATGGATAAAATTAATTAATGTTGTTAAGGTCAAAATGAGGTTTTTCGCATGACTTACATCTATATTAAATGTCATTTTCACCCACATAGGAATTTTTATGTAGTGAATTGGAATTCATTTTATAATTAATAGTTATAAATTATATAATAAATCCATTTTTAATTATAGACTTAAAGGATAAATTACCTATGTAAACAAAAAGATGCATGTTACCTTAGTAAAAACATAAAGAAAAAATTGAGTAAAAAATGAATAAGAAACAAAATGATAAGAAATATTTTTCATTACTATGGTTTAAGTTTGGAACTACTATATGTTCCCTCTAATGAAGAAGTGATAACATCGTTCGTGGACATGTGGGATACAACTTACTCAAAGCGATGTGATTACATTTACATCTCAATAATTATATATATAATTATATTGTATTAATTAATATGTTATTTATGACATGATGATAATTTTGGAATATAAATTTTATTTACCTTCTTTCCGTAATGAAAATTGGATGATTGTAACATTAATCATGCGTACATATGACATACAATCTCTATGATTGTAAAGTTGGTTCATTTTTTTAGAGGTAAATTCCTGGTCAGAGACCAAGATGCACTTTATTTAAAAAAGGGAGATGAGTTAAAAAAAGAATAATGATGGTATCTTATTACAATATCATTCAAAGTGAGGGAGAAGGTCAAATCACAAAGTATAACTCTATGTCATAGCTTGGTTGACTCCTTTGTTGTCAAGGCCATCCACCACCATGTTTTCTTCACGATACGTATGGGTGGCAATGTATCTAATTTCAAGAAGAGAATTGAGGCAGTTCAACTAGAATGCGGTAAGAGTCCAGGCAAGGTGGATCACCCCATTCCAAATAGCATGCACAATAGTGGTGGAGTCACTTTCCATCTAGATGTTGTTTTCTCCTTTAAGCATGAAAAAAATGGCCTAAATTACAGCCATCATTTCAGCTTCAAGAGCAAAGGCATTGCCACAACTCCCAAAGAAGCATTCATGACATCGTCCGAGAGAGTCTCTGAAAATGGCCCAATATCCTGCAGGACCCAGGTTTCCTCTAGAAGATCCATATACATTGATCTTGATCCGTCCAGAAATTGGAGCTTGCCAAAACACTTCAAGGGATTTCTTCAGCATAGTATATATGCCATCAATTTTGAGCCATCGAAGAATCACAAAGTCCCCAACTGAATTATCGTAGTGGGCTTTTTGAAGGAGGGTTTATTCCCTAATGGAAATAAAAATCCTCCTCCGAATTGCATTAATATTGAATGAGTAATTATTGTGAATAATTGTGTTTCTATTATACTAGTTCACATGTAGGATCTCATCAACAACAAAAAGTAAGAGGTTCTTAATTTTGCACGAAGAGTCAAGTTCCACACAATGTTTTAGTTGAGAGAAAATAGAGTCATAGGATAACCATCTGAAGTCAAACGGGTCAGTAACATAATTCCTAAGAGTAGAGGATATAGCACAAGGAAAACAAAGATGGTTGGTGTCTTCTTGTGCTGATGGCATAATTTAAATTTAGTGTCATGACCCGTCCCCAAGGGCCCGTATCGTGACTACCCTAAGCTCGCCTTCCATAGTCTAGGGGATGGAGACTTTCACCAAAGGCGTAATTGCCTAAAACTGGGAAGGAATTGCCTTTATAAAATGCAAACACACACTACCAGAGTACAAGAACTTGAAAACACTAAGTATAGCTATATAAAAAGTTCACTCAAAGTTCAAAGGGGATGGAAATACAAGTCCACCAAAAAGGTACAAATACAACTGAATGAAAGTACAACTGAAAAATACAAACAACTGAATGGTGAAAGCACCTCTTGGATCATCTTCCAGGTTCCTACCTGAAGGGTAGGTACATATTTCCTCCTCGGCACTCCTCGTTTATCATTCCTCTCCATGTATATCACGCATAGTTTTCCACATCCGTGTGTCGTCCAATCCCGCTGCTCTCGGTCTCCGTCAGCGCTGTCCGTCGTCTGCATCCAACAAAATGAGGTGTGGGCATAGCCCGTGCAGTGATGAGTATTATGATACACAGTAGGGACCCCGATACCATAAAGGTCTCATCAAAATCCAACAAGGATAAACCACAAAAGTATGATTTCAATGTATAACCATTACTTAGGTATATTACCATACATATGCCTAAGTTATCAAGTAACCCATCTCAATCATGAGGAAAACACAAAGGTCATCTACTGAGCTCAAACCATGATTTTTATTCACATTGTAGAAACCATGACTATTGGAGAACTCCTACTCTGTAGAGTATAATGGGTCTGCCTCTACAACCAAGTGCATCCCACTAACTAAGGACTGCTGAAGTACTCCACATGTCGAGTACTGTGGGCCTTTTGCTACAACCAAGTGCTTCCCATCATGGGTCTGCCGCTACAACAAAGCACTCCACCTCATAGCCTATAGAGGTACTCCTTTTGTCGAGTACCATGGGTCTTCCCCTACATCTAAGTGCTCCTCCACCGTGGGTCTGCTACTACAACCAAGCTCTCCCTAATAGGCCATCCGAATCACTCCGAGTCGATCGATCAACAGTCATCAAGTCTCACCTAGCCAATAGGTCTCTGCAGTATGCTCGCTCGTCACCGGGAGGGTCAGCTCCACATTCCATAAGACGATAATGCAAGTTTCATGAAGTCTCACATATAAGTATCCCAAAGAATCGCCACATCATAGGGGTCTCAACACAACAAATGATGCGTCAATCAGACGCCTGATCTGTGAGTTATTGGATTTTCCATTTCAGGGGCCCGGTTGGTTTTTAAGAAATAAAAAAAACCCGAACATACTTCAATCTCATCCGAACCTCAAGTGTAGTATGCCAAAAGAACCGTATCATCAAAATGAAACCAACGTAGTTGGCAACACGTCAATCGGACGTCGGGTCCTTAAGTTAAAAGTGTTTCCACTTCGAGGGCCCGGATGGTTTCAGTTTCGAACCAACCCAGATGTTTTTCCAATTTAATCCAAAACTCAATAAGATTATATTAAAAGGACCACTTCGTTGCGAGAATCCTAGTGCCAAAGAAGGTGCGTCGATCAGACGCACGGTCGTGAAGTTATTTCCATTTAAGTGAAACGGGCCCGACCCGTCAAGCCCAGTGGGCTGGCGGGTCAGCCCGACCTGATTTGGAGGGTCAGACCCGGAAGAGGGTCAAAATTTCCCAGTAATGTGTGGCCTGGCCTAGCACGGCGCAGCGCGACGTGGCTGGCTATGGCTCGGCCCGGCTGGCTGAGCGCTGCGGGGGGTGCGGCCCCCCAGTTTCCCGAACTGGGGGCGCCGAGTGGTTCCACCCTCCTGTCTGGACAGCCGAAGTCGGCCGGTATTCCCGGTGCAAGTGTCCCATGCGGGACACTCTCCTCCAACGTGGTACTTCCGGGTGCCGCAGACTTCACCAACCCAGCCGGCTGACGAGCCGGCCGGTTCGCCCGCCGAAGCGGCTCGCGGAGCGTATGCCGCGGTTCATCGCAGCACTGTGCCATGTGGCATCGCGGTTCCACCAGTCCATCTGGCTACGGCTGGCCAGTTCTTCTTTGGCTGAGTGACCTGTGGATGCGGGCCTCGGTTCCCCTCCACACAGCCATCATATGGCCACCGCTTTCTCCGGTCGCCGCCACCCCTTCCGTCACTGTTGCCTTCGAAATAGAACAAGGATCAACGAAGGGTCGTCGGGCCATGTTCGTTCGTTCCACACCCTCTGCATTAGGTGGTATCATATGTTCGGTGATGAAACATGGTTCTAATGAAGAAATAATAACAATTTTATTCAATTAAAATTGAATCAAACACCCTACCTCTATTTCAAGAGAGGAGCACATCAACAAGTCGCAGAAGACAAGCATCGAGGAGGTCGGACGTCGCATAAAAAGGATGTCTATTTCATTGACGTCAGAGTGCACCAAAAGAAGAAGCGTCGTTAGTTACTTCGGATTCAGCTTCAGAGAAATTCTTCATCGAGATAAGAATAGTGTTCATCTATTTCTCTAGAGCCTTCCCAAAATTCTCCCAACACAACGTGTGAAAAATAAAAAAAAATATCTAAGGCTATTATTTTATTCTCACATGAATTCAAAATTTAAACTCATTAATTAATTAATTATAGGGTCAAATTCATTAATCAAAAGTGTTGGAAAAATTAATGGGAGAGGGGGAGGTGAAGAGATCACATTAATTAAGGGGAGAGTTGTCAAATTAATTAAAGGGGGTGTTAATGGAGAGTTTAAGGGAGTTGAAGGGTTAGGGGTTCGTGTGGCCCCCCCACCCTTAGTTATATCCTCCCATGTGAATTTATGTGGGGTGTGGGAACCACCTCCATCTTCCCTTTGGAGGAATTAACTTCCACTTAAAATAAAATTGTAACATAACAATTTTATTTAAGTCTTAATGAATCCCCAAATTTAAACTACCACAAACGAAAAAATGCAACTGCGGTAAAAGTCCCCCTAAGCGAATATCGGCGTTGCGAGTTCATCGGTGCCCTCAGATTTCAATTTCGAGAACCAGTTCAAAAGATAGAAAAACCCACACATATTTTTACTGAATGTATCTGAAAAGAACATCATAAATTGATTCCGGGCATATCGGTCCTCGAAACCAAGTGCCGTCAGAAACCACAAACTCTTAAAATTCCAAAGTATTTAAGAAAAAAAATTCCATGAAATTTTTAGGTCTTTACATTACTCCCACCTCAAGGCTTTACATCCCTGTAAAGCTACAACACACACTAGGGAAACAAATGGGTGTACAGAGCTCACATCTGAGCCTTCCGCTCTAAGTGCTCTTTTAGAGGTTCCCGTGCTTCCAGCGAATGCACACAAGAGAAATCGACCTTCCACGTAGGACCCGCTCCTGTCGATCGTCGATTTCTACCGGGACCTCCGTAAATGTCTCCCCATCATCGATGTCCAGCTCCCCGTGGTCGATGATGTGGGACGGTTCACGCACGTATCTCCTCAGCTGAGATATGTGGAAGACGTCATGAACCTGGTGCAACTGAGGTGGAATGGCCAGGTGGTAAGCCACCTCACCTACTCTGCTGAGGACCTAAATACGTTTGAAGAACCGTGGAGATAACATGCCGCCATAGCCAAATCTCTCCAAACCTCATAAAGGTGAAGACTGTAGAAAAACATGGTCTCCATCCTCAAACTCCAGTGGTCTCTGTCTCGCATTAGCATAGGAATTCTGTCTGCTCTATGCAGTCTTCATCCACTCCTAGAGGATCTGCACCTTCTCCGGTAGCCTCAAGATGGGTGCACTGTTCAACCTCTACCTCAGCTTCTGAATGATCTGCTGTCATCTGTTTGACCACATGAAGGGTTTCCCCTTCTCCATCAATGATGAAAGCGATGCAACAACTCTGGAGGAGTTGGGCACAAATCAAGTCTGGCCAACTCATGAGTGATTGACTGCACCCACTTATGCATGATTTCATCTTGTGATGCCTGGGGTTTTCCTTTTCGCCGACCTAGGAAAACCCATCCCAATGTTGTAGGTAAACCACAAACTTTTTTCATAATACATTCAATATGTGTATGAAATGTGGTTTCCCAGTCAATACCCAAACTAACATCGTAAGGCCTCAACGCTTCCAGAAAGAGGTTCCAACAGAAACTCTCACCTCAAGGGTCAGATCACACCATTGGTGTAAATGTGATTATCGAGTCTCCTCCCAAAGGTTTCTCTAGACACAAGGGTCAAGTCAATGGTTTAACCGTAAACTCTTGGTCTAAGACAAGATCCGTGGTAGGAAGGAATGATTGGTACTAATGTCTATTGTTACAGCAGCTAGTAATAGAACCAGACCATACCTTGAATCATTTGTATAGCCCTTGGGTCACACTCTTTGACCTAATGTAGCTACTATATTCCCCTGTCCTCCTACTCCCTGATCCTGGTGGGGACTACAAAGGTAAGTGGTTATAACATGTCGAAATGTACATCACCAAATGCTTCCCTCCTAGAACTGCTTCCACGTATGCTTCTTTAAAGATTCATCTATCCTTAACACTTCCTCTTCTTAAATCATTTTACACGCCCCAGTCTCTAAGACTGGCGTCAGTTCCCAGCTTTACCACTGCTAAAAATCACTAGCTGTATCCGTTCAGCCAAAGAACATTCAACCAAAAAGGTTCTCTCTAGCACCTTAGTAGTAATGCATAGAAGAAAAGTGCTAGCTCGAATATCCTTCAAACAAACCTTGTTCGGAAGTCCGAGCCCCAAAGAACTGTTTGTATCATATTCATTGAGTACCCAGAACGATCGGTATGCATCGATGAATACTCAGATACTGACATGTCATCTTGAAGAAGCTGTATAAGTTCTAGAGAACTCTCACCCACCTCCTCAAGCCTGCCCTTAGACGCTTGTGAGTCGGGCTCACCTCGGAACCTGAGGGGTATCTAATGCTGAAATAAAAGTAAGGCACTAATCCTACAAGTGTCCTCTACTGGTACTGCCGGTCGTAACTACTGATCAACGGGTAGTGATATAGTTGTCATATTACCCGAAGGTACTATCTTAGGCATCAGTCCATGTACCAAAGCCTCATCACTAAGTGGACCAACCTCGCGATCACGCACGGAAAAATTCTAGTACCTAAGATCAACATCTGCTCAACTAGTGTCTCAACTAGGAGGAAAAAGCTAACAATCGCCTCCATCCAGTACTCTACTGCATGGGAATCTATCTCTCCTCAAAACCTCGGAGGCCTCTACTAATGGAACTCGTGGAACATGCTCAGTCGGCGTGCACCGTTTGCCAGTGTGGCTGGTGGTATCTGCTGTGCAATAGGTGGTGGGGATACTAATACAACACCCGAAGGTTCCAACATAGAAATAGGGCTCCGTACCGAAGCCTCGTCGCTCAGTGAGCCGTCATCGGGTACTCTCTCAAAACTCCAACTGAATGTCTATGTGGAGGCATCCTGAACAGATGCGACACTTTCAAAAGACTATACCTGGTGAGATGACATGGTTAAGGTGACTTAAAGAATACTTTTGAAGACACACACACAATAAGTGTTTTTGTGTACTGGGTCAGAAATCAGATGTCAGGGTCCTGGTGTATGGGTACGTTGGCCGCCGAACCAACACTAGACTCCCTGAACCAAAAACCACACTCAGTAACTTTAACACTATTGCTTCACAGAAAGGAAATATTAGAGTGCTGAGTTCTGCAGTAGAACCGACTTCTTTGATACCAATTTGTCACGAACCATCCCCTGGGGCCCGTATCGTGACTACCCCAAGCCCGCCTTCCATAGGCCAGGGGCTGTCGACTAGCACCCAAGGCATAATTTCCTAAAATTGGGAAGGCATTGCCTTTATAAAATGTAATCACACACAACCAGAGTACAAGAGGAAGAAAACAGTACGTAAAGCTGTAAAACAAGTTTGCTGAAAGTAAAAAGGGGCCTGAAATACAATCCCAATAAAAAGGTACATCTACAACTGAAAGAAAGTACGACTGAAAAAGACAAACAACTGAATGGTGAAAGTAGCTCCTGGATCGTCCTCCAGGTTCCTACCAGAAGGGTAGGTACAAATGTCCTCCTCGACACTCCTCATCTATCGGTCCTCTCCATGTACTATCACGCCTAGTTTCCCACCTTTGGGTACCATCCAGTCCTGGTGCTCTCAGCCACCATCAGCACTGTCCGTCGTCTGCGTCCAACACAACGAGGTACGAGCGTAGCCTGTGCGGGGGTGAGTATAGCGATACTCATCATGGACCTCGAGACCCTCATGGTCTCACCAAAACCGAAAAAGGATAAACCAATAAAGTAAGATTTCAATAGATAACCATTACTTAGGTATATGCCCATACATATACCTAATTTATCAAGTAACCCATCACAATCATGAGAAAATCACAAAGATCACTGAATCAGCTCAAACTAGGATTTTTATTCACGATGTCAAAACCGCGACTGCTGGAGAACTCTTTCTTTGTCGAGTATAGTGGGGATACCACTACAACCAAGTGATTCCCATAAACCTTGGACTGTTGAAGTTCTCCACCTATTGAGTACTGTGGCTCTGCTGCTACAACCAAGTGCTTCCCACCATGGGTCTGCTGCTACAACCAAGCGCTCCCCCTCATAGCCTATAAAGGTACTCCTTCTATCGAGTACCACAGGTCTTCCACTACAACCAAGCACTCCTCCACCGTGGGTCTGATTCTATAACCAAGCGCTCCTTCGCCATGGGTCACTGGGCCATCCGAATCACTCCGAGTCAATCGATCAGCAGTCGTCAAGTCTCAGCCAGCTAATAGGTCTATGCAATCTGCTCGCTCGTCACTAGGAGGGTCTACTCGACATGCCACAAGTTGATTCTCCAAGTGTCACGAAGTCTCACGCAGAAGTATAAAAAAGAACTTCCACGTCATAGGGGTCTCAAAACAACATAAGGCGAGTCAATCGGACACCCAGTCTGTGAGTTATTGGATATTCTGTTCTTGGGGCCTGATTGGTATTTAAGAAAAAACCAACCTGAACATAATCCGAACCTCAAGTAGAGTATTCAACAAGAACCATATCATCAAAATTAAACCAACATAGTTGACGAAATGTCAATCAGACGTCCGATCCTTAAGTTGTAAGCGTTTCCACTCCAAGGGCATTGTTGGTTTTGGTTTCGAACCAACCCGACCATTTTTACAAAGTCATCCAAAAATCACTAAGAGTCTCACAAAAGTCCCACCTCATTGCGAGAATCCCAGTGCCATAAACGACATATGGATCAAACATATGGTCTTGAAGTTGTTCCCATTTAAGTGAAACGGGCCTGGCCCATCAAGCCTAGTGGGATGGCTGGTTGGCCCGACCATATTTGGTGGGTCGTACCTGACATAGAAAAAAACCGGCCCGGCGAAGTGCGGCCCGGCCCGGCGTGGCCCGACCCAGCGCGGATAGGCCCGGCGCGGCGCGACTGGCTGAGTGGATCAGTCCAGTTGGCCAAGCACTACGGGGGGGGGGGGGGGGGGGTGACCCCCCCGGTTTCCTGAACCGGAGGTGCCGAGCGGCGCCGCCCTCCTGTCCGGCCAGCTGAAGCCGACCTGTCTTCCTGGTTCCAGCGGCTCGTGCGGGCCGCTCTCCTCCCACATGGCACATGTGTGTGCCATGGACTTCTTAAACTTGGTCGGCTGAAGAGCTGACCGGTTCGCCTACTAAAGAGGGCCGCAGAGCGCAGGCTGCGGTTCTCGGCAGCGCGACGCCATGGGGCGCTGCGGTTCCACCATCCCAGCTGGCTACGACTAGTCGGTTCTTCTTCCTCCGAGCGGCCTACGGATTCCGGATGCGGTTCCTCTCCACGCGGCCAGCATATGGCCACAGCTTTCTCCGGTCATCGCCACCGCTTCCATCACCGTTGCCATCGAAATAGAACAAGAATCAATGGAGGCTCGTCGGGCCGTGTTTGTTTGGCCCGCAGTCTCCGCGTTAGGTGGTATCATATGGCCGAAGATAAAACATGGTTCCAACGAAAAATGAAGAACAATTTTATTCAATTAAAATTTTTGTAAACCCCCTACCTCGATTTCAAGAGCGAAGCACGTAAACAATTCACGGAAAACAAGAGTCACATAGTTTGGGAGTCGCGGAAAAATGATGTCAACTCTGTTGACGTTGGAGTGCGCCCGAAGAAGAAGCGTCGTTGGTGACTTTTCATTCCTCATCAGAGATATTCTTCGTCCAGAGGAGAACAATGTTCTTCTATTTCTCCAGAGCCTTTCCAAAATTCTTGCAATACAACGTTCGAAAAATAAAAAAATAGCTAAGGATATTACTTTATTCACACAAGAATTCAAAATTCAAACTCTTTAATTAATTAATTATAGGGTTCAATTAATTAATCAAAAGTTTTGAAAAAAATTAATGGGAGAGAGGGAGGTGAAGATATCCCATTAATTAAGGGGAGATTTATCAAATTAATTAAAGGGGGTGTTATTGGGGAGTTTAAAGGTTTGGGGTTCATGTGGGCCCCACCACCCTTAGATATATCCTCCCATGGGATGTTCGGTGGGGTGTAGGCCCCATATCCAACTTCCCTTTGGAGGAATTAACTTCCACTTAAAATAAAATTGTAACAAAATAATATTATTTAAGTCTAAATGAATACCCAAAGATTAACTACCACATTCGATAAAAATCAACTACGGTAAAGGTTCTCCTAAGTGAATATCAGCGCTGCAAGTTCATCGGTGCCCTCAGATTTCAATTCCGAGAACCTGTTCAAAAGATAAAAGAACCTGCATGTACGTTTACTAAAGGTATCCGAACAAATATTCAGAAATTGATTTTGTCCACACTGCTTCTCAGAATCAAGTTCCATCATAAACCACACACTCGTAAAATTCCAAAGTATTTATGAAAAAATTTCCCTTGAAATTTTCAGGTCTTTACATTTAGAGCATAGTTGGACACCAAAGGACTGAAGACAATCCTCTGTAGGAATACGTTTATGGGAAATGCACCAAAAAAGGTTAAGACTTGAAGTTTTAATCCAAGGCCTATAAAAAAACTTCAACCATGAGAAAATGGGGTTAGATATAGTGAAATAGTGGTTATAAAAGTTGTTAGAATCCAAAATACCAATGGGAGTGGGCTCCCAAGTAAGGAAATCATCCCCATTTACAAAGGGGTAGTTGTCCACAACGTGCATAATGTGATCATTGATATTAGATGGACTAGAGTGAATAACATTTTTTTATAGAGAGGTTGATGTTATCCAGAGGGGCATCAGGAGATAACATGGAAATGAGGAGTGTGCTAATCCAGTTTTCAAGCCAGAAATTCATAGTGTAATTTGAACTAACTATCAATATAGAGTTATGCAAGATGTCAACAAAGGTATTTCTAATAGATGGCCAGAGGAAGAAATTGAGATAGTTAGACTGAACTTTTTTAAGTTTTTGCAGAAATTTGTTAGGAATAAAGGCCATGGAGTAATATTTATTATCGATCAACCACCAGGTGATCTTTTCTTGAAGATAATCATTAAAGAGTTTGACATTTTTAATTTCAAGACCACCTCTTTCAAGAGGTTTGGAGCATGCCGACCAAGGGACAATAAAAATCTTTCATTCAATAATACTGCTAGTCCAAACAAAGTTTTGGATGTATCCATTAAAATTTTTGATAAGGCTATTATGACATTTATATATCAATAGGGAGTAAACCATTTTGGATATAATTGTGGATTTCATGAGGCAGATCCTGCCAGCCAGGGAGAGGGATTTTCATTTCTAGGAGGTCAGTTGATTAGCCACTTGATCCACAATAACATTGAAATACATATATTTAGGCCTACCCCCAAAAGTGGGACTCCTAGATAGGTAAAGTGGATGAATCCCTCTTTGATTCCAAGACATTCAATGATAAAACCTTTTCTAGAAGGAGGGAAAGTTTTCCCAAAAATGAAAAAGGATTTTTTCCAACTAACAGATTGACTAGAGACTTGTTCATAGTGAGACATGGACTTTTGAGGTTAAAGATATTTTTTCTACCCCCATTAAGGAACAGAATAATGTCAGTAATGAAAAGGAGATGGGTCGGAACAACTAGATTTATGGAAGCTTGTATAGGTTTGAGCTTGCCTTGGTGAACAAAGGAGGAAATAAGCCTGCTAAGGTTGTGTTCTACTATGGAAAAGAGAATAGCAAAAAGAGGGTCACCTTACCTCACCCCTTTTGAGCATTTTAATTATCCCTTAGTAGAACCATTAACATGTATGGAGATAAAATCCAAGTAGAAAAGGGATTTTATCCTGCCAATAAAAGTATCATTGAACCCAAAATCCTTAAGGATGTTGAATATGAATCTCCAATCGATGGTGTCAAAGTATTTTTTTAATGTCAAGTGTGATTGAAATATTCTATCTTATAGACTTTTTATTAAGAGAGTTAATTCATTCTGGGGCAGTGAAAATGCAATCTTGAATGCATTTGCCCTTGATGAAACCAAACTGATTCCAGGATATGATCTTGTTACATAGAGGAGAAATCATATTAGTAAGGATCTTGTTAATGCTTTTATAGAGAGAGTTAATGAGGGAAATGGGGCAGAATAGGTGTAGTTCAGATGCATTAGCCACTTTAGTGATAAGAGTCGGGAATTTGCCATTGAGGCCATGGGGCAGGACTCCATTAGAAAAGAAGTGTCGAACCAGCTTGTAGAAATCAATGTGAACTACCTCCCAATGTTGTTGGATTAAACCATTATTGAATCCATCAGGCCCCAGAGCACTATCAAAGTTAATTATGAAGACAATATATTTTATTTCATGATCTAGTAGGGTGCTTAAAAGGAATAGGTTATCTTGTTCATTGATCAGAATTGGAATAATCCCAGGGAGGAGATATTTATTAATATTAGGTATATTGAATGTATTGTGAAAGTAAGAGACCACATGATTGGATATGGCTTCCTCTGATTCAAATAGAGTTTTATTGTCTTTAAGAAAGGATAATGGATGACAAATTTTCCTAACTCTCTGGAGGGATTTGTAAAATTTAGAGTTTATATCACCATCAGAGAGCAATTTAGTTTTGAAAATTTGTTTATGAATGTTGTATTTGTGGATATGAATAGAGTTATGTTTCCAAGATATTTTCAGTTCATTCTGAGGGTCTGAGGAAAAATTAGTGCAATTTGAGTTGTTTTGAATTTTATTGAGTTAAGTCTCAAGAGAGGTTATGCCATTATCCAATTGATTAGATTTATACCTACACAAAATCTTAAAAAAATGTTTGATGTGATTTAGCTTAGTGACACACGAAAAAGAATTTGAGTGATGATTCATAGACTTCAAGCCATTTTTTATGAGATGAGAGAACTCCACATTCGCAGACCATGAATTATTGAATTTGAAGGGAATGCTGGGATTTTCTCTTTTAGATAGGAAAATAACAAGGATAGGATGGTGATCCAAGTTCAGTGTAGGTAAGGTGATACTGGAAATGGTGTCCCAGACATCCAAAGATGACACATTTATGAAGGCCCTATCAAGTTTACTAGAAGAAACTATGTTGTAGTGTCTCTTTTACTAGGTGTATTTGGCCCCTGAGAGTTTGATTTAAATCAAATTACAGGTTTCAATCGAGGCTCTAAATTCACTAGTAGAGATTAAAGAGTGAGGGGGACCAAGATTCTCACAGGAGGAAATAATGGCATTAATGTCACCAATGATTAACCAGGACACATGGATAGAGCAAGATAAGATAGATAGTCCTTTCCAAATAGGTCGATGATCTTAGTATCTATTCTTGGAATAAACCAAGGTACATATAAATTCAAGTTTTTTGAAATTAAATTCACATGTAATCATTTGATCAGAAACATTATAAATAGTAACATCTCGAAGTGAGGTGTAGAAGAAAACCCAAATGGAGTCAATAACATTGTCATTTTTATAGGCGTCAAGGAAATTATAACCCAAATAAGATAAATGCATATAATTCAAAGAGTAATTAGTTTTAGGTTCAGTGACATAAATTTTTTTAGGTTTATGGGTCATCAAAATATTTTTTAGGATAGATAGAGTATCAGCGTTAGTTATGCCTTGACAGTTCCATAAAACAAAATCCATTAAGACATGTGTTTTGAGCAGGAGTTCACCTTTTTCATCTTATATTCACTTGAGCCTTTATTCCTCATTGATCTTATAAGATTTGAAGAGGAGACCAGAGGAGTATTGTGGTCTTGATTACTCATATAAGGTTCAGACAAGATGTTAGTATCATTTGGTAATAAACAAGATTTTATAGTGATAGGGGATTTATGGGTCAGAGAAGTGTTCACAGGGCCACCCTCAGCGTCAATTAAACATCCCATGTTCTATGATGTAATTGAAATAACAGGTGAGTCTTGTTTGTCTATTTTCTTAATAGATTCATTGGCTGAGGTTTTTGAGTTTATTCTATCTGAATTAAGATTCAATGGATTGAAAATGAAAGAATTAGTAATCAGCTGTGTGCTCACAATCATGTGATGATTATGTATTGGATCTGAAATATTAGAAGTGATCAGACCTGTTTTGTTCTCCTAGTCTGATCGAGTATAAATATGGACATCATGTTGAATAGGCTCAACACTGTTATCCCTACAATCCTGAGGTGAAAGAAGAGAATCTATTGTAACCTAGTCCATTGGCATGAGGTCTTTTTTCACACTCGAGTTCCGAGGAGGGACTAATAGGTGTAGGCTGCAGTTGGACATTAGGGGCTATCAGGCCAGGAGCATCATGAAGATCCCTATTGGTATGGTGATTTAAGAGATCCAAAACTAAATACTCAATGTCTTCTAATATAAAGAGATCTTTATCAGTATTTTCCTCCTCTTCCGCTTGGTCTGCCCAGGTAACACCCGAGCTCTCACCCGGGAAGTCCGAGAATTTCACCAATATATCCGAGGATTTTTTAGAAGGTTCTAGGTTTCTTAAGACTGAGGCTTTGATTTTCTTTTTCCATTTGACATCAGTCAATCCATCTTCAAATATAAGATAATCCTGACTCTTGACAACCCTAAATTTTAGTACTGAGTGGCCCATGATTTTGCAGTATTCACAGTCAGGTAATTCGTCCACACTCTACATGAACCTCAGTCTTGAATTCGTTCACACTGAAGACAATGAATTATTAGAGCATGGAGGTTGTGTCAAACTCAACCATCACCCTCGAATGGAAAAAAATCTCATCATTAAGAGTCCAAGGGTCAATTTTTAGCAGCGTACCTATGAAAGAGGCAATGTAATTGATAATTTTTGGGTTTCTAAAGTACCAGTTAATCTAGTGAAGTCGCACCCATATCGGATCCATGGTGTTATTTGTGGTATTCAGATTGAAGGCATAATCCCAATCAGATATGTGAAGAACACCTAATTTATGCTGCAGATTTCCATACCTCCAAACTCAATTGAGCTCATCTTATGATTTCAAGAGCATATGAGAGTATCCTTTTCTGATGGGAACCAGTTTCCAATCAGTTATCCCCTAATATGAGAGATCCACATTTTTAGATCTGGATTTGACCACAGATTGTCACCTTTGAGGTATGAGATGCATCCCATGAGTGAGAACATGGAAAGTTGTGTACATTACTGAAGAGAGTCTAGATCAGAATCAACATCAAATCTACCATCTTCAAGTTTCCTACAAAGAGGAATCTTCGATGTTGTGGGGTTTCAACATTCAACTCCTTTTACCGCTTCGAGAAAGGAGATTCCCTTCAGTCTTTGGTCTAGGGAGACTTCATCCACTTTAGGTTTAATCTTTGAAGATTTAGGTGCAATATCCCATTATAATTTATGTATAAATATGTTAATAATTTAATTATTGTTATTCTATATATGTTTTAATTATGATCAATTTGACCTTAGTCAACCTACCAAAGTTGTTTTTGACACACAAATCGATTACAGTCAAAGCACCCATTGAAAAATTAATTATTTTAGTAGTTGTATACAAATTTTTAATAAGTAAAATAAAAGTTATTATAAACTTGAAAAATTTATGAATAAATTAAATAATTAACTTAAGTTTATTAATTAGGAAGAAAAAGTCACACGTGACAGGTCTTACTCAAGGTAGGGGACATCATCTTAATCTCCTTTCATTAAGGCACGTGATGATGTTATGTATTTTTATTCTAATATATTGTTTATAGACATACTCTTTGACATGTTCTATAATTAATTTCCTATATCATCATAATATTTATTTAATGTCAATATTTAATTATTTTTATGATTGAAATATTTCATAGTGGTATGAGACGATTTGATTTAAAAATAAATTTTTAAATGTTTAAATATTTAATTTTGATATCTTTTCCTCTAAGTCAATATTCTTGATATTATTTTATATTATTATTTATATAGATATTAAAGTTTTCTAAATGATATTTTATTTATATTTTTAATTTCTTTCAATTGTTTTCAAAAAATGAATATCTTTATCTATTTTATATTGAATGTTTTGACCAAGGAACAAGGAAATGTTCCATTCTTAACATACCTGATGACAATGACTTTTTTGTTGGTATAGACATTATTTTATTTTTGGATTCCATTAGAAAAATTTATTTTTAATCACATTAATAAAAATATATATATTTTTTGGTATTTCAGTATTGAAAATTAGGTTTCAAATAATAAGGGTGTTTTGGTTTTGAAAATGTGTTCTTAAAAGGAAAGGGAATATTTATTTTAATGTTTTTTATATGGCTTTAAAATTGTTTTTTAAAAGGGTTTTATGATGAGAGTGGTTTACACTTGATATGATACATGAGAATTATATGAAACAGGTGATCCCAATGCAGCTTATATGAAGGCTTGATCCCCACTACAACTCATAGGTGAGCCCGATATAGATCACATAAAGGGTTGAGCCCCATTATAGCTTATGTGTGAGCCATACATACCTTATATAAAGGGTGATACCAATTATAGATCTATAATGAATTGGGTAATGATAATTTTATAATTAAAACATATGTTTATTCCAATAAAAATGGTTTTGAGTGGGATTTATGTATATAAATCTATAAGTTACCTAAAGGAATATTAATTTCTTTCTATCTATTTTAATAATATTAGTTGGAAAAAATGTGTGTTTTTTCATGTGAAAATGTCTCATTTAATATTCTAAATGAACACTGAAAATAAAGGAAAACATTAAATGAGATTATATGTTTTTATCAAACTAATTTTATCTTTTAATACTATATCTCATTAAGATCTTTTATGATCATCCCAAGATTTTAAAATGTTTTCACAATATTTAAGGACGTGTAAGGGAAAGGAAAGAGTCATGTTGGATGTTGTGGATATTTTCCATAAAAGCATTCCTATTTTATTTTAAAATATTTATATTATAGTAAAAATGGATATTGATTGGAAGTTTTCACTTTGTATTTTCTACCTTTTTTATGTACGAGTTATGGACTAATTCTCGAAAACTCTAAACTTGAAATGATCCTCAAATTTAAGAAAATTAATTTTGGACTTAAAAATCAATATTATGTAATTACTATTGCCGGGGACTTATATCCCCCCCTCAAGATTTATCAAAATCTCTTCCTAATAACATAATAAACATTTTAGAGGACTTATTTTGATCATAATACAAATATTTAGGGTATTAAGGTGATAACAAAATGATATTTTCCAAATAAGGGTTATAGTTTTTAACCACATGTTTCTGTTTTATTTTGTCTCCCACCTCCTTAAATTTTCAGAAACCATGATAAATTAATATCACCATTATCCTACATATACATATATATCATTATGTCAATTTCATAACCTATTCATATCTCCTATTATATAAAATGGGAAATGAAACCATCATTTGTGTGTATAATGGACTAACGCATTATGAATCGATGTAATCCATTTTCCATCAATGTATCCCATTGATGTATTTTAATAAAATAATTAATGTTTATATATGATATTAATCACATATCTATCATTCTAGAAAGAAAATATAACAATTATTTTCTTATATTTTAATTTACTATGAAATGATAATATCTTTTGTGTGTATATGTGGGCTACCACCTCAACGAAGTGATGTGATTCATTTTTCATCACTACATCAAATTGATGATTTATATATATATATATATATATATTTGAATAATTAATATGATATTTATTATATTATGATAATTATTAATATTTTAAATATTACTTACCTTCTTTCAATAAATATCGTTAAAAAAATTAAATTGTTACTTATGCATACTTATGAATTTCCGTCTCTATGATTGTAACATAATTAATTTTTCCTAACCATATTTATTGTTTATATATAAATGTATATTTTTTGTATAAAATTCATAATTATTTCATGACCATTAATTTGGATATAATGGAATAATGACCTCTTTGACCATATTCAACCTACAAAAGTTGTTTTGGAAATATGAACTGAATATCATTACAACATCAAAAGTGAAATTAAATGATTAAGTAATTCTTACAACATGCTAATAAGTTAAATAAAAGGAATATTAACCCCAAAAATGGTTCTCATGAAAGTAAATAATAAAAATAAGTTTATTAGTTAGTAAGAAAAAAACGTGCCTCATGAGTCTAATTCAAGGAAAGGGATTTTCATTTTAAAGATATCTTCTAATGTTTCCCTTCCAACTCCTTTTTATTCCATGTACAGATTTTTATAAATTATTTAAAAGATATTTTTAAATGGACACAAAACATTAATAAAGGAAATTTTATGTTCCTTTTTTATTTTAATAAATGGGTTTTAAAATGAATATTTTTTACTTTTATTACACTAAACGTTTTAACTCTCATTACAAATGACAAAATGAATGTTCTATTCTAAAAAATATAGAGACAACAAATTTTATTTCTTTCATAACCATTATCTGATATTTGACTTACATTATAATATTCCATGTTTTCTTTAATGGAAAACCCTTTTTCCATATATCTTGTTTATTTTCAAAAAGGGTTTAAAATGGAATGGTTATTTTAATTTACAGAATGTTTTTCTTAAGGGTGAAAAGAATATTCTTATGAGTGTGATGATTAAAAAAATAATTCTATGTTTTATTATTATATTATTATTATTATTAATTTTTATTATGAAAACGTATTGGTGGTTAAGTTATAAACCAAGGATGGTTGGTTATGTTTTTAACCAATGATGGGTTGTTCCATGATAAACCATAGACAGGTAGGTCTACGGTATCCCCTCCAATACATTGTGTATGGAAGTTGACCATATGGTTATTCCATTTTCATAGTGTTAGTAAGAGTGATATGGTAATGATTTCCTATGTAATATTAATATTTTATCTACAATTTATAAGGTTTTTTATAGTAATATTATGATTTATGATGTTAGGATAATGATATTATATTTAAAAGAAAGTACATGTTACTTTTTAAGGGTATAAAGTATAAATTTGTGAAAATTTCATTATGAAGATTTAATGATTTCAAATAAACCTTTATGATTTTTTATTTTCCTTTCATGTTTATTATCAAAATTATCTATAAAATATTTTGGGTAGAGAAGGTTATTTATATGGTAAGAAAAATTTTATTTGTAGCCCATTTTTTTGAAAATGGAATATTTTTATAATTATTCATGGAATAATAGATTCATTATTTTTACGTCATTCACTCAGATTTTTATGCTCATACGATTTTTTAAAATGTTTGTTGTGTGGATTAAGGATTTGTAAGAGAATAGAAGAATTCAAGTCTAAATTCATGAATATATATCAGGAAAAGAAATAAAGTTTCATTTTAAATGTTTTATATTATGATAAGATAGATATTGATTATATTTTTCTACTTTATAAAATATGGCTTTGTTATGTATTAGCTGTGAATTAATTCTCTAAAACACAAAACCTAAAATGATCATCGAATGTAATAGAAAAAAATATTTACTTTAAACTTAAAATTATTTAATTTATAAAGATGATTCCTTATAGTTGGTATTAGAGGAATGTTTTATATAACTTTATAGGTCAGAATATTGTTAATAGAATTTTGTTAAAATATTTGAATTTCTGGTTAAGTTGAAATGATAAAGTATTTGATGATTACAATGTTTCTTCATCTAAAATATGAAATTTTAAAATGGGTTACAAAAGAGGAAATAAGTAAGAATAAGTGGGAAGGCACTGAAGTGACGATATGATTTCAAATAAATAAAAATGGATGTTTGGAATTAGAACTAGGCAGTTAATTGTAGTAATGAATCAGTTCAAATACATTATAAATTGCGGTAGAATCTATATGAGAGAGTAACCAGATCTACTAATGAGGAATATAAATTTTTATGTAATTTTATGTGACAAAATTTTTTATCATTCAGTGGATCACTTAATACATTGATATAAGAAGGATGCATTAAATATTTAGAGAAGATATTTTATTTCATAGGTTGTTCAAAGCATAAAAGGGAAGTATTTCTATTTACCATTTTTGAATATGTAGATGATTAGTTATAGGAAATGGTTATGAATACTAAATAAATTCATACTTTTTTTAATTTCGATTGGTATGAATATAATAATATTTTTTTGGGAAATATCTCTAAGGATATTTGATTTAGGATGGTAAATCAATTCTTGTAATTGAGACAAAAGGAGGAAAATTCAGTGGTTTCATTTGAAGAAAACATCCCCCATTTGGAAAGGTAAATCCTAAATTTTATCTGTAATATTGATATTATTATAAATAGTTTTTTCATTATTGAGGAAAATATATCAGAGGAAATTGAACTCTCATAAATTTAAAATTAATGATAAATTTTATTGATGATGAGAAAGTATATGCTACATTAATATAGTTTTTTAAGACTTGATGTAGTCTTATTGAGAGATATAATTTTTTATGTGGAAAAACCTATTATAATTTATTACTATTGACAGAATGAACTATGTAACAAGTTAATTTTCGAGGTTATTTTTTGGGTAAAACCCACTTGGTTGAAGAAACAAAAGGGAGTTTGAAAATACTATGATGGAAAGGTGTCCCCACTTGTTTAATAAGTGAATAAAATTTTAGGGGCCTTATTTCTAGATGAATGGAATATTGAATAAAACTTTTTAATGTTAGATTAAATCATTCACTTGATATATATTATAGGGTTATATTTAAAAAATATTTTCTAATTTTTTAGTACAAAGGAACAAATCTATAGTTCTCGCCAAATTCTATTTTTGAGAATTAGAAGGATTTATTTAAAATCATAGTTTCCAAATAAAGTAATTTTAATTTGAAAGTGTAAATTTAATTTTGAAATCATCATGTCAAAATTATGTTTGGATTAATTTTATTTTAATTTTCTGGAAATATCTTCTTTTCAATAAATATTAAAAAATACCAATTTTTATGGAGAATTTTATTTTATTTTAAATAATTTACATAGTAAAAATCTGTTTTGGAATTATTTAAAATATTCTTATTTAGTTGTAAATTAAAATTACACAATTATGGTTTTTGAAAATAAATTTACACATGATTTTGGTATAAAAACATTTTATATTAAAAAAATGTAATTTTTCTAAAAAACTAGTTTTATCACGTTTTTCTAGTTTGATTTCAAATTAAAATTTTAGACTTATACATTTTAAATATTGAAAAATAAATTATATATTTGAAAAAATAATGTATTTTTCTAATAAGGTTACTTTTATTTTTATTTTTTATTAATAGAAATCATAGTAAGTTTTGTTATCACGTTAAAGGGTAGATCTGGTAATTAAGGGTTAAATAAAAAATGATATGTTCTAAAAAATGACACTGGAACTTGAATATATTTTATTTTATGAGTATATTTTATCTATAATCATAAAAATTTCTATTATATGACATTTTTTCCAATTTATTGGGATTATTTCATTTATAATATTTTATATAAAGAAAAGTAAAAAATGTCACACACTTTGTTTTTAAAAAAATATTAATTTTTAAATAGGGATAATATTGGATATGTTTGATTATAAATATTATTTTAAAAAATAATATATTTATATTTATTTTAGTAATTTATTTTTTATTTTTAATAAATAAATAATTACATGAAATTCTTACACAATGCTAGATAATTAATTAATAAAGTGATAAAAATAAAATAAATGATATTAAAAATATTAAAAGTAGTAGACTTTTAAATGATTAATGTGAAAAAAATATTTTATTTAAAAAATAAAATTTCATCAGGTTATTAAAATGTTTTATTCAAATTTCATTATTTATCCTGATTTAATAAAATCCAATGTAAATGAGTAGTTATAAAATTGACATTATTGAGATTTTATAGAAATTGTATTTTTTAAAATGGTATAAAATTTGTAAAAAATAATTTTTTAGGAAATTTCTTTTAATAAGGTTTAAAATATCATCCATGAATGTTTTATCAATCATTTTTTCATTTAGGGTAATTATCTTGAACCTTAATTAATAAAAAAAATCTTGTTATCACGGTAAGTGTGGAAATGAATAACTGGATGTGAAAAGAAAATGAAAAGTGTAAAAATTTCATTAAAATATGAAAAAAATATATTTTATGAAACTATTTTGACTCTTACTCATCTAAGATTCAACTATTATCAATTTTTATCCATTTTAAAATCATGATTAATATATATTAATTCTATATTTTAGGAAATTCCAAAAGTACGCCCCTCACTTATAAAAGGGAACCACTACTTCTCATTTCTTCACACTTAAATTTTATATCATAAAATATATTCCCAAATACCTTCATAAATTACTCCCTATGTTATAGAGGACTTATTTTGGGCAGAATACCAATATTAGCGGCCTTAAGGTGTTGAACAGGAAAGACTTTATTAAGAAATGGTATTGTTCTTGCTAACATTTATAAATTTATTTATTCTTTGAACTACATTAATATTATTAAACCATGATGAAATAATTAAAAATTTTATCTTGAATATATTAATAATTTATTATATTAATGGAATACACAATTTCCATATCCTCTCTCATCAAATGGGGAACAAAACCATCAGTTGTGTGCTTGGCGGACCATTGCCATGTAAACCGATCTAATTCAGTTTCCACCATCATCTCTCATGGATTAATTATAATGAATGAATTTATTTTTAAATATGATATTAATTACCTATTTATCATTTATTAAATATAATATAACAGCTATGTTCTTACCTTATCATTCACTAAAAAATGATAACATCGTTCGTACATATGTGTGAACTACCACCTCCACAAAGCGATGTGATTATTTTTACATCACTACATCACATGGATGATAAATATAAGTCTATTTATAAAAGTAATATTATATTTATGATATTATAATAATTATTAAATTATAAATAATTACTACCTTCATTCCATATAGGTCGTAGAAATATGGAAACCTAACTTATGGTTGCGTACGAACTACTCTCTTTATGATTATAACATAATTTATTTTTGATAAACATATCTAATGGTTGGATTTACAAGTATAATCTACGTAAAAATGACAATAATTTCATTTTTTGTAAGATAGAATAATGACCCATTTAACCATAGTCAACGTAATGAAGTCATTTTGGACGTATTGGCCAAATATAGTGAAAACATATGGAATGAACTTAAATGATTAAAAAATTGTTATAAAAAGGTAATAAGATAAATAAAATGAATAATAAACGTTGAAAATATTGTTAAGAAACTAAATAATTATCATATATATATTATTTATTAATATAAATAATATACGTAATTAATCAAACTCAATGTAAAAGAATTTCTTGTAGAAATATTTTTTTAACGTTTCCTTTCAAAATAATTTTTCTTCCATGTTAATAATTTTAAAAAATATTTTATTGATTTGTTTTCTATGGAAATAAATTAATTATAAAGTGACTTTATTTCTCATTTTTATATTTTCTTCAATGGTTTTAGAAATGAATCCTTTAATGTATATTATAATAAACACTTTGACTTTATTTCCAAAAGACAAAAAAGATATTATATATTAATGTATAAGGTGACAAATAAATTTACCAATGCGATAATAGTTATTTTATATTTTACATACTTTACAAGATTCCTTATTTTATTCCTAGAAAACCTCTCCTTACCTATGTCTTGGTTATTTTGAAAAATGGTTTTAAAATGGATTGGATATTTGAATATATAGAAATGTTTTCTTATTGGTTAAAATAATATTTTAATGAGTTTAATGATAAAAATAAAAGATTCCATGTTTTATAATTATATTCTTCTTCTAAGTAGTAGTTTTTTATGAAGAATGATGGGTGGTTCTATTATAATCTAAGTGTGAGTGGTTATTTTATTAACGAATGACGCATGCTTCCATGATAAACCAAAAATAGGTGTGTATGTTATAAACCTCTATTGCATTAGGTATAGAACACAATTGTATGGTTATTCAATTTGAAAAAGGGATTATAATAGTGATATGGAAATGATTTACCAATTAAAATACATGTTTTATATATTGTTCCTATGGGGTTTTACAATAATATTATTATTTTTAAAGGTAATATAATGATCGTATGTTGAAAGGAAATTATATACAACTTTTTAATGGTGTAAAGTATAACTTTGTAAAAAATGATATTATGAATTTATCATGATATCAAAGAAAAATTATTGAGTTATATTTTTTCCTATAACATTTCTTATGAAATGTTTTTTTAAATCATTAAGGAAGTGAAGGTGTTTTTTATGTATGAAAATGTTTATTTTTATCCCAATGTTATTTTTTCAAAAAGTAAATCTTTTTAAGTATTCATGGATTAATGATTTTTTTCATTACTTTAATGAAACTTACTATGGTTTTTGTTCTCATATAATGTTTTCAAATGTTTTTATAGGGATTAAAGATATATAAGGGAAAATAAGAAATAAATTTTTATGTTATAAAGTTTTTTCATGAATAAAAAACAAGTTTAATTTTAAATGTTTTATATTATGAGGATATTGGATACAAATTAGAAGGGTCTAATTTTTAAAATATGTTTTTATGGATGATTTATGACCTTATTCTGTAAAACAATAAACCTAAAATTATCTTCAAATATATGATAATGAAATGTTGAAATAAAATCAATATTATGTAATTTTTAACGATGGGTAATTATATAGTGTCATGGTATAAAACCTTTAAGGGGTAAAAAGTAAACCATACAATTTAAAACATTGTCTACAATATAATCATACCTCATAGAATTGAACTTTAAGACAAAGAAAACTTTGAAGAAACATAATCATTAAGATAATAATTATTTTCAAATGAGGTTATGAGGAATAATTTTCACACCACATAAAAGGAGGAGGAAATAAAATTTCAAATATAAATTAGTTAGAATTAACAAAACATGGAATAATAGAGTTAAATGACAGTTTTTGGTACTCAATTAATGAAAATTGAGTAAGAAAGAACACTTACAATTTTTCCCCACTTATTCTAATGCACAGTAACCTCCTATAAAATAAACATAAATTTCATAATATTATATTTCAAGGAATAATTCATATACAATACCTTTTATATAATTTATTTATGATCATTTATTTCGAATATATTATTTTTAATTATATATTTTCAGTATTTGGTGTGAGTAATCATGTTCATATTGAACTAGTTTCACAATAGAGGTGTTTTTATTCATTATTATCCATAATTTAATCATTCATATATCATGAAAATAAGTCAAATCGATGTTTTGAAATTATTTATAATTTTATAATTTTATCCTATGTGATTTTTTGTTACAATTTTTATGGATGAAATTGATGATGAGCATGTTTTAGTGATTCTTCTTAAACATACAGTGGCATCCTAACTAATGAGTATTAGATTAATGGTACCATTAAAAATATAAATTGAAAATAATTATCTACTTATTTTTATCCTATATTACCTAACATTAAATTTCCATATCCATTGATGATATAAATTAAAATTATTGTTTGAGTAGGTGGTTATACTAACACAAATAAGAATACACCAAAATTAATGGATGATTTGGAACTGATTTAGTAATAATATTATTAAAAAATAATCATAATGAACCCATAATAATAAAATTTATTTCCTGAAAATTCAACAAATTTTCTATTTTATACTACATATATATTATAATATTGAAAACACACTTTTCCAAAAAAAAAATGGGGTTTTACCCGTTACAGACACAAATGTTAAAACTATTTTTTCTAAAACATTCAAATATTATGTGATAAAATTGATTTTATAATTTTAACAAATAATTAAAAATTATTTAAAAATTTTAATTTTTGTTTTAGTAATTAAAAGTAAATTAATTAGGTAATAATTAGTTATCATGGTAAAACCAAAAATGGTAAAAGTAAAAATTACAATAGTAAAGTAAATTAATATATGTTTAAATAAAATTTTCAAATTAATTGTAGAGATATTATATCACTCAAAGAACCCAATAAATTATTATATATTTTGGAGTCTTCTTGACTTGGGAAACATTTTATCCCATCATATTAATTTGAAATATTAACCAAAATGAAATTCCTGCCACTTATAAAAGGGTTCTATCACCACCCCTTTAAGAACACTCAATTAAATCGTTTTCCATTAGAAAATATATCATTTTTACATACCAAATAATCATATTACTATTTATTTATCCTATTATCATAATATATTTTCTTAAGATCTCTATTAATTAATAATCCTTTAAAGAAAACGATATGATTTCAATGTGATTGCTAACTTTTTATTTTATCTTTATTTACTTTTTATAATACATTTAAATTATAATTTTATAATTCCTATATAGTTAAATAATTTTTGTTTATAAATTCAATTATATTACTCTATGATAATAAATATTAACCACTTTATCCATTTCTATTTTAAAAATTGAAACCATCATCCATGTGTTGTATGGATTACCACCTCTATGTAGTGACGAGTTCATTTTTTCACCACTGAATCTATACACTATTATAAGGCTTAACATAAAGAATAAATGATACAAATGTAATATGATAATTATAATTAAGATATAAATTATAATCTGACTTCTTCCTATCTCATTCTTCTAGAGACGAAAATGGTAACCATGCGTTGTGTGAACTAACTCTCGCTCAAAGTAACATATCTCATTTTTTATATAGTTTCATTATTACGAGTTAAAATATAATAAAATAATATAAAATATTTAATATTATACAAATATTACTATTAATATTATGTAATAATGACATTTTCTAAAAAAGTAACCACTTTAATATTAATAATCTTCCATTAATTATGGTTTGTTCATGTTTGAGTCGATCTGACCTCATTGTTGAAGAACCTGAAAAAATGATATCATGGATAACTGTTAGAACATAATTAATAGTAATATATGATGTAGAAAATAAAATAAATTCTTTACATGATTCTAGACTGATATTAATAAAATTAAACTCATTAATTAAGATAACACTTTTCACTTGTTAAAAATCACTGAAACATTATGGTCACTAATTTCATTTAAAATAACTCTAAAAAACCTACTATATTAAGAGATTATAACATTATAATTAATTAAAAATCATAATTTATAATACCTTATATTATTTTTAATGAATAAATTTGGAATAATAATAAATAATAACATTAATAATATGAAAATAGTTTAAAACAACCATGATTACTCGTACATTATATTAAAAATGGATAATAACTAACTAATATACGTGAAGAGAATAATTATAAAAAAATTACAAATAGATATGTATATAGTAATATAGCTATAACATATGTGATTAATATGTCAATTTTTTATATAATGTATATTTAGTTACTTTAGTGGAAGTCGAGAACTATAGTAATGATTTCCTATCTCAAATTTTCACCTCTTGAGACATATTTAATATTATACACCAAGAATTCTTTTTAAAAATTTATCTAGTTACCCATTAATATTCTTATCAATATCCTCAAAATATTTAATTAATTTAGATTTCCATTTGAAATTATTTCCATCAAGAGGTTTTTACTTGAATGTTTCCCTATTTATAAGGGTTATATTGTCTTATTTTTAACTCTATAGGAAATGTCTGATATTTCACAGCATCTTTTATTTTATATGATGTATTCAATAACCTAGGAATTTTAAATAATAAAATCTATTCCACTTCATTTACTTTTAATTTCCATTTCTTAATCTACCACGCAATCCCTTTTTATTCTAATGATACCAAAACCATAAGGATTTTATCGACTTAATTTATGATTCATTACAGCATCATATTAATTACTTAAATATTTATCAATATTTCATTGATCCTTCTATTCCAATATTTTTTATTTTTTATTATATATTTATATATTTAAATGGAATATCAACATACATAACAAATTAATTGATAGAATTTTATCTGAAATAAAAGTATAATATTGGTAATATTAACTCCCATTCTTACCAATGTATATTTTCTTCCTTGTTTAGGGTTTTCAAACTAAAAGTGTTTTCTGTATTGAAATAAAAATATATTTTTTCTTTTATATATCTCATATTTTTATTTACATATTTTATGATATGAAGGTCTTTCAATTCCTATATTATGTAGTTTTTTCTTTTAAAACAACATAATAAGCTTAATGAATTTAATTTGTTACATTATCTAACAGATCAAATTTATTTTATTTATTTATTTTTTATTTTCAATGACACGTTATTTGGAAATAATTAAAATATTATTTTGAAAATTTCTCTATGTCCCATCATAAAATTGTTTTTAAACATAATTTTCACATTACCTTTTATAATAATCATTAATAAATTTTTTGAAAACTTTCGGGTTTTCACTACAAGTTTTTCTTTAATTTCCATCTCTCATGATGAGATGTTTTTATCACCTTATATAATTTATTTTGATTTGATCGACTTTTTTAAAATGTGATATTTCATATCCTTTGATTTCTTATTTTCTTGTTTAGTGGTGTTATTTAAAATTTTGAGAAACAAATTATTTTTTCCATGGGTTCTATAAGATATTATTATGATTGATGTTAAGTGGCATGCATATGTATGAATGATGATAGATAAGTCTTAATATAATCCTATAATTAATTGGTTTAAGTTGATATTAACTGATATATTTAGGTGTGTACATAATATTTTTTTTTTAAATAGGTGTGGGCATATTGAGTTTACTCACATTATTATCCTTTGACATAATGACTTATTTTTCATATATGTCCAAGAATAATGACTTTCCACATTAAGGTTTTTCTATGATTATGGTTATGCAACATTTTTATGCTATTTATAAAGTTATTCCACATTTACAAGATGAATTTCATTATCATAAGATTATATATTTTTATATTATGACTTATTTATAATCTATACCCTACATTTATTTTATGCCAAAACTTATTATGGTTAATAAAATGTATTTTTAGCCATGTCAAATCATTTCTGTCTCCATAATGATATTTTAATGATTTTTTTCTCCCATGCTTCATGATTATCATATATGTTATCCTGGTATTTATTACGATACTAAATATATTATGAACAAAATATATAGTTGATATTAGTAATATTTTAACACCATTTTGTTTAGTAATTAAGCAGAAATAAAAATAATAATGATTAAAATTTTAAAAAGATTATTTTATATGAAAAGAATATTGATTATATATATATATATATTAGTTTATAATTACAATATTTTAAAATTTTAATTTAACCAAAAAAAATTCATTTTTACATTCATCATGTCAATATTATCTTAATATGACTATTTTGGTTTTTTTAAATATTTGGTTTTTAGGTTAATAGTGAAAATACCATTTTTACCAAAAATGTAAATTTATAATTATATAAGAAAAAAATATATATATATATAAAACCATTTAATTAACCAAATATTAATTTAATTATTAAAGGAATATACTTTTAAATAGAATTCATAAATTATAAATCCTATGTTTAACATATTATGATCTTTATTAATATTTCCAAATAATACAAATTATTTTTAGACTTTTCTTCTAATTAATCATTATTTTGGTAAAATTATTTGTTTCCATTCGTTGAAATCAATCTAAAATTTTTTATTATAAAAAAATTATATCATGAAAATCAAATAAATTTAAATTTTATCCTACACAGAAATTTCAATCATAAAAACACATAGTTTCAAAAAATGTCTTTTTACACATTACATGAACTATTGTTAAAATGTAATTTTTCATACACATAGAAAGTATATCTGATAAAATGGATATCATATATTAAATTATTAAGGAAAAATTATTCAATAAGGGAAATTTTTGTCTTAGTAATTTAATGTAAATTACCTAGGTAAAAACTATTTACCATGGTAAAACAAAAAATGGTAAAACAGAAAATTATAAGAGTAAATGACTTCAAAAATGTTTAAAACATGTAATAAAATATTTTTTGTGGGATTGAGGACATTATTTAAAAACTCCCATAATAATTTTCCTTTTTTGGAGAAACTTTATATGTGAAACAATTCTTCTCATCATATTAAGATAAAATATTTACCAAAACACCATTTTTAGCACTTATAAAAGGGGTGTCTCACCATCCCTTAAATACCACTCCAAAATCAAGTTTTACTCATTAAAAATTTATTCTTTTACTTCCATTATAATTATATTTTTCCCTATAATTATTTAATTCACAAGATATTACCTTAAGACACCTCATTCCAAGGAGACCTCCACGAGAAAGCCCAACTCTCCAATGAGAGTACTAATTTCCCATAATTTATTTTATTTTATATACTTCTTTTAATTTCTTTTTAAAAATATTATATACTTAAATCATTAATTTTTAATTTTTAATTTTATTATTATTGGAGAATAACTAATAACCACCTTTCCCTTTTCCCTTAAGTATAACAAAAATGACATTCATGGGTGTGTTCGAACTACAACCTCTAGGAAGAATCATGTTTTGTTATCCTAAAATAAATAACAATAGTGGGCCTAATTAATAAATTAATAAATAAATTAGATATTAATAACATATTTTTATTCTAAAATGATAAAATATATCATATATTTATAATGTCTTATGAAAAAAATTGTCAACAATAAATATAGATGGATTACCAAATCCTTAGAAGAATTGATTTCAATATTTTTTTACCTTCATCAATACCTTTAATTAATGGTAATTACAATAAATATAATGGATAAATATATTTTTTATGAAATTATTAATTTCTTGGAATGATAAATTGGAAGACCTATTAACAATATGAGAAATATATAACTATGGTAAATTCAACAGCCCAAAAGAGCATTTTTAGAGGAAATAATGATTTATTTTTACTATAAAATATCATTATATAGGTATTAATTTTATTATAATTATTTATAATTATAATATTTAAGAATAATAAAAACTAAATAAGGTCATTTTTCTTCATTTTTAATGATATTACTACAAAAAATCCGATTATAATTAGTCATCAATTAGGGCATGTTCTTATTTGGGCCTATCAAACCACGTACTTAAGAAATACTATAAAATAATATAATAAATGACTATGATAACCTAATTAATAAAAATATTTGATATAAATAATAAAAAAGGAATTTATTACTTTTCTATAATGGTAATATTAATATTAAACTCGTTAACTAAGAATCCATCATTAGTTTGTTAAAAATCACCAAAACATGCCTCTTTCCAATTTCTACTATAAGAAGAAAAACCAAAATTTACATAGAATGAAAATATGACATTATAAATAATTATAAATTTCAATATCTTGTACCTTTTATAATAAGTGAATGATTAAAATTTGGATAAGAATGAAGAACATCACTACTATTTTGAAACTTGTTCGAAATGATAAAGATGGATCACACTTGATATAAAAAATACATGATAACAAACTAATATATATATATATAGAATAATTATAAATTATGTCAATAAAAGGTTATATATATAATTTTTTTTTCTAAAATACGTTATTGGGAATTTTTTGTTAAATAGGAGGTTCATGCACTTTAGTTAAAGTCATGAATTGAGGTATTACTTTTTTTTCTCAAATTTTCAACCCTTGAGGAATATCTCTTATTATAAAACATGTTTTATTTTGAGTGTTTTAACTAATACCCATTTAATATTGTATATAAATATACTATCAATATTCATTATATTTAATGTTTCATTTTAAAACTTATCCTTGATCTAGTTTTTTCTTGACTATTTTTCTCATGGTATAAGGGTTTGTGGTAACTCAATTTTTTTCATTGATCTGTAATATTTATTATTGAAATCTATTGTAAGATGTTTGATTTTTTTTTTGTAAAAATTAAATACATTTCATTTTAATTCATTATTATTTCCCTGAGTTCTATATTTATTAATTATAACCCCATTATCAAAATATTCTTACCTCAAATATTAAGAATCTTAAAAGGGGTTTTTTGGTATGAATTCTAATTTATTGAGTCCTGCTTTTTGTTATGAACTAATTTAATTTTAAAGTTTATATATTTAAAATTTATGATATTAAATAATTAAATATATTTTATTTTATATTTAACATGTATTTATTTCATTTTTTTATTTTAAATATACTCAAACACTAACAGATTCTTATCCCAAAGTTTCACCCCATATGCCATATCTATTATTTTACACCATGTTTTATTTTTAATGGCGTACCGAAAAAACCATTAATATCTTGTATCATGATAATATCTTAATTTATGGTATTTAATGCTTCATTTTAAAACATATACTTAAATGGAGTTTTACTTGACTATTTCTAAATCTCTTTGGGTTTGTGATAACTCAATTTGCTTCTATTGAGTTAAAAAAATTTTTAATGAGATCTACTGTCACAATTTCGATTTATTATACAAAACTAAGTACTTTTTATTTTAATAATTAATTATTTTTTCTGGAAGTATTAATTATAACCTCATGGTAAAATTATTCTTACCTCAAATATCAGGTTACATGAAAGGGGGTTCCTGGTCTCAGTTACAATTTCTTGAGAAATGATTCTTATTACAGACTGATTTAATTTAATATGTTATATATACCCTCTATTTTTTATATTCTATCATGAATTATATTTTATATTATTTGATGTTTAGTTTCATGATATATCACCATCATGGTTTTTTATATGATACTCAATTCGTAAGGGTTTCTTATCTCAGATTTTCATCCCTTGAGAGACACATGACATATTATACATAACATTTTATTTAAAATTGTGTATCTATTTACCCATTAATAGTTTTAATCATTATTCTATAATTATTTATGGTACTCAATGTTTTTTTTGAAATTCCATAATTCAAGGGGTACTGATCCAGAATTTTCTAAATTCGCAAGTGTTATTTTTCACTATTTTCAATCCAAAGAGTCATGTTTTATATTTCAATCCTTGTGTTATTTTATATGGTTTACAAATTTATATATTACATTTAATTATAAAAATATATTTCATTTTATTATATACAAATTAATTTATATCCCCCTTATGTTCTATCGATTCTTATCTTACAAATACTGTAAATGTTTTGCATCTCAATTTTCTCCAATGAGATATAAGTTGTATTCAAAACTGAAAATACCTTTTGTAGTGTGTTTTAGCTATGGATTACCTTAAAATTATCCATTACTATTTTATTTTAAGGTATTAAATTAATAGAAATCAATCTGTTCCATTTTATTCAAATATGGCTATGTTATTGGAATAATGTTTCATCTAATTCGCTTCCTCTATGAAAAATCTATATTTAATGATCATTATTTTATAATGTTAACCCTGATACCATACATATACTGACTAAGGAAATTATTTACATAAACATATATACCTTACTTTATAAAATTTTACATTTAGTATTCTTACATAGAAATATCTTCCATTTATTTATTGGGAAAATATTTAAAATTCAAATAATTATTATTACAATAAGGATGTTTATAGATTATTAAGGAATATTGGTTAGGAATTTTATTTTTTCTTTATTTCTTTACATATTGAATTCATTGTAATTAATTTTTGATTTGTGGGTACTGCAATATCCCCTTGATGCATTGATATGTCCTTTGATATAAACTAATTTGGTTATTTTTGTGTATTTCTACCTAGAAAAAAAAAACATTTCGAAGACATAGGGCCTTGTTGATATGGTCACGAGTCTAAGATAATGTTATCTTTACTTGGGGAAGAAAATTTGTATCCCGACATTATAAATTTTATCTCTATGATACCAGTTATTATTATCCATCTAATATATTCATTTCCATTATTTTCCATGGATATATTATGATTCTATTTTCATTCTACTACGGAATAAATTTTTCTTTTAAATTAAAACCATATCATTTATGCCCATCTTATACTCATTTATGATATTTGATTATTATCTTTTATTTTCTAACTTACTAAGAATTTGATATCACCATTCATATGTTTCTATTTTACTAGGTTATTATGAAAAGTATTATATATAATATATCTTGAATATTTTAATGGGAGGAGAATTTTTTATGATATGATAATGTTTTATTATAGATTAAGCAGTTTCTTATATAGTCATTTTTTTTATGATAAATACATGGCCTTTTATAGATTTTTTACTAAATATATAATAATCTAAAAATAAATTGTCCTTCAAATTTAAGTGAATCAGTATTTCAATGTGATATTGTAATTATTTATACCTAAAATTGTGTCTCTTTGGTTCATGTGAAAGCTTGTATCTTAATAAGGTATTTATTAGCACTAGATCCCAGGAGTGTTGGTCTGAGACCGACAATGTTAGGATCAAATGAGGGTTTCTATAATATTATAGATTATGATATTAGCTAAGGAGAATTTAATAATTGAGAAGTTAAGGTTTTTCAAAATTTCAATGGTATAAATGAACCTCCATGATAGTTGAGTTAATTTTTTTGTTTTACGGATTAGTATAATTTTTTTTAGTAAAAACCCATGTGAAAATTTCAATGGATAATTCTATGTATTGCATAATAATTCCATGTTCATATAAAGTAGGTATTGTGTGGTTTTCCAAAAAATAAAATCCTTATTTAGAATGTGCATGTGGATTCAGAATTTTCCATAAATATACCCAGGGGTTGTAACCATAAAAAGAGTGGATTAACTATTAAATTGATCATCACTTGGTTAATAATGAAGAGACCTAACTTTACACTAGGTTTGACTCTCCAAAATTATATTTTATGGTTAATTACCATTCACTCTAATGAACCATTATAGAGTTTTTGAGTATGAGTAAAACTAATTAGTTGATATAACCTAATAGAAAAATAAAAATGGATAACCATTGATTGAATAAATAAAGTCATAGGTTGAACTAGTGGTATCAAATGAAAAAAGTTTTTATATGGGAAATAATATTTACATCGATGATTTTATATTTATATTATGGATATTAGGTGGACCATATTTCAGTTTTTAGATTAAATATGATCAGAAATAATAATATGTGGAAGGTACTTATCTAAAAACCACCATGTCTTATAACCGAATAAGGGATCATACTTAAATGGTTTATTATATTTTTATATACCTATTAAGATGGAAAAGGGTAATTTTACTTATAATATTTAAGGTAGGGAGGTCTACATCATATTTAAAATTAAATTTTGAAACCGTTAGGTATTTTCATTAGTGAGTGATACATATTGATGATATTCAAGTATATTGAAAAATCTCTGAGAAGTATGTAAAATATCTAAGTATTTTTCTTTAGTAGTTTTTCATTAATTGATTAGAAATTTAACACCCCTGGTTTCTAGTAATTTACCATTTTTTATGTATTTTTAATTTATATAACACTTCAGTTGAGTTTTGGGTGTGTTTGGATCGTTTTGGGGTGTTCTCGAAAGGATTTTAAGGGTTCATAGTTAGGAAAAATTATGAATATTATCAAGGAACCTATAAAATTGATTCATAAATATTTTTGGTAGAGTCACAGAAGGTGAATGGTTTTTCCAATCTATATGGGTGTTAGGAGAAACCATGGAAGTGAATACAGAAGGAAATACATATTTGGAGCATAGTTTTCAAACTGTGTGTTCCAACAATGCAATGTGGTTGTTTGGTGATAAAATCATGCACACAGTTAGCACAAAATTTCCCAAACGATGCAGCCTATCTAATTTTGTGCATTAAATGATATGAAAATTATAGTTTACTATATTTTTTTATCCCTAAAACGCTCATTTTTATTCTCCTCTCTTAGGATCTTGAAATGCTCTCCTTCCCTATGTATTCGTGGAGATTTATTATGATTAAGAATCTATTTTTGATGGATCTAACTGTTTTGGATCTCTAAAATCAATGGTATATCTTAACTTTCTCTATTTCACTTTAGTTATTCTCTTATCCTTTCTCTTAGAAAATTAGATATATTACATTTTGGCTAGTTCTATGATCTATGATTTTTTTTTATGAGATATTATTTTATCTATTGAATGAAAGATGTTTAGATCTTGGATATTGAGGTTTTATAGTGACATTAACCATTTCTACACCTTTTTTGATGTATGTGGCTTCTCTATCACACCATTGTTTCTGGAATTATAAGTTATAGATATATAATCTCTCTTATTATGATTTTAAAATATAAAAATCATGTTGTAAGCCATTTTTAAAATACTAGCTTCCATGACATTAAAATAAAAAAAGTTTGTATTTTTCAAATGGGTTATGTCTCAATGAATGTTTGATAAACATTGTATACTTAGTACTTTTATTGGTTTCAGAATATAATATATATTTCGATGAGTTTTTCAAAATGAAATTTTTTGGGTTTAATAATAGAAATTATGGAATATGGTCTTGGAATACATGGTGGTGTAATTATATTATATTGTACAAGGACTTATTGGCTCAACCATTGTGCTCAATGCTAGATTAGAAAATAACATGGGATTTTTCATGTTTTAATGGATTGGGGATGGATGTATCCCAACTCATGAGTATTAGGATATTCATTCAACATACAATTATGTCATTATGTGAAACCAAGGATGGGTATTCCAAGTGTAATAAAATAATGAAAATTTGATTTATTTCTATTTTTTATTAAAATATTGTTCTTATGGTGAAATATTTTGATATTGTTACCCTCTATTTTATATAAACTGTGAATTAACTTATTTTTGGTCTTAGTCTCCAATTTTGTGAAGAGTCCTAGAGGAATCCTATTGGGTATTATTACTCACCCCTATTATATTAGCTTTGATTTGTGTAAAGACTCGTCCTAGAGGGACCCATGCTATGAGTACCCTAAGCCCACCTCTGATAGGCCAGGGGATGGAGAATAGTTTCAAGTGGCATATCCCACAAATGGAAGGAATTTTCGTATGTACCCGTACACATACACACAATCTCTAAGACCAAAATAATGAAATGTAAAAACACTGAGTAGAAAATATATATGTACACTAAGATATAATCCACAGATTATGACAGTAGGAAATTGGAATGTATATAGGGATAGAATACAGGCCCACAAAATGAAAGAGTCTGCAAAAGTTAACGCACAAGTTCCTAAAACTCATCTATACAAAAAACTTCCTAAAGGGTAGGTGCAAGATAGCTGTCTGAAGATGTATGAGCACATCACATCTGTCGGATAACTATAAGAACCACCTGGTCTACTTCCACCTAGGACTCTGTAAAATCGTCAATTGTCTGTACAAGACACAATATGTGCGAGAAAATCCCATGCTGGGGTGATTAATATAACACTCAGTGGGACACCACGAAACAACATGTAACACCACTAATAAATACATTAAGTATACCACAAAGAGATAAATGATGTATACCATAAATAGATACACACTAATTACAATCATCTCACATAGGTATAAGCATATACTAAAAAAGGGTTATAAAATGTAGTTAATTGAAAAACCATTTTCTATAACACACAGAGTGTCGATAACACACAGAGTGTCAATGATACATGGAGTGTCGATCACATAGAGTATCGATCACATATGGAGTGTCGATAACACACTAAGTGTCAATAAAACATGGAGTGTTGATGGTTCATGCATCCCTAAAAACTTTTAGTCACCAATTTATGTAGTCTCAAGATCACACAATCACGAAGATCACATAGTAACCAAGATCACTGCCAGCCACACGATTCTTATTGTAGCACACTTATTCTAGGAGGACCTACTCCTTATAAAAAAAGTTCATATTCCAACTTTAAAAAAGACTCACATAAAGTATCTCAAAAGGGAATTTTCATCACAGGAGTTTAAATTCCATAAAAAGATCATAAAACAGACACATTATTTGAATGTTATAGTTGTTTTACTAAAAAGGTCTGACCCATGTCTAGTAGGGGTCCGATCTGACCCGCCGAGTGACCCGAACCAACTCCTTTTAGACCTATCCAATCATCTTTGATGGGATTGGTCCACTTGGTCACTAGGTATATCCCTCTGGGCTACTCGAGTGGCTCAGTCGCCCTTCCTTGACCCGCTGCATGCAAGACAGTTTATTCCATTGGATGTAGCCCACCCTTGCCATGCACCCACGGTCCACACCATCTTCCCTGACTGAGTAGATCCCCCCCACGTCACTTGGTCAACACAAAGATGTCACATTCAAATCAGTTTTCCACCACATCCCCAGTCCCCACAGTGACCCCTACTATCGTGACTCCACATGGTCTGGCCGCACCGCCTACGTGGTTTAACTGCTACTACCATGGGTGGCTTCCTTCCTCTACTACACCAGCACACTTCCTCCACCACATTCCCTCAAGCACCGCTGAGCACTAGCTTCCAGTGGATCTTTTTTCACAGGTCTCCCCCATGGATCTGGTCCTCCATTTTTCCAAATGGATGCACATATGTGATCCTCGGGTCATGACCTTTATAGCCTAAGTCTTTGATCCATCTTGCTCATACTTTGAGGATCTGATCACGTTTCGAGCCTCTTCGAAAAATTCTTCTATGACTACAAGGTTCCAATAAAGAATTATTCCAAGAATGGGGATATGAAGAAGACATTTAATGCATGAATAATGGATCTTGTCCTTTTTCATACCGACCATGACTGGTTTTTATTAGAGGGGAAAAGAGGGGAGGATATTCACTAAGATCTATTAGCCAGAAAACCCCAAAATAAATTAACCAACCCACAAGAATTTTTAAACTGCGAATCAAATTATTCATTATTTGGTCTGTGTTCATCATTTTACATAATAGGGGAAGATAAAATCACAAATAAATCAATATCCTACCTCGAGGTTTGGATCAATCATTGACGAAGGGTGATTCTAGGTTGTCAACATTCATCGATCCGTTGAATTCGAGATTTTTCAGTATTAATTTTCTTATCCATTGATGTTCATTGGAGGAAGATTTATATCCTTACCTCATAGGATTTCGGAGATTATGTCATAACCCTAGATTCCTAATATTTTTTCATTCTTTATAGAAACCAACACAACTTCAAATAAAATATTTGTATGAAAACTATTGATTTCATTTATGTCCAAAAAATTACATCCACCCTCAAGCTACACCAGTCGAGGCAAGGGCCTGCCTAAGATAATGTTGTTGTTAAAACAAAATGGTTGCATTATATTTATTATCTGATAAACCATTTAATAGTTATTCAAATTATAAGAAAAACAACCTACGCTCTTTATTAAAAAATGAATATTTTTTATTGATTTTCCCCGAGTACACTGGGTCTTGGATTCTCACTCCGTATCGTGGCCTGGTCTCAGAATTTTTATAATTAATTTATAAAAAATAAAACTAGATAAAAATATGAGTCAATATATTCTCCCCACCATAGGGATTTGTGTCCCTCAAATCCAAAACAAGGGCTACTCAACAAAAAGGTGAGGGTAATAAACATAAATATAAGCCTCCCGCTCCCAAGTTATCTTTTGGAGATTCTCGTGCTATCACTGAATGAACTCTAGAGGAATGTTCCACCCACGAAGGATCATTTCCTTTCTAAAATAAATCCTCATCAGATACTCCACAAAATTCTCCCCATCGCAAATGTTAATCTTTCCTTAATCTGTGATGTGCGATGGATTATGCACCTACCACTGTAGCTGCAATACATAGAATACATCATGCACCTGGTGAAACTATTTAGGTAGAGATAGTGGGTATTCCACCTCACCTACTTGACTCAAAATTTTAAAAGGTCTGATGTATCTCAGAGATAACTTACTGCCCTATCCAAATCTCCATTATACCCATCAAGCTGGGACCTGATGAAACACATGGTCTCCCTCCTCAAACTCCAAGTGCCTCTATCACCTATTGATATAAGACTTCTGCTGGATATGTGCAGTCCTCATCCTCTCTGGGATGATCTATATCTTCTTCATGGTAGACCACACCAACTTTGGACCAATTAGTGGTGACACCCTTGGGTGAGTATAGGAGAGTGATGACCTTCATGTTCGCCTGTACATGTCCTCAAACGATTCCTTACAAATGGTGGATTGGTAGCCATTGTTGTACAAAAACTCTACCAGTGGTAGGTGATCCTTCCAACTATGGTCAAAGTCTATGATGCAAGCATATGGATTGTCCTCAAGGACCTGAATGGTTCTCCCCATTAGGCCATCTATTAAGGGATAAAATCTCTTTTTTAAGCATAATTGAGTCCCAAATGCCTCCTATAATCCCTTACAAAAATGAGATATAAAGTTAGTATCATGATCTAAGAGGATGTTTGATGGGACACTGTGGAGTCAATCTACCTCTAGAAAATAGAGGATTCCCAAGATCTCTTCTGAACTCTACTCCCTAATCACTAGGAAGTGGGATTACTTGGTGAGATGGTTAAAGATCAACCATATGGTATTGTGTCCCATGGATGTAAGTGGAAAACCCATCATGAATTCAATTGATATCCCATCCCACTTCCACTCTGGAACCTCAAGTGGTTAGGTCAGGCCCACTGGAATCTGGTGCTCAGTCTTCACTTGCTGACAAGTGAGGCATTCAGAAACGAACTCTTCCACCTCCTTCTTCATCCTTGGCCACCCAAAGTTTCATTGGAAGTCCAGATACATCTTCACCACACTCTATTATATCAACGAAGGAGATTTTTGAAACTCTTTTAGAACATCCCCCTACAACACCACTAGTATAACTCTTCACCCTCTAAAAATAATGACATGCTTACAACTTATTGAATATCCATAAGTGGCATACCCTATGGAAAACTGGGCATGTCGAGTCTTGTAGTCGATATCCTTAAGTTGTACCTCCCTCACTAGTTGTAAGATTAGAGGGGGGGAAAACCATCAACTGGATGTAATCTCTCCATATCTATCCATAAAGGATATCTATAATGTGACCAGCTACTCTGATGCCTCACTCAGTAACTGCAAGATGGATCTCCTGCTTAGAGCATAAGCCAATACATTCCCCTCCCCAAGAGTATAGAAAATTTTAAATTCAATGTCATGGAATAACTCTAGTGATCATCTCTATCTCAAGTTCAGATCCTTCTTAAAAAATATATACTTGAGACTCTTTTGGTTAGAGTAGATGGTAAACCAATCCCCATTATCTAGTGTTACCACATATTCAATGCGAAGACTACCACTACTAGCTACAGATAATGGGTAATGTAGCTTTTTTCATTTGGTCACAAATTTTATGAACCATAGGTAATCCCCATTTTCCCCTACATCAAAAAAACCTAGCCTAGTCCCTGATACATCACAAAACACTATGTACCTGATTCCATAAACTTCCAATCTCAAAATGGGAGCACTATTAAACATATTAATTATCTCCTAAATCCACTATTGGAACTTCTATTTCAATATAAAGGGATTCCCCTTCCATGTGAAATCCATCAAGGGTACTACTACTCTAGAAAATTCTGGTACAAACCACTGATATTACCTAGCCAATCACAAGAAACTCTACACGTTGGTAAAACCATTAGGTGGATACCATGTAGGAACCACATAAATATTAGCTATATCCATTATTAATCCAACCTATAAAATGATGTGTCCTAGAATGTGGACCTCATGAATCTAGAACTGGGATTTTGAGAGCTTCCTATAAATATGGTGCTCTTAGAGTGCATCTAGGACCATCTAAAAGTGTATCACGTGCTCCTCCTCGGTCACTGAGTACACAAGGAGATCAAAAATAATGAATATAAAAAACCATTCTATGTAAGGCTGGAATATCCTATTCATGAGTCCCATGAACTCTAATGGAGTGTTTTTAATGACAAAGAGAATCACCAAGTACTCGTAGTGTCCATACCAACAACTGAGATGGATCTTTAGGATGTCCTCATCCAATACTCGAAGACAATGATAGTTTGATCTGAGGGTTATCTTCGAGAAAAAAATCACTCCCTTGAAGTGATTGAAGAGGACTTTGATCCCCAGTAGTGGGTACTTGTTTTTCATGTACACCTGATTTAGGAACTAGATGTCCACCCATTAACTCAAGCTCCCGTCTTCCTTCTTGAAAAAATGGGGCTTTTTAGGGTGAAACAATGGGTCTAACTAATCCCTTCCCATGAAATTCCTCTAATTATACCCTAAAATCACGAAGCTCCCGGATAACTATCCAATATGTAGGTGTTGATATCAGTGTCATTCCAGGGTACATATCAATACAAAATTCTACCTCCCTCTAGGGAGGTAGTGTAGGGATATCATTAGGAAAGACTTCCTCAAACTCATCCACCACTATATGAAACTAAAGACTCCTTTAATCCACTACACTATGGGTGAGGCTAGCCAACTAATGGGTAATCAGGTGAAAAATCCTATGAGTAATTCCATCATAGGCTGAATGCATTTTCTTTTCACCAAAAAAGGAAAAATTTGTCCCAACACTACAGGAACACCACGCTCTGCACCTAAAATAGCCAATCTGAGAATGTACTATAGATAAATAGTCCATACCAAGAATGATGTCGTAAGGACTCAATGCCACTAACAAGATATCCCAACAGAAACTATAACCTCCAAGATTATGGTAATGTGTCGGCACCAGTGTGTTAGGATTGAATCACCTTCCATAAGAGTCTCAAAGTATAAGGGCTGATTCAATAGTTCTACTAGAATCTCCACGTCATGAACAAGGGTCATAGAAAGAAAAGAATAACTACCACATGTGTCTATAAAAACAGTAGCTAAAGTGGAAAAGACATAGATTGTACCTCAAATCATCTTGGGAGAATTGGGGTCATAAGCCTCCACATCCTGTAGCTAGACTCATCCCTGTCAACCCGCTGGCTGAGCCTATGGTGGACCACTAGGGTGTGGTGGTGGTAATACATCGAACCCCCTCCCACCTCTTAATTACCTACCTTCTATTCTTCCACATATGTTTCTCTATAGATCACCCTTATCATGCCCCATCCTATACTTTGATGGTCCCTCAACCATCTCCTGATTGTCCATACGATGGGTTGTGAAATCTCGAGCCATATGTCCCTGACCACCATATAAGTTACATTTCCTATCCTTTAGATAACTCAGTCTCATATGGGATCCTCAAAATACTGGTCTCATGTATTGGGGTTTTACCTAGGAGTGAATGACCAACTTCGGTCCCTACATATGATATTGTCTATCTACCGCTGAAGAATCAGCTACCTAGTGCCTGCTGGTAGGACCCACTCTTGGCGTCTGCTCTTCCAGAAAGATCTCCACTAGTATATCTCACCCTAGTACCCAAGAATATATAGGGATGATAAAGGATATCATTGATGCCCGAATCTATTGGTGTATCCCCTACTCGAATGTATGATCCCTGAAGAAAAAGTCTCGCACCATATCCGTGGAGTAGTGAGAAACATCCACAAACTTCACTGAGTACTCCGCCATAGTCTAACTACCCTACTACAGTTGCAAGAGATCCTGTATCTATACTGAGCATAACTTAGCTGGGAAGAAATTCTATCTAAATATTTTCTCGAATTCTTCCCTAGAAAAATTCTTATTATATTGTTTCTAGGTTATTAAGCTCCACCATCACCCAACTAAGCCCAGAAGAAGTCTCACGACTATAACTACCATCTAGTCGACGGGTGTCCTCACAAGGCGGAATACATGAGTCACCAACTCCAGAAAATCCTCATCTATTTGGGGGTGTGGATTAACCCTAAACCTAGGATGTTACTTCTAATGGAACTAATACAATGTTATCAATCTATGTGCATCCTCAACTAGTAGAACTATTAGTAACTAATGCTCGACAGGTGGTGGTGTAACTGGTACACCACCCGAAGGTTCTAACTCTGGTACATGAAGTATATATATCACATGCCTCTATATCGACACATCATTACTAGGTGGATCATCATCATGATCATGTAATTTAATCCTCAATGGATATCTTCTTAGAGGCATCCGGAAATAGATCAAGATGGTCCATGTTCAATAGCGTATACCTGGTGAGCTGACTCAATATAGACTTGAGAACACACCCAAATCCTATATGATTCATGTACCATTAATTTCCCTAAAATAAATTTTTGTGTGTGCTGAGTTTAAAAGATGTTTTCTTGAGTCATGGTGTATGGATAAGTCAGCTTCCACACAAACACTGGATTCCCTGGATAGAAAGTCAAACTCAAAACACTTAACACATTTTCCCAAAACCAACCTCACAGACTCTTGATCATTAAGTAGAACAGACTAGCTCTAATACCACTCTGCCACGACCTATCCTATAGGGGAACTCTCTATGACTACCCCAAGCCTACCTCCAATAGGCCAGAGAGGCATTTACCTAAGTACCTATACACACACACAAAATCTCTAAGCCAAAAATGCTGAAATATAAAAACACTAAATAGAAAATGCAGTCATACACTAAGATACAAACCACAGTGTATGACAGTAAGAAATTGGAAAGTGAATAGGGATATAATAAAAGCCCATGAATAGAAGGAGTGTCTAAAAGTGATTGCATAAGTTCCTGAAACTCATACGTATAAAACTGTACATGGAGGGTAGGTGTAGGATAGTTGTTTGAAGTCGTAGGAGCACACATCATCGGTCTAATCACTCTAAGCACCACCAGGTCCAGGTCCATCGTGGAATCCATCAACGTATCAACCGTCTACCCAATTCACAACACATGTGGAAAATAACGTGTAGGGGTGAGTTAAACAATACTCATAAGACACCCAAAACCACAAAGAACACCACTAATAAATACATTTTGTATACCACTAAGAGATACTTGAATTATTAAACAAATATATACAAAATGTATACCTCAAATAGACACAAACAAAGTATAGTCATCTCACAAAAGTATAAGTCTATAATAAAAAAATAGGGTTACCTTACATAGTCCACAGAACACCCAGTTTCAATAACACACAGAGTGTCGATTACACAGGGAGTGTCAATAACACACAGAGTGTTCATAACACACTGAGTGTCAATAACATGCAGAGTGTTGATAACACATGGAGTGTCGATAACACACAAAGTGTCGATATATCATGCCATCCCAAAATCTTGTAGACACCAAGTCTTGTAGTCTCAAGATTAAAAATTCAATAAGATCACATAGTCACAAGGTTCATGTCCATCCAAAAGATTTCACTTGTAGTGAGACTATTCTGGGATGACCTACACCTCATGCCAAAAGGTATTATATAATCTTTCACAATGACTCATATAGAGTATCTAAAAAGTACTGTATAATCACTAGGGTCCCAAATTCGTAAATTCCTCATCAAACAGACACACAGTTTAAATGTTATGGCTGTTTTACTAAAAATGATTGTCATGAGTTTGGCTTGGATCCAATCCAACCCACTAGCTGAATCGACCTGGTTTGGCCAACCCAACCTTGCCTGGTCTAGTCTGATCCGGTCTTCTAGGCCACTAGGTCCTGCCCGTGGGGTTGCAGGAGCGGCCCAACCACCGAAGTCTGGCCCACTGCATGCGAGCTAGTTTTCTCCACTGGACGCGGGCCGCCCTGGCAGTGCCCATTGGTCCACACAGTCTACCTCGACCCCGTGGCTCCCCCATATCACCTAGTTAATTAAGCACCACCATGTCCCCAATCCCCATTGTATTCATTTCTAACATAGCACCACGTGGTCCTTCCACTACCTATGCAGTCTAGCCGCCACTGCCTGCGCAGTCCGTCCACCACCGCTGCAGCCCCACATGGTCACCATCAGGGGTAGCTATGGGTCCGTAGGTCACTCCCATTTCTATAGTGATCTATTTTTCAAAAAAAATGAAAAATTTGATTCTCGAGTGGCGACCTTCATTGCATTGGAATTTGATCTGTCTTCCAAGTACTCTGGGGGTCCGATCACGTTCAAAGCATCCTGTCATAATTGTGCGATGACCAAGACGGTCCAACGGTGAAGAATTCCAAGAAAGGGGATAGGAAGAAGACATATAATGGCTGAAGAATTAATTTTAGACTTATTTTTTTCAGCCTTGACTCATCTTTGATATAAGGTAAAAAGTTTGGAGGATAATCACTAACACGTATCACCTAACAAACCCCATTATAATTTAAACATCCTGCAAGAATGATCGAACTGTGGATCAACATGTTCATTGGTTGGTCCAGGTTCTTAATTGAATCAAAGAGGGGAAGAAGAAATCACAAAGAGATCAACATCCTACCTTGAGGTTTGGATCAATCATTGACGAAGGGAGAAGTTGTGTCGTCGTCATTCATCGATTTATTAAATCCAATGTTCGTCAATATTGATTCACCAATCTGTCGAAATTCATTAGAAGAATAATTGTATCCTTTACTTATAGGATTTTTAGTGTTATTTCATAACTCTATATTTCTAAAAATATGTCATAATTAAAAGAAACCAATGCAATGTCAAATAATTATTTTTATTTGATATTTTAATGATGTTTATTTACCAAAACTAACTTCCACCCTTGACCCACGAAGGTCAAGGTTAGTCCCCACATGTGGTAATGTCTCTCTTTGGAGTGTAGTGGTTCCCTTAGGATTCTGATATGGGTACCAATTTTAGAGTTATTCAAGTTTAATAAAAAATAACAAGTATTCTCTATTAAAAACAAATCATTTTTCATTGACTTTCCTCAGGAAAACTAAGGCTTGAAATCTCATGTCGTCCTAGTGTATGGTCTCAAAATTTTCAAAATTATTTTATAAGAAATAAAACTAGATAAAAATCCTTGTAATTACAGGTGTGTATATAGGAATTATTGTGCATTAAATAGGTAATGAGACTCTTCCATTCTTCTATACTGGAGCATCATGATACTAGTTTCTCACAATGGAGCAGGTGATTGGATTTTTACATTTGGATTCATTTGTGTGATTCTAAATTTGTGTTTCTACATGAGGGCATCCTTTTTATTTTTTAATCTGTTTGTTATAATTTATCTATCCTACTATGATATTTTTTTATTGGTTTCCTTTTGATTTGTAGGGTTTATTATGATGCATCATATATTTGGTCAGTTTTTTTATTTTATCTTGTTGGGTAATGATTTTTCTTCATTGAAAATATTCCCTCAATTTTTTGGTAAGACCTTGGATATTGATTGTAATAATTCATGTATTAGGGACATCCCCTTGTCCAACAATACCTTGAACATGCCTAATTCATTGGGTTGGGTAGAGATTTTTTAAATTTTATTATAGGTAGGTTAATCCCAACCATATTTTTCAACGAGACCACATGGATTTTTGACTAGATGCTAAGTTGATACATGTGATTATATAGATTGTGGATACATAAAGATACATTTCTATAGGGAAATAGTATCTTATTTATGTGAATTTTATGGAATCGTTGTATGATTTAATTTAAAACTTATTAATGTGAGTTTCAAATGCTAGAATAATGTTCCAATATTTTCAAAATCACCATAATTATTCATCTTTATAGGGATGAAATGAAAAATGGTGGGATAAATTAAACAAACCTCATTTTAGGCACTACAACCTTTTATTATTATTTTAGTCTATTTAATACATGGGTTGCATTTTGGGAGTTTATTGAGAGTTTAGGAATTTTTTAGAAGCATTTTAAGGGTGTATGCATTGAGAATGCTTAGGCAATACCATGAAACTTATCTTGGAAACTATGAAAGTGTTCATGGAAGATTCATGGAAGGTTCACCAATGGAGCATGGTTTTTTAGAGGATATTGGTTCTAAGAGAAACCATGCAATTAGATATATATTGGAAACAATTAACACATTATTTATCAAACTAGGTGATCCAAACATACGGGGGGGGGGGGGGGGGGGGTTCTTTGGGTAAAAGTTCATGGTTAGTGTTGGGTTTACCAAACCCTATAGACTAATAATGAATCACACATTAAATGATATAAAAATCAATATTAAACTCATTTTTAGCCCTAAAACCACATTTTTTCTCTATTCTCTGTTTCTTGAACCCCGATCCTTCCCAAATAATTCTTTTAGGTTCTTTTTGATCATGAAGAGTTTTTTATTGATCTATTAGATTTATAAAATCAATAATAATTCACTATTTTCAATCATTTTATTTATAGATTCTCATAATATATCAGCCAAAACCATAAATTTAATATTTATTAGATTGATATATGATGTATTATGTGTTTTTATATGTTATTTATTATATCTATTTAAAGATAGTGTTTTGAAGATCGATACATGAGGTTTTATAATGTCTTTAATAATTTTATACACTTGTTGTGATATAGGAGGATTATCTATCACTCCTTTATTTATATAATTAGAAGTCTTAGATTTATAAAATCTATTCATGTGATTCTTTTTAAAAAAAACCCTACTATAAATTGGTTTGAAAATCATGGTTTATTAGGATTTATGAAAAAACACACTTCATATATGTTAAATGGTTTGTATCTTAAAGTAATTTTATTAAAACATATGAAAGCCTTATTTTTAATGGTTTGTGAATGTGAATTGTTTTTAATTATTTTATTAAAGATGTTATTCCTTATGACATATGTAAAGGAAACATCTCATTATTCTCTAGTAGAGTATCATGTTACTAGTTTCCTAGGATATGGTTTGATATTAGAGTTTCACTTTTTGATTCATTTATATGGATCTACATTTGTGTCATTGTGTTTAGATATCATTTAGTTCTCTTGAGTCATTTGGTATATCTTTCTTATACTACTCTGAGTTTAATATTTTGTTAGCTTCCTTTTGAGCTGTAATATTTATTTTCATGTAACATATTGTTGGTATAGTTGTTTGTATTTCATCTTATTAGGTCATTTTTTTCTATAGGAAAAATCACCCCAAGGTTTTCAATTCCCTCAGAATTTAATTCTACTCTTTGGTGTCTTTTGGACATCACCTATGATCAGTAATAGGTTTGACCTGACCTAAGGTAATGTATGGGCCATGATGTAACTTGAAACATGTAATAAAGAGTATAAATAAAATTTTATCAAAATTTTGTAACAATATTATATTTTTTGGGGGAACTATTCAATAAATTATTTTTAAGGATAAATATACCTTAGGTTTAGAAAGATGATTGATTTTGAGAAAATTAATTTTGATTGTATTAATATCCTTGGAATTTATTATTTATTTATTAAATAATTTATACATGATAGTTTGGTGAAGTTTATCTCATTTTTGGGATTATGATATATTTTTACTTATCTGTGGCCTTATAAAGAAGTGGTTAATACCATATGGGGGTTAAATATTCAGTTAATTTTTTTAAGAATATATGGTTTCACTTTGATTATATGTAATGGTGATTAAAATGGTTTTGGGAAAGGTATTTTTTAGATAATATATGATTATGGTATATATATAATTTGGTATATAATTTTATGGAAAATTAATATTTTTAAAGAAATATAAGTAGCATAATATTTCCATACAGAGTTAGGTAGATTTAACATTATAAGATGTATCCAAAATGAATGATATATTAAGAATACCCTCTCCAATATTCATCAGTAGATAGTAATTAATATTTTTATTATGCAATTTAGTTAATGAGAGAAAATAAAGACCCCAATATTTTGAAATATATATATATAATTTGTAATGTGTAAAATTTCTCGATTCACACATAACAATAGATCACTAAATGTTATATATCTTTTAAAATATATTTGTAGAACTGATGAGTAAAAATATATGTTAAAAAATTATTAAATATTTGTAAAAATAAAAATAAAGAAGTTTATTAATACAATGACACTAATGAAAATTTGTTTACTGTAGCTGTGTAAAAATTAAGATTGATTTATTATTTAAAATGAAACCATTCTAAAATTATATTTCAAAATGATTTATATTAATATAAAAAAAAATTATTACGGATAGAACATATTGTCAATATGCATAATATATTGACACTAATTGGATTTGTAATAGATTTGAAATAAAAGTAAGAATAATTAATATTTTAAAAGGGTATATTTATATGGAAATTGTTTTCAATATATTTATATATTTTTATTATAATGTAAAATTATAATTATTTAGAATTTTAATTTTAAAAAATAAATATAAATTTTAGATTCAACTAGTCAATATTATCTTAAGTTTAATGTTTTTGATTTTTCTAAAATTGTAAATCTTTAGGTGAATAATGAAAATGCCATTTTAACAAATAATGTATCATTATAATCATATAAGAATTTCCAATTAGAATATAATAAATTTTAGTTAATGAATTATTTATTTAAATAATAAAAAAATTATTAAATTTTATTATCTATTTAAAAAAATATATATTTAATGTTTTGTTAACTCATGTAATATTCTCCAATAAAAGAAAATTTTAATAGTCTTCACTTATAATTAAATAACATTTTTGGTAAAATTGGGTTTTGGATTGTATTTAAAGTAACATAAATAATATATTTTTTATAATAAACAAATATATATTATTGAAATAATATATGTTTATTATTTTATCAGTTATATTAGGTTTAATCTTAAAACATGTTTTTTCTAATAGTGGGATTTTATGCATTACATATAAAATTGCTAAAAATGGGATATATTACAAATAAAAATTTTATTTGATAAAATTTATTTAATAATTTTGAATATTTATGTCCATATTCCTTGAGAATTTCTATATCATTTTTTCCATAAAATTAAATTACCTTGGTAAAAATTAGTTACCATAGTGAAACCAGAAATGGTAAAAGTGAAAATTAAAAGAGTAAAGGACTTAAAAAACAATTAAAACAAGTGTGATAATGAATGGTTAAGGTATTATCAATCATATCTAATAAAAACTCAATTAATTTCTATTTCTAGATCCACATGACATGTGGAACATGTTCCCTCTTTATATTAAGATGAAATATTTTTTAAAATTCTATTCTTACTACTTATAAATGGGGCATAGAACCACCCATTAAATACTGATAGAATATTCATTTTACTCTAGAAAATATATTCTTATTCCTTACCATATAATATTATTCCTAGTATTTAATATTTGTGTCAAAAGGTATTAGCTTAATCCCTTTCATTCTAAGGAGTCTTCTAAGAGAAAGAAAACATCCTCAACATCGGTATTTTTTTTTGTAATTTTGTTTCTTTTTTATATTAATTTTCAGAATATATAATTATAAATCCTATATAATGAAATAATTATTTTTTATAGATTTTATTTTATTATACTATGTTAATAAATATTAACCAACTTTCCCCTTTTGTTTTAATTAAAATAAAATCGATATTTCTGCTTCTATGTTGACTACCACTCGAATAAAGAGTGATATAATGTTTACCTTAACCTCCATAAAAATATGGTAATACTGATAAATTTAATAAATAAGTATGACATTTATAGCAAATTTTAAATTATTAAATTATAAAATATACCATTCATTTTTTCTATTCAATGAAAAATATAATAATCATCCTTGAGTATATATAGACTGCCACCTCAATAAAATGATTGATTTCCATATTTTATAATTTTGATTTCCGCCTTTCATGGAAGTTCATGAGTATGGTTTTAAGGGATAAATATAGTTTTTAAAAAATTATGATTATTTTTAAGGAAAAAATAAACGACCTATTAACAATATCAGCAGTAAAAAACAATGGTAAATTCAACATTCAAAAAGAGCATTCTTAATTGAAAATTATTTATTTATACTTTCTAATAACTTCATATAGAATATATCATATTTATAATTATTTAAAATAATAATATATCATACTAATAAAAACTAAATAATGTCATTATGATTATGGTATATTGATATTCCAACTAAATCACTTCATACCCATCTATTAATTATGGTATATTCATGTTTGGGTTGATATGACCACCTATTGGAGTGACGATATAAAATACTATTGTAAATGAATATGGAAAATTAATTAAGGATAATATATTATATAAATAATTAAATAAATACTTCATTTTTAATCATTAATGGAAACATATATATTTAACACATTAATTAAGATACCACTATAAAATTTTCAAAAATCACCAAAACATATTTGTCTCCAATTTCATTTACAAGATCCTTAAACAAAACTACAATTGTGTGAAAATATAAAACTATAAATAATTATAATTCATAATTTAAAGTGAGGTTAATGATATTTTAATTATTAAATCTTTGATAATAATGAAGAACAACACTAATATTATGAAACACATTGAAAAAATAAATATTACTAACACACAACATTTAAAATAAACAATAAATAACTTATATACACATAGAGAATAATTAACAATGATATTTATAAATGTTTAAAGATATGAAAAAGGATCATGAATATGTGATTTAGAGAGTTAATTTTTCTACCATTGACTCAAGTGATTTAGTGGAATTCATGAATTTAGGTAAGGGTTTTATATCTTGAATTTTCACACCTTGAGTAATATCTCTTATTATACAACATTTTTTAATTAGAATGGTGCATATAATACCCATTTAATATTTTTGGACTCATGATATATCATGATATATTCTATTTAATGTTATATTTTAAATCATATCCTTCTTGGGGGTTTATCTGAATATTTTTAATATTGTATGGTTTTATACTAACATAAGTTCCATCCATTGAGTTAAGAAAATTCATATTTAACTATATTTTTCCATGTTCAATTCATTCTACCAAAACAATAATTTTTATTTTATTAATTTTTTATTTTATGGTTTCTTAAATTCTTACTTTTATCATCATTATCAAATGACTCATACCACAATGATTAAGTTACTTGAAAGTGGATTCTTGGTCTCAATTCATATTTCATGAGACACACATATTTCTGTGGCCCAATTTACTTTTATATGGTTCATATAGTACATATATTTTTTAATTAAATCATTAATTATATTTCATTTAATTTTAGGATTCTTTTTTAATCTCTTTATACTTCAAGGTATTTTATTTAGATGATACTCAAGTCATAAGGGTTTCTAATATCAATTTTACCCTTTAAGACATATCTCTTAGTATACACCATATTTTATTTGGAATGTTATATCTACAACCTATTTAATATTATGTATCACTATAAATTCATTATTAATTTCATTTAATGATTTATTTTATGACATATCATTTAAGTGGGTTTTACTTGATAGTTTATAAGGCTATAAGGGTGTGTGGTAACCCAATTTACATCCATTATGTTATAATATCTCATACTAATCTCTATTATTTTCATTTCAATTTATTATCACTAATTAATACCTTTTATTATAAATGTTATAACTTTTTTGGGGTTATAAAACTGTCCCTTATAAATTCATTATAAAATGATTCTTACCTAAAAGACCAAATTACTTAAAAGGGGTATCTTAGTCTCAAATTATATTTCTTAAGATATGCTTCTTGTTATGTTAAAGTTTTCTTTTATAGTGTCTATATACATTCTATATGTTGTATTAGACCATGAAATATATTTAATTGTATTTTTCATTCAGTTTCAATCTCTTTATACTTTAAGAGTTTTTATTTATATGATACTTAATCTATAAGAGTTTTTCATCTAAAATTATACCCCTTGTGACATATCTCTTATTATACACTATTTTTTTTATAATGGTGTATCTAATTCCCCATGAATACTTGGTATCATTATCCTATAATTATTCAGGGTTTTATTGTCTTCATATTTGGCCCAATTTTTCACTTTCACTTTGGTCAAGGAACATCAATTATCTTTGTGTCGGAAACATCTTATTCAAGGATGTCCTGGGGTCCCGACCATGGTTGGTTACTATTGAAGTCCTGGGATTCTATTTCTCTGGATATAACCCCACATCCCACTATTACTCTCCTAGTCAATTATTGAGTGGTGGATCAATGGTGTTTTGGCTCTTGCAGTTTTGAATTTGATGGGTCTAAAGGTGCTTCATAGGTTGGATTGCTACAACTTGGATGGTTCCGGGTTTTCTGGCTTGTTTAAGATACCTTTATTCAGATCCCTTAGTCATTCAAACCACTGCTCTGACCACACATTTTTCTGCGCCTCTCTAATTCAAATTTTAAGTGGGGGTTATAATGATCTTTCAGGATGTGAGGTTTAGTGGTTGTTATAATTATAGGCATGCGATCTTTGATGATGGTTTTTGGTTTTCATGTTTCTTCCACATGTTATTTGTGAAAGTTTGTTTGGTTCTTCCCTGTAAGTAATCTATTTGATGTTTTTTTAATGGTGTTCAAATTTTTTGTTCGGGTTTGGATTTGTTTATTTTTTGGTTATAGTGGTGGCCACCACTATTTTTCATGATGGTATTTTGCTGATGATTCATGATTTTAATTTAGGTGAAGTCGCTTTGCATTGATGGTTTAGTTGTTTCTGGTTTTCCGATGGATGAAGATGACATGGTGTGATGTTCTATAGTATATTCTATGAACACCAATAGTATTTCATGACGAGTGTGGTTTCTATATGGAAATAATGATTTTGGTGATAGGGCAGAGATGATGATTGCGGTGAATCCTGTTGATGGATATCAACATGACCCATGATAATGATATTTGGACATAATACTTAGGAAAATGAAGGTGATATCAGAACATGATATCCTCGGGTGTCGTGAATAAGTTGAATTTTGAATTTCGAAATTTGAATAGGGTATCTTTGTTATTGGCTCCCTCATGGTGGGTTGGTTACTGGTCATCCTTAAAGCATCATTTCAAAATAATAAAAAAAAATATTTTTTTGTCAAATTTAGCTTCTATCTATCAAGGAGTTTTAATTGAATATTTTATAATGTTGTAAGTGTTATCTGTCCTTATTTTCAATCCCAAGAAACATTTTTTATGTTTCAAACCATATTTTATTTTATATGTTTTACAAATTTCCACATTTCTTTAAATTTTATTGAATATATATAATTTCGTTATTTTTTAGTTTCATGGTATCCTTATCATGTTATTTTTGATCCTTATGATATCATAAAAGTAATGGGTTTTGCATCTCAATTTTTCTTCATTGAGATATGATTCATATTTACCACTTGTTTCCCCTTTTTGTTGTATATATTATTTATGGATTAAATTATAAATACTATCATACAATTATTTTTAGGGGGATTAATCTCTTGGAAACTCATCAATGCCATTGTCTTTTAAAATCATCATCTTTTATAGTCATAATTTCACTTCCAATGACTTTTCTATGTGAATACTCTTTCTTTAGATCCGTTGATTGATGGGTGTTCACCTATATTAAATACATAGATTTACCAGGGAATTTATTTACATAACCGTATACCATTACTCTATACATTGTTTGTTTTAGGATGATTAAATTAGAAGCTATTTTATTTTTCGATTAGGGAAAAATTGGACTATTGTATATTTTTTATTCCTATAAATTTGTTTATTGATCATTAATGAATATTTTTTATGTATTGTACAACTTATTAATTACCTCTTACTATTAATTTATTGGGATTAAATAATTATGGTTAGTGCCTATAATAACCCCCATATTCATTGATAAGTCTCATTAGAAATATTTTCATGGGATTTTTGGTGTATTCTAACCCATGCCAAAATATTTCCTAGAAACAGGGCCTTAACAGTAATATAATGATATCTAAGATCATTATTTCTTATTTTATGGTCTGAAATTGGCTATAAAAAATTGTGAATTTGAATGATAATGAACTAGTTATTGTTAAAAATGATACATTTTAATTTATATTTTATCTATGGATATATTATTCTTTTAATTCCATTATATTATGGAATTTTTTTGGTTATATATTCTTTCAATGTTATTTATTATAATCTTATTTTTAATTATGATCTTTCATTTCTATCAGTTATGTTATCCCTTACTAATTTTTTGTTGTCACCCCTATTACGTTTCAATTTCCCCAGATTATAAAGAAAATTATTACACATGGGATGTCTTGTAGATTATCAATTGTATAGAATTTAGTGGGAGATATTGATGATTTGTTATGGATTAAGTAGTATCTTATATAGTGGAAAAATGATCATTTGATGAGAAATAAATTGGTTTTTTTATTTTAAAGTTTTTCATAAATCTCTAAACATATATGAGTTGTTTGATAATGGATTTATATACCCTAGTGTTTCACCATGAGGATTTCCCCAAGGGAAAACCCAAGTCCTCAATGTGAGTACTAATTTTCACAATTTTTTTATTTTCTATATTAATGTTAAATGTCTAATTTTATTATTCAAAAATGAAGACATCATTATTATTTATATAAATAATTTTTTTATTATTTTTTAATAACTATTAACTATATTTCCTCATTTCTCATAAGAAAAAAATTACATTCATGTTTGGGTGCATACTACTTCCTTGAAGAACAGTCACATTTCATTTTACATAACCAATGGAAGGTAATAATGTTTCATTTAAAAAATATAATTTTTTTTATAAAATATCGTTGATTCAAAAATTATAAAACTTATCATACATTTCTCCTCTTATATGTAAAATGAAACCTCCAACCATGCTTATGTGCATACCACAACCTCCATGGGACAATTGATTTTCATTTTTTATTTTCCTCAACACATTTCATGGATTTCATGAGAATGAGTCTAATGTTAAAATGTGATGTTTCTGAAATTATTATGTTTTTGGGAATTGTTTACAACCATTTAAAAATATGAGCAAAAAATAGTTGTGGTAAATTCAACCATCCAAAATTGCATTCTAAGTGAAATAAGTGATTTTTTCATACAATGAAATAACATTTTATAGGTTATATTATCGTTATTATAATTCATTCCAATTATGATATATCACAATAATAAACACTAAATATTGTCCTTGTGCTTCTTGTATAATGATATTATGACTAAATCACTTCACTAACATCCATTAATTATAGAAATTTTTTGTTTGAGTTGGTTTAACCACCTACTTGAAATATGAAATAAATTTATATCATTGATGAAAATGTGAAAAAAACAATATAATGATAAAAAATCATTATGATATTTATTATTATTAATAAATTATATATTCATATCCACTATTAATATATTAATAATTTTATACAATAAAAAAGGAAATAGCTTTATTAAAATTTTCTCCTATAAGTTCTTACTTGAATGTTTAATTTAAAAAATATATAATTTTACGTTGGAAAAATTTATTTCATTTTGTAATTAATTATTTCAAAATTATTTTTTAATTAATTTCTGATAATTGTTTTGAAAAAAATCCTTTTTTCAAATAATAGATAATGTAATTTTTTTATTAAAAACATATTGTATATTTGATTATTTTTAGAAAATAAATTTATATTTTGGATTTGTTTTAAAATTTAATTATTTCATTCTAATTTACAATAATCCTATTATCAGGTTTTAATTGAGGTGTAGACTTAAATTTACTATAAAAATTTTTTAATCTTAAAATTGGAATTTTTTCTAAAAAACTATTCTTCATCATGTTTGTCTAGTATAAATTTAAATTAAATTATTCCACGTATGTTTGTTGAATTTTTAATAATTTATTCAATATTTTGAGTTAATGGGTAAAAATTTGGAAAATATGATTCTTTTATTTTTGATAAATATGAATAGTAACCTTAATAATTTTTGTTACCATGGTTAGGGTAAATCAGGTAATTTATGGATAAAAATTATACGATAAAGACTCCAAAATAAAGATAAAATATGAATTGATTTTATTGTATTATTCCATTTCATCCATACTCCTCCAAGATTTGGTTATATGTGAATGTTCTGTGTGTGGTGGAAGCGTGGTTGGGATGACACCCAATTTTTATTTTTACTATGATCAATGATTATTCCAAGATCAATACGATGATGAATTCTAGTCTCTATAAAATATAATCAAAGATTTAGTAAAAGAAGAAAGAGGCCCTAAACGTTTAGATAGGATATTGTACATCATGTTTATAATTAATTTAATTAAATTCATAAAAAAATACCTAGATCTTTGGTATTTTTATTTTTTGATGATGTTGATTGTCTGGAATGACCCTTCCAAATTATCTTGTTTCACTTGTAAAGATCCAAACTAGAATCCCTTTATCGGTGATACACACGTGCTTCGATGGCCTCTGATCGACACCATTCGTTCTCTAGGTCCTATCATGGTGAATCGAGTGCCTTATGTCAGTTATTTTTGATCGCCTCTTCTTCAGCATTGAAAATGTCTCTCATTCTTGAGAGGGGAGAGAATAGGATTTGAGAGAGAAACTGTTTGGCTCAACAATTCTCAATTCACCATGCATGTGGTGTGGTGTATGGAACAATAGGTGTACTTTCTTATTTATATACATGGAATTTCACTTAAAATATTTAATTTCATAGAAATAATTAAATACATTCCTGAACATAGAGAAAACAAATGAATTTAATAATAATATTGCGTCATTATTTATGGTGTGCCAACTTTCTCCAAACAAAATTATACATAAAATTTCATGTCACAAAAAAATAGTATCATTATTTTAATATGTGCCAACTAGTTAAATAATTATTTATCATCTTGCAAATAATTATTTTAATACCAGACAGACCTTGGACTACTCTAACTCCACATCCATTTAATGAACACCTGAATAAATAAATAAATAATTTATTCTGTTAAATAAATATTTTATTTAAAAACTAGTAAATAAATATTTATTAAATGTTCATTAAAATAAATAAATAAATTTTATTTAATTTATGCGATAATTTTAACTTGAATAAAATCATTCCTTGATCTTGAGAATAATATTTATTTAATTAATTAAATTCAAATAGAATTTAACCAAGACCACTAAAAGTACATAGTGTGTGACCATATAGGATGATTTCTCATTGGAATTAGGTGGGCTTGCCTAATGTCCAATAGTATTTTCTGGAAAAAGGTCATGTCACCAAAGAGAAAGAACATAAAGTCGCAACAATAACATTTACAAACAAACTCTGACTGTGTAATATAATCCCTCTGTCACAATATATCATCAAGCAGGTTTGATGACAGTGTCATCAAATTTTATGCCTGATACGTCGTTCATTGACTACCTGAAATAAACTTGGCATTAAAACATGGCCATATAATTTCAAGCGATGATTCTATTTCAATCAATGGGCCGAGATATCAACTTCCATAAATGAGAGGGACAAAATATTCCTCAACTTATCCATTAATAACATGCCACTCATGACGCACCCAATGTACCCTACTTCCCTCCAACTATTTGCATGATGGTTTTCATCAGCAAATCAATGTGCGTAAGTAGTGGCACATATTAATGATAATCATAAAGTCTAAGGATCATTACACATGCTCTTAGATAGAAATATCTAATGACACAAAACATGTAGAATTCCTACTAGCAGGATTGTTCTCATAATCTCTTATCCTAGATATTACCAAGTGTGAACTTCCTAAGAGGATGTCTCATATGATTATGAGTACTCACACCTGATGGTATGCATGATATGTGTCCCGTCATGGCATGTCATCCATCTGCAGAACTATTTTTAATAATATTGTTATATCATTTCAAGGTTCTCATCATAGCGAGGAACTACCATGACCTTATCAATGCAACAAATACTCTTATACATTATTACATCATAATCATGTAGAACAATGAACAATATGTAATAATACATTAAATATCCATGTGATAAAATAAAAACTAGTTGGTTATAGGACACCAACTCTTACAAATTCCAACATGGACTAGATCCAACTGCCTATGAATTTCAGTCCATTAGACTTCACATGATGATAATGTTTATCCTGAGTCAAGGCTTTAGTCAAGGGGTGCACCATGTTGTCTTCCAAGGAAATACTACTAACTTCAACTTCACCTCTCTGAGAAAAATCCCCCAGGAGATGATACTTCTAAAGTATGTGGTTCATCCGCTGATGTTACCTTGGCTCTATTATGAGAGGCACCACTACAGTATTATCATAGTAATGTGATGGGATCCTTCTAGGTATCACATCAAGCTCTTGGATGAAGCTTTTAATTCAAACTACTTCTTTAGCTACCTCAGGAAGATACAATATACTTGGACTCTACTGTATAATCGACGACCACACTCTTCTTTGAGCTCTTACAGCTCACTGCACCTCCATTAAAAGTGAAGATGTATCCCATTTGTGACTTCATGTCATCTTAATCAGTCTGGAAACTAGTATCTGCATATCCTCTGATGACTAGTTCCCCATATCCTCTATAAACCAAGAACATATCCTTAGTACACCTCAAAAACGTTAAGATATTCTTGACTACTATCCAATAGCGGTCACCTAGGTCACCTTGATATCTTCCTACTGCACTCATTGCGTAGGGAAAATCTAGCCTAGTACATATCATGGCATACTTGACTGGCCCAATCACTGATGCGTATGGATTCCTTGCCATTATATTTCTTTCCACATGGGTCTGAGGACACATTTTCTTGGAAAGATGAATGCCATGTGATGCTGGCAAAAATCCCCTCTTAGATTGTTCCTTACTGAATCTCTTTAGTATCTTATCAATATATGCAATTTGACTTATGCCCATCAATATCTTGGATCTATCACAATGTAACTTCATCCCAAGAATATACACTGCCTCAACCAAGTCTTTCATGGAGAATCATTTATTCAACCATTCATTAATAGAATGTAAGGCTGGTATCTTGTTTCCAATAAGTAATATGTCATCAACATATACTATTAGGAAAAGTACATCACTCCAACTAAACCATTTGTAGACATAAGTATCACATTCATTTTTGATAAAACCAAAATAAAATTTATGGATTTATAAAAATGAATGTTCCATCACTGGGATTCTTTATATAATCTGTAAATGGATTTCTGCAACTTGCATACCCGATTGGCATCCTTTGCAGTGACACACCATTCAGGTTGTGTCATGTTGATATCTTAATAAAGGTTACCGTTAAAGAATTTTATTTTGACATCCATTTTCCAGATCTCATAGTCATGGTAAGCAGCAATGGTATGTATAATTCTGATGGATTTCAGCATTGCAACTAGTGATACATTTTCATCGTAGTCAATTCCTTGATGCTGTTTAAAACCTTTTGCAACCAGTCATGCCTTATAGGTACTGACTTATCCTTCCATGCCTAATTTCTTCTGTAATACCCATTTGAAACCAATAGGCTTTACATCAACTAGAGGATCTACCAAAATACAGACATAGTTTTTGGTATATGGAATCCATTTAATAATTCATGCCTTTTTTCCACTTGGAAACATCTATGCCACTTACTACTTTCTTATAGGTTAAAGGATCATTATTATCAACTAATAATGAGTTTCTATCCTCAATAACTAGAAAATTGTACCATTATGGTTCTCTAACCTATCTTGTACTCCTACCCAATACTTGTGTCTCTGGAATATATTCTTCTTCCATGGGGATTTGTGGAATCTGTTTCTGTACCAACTCTTGCATACCTTGAGCCTTGACATTGTTGAAGTCTATCTCAGTCCCATTATCTCTTTTGGATATGTGATCCCTCTCAAGTAATATGGAATGTATTTCCACTATAACCTTTTTGTCTAAGGGGATGTATAAGTAATATCCCTTGTTTTCTTGGGGTATTTTATAAAGGAACACTTTGTTCCTTGGGGTATGTGTTTGTTACCTGAAGAGGCCTTAACGAACGCTTCGCTACCCCACACATGTAAATACAATAACATGTATTTTCTTCTACTTTAGATCTCATATGGAATACCATTTATCGATTTAGTTAGTACATGGTTTAGTATGATTACCGCTATTATTAATGCATATCCTCAAAAGGATAATGGTAGACTTGCATGACTCATCATTAATCTCACAATGTCTAACAAGGTGCGGTTCCTCCATTCACTCACACCATTCCACTAGGGCATGTTTGGAGGAGTGAGTTGGGATAGGATCCCAAACTCCCATAATTAATCAATGATGTGTTGATTAAGATATTCTCCACCTCTGTGTGAGTAAAGTTTCTTAATATTTTTACCATGATGTTTCTCAACTTCATTCATGTATTCTTTGAACTTGGTAAAAGAATCCAACTTATACCTCATTAAGTAGATCTATCCATATTTACTAAAATCATTAGTAAAAGTTATGAAGTATGAGTACCATCCCCTTACTTCAATTATAAATGGTTCTCACATATCAGTATGAACAAATTCAAGAAGTGTTTTTAGCCCTTTCACCTTTCCACCAAATGGGGTTCGATCATTTTGGCTTGTAAATGTGTCTGACATACGCCAAATGGTTTTAGTTAAAAATAATATAAATATCCATCTTGATGCAAATTTTTTAATCATTTCTCATTTACATGACGTAGCCAGTGATGCCAAAGTTGGGTTTGGTATGAGGCATGGGAAGTATCTTTCCCATCAATTTCCATTACCTGGTTTGTGAAATCCAACACATAAATACAGTTGTATAAATATTCCCTAACCAAACAAATTCTATATTTATAAAATAAGCAAAATTAATTTCCAAACTTGAAAACAAATCCATCTATATCTAGTATGGATACAAAAATTATTTTTTTGGTTACAGAATCCACATAAAAACAACCCTTTAACTGCAAGATCATCCCAGTTGGCAATGTGAGGTGGTAGTCCCCAACAGCTATAGTAGCAAGTCTGTCTCCGTTGGCTGCTCGTAGATCTACCTCTCCAAGATCAATCTTTCTAAATCTACTTTGATCCTGTATTTGGATACATATATAAGCACCACAAGTTGTATCTAATACCCAATTTGTAGAAACAAATAGATTTCATTCGATAAAAAATGCACCTGAAGCATCCCCTTTCTTCTTAGGCTAGGTGTTGTTCTTCTTCTAGTGAACCTTCTTACCACATGCGAAACAAATTGCCTCTTATTCCCTTTCCCCCCTTTGATGTTTCTTTTCTTGGAAGGCTATGAAGAAGCTTTAGGCTTAAATATATTCACCTTTCCTTTCCTCTTATTCACCATAAGGATAGAATTATTTTCACACTTTATATCTTTGTCCACTTGGCAAATGAGGATAAGAAGATCAAATAGATACTTTTCAATGTTGATCACATTGAAATTGACAACAAACTTAGAGAAGCTCTGAGGGGGTGATGTGAGAAAGAGATAGGTGCCAAGTTCATCAGGAAGTTTAAAACCTAGAACCTCCAGGTGCTTAATGTAGCCAACGTGATTGACTACATGAGGCCTACTGAGGTACCTTTCCAAGCTTACTATTAAAGAGTGCCTTAGAGATCTCAAACCTTTCCTATATTGCTCTCTCCTGGTAAAGACCACGAAGGTGCTCGAGCATTCTATAAGAATCTATGTTTTCATGAGACATCATGAGCTCACTAGACATTGATCATAACATCAAACACCGAACATCAACTATGTCATTCATATGTTCCTCATAGACGAGGAAATTCTCATCACTCACCTCTTTGGCAGGAAGATCAGGTAATACTGACTCAAGCACGTAAGAATTCGGTTCATGGCATAGGATAACCCGAAGGTGTCTAAACCATTCCTGGAAGTTACTGCTCGTGAGAATGTAATATTTTTCTATAATTGATCGTAGGGATAGTGTGGTTGATGAGTTTTTCATTTTTATTCTACAATTAAAATAGCCGATCATTAGTAAATTCTTGATTACATTTTATAAGAAATAATAAATTTATTAAGTCTCCAACTATTTTATCAAGTCCCAATATCCCTCAACATTGAACATGAAGGGTCCAGTTTCCATTACATTCTATTGGAAAGGATCCATATTCTCATTCACATAACCCCAAAAGGGTTGGACAATCTATTAGAAGTTATTTAGGTAGGCAGGTCTTTGCCAACTACGTGCTTTCAACTCCTTGATAAGTTGAGTGGACTCCGCAATCCTAAAATCATGAATTTGGATTTCCATAACTCTTCCCTCTAAGATTACACCATGTATAGAAAGGGATATGACTCCTAATGTAATATGGTTAAGTCATCCCGAAACCTTTCATAAGGTATTCCTTTAAAAAAGTTAGAGCCCCAACAATGGTTGGTCAAACACATAGTTTTATTGATTTTTCCCTTATTTAAGTAACGAAAGGCTTATTCTAACTTATTTTTTTAGGGTTCTTAATCTCTTATGAATGAATTTATTATAATAATTATCACATGGTTGTTAATATTATGTGTAACTTACTTGAGTGATTAGCCATGTCTTGACAATATTTAGACAGAAGTCTAGTTTATTTTAGTTCCATCATGCATGTTTCTTTAATTCATTAATTATGGGATCATGAAAACACATCCATAATGATAAACCATTCAACTGAAAAAAATAAAAAAATCTAAATTGAATGGTCATGAGGTTTTTTAATGGTTAGTTTATCTATAGTTTGATAAACTAACCCTAACCTAGGGGATAAATACCTTGAACCTTTTGTGTTTGTGTTTACAGCTTCCACCTATCCACCTCTATATCTCCTGGGATTAGTTTCGTCTTGGCTCCAGCTGGAACCACCTCCACTAGCTTGGGAGTTCAATCAATTACATATGCCCTTTTTAACTCATATGTAGGTGAGAGGTTAAAATGGGTTTTATATAAAATAAACCTTTGGTATGCATGCCCTACATATTAACGAGAAGAAGGATCACATGCCACCAAATTTAATTGAAATAAGTAAATTAAAATAAACCATCCATATACAAAGGTCTCAGTCGAGCTCATGATCATCCATACATGCAACTATATTTATGCATAAATAAAACTAGAAATCAATTCTTTAATCATTATTGTTTAAGATAAATCTCTCTTGAATCAATTAATTATCATCTTTAATTAATAAAACCTTTTATATTAAACCCATTTCGGAATTTCTTTGGGATTATCATCCATCATAATCTTAAACAAATAAATTCATTTAAAATTATCTTTGCATGTAACTTTTACCTTGGAGGAAACCTAGTGAATTCCTATTCATAAATACCCAATGAGTAGAAATGAACATTGCACAAATGTTAAATTAAACACACATATATAAAACACCTATCACTTGTTGTGCCTTAGCTTTACGCCAGTACTATAGTATATGTCTCAAGGGTTTATATAATATAATAATATATTTTAACAAATCTGTGTAATTTGGATGAGTATATGATGTGTGTTTCTCACTACACAGCGTGTACTATTTCTCACCGTTTATCCGATGTACATGTCCAGGGAAATAGCATGTGAGTATACTTCAGAAATCATTAGATTACATGGAATGTATAGTGGGCCACACACCATGTAGTTCCTAGTTACACGGTGTCCAGCTGGGCAAGCCGTGTATGGGGTACACGGTCCAACCCTAACCCAGAGGGACTACATGCCATGTCCATTGGGCCAAACAGCTTGTAATCTGGAAACCACATGCCACCTATTCATGGTCAACACACGTATTCATTTAAGACATAGAAAGACTCCAACACACCGCTTGGTTTGGCAGACCCGTCTGATGTATTTAGTATTGAATACACGACATGTACTACTGAATACACTTCGCATGTTCTAGTGTTGTATAGCCAGGAAGCTTTGGCCCCTTTAGATGAGATCCTCTATTTTATTTTAAACAAATATAATATAAAATATTTTTTCTATAAGGTGAATGGGATATGAAAGAGGAGGAATAGATCTAGAGATTCAGATTTGTAGAACGATTAAAATGAATTTAAATAATTAAATTATTAAATGTGTATGTCATCAACGAAATATTTAAATAATTAGAAACTATGATGTATCCTGGATCTGACACCACTTAGAGGTTCCTGGTGAAACGAATGCATGGTTGGGATGACACCCAATTCTGATTTCTACCATGATCAATGATTATTCTAGGATCAATAAGAAGTTGAAGGCTAGTCTCCCTGGAATATAATCAATGATTTAGATAATGTAGAAAGAGGCCCAAAACCATTAGAGAGGATCTTTCACATCATATTTATAATTAATTTAATTAATTTTATAAAAAAATAATACCAGGATCTTTGGTATTTTTCTTCGTTGATGTTGTTGATAGTCCAGAATGACCCTTTAGGATTATCTCTATACACTTGTATGAATCAAAACTAGAATTGTTCTAGTAGTGATCCACATGTGCTCTGATGGCCTCTGATCGACTCCACTCGTTCTTCGAATGATAGCGCGGTGAATTGAGTATCTTGTGTCTGTCGTTCTTCTACTCCTGTTCTTCGACCTCGAAGAATTCCTCTAGTTATTGAGAGGGGAGAGAAGAGGATTGTAGAGAGAAATATTTTGGCTCAAGAATTATCAATTCACCCGGAATGTGGTGTGGTGTATGGCACAATAGGCATACTTTCCAATTTATATACATGGAACTTAAGTTAAAATATTTAATTGCATAGAAAAAAATAAATACATTCAGGAACTTAGAGAAAACCCATGGATTTAATAATAATATAGCGTCATTATTTATGGTACGCCAAATTGGAAAAATGGAATTATAAATAAAATTTGGCATCACAAGATAATAGCAGTGTTATTTTAATTTGTGCCAACTAGTTAAATAATTATTTACTATCTTGAAAATAACTATTTTACTACCAGACCGACCTTGGTCCACTCAAACTCCACTTCCATTTATTGAACTACCAAATAAATAAACAAATAAATTATTATCTTCAATAAATATTTTATTTACAAACTTGAAAATAAATATTTATTAAATGTTCTATGAAATAAATAAATAAATTTTATTTAATTTATGCGATCATTTTAAATTGAATAAAATTTTTCCACATTATTGAGAATAATATTAATTTTATTAATTAAATTCCAATATAATTTAACCAAGACCACCAAAAAACCTTAGCATGTGACCTTCTAGGATTCTTTCTCATTGGCATTAGAAGGGAATACCTAAAGTCTAAGAGTACTGTATAGAAATGGTTCGAGGAACCCAAGAGAAAGAACATAAAGTCGCAACAATGGAATCCATAGACCAAAGATCACTGTGTAATATAATCCCTTTGTCATGATATCTCATCAAGCCGGTTTCATGATAGTGTCATCAACATTTATTCCTGATACATCGTTCTTTGAATACCTGAAATAAACTCTTCATTACACCATGCACATGGAATTTGACGTGACGGTTCAATTTCAATCAAAGGGTTGAGATATCAACTTCCATTAATGGAAGGGACAAATCCTCCCCCAACTTATCTATTAATAACATGACACTCGTGACGCACCCAACATACCCTACTTCTCACCAACTGTCAGCGTTATAGTTTTCATCAGCAAATAAATGCGCGTAAGTGATGACTTGTGTTAATGATAATCTTAATGTATAAGGATCATTACACATGCTCATAGATAGAAATATCTGATGGCACCAAAACATTTGGAATTCCTACTAGCTGGTCTATTATCATAATCTCTTATCTTGGACATTACCAAGTGTGAACTTCATGAGAGGATGTATCATCTACTAATGAGTACTCGCACCTGATGATCTTTATGCTATGTGTCCCATCACAGCATGTTATCCAACTGTAAAACTATATTTAAGAATATTGTTATATCATTTCAAGGTTCTCATCATAGTGGAGAACTGCCATGACCTTATCATTGCAACAAACACTCTAAGACTTTATTACATCACAATTATGCAGAATAATGTACAATATGTAATAATACATTATATATCCATGTATTCAAAGTAAAACCAATTGGTTTTAGGACACCAAATCTTACAATATGAACACTTTTTCTCATTTCATGCGATTATGACCTTTATTATATTTTCTATAATAAAAAGTTATAAGTGTAACACTTTTGTTTTTAATACCTATAATATTTATAACATATTAATTTCATAAATAAATGATTTATATTCATCATTATATTTAATGTTTTAACTTTTACTGAAGAAATAAATACTTTTGATGCATACCCAACACTGATGACGTTTTTATTCAATTAATTGAAAAATAAAATAAATAATACTAAAAAAATAAAATAAGAATATTTTTAAAAGAATTAATGTAAACCATGACTTTTATAGATAAAAATAAATTCTTTATTTATTAATTATAATACTCTATTAAAATTTAATTGTTTTATTTATTTTTTAAAAGATAAAGTAAAATAATAGTTCTAAAACTGACATTATTGATATTTTAGGAAAATAAGATTTTATTAAATCATATAACATTATTAAAACACCAATATTAAGCTAAGTTATTAGGTAATGGTTTAAAATAAAAACCATGGTCCATTTATGGTAAATTTAACTATTTATAGTAACTATTATGATGCTTAAAGAGTAAAAACCTTTTTTATCGCTGTAAGTGTGAAAATAGTTTACAAGGGGTTAAAAATAATTGTTAAGGGAAATAATGTGATCCAAACTTGTATACATTTTATTTGATGAGATGATTTTATTTTATAATAATCGTATCTTCTAATATTATCAATTTGGGGCCATTTTTACATCAAAATTAATTTATTTTAATTTTACATTTTATGAAATTCTAAGAGTTCCCATCTCCTATCTTATATAAGGGGACCTATTATTATCATTTATTAACACATAAAAATCCATTTTTTTCATTTAATACTTACCTAAATACCTTAATTAAATTTCTTATCAAATATTAGAGGCCTTTATTTATGAATATTACCTTCTTTAGAGGGAGTAATGTGTTAGGGAAATGAGATTCTCCAATGAAGAGGTATTGTTTTTTACCACGTGTTTTTGTATTATTTCCTATTTAACCACATTAAATATTATTAATTCTTGAAGATATAGTAACATATGTATATTCTATATACTTATATGTTATTATGTTAATTTCATAACCTATATCCATCTCCAACCTCCATCAAATGAGAAAGGAATCCATCGTTCATGTGTAAGGTGAACTACCGCCTCACGAACCAATGTAATTCATTTTATATCACCCATATCAAGTATTTACATAAAAATGGAATATATTTTTATATATAATATTTTTTATATGTTGATATTTATTAAAATATAATATATCACTTACTTTTATATATTCTGATTCACAAAAAATGATAATTTCATTCGTCTGTGACTGTAGACTACTACCTCTATGAAGCGATGTGATTTATTTATTATCACCAAAACACATAGATAATATATATAAATTTATTTAAATGATTAATATGGTATTAATTATATAATTAAAACTTTATAAAGTTAAAATAAAACATACTCACATTCCTTAATTATCGTTGAGAAATAAAAATGTTACTATTGCGTACGTAGGGCCTGTCATCTCCATGATCATAACATAGTTCATCTATAATAACCATTAATAAAGATTGGTTTTAAAAGTTAAATTTTAATATAAAAATAAAAATTTATGTGATGTAATAATGGCTTATTAGACCAATGTCAAACTAGAATTTAATTTTTTACTCATCAACTGAGTATCGTCAAAACATCTGATGTCAAATTAAATATTAAGTAATTGTATATAACAAGGTATTAAATAAAATAAAAGTAATAATTAAACTAGAAAATATTTTTAATAAATTAAATAATTAACACTTATTTTTTATTTAAGATTAAAAACAATACACATGATGAGGCAAACTCCAGGTAAGGTAAATTCTTTTAAAAATCCTCATTTAAGGTTTCCCCTTCAAATATTTTTCTTCCATGAAAATGATTTCAATTTTTTTTATGAATGTATATATATATGGTAATAAAATAACTATAGAGAAAATTATATATCTCTTTTACATTCATTCAATTATTTTTCTTAAAATTATTTTTTTATGGAAGGTTTTGATATTCTTTACAAAAGTCAAAAGGGATGTTCTATTTTAACATCTACAACGATAATGACATTTTCTACTTCCATAAATGTTTTGTGAAGTTTTGATTCCTCTAAAATAATTCATGTTTTATCAATGCAAAAATCCCAATTTCCTTTTTTGGTTATTTTTGTATTGAAAATGTTTTCTAAAATAAAATGTTATTTTGATATTCAAAAGTGTTTTTGATACTAGTTTAAAAGAACTTTTCAATGGTTTACTATTGGAAAGTGAAAGAAGAAATTATTTCCTTCATTATATGGTACTTGATAATTATATATGAGAAATGGGTGATCTAAATATAGTTTATATGATGAGTGGGCCCATATTACGGCACGCAAGCCCGATATAGCATATACCCTTATAGCGTCAGGTGAGTCTACTATAAATTATATGATTTTTGAGCCCAGAGTGAACTTGGGGAGAATGTTATAAATTATTTGATGGGTGTTACAAGATAATTCCGAAATGTCTTGGGTAATTTTTATTTTCTTTATTGGTAAGAATTATTGATCAACCAGATGGTTTCTCCTATGTATTTAACTAGGATCCAATTATTTCTCATAAGGGTTATGGCATTGATGATCTAAGTGACATGAAATGGGATTTATTTTCATATAATGGGTTTATAGGTTTTCCTTTAATGAAATGATAATTTGTTATTGATGTGTAAATGATTTATTTCATTTTATTAATAAAAATTGAAATAAAGGTAAATATTTCATGGGTTTTCATGCTTTTCACTAGACTAATGGATTTATTTATTTTATATCCCTTACTGATACTTTTTTCTTCCCAAAATTTTAAATTTTTTTCATAGGGTTTTAAGGATGAGTATTGAAAAAGAAGAGGTCAAGATCAAAAATTTTATGATATATAATGAAAAGAAAGATTTTTGGTTTTTAATGTTTAATATTATGAACAAATGGATATTAAATGATAGTATTAAATTTTTAGTATTATATTTATTTATATAATCTTTTTAAACTAATTATATAAAACTCTAATATTAAAAGTCATTCGGCATTTTAAGAAAATGAATTCATTTTTAAAGTTACTAGAATATGTAATGATTAAGGACTATCTAGTATAGTTATTAACGTAGAAATGTTCATATATCTTTAGAGTTTAGGATAATGTTAATAACATACCTTTGAAAGATTTTAAATTTTCGTTAAGTTGAAATGATATATAATTTGAATATTACTATGTTTATGTATCTAAACTATGTTTATTATAAATTATTTTCTATAGAGGAATCAGAGAAGCTGTATTCGGAATGGAAAAAGAGGAAAATAAACTTACCAATTAGTAACCTAGAATTTTTGTAATTGATACTAAACAATTTTCTGCAGTAATAGTTTATTTTATGAAATATATAAATTGGGTTAGAATCCATGAAATAGAGCATCCAAATCAACCACATAAGAACATAATGATATTAGAGAATTTTATGTGGAATATTTCTCCATCATTAAATTTATATTTATACTCAGTGGTAGATAAAAAATGTTTTAATGAAATGGAAAATATATTTAAATTAATTCTATTTTGATAACATGAAAAGGAAACTATTTCCAATTATCATTTTGAAGGTTAATATGATCAATGTAAGTATTTAATTAAGAATTCCAGAGAAATATATGGGCTTGATACCATGAAATGATTTACATTTATAAACCTTTTACTTAAGAAATATCTTTATTTGTTTTCCTGAAATCGGGTTGAGAAACAATTCTTAGAATTGAGAAAAGAGGACAAATAGTCTATATTCATGTATCAAGATAATTTTCTTGGATTAGATGGGTATTTATTAGTTTTTTTTCAGGACATTGTTCGTTAAATTAATAGATTTTACTCATTATTGAAACCAATTATATGGTGGGAATTTTATACAAATGAATTTAAATTCTTTAAGAATGTTATCCAGTGTGTTGTGAAAGTTGAGTTGGAGTTCTTCAACACTTATGTTCCTTAAGAAAAAAATAGTAGGAAATAGTCAATGCAGAAGGTGACAAAGAATTATCTAAATAATATTTCTAGATGTATGCTTAAAAATATGTTCCAATTTTGGTAAATAACCATTTGAAAAATGTTTGACATTATCTAGAATGTTTTAATGGTGTAGTAAGACTGATCATATGACTCATGACTATAACGAACCAAAATTTAATCAATGAAAATTAACTTCTTATAATTATTTTATTTACTATAAACCACAAAAAATGACATAGATAACACAATTAAAAAAATTATAAATAAATAATTAATGGAATACAAGTCATTTCTATAAATTAAATAACTTATACCAATGGAATAATTACATTACATTAGGAATAGTAATACAACCCTTAGTAATAGTAAACAAGAAAATATAATATTAACCCCACACATGAATGTATAAATAAAATTTAGACATTTTATAAATTAAAATATATTATATATATATCATATATAAAGTAAATAAATGTTTCAAAAATGATAAATTAATTGTTCGTATATTTGTAAAATGTGAATGTTTATTTATAAATTTATAACCAATATAATGAATTAAATTAAAATTTATTTTCCTAAAATATATTCATAAATTAATATTTGGTTTTCCTTCGAATATAATATTATTTTATGACACCATAGTTAAATTTTTAAACTGTCACCAAATAAGTTAAAATATTAAAATTTGTATTTTTTGAGTAAATGGTGATTTTATTTAATAATTTAATATATCATATTTATAGAATTGTTTTTTTAAAATTTCTTTTAATTTTTTAATTATAAATGTAAAAAAATGGTTTAAGTGAATTTTTGGGAATTTTATAATATAGTTGAATATTTGTGGAATATTAAAATACGGTAATTTACGGTATATATAAATTATAAGTTAATCACAATAGTCCTTGATTCATCACTTATGTAATGAAAATAATATCAATTTATCCTTCTCTATTTTCATTATTTAGTCATGGAATTAGCACTATTTATTTTATTGAGCTAAAATAATTAACTACTGAATAAAATAATGAAAAAACACCCCTCTCCACCACTATAAATACCACCACTCACAAACTCTTATTCTCACACCTATTAAACCATATAAGTTTTCCCAATTTCTTCCAAATAGTATTACTAGGCCTCTCCACTACGTCTAGGATCATTTGGTCTCAATAAAAGACAAAAACCAATTTTCCTAATGAGGTTCTCAAGGAGGTGAATTCAAGAGGTAAAATCCTATTTGTTTTTCTTTATTTTTTAAAATTATTTTACTTTTATTATTCTCTCCTCACATACCCTTATACAAATAGAATGGAAACTCAATTATATCATATATAATGGAAATATATTATATTAATTTAAATTTCCATCATCATTTCATTCCACTCCCCATTTGTTTCAAAAAATAAAAACATCTTCTATGATGTGTTAATTTATCAAATTCAAGGATGAAGAGCTTTCAATTTCCATCACACCCTTCAGGGATGAACATAAAAGAATTTTTATTGTTGAAATATATTTTAATATATTTATTACAACCTATTTAATGTTTTGTAAAAATTATATATTCATGATATTAATTAATAAACCAAAACTAGTTTGTGATGTTAAAAAACACCAATTAATCTAAACCAATATCAATTATATTTTATATAACTATTCATCCTCACATTTAGAACCAAAATGATATATAATAACATTTAATTTTATAAAAGTTAATTAATAAAATATATATCAGTTTTGGAAAACTATTCTAAAATTACATGATCTTACATATATGTATACATGTAATCGATCATGAAAACCAATGAAACGAACGCTCCAGAATGATAAAATTGTATCTTATAACTCATCAAAAATTCCATAAATGAACATAATAAAATTATAATAAATAAAATAAATATCTAAATGTTTATTAATGAATTAATTAATGGACTTAATTTTATTATTCATGACATTAAGAAAAAGTGCAGAACTGTTTTAGATATAAGTCAACAGATTGTTCTTGAACATCTATTTTTTAATTCAGGTTACTATTTCTCTATCATTACCATAATGATAAATTTGTTATTTTATATAATTATTATAAATTATTTTTATATGTTCTAAAATTATGAGCCCTAATCATTTCATACTTATTTTATGAGTATATACATGTTTTAATAAGGTTTTTTTCTCAATTCTTCCCAATAAGCTATCTCAATTAAAGAGAAATTCCATATTTATTACCCATTTCTATGTAAAATCCATAATATATTTTTGATCCGATATTATTTTCATAAAATTTTCCATTTTATCATTAAATAATATCTTGTTTAATTTTTAGTATTATACAAAAAAATTTCCTATTCAGATTTAGATAATTTTTAATATTTTCCTTATACTGCACTAAAATATTTCATTTCTATGTTTCTTAAACACTATTTTTTGTGTTTTCAATTCATTTAGACCTAAATTGTCATGGTATATTTCTATTTTACCTTATTAATGTCCATTTATGAATTAAATAAATTTATTCATGGAAACCATTATGACATTCCCTTTAATCATGCCTTCTGACATGATTATGATATCCAATTCTTTCTATGGGTAACCCTTAAGTTTATGTTCAATTAATTATTTATGATTATTCTTATAGAAAGTATATTAATGAATGTTTTACTATGTGTGTTCCTAGATAGTGAGACAATGAATTGTGTAATATTTATTCTCATGATATATCATGTGAAATAGTCTTTGTGGTTAACCATGACTCATGCTCCTTGTGAAATGTTATTATTGGTTATCCTTGACTTATGATCCTCCAAATGAAATGATCCCTGACTCATGATTATTATTATTATTTTCTACCACATTACAATGATTATTTCACAATATGATCCCATGTTGTGTATATTATTATTCCACATGTTTACTTCTTTTTATATCATCATGTTACACCTTCTAACCCATTTTCTATGATTTATTATTATATTTATTCCTTTACTGGGTTTTTTAGCTCATCCCATTGTTCTTGTATTCCCCAGGTTATCCTATGGATATATTAGAGATAAAATGATTGTAGTATATCTTTATTAAGATTAAATAAAATATATATTTTTTCTTGGTTCCATGCTTTCAGTTTTATTTATCTAATCATCAAAAAACACTTGAAATTTTGATAATTTCCCTATAATTGATGGGTAATCATGTTTAAAACCATGTAATAATATTTGAAGATAGAGGGGGTCTCTATAGTTGGTATTAGATAAATGTCTAGTTATTTTTTGATATTATTACTAGTGAAATTTAGTTAGAATCCTTGGTATAATTATATCACTGTGGATAACCAAGATTTAAACTTAGGGTATCAAAAGTTTGGATATATTTTTTCCTTTACAATATTATCCTTTAATGTTAAAAGTTTCCTTTTATTATTAATATTAACTATGTATTAAATCCCCATAATTTTAATTTCTTTTTCATAGTTAATAAATGAAAATATAATAACTTATTCTAATAATAAATGTGATGATTGAACTAATTAAATGCATAATATGGTGGGAACGATTAGTCAAAACATCATGATAGACCATTCCCAATTAGATTATGTTATGAATATTATCTAGAATCATATGTAATTCCCTCATACTTTTAAGAGAGATAAATATTTGGTAGAATCCTTCATGCATAAGAGGGATTCTATGTTTATGGTATATTAAGATCAACTCCTCAAAAAACAATGGATTAACTCCATTTAAAAGATATAAAATATCCATCAATGCTCATAAGAAGTGAAAGTTATGATGGAGATATTTTTTTTTGATGGTGAAGATGGTCATTGGTTAATAATGATCAAGAAAAAAAAGACCAAGTATGAAATTGGTTCCATATATAGGGAGAAATTCAATATTTTTTCAATAAATAGTTTCCCTGAACCCTCTTTCTCAAAATGGAAAGGGAGTACCTCAGACCAAAGAAGAGAGAAGATGAGTCTATCGGGGCATATGAACAAAACTTCAAGTGAAATTAATGATATAACTCTATATTTTTTATGAACACAAAAATGAAGGTGGATCACTTCTTTAGCTGACTAAAGCTAATTCAATGAAAAGTGTTAGAAATTTGAGACTTTTACATCATCGAGGAAAATTTTGTTTGTGACCATAATGTTGAAATTGTGATCATAAAATCTTAGAGGTGTTGTGGTAAAAGGGAAAAAAGTGGAAAATGGAGTTTAATAAGATATGATCAATCGATAAATCCCACGATGGAATGAAATTCCAACATCCCACATGTTAAAATTGTGGTTAGAATCCTCCTTGGAATTGACTAATGGGAACCAATAAATGATTAAAATGCATAAGAATGGAAAAATTGGATAATAATTGTTGAAGGGATATAAATAACATCACTAATTTGAAAGAATAAGGGAAGGTTCAGATAAACACTCTTCATGTAGTACAATGATGAAACTATAAGGAAAATCATCATTATTCAAACCATTTCCCTAAGACAAGGATTTTTGTAGGAAATAAAAAATAACAACCTAAAAGTAAGAAAGGGAGAGAATATTATATCTCTACTACTGAGGTGGAGCCCGAAAATGATGTTGTGACATGTATGCTGGTTATTCATTCAAGAATAGTAAATGTACAGTTTTATTCTGGTTCATTTCCTTCTATCATATCTTGCTTGTTTAGAAGAACTATTAAAACACCAACTAAAAAATGAAGGTTGTGTTATTTTTGAGAATAGAAAATAAGGAAATTATTGCCTCATATATATAAAACTCCTCCCTCGTTAATGTTTGCAGATTAAACCTACCATAAAATCTTCTCTTACTTCACATAGTGGAGTTTAATTTTATTTTGGGCATGGACTGTCTATCTTTAAACAAATCCAACATCGACTGTCAGAAAAGGGAGATCACTCTTCACATCCAAAAGTATACTCTAATTCTATTCCACTGTAAAGAGGAGGATGGTTCACTTTTAAAATCATAATATCAATTTTGGACGTTATTTCCTTATGGTAAATCATATTTGACTCAAATGGATGAGAGAATCATTATCGCAGATATACCCATTGTGAGGTACTACAAAGATGTGTTCCTGAAAGAGTTTCCTAGTCTTCCTCTTGATTTATAGGTTTATTTATCAATAAAACATATTCGTAGGTCTCTACATATATAAAATACACCTTAATGAATAGTATCTTTAGATAGTAACCTAAATAATTTGGCGTATACATTATTGATGATATTTTCATATACTCCATGATCAAGGAGAAACATGAAGATCATTTGAATACAATATTAAAGATATTATGAAGTGAAAATATTTATGAAAAGTACAGTAAATGTGAGATTTGGATGGTTGAATTATCATTATTATGGTATATAATCAAAAGTAAAGGGATATCTAGGGACTAATCCAAGATAAATTTAATCTATGAGTGGACCATGACAACTTTTTTAATGGATATATATAGTTTCATTAGTTTTTCATGGTATTACCAACTATTTGAGAAGAAATTATCACAATTTTCAAACCCACTAACCAAGATGACTCATAAGGGAGTGATGTTCATCTTGAATAGTGAATGTGAATAATTCTTCAAAAAGATTAAAATAAGACTTATCATTGCACGAGTGCTCAAACTACTACCAATTGGGGAAGTATTTATGGTGTATAGTGATCCATCAATGAAGGGATTTGTATTTGTACTATATAAAAATGATAAATTGATAGCCTATTACTAAAGGAAATTAAAAATTCATGAGAAAACTACTCCACATAAGATCTAGAGATGGAATTTATGATCTTTTCCTTGAAAATATGGTTTCATTATCTCTTTGGGGAGATGTGTGAGACACCTAATGATCACAAAAGTGTTAATTATATATTCACCTAGAAGGATATTAATTTTTTCTTGTAGAGATGGGTAAACCTCACTAAGTATTATTACTTCTCAATCCACTACCATCCTGGTAGGGAAAATAATGGAAAAGAGGAACTAAGTAGAATGGATCCTACATCTTTATCAATGATGCGAATTGATAAGGAGATAATATTTTTATACATAAAAAGGTTATACATAAGAATTGTTATGGAAGTGAAACCATAAATCCATTCTCAAATTATTTCTCAACTATCCCTCATGGATAAAATAAAGGATTCTCAAATAAATGATATAGAAATTAAGAAAAGTGTGGAAGCTACCATAAATGTAGAATCCTCAGATTTACAAATGGATATGGAAGGACTCATGAGATTTAGGTCATGATTATGTATTCCATCCAATCTAGGGATAAATAAATAGCTCCTGATTGAATCATAGAGATAAACCTTCTCTATTCACCCAATGAGTACAATGATGTATCGATATCTCTGAGAAAACTATTGGTGGGACATTATGAAAAAAATATCACTAAATATACATCAAAGCGCCTTATATGTTAGAAAGTGATGGTTGATAAAACAATTCTTTAGGGATGATGCAACCATTACCCAAACCATCAAGAAAATTGGAAAAAATCACCATGGGATTTGTCAGTGAACTTCTCACAGGACCAAATTTCATGATTATATATTATAAAAGTGGTAAGACATCATGGATTACCACTATTGATTTCATCTGATCAAGATATTAGATTCACCTCCATGTTCTGGAGAAGACTCCAATATGCTCTAAAAATTGAGTTCAACTTAAGTATGACCTATCATCCTAAAACTGATGCTCAATCTAAATAGAAAATTCATACACTGAAATATATGTTGAGTGCATGCTCTATGGACATCAAGGGATGATGCAACTAACATATTATAATGCTCAAATTCTTTTACAATAATAATTTCCAATCGAGAATCCAAATGTCTCTATATGAAGACATCTATGGGAAATGATGCATAACACCGACATTCTAGGATGAAGTTGATGAATAAAAGCTACTAGGACCTAAAATGATCAATAAAATTGTAGAAAAGGTTAAAATCATTTAGAAGTATATTCAGGAAGCCCTAATCCAATATAAGAGTTATACATGACTTATTTTAAGAGAACAAAATATTAAGGCTAGATACATATTATTCCTCGACCTATCACTAATGTAAAATCTTTGATTTAATCAAGGTGTATACCATTTAATTTTTTTTCCAAACCCTTAAAGTGAGTTGGTATATATGCTTGGGAATCCTATTACGAGTCCTCGTCATCTATTAAAATTATTTAAGTAATTTCAGGGGTTTTATGTAAAATATTACACCGCCCCTAATATATTATTGGGGTTAACAATAATTAAAATAAATTAAAAAAGGTTAAGAAGAAATTTCAAAATAAAATAATAAGGGGGTTATGGGAAAATTAAAAATAATTAAAATGGTCATTAGACCATTTAAATTATTTTTAATTCCTTTTATTTTATTTTATTGTTATTTAATTATTTTTTATTTTTTCCTTACTTTATTATTTTTCTCTTTTTTCATTCCTTTATTTTTTATCATTCTCTCCTCCCTCTCCCTTTGCGCATCGTCCCTGTTGCACTCCCCCTTGAGGGGTGTCTTCTCCTCTTCTCTTCCATTGGATGCCCTTTGAGACTCCATTTCTCATCCAATTTTTTCGCTATCAGATGGGAAATAAAGTTTTCGGTTAGGATAAATTTATGAACCATGAATAATAAGATCTCACCCACTACCTTTCACACAATATTTTGTGGATGTTTTTTACCTGAATTTAGGATTTTAAAAAAAATCAATTTTCTTCCATTTTAGGTTAAATCAAAGATCACCACGGAGTATAGGATCCTCTATGGTTACGAGGTATGATGTCCACTATATTTTCCTTCATTTCATTTCATATTTTAAAATGCAGGTTGTCTCAATTATTGGTGCCTACCGATGATGTTCAATTTTACCTATTCTAATTTAATTAAACTAATTGTCCTGTCTATTACACCATTGTTTGAGATAAAATAGTTTTATTAAATCTTTTAAATGTCGTTGGATACCCCTTTTGGTCCGTCGATGAATTTTTTCTATTTTTCGTTAGCCTAGAATAATTAATTGTATTAATTTAATGTGTTGTGTGACCGCTCCTTATTGATTTTTAAATTAATAAATCATTCCTGATTTTTATGAACTATTAATATTAGGGTTTTGTTGTTGTTTATATGTTATGAAATCAATATTTATATTCTTACCATGCTATTACATTACAAAAGAGAAAAGTTAATTTTTATACTTTTACTGATAAAGTATTACGACATTGACTATTTCTCTTGAATAATCCAAAAATGTGTGGCTCTTTGTTGCTTAAAATGTCGTGTTGCAATTATAAATGCATAATATGTGATTTCTAGTTCCTCTAAGTATAAATAAATACAAGGCGGTGAGAAAACATGGGTTCTATATTATGGACCACACATGGAATCTCTATTCCTGATTGGTTATACATTATGATAGGGAGGGGATGAATTTGGCTTTGTAAGATGATGGTTTCACTGGGGTTTTATATACATATGTGTGATACCGGTTCCCAATGGTACATTTTAGGACAAACCCATTAGAAAAGTGTCCACAAAATTCCTTGGGTGATACTCAACCCCTTCTTTGTAATACTATGGTGGAATCATGATACAAACAATGCCATGATCGATACTTGTTCTTTCACAAAATTTCCTTAGATTGGCTTAGTGGTATTAGATAAATTAATAGAAGTACCTTAGTGATACCTTCGAGAATGGCTTAGACTCCAACTCTCAACTTGAACATAATGATAATGATAATGCGTGGTAGGGTATTTTGATGCTGCTTTGAGTTATATTGTGAATTGTGATACCTTTCTGGTGCCTTGTAGCACACTTTTTTGTCACAAAAATTAGAACCGAAGATAAAGAACATGCTAGGGGGTATGTTTCTTCTTGTTTGTATTCAATTTTATATCCTTTTTATATACAAAAACTTCCTGATTTATAAAGTAATCTTATTTAGATTTCTGTCTTTGGCCAAATCAGGTGGTATGGGATGTGTTCCGTTGATAACAAAGACCAAGTTATACTTATTTTATTTTGTTTTATTTAATGTCATAATTTTAAAATATATTTGAACAATGATTTTGTTTAAAACATGAAATGGAATGGTATTGACACCATGGGTGCCGGCCTACTGGGATTTTATCTCCTTCCCTTCTTGGGTGTCATTTTGAACTCAAGTAGACATTATGCTCACATGTATGGATAATGAGAAGCAAGATGCCTTGGGTGCATGAGTGTTTATTACTACTTAGGATGAAGATTGGGGGCAGATGATGGAGCCTTTTCTCGAGATGCAATGATTTCACATTGTTTTGTGTTCATTAATGATTTAATTTCATTATTGTATTCTTATTTTTAATACTTTTGCATTAGAAAAAACATCATTGCATGACATAATTTTGTATCTGGTTTATTTATCAGCTTTCATACTTATTATTTATTTTTTCTGGATTATAAATTTTCTTCTTTTTCAGTTGGATAATTTATATTCTTATGAAATTTTTTGTAAATTATTTTTCTTCTTCCTTATATTACCTATTACCTATAACGGAATATTGTCCCCCATAGACACCTTAAAGAGGCCCTCAGTACTAATCTACATCCTATAGCATTCAGGGAGATGCATTTGAGGTTATGTGCCTATCCCATCTTAAATAACCCTTCCAATGGCTCCTGGGATAAGGATGTTACAACCATAGAATAATATGATGATATTTGGGAATAAGGTAATGTTATGTCCCATGTACATCATTCCTTATGTGATTCTTGATCCTTTTGGAGATGTGGACTATAGAATGGAACATCCACCTACCATTTATCACATACACTATGTATTCCACATATCCCTATTAAATAAGTACATAACACATCCCCCACATGTAATAAATTTAGAGGTCATATAGTGGGAAAATGATCTCTCTTATGAGGATCATCTAGCGATGATCTTAGATTATAGAGATGCAGTTTTATGAAACCGACCTAATAAATCTAGTAAAAGTACTATGGTGGAACCATATGTATGCATAGACAACAAGGAAACTAGAGGAAGAGATGAAGGATAAGTACCCTCACATGTTTCCAACATATAATGTAAAATGAAATTTCGAGATTGAAATTTCCTAAAGGGGAAGAATGTAATGACCCAAAATTTTATCAATGTAAATTACATTCTTATAATTATTTTATACACTATAAACCTTATAAAATCATATATAGAACATAGTAAATAATTTAAAAATTAACGCTGAATGAAATGAAGAATTATTTCTAGAAGTTAAGCAACCTATACCAATGGAATTTTAAATCACCTTTAGAATAGTAAAATGAAAATTTTAAATATTAAACCAGGAAATATAATAGTAACCTCACCTAAGATTTTATAAATAAAAATTGTGAATTTCATAAATGAAAATATTATATATTTATATCATAGTTTATGTAATATTTTTTAAAATGATTAATTAATGGTTAGTATATTTTTCCAAAATTTAACCATTTATTTACAATTTTGTAATTAATATAATTATATAAAATAATTATTAATTTCCTAAAATATATTCATAAATTTATATTTTAATGTATTATGATTATAAAATAGTTTTATAAGGCCTTATTTAATTTTTGAAAGTATCAAAGACTATGTTATAATATTAAAATAAGTATTTTTCTAGTAAATTGTGATTTTATTTTAAAATGAAATATCATAAAATTAGAAAATTATTATTATAAAAAAAGTTTATTTTTTAAATCTGAATGATAAAAAATAGTTAGTGTAATTTTTTTTGATTTTTCTAAAATAGTTTCTTTTTTGGTGAATAGTAAAATTCTACAGTTTATGCTATATATACATTATACGTTAAACACACTATTCCTTTTCTTGCAGAAAAATATTGAACCAACGAATAAAAAAATGATAAAACACCCTTGTCCTCATCTATAAATACCACCCCTCCCAACCTCTTCTTCTCACACATATTAAGCCTTGAAGTTTGTCTAATTTTTTTTCCAATCATCCACCCAAGACTCTCCCCCACATCCAAGATCCTTTGGTCTCAACAAAAGTCCAAAAATAATTTCCCTAAGGTGGTTCTCTAGGAGGATAATTCCAGAGGTAAAATTATCTTACCTTATCTTACATTTTCTTTCAATTTTTTTCTTATTCTCTCCTAACATCCCCTTATCCAAGTGTAATAGTAAATCCAATATTTCAGATATACTTGAAATTTATTATGTTAAGGAAAAAATCTATCATAATTTCTTTCGCCTCCCATGTTTTGTTCCAAAAATGAAAACATTGTCTGTGATGTGTTAATCTATCATATTCATGGATGGAGATTTTCTAATTTCATTTACCACCTTCAAGGATGGTCATAAAACCATTTTTATGGATAAAAAAGAATATGATATATGTATTACATACTATGTAATGTTTTGGAACCAGTATATTTACTTGATATTAATTAATAAAACAAAACTAGATCATGATGATAAAAAAACCAATTTATCGAAATTAATATCATTAACGTTTTATCTATTGATTCATTATCCCATTAGGAATAAAAATGATATATAAAATAATTTAATATTTTGACACTTTATTTAAAACATATTGTTTCAATTCTGGGTGAATATTCTAATTTTATATTATTTTCCATGTATACAAGTAATTGGTCATGAAAACTAAGGAGAGAAATGCACTCGAATGATAAAATCGTATCTTGTAACTCATCAAAAAGGCCATGAATGAGCTTAATAAAATTAAAATAAAAAAAATAAATGTATAAAAGTTTCTAAATTAATTAATTGGTGGACTTAATTTTATTATTCAGTACATTATGTACAGGTGCAGAACTACTTGGGACATAAGCTAAGGGATTTTTTTTGAGCAACCATTTTTTCCTCCAGGTTACATGTTCTCTATCTTTACTATTATGTATCTATTATTAAATTTTATATACATATTCTATATTCTATTAATATTTTTAAAACTAATGTATCTATATTATTTAATCCTTATCTTATGGGGATATACATGTTCTAATAAGGTTTCTTTCTCAATTTTTCCAGATAACCAAGCCCTATTAAAGGAAACTTCTCAATTTCTTACCTATTTTCATGTTCACTGTATAATATATTTTAATCCACAATTATTTTTCTAAAAACAATAATTTTATCATAAAAACTATCTTGGTTTATTTATTATATTATAAAAATAATTATGCCTTTTCAATTTTAAATAATTTTAAATATTTTCCTTAAACATCACTAAAATGTGTTATTTATAAAATTTATTAAACACTCTTTTTACATGTTTTCACTTTAGTTTGACGTCACTTATCATGATATATTCCTATTTTACCTTATAAATGTCCATGTATTATTTAAATCTACTCTTTTATGGAAACTATTATGATATTCCATTTTGATATGCCTTCTAACATGATTATGGTACCCAATTATTTCCATTGGAAACCATTATTATTATGTTTGATTTGTTATACAAGATTATTTATATAGAAAACATATTCATTAAAATTATATTATGGGTGTGCCCATATAGTGATTCATTAAATTAGTTATTTCTAATCTCATGAGATTTCATGGGCAACGGTCTTGGTGGCTACCCCTGACTCGTGCTATAAGTGAAATGGTCATTGTGGTTAGCCTTGAATTATTCACCTCCCTGTGTAATGAGCATTGAATCATGTTTTGTTTTTCTGTAACATTACATTGATTTCATGAATACATGATTCCATGTTATGTATGATATGATTCCATAAATTTATTCCTTTTTATTTCATTATGTTATGCCTTTTATCCCTTGTGCTATGCTTTATTCTTAGGTTTATTCCCAATATGGAATTTTTAGATCATACCTTTGTTCATTTATTCCCCATGTTATAATGTACGTATGTAAGAGTTAAAATGAATTTAAGATCTATTTTGGTATATTAAATAAAATATTTTTTATCTTTGTTCCATGTTTGTAGTTTTATGTATCCAATCATCGAAAGACACTAGACTTTACAATCCTTGGCTTATAATTGATGGATAATTTTGCTTAAAACGGTGTAATAATATGTGAAGAGGCTTGTGTCTCTACATTAAATTTATAGAAAAGTTTATTTAATAATAAAATAACGTAGTGACATATATCCATTCAATAGTGATATGTTTTAGTTATAATGAGTTGGTTCATTATGATAATGTGTGTCTAAAGTTAATTACACAGGATAGAAATCGTTATGATCAAAAATCTAAAGTTAGGGAAAAATCATTTACTACTAAAATAGTTTAGGGTAGGCCATCTTAGTGGTAAAAGGTATAATAATTGTTTATTATAATTATCCTATAGTCTTGTTTGACTCATTATCTTTGAATTTCTTTATTTATTAGAAATTTGAATTTAAATTGGGAATATCACCTCCATAAAGGAAGACAAAATTTCTAGTGAAAATTCCATGTGGAAATAATAAAGTAACCATGTTTTATATAAAATTTATTTTTTTATCAATTCAATGATCTTTCCTTATTATATTTCTAAACTATACAAAAAGAGTTTGATATTTTCTTACTATGTATTGAATTTTAATTTATCATGTTATGATAGATTATAGATCCAATAAGGGTTTATCAATGACTCAGTATATTTGATAACCTACTAAAAATCTAATAATCTTATGTGGAATGATAATTAATGTTTCCTTTAATTTTTTTTTCAAAATAAAGAAACAGTTCATATTACTGATATTCAAGTCGTGAATAAAAATATGAATTTTCTCCTCATGAATTGTTTAGTTATATACCCGATCAAGAAGTTGAATTCAATATTGAATTATTACTTGATAATAAGATAATTTTAAAACACCCTTATCAAATGGATTAAGTTATAATTTTTGAATTTAAAAATAAATTTTATGATTTTCTAGATAAAATATTATTTCATCTTATTACTTTGCTATGGTGTTCTCATATCTTATTTTTAAAAGGAAAGATAGTGCAATGATACTATTCATTACTTATAGAGAATTTAATTACATCACAATTATTTATAAGTATCCTTTTCCTCATATCGTTGATTGTTTTTTTAGTTATTGGTAGAACAATACATTTTCAATACTGATCTCAGCTCAGGGTATCATAAGTTAAAATAAATGGAGGCATATATTCTAAATATTATGTTTTGGTCCAAATATGGTCATTATGATTTTGGAGTTTTACCTTTTGGGTTGTATAATGCACCAAATATATTTATGGATTTTATGAATAGAGTTTTTCATGACTATTTAGATAACCTGTTGGTTTTTTGATGATATAGTGTTATATTCTAAAATTCATGAGGATCATGAAAGACACCAAAGATTTTTTTGAAACATTTAATTAAATGAAACTATATTGAAAATTTAGTGTATGTGAATCTTGGTTAAAACCGATTTCTTTCCTTTTTCATATTGTTTCTAAATATATAAAATAACTATAAAACGTGCCAATACAAGAGTCATTTACGAGTGATGGAGACCACTAAATGTCACATATTTTTTTTGATTTTTTTATTAGAGGGTTACTATCGGTGTCTTGTTGAAAAGGTTTCTAGGTTTTCTAGACTATCGACTAAGTTATCTCAAGAAGGAGTTAACTTCATCAGAATGAAACAATATGATGATTGTTTTTATGATAAAAAAATAATATTGTTGAATTCTCTAGCTAAATACTAGGATTTTAGAAATGGTTAATTTTTTTATCTACTTTTATTTTTCATAATAGAGACTTGGTTGTGTTATTAAGTAGAATGATCTGTTAATTTCTTATGCTTAGTAGAAACTAAAACCACATGAGTTAAATTTTCCAACACATGATCTAGAATTATATTCTTTGATTTTTTATTCAAAAATTTGCGGACATCATTTATATGGATTAGTATTTGAAATATATAATATATCAAAAAATTATGAACTATATATTCACTTAGAAAGTGTAGATTGTGAGACAGAGATGATGGCTAGAACGGAATGATGATTATAATTGCATATTTTTGTTATAAATTATGTGATACCTATTCCAAAAGATAGGTATCCTAATATTAAAGTAAAATAAAGTTAAAAAATTATAAAGGAATGAATTTGTATAGTTATCTATTTCGAAAAAGGAATCAGCTCACTTGGAAGGGTGTTAGAAAATATGTGATCTTCATAGCTCACCCCTTTATTTGAATGAATATATTCACGAGAGTTAACTTCATGATTCATTATAATTATTAAATAAAACATAGTATCTAATTATGTGATTCATTAAAGTAATAATCCATTAACCAAGTTATGTCTAAAAAGAACCTTTCGTTATTAAGTTGATTAATTTTGACCTAGAAGTTGTGTATATCCTAAATCTCACTATTTTGTTTAATGTGTATGTGAAATCATCTCTGATAGAAATAATTAAACAAACTCTGAAGAAAGACAATGAGTTTTTGGAATAAGAAAAATTTGTTAAGAAGGTATCTTTCCTGAATATCTTATTGTTAAATAACGTGTTTTGAGATTTGGAAATATATTATGTGTTCTTTTTGATTATTAATTGATAGAATAATTGTTTAGTGAATCTTATAGTTCAAATTATTTCATTAATCTTTGTAGAAATAAGATGTACATAGACCTTTGAGAGTATTATTGGTGTAATGGAATGAAAGGATATATTACTAAATTTACCATGAAACATTTGAATTATCAACATGTTAAAGAAAACAATAAATTAATGAAAGATAATATTAAGCCTTTTCCAATGAAAGTGTTTAAATGAGAAAATATACCCTTATATTTTTTGATGGTATTACCAAATACTTATTTTGTAAATAAAGTGATTCAGGTTTTTATTTATTAACTAAACATGTGAATTTTATTTCCATTCGAGATATAATGAATTTTGATTATAATTATTGAATATACCTTAGGCATGAATTCTAGTGGCATGGATTTTTTCCCTTCATTTTATAATAATGTGATCCCAGATTCACTTCAAATTTTTTGAATGGGATTCAGAAGTCATTGGAAGCTGGATTAAATTTCAGTACAGACTTTTTTCATCATTATGATGGGTATTCCAAATAAATGATTCTCGCCTTGTAAAACATTATTCGACCTTTTCAATATATTTCCAAGGAATTTTGGATGATAATATTTCATTGGTTTAGTATTCATATAATATTATTTTTCATTCTAGTATACAGGTGGCACCTTTTGAAGCTTCATATGGAAGGTGGTTTCAGAGTGATACTTCTTGGTATGAAGTAGGATAAATGAGATTTATGGGACTAGATTTGTTTAAAAAAATGGTTGATAAGGTTAATATTATTCAATTGTATATTCGGATGGCTCATACTAGGTAGAAAATTTATGTAGATAATCCGAGGAATGATCTTTCTTTCGAAGTAGGTGATATTGTTTCTCTTAAAGTATCTCCATTGGAAAATGTGATGTGATTTGGTAAAAAGAGGAAACTAAATCCAGAGTTAATTAGACAACATGAAATCCTAGATAATGTTGGATTTTTTCTTACCAATTATCCTTACCTCTAAGTTTATCACATGTATACAATGTATTTCATGTTTCGATGTCCAAAAAATGTCCCAGATTCACCTCATGTCTTAAGAACCAAGGTAGTTTTGTTAGATGAAAACCTTTCTCATGATGGATATCTAGTCTATATTCATAACCCTAGAGATCAACTGTTTCAAAATATGTCCATTAATGAAGTTAAGGTTTTGTGAAAAAACATATAGTTGAATAAGAAACATGGGAATTAGAAAATGATATGAGGGAAAATTTTTCCACTTGTTTTATAATAGAATAAAATTTAATGAAAACAATTTATAAATGGGGAAAAAAATTTAAAATCCTTATTAGTGATATAAAAATTCATTTGAATATTTATTATTATTCAAAAATTAAATATTTATATACATTACGAATTTATTAAAAGTAAAATTATATTTTCATTATTTTTAAATTTTATACAGTTACTTTTGATTTATAATAATGAAATTATGGATTTACAAATAAAATTTATTGTTGAATTCTCTGTTAAAACATTTTATATTTAAAACAAAAATTGTTTTGATAAATCAATTTTATCACATTTTTTAAGTTTAATTTCAAATAAAATTCATCCACTTATATTTATAGAATTTTCAGAAATGGATTCAATATTTATTATCAGTGTGTCTAATGTTTAAAAAAATGTCCCTTTAATTTTTTTTCATTATTAATAGTGACCTTATTAATTTTTTTACCACGGTAAGGAAATATTTGGTAATTGAGGGTTAAAAATAATGTGATGAGGACTAGAAAATGGCCCTAAAACTTACAGTAATTTTATTTAATAAGTCAATCTCATCCATACTCATCAAAGATAATGTTATTTGACCTTTTGTTTCTATTAATATTTTATTATAACCATTATAATATTTTATGTAATGAAAAGTAAAAAATGTCATACTATTGTTTTAATAACTATAATATTAGAAACATTGTCATTTTGAAGATAAATGATTTATATCTATCCATGATAATTTTTTTTTAAAATATTCAGTGATTAAAAAATTATATTAAATTCTTTACACAATGTTGATGTTGTAATAATTTAGTTATAGGAAAAAATAAAGTAAATGATAATAAATTTTTTAAAAGTATTATAATTTGAAAGAGTTAATCTAAAAAAACAATAATATATATAAAAATAACTTTTTAGGGATGAATTCCAATATTTTATTCAAATTTCAACTGTATTCATGATTTTATAAAATTCCAAATAAATGAAAGGTTCTAAAATTGACATTATAGATAATTTAGGAGAATAAATTTTTTTAAATGATATAAAATTCCTAAAAACACCATATTAAGACAATATTATAATATGGATTTCAATATAATTAATTTTACAATTACTGGGATTTTTGTTAATTATTTGTTCATATTATGACCCTCAAATTTTAAAAAAACTTGTTATCATGATAGGTGTGAAAGGAGTTAATGAATGATTTAAAATAAATACTAGGAGAAATATTTGATCCAAAACCATAAAAAAATTATTATATATGATTATTTAAATTTTTCATAATATTGTATTAAAATATTATCAATTTTTTCCATTTAGACATTAAAGTTAATTTATATTAATTTAATATTTTAAGAAATTCCATGTCTGCCCCCTTCCCTCTTATACACAGAAAAATGTTCTTCTTATTACATCACACATTAAAATTTTTTGGTTTTGGAAATGTCTAGAAAAATCATTTCTATACATCCCTAATCACATCATAGAGGTTTTTTTGGTATAATACAAACATTATAGGGCTGAAGGTGTTAAGAAAATGAGATTTTTTTATGGAGTGGTATTGTTTTTAACTACATGATTTTATTTTATTTCTTATTCAACATTATTAAAATATTCTTAAACAATTATTATATAAAAATATCAGTATGTACCATATACTTTTATATTATTTCATTAATGTAATAAACAATATCCCCCACCAACCACTATCAAATGGGAATGGAAGCCATCGTTCTTGTGTACGGAGGGATACTGTCTCACTGACCAATGTAATTAGTTTTCCATCACCACCTATCAAGGATCATTTTAATAATGGAATAAATACTTATATATTTTATTAATTATATATAACTATTTTCAAAATATTATATATAAATTAATTTTTTAACATTTCACTCACTACAAATTTATAACATCATTCGTGCATATGTGTGGACTCCCACCTTCACAAAGCATTGTGATTCATTTTTATCCCCAAAATACATGGATGAAATATATAAGTATATTTAATGAAATAATAAGTAATTTATTCTATTATGATCAATTTTTAAATAGAAAAATACTTATTTTTTTCCATAATGATCATTTAAAAATGGAAATGTTACTCATGTGTACATACAACTTACTATCTCTTTGATCACAACATATTTTATTTTTCATAACCATATATTATTATTTATATTAATTGTTTAATTTATGTATAAAAATGATAATTATTTCATGAGTACAATTCAATATATGATTTAATAATGATCTATTTGACCAATTTCAACCTACTAATGTAATTTTGTACTCATGAACTATCATCAAAATGTTCAATGTGAACATAAATGATTATGTAATTGAAGATAACATGGTATTAATAAAAGGTTTAATGAAGATGATTTTTTTCATATAGTAAATAAGTAGATTATTTTTATTCGTAATGAAAATGAACACACATGGTTATTCAGACTCAAGTAAAGGGACTTTTTTAAGTCTTCTTTTAAAGATTTCTTTTTAACACTTTTTCTTCCTTATACATGTTTACATAATTATTTTATAAAAGTAATATTTTAGATAATTATAGAATAATACATTATCATATGTATTAATATTTATAAATAAGATATTAATTTTATGTTAAAGATGACCATTTTTCTGATAGCGTACCTTACACACAACAACCGGTTTCTATGAAATCTTATATTGCACACAAGACTGAGTTATACCTGAAAATAAAACAATACTAATATTATTTTTTTTAAATTTTAGATAGTGTCTAGCCATATTATATTTTGGAATGAAAAAAACTAACTATATTATTTTTACACATGTTTGTTAAATGTTTTCACATTCATAAAATAAATTTTAGATGCCTAAAATGAGAATAAATCCAATTTTAAGCATAAAATACTGTAATATCCTTAAAAAGTAGTTTTACTAACTTTTGATAGTGAACCCTTTTTGTAACATCCCAGGTAAGTAAAGAATAAATCATTTTAATATTTATTAATATTTTCGAATTAAATATTAATTTTACTTTAAAGGGGTGTCTATGTTCAATTGTGTACCCGATAGCAACAATGAGTTTCTTTGAAATCTTACGTTGCACACTAGTAATATAATAATATTTTTTTAAAATGGTAGTAAACACATATCTGTTGTATTGGTGGGAATGAATAGAAATAACTAAAATATGATTATATATGTTTTTTAATGTTTTTACATTTATCCAATAAAAGATAAAGGCTTAAAATATGAAAAGAATTCAATTTTTGGCATTGATACTCTAATATTCACTAAAAGGTCGAACTATCGCCTTTTGATGGCGAACCATATTTAAATATAGTTTTTCCCAATCTTATACATTCTATTGGACCAAATAAAACTCCTCTTTAGAATTAGGACATCAAAATTTACTTTGTGTAAATTTTTTGTATTTTCCCGATAAAGTTCATTTTTTAATGAATAGTGAAAATGTTGTATTTTAATTCAAAACCTATTTTTAATCTAATTTATTTATATGATTAGATTATATTTTGAATTGGTTTTAAAGTTAAATTAGAATAAATTTTTACCATTTAATCCAATTGTGGTCATTGGAATTAATTTCACTTTGAAATTGGACTTAAACTAGTGTCAATCTTTTGATACACATTGTATCACAAAAACACGCTATTTGTTTTGACAATGGAAATTAATTATTCAAATTAATTAATTCAAATTATATGTTTATAATTTTGTAAAATATACATCATTTTTGAATTTGGAATATCAAATATATCTTAGGTTGAATTTTTGTTATTTTTCTGAAAAACATCAATTTTTTGATGAATAGTGAAACCACTAAGTGGCAGTTAAAAAAATGATTTTTCGTTTAAATTAAACATTACCACTTATATAATTTTATTTTAAAAATTTAAACATACATGGTTGTCATTATTATGTAAAATGAGGTACAATGGGATTAAAATAAATTTTTGGTGAATAGTAACTTTTAAGTTTATTAATCGCGATTAGAGGTAATTAGTGTAATTTAAGGTAAAAATAATGTTTTAATAATATAAAATGACCTAGACACATGTCCTACCCTTATTCTATGTGTCATGTCCGACCAAGAAAATCGATGGGTCAACTTGGGGACCCCATGGATCCACTTTGGTAGGAAAATGACATTAATAACGTTTTATTTAAAGTTAAAATAAAAATGTCACAAACATTTATTAATTTGCTAAAAAAACTTTTACATGGGGTTATACAAGTCATAATTTTGACTATAAATATGAATTATAAAGGTAAAAATATTTCATACATTATGATATTTTTTTTATAATTTTTAGAAATTAAATAAATTAAATTATTTCTGACACCATGATGATGCAGCGATTACCTCATTATTTAACGATTTAAATAAAATGAAACGATAATGTAAAATCTAAGACCTACACTTGTAAAAAACCTATTTTATGGGTGGATTTCGAACCCTTATCACCTTATCCTCTAACTTTATAATTGTGGGACCTTTTTTTATTAAAAAAGCATTTTATAATAAAGTATCTTTTCTTAACTTTCCAAGAGTGCCCCAACTATCCTCTTATAAAAGTCCCCCACCTCTACCTCCTTACCCACAACTCTCAAGCCTTTGGTTCGGCCAAACTCTACACATTTTATCTCTCTACATACCTCCCCTCATCTTTGAAGCCTTACTTTGGGAAGAAAGCTATTCAAGGATCCATTTTGGTTCAAACCAAGAAGAGTTACCCGATTTTAAGGTAATGTCTTCACTTGTGTTCTTTTGTTTTATTTTTCTTCTCCAACCATCTAAACTCTTTTTATTCCTTTATTTTGTAACAACAACAGTATCTTTAATATACTAGGATGTTTTTATGAGAAGGATTCGATCTACACTTACCCACACCTCCGTCTAATGGTTAAAGAACATACTGTTTCTATGGTTGGTGAATTTCTGCCTCACGAAACGATGATTGTTCAATCTTCTTTTAACACATTTAATGGTGGACATTAATATGTCACTATATTTATATATGATATGTATTATGTTTATGTTTTCCTTAAGCTTCTTTATTTCTAATTTATGGGATACCTTTAAGGTTTCCATTATGGTTAAACGTGATATCTTCATTTTAGGAAGTGCGGACTACCGCCCCCTCAAAGTGATTTGATTCATTAATGCCATACATGGGATGTTTAAAGGATAGATTTAATGATATTATATATTATATAATAATAGAATTAAAATATACCTTTATATCATTATGATTTCACTCTATTAAATATGAAGTAGAAATGAATGTAGCGTTCATGCGTACGTACGGCTTACCGTCTCCATGAACGGTGCATTTCATTTCTTACCTCTAAATGTTATATACAATTATAAATACATGTATATGATGGATATATTATATATATGATATCCAAATCATGAATATAATTCTGGATTTAATGAAACTTTGACCACATGAACAACATGAAATTGTAAGAAGTCCACTTTCGACTTAAGAACCAAATATCGACAAAACAAACTTTATTAACTTAAATGATTAAATAGTGTTTATAACATGGAAATAAGTGATATAAAAGGAATAATAATATTGAAAAAGGTTATTAGGAAAGTATAAATTAACTTCAGTTTATTATTCGGGAGATTAAAGATCAATCGAGTCACGTCAGACACGAGGTAAGGGGCTTCATCTCAATCTCCTTTCATTGAGGCATATTTTGTTCTAATACAAGACATTATTTTATACGCTGTATAAAACACCTTTGAATTTTCATTTCATTCAATGGTAATTTTTGTCTATGAAGCGTTTTACTAAATGAAAAAAAGGAATGTTTATTTTAATGTACGCGGTGATAATGACCTTTTTCGCTGACGTGGGTATTATTTGGTCTTTGGATTCCTCAAAAAGCCGTAATGTTTTTTAAAATTAAATAAATACCATATACTCTTTTATGTGTTTTGGTTTTGAAAATGGTTTTTATAATGGATTTTTTATGTCATTATATTTAAGTGATATATTGTGATCGAAATGTGGAAATGTTTTCTTTCCATTATATTTGTTTTATGTCTTATGATTTGATAATGGTACTGGGACATTTGATGGGTGGTTACGTGATAAAACATATGACGGGTGGTGATGTGAATATTGGGATGGGTGGTTACGTTATAACCTCCAATGTATTGGGTATGGAAGTCGGCCGTATGACTATTCCATTAAGTGATTTTTGTGGAAGTCGACCGTATGGTTATTCCATTTAAGTATGTTTATGTCCCAAGTTACCTTTATATGATATGTGTTATTTATATGGGTTTCATGGTAATATTTTGGTTACAAAAGGGTATGAAATGATCTTTTATTCAGTGAAGAGTTTTTACTACTTCATAATGGTAAAAAGTGTTACTTTCATAAAGTATTCAGGGTTTACTTGATGTTTTGAAAAACTAATAGTTTTCCTTCTTTGTGTATCCCTTACTGAGCATTTTATGCTCACCCCATGTTGTTTTGAAATGTTTTTCATAGGACATAATGTGGAATAGGGTCAAGGATGGGATCAAGGAAAAATCATTTGGTCTTAAACATGCAACTAGACATGACTCTTTTTTAAGGTCCATGTTTTTAAAAAAAAGCGACTTTGTAGAGGTGTATATTGTGTAATATTTTGAGATGTAATAGTTATGATCTAATTATCTAAAACTGTAAACATGAAAAGAACCACAATGTGAATTATTCATTTAATTCAATTTTAGGTTAGGTTTATGATCGGGGCCTTATAGTTGGTATCAGTGGTCAGTTTAGATAACATTAGAAGTTAAAAAATTGTTAAATTATAAGTTAATTTGTGGTATGATTGAAATGATATAGCATTTAATGATTACCATGTTGATTCACCTAAGATATTTCTATTTTCATAATATTTTTCTGCAGAGGAAACAAAGCAGCTATGTTGGGAAGACATCAGGAGGAAGACAAACTTCCAAATCAGAAACCTGAGATGGTCAGAAGTGGAACTGAACAGTTTGTTACAGTGATGGCACAGTTGAATCAGGCTATAAATAGTGGTGGTATCCATGCACGAGATCAGCCAGATCAACCGCAGAGGAACATGTCAGTGGTGGAACAATTCATGAGGCAACATCCCCCATCATTCAGAGGATCCTCAGACCTCGTGCTAGCTGAAGGATGGATTAAAGAACTGTAGAAGATTGTTGATGTCATGGGGTGTTCAGAACATCAAAAGGTTAGTCTTGCTGTTTATCGTTTTGAAGGTGAAGCTGGTCTGTGGTGGTCGATGGTGAAAAATATCAGGGATAATGATGAGATTGATGATCTTCACTAGGACGAATTCAAAGGTATGTTTCTTGAGAAATATTTTCCTAAGGTGCTTCGTATTATGATGGAAAAACAATTCCTAGAATTGAGGCAGGAGGATGACTCAGTGGCTGCTTATGAAGCAAATTTCACTCGACTGGCAAGGTATGCTCCAAATTTTATACGAGATCTTGATAGTAAAATAAACCATTTTTACTCAGGGTTAAAGACAAGGTATCGATGGTCTTTAGCTTCTCGTGAGTTCAAAAGTTATGAAAAACTTGTTCGATGTGCGGAGAAGGTGGAAATGGAGTTTGCCGATGATCAGGTGTTCTTTGAAAAACAACAGAATAAGAGGTCCAGTTGGAAGTAAAAAGGGAAGAATTCATCAAAGAAGCAAGGTGGTAAGAAAACCAAATATCCATCATGTGAGGAGTGTGGTAAAGTGCATCCTGTAGAATGTTTATCCAAGTCTGTAAAGTGCTTTCTGTGTGGTAAGTCTGGTCATATTGCTCATAACTATAAGGAAGATCATCAAGAAGGCAATGAAAATCCATCGGTAAGATGTTTTAAGTGTAATGAAATGGGTCATTATGAAAATGAGTGTCTAACGAAGAACTCAACTGGGGGAAAGAAGCCAGACTACAAGCAGAAAGGGGTCGTGAAATCCTTTGCAACTACTTCAGCAGATGTTGGGCCATTGAATGAAGTAGTATCAGGTACACTGTTTGTTCGTTCAGATTATGTCAATGTGTTGTTTGATTCAGGGTCTACACATTCTTTCATTTCTGAGAAGTTTTCTAGTAAATTGGAAAATACATCTCATGATATAAATCTTGAACTTATGTTAAAAAAAACCTGGAGGGAACGTTGAGACAAAAAGGAATTATAAGAACCTTCCTATCCTTGTGTGCGGAAAGAATCTACCAGAAAACCTTATTGTTTTGCCTCTAGTAGAGTTTTCTGTTATTTTGGGAATGGATTGGATTTCTTTTTATCATGCTAAGATTGAATTCAGACCTAAAATGGTTTTCTTCAGAAAGATTTTCATTTTGTGTACAAGAATGAACCCTTGCTTTTGATAACATATCAGGAAGTTGATAAACTAGTAAAAGATGGAAATGAATGTTACCTTTCACATGTTGTTGAAAATAAAGAAAGAGTTCAGATTAATGATGTGCCAGTGGTAAATGGGTATGTTTATGTTTTTTCTGATGAGTTTCCTGGTATTATTCATGATCGAGAAGTTGAATTTTCTGTTGACTTAGTTCCTGATTCTAATCCAATTTCAAAACCTCCTTATCGAATGGATCAAGTTGAACTTTTAGAGTTAAAGAAACAATTGATTGAGTTATTAGATAATGGTTTCTTTCGACCTAGAAAATCACCATGGGGTGATCTTGTCTTATTTGTTAAAAAGAAACATGGATCAATAAGACTTTGCATTGATTATAGATCCTTGAATAACATTACTGAAAAGAACAAGTATACTTTTCCTCATATCAATGATTTGTTTGATCAGCTCAAGGGAGCTCAATATTTTTCGAAGATTGACTTCAGGTCAGGGTACCATCAGTTGAAAGTAAAAGAAGAAGATGTTACGAAGGCTGCATTCTATACTAGATATGGCCATTATGAATTTGTAGTTATTCCTTTTGGGTTAACCAATGAACCTGGTGTATTCATGGACCTTATGAATAGAATTTTCCATGAGTTATTGGATAAGTTTGTGGTTGTTTTCATTGATGATATTTTGGTGTTTTCTAAAAGTAAAGAGGACCATGATAGTCATTTAAGGGTTATCATTCTAAACTTAAAAGAAAAAAACTATATAGAAAATTCTGCAAGTGTGATTTTTGGTTACAACAAATTTTTTTACTTGGTCACATTGTTTCAAAAAATGGTATAACTGTAGATCCTGCTAAAACAAAAGTTGTTGAAGAATGGACAAGACCCACAAATGTAACCAAGATCTGTAGTTATCTTGGTTTGGAATGCTACTACTGAAGGTTTTTTGAAAATATTTCACGTTTATCTAGTCTAATGACTAAGCTAATTCGTAAGGGTGTTAATTTTATCTGGCCAAAAGAATGTGATGATTGTTTTCAGGAGTTGAAAATAATATTGGTGAATGTTCCGGTTTTGGAACTTCCTTCCAGGAATGGTGAGTTTGTTATCTACAGTGATGCTTCATTGAAAGGACTTGGTTGCGTCCTAATATAGAATGATCAAGTAATTGTTTATGCTTCACGTCAGTTGAAAACTCATGAGGTAAATTACACTACACATGATTTGGAATTAACTGTTGTTGTTTTCGCTTTGAAAATTTGGAGGCATCATTTTTATAGAGTAAAGTGTGAAATATATACTAATCACAAAAGTTTAAAGTATATTTTCACTCAAAAAGAATTGAACATGAGACATAGGAGATGGATGGAATTAATCAAGGATTATGATTTTAAAATTCATTACCATTCGGGAAAAGCAAATAAAGTGGCTGATTCTTTGAGATGAAAATTAAGGATTCATTAACCATGCTACATTTAGAACGAGATCCTTTGGTTTTTGATTTGATAAAATTTGGCATAGAATTTGTTGGTGTAGAAAGTTCTTCTGTTTTGTTTCAGGTGTCAGTGAGATCATCCCTATCAGACAGAATTAAGCAAGCGCAGAAGAAAGACAGTGGATTGCAGAAAAATGTAGAGCTGGTTCAGAAGGTTAAGTTGCCTGAGTTTAACATTGATAATGATTGTGTTTTGAGGTTTGGGAAGAGGTTATGTGTGCCTTTTGATTCAAAGTTGAAGGGTGAGATGTTATGTGAGGCTCATAGTTCCCTATTTTTAGTTCATCCTGGCAGTACTAAGATGTACAGAGATCTGCGGGAGTATTACTGGTGGAATGGAATGAAAAGAGATATTGCTAATTTTACTGTGAAGTGTTTGACTTGTATGCAGGTTAAAGCAGAGTGGATGTTACCGAAAGGGATGTTACAGTCATTACCGGTGCCAGAGTGGAAATGGGATAATGTATCCATTGACTTTGTTGTGGGATTATCGAGGACATCTCGAGGTAATAATGCAATCTAGGTTATTGTTGATCAATTGACTAAATCTGCTCATTTCCTTCCTATTCGAGATACTTTGTCTCTAGATCAACGTGCTCAGTTTTATCTTAAAGATATAGTCAGGTTGCATGGAGTTCGCCTATCCATTGTATCTAATCGTGATCCTAGGTTTACTTATAACTTTTGGAAAGGACTTCAAATGACATTGGGTACTGAATTAAATTTTAGTACATATTTTCATGCGCAATCAGATGGGCAGTCAGAATGAACAATTCAGACCTTAGAGGATATGCTACGTGCTTGCTCTATAGATTATCAGGGAAGTTGGGACCAACATATTTCTTCGGTTGAGTTTTCATATAATAACAGTTTTCATTACAGTATACAGATGGATTCGTTTGAATCATTATATGGAAAATAGTGTCGAACTCCATCTTTTTGGGATGTAGTAGGGGAAAGGAAGATGATGGGACCAGAATTGGTAGAAGAGATTGCATAAAAAGTTTAATTGATTTAGAAACACCTAAAAAAAGCTCAGAGCAGACAGAAAAGTTATGTAGATAACCAGAGGAAGGATCTCTCTTTTGAGGTAGGTGATTATGTTTTTCTCAAAGTTTCACCATGGAAAAGTGTGATGCGATTTGGTAAGAAAGGAAAACTGAGTCCAAGGTTCATTGGACCATATGAAATTCTATATAAAGTTGGATCAGTTGCTTACTGAGTGGCTTTACCTCAATGTTTATCTCAGGTACACAATTTTTTTCATGTTTCGATGTTGAGAAAGTATATGCTAGATCCATCTCATGTTTTGAGCCCAGAGGTAGTACAGTTGGAAGAGAATCTATCTTATGAAGAACAACCAGTCCAGATTTTTGACCATAGAGACCAAGTGTTGAATAATAAGGTAATTCACCAGGTAAAGGTTTTGTGAAAAAACCATATAGTTGAAGAGGGAACATGGGAATATGAAAATGCTATAAGGGATAAATACCCCCACTTATTTTGATAAGTGAATAAAATTGCGAGGACCTAATTCCCAAAAGGGGGGAAGGATGTAACATCCCAGGTAAGTAAAGAATAAATCATTTTCATATTTATTAATATTTTGGAATTAAATATTAATTTTACTTTAAAGGGGTTTCTATGTTCGATAGCGTACCCAATACACAACAATGAGTTTCTTTGAAAACTTACATTGCAGACTAGTAATATAATAATATTTTTTAAATGGTAGTTAAAACTTAGCTGTTGTATTGGAGGTTATGAATATAAATAACTAAAATATGACTATATATGTTTTTTAAATGTTTTTACATTTATCCAATAAATGATAAAGTCTTAAAATAAGAAAAGAATTCAATTTTAGGCATAGATACTCTAATATTCACTAAAAGGACGAACTATTGCCTTCTGATGGAAAAACCGCTATAAATATAGTTTTGGTCACTCTTATACATTCTATTTGACCAAATAAAACTCTTCTTTATAATCAGGACATCAAAATTTACTTTGTGTAATTTTTTTTTATTTTTCCTATAAAGTTTATTTTTTAATGAATAGTGAAAAATGTTGTATTTTAATTCAAAACCACTTTTTAATCTAATTTATTTATATGATTAGATTATATTTGGAATTGGTTTTAAAGTATAGTTAGAATATATTTTTACCATTTAATCTAATTTTGGTCATTGGAATTAATTTCACTTTGAAATTGGACTTAAACTAGTGTCAATCTTTTGATACACATTGTTTCATAAAAACACGTTATTTGTTTTGAAAGTGGGAATTAATTATTAAATTAATTAATGCAACTTATATGTTTTTAATTTTTTAAAATAGACATCATTTTTGAATTCGTAATATCAAATATTTCTTAGTGTGAATTTTTGGTATTTTTCTGAAAAAACATCAATTTTTGATGAATTGTGAAACCACTAAGTGGAAGTTAAAAAAACTGATTTTTTGTTTAAATGAAACTTTACCACTTCTGTGATTTGATTTTCAAAATTTTTACATACATGGTTCTCATTAGGATGTAATATGTGGTACAATGGGATTGAAATAAATTATTGGTGAATAGTAACTTTTAAGTTTATTAATCGCGATTAGTGGTAATTAGTGTAATTTAAGGTAAAAATAATGTTTTAATAATATGAAATGCCTAGACACATGTCCTAACCTTATTGGATGTGTCATGGCCGACCAAGAAAATCCATGGGTTAACTTGGGGACCCCATGTATCCACTTTTGTAGGAAAATAACATTAATAACTTTTTATTTAAAGTTAAAATAAAAATGTCACAAACATGTATTATTTTGATAAAAAAATTACATGGGGTTATACAAGTAATATTTTGACTATAAATATTAATTGGGAAGATGAAAATATTTCCTACATCATGACATTTTTTTTATAATTTTTAGACATTAAATAAATTAAATTATTTATGACACCATGATAATGCAACGATTACCTCATTATTTAATGATTTAAATAAAATGAAACGATAATGTAAAATTTAAGACCTACAGTTGTCAAAAACTTATTTTATGGGTGGATTTGGAACCCTTATCACCTTACCCTCTAAATTTATAATTTTGGGACCTTTTTTATCCAAAAATCATTTTATAATAAAGTATCTTTTCTTAACTTTCCTTGAGTGCCCCTCCTCTCCTCTTATAAAAGGCCCCCACCTCTACCTCCTTACCCACACCTATAAAGCCTTTGGTTCGGCCAATCTCTACTCATTTTATCTCTCCAAATCCTTCTCCTCATCCTTGAAGCCTTACCTTGGGCAGAAAGCTCTTCAAGGAACCCTTTTGGTTCAAACCAAGAAGAGTTACCAGATTTTAAGGTAAGGTCTTCACTTGTGTTCTTTTGTTTTATTTTGCTTCTCCAACCCTCTAAAACCTATTTATTCCTTTATTTTGTAACAACACCAGTATCTTAAATATACTAGGATGTTTTTATGAGAAGGATTAGATCTAAACTTACACACACCTCCATCAAATTGTTAAAGAACATACTGTTTCTGTGGTTGGTGAATTTCTACCTCACGAAACAATGATTGTTCAATCTTCTTTTAACACATTTAATGGTGGCAATTAAGATGTAACTCTATTTATATATTATATATATTATGTTTATGTTTTCCTTAAGCTTCGGTATTTCTCATTTATGGAATACCTTTAAGGTTTACATTATGGTTAAACGCGATATCTTCATTTTAGGAAGTGCGGACTACCGCCCCCTCAAAGTGATTTGATTCATTAATGCCATACGTGGGACGTTTAAAGGATAGAGTTAATGATATTATATATGATATTATACTGGAATTATAATATATCTTTATATCGTTATGATTTCACTCCATTAAATATGAAATAGAAATGAAAGTAGCATTCATGCGTACGTACAGCTTACAGTCTCCTTGAATGGTGCATTTCATTTATTACCTCTAAATGTTATATACTATTATAAATACATGTATATGGTGGATATATATGATATATATGATATCCAAATTATTAATATCATTCTGGATATAATGAACCTTTGACCACATTATCAACATTTAATTGTAAGAAGTTCACTTTCGACTTAAGAACCAAATATAGACGAAACAAACATTATTAACATAAATGATTACATAATGTTTATAAAATGGGAATAAGTGATATAAAAGGAATAATAAGATTGAAAAATTTTCTTAAGAAAGTAGAAATTAACTTTATATTATTATTCAGGAGATTAAAGAGAAATCGAGTCACTTCGGATACAAGATAAGGGACTTCGTCTGAATCTCCTTTCATTGAGGCATATTTTGTTCTATTACAAGACTTTCTTTTATACGCTATATAAAACACCTTTTACTTTTCATTTCATTCAAATGGAATCTTTTTCTACAAAAAGTTTTACTAAATGACAAAAAGGAATGTTTATTTTAACATACGCGGTGACAATGACCTTTTCCGCCGTCGTGGGTATTATTTGGTCTTTGGCTTCCTCAACAAGCCGTAATGTTTTTTAAAATGAAATAAATACCATACAATCTTTTTTTTGTTTTGGTATTGAAAATGGTTTTTATAATTGATTTGTTATTTCAATATATTTAAGTGATATATTGTGATCGAAATGTGGAAATGTATTCTTTCCATTATATTTGTTTTATGTCTTATTATTTTATAATGGTACATGGAAATTTGACGGGTGGATACGTTATAACCTCCAATTCATTGGGTATGGAAGTTGACCGTATGGCTATTCCATTAAGTGATATTTGTGGAAGTCGACCGTATGGTTATTCCATTTATGTATGTTTATGTCCCAAGTTACCTTTATATGATATGTGTTCTTTATATGGGTTTTATGGTAATATTTTGGTTATAAAAGGGTAATAAATGATCTTTTATTCAGTGAAGAGTTTTTTCTACTTCATAAAGGTGAAAAGTGTTACTTTGATAAAGTATTCATGGTTTAATTGATGTTTTGAAAAAATAACAGTTTTCCTTCTTTGTGTATCCCTTACTATGCTTTTTATGCTCACCCCAAGTTTTTTTGAAATGTTTTTCACAGGACATAATGTGGAATAGGGTCAAGGATTGGATCAAGGAAAATTCATGTTGTCTTAAACATGGAACTAGACATGACTCTTTTTTTAGAGTCCATGTTTTGTAAAAAAATGACTTTGTAGAAGTGTATACTGTGTAATCTTTTGAGATGTAATCGTTATTATCTAATTCTCTAAAACTCTAAACCTGAAAGGATCCTCAATGTGAATTATTCATTTAATTCAATTTTTAGTGAGGTTTAAGGCCGAGGCCTTATAATTTTTAAATCTAGTTTTTGTCACTTTTATATATTACATATGAAAAATGAACTTTATATTTGGAATTGGGACATCAAAGTTACTTTGGTTGAAATTTTAGTATTTTTTTTGATAAAATTCATATTTTAATGAATAGTGAAAAATACTGCATTTTAATTCAAAACGACCTTTTCATCTAATTTATTTATATTGTTAGACTATAATTTGAATTCGTTTTAAAATATATTTTGATTATTTTTTATCATTTAATATATTTTTGTCCATTATATTCATTTTTACATTGAAATTTGATATAAACAATGTCAATCTTTTGATGGTTTTTACTTTTTAAAACCTCGTTTTCTCATTCCAAAAATGGGATTAATTTTTCTATTAATTTTTCCATGTCTCTGAATTGAAAATTAAAACACTAACATACATGGTTGAAACCATTATAAAAAATGCAGTTTAATATGATCAAATTAATTTTTGGTGAAAATCAACTTTAGTATTTTATTTACCACTGTTAAATGGTAAATCAGATAAATTGGGGTAAAAATAATATTATAATAAAATAAAACTACTCTAAAACTTGAACTAATAGTATTGGATTAGTTATGGTTGACCAATAAAATCCCTGGGAAGGATTTTCTTCAATTAGGATCCACATGTGTGCGATAATGTCTATTATAACATTTAATTTAAAGTAAAGGTAAATATATCATACACATGACTCTTATTGATAATTTTTTTAAATATATGGACATATAAATGATATCTTGAACTATAAATTTCAAATTACAAAGATAAAAATGTTACATACATCATGTTATTTTATTAATAAATTTTAAAAGTGAAATAATTAAATTTAATTATGACACAAGGATCATGCATTGATTGTCTTATTATTGAAATAATTAAATATTTTATATAATAAATATTTAATGAAATATTATTTTACATAATTTATGACATATAAAAATTTTCTAGGTAAATAATTCATCTTATAATATTATTAAAATGGTTTGATTAAAGTTATCTCTCTGTTTAATGTTATTTAAATTCAATTAATTCAATATTATAAAAATTGACATAATTGATATTTTATAAAGATAATAATTTATTAAATTAGTTAAAAATGATAATTTATTTTAAAAATTAGAAAGTTGATATTATAAGGTTTAAAGGTTTATAAAGTATATATTTATGGGAAATTAACCCCATATAAGTAATATTTATACCATCTTAATATTTAAAATGTTGTTAACATAGTTTAAATTAAAAGAGAATAATTAAGTGTAAACCGATAAGATAAGGTTTAAAATTAAATAAATACATGTATCGAAATTATTTGATGAGAGTATATCGATCGAAACCCATATTATCTTCTTAGTAAATGAATTTTGGACCATTTTTAATCAAAATTGATTTTATATTAATGTAATACTTTTAATAATTTCGGGGTGCCCTTCCCATCTTCTATGAAGAGGAACTAATTCTTCTCTATTACTCACACATTGAAGGCCTTTTGGTTCCACCAATCTCTATATAAAACTCTTTCTAGAATCCCTCTCCACTTTATTGGGGCCTTATTTTAGGCATAATACCCTTCTTAGAGGTGTTATGGTTTTCTTCAAAGGTGGTCAACTGAGGAAGAGGAAGAACAAAAAACAAACATGATGAATCAAACTCCAGGTAAGGGACTTTACCTCAATATACTTTCATTGAGGAATAGTTTGATAATATACACCTCATTATTTTATATAGTTTATAATCAAACTTTTTAAGGTAAATTTTATTCAATGGTTTTCAAAAGGTAATTTTTTTATACGAAGTATTTTATTAAAAGACAAAAGGAATATTTTTAACATATGTAGTGAAAATGAATTCTCCACTGCCATAATCGTTATTTGATATTTGGATTCCTCTATAAGCCTTAATATTTTTTAAAATGAAAAAACCACTTATTATTTTCTTGGTGTTTTGGTATTGAAAATGGATTTCTAAGTTGATTTACCTTTTCAGTATCTAGAAAAGATTTGTTACGATTGAAAATAAAATTTTAGGTGTGAAATATTGATAATTGTAATATTTTTTGTTTTCTGATTATATAATCATACATGGAAATTTTTTGGGTGGATACATGATAAAAATGATTTATAGTTACATGAAAATCCAAATATAGGTGGTTTCATTATATACCAAGGATTTATGGCTCTGTTATAACCTACAATGAATTGGGTGTATATGTTTTCCACATGGGTATTCAATTTATTCATATGTGTGGAAGTAAAATGTATTTTTATTCCATTTAAGTATGAATATCTAAAAAGTTACCTTTATATGATATATGTTAATTTCTATGGGTTTTAAGGTGATATATTTTTTACAAAAATGGTAGGCAATTAACTTATATTCAGTAAAGTGTAATTACTAATTATTTTAGGTAAAAAATATTAATTTTTGATAATGTAATCATGGGTTACATGTTTTCTCAATACTAACAGTTTTCATTATTTTTTTATCCTTTATTGATATTTTTATTCTAATTCCAAGTTTTGAAACTTTTTTCAGAGGATAAAAAGAAAATAAAGTTGAGGTTGGGATGAAGGAAAAGTTATGTTGTTTAAACATGAAAGAAACCATGTTTCTTTTTAAACGTTTTTATTTTATAAAAAAGATGGATAGTGAGTAAATGTGTATAATTGGAAACTATAAAGTTCTTTTGTATGAGTTAGGACATAATTCTCTAAACATGTAAACCTGAAAAGATCCTTGATGAAAAATAAAGTCAATTTTTTTTCTTATCTCAATATTATGAAATGTTTAAGGCCAAGGCCTTATAGATGGTATCGAAGGTTGTTTTAGAAAACATTAGGGGTTATTATATTGTTAATAAAATATCCATAAATATTTTTTTTCTCTATGGTTAAATTGAAATGATATATAAATTGAAGATTACCATGTTTCTTTGTATTTGATATGTTTTTTCAAAATTGTTTTCTATGTAGGAAACATGGAAACTATGCTGGGAAGACATATAAATTAAAACAACCTTCCAAATTAGAATCTTTAGATGCTCAGAATCAGAACTAAACAGTTTTTTGTAGTGGTGGATTAGTTGACTCACGTGAAAAATGGTGGTGGTGTTTATACATGAGATTAACTACAGAATAATATGTTAGTAGTGGAGCATTTCAAGAGGTAATATCCTCCATAATTCAGAGGATCATCTAACCCCATGCAATCTGAAGGATAGATTAAAGAACTATAAAATATTTATGATGTAATAGTATAACGACACATACTTTACATACATTGTTAATACTTCAAAATTGAAGTACACTTATGACAAAATATAACAAAACCATAAAAAGGACCGTATATGTATAGTGTATTTAGAAACTGGGAAACATAAACAACTGGTTCATAAATCATATACGTTGTCTCTTATTTATTTCATCATATCTAGAGTCACTTTTTGGCATATCCTACTTAATGAACTTCTTCCTGACCTGGGGAAAGAAAAAATAAAAAAGGGTGAGCTCAAATTCTCAGTAAGGGTAATCAAAAGAAATATCAATCACAACATATTCATAAGAACATATCATTTTGGAAATCTTAACCTGCAAAAGAGATCATAATTTCATAACATGGGATAAATCATAGTAGTGAAATGTAATCCCAATTATCATAACATAAAACATAAATCTTTGTGGAATACACACATAATCATGGAGAATCATTTCTTAGTAGTCAAGACTCATTTCCATGACTATCTTAGTGGACAAAGTCCATTTCTGAACCGAGTTCACTCCTCGTTTCAGTCCTGTTTCACTGAACCAGATTAACCTGTCATTCCAGCCATGTATATATTATAAATCATTACCCAATTCATTGGAAGGAGATATAGGTCCCACCCATCTCATAATGATACCATTCTTTTGTGTTCCACAAATCATAAATCATACATCATTGCATAACCCATGTAATAAAAATGGGATTTTTAATCATCACGCCATCATAACATAATCCATATAAGATAAAAGGACATCATAAAAATTATTCCATCATAAAATAATCAAAACAATGTAAACATAGTTATAGAAACATAACACTATATTATCTTAGATGGAAAATAATTTTGATAAAACACTTGAACTCCATTCTTGAGGAAAATATCGTTTCTACTTCAAAAAAAATTTCCTTTCTTAACATGTCATATAATTTTGAACTAAAATAAGAAGATTAAAAATAAACTTGAAAACATGTAAAGTATGCTTCATTTAAATAATGTCCTAAAAATCCATTCATTCCGTATAAGTTAAAAAAACATTCTTCTCGTACTTTGGCCGGAAAAGTCAAAAAGTACCTCATACGAAAAACGACAAAATATTCCTTTCATATCTTTTGCTAAAAACTGAACGAAGGGTAAAATTGGATTTAGAAAATTGTTGGAGGATAGAAATTATATTAAATATTGAGGAAACCTAGATGTGGATGATAAATATTCCCCAGTAAACTCTGAAATATAAACAATCTCGGATAAAAAATTGTGATCGTGAGATTTTCCATTACCTTAGGTATGATTTTCTTCGCAAGTGTCATAACCTCTTGTATAATGATTTAAATAATGTCATTGACTTATTCTAGAATCATAATTATTTTTATGATATCATATATGGTCATATTCTTTGCTTCTTATTAGTAATATTTCATTGCTACTTGTTATTCAGGTGTTTATTACTTTTTGTTCTTATGCGTGTTTTGTCGAATAAATTCTTATTCTTCTTTTTATGTTATAGATACCTAATTTACAGAATTTTATTAGTGTAATATATATCAAATTCATTAATTCAATTCATTTATATAATCATTATGCAATGAAGATCATGTAGAACAAGTCGCATCACATCGTGGAGACGGTATTCCGTACGTATGCACGAGCGATGATATCGTTCCCATGATCATTGAATTGTATTGGAGTGTATGTATACTATTTCATAATAAATCACTTTAAAATAATCATATATATTTATTCTTTACACCATTATACCCATCCAAGTAAGGTGGTGGTGTAAAGTAGATTACACCACGGTGTAGAGACGGTATTCCGTACGTACGCACGTGAGATGATTTCGTTTTCCATAGGATGGATAGATGGTAAAATAGGGTTCTTTAAAACTTATAATAAAATATTAGTATATTTGTGATACTTATGTATTACTTAATAATGAAACAACTTATTAATAAGAAGTGGAACAAGAAATAAAGTTGAAAGAATCGGTAACGGACATTACCTCTTCTTTGAAGCGCCTCTTTGAGACCTCCTTTTAGGGCACTAAAATTAGTATTTGAAGAAGAAAAGGAACTCTATGATGTTTCTAGGGAAATGGAAAACATAATTTTTCAGGTTTTGGCCGATCTTGAAGGCTCAACGTGGTGTGAGGAAGAGAGGGAGGAGGTGCCCTTTTATAAGGGAGGAGAGGGGTACCTTTGGAAAAACAAAAAATATTATTTTATTATAAAGACATATTCGGTTTTTAATTGATCCAAATTGATTTATTTCGAATATAAGGTGGGTATGGGACTAAATATTCTCATAAAATATAATTTAGAGAAGTTTAGATTTCTATTTTAACCTTATCATTTAGATTTAACTTTAAGTTAGATAATTTAACTTTTACCGTGTCTTCTTGATTTCTTACACTATAAGGTTAATAAACTTACTATAACAAGACAAAAGAACCACAAGTTGTTTATTATCAATATATATAACATTATCTACGTCATTTGGACGAACCTTATATTTTTAGGAATAAAATAACAATTAATAATATAATATTTTTTTAAAACACTATTTTATGTCAATTTTGATACTATTTGCTAATTGATTTTTTAAAACTCATAACAGCAAGATTAGTTCAAATAAAGTTAATTAAATCAATACTAACATGTCATATTTACATATAAAATTATTGGAATTCATAAAAATCTTAAAATTACATTTATTTGGGTATTTATAACATCAGTTATGTCAATATTTCATTAATAATATAATTACTACATCATCATTGTGTCATAAATAAATTAAATTATTTAACGTCTAAAAATTACAAATAAAATACCATTATGTAGGAAATATATTTATATTTCTATTTAATATTTATAGTATAATTGATCTTATGTATTACCCTATATTAAAAATTCTATAGTTATTAAACTTTGATTTTAACTATTTTAACCCTTCTTTAAATTAATTAATAATAAATTTCCTAATCTAATCCAAATGGACCTAAATGGTCATATTTTATTCCTAATGTTGATTTCGGTCAAATTACACTTATACAATAGAATTATGACATGTGTTAGGGTAATAATAATATCATTTTTACCCTTAATTACCCTATTTACTTTTAACCGTGGTAAAAAAAAATAAAAAGTTACTATTCACAAAAAAAAATTATTTTCATCTCATTGAACCACATTTTAGTCCTTGATATTAATCGTGTCTCTCGGATTTTTGAAATTCCTCTTAGAGAAGCGGTAAAATTAAGTTTTATGTGAATTTGGAAATTCTCCTTGGAGGTGGGTAAAAGACAGTGAAAGGTTCAATAAAATTTTTATATATATAAAATTATTATAAAATGACTCCAATGAATTTCATTGAACATATATAGGTATTATGTATCAATTTTGACCAAAAATAAATTGAAATAAAATAAATAATTATTTAAATAAAAAGTAGGTTTTAAAATAGTAACCCAGTGTTTTCACTATTCATCAAAAATTGAAAGTTTTCAGAAAAATAACAAAATTTTTCCCTAATCTAATTTCGATATTCTGAATCCAAAAATGAATTTCATTTTGAATAATAAAATTTACAAAATTTCAAAAATTGGTTATTAATATTCATAATGGCTAGTTTTAATAAAATTTTAATAGCATATCGTTGTTTAGTGAAACTCGGTATTGCGTACGACGCAAGCTATCGAGGAAGGTCGCGATTGTGTGTAAAGCAAGCCAAGATAGTGTTGTGTGTATTGAAAGATTCCTTTGATGATTTATATAAAAACAAAATATTTCTCATAAAAGTCTCATGTGTTACATTCTACCCCCCTTAAAATGAATTTCTCCCTCGAAATTCGTCACTTTGTAACAAACAAATGAGGATACCTCTCCCTTATCATATCCTCAAGCTCCCATGTAGCTTCTCCTAATTGGTGGTTCCTCCATAAAACATTCACAAAGTGAGTGGTCTTGTTCTGTAGGAAATTTTCACCATGATCGAGAATCTCTATCGGTTGTTCTTTATAAGAAAGATCTTCCTCCAGCGGTACAACTTCTGAGCTGAGTATATGTGAAGGATCATGTATGTACTTTCTTAGGAGAGATGCATGGAATACATCGTGAACTTGAGAGAGATTTGGTGTAAGCTCCAATCGGTAAGCTAACTTCACAATATTAACCAGTATTTCGAAAGGACCGATATATCTAGGGCTCAGCTTTCCCTTCTTTCCAAATCTCATAACTCTCTTACAAGGAGATATTCGTAAGAACACATTATCACCCACTTAAAACTCTATGTCTTTTCTTTGGTTGCCGGTATAACTTTTTTGTCGACTCTGAGAAGCTCTAATATGTTGTTGAATATATCTGAACTTTTCTTCCATCTCATCAACAAGATTAGGTCCTAATAGCTTTCTTTCCCCAACTTCATCCCATCAAGTTGGAGTCCTGCATTTCATTCCATAGAGAGATTCATATAGAGCCATATGAATACTGGAGTGAAATCTATTATTATAAGAAAATTCCACAAAAGGTAGGTGTTGATCCCAACCACCTTTTAAATACATAGAGCAAGCTCTCAACATATATTCTAGAGTTTGAATTGTTCACTCAGACTGACCGTCTATCTAAGGATGATAAGCAGTGCTGAAACTCAACTCTGTATCTAGAGTATGCTGAAGACTTCGCTAGAACTTAGAGGTAAACCTCAGATCCCGATCAGATATAATAGAAAGTGGTACTCCATGAAATCTTACCACTTCTTTCACATATATCCTGGCAAGATGATCCAGATAGAAATCCTCTCTAAAAGCAATGAAGTGTGCCGAATTTTTAAGACGATCAACTATGACCCAGATAGCATTATTTTCTTTTGGATGTTTTAGGAATTTCGGTGACAGAGTCTATAGTGATGTTTTCCCATTTCCATTCTGGTATGGGTAATGGTTATAACATCCCCTTAGACTTTTGTCTCTCAGCTTTAACTTGCTGAAAAACCAAGCATCAAGAGACATATTCCACAACATCGATTTTCATGTCGTCCCACCAGATTACTCTTTCAGGTCCCTATACATCTTCGTTCTTCCACGTTGAATAGAGAATGAAGAACTATGAGACTCATCCAGCATATCCTTCTTTAATTCTGGGGTGGGAGGAACACAAACCCGATTCTTGAACTATATTATCCCATCACAATCAATGTTGAATTCAGGAACATTTCTCACCTTCTTTTGTAACTCTACATCTTCTTTCTGTGCCTCTTTAATCTTCACATGTATAGATGGTTGATCATTCATTTGAGAAAGATACTATTTTTCCCCTTCCATTATAATTCCAAGATCTATCTCTTGTAAATTCATAAATATTGGATCTTTTGTGATCCTCATCATGGATAAGCTAGCATGGTCTTGTCGGCTTAATGCATCTGCCACCTTGTTTGCTTTCCCAGGGTGGTAATGAATTGACCAGTTGTAATCCTTAATCATCTCCAACCATCTTCTTTGGCGCATTTTCAGCTCCTTTTGCGTGAAAATATACTTTAAACTTTTATGATAAATATAAATATCACACCTTTCTCCATAAAGATAATTCCTCCAAATCATTAATGCAATTATTGCCACTGCTAACTCCAAATCATGAGATGGGTAATTTTGCTCATAGATTTTCAGCTATCGTGAGGCATAAGCTATCACCATATCATTTTGCATAAGAACAAACCGCAACCCCTTCTTGGATGCATCACTATAGATAAAAAACCATTCTCCACTACAGGGAAGTGTGAGTACAGGTGCACTGGATAACCTTCTTTTCAACTCCTTGAAATTTTCTTTACATTCCTCTTTCCAAACAAACTTAACTCCTTTCCGAGTCAACTTGGGGAGTGGATTAGATAATAGTAAATTTTGTTTTACAAAACGTCGATAATATCTTGCCAATCCAAGAAAACTTCAGATCTCGGTTACTGTTGTTGGTCTCGACCATCTTTTGATAACCTCTGTTTTTGCTGGATCCACAAATATCCCCTCTTTTGAGATTATGTGACCCAAAAATCCAACTTTTTGAAGGGAAAATTCACACTTGGTAAATTTGGCATAAATATTATCCTTTCTCAGGGTCTTCAATATAATTCTCAAGTGATCATAGTTTTATTACTTTCTCTTTGAATATACAAGAATATCGTTTATAAAGACTACCACAAACTGATCAAGATAGTCTCTAATTACTATGTTCATCAGATCCATGAAGATAACAGGGGAATTAGTAAGACCAAATGGCATCACTATAAATTCATAGTGTCCATACCTTGTACGGAAAGCCGTCTTTGTTTTATCATCCCTTTTGACCCTTAATTGATGATACCCAGAATGAAGATAAATCTTGGAAAAGTATTGAGCTCCATGTAGTTGGTCAAATAAGTCATAAATGCATGGGATATGATATTTGTTCTTGATTGTTATCTTGTTAAGTTCTCGATAATCAATGCAGAGTCTCATTGATCCGTCTTTCTTCTTAACAAACAGAACAGGTTCTCCACAAGGTGACTCACTAGGGTGTATGAATCCCTTATCAAGATTCTATTCGAGTTGCTTCTTCAATTCTTGCATCTCAATTAGGGAAATTCTATAAAGTGTATTTGAAATAGGTAAAACACCTCATACGAGTTCTATTGAAAACTCAACTTCACAATTTGGTGGAAGACCCAGTAATTCCTCCAGAAAGTGATCATCAAACTCCCGTACAAGGGGCATATTCTTAATCGTGAGTTTGTCACCAAACATTTGAGATAAATAACCTTCATTTAGTGGAATCAAGACCCTAAAGATAGAAGACAATTCCACTGGAAGATTATGTTCATCCTTGTATCGATAGACGATCAGATATTGTTTTGGAATATGAAATGTGACTTCCCTTCTTTGGAAATCGATATGAGTTATATATAAAGAAAGCCAATACCTTCCAAGAATCATATCAAATTCCACTATAGGAAGGCTTACAAGATTTTTAGGAAGCACTTTCCCACAAACTTTAATCAGAGAATAATTATAAACTTTTGATGAGACTATTGTTCCATTAGGGGTTGTCACAGCTAACTCAACATCTAATTGTTGAGGTAATACGGTGATACCCTTAGAAAATTCTTCAGAAATTAAATTGTTGGTGGATCTAGAATCAAATAAAACACTTTTTACTTTAGAGTGGATGGTAACTGTACCTTTCACCACTTCGTTATCGTACTCCACATCGCTGATTGAAATTACATGTGAATTTTCTTTTTCTTTACCCTTAAGAGTTTTTTGATGTTGATCATCATCAACAACCCTTGGATTAGGGAATTGATTAACATAATTCCCCATTTCCTTGCACTTTTAACATTGAAGTGTAGTAGGTGCACTCTGTGTAGCCTTTTTTTTGTTCACATCACTAGACATCTTCTTCCCATCATTGCGGAATTCAAATGCCCGATAACATTCATTTACACATTTGAAATATTTAATTATTCTTTTGAGAAAACTCCCTCCATGTTTCTTTCCACACATTGAACATAAGGGAAAACTCATCTTCTTTTCAGTGTGCTCTTTAGATTTTCCTTTGAATTCCATTTTCCTCTTCTTATCAAACCCATATGACAGATGGGTTACTATAATCTCCATCTAAACCTTGAGAGCACATCGAACGATTTTCTCGTAACTATTGATGTCCCTAATGGCTAACGCCCTTCAAAGACTTGGTTTTAATCCACTAAAAAATCGATTGATCTTACTCTCTGCTTGGATAATAATCCCAGAAGCGTACCTTGCAAGTCTTGTAAAATTTTCTTCGTAGGTACCAATTGATTCATCATCCTTTTTCTCTAGTTCAAGAAACTCCCTCTCTATCTTTTTCGGAGAATATGAGGGAAGTACTTATTGAAAAATAAGTTCTTGAACTCATCCCATTCCATGGACTCAATTTCATCCCTCTGCCTCGTATTCATGATAAGATTCCACCATTGATCAGCTTCACCATCCAAACAATAAACTGCTAAGATGAATTTATCATGTTCAGAACATTGAAGAACTAAAAATATCTTTTTAGTAGTACTGATCCATTGTTCAGCCACTAATGGATCAGTAGACCCACTAAATGAGGGTGGACATTGCCGCATGAAGGATTCGATAGAATTTTGCTCCGTCCATTGCTCATTTGGAAGTCTTGCATGATTCATATCTTTAGAAAGTTTTGTGAGAATGGATATAAGATTTTTCATTCCATCTCCCATAACGTTTGTTTTCTTATTGGGACAATCATTGCATTGCCCGTCGCATTCCGCATTAAAACGGTTCCATCGGGTTATATCCATTGAATAAAACCATGAAGAATAGTGTGATCAATACTAATTATAATAGAAAAAACACATAATCAAGAATAAAATTTCACAGTTAAGGTCTTATCATAGGTTGTTCATGGAAATTTCCAAAACACTAATATTGTGTTCTATGCATAGACATATCCTTAGGTTTCTTACTAAGGATTTCACATCCTAGTTTTCAATGGTTGAACATAACTTTTCTCTGATACCAACTACAACGACCCATACATTACATACATTTTTAAAGCTTCAAAATTGAAGTACACTTATTACAACATATAAAAAACCATGGAAGGACCGTATAGGTATAGTGTCTTTAGAAACTGGGAAACATAAACAACTGGTTCATAAATCATCTACGTTGTCTCCCATTTATTTCATCATATCTAGAGTTCCTTTTTGAAATATCCTACTTAATAACCTTCTTCCTAACCTAGGGAAAGAAAAAAAATACAAAACGGTGAGCTCAAATGCTCAGTAAGGGTAAACTAAAGAAATATCAATCACATCATATTCATAAGAACATATCATTTTGGAAATCTTAACATGAAAAAGAGATCATAATTTCATAACATGGGATAAATCATAGTAGTGAAATTTAATCCCAATAATCATAACTTAAAACATGAAACTTTGTGTCATACACACATAATCATATAAAATCATTTTTTAGTAGTCAATACTCATTTCCAAGACTATCTTAGCAGACAAAGTCCATTTCTGAACCGAGTTCACTGCTCGTTTCAGTCCTGTTTCACTGAACCGAATTAACCTGCCATTCCAGCCATGTCTATCTCATGAGATATAAATCATTACCTAATTCATTGTAGGGAGATATAGGCCCCACCCATCTCATAATGATACCATTATTATGTTTGCCACCAATCATAAATCATACATCATAGCATAACCCATATAATAAAAATGGGATTCTTAATCATCATGCCATCATAACATAATCCATATATGATAAAAGGACATCATAAAAATAATTCCATCATAACATAATCAAAACAATGTAAAAATATGGATTGAAACAGATCCCTATATTATCTTAGATGGAAAATAATTTTGATAAAACACTTAAACTCCAATCTTGAGGAAAATATCCTTTCAACTTCAAAAACATTTTCCTTTCTTAACATGTCATATAATTTTGAACTAAAAAAAGTTGATTTAAAATAAACTTGAAAACTTGTAAAGGAAGCTTTGTGGAAATAATGTTCTAAAAATCCATTCATGTCGTATAAGTTAAAAAAACATTCTTCTCGTACATTGGCCTGAAAAGTCAAAAAGTACCTTATACGAAAAACGACAAAATATTCCTTTCATATCATTTACTAAAAACTGGCCGAATGGTAAAATTGGATTTAAAAATTGTAGGAGGATAAAAGTAATATTACATATTGAAGAAACATGGATGTGGATGATAAATATTCCCCAGTAAATTCTGAAATATAAACAATCTCAGATAAAAATTGAGTTTGCGAGATTTTCCCTTACCTTAGGTCTGATTTGCTTCGTAACTGTCTGAACCTCCTGTATAATGATTTAAATAATGTCATTGACTTATTCAAGAATCATAATTATTTTTATGATATCATATATGGTCATATTCTTAGCTTCTTATTAGTAATATTTCATTGCTACTTGTTATTCGGGTGTTTATTACTTTTTGTTGTTATGCGTGTTTTGTCGAATAAATTCTTATTATTATTTTTAGGTTATAGATACCTTATTTCCAGAATGGTATTAGTGTAATATATATCATGTTAATTCATTCAATTCATTTATATAATCATTATGCAATGAAGATCATGTAGACTGAGTCGCATCACATTGTGGAGATGGTATTCCGTACGTACGCACGAGCGATGACATCGCTCCCATGATCATGGAATTGTATTGGAGTGTATGTATACTATTTGAGAATCAATATAACTTTACAATAATGATATATATTTATTCATTACACCATTATACCCATCCAAGTAAGGTGTTGGTGTAAAATAGATTATACCAAGATGTGGAGACGGTATTCCGTACGTACGCACGCGCGGTGATTTCATTTTCCGTAGGATTGATAGATGATGAAATGGGGTTGATTAATAATTATAATAACATATAAGTATATTAGTGATACTTATGTTATTAATTCATAATTAAAAAACTAAAGAAGAAGAACTGGAAGAAGAAATAAAGTTGAAAGAATCGGTAACGAACATTACCTCTTCTTTGAAGCGCCTCTTTGAGACCTCCTTTTAGAGCGCTAAAATTGTTCTTTGAAGAAGGCCAGGACCTCTAGGATGTTTCTAGTGAAATGGAAAAGATAATTTGGCAGGGGTTGGCCAAGCATGAAGGCTCAATGTGGTGTGAGGAAGAGAGGGAGGAGGTGCCATTTTATAAGAGAGGAGAGGGGCACCTTTGAAAAAACTAAATATATAATTTTATTATAAAGTCATATTCGGTTTTTAATAGCTCCGAATTGATTTATTTAGAATCTAAGGTGGGTATGGGTAGAAATACCCTAATCCAATAGAATTTATAGAAGTTTAAATGTCTATTCTAACCTTATCATTTAGATTTAACATTAAGTTAGATAATTTAACTTTTACCGTGTCTTCTTGTTTTCTTACACTATAAGTATAATAAACTTACTATAAAAAGACAAAAGAACCCCAAGTTGTTTATTATTAATATATATAACGTTATCTAAGTCATTTGGCCGACCCTTAGATTTTTAAAAATAAAATAACAATTAATAATATAATATTTTTTTTAAAAACTATTTTATGTCAATTTTGACACTATTTGGTAATTAATTTTTGTGAAAATCATAACAGAAATATTAGTTCAAAAAAAGTATATTAAATCAATTCTAACATGTCATATTAACTTAGGAAATTATTGTGATTCATAAAAAGTCTCAAATTACATTTATTTGGATATTTATAACATAATTTATGTCAAAATTTCATTAATAATATAATTACTACATCATCATTGTGTCATAAATAAATTAAAGTATTTAAAGTCTAAAAATTACAAATAAAATATCATTATGTAGGAAATATATTCATCTTTCTAATGAATATTTATAGTCGAATATATATTATGTAGAAACCTATATTAAAAAGGATTTATTTATTAAACATTGATTTTAACTATTTTAACCCTTCTTTAAATAAATCAATAATAAATGTCCTAATCTAATCTGAGTGGGCCTAAATGGTCATATTTTATTACTAAGGTTGTTTTTAGTCTTATTATACTTATCCAATAGAATTAGGACATGTGTTAGGATAATAATAATATCATTTTTACCCCTAATTACCCTATTTACTTTTAACCGTGGTAAAAAAAAGTATATTGTTACTATTCACCAAAAATTATTTTCATCTCATTTAACCACATTTCAGTCCTTGATATTAACCATGTCTCCTAGATTTTCGAAATTCCACTCATAGAAGTGGTAAAATTATGTTTTACGTGAATTTGGAAATTCTCATTGGAGGTGGGTAAAAGACACTGAAAGTTCAATAAAATTTTTATATATCTAAAATTATTATAAAATGACTCCAATGAATTGCATTGAAATTATATAGGTATTATGTATCAATTTTGACCCAAAATAAATTTAAATAAAATAAATTATTATTTAAATAAAAAGTCTGTTTTTAAATAGTAACGTTGTGTTTTCACTATTCATCGAAAATTGAATGTTTTCAGAAAAATACCAAAATTTCACCCTAGGCTAATTTCAATATTCCAAATCCAAAAATGAAGTCCATTTTCAAAAATAAAATAAAAAAAATTTCAAAAATTGGGTTTTACTATTCATAACGACTAGTTTTAATAATATTTTAATAGCATATCGTTGTTTAGTGAAACTCGTTATTGCGTACGACACAAGCTATCGAGGAAGGTCGCGATTGTGTGTGAAGAAAGCCAAAATAGTGTTGTGTGTAGTGAAAGATTCCTTTGATGATTTATATAAAAACAAAATATTTCTCATAAATGTCTCAGGTGTTACATTCTACCCCCCTTAATATGAACTTCGCCCTCGAAATTCGTCACTTTGTAACAAAAAGATGAGGATACCTCTCCCTTATCATATCCTCAAGCTCCCATGTAGCTTCTTCTAATTGGTGGTTCCTCCATAAAACTTTCACTAAGAGAGTGGTCCTGTTCCGTAGGACTTTTTCACTATGATCGAGAATCTCTATCGGCTGTTCTTCATAAGAAATATCTTACTCCAGCATTACAACTTCTAAGCTGAGAACATTTGAAGGATCATGTATATACTTTCTCAGGAGAGATACATGGAACACATCGCGAACTAGATAGAGATTCGGTGGAAGCACTAATCGGTATGATACCTTCCCAACACGATCTTGTATTTCGAAAGGACCGATATATCTAGGGCTCAGCTTTCCCTTCATTCCAAATCTCATTACTCCCTTCCAAGGAGATATTTGTAAGAACACTTTATCACCCACTTAAAACTATAGGTCTTTTCTTCAGTTGTCGGCATAACATTGTTGTCGACTCTGAGCATCTCTAATGTGTTTTTTAATAGATTTGACCTTTTCTCCCATTTCTTCAACAAGATCAGGTCCTAATAGCTTTCTTTCCCCAACTTCATCCCAGCAAGTTGGAGTCCTGCATTTCTTTCCATAGAGAGCTTCATAATGTGTCATCTGAATACTAGAGTAAAAGATATTATTATAAGAAAATTCCACCAAAGGTAGGTGTTTATCCCAACCACCTTTGAAATCCACATAGCAAGCTCTCAACATTTCTTCTAGAGTTTGAATTGTTCTCTCAGACTGACTGTCTGTCTGAGGATGATAAGCAGTGCTGAAACTCAACTCTGTATCTAGAGTATGCTGAAGACTTCGCCAGAACTTCGAGGTAAACCTTAGATCCCGATCAGATATAAAAGAAAGTGGTACTCTATGCAATCTTACCACTTCCTTCACATATATCCTGGAAAGCTAATCCAGAGAGAAATCCTCTCTAATAGCAATGAAGTGTGCCGACTTTGTAAGACGATCAACTATTACCCAGATAACATTATTTCCTTTTGATGTTTTAGGAAGTCTGGTGACAAAGTCCATAGTGATGTTTTCCCATTTCCATTCTGGTATGGGTAATGGTTGTAACATCCCCATAGAATTTTGTCTCTCAACTTTAACTTGCTGAAAAACCAAGAATCGAGAGACATGTTAAGCAACATCTCTTTTCATTCCATCCCACCAGAAGTACTCTTTCAGGTCTCTATACATCTTTGCGCTTCCACGATGAATAGAGAATGAAGAACTATGAGACTCATCCATCAGCTCCTTCTTTAATTTTGGGTTGGGAGGAACACAAAACCTATTCCTGAACTTTATTATCCCATCACAATCAAGGTTGAATTCAGGAACATTTCTCACCTTCTTTTATAACTCTACATATTCTTTCTATGCCTCTTAAATCTTCACATGTATAGGTGGTTGAACATTCATTTGAGAAAGATATGATTTTCCCCTTCCCTTATAATTCCAAGATCCATCCCTTGTAAATCCATAAATATTGGATCTTTTTTGATCCACATCATGGATAAGATAGCATGGTCTTGTCGACTTAATGCATCTGACACCTTTTTTTCTTTCCAATGGTGGTAATGAATTGAGAATTATTCATCCTTAATCATCTCCAACCATCTTCTTTGGCGCATATTCAGCTCCTTTTGTGTGAAAATATACTTTAAACATTTATGATCAGTATCTATATCACACCTTTCTCCATAAAGATAATGCCTCTAAATCTTTAATGCAAAGATTACCGTAGCTAACTCCAAATCATGAGTTGGGTAATTTTGCTCATAGATTTTCAACTGTCGTGAGGCATAAGCTATCACCATATCATTTTGAATAATAACACACCCCAACCCCTTCTTAGATGCATCACTATAGATCACCACCCCTTCTCTACTACAAGGAAGTGTGAGCACAGGTGCACTGGATAACCTTCTTTTCAACTCCTTGAAATTCTCTTCACATTCCTCCGTCCAAACAAACTTAACTCATTTCCGAGTCAACTTGTTGAGTTCATTAGATAATCGTGACAAATATTTCACAAAACGTCGATAATATCTAGCCAAACCAAGAAAACATTAGATCTCGGTTACAGTTGTTGGTCTTGACCATCTTTCGATAACCCTTGTTTTTGCTAAATCCACATGTATCCCATCTTTTGAGATTATGTGGCCCAAAAATGCAACTTCATGAAGCCAAAATTCACACTTGGTAAATTTGGAATAAAGATTCTCCTTTCTCAGGGTCTTCAATATAATTCTAAAGTGATATTCATGTTCTTCCTTTCTCTTTGAATACACAAGAATATCTTCTATAAAGACTACCACAAACTGATCAAGATTGTCTCTAAAGACTCTATTCATCATATCTATGAAGATAGAAGTGGAATTAGTAAGACCAAATGGCATCACTATAAATTCATAGTCTCCATACCTTGTATGGAAAGTCGTATTTGGTACATCCTCCCTTTTGACCCTTAATTGATGATACCCTAAACGAAGATCAATCTTGGAAAAGTATTGAGCTCTGTGAAGTTGTTCAAATAAGTCATCAATTCATGGGAGAGGATATTTGTTCTTGATAGTGATATTGTTAAGTTCTCGATAATCAATGCAGAGTCTCATTGATCCATTTTTCTTCTTAACAAACAGAATAGTTGCTCCCCATGGTGACGCACTAGGGCGTAGGAATCCCTTATCAAGATTCTCTTGGAGTTGCTTCTTTAATTCATGAAACTCAATTGGAGCCATTCTATAAGGTTTCTTTGAAATAGGTAAAACACCCGGTATGATTTCTATTGAAAACTCAACTTCATGATTTGGTGGAAGACCCGGTAATTCCTCCGGAAAGACATCATCAAACTCCCGTACAATGTGCATATTCTTAATCATGAGTTTCTCACCAACAATTTGAGATAAATAACCTTCATTTAGTGGAATCAAGACCCATATGATGGAAGAAATTTCCACTTGAAGGTTATGTTCATCCTTGCATCGATAAACGATCATATATTGATTTGGAATATGAAATGTGACTTCCCTTCTTTGGAAATTGATACGAGATTCATATAAAGAAAGCCGATCCATGCCAAGAATCACATGAAATTCCACTATAGGAAGGATCACAATATTTGCAGGAAGCACTTTCCCACAAACTTCAATTGGAGAGGAATTATAAACTTTTGATGCGACTGTTGTGCCATTAGTGGTTGTGACTGCTAACTAAAAATCTAATTGTTGAGGTAATACGACGATACCCTTAGAACATTATTCAGAAATAAAAGAGTGTGTGGATCCAGAATCAAATAAAACATTTGCTATATTAGAGTGGATGGTAAGTGTACCATTCACCAATTCGTTATCGTACTCCTCTTCGCTGATAGAAATTTCATGTGACTTTCCTTTGTCTTTAGCCTTAAGAGTTTGTTGACGTCGATCATCATCAACAAACCTTGGATTAGGGCATTGATTAGCATAATGCCCCATTTCCTTGCACTTGTAACATTGAAGTGTAGGAAGTTCACTCTATGTAGCCTTTTCTTTGTTCGCTTCACTAGATATGTTCTTCCCATCATTGCGGCATTCAAATGTCCAATAACCTTCCTTTAAACATTTGAAACATTTACATGTCCCTTTAAGACAACGCCCTCCATGTTTCTTTCCACACTTTGAGCATAAGGGAAAACTCATCTTCTTTTCAGTGTTCTCTTTAGATTTTCCTTTGAATTCCATTTTCCTCTTCTTATCAAACCCAAATGACGGATGGGTTACTCCAATCTCCATCTCAACCTTGATAGAACATCGAACGATTTCCTCGTAACTATTCAAGTCCCTTATGGATAACGCCCTTCAAAGACTTGGTTTTAGGACACTAAATAATCGATCGATCTTACTCTTAGGTAGGATAATAATCCCAGAAGCGTACCTTGAATGTCTTGTAAAACTTGCTTCGTAGGTACCAAAAGATTCATCATACTTTTGCTTTAGTTGAAGAAAATCCTTCTCCATATTTGTTCGGAGAATACGAGGGAAGTAATTATTGAAAAATACGTTCTTGAACTCATCCCATTCCATGGACTCAATTTTATCCCTCTTCCTCATATTCTTGATAAGATACCACCATAGATCAACTTCAATTTCCAAACGATAAACTGCTAAGATGACTTTATCATGTTCATAACATTGAAGAACTGAAAATATCTTTTCAGTAGTACTAATCCATTGTTAAACCACTAATGGATCATTAGACCCACTGAATGAGGGTGGACGCTGCCGCATGAAGGAGTCGACAGAATTTTGCTCCTTCATTTGCTCGTTTGGAAGTCCTGCATGATTTATAGCATGAGAAAGTTGTGTGAGCAAGGATACAATATTTTTTATTCCATCTCCCATAACGTTTGGTTACATAGGAGGACAATCATTGCATTGCCCGTCGCATTTTTCATTAAAATGGTTCCTTTGGGTTCCAGCCATTGACTAAAACCAAGAAGAATAGTGTGAGAAACACTAATTATAATAGGGAAAACACATAATCAAGAATAAAATTTCACACTTGAGGTCTTATCATAGGTTGTTCGTGGCCATTTCTAAAACACTAATATTGTGTACTATGCTTAGACATATCCTTAGGTTTCTAACAAAGGCTTTTATATCCTAGTTTCCAAATGTTGACTATAACTTTACTCTAATACCAATTATAATGACCCATACTTTAAATACATTGTTAATAATTAAAAATTGAAGTAAACATATTACAACATATTACAAAACCATGAAAGGACCATATTGGTAATGTGTCTTTATAAACTCAGAAACATAAACAACTGGTTCATAAATCTTCTACGTTGTCCCCCATTTATTTCATCATATCTAGAGTCCCTTTTTTGCATATCCTACTTAATAACCTTATTCCTAACCTGGGGAAAGAAAATATACAAAAGGGTTAGCTCAAATGCTCCATAAGGGTAAACAAAATAAATATAAATCACATCATATTCATAAGAACATATCATTTTGGAAATCTTAACCTGCAAAAGAGATCATAATTTCATAACATGTGATAAATCATTGTAGTGAAATGTAATCCCAATAATGATAACTTAAAACATGAAACTTTATGTAATACCCACAAAATCATAGAGAATTATTTCTTAGTAGTAAATAATAATTTCCAAGACAATCTTAGCGGACAAAGTCCATTTTTGAACCAAGTTCACTCCTCGTTTCAGTCCTGTTTCACTGAACCGGATTAACCTGCCATTCTAGCCATGTCTATCTCATGAGATATAAATCATTACCCAATTCTTTGGAGGGAGATATAGGTCCCACACATCTCATAATGATACCATTATTATGTGTTCCACAAATCATAAATCATACATCATAACATAACCCATGTAATAAAATGGGATACTTAATCATCAAGACATCATGACATAATCAATATAAGATAAAACGAAATTATAAAAATAATTCCATAATAACATAATCAAAACAATTTAAGAATAGGGATAGAAATATAACCCTATATTATCTTAGTTGGAAAATAATTTTGCTAAAACACTTGAACTCCATTCTTGAGGAAAATATCCTTTCTACTTCAAAAACATTTTCCTTTCTTAATATGTCATATAATTTTGAACTAAAAGAAGTTGATTAAAAAAAACTTGAAAACTTGTAAAGGGAGCTTCATGGAAATAATGTTCTAAAAAACCATTCATTCCATATAAGATAAAAAAACATTCTTCTCATACTTTGGTCGGAAAAGTCAAAAAGTACCTCGTACGAAAAACGACAAAAGATTCCTTTCATATCTTTTACTAAAAACTGACCGAAGGGTAAAATTGGATTTAAAAAATTGTAGGAGGATTGAAATAATATTACATATTTAAGAAACATGGATGTGGATGATAAATATTCCCCAGTAAATTCTGAAATATAAACAATCTCGGATAAACACACGAGATTGCGAGATTTTCCCTTACCTAGGGTCCGATTTTCTTTGTAAGTGTCCAAACCTCCTATATAATGATTTAAATAATGACATTGACTTATTAAAGAATCATATGTATTTTTATGATATCATATATGGTCATATTATTAGTTTTTTATTAGTAATATTTTACTGCTACTTGTTATTCGGGTGTTTATTACTTTTGGTTCTTATGCGTGTATTGTCAAATAAATTCTTATTCTTCTTTTTAGGTTATAGATATCTCATTACCAGAATGTTATCAGTGTTATATATATCATATTAATTAATTCACATCATTTATATAATAATTATTCAATGAAGATCATGTAGAACGAGTCGCATCACATCGTGGAGACGGTATTCCGTACGTATGCACGAGCGATGATATCGCTCCCACGATCGTGGAATTGTATTGGAGTGTATGTATACTATTTAATAATCAACATCACTTTAAAATAATCATATATATTTCTTCTTTACACCATTATACCCATCCAAGTAAGGTGGTGGTTGAAAATAGATTACACCACAGCGTAGAGACGGTATTCCGTACGTACGCACACGCTGTGATTTCATTTTCCGTAGGATGGATAAATGATGAAATAGGGTTGTTTAATAATTATAATAACATATTAGTATATGAGTGATGCTTATGTTATTACATAATAATGAAAAATATATATAAGAATAAGTGGAAGGAGAAATAAAGTTGAAAGAATCGCTAATGGACATTACCTCTTCTTTGAAATGCCTCTATGAGACCTCCTTTTAGGGCACTAAAATTCATCTTTGAAGAAGACCAGGACCTCTAGGATGTTTCTAGGGAAATGGAAAAGAGAATTTGGCAGGTTTTGGCCGATCTTGAAGCCTCAATGTGGTCTAAGGAAGAGAGGGAGGAGGTTCCCTTTTATAAGAGAGGAGAGGGGGACCTTTGGAAAAACTGAAATTATTATTTTATTATAAAGTCGTATATTAGGTTTTTAATATCTTAAATTTGATTTATTTAAAATATAAGGTGGGTATGGGTCTAAATACTCTCATAAAATAGAATTTAGAGAAGTTTATATTTCTATTCTAACCTTATCATCTAGATTTAACATTAAGTTAGATAATTAAACTTTTACAGTGTCTTATTGTTTTCTTACACTATAAGTTTAATAAAAATACTATATGAAGCCAAACGAACCCCAAGTTGTTTATTATTAATATATATAACCTTATCTAAGTCATGTGGAAGAACCATAGATTTTTAGGAATAAAATAACAATTAATAATATAATATTTTTTTTAAAAACTATTTTATGTCAATTTTGACACTATTTGGTAATTTATTTTTTTGAAAATCATACCAGAAATATTAGTTCAAAAAAAGTTATTTACATAAATAATAACATGTCATATTAACTTTTAAAATTATTGGAATTCATAAAAAGTCTCAAATTACATTTATTTGGATATTTATAACATCATTTATGTCAAAATTTCATTAATAATATAATTACTTCATCATCATTGTGTCATAAATAAATTAATGTTTTTAAAGTATAAAAATTACAAATAAAATATCATTATATAGGAAATCTATTTATATTTATAATGAATATTTATTTTCAAATATATCTTATGTATAAACCTATATTAAAAAGGATTTATTTATTAAACTTTGATTTTTACTATTTTAAACCTTTTTTAAATAAATTAATAATAAATGTCCTAATCTAATCCAAGTGGGTCTAAATGGTCATATTTTATTACTAAGGTTGTTTTTGGTCGAATTAAACTTATCCAATAGAATTAGGACATGCGTTAGGGTAATAATAATATCATTTTTACCCCTAATTATCCTATTTACTTTTAACCGTGGTAAAAAAAAGTAAATTGTTACTATTCACCAACAATTATTTTCATCTAATTGAACAACATTTTAGTCCTTGATATTAACTGTGTCTCCTGGATTTTCGAAATTACACTCATAAAAGTGGTGAAATTATGTTTTATGTGAATTTAAAAATTTTCCTAGGAGGTGGGTAAAAGACAATGAAAAGTTGAATAAAATTTTTATATATCTAAAATTATTATAAAACGACTCCAATGAATTGAATTGAATTTATATAGGTATTATATATCAAATTTGACCTAAAATAAATTTAAATAAAATAAATAATTATTTAAATAAAAAGTTGATTTTTAAATAGTAACCTAGTGTTTTCACTATTCATCAAAAATTGAAAGTTTTTAGAAAAATACCAAAATTTTACCCTAGTCTAATTTTGATATTCCAAATCCAAAAATGAAGTCCATTTTGAAAAATAAAATTTACAAAATTTCAAAAAGTGGGTATTACTATTCATAACGGCTAGTTTTAATAATATTTTAATAGTATATCGTTGTTTAGTGAATCTCAGTATTGCATACGATGCAAGCTATCGTGGAAGGCCACGATTGTGTGTAAAGAAAGCCAAGATAGTGTTGTGTGTAGTGAAAGATTCCTTTGATGATTTATATAAAAACAAAATATTTCTCATATAAGTCTCGGGTGTTAAATTCTACCCCTATTAAAATGAATTTCTCCCTCAAAATTCGCCACTTTGTGACAAACAGATGAGGATACCTCTCCCTTATCATATCCTCAAGCTCCCATATAGATTCTTCTAATTGGTCGTTCCTCCATAAATCTTTCACCAACAGAGTTTTATTGTTCCGTATGAATTTTTCACTACAATTGAGAATCTCTATCGGTTGTTCTTCATAAGAAAGATCTTGCTCCAGCGGTACAAATTCTGAGCTGAGTACATGTGAAGGATCAGGTATGTACTTTCTCAGCAGAGATACATAGAACACATCTTGAACTTGAGAGAGATTCAGTGGAAGCGCCAATCGGTAAGCTACATTTCCAACACGATCCAGTATTTTGAAAGGACTGATATATCTAGGGCTTAGCTTTCCCTTCTTTCCAAATCTCATTACTCTCTTCCAAGGAGATATTCATAAGAACACTTTATCACCCACTTCAACCTCTAGGTATTTTAATTGGTTGTCGGAATAACTTTTTTGTTGACTCTGAGAAGCACTAATGTGTTGTTGAATATATCTGACCTTTTCTGCCATCTCATCAATAAGATCAGGTTCTAATAGCTTTCATTCCCCAACTTCATCCCAGCATGTTGGAGTCCTGCATTTCATTCCACAAAGAACTTCATAAGGAGCCATCTGAGTATTGGAATGAAAGCTATTATTATAATAAAATTCCACCAAAGGTAGGTGTTGATCCCAACCACCTTTGAAATCCACAGAGCAAGATCTCAACATATCTTCTAGAGTTTGAATTGATCTCTCAGACTGACCGTCTGTCTGAGGATGATAAGCAGTGCTGAAACTCAACTCTGTATCCATAGTTTGTTGAAGACTTCACTAGAACTACGAGGTAAACATCGGTTCCCGATCAGATATAATAGAAAGTGGTACTCCATGAAATCTTACCACTTCCATCACATATATCCTAGGAATCTGATCTAGAGATAAATCCTCTCTAATAGCAATGAAGTGTGCTGACTTTGTAAGATGATCAACTATGACCCAAATAGCATTATTTCCTTTGGATGTTTTAGGAAGTCCGGTGAAAAAGTCCATAATGATGTTTTCCCATTTCCATTATGGTATGGGTAATGGTTGTAACATCCCCTTAGACATTTGTCTCTCAGCTTTAACTTGCTGACAAAACAAGAATCGAGAGACATATTTAGCAACATCGCTTTTCATGCCATCCCACCAGAAGTACTCTTTCATGTCCCTATACATCTTCGTTCTTCCAGGATGAATAAGGAATGAAGAACAATGAGCGTCATCCTGTAGATCCTTCTTTAATTTTGGTATGGGAGGAACACAAACCCGATTCCTGAACTATATTATCCCATCACAATCAAGGTTGAATTCAGGAACATTTCTCACCTTCTTTTGTAACTCTACATCTTATTTCTGTTCCTCTTTAATCTTCACACGTATATATGGTTGAACATTCATTTGAGAAAGATATGATTTTCCCCTTATATTATAATTCCAAGATCCATCCATTGTAAATCCAAAAAAATTGTATCTTGTGTGATCCTCATCATGGAAAAGCTAGCATGGTCTTATTGACATAATGCTTCTGCCACCTTGTTTGATTTTCGAGGGTGGTGATGAATTGAGTAGTCATAATGCTTAATCATCTCCAACCATCTTCTTTGCCTCATATTTATCTCCTTTTGTGTGAAAATATACTTTAAACTTTTATGATCAGTATAAATATCGCACCTTTCTCCATAAATATAATGCCTCCAAATCTTTAATGCAAAAATTACCACAGCTAACTTTAAATCATGAGTTGGGTAATTTTGCTCATGGATTTTCAACTGTAGTGAGGCATAAGCTATCACCATATCATTTTGCATAAGAACACACCCCGGCCCCTTCTTGGATGCATCACTATAGATCACAAACCTTTCTCCACTACAAGGAAGTGTGAGTACAGGTGTACTGGATAACCTTCTTTTCTACACCTTGAAATTCTGTTCACATTCCTCCGTCCAAACAAACATAACTCCTTTCCAAGTAAACATGGTCAGTGGATTTGATAATCATGAAAAATATTTCAAAAAACATCGATAAAATCCATCCAAACCAAGAAAACCTCAGATCTCGGTTAATGTTGTTGGTTTCGACCATCTTTCGATAACCTCTGTTTTTGCTGGATCCACGTATATCCCCTCTTTTAAGATTATGTGACCCAAAAATGAATCTTTTTGAAACCAAAATTCACACTTGGTAAATTTGGCATAAAGCTTATCCTTTCTCAGGGTCTTCAATATAATTCTCAAGTGATCTTCATGTTCTTCCTTGCTCTTTGAATACAATAGAATATCGTCTATAAAGACTACCACAAACTGATCAAGATAGTCTCTAAAGACTCTATTCATCAGATCCATGAAGATAGTAGGGGCATTAGTAAGAACAAATGGAATCACTATAAATTCATAGTGTCGATACCTTGTACGGAAAGCCGTATTTGGTATATCTTCCCTTTTAACCCTTAATTGATGATACCCTGAACGAAGATCAACCTTGGAAAAGTATTGAGCTCCGCGTAAGTGGTCAAATAAGTCATCAATGTGTGGGAGATGATATTTGTTCTTGATAGCGATCTTGTTAAGTTCTCGATAATCAATGCAGAGTCTCATTGATCCATTTTTCTTCTTAACAAACAGAACAGGTTCTCCCCAAGGTGACGCACTAGGGCGTATGAATAATTTTTCAAGATTCTATTGGAGTTGCTTCTTCAATTCTTGAAACTCAATTGGGGCCATTCTAAAAGGTGTCTTTGAAATAGTTAAAGCACCCGGTACGAGTTCTATTGAAAACTCAACCTCACGATTTGGTTGAAGACTCGGTAATTCCTCCGGAAAGACATCATCAAACTCCCATACAATGGGCATAGTCTTAATCGTGAGTTTCTCACCAACCATTTGTGTTAAATAACCATCATTTAGTGGAATCAAGACCCATAAGATAGAAGAAATTTCCACTGGAAGGTTATGTTCATCCTTGCATCGATAGATGATCATAGAATGATTTGGAATATGAAATGTGACTTCCCTTCTTTGGCCGTTGATATGAGATCCATTTAAAGAAAGCCAATCCATTCCAAGAATCACATCAAATTCAAGTATAGGAAGGATCACAAGATTTCCAGGAATCACTTTCCCACAAACTTCCATCGGAGAAGAATTATAAACTTTTGATGCGACTGTTGTGCCATTAGGGATTGTCACAGCTAACATAACATCTACTTTTTGAGGTAATACAACGATACCCTTAGAAAATTCTTCAGAAATAAAAGTGTGGGTGGATCCAGAATAAAAAAACATTTGATACTTTAGAGTAGATGGTAAGTGTACCTTTCACCAATTCATTATCGTACTCCACATCGCGGATAGAAATTGTATGTGACTTTCCTTTTTCTTTAGCCTTAAGAGATTGTTGACATCAATCATCATCAAAAACCATTGGATTATGTCATTGATTAGAATAATGCCCCATTTCCTTTCAATTTTAACATTGAAGTGTAGGAGGTGCACTCTGTGTATCCTTTTCTTTGTTCGCATCACAAGACATCTTCTTCCCATCACTGCGGCATTCAAATGCCCGATGACCTTCCTTTCCACATTCCAAACATTTACTTGTCCCTTTGAGACAACTCCATCCATGTTTCCTTCCACACTTTGAGAATAAGGGAAAACACATATTCTTTTCAGTGTGCTCTTTAGATTTTCCTTTGAATTCCATTTTTCTCTTCTTATCAAACCCATATGACTGATGGGTTACTCCAATCTCCATATCAACCTTGAGAGAACATCAAACGATTTCCTCGTAACTATTGAAGTATTTTATGGCTAACTCCCTTCGAAGACTTGGTTTTAAGACACTAAAGAATCGATCAATCTTACTCTCAGGTTGGATAATAATCCCAGAAGCGTAACTTTCAAGTCTTGTAAAATTTTCTTCATAGGTACCAACATATTCATCATCCTTTTTCTTTAGTTCAAGAAACTCCTTCTCCATCTTTGTTCGGAGAATATGAGGGAAGTACTTTTTGAAAAATAAGTTTTGAACTTGTCCCATTCCATGGACTCAATTTCATCCCTCTGCCTCATATTCTTGATAATATTCCACCATTGATCAGCTTCACCTTCCAAATGATAAACTGCTAAGATGACATTATCATGTTCAGAACATTGAAGAACTAAAAATATCATTTCAGTTGTACTGATCCATTGTTCAGCCACTAATGGAATAGTAGACCAGCTGAATGAGGGTGGACGCTGCAGCATGAAGGATTCGACAAGAATGTTTCTCCTTCCTTTACTCGTTTAGAAGTCCTCCATGATTAATAGCTTGAGAAAGTTGTGTGAGCATGGCTACAAGTTTTTTCATTCCCACTCTCATAACGTTTGGTTGCATAGGGGGACAATCATTTCATTTCCCGTCCCATTCCTCATTAACACGGTTCCTTCGGGTTCTAGCCATTGACTAAAACCATGAAGAATAGTGTGACCAACACTAATTATAATAGAAAAAACACATAATCAAGAATAAAATTTCACACTTAGGATCTTATTATAGGTTGTTCATGGCCATTTCTAAAACACTAAGATTGTGTTCTATGCTTAGACATATCCTTAGGTTTCTTACTAAGGATTTCACATCCTAGTTTCCAAAGGTTGACTATTCCATTCCTCAGATACAAACTAGAATGACCCATACTTAACATACAATGTTAATAATTCAAAATTGAAGTACACTTATTACAACATATAAAAAAACCATGAAAGGACCGTATATGTATAATGTCTTAAGAAACTGGGAAACATAAACAACTGGTTCATAATTCAGCTATGCTGTCTCCCATTTATTTCATCGTATCTAGAGTCCCTTTTTGGAATATCCTTCTTAATAACCTTCTTCCTGACCTGGGGAAAGAAAACATACAAAATGGTGAGCTCAAATTCTGAGTAAGGGTAAACAAAAGAAATATCAATCACATTATATTCATAAGAAAATATCATTTTCGAAATCTTAACCTGCAAAAGAGATCATAATTTCATAACATGGGATAAATCATAGTAGTGAAATGTAATCCCAATAATCATAGCTTAAAACATGAAACTTTGTTACATACATACATAATCATAAAGAATCATTTCTTAGTAGTCAAGACTCATTACCAATACTATCTTAGTGGAGAAATTTCATTTCTGAACCGAGTTCACTCCTCGTTTCAGTCCTGTTTCACTGAACTGGATTAACCTGTCATTCCAGCCATGTCTATCTCATGAAATATAAACCATTTCCCATTTCATTTGAGGGAGATATAGGACCCACCCATCTCATAATGATACCATTCTTATGTGTTCCACAAAATCATAAATCATACATCATTACATAACCCGTGTAATAAAAATGGTATTCTTAAACATCGTGACATCATAAAACAATTGATATAAGATAAATGAATTCATAAAAATAATTCCATCATAATATAATAAAATCAATGTAATAACCGGGTTAGAAACAGAAACCTATATTTTCTTAGATGGAAAATAATTTTGATAAAACACTTAAACTCCATTCTTGAGGAAAATATCATTTCTACTTCAAAAAAGTTTTCCTTTCCTAACATGTCATACAATTTTAAACTAAAATAAGTTTATTAAAATTAAATATGAAAACTTTTAAAGGAATATTCTTGGAAATAATGTTTAAAAAAATCCATTCATGCTGTATAAGTTAAAAAAACATCCTTCTCGTACTTTTGTCGGAAAAGACAAAAAGTACCTCGTATGAAAAATGAAAAAAGATTCCTTTCATATCTTTTAATAAAAACTCACCTAAGGGTAAAATTGGATTTAAAAAATTTTAAGTGAATGTAAATAATATTACATACTGAGGAAACATGTATGTGGATGATAAAATACACCCCATTAAATATCAATGTATAAACAATCTTGGAAAAAATGAGATTGTGATATTTTCCCTTACCTTAGGTCCGATTTGCTTCGTAAGTGTCCGAACCTCCTGTATAATGATTTAAATAATGTCATTGGCTTATTCCATAATCATACTTATTTTAATGATATCATATATGGTTATATTCTTAGCTTCTTTATAGTAATATTTCATTGCTACTTGTTTTTATGGTGTTTATTACTTTTTGTTCTTATGCATGTTTTGTCGAATAAATTCTTATTCTTCTTTTTAGGTTATAGATACCTCATTTACAGAATGGTATTAGTGTAATATATATCATATTAATTCATTAAATTCATTTATATAATCATTATGCAATGAAGATCATGTAGAAAAAGTCCCATCACATCGTGGAGACGGTATTCCATACGTACGCACGAGCGATTATATCATTCCCATGATCGTGGAATTGTATTTGAGTGTATGTATACTATTTCAGAATCAATATCACTTTAAAATAATCATATATATTTATTCATTAAACCATTATACCCATCCAAGTAAGGTGGTGGTGTAAAATAGATTACGTCACGATGTGGAGACGGTATTCCGTACGTACGCACGCGCAATGATCTCGTTTTCCGTAGGGTGGATAGATGATGAAATAGGGTTGATTCATAATTATAATAACATATCAGTATATGAGTGACACTGATGTTATTACTTCATAATGAAACAACTAAATAAGAAGAAGTGGAAGAAGAAATGGAGTTGAATGAATTGGTAACGAACATTACCTCTTATTTGTAGCGCCTCATTGAGACCTCCTTTTAGAGCACTAAATTTGTCTTTGAAGAAGACCAGAACCTCTAGGATTTTTCTAGGGAAATGGAAAAGAGAATTTCTCAGGGGTTGGCCGAGCATGAAGGCTCAGAGTGGTGTGAGAAAGAGAGGGAGGAGGTTCCCTTTTATAAGGGAGGAGAGGGGCACCTTTTGAAAAACTAAAAATATTATTTTATTATAAAGTCATATTCGGTTTTTAATAGCTAAAAAATGATTAATTTTGAAGATATTGTGGGGATGGGTCGAAATCCTCTCATCCAATATAATTTAGACAAGTTTAGATTTCTATTTTGACCTTATCATTTAGATTTAACTTTAAGTTAGGTAGTTTAACTTTTGTCGTGTCTTCTTGTTTTCTTACACTATAAGGTTAATAAACTTACTATAACAAGCCAAACGAACCCCAAGTTATCTATTATTAATAAATAAAACCTTATATAATTCATTTGGCAGAACCTTATATTTTTAGTAATAAAATAACAAATAATAATATAATATTTTTTTAAACAATTTTAGGTCAATTTTGACACTATTTGGTAATTGATTTTTGTGAAAATCAAAAAAGAAATATTAGTTCAAAAAAAGTTAATTAAATTAATAATAAAATTTCATATTAACATAGAAAATTATTGTAATTCATAAAAAGTCTGAAATTACATTTATTTGGGTATTTATAACATCAATTATGTCAATATTTCATTAATAATATAATTACTGCATCATCATTGTGTCATAAATAAATTAAATTATGTAAAGTCTAAAAATTACTAATAAAATACCATTATGTAGGAAATATTTTTAGATTTATAATTAATATTTATAGTCTAATTTATCTTATGTATAACCCTATATTAAAAATTATTTAGTTATTAAACTTTGATTTTAACTATTTTAACCCTTCTTTAAATAAATTAATAATAAATGTCCTAATCTATTCCAAGTGGCTCTAATTGGTCATATTTTATTCCTAAGGTTGTTATTGGTCGAATTAAACTTATACAATAGAATTAGGAGATGTGTTAGGGTAATAATAATATCATTTTTACCGTTAATTACAATATTTACTTTTAACCGTGTTAAAAAAAGTAAAAAGTTACTATTCACCAAAAATTATTTTCAACTCATTGAACCAAATTTTAGTCCTTGATATTAACAGTGTCTCTCGGATTTTAGAAATTCCACTTACAGAAGCAGTAAAATTAAGTTTTATGTGAATTTGGAGATTGTCCTAGGAGATGGGTAAAAGACGTTGAAAAGTTCAATAAAAATTTGATATATCTAAAATTATTATAAAATGACTCCAATGAATTTCATTGAACATATAAAGGTATTATCTATCAATTTTGACCTAAAATAAATTTAAATAAAATAAATAATTTTTTAAATAAAAAGTAGGTTTTAAAATAGTAACCCAGTGTTTTCACTATTCATCAAAAATTGAAAATTTTCAGAAAAATACCAAAATTTCACCCTAGGCTAATTTCGATATTACGAATCCAAAAATGAAGTCCATTTTGAATAATAAAATTTAAAAAATTTAAAAAATTGGTTATTATATTCATAATGGCTATTTTTAATAAAATTTTAATAGCATATCGTTGTTTAGTGAAACTCGGTATTGCGTACGACGCAAGCTATCGAGGAAGGTCGCGATTGTGTGTAAAGAAGCCAAGCTAGTGTTGTGTTTAGTGAAATATTCCTTTGATGATTTATATAAAAACAAGATATTTCTCATAAAAGTCTCGGGTGTTACAAATAGGGTGTTCAGACACTCAAATAGTTGGTCTTAATGATTATCATTTTGAAGATGAAGCCGATCAATGGTGATATTTTTTAAAAAAATACAAAAGGAAGTGAAGATATTGATGCCATGGAATATGATGTATTTATGAAAATATTCCTTGATAAATATTTTATGAAGGCTATTAAACATAGGATGGAAAAGAAATTCATGGAATTGAGACAAAATGAATAAGATTTTGTGGCTTCATATGAGGAAAATTTCACATGTTTTTTAAGATACACCCCAAAGTTTATTAAAGATATTGATAGTAAGATAAATCAGTTTTACATAGGATTAAAGATGAAATATCTATGTTCATTAGCTTCCCATGAGTTCAAAATCTATGTGAAACTTGTAAGATGTGATAAGAAGGTATAAATGGAGGTTTCGAAGATCATGTGTTTTATGAGAGAAATAAAAACAAGCGATATAGTTGGATGACAATGTGAAAGAATTAATTTAATAATTCTAGAGGTAAAAAATTGAAATTTCTAGCTTGTGATAATTGTAGAAAAAATAATCCTAGAGAATATCTTTCAATTCTTGTGAAGTGCTTCCGATGTGGTTGTATTGGTCACATTTCTTGTCACTATAAAGAATATAAACAAGTAGAAAATAAAAAACTATAGGTAAGATGTTTTAGTTTCAATTTGTTAAGGAATTATGAAAAAAGGTTTCCAAAATTGATTACCCTAGGTAGAAACCTGTAATATCAAAAGAATAAGGGTGTGGAAGAATATTTTTCTACAACTACAATTGACGTGGGGCAATCAAATTAAGTGGTGATGGGTATGCTACATGTATTTTCAAAGTATTACAATACTCTATATGACACTATACATTCACATTAATTCATTTCTAAGTGTTTTTAAAGAAAATTAGAAATATTACCACATGAATGTGATATATAACTTTTGGTAAAAATCCTGGGTGGAAGTATAAAACCAACCATGATTTTTGGTAATCTTTCTATTTTAATTATTGGGATGGTATTTTATACAAATCATGTTGATCTTTCCATAATGGAATTTGATATCATTTTGGTAAGGGATTGTCTTTCATTTTATCATGCTAAAATAGATTATAATACCAATAATGTTTTATTAAATGATTTAATACGTTTTATAACATTCCAAGATGCGACAATATTTATTAAAGATAGTAGTGAAAGTTATCTAGCTCTTGTTGTTGAAAAGAAAGAAATACTTTTTATTAGTTACATTTGAGTAGTGAATGAATTTATAGATGTTTTTCTTGATGAATTTACTGGTATTGTTCTTAATTGGGTGGTTTAATTTACCATTGATATAGTTCTATATTATAATCCTATTTATAAACCCCCTTATCTAATGGCTCAAGTAGAACCAGTGTAATTTAAAAAACAACTGTAGTGATTGATTGATAAAATTTTCATTCAACCCAACACTTCACCATGGGGTACTCCTATTTTTTATGAAAAATGGATTCCATATTTGGAATCATAAGGTCCAAATTATGTAATTAAGGATCTTTTGTTTTTGGACACTATGAATAGTAACGACGTCAATTATCTATAATTATCATGATTAATTAGTAATCGGGTAGTTAAGGGTAATATAATAATATCATAATAATATAAACTGACTCCAAAATGTGTTCTAATGCTATTTTTTGTGTCATGGATGACCATGGGATGAATTTTCCAACATAGGGACCCCATTGAATCACTTTTGGGCGATAGTGACATTTTATCATTTTATTTTTAGAGAAAGGAAAATATAACAAAAGTATGTAAAACCTAAGTAAAACAATTTTACTTTTGTCTAAATAAATTATATATTAGACTATAAATAGTCATTGGAAATATAATAATATTTCCTACATCATGGTATTTTTTTCATAGTTTTTAGACATTAAATGAATAAATTTATTTATGACACTATAATGATGCAATGATTTCCACATTAATGAATAATTTAAATAAAATGAAAAGATAAGGTAACATCTATAACATACAATTGTCTAAAACCTATAATATGTTCTTATTTCGAACCCTTATCACCTTATCCTCAAAATATTTTATTGTGGGACCTTTAAAATCCGAAACTCATTTTATAATAAAGTAACTTTCCAAGACTTTCCAAAAGTAACCCTCCTCCCTCTTATAAAAGGCCGCCAATTCTACCCCCTTACCCACATCTATCAAGCCCTTGAATCATCCAACCTCTACTCATATTGTCTCTACACATCCCTTTATTACTCCTAGAAGCCTCACGTTGGGATGAAGTCTTTCCAAGTAACCCTTTGGGATCAAATCAAAAAGAATTATCCGATTTGAAGGTAACGTCTTCTCTTATGTTCATTTGATTTATTTTGCTTCTCCAATAGCCTAAACTCTTTTTATTACATTTTTTTAACAAAAAAAGTATCCTATATATTCTAGGATGTTTTCATGAGAAGGATTCTAACTATAGTTATACACACCTCTATCTAATGGTTAAAGAACATATTGTTTCTGTGGGTGGAAAATTACTGCCTCACAAAACGATGATTGGTCAATGTTCATTTAACACCTCTCATGGTGGACATTAAGATTTCAATGTATTTATATATCATATATAAATTATTTTCAGGTTTTTATTATGATTCTGTATTTTTTATTTCTTCTATACCATTATGGTTTCCAAAATCGTTAAACGCGATAATTTCATTTTATGAAGTGTGGACTACCACCCCCTCAAAGTGATTTGAATCGTTAATGCCATATGTGGGACGTATAAAGGATGGATCTAATGTAATTATATTTTATATTATACTCTAATTATAATATAACTATTTATAATTATGTTTTCATTCTATTAAAGTAATAAATAGAAATGAAAGTAGCGTTAATGCGTACGTACGACTTACCGTTTCCATGAACAGTACATTTCATTTCTTATTTCCAAATGTTATGTACAATTATAAGTACATATATATAATGGATATATATGATATATATTACATCTAAATTATTAATATAATTTTGGAATTATAATATATATATATCTCATTTAGTTTTAATTCCATTAATATGACAAAGAAATGAAAGTTGCGTTTATGCGTACGTACGACCTACCGTCTCCAAGAATGGTGCATTTAATTTTTTATCTAAACATGTTATGGAATAGTATAAAATTAATATATACTAGATATATATGATATTTAAATCATTAATACTATTCTGGAGACGGTGTACTTATAACTACATGGATAATTCTTTTCAAACATGTTCATTTTTGACCCAGGTATCGAACATCGACAAAAATCTCTGATATGAATTCACATAATTAACTAATTATTATAACATTATAATATGTGATATGAATTGAATAATAATATTTAATGGAGGTCCTTATGAAATTATAAATTTTCCAAAGTTTATTATTCAGAAATATAATGAAACGAACAAGACAAGTCAGACTTGAGGTAAGGGATCCTACCTCTCTCTTTCTTTTTAAGTACTCTCTTTTATGTCATTTCATTAAGATCATTTTTCATATATTGGGGGATGTAATTTTATATTCCTTATACTATAAATTTTATGTTTATATGATGATAGACACTATTTTATCTCGTCAATCCATTTTTTTGGAGTTTTAAGTGGTACCATTAGGCTGCAGATTTTTTGTAATGGATTTTTCATCTCAATTTTATTCCCGTGAGATTCATGGTACATTTTCCACTATTTACTTTTTGTGTGGTGTGTGTACTACCCGTGATTTAATTCTTTGTGTAATATAATTAAATATATGGTTATTTACATATTCATTGTTTGATCCTTCTTTCATTGAGTGTATGTTTCGAAAGTTACCCAAATCTGTAAGGGAACCTTTCACCCTCCTCTTTTTAAAAGAATTCTCTTTGTTAGGTATTTTAATTTACATATTCTAATGTTGGGATATGTTATTATATATCCTTATTACTGTAAATGTTATGACCATGTAATGAGATACCCTTTTTACCTCTCATAAACTCATTTTCTTAATTTTAAAGTGACGCCGTAAGGCTGTCAAATTTCTATAATGGAACTTCTTAACCCAATTTCAATTATTTGGGTTAAACATCTATTTCTTGATTTTTTTTGTACTATGAATATGTGTGGATGACCTCTGATTGTTTTAAACTTAAAATCCTCATATATTGGGTGTATTTATATTTTTTACACATAATTATGTAATTGAATTATCCTTAATCTAATGATACCGACTTTGTAAGGGACTTCATCCCAATCTCCTTTCATTGAGGAATATTTTGTTTTATACACAAAATTATTTTAAACGGTGTATAAACCCCATTTTAATTTTACTTTTATTCATAAGGAATCTTTTTATACGAAGCGTTTTACTAAACGACAAAAGGAATGTTTTTTCTTACGTATGCTGTGACAATGAATTCTCTGCCACCGTGACCATTATTTGAGTTTCAGATTCCCCTACAAGATATAACGTTTTTTAAATGAAAAATAAATACCATGTTTTAATTTTCTATTGAAAATGGTTTTGGTAATTTTTTGATTATATCAATGTGTTGTATTGATATCTTGTGATTGAAATGTGGAAATGTTTTGTTTTATTTATGCATGTTTTATGTGATATGATTATATTATGGTTCTTGGGAATTTTTTATGAAGACGGGTGGTTCCGTGATAAAATAAGGGCGGGTGAGCCCGTGATAGCTCTCCAATGCATTGGGTAACGCAAAGGAGTTAAATTCTAAGGTTTATCCGATGATATTGTGGGAATATACTATGATGGGTATTCCAAACGTAACCATGAGGGTTACTCCCAAGTAATAATGTTATGAATGCCTAAAATTACCTTTATGTATTATAATTTCTATGATTTATAAATAAATATTATGATTTCATAACGTATGCTATGATTGAAAGTTATGGTTTCATTGATTTTTATTTATTGGCAGGTTAATGTTTCCTTTCATTATGTTATAACCCTTACTAATCTTTTTATGCTCATCCAATAATTTTGAAATGTTTTTCACAGGTTATAAGGAAGGGTAAGAGAAATGAAGTATTCAAGAAGATTTATATCAAGAAAATAACTCATGTTTTATTTAAGGATTTTTTATTTCTGTGAAAAATCATTTATAATAGTAGTGTCTACTTTTTAATCTTTTGAGATGTAATAGTTATGTCCTAATTCTCTACAAATCTAAACCTGAAAAGATCATCAATGTGAATTATTCATTTAAAACAAGATTAAGTAATGTTGTAAGGTAGGGTCCTTATAGTTGGTATCAAAGGTCGGTTTAGATAAATTTATAGGTTAGAGTATTTTCTAATTATAATTGAAAAGTTGTGTATATCCATAATGGTTAGTATATTAGATAGAGTCATTATTATTTTTTAAAGTTGGAATGAGTTTGAGATAACATGGATACGCATATCTTAGTACTTGTCTTCCTCATTAGTACATGATGATTTTGTTAATATACTCACACTATCATTTTTGGTTTTAGTAAATGGATGTATCTAGCAGGCACAAAAGTGACAATGGGTTTGAAGGAAACTGTGGTGGTTCTCTATTTAATAGACCGGAAGAAATGGTGGATTCAATGAGAAATATCATGGTTATTCTAAACCAACTATCAAGGATTCATGATTAACCACTTGAACCTTGGTGATTTCTCTAATTTATCATGTATGAGAGAACTAACTTGTTGTTGATGTTCATGTAATAATTATAATGGTAACCATTAGGGTTTATATGATCCTTACTTTTGTGGTAATTATGGGTTACTTTATGATGGATAATGAAAGGCATGAGATAAAATTGAGGTTAATTATGTTAGGGTTATTTTTGAATATTTTATCTCTTTTGGGGAATGTTTTAAGAATTATATAGTTTTGGAAAAAGGGACAACACGCAAACCATGTGACAACTCGTCGCGTAGGACCAAGCTACAGGAATTGAACCCAAAACCAATGTGTGACTGGTATTTATTGCCTACCACTGCACTACGTGAAGTCCATGGTTAGTATAACAAATTCTTTTTAGTTATATGATTTTATGAATCAAGAATAAATTGATTTTGGGTTATCTATGGAAATGATTGACCTATCATAGAGGATATGTGATTAGGATAATTACTTTTCAGTATGAGACTTTAAGAGTAACTGATGTTATTTGGAGATAAATGTTAAGATTTACCTTGGAAGACTATACGATTAAATCTTTCAGAGATTTGGGTTTCAATATTAGTTTGGTTTATTTTTTATGAATTTTAAGGGAAATTTTGTATTGAACAGTGTTTGTTGAACTTTGTTTTGTTTTTCAAATTTTGGAGATTAAGAGTAGTTTTTCTTTTTGTAAAAGATTATATTTTTTTGGGATTATCTAATCTTATACATACAATTTTGGTTTTGTATAAGGTCTACAAACATGGGAAATATATAGTTCATCTTTTGTGAGTTATGTGATTCTCTCTAAGTTTATTATAGTGCTCTTAATGTGAACAAGTCATCCTGAATACTAATAGTTTGGAGAAAATATGGGTTTTTGTTAGAAATCTAGTAAAAGTTGAAAGTCTACATGACAAGTAAGTATGTTTCATTATGTTTTAGTTAAGTTCATAAATGTATTCCTCAATGAAATGAAACTTAAACCAAAAATGTTGTTTGTTAACTTTTCTTACTTGGGAGTCAAATAACGTTCAACCCATCACAAGTTTTTGATTTTCTGGTGGTTGACATTCTCCTACACATGTTTTCAATCACTCTCCATATGACCTTATTGGTTTTTTTCCTCCATATCCATGTTTTCATGGAATACTAGTATATGTTGTATCGGGTGACCTTTTTACTTATTTTTCGTTCTTTTAAATTGATAGTTTTATTGACTCATTTTCCGATGTGAGGCATTAAATAAAGTTTCTGAGAAATTTTTTTAAAATTGCGAGGACGCAATTCCCAAAAGTGGGGAAGGATGTAAAATACCAGGTAAATAAATAATATTTCCTTTTCATATTAATTAATATTTGTGAATAAAATTATAATATTTCTTTAAAGGGGATTCTATGTTCGATGGCGTACCCTATACGCAACAACAAGTTTCTTTGAAATCTTATGATGTACAATAATAATATAATAATATTATTGTAAATGGTAGTAAACTCCTAGATGATGTAATGTCGGTAATGAACATAACTAACTAAAAAGTGATTATATATGTTTTATAAATATTTTTACATTTATCAAATAAATGTTAGAGACTTAAAATTCAAATGAATCCAATTTTAAGCATAAATATTCTAATATTATTTAAAAGGCCGATTAACCTCCTTTTAATGTAGAACCCTTTCTAAAACTACTTTTTGACAATTTTATATGTTTTATTGACAAAATAGAAGCCTTATTTATAATAAACACATAAAAATTTAATTTTTGTAATTTTATTTTTATTTTTATGATAAAGATCATTTTTAATGAATAGTGAAAATGCTATATTTTAATTCAAAAGCCCCTTTTAATATAATTTATTTATATTGTTAGATTATAATTTTAATTTATTTTAAAGTGTAGTTAAAATATATTTTTACCATTTAATCCAATGGTGATCATTGTAATTAATTTTACTTTTAAATTGTACATAAACAAGTGTCAATCTTTTGATAGATATTGTTTTTTAAAAACACACAATTTGTCTTGACAACGGGAATTAATTATAAAATTAACTAATGAAACTTCTATGTGTTGAATTTTATAATAATGGACATCATTTTTGAATTTGGAATATCAAATTTACGTTGGATAATTTTTTTGGTATTTTTCTCAAAAAATGTTCATTTTTAATGAATAGTGAAAAATACTGCATTTTACTTCAAAACTACTTTTTCATATAATTCAATTTTATAGTTAGATTGTTTTTTTAATTGATTTAAAGTTAAATTTAATTATATTTTTATCATATAATAAAATTTTGGTCATTGGATGTAATTTCACTTTCAAATTGGATAGAAAAACAAATCAATCTTTTGATAGATTTAACTTCTTAAATACCTGTCTTTGGTTTTGGAAAACGCGAAATATTTTTAAATTAATTACTGAAATTTATGTGTATGTAATTTTATAAAATAGATTCCATATTTTAAATCAGAACTTCCAAATTATGTAATTAATACTCTTTTGTTTTTGGACATTATGAATAGTAACAACGTCCATTATCTATAATTATCGTGGTTAATTAGTAATCGCGTAGTTAAGGGTAATAACATAATATCATAATAATATCAAATGACCCCAAAATGTGTCCTAATACTATTGGTTGTGTCTTGGAAAACAATGGGATGCCTTGTTCCATCTTAGGGATCCCATCGAATCACTTTTGGGTGATAGTGACATTTTATCATTTTATTTTTAAAGAAAGGAAAATATAACAAAAGTATGTAACACCTAAGTAAAACAATTTTAATTTTGTCTAAATAAATGATATATTAGACTATAAATAGTAAATGGATGTCTAAATATATTTCCAACATCATGTTATCATTTTCATAATTTTTAGACATTAAATAAATAAATTTATTTATGACACCATGATGATGTAGTGATTATCACACAAATGAACGATTTAAATAAAATGAAATGATAAGGTAAAATATAAGACATAAACTTGTCTAAAACCTATTGGATGGGTGGATTTAGAAACTGTATCACCTTATCCTAGAAATATATCATTGTTGGACCTTTAAAATCTGAAACTCATTTTATAATAATGTAACTTTCCATGACTTTCCAAAAGTGATCCTCCTCCCTCTTATAAAAGGCCCCCACCTCTACCCCCTTACCCACACCTCTCAAGCCATTGGCACGTCCAAACTCTGATCATATTGTCTCTATACATCCCTCTATTACTCCTAGAAGCCTCATAGTGGGCAGAAGTCTTTTCAAAGAAGCCTTTGGTCTTAAATCAAAAAGAGTTATCTGATTTGAAGGTAATGTCTTTTCTTGTATTCTTTTGTTTTATTTTGCTTCTCCAACAACCCAAACTCTTTTTATACCTTTTTTTGTAACAAAACCTGTATCTTAAATATAATATTATGTTGTTATGATAATTATTCATGCTAAACTTATACACACCTCTATATACTGGTTAAAAAACATATTGTTTCTATGGGTGGTGAATTACTACCTCACGAAATGATAATTGTTCAATATTCATTTAACTTCTATCATGGTGGCCATTAATATGTCACAATATTTATATATGTTATATAAATTATTTTTATGTTTTCCTTATGCTCATGTATTTTTCATTTATTCCATACCTTTATAGTTTTCAAAATGGGTAAATGTGATAATTTCATTTTAGGATGTATGGACTATCGCCCCCTCAAAGTGATTTGAATCGTTAATGACATATGTGGGAGGTATAAAGGACAGAGTTAATGATATTATATGTGATATTATAATGTAATTATAATATACATATATATAATTATGTTTTCATTCCATTAATGTAAGAAATATAAATGAAAGTAGCGTTTATGCGTACGTACGGCTTACTGTCTCCATGAACGATACATTTCATTTTTTATCTCCAAATGTTATGTAATATAATAAGTACATATATATAATGGATATATATGATATATATTACACCTAAATGATGAATATACTTTTGGAATTATAATATATATATATATATATATCTCATTTAGTTTTTAATTCCAATAATATGACAAAGAAATGAAAGTAGCGTTGATGGGTACGTACGACCTATCATCTCCATGAATGGTGCATTTCATTTTTTACCTCCAAATGTTATGGAATAGTATAAAATGAATATATACTGGATATATTTGATATTTAAATCATTAAAACTATTTTGTAGATGGTGTAATTATAACTATATAGACAATTCTTTTCCAACAAGTTTATTTTTGACTCATGTACCGAACATAGACAAAAACGTCTGATATAAACTCACATAATTAACTAAATATTATAAGATTATAATTTGTGATATGAATTGAATAATAAAATTTAATGTAGTTCCTTATGAAATTATAAATTGAAAAAATTTTATTCATCAGGAATATAAAGAAACGAACAATACAAGCCGGACTTGAGGTAAGGGATCCTACCTCTCTCTTACTTTTTAAGTACTCTCTTTTATGTCATTTCCTTTAAGCTCATTTATATTATGTTGGGGGATGTTATTTTATATTCTTATTACTGTAAATTTTATGTTCATATTTTGAGATACCATATTTTATCTCATCAATCCACTTTTTTGATTTTTTAAGTGGCGTCGTTAGGCTGCCGAGTTTTCGTAATGGATTTTTCATCTCACTTTTATTCTCATGAGATTCTTGCTACATTTTCCACTATTTATTTTTTGTGTGGTGTGTGTTTTGGCAATGATTGTATTATTTGCGTAATATACTTTAATTTATGGGTATTTACATCTTCAATGTATGATCCTTCTTTCATGGGGTGTACGTTTCGAATGTTACCCAAATCTGTAAGGAAACCTTTCGCCCTCCTCTTTTTAAAAGACTTCTTTTTGTTAGGTCTTTTAATTTACATATTATTATGTTGGGATATGTTATTATATATCCTTATTGCTATAAATTTTAGGATCAAGTGATGAGATACCCTTTTTACTTCTCAGAAACTAATTTTTTTAATTTTAAAGTGACGCCATTAGGCTGTCGAATTTCTGTAAGGGAACTTCTTAGCCCAATTTCAATTCTTTGGGTTAAACCTCTATTTCTTGATTATGTCGTATTATGAATATGTGTGGATGACCTCTGATTGTTTTACACTTAATATACTATTATATTGGGTGTATTTATATTTGTCACATATAATTATGTAATTTAGTTGTCCTTAATCTAAGGATACCGACTTTGTAAGGGAGTTCCTCTCAATCTCCTTTCATTCATGCATATTTTTTTTATACACAACTTTCTTTTATATGGTGTATAAACCCCATTTGACTTTTAATTTTATTCAAAAGGAATATTTTTATACAAATAATTTTACGAAACAACAAAAGGAATGTTTTGTCTTATGTATTCAGTGACAAATGACTTCTCTGCCACTGTGACCATTATTTGAGATGCGGCTTCCACTACAATACATAACTTTTTTTAAATGAAAAATAAATACTATGTTTTACTTTTCTTTTGAAAAGGTTTTTTATAATTTTTTGATTATATCAATGTGTTGTATTGATATCTTGTGATTGAAATGTGGAAATGTCATGTTTTATTTATGCTTGTTTTATATGATACGATCTTGTTATGGTTCTTGGGAATTGTTTATGAAGACAGGTGGTTCCATGATAAACTAAAGGCAGCTGAGCCCGCGATATCTCTCCAAGGAATTGGGTAACATGGTGGATTTAAACTCTAAGGTTTCTCCGATGAGATTTAGGAAATATACCGTGATGGGTATTCCAAACGTAACCATGAGGGTTACTACCTACGTTAGAATGTTATGAATGCCTCAAGTTACCTTTATGTCTTATTATTTCTATGTGTTATACATAAATATATTATGATTTCAGAAGGTATTTGATAATTGAAAGTTATGGTTTCATTGCTTTGTATTTATTGGAAAGTTAATATTTCCTTTCATTATGTTATAACCCTTACTGATCATTTTATGCTCATCCCATGTTTTTGTAATGTTTTTCACAGGTTATAAGGAAGGGTAAGAGAAAGGAAGTATTCAAGAATATTTATATCAAGAAAATAACTCTTGTTTTATTTAAGGATTTTATATTATTGTAAAAAATCAGTTATAGTAGTAGTGTCTACTTTGTAATCTTTTGTGATTTAATAGTTATGTCCTAATTCTCTAAAACTCGAAACATAAAAAGATACTCAATTTGAATTATTCATTTAATTCATGATTAAGTAATGTTGTAAGGCCAAGTCCTTATAGTTATACCGAAAAATAAAACATTATTAATATTATTATTTTAAAAGTTTGTTAATTCATAACCATTGTATAGGTGGAAATGAATGAAACTAACTATATTATGCTCAAAAATGATTGTTAAATGTTTTTACATTCAACAAATTAATTTTAGAGGATTAAAATGAGAATAAATCCAATTTTAAGCATAAAATACTATAATATTATTAAAATGTAGTTTTACCACCTTTTTAATGGAGAGACCTTTTAAAATATAGTTTTTCCATTTATATTTGTTATATTTGTAAAAATGAACTTATTATTTGGAATCGGGACGTCAAAATTTACTTTGGATTATTTTTTTCATTTTTATAATATAAATTCATATTTTCATGAATAGTAAAAAATATCGCATTTTAATTAATACAACCATTTTTGTCTAATTTATGTGTATTTTTATATTATAATTTGAATTGGTTTTATAGTATATTTAAATTATGTATTTATGATTTAATACAATGTTGTACATTGGATGTATTTTCACACTAAAATTTTAAATAAACATATCTCAATCTTTTGATGGTATTTACTTTTTAAAAACCCATTTTTCATTATGACAGAGTAATTCATTATAAATTTAATTTTTTCAACTTATATGAATTGATTGATGAAAATCATACATACATGGTTGAAACCATTATGAAAAACTTGGTTTAATAAAATCAATATAAATTTTTGTGAATAACAACTTTAGTATTTTATTTACCACAGTTGAAGGGGAAATCTGGTAAATAAGGGTAAATGTTATATTATAATAATATAAAACTACCATAACACTTGTCCTAATAATACTGTATGAGTTATTTATAATCAAGAAATCTCTTGGTATAAAAATTTTTCTATTAGGATACCCTTGGGTGTGATAATGACATTTATAACATTTAATTTAAAGTAATGGTAAACATATCATAAATATGACTCTTTTTACTAAGTAAAATTAATGTGGGGTTATATAAGTGATATATTAAACTATAAATTGTAATTGTAAATATAAAAATATTACAAACATCATGGTATTTTATTTATAAGTTTTATACATTAAATTATTAAATTTAATTATAACACATTGACGATTCATTGATTGTCTTATTAATGATAGAATAAAATAAATGATATTATAAATATTAAAATAAATATTATTTGACACAATTTCTATCATTAATTAATTTATAGCTGAATATTAAATGTTATAATGCAATTAAATGGTTTTTTAGAATTTATATCAATGTTGTATTTTATTTTAATTCAATTTAGCGAATAGAATCAAAATTGACAAAATTGATATTTTATAAAAATAATAAATTTATAAATTAGGTAAAGATCCTTAAAATATTTTAAAATTAAAAAGTTGATATTATTAGGTAAGAAATTTCAATAAATTATCCATTTATATTCAATTAAAATTATTTAAGAGAAATTTATAGCCTCTTAATATTTAAAATGTCATTACCATACATAGAATTAAAAGAGATTAATTAAGGGTAAACTGAAATGATAAAGTATAAAATAAAATAAATACAACTCTATAAATTATTAAATGAGAGGATTTAGAACTATCCACATATTATCTTCAAAATAAATTAGTTTTTGACCATTACTAATTGAAATTTATTTTATATTAATTTAATAATTTTAATAATTTCAATATTTCTGCACCCCTCTCCTATAAAAAGGAACCCACTTCTATCTATTAATTACACTACCAAATCCTTTTTTTTCAATCATGATCTGCCAAATATTATTCCTAAAATCTCTCCCCACTTTCTTGAGGCCTTATTTTTGCATAACACCCTTTTTAAAGGTATTAATGTGTTCTTCAATGGTGATCAACTGAAGAAGAGGAAGAACAAGGAACATACATGGAAAATTAAACTCAATGTAAGGGACTTTGTATCAGTATCCTTTAATGGAGTAATATTTTAATAATATACACCTCATTATTTTTTATGGTGTATTATCAGCCATTTTACTTTTAGTTTTATTCAATGGTTTTAAAAAGGTATTCTTTTTTATATGAAGTGTTTCATTAAAAGATACAAGAATGTTTTTAACATATGTAGCCCCAATGACCTCTCCACCGCCATAACCGTTATTTGATATTTTGAATCCCCTATAAGCCTTAATATTTTTTAAAAAGGAAAAATGAAACCCTTATTCCATTTTTGGGTGTTTTGGTATTGAAAATGGGTTTCAAAGTGGTATGAATATTAAAAAATCTTGAAATGATTTCTTGTGATTGAAAATAAAAGTTTATGAGTGAAATGTTTGGTCTTTATGATTATATAATTACACTTGATCATTTTATAGGGGGTTTTTTTATATTCAAAATATGGATGGTTACATGAAAAAACCAAATATGGGTGGTTCCCTGATAAACCAAGTATGCGTGGTTACATTAATAACTCTAATTAATTGGGTACGAATGTCATTTGTATGACTATTCTATTTAGTGATATCTATGTATGTCAACCGTATGGTTATTATATTTAGGTATGAATATATCCCAAGTAATATTTATGATATATGTTACATTATATAAATTTTAAAGTAATATTTAGATTAAAAATGCTAAGCAATGAGCTTATATTCAATGATGTGTAATTATTACTTCTTAAACGTGAAAATTATTACTTTATGATAAAGTATTCATGGTTTACATGTTTTCACAAGACTAATAGTTTTCCATATTTGTGTATACCTTACTGATATTTTATTCTAATACCATGTTTTTATTTTCATTTTCACACTGACTTAAAGAATAATAGAGTCAAGTATGGGATAAAAGATAAGATATTTTGTTTAAATATAAAACAAAACAATGTGTCTTTTTAATTTTTTTTATAAATAAATAAAGTGAATAGAAGTGTCTAATTTTTAATATTTAAGTTGTTATGTTTCAGTTATGAACTAATTCTATAAATATCTAAACCTTGAAATATCCTTGATATGAATTAATGTCAAATTACTAACTTATCTCTAGATTATGTAATTTTTAATCCCATGGCCTTATAATGAATGTATTCATATGTACATAAAACATTATATTGGAAATTTTATGTATCATTAAACTTATTTCAATGGTTTAAAAAGTGTAATATTTCTTATTAACGTTTGTTACATTGTTTAATAATGATAATAGGAATGTCATATTTTAAAATATAAAACAAAATGAATTTTCCCAATATTGTACCTGTTATTTAAATTATGGATTCATAAAAAATATTTAATGTTTTATTAAAAAAACATCTTCCCTTTTTATAGTTATTTTGCTATTTAAAATGGGTGAAGAAAATTCTACATTGATATATGAAATTGTTTTTCATTCAGGTTTTAATTATTTTTTAAAAGGATCTATGATAGAGTTAAAGTATAAAATATTTTATCCATGGTACGATTCCTGATAATTATATATATGAAATAGGTGAGAATGATATATCTTATATAATGGGTGTTCCTAGATTGCACCAAGTCATCCCCATATAGATTATATTATGAGTGTACCCAGATAACATTAGGTGATTGATATAACTTATATGATGGTTGCACCAAGATAGAACTGAGTTTTCTGTTAATGTATATATGATGGGTGAACCTAGATATTTCTCCAATTCATTGGGTAATTTTCCTTTTCATGATATGAAATAAAGTGGGAAGTAATAGAGTGTTTATCCTATGGAATTACCAAGGCACCAATTATGTTTGACATAAATTGTGAATACAAAGTTCTAAGTGGCCTAAAAGTGTTTTTTATATATTGGGTTTAATTTTTTTATTTGAGAAAAAGTGTTTTTTATGTGAAAATGATCTAATTAATTTTCTCAGAGTACAATGAGATAATATTAATCATTTAATGGATTTTCTTATTTTCACTAGACTAATGAATTACTTTTTTATGTCTCTTTATAATACTTTTGTACCCAATCTAGGTTTTACAATACTTTTCATAGGTTTTTAAGGATGAGGTCAAGATCAAAACTATTATTATATGTCATTAAAAAACACTTCTGTGTTTTTAAAAGTTTTATATTGTGGTTAAATGGATAGTTAGTTGAAATTCTAATGTTTTACTATAATATTTGTTTTGTAGGGGTGATGACCAAATTCTATAAAACTATAAAACTAAAATATCATTACGAATACTAGAAACAGATTTCTTGTTTAAATATTCTAGAATATATAATGATTAATGCTAGGTAATTATGTTATGAGCCTTAAACATTGGTTAAAAATGTGTGAAAATGAATGTTGGTGGAGTGACGAAACTTATCTCATTCCTCACCCTATTATTTCCCATGTTGGATTCTTCGTATCATGTGGAACATGTAATCTCTTTTTATTATGTTGAAATATTTGGGAAAATGTAATTCTCACCAACTAAAAAGGGGTGTCTCAAAATAATTTGGTTTACACTTGAAAATATACCCCATTAATTTTTAAGGAATCTAATTCCTTTTCCTTAAGCCTCTAGTCATAATAGATTAGTTTAAGACCTATATTTTGAAGAATTCATCCAAGGGAGATCCCTTTCCCTCAACCTGAGTATATTATTTTCCTAACTTTTTTGATTTAAATTCCTTAATATAATTTAATTATTCATTTATAATAGAATAATTATTTTTTGTCTATATTATAATATTCAAATGGAAGAACTGATAACAACCTTTCCCCTTTTCTATTAAGAAAAATGAAATTTTCCATCACATATTGTCGGGGCTACCGACTCCATGAAGCGACAAATTTTATTTTCACCATCGCCACTCTTCACTGATTATAAGGGTGAAATACCTGAATAAATGTGTCATATATAATAAATAATTATTATTCTTTAGATATTTTTATCCAATAAATTCTTTCCATATCATTCCTTCAAAAATGAAAGCATTAATTTTGTGTGGTGCAGACTGCCACCTCCTTAATTTGATGTTTTTTTCCATATAGTTTCTATATTATTTGCAAAAACCTTGTAAAATATGATTCTACAACTAAATATAATATAAATAATATCATTATTATTCTTTTAGAAATTATATTATTAAAAAATAAACCATTTTCATAACAATAATTTTCCATTTGTTATTACATGAACAATTTTAGGAAAGTTTAACCAACCACTTGAAAAATACTATAATATAATATTAGAAATTTCCATGAGAACCTAAATTTTGATAATATTATATTTTAATATGTAAATATTTTTTTATAATGATAATATTAATATAAAACTCATTAATTATGATATATAATTATGTTCTTTAAAAATCATTGAAGCATTATTTTTTCCCATTTCATATTTAAGGATAGTACCATAAAATTCCACAAAATAATATTATGAATTTATAAATAATTATAAAAATATAATTATAGAACCTGTATTTTTTATAAATGATGAACCTTTGAAAAATATTGAATTACAATATGTATATTAGGAAACTAGTTCCAAAACATCAAGATTACTCACACGTAATATTAAAAATTGGTAATTACTAACTAATATATATATAAAGAATAATTATAAACAAGTAATATATATATATATATATGAATAAGTTTCTGAAATAGATAATTGTGATAATTATTTTTTTATACAAGATATTCAATAACGTTGGTGAATGTTAAAAAACAAGGTAAGAGTTTCTTTGCTCAAATTTTCAACCTTATTACATATTTCTAATTATATTCAATCTAGTATTTGGAATATAATATCAATATACCATTTAAAATTTTAGTTCATGATACTATCATTATTCATATTATTAAATTTTTCATTCGCGATGATATGATTAGTGGGGTTTGACTTGAACGTTTCTAAGGATCTGGGTGTTTGTGCTCTCACAATTTAATTTAATTGAGTTGCAAAATTTCTTATTGACATGTATTATTCCATGTTTTATTTATTATAATTAATTAATAATTTTTTTAATATATCCTCTTTATTTTATGGTGTTATATTATTATTCCAAATAACCTCATTATAAAATTAATCTTACATCAATGGCGGTTTTATGAGTGATGTTTTATATCTAAAATTTTTACCCCTTGAGACATATTTCTTATTATAAAACTTGTTTTATTTGGAATGGTGTATCTACTAACCCTTTAATATTTGGTATAATTATAATCTAATTATTCAGGGTATTTAATGATTCATTTGAAATCATATCCTTGTGTGGGTTTTAAATAAAAAAATTCTATGTTTGTAAGGGTTTCTACTAACTCAATTTTTTTCAATTTAGTTACAAACATTCTTGTTAAACTATAATATTTTATGTTTGACTAATTATAAGTAATAAATAATTTATATTTTATTTCGTCCTTTTATGGGATTCATAAATTCTACCTAAAACCCTCATTATCAAATGAATCTTGCTTCAAAGATTATGTTTCCTGAAATGGGTTTCTAGGTCACAAGTCTTATTTCTTGAGGCAGGATTATTACTATGCACCAATTTACTTTTATAAGGAATATTACATAACCTATTTTTTTGTGCATGAAAAATATTCCATTTCATGATATTTTAATTTAAATTTCACGCTCTTCCTCTCACGTTTCTTTGATTATTACGTTACGAATACCATGCGGTTATTTCACCAATTTCATTTTTAAATTGATATTTCTATTGAAAGATAATGCATATAGATAATTTTTTTTAATTTTATATATAAAAAACATATAATTTTATTATTCTATTACAATTATTTGGGTATTAATTTTCTTCTAGCTATTTTACATTCCACTTTGACACATTACTTACCATTTTTATAGAACAAACCCATCCTTTATTTTTAGTTGGTGACCTCCATTTTCCATGTCAATATTCATTGGATGATTATGATAATTCCACTATATATTAATAAATAATTTATTAATAAAATTTTATACAAATTTGAAGAATTAAAATGTTTTAAATAATTTTTTACCTATATTTCAAGTGTCATTTTCATCAAAGTGTGAAAAGAATATCTTTTAAACAAATTTTAATGTGAACACATATTTCCACCAAAATTTTCTTTTTATATAAATAAATAAATATATATATATATATATATTAATTGTTTATAAATAAATTACATTTCTCCCAGTTTTATATAATATATATTTTTTAAAATTTTTTCAAAATATCAATGATATCTCTTATTTCCAAAGCGATTTTATAAAATTCCAAAAAAATATTTTCCATCAAATTATTTTCACCTTGAAATATTTTATTCTTATTAGAATATATAATTTAAATTATACCAACCAATTTATTTCTCTAGATGTATTTTGTAATGTTATTTTCTATAAGTAAAATGATCCATCATTACATTTATCATTCCAAATCATCCTCTAATATGGGCATGATTTTCATTCAAATTCCATCCTACACAAACTCCCTATATTTGCATCAATTGATTAAAGGGTGTTCACTTAGATTTAAAATGTCAATTGATTTGGGAAATTATTTCATAAAAATTTAACACATTCTACATATGATATTTTTTTAGGTATGCTATCATTGAAATATAATCCATTTATTGATTGGGGAAATATTAAAAATTTATGTAATGGTTATTTTAATATATATGTTTCATGATTATATAGTAATGTTTTTTATGTGTTTTATATGTTATTAAATCCTTTATATAATGAATTTATTTTATATAATTGGTGATGGGTGCATCATGTAATATACCCTAGAAACATCAATAGGTCTGATGAGATGAACTATCTTAGGTATTTTGTTGTATTTCTAACCAAAAATATATTACCTAAACACATGGACATGATAATTTAAAAATGATGTCTAAGATCATGATGTCATTAAATAGGGAATGAAAGTATCTTTACTAAATGATGAATTTATTTGATAAGGAAAAATTTATTTTTATCCATGTGTTTTTTCATTTTCATTATCAACCATTGATATATTATACTTCTAGTTTGATTCTATTATAGAATTATTTTTGGTTATCTTTTCCTGAAATATTATGTATACTCATATTATGACCACTTATGATCACTGATTTCTATCTACTGTGTTTACCCTTAAGGTGTGTTTCAGTTATCTACTTCTTATGTTTCAATTATCCAAGGTTATATAGAAATATAAAACACATGAAATGTTTAATAGTATAGATTGTGAAAAAAATATATGGGATATTTTAAATACTTATTATGGATTAATTATTTTATTATATATTGGAAAATATTTCATTTCATGATTAATTAATTGTGTTTTATTAGTTAATTATTATTCAAAATTCTTTAAATATCTATACCTAAAATTCCATGGGAATATATATAATGAAATGTTTTCCTTAAATCACGTAATTATGGGACGATAATAATAAAAAATGATAAAGGAAAATAATATCATAAAAAGAAAATTAAATAAGAATAAAATTTATTAATTGGATCTAAATACATCTCAGTAGTTGTAAAACATGTGATCATAACATTTGAGTGTAGAATACATTGAAAATTAGGTATAACATGAAAACATGGAGTATCATGAAAATAAAATGAATCATAGAATTTGGATAAAAACTATAAATAAATTTAAAAGGTAGAACAACCATAATAAGAGGAAAAACATTATGAGAAAATTAATTATGACCATTCCTATGTGAACAAAATCATTATGTCCATTCTTGAAAATGTGATAAAACTAATTATTCCCACCCATGTGTGATCAAACTAATTATGAACACACCTAGATATCTCATGAGATATAAACATAGAATAACTAATTATTCTATGATATAGTACCCCACCCATAATATTCCATAAATATTTTTTCCACATAAAATCATCACCATACATTAAAGAACACATATAAAAAGACTGACTTTCTTGAAGTGTTGAAAAAAGAAACAACTAAAATGAACATAAGATATTATATGTCATTTAAAAAACATTCATAATGGAATCATATTAAAATAAAATATATAGGGTGATTAAAATATCACTTCATTATAGATAAAACATATAGGGAAAATATATGTGAAAATATAAAATGTACCAAAAAACATTTTTACATTATTATGAAAAATGAATTAAAATTTACTTTCAGAAGAGTTTTTTGGAAGGGAAAGAGAATTAATTTTAAAACATTAACATAAATGGATTAAAAAAGAATATTTAAAATGAAAAAATTTTAATATAATTAATACAAAAATTATATAATTAAGAGTTTTAAGTTATTTTAATGAAAATACCACTTAAAAAAACATTGAAACAAATTTATTAATAAAATTGGAAAAATGAAATATCGAGGAATATGAAAGGTAAAAAATGATAGTATTTATTTAAGGAAACATTTTTTTATAGGAAAACATGGACATGGAAGAAAAAGATCAATCTATAAGAATTAGAATTACGCATACCAATGTTATACTTTTATTTCAGAAATATATTTATCAAATAAGTTATTTTTGATGATGATAAGTAATTTCACAATTGAAAATTAAAAAATAAAATATAAAATATGAGATATATTTTATCAAAAAAATCATGGAAATTATATTCATGTAAGAGACATTATGACCCAATGAATCAAAAAATGATTCGATTAAACCCTTAGTTTGTTCTGGATTCATTTTGAACAAACAAACTACTTCATAAATAATCAAATTAAGTTTATTTTATACCATATTAGGAAACTTAATCATCTATATTTTATTTAAAAATGATCATTTATAGTCAGATTTGGTTTATTTATTATAGTGTTTTTTCTTATGATTAGGGGAAAACTGAATTATAGTTACCTTTTATGGTATTTTAGCGATCAAATATATTATTTTAATAAAAAGTTAAATACATGATAAAATACTTATTGAAACATAAATAAATAATTATTTCATAATTAAATTATAATAATTTTTGTAGATTAGTTCTCATAGTCCTCTATGATAGTGTTTTATAGCAGTGTTCAAGTTTGTGGTTAGACCTACCCATATATGAATATAACATAATTCGATGGGTGCTATCATCATGAAATTGTATATTTAAAAATAATATCATTATAACATGAGAATAAAAATATTATATTTTTTTTTGAGGTTTGAATCATATTTTATGTTTTTTGGATAACAAATAAAAATCAAGTTAAAAAATAAAAAATGTTACTTCATGGATGTGATAGTCCTCACAAGACATGAACAACATTATTTTTTTCACAAGTGGATGAGAAGGAATAAATAATGTTCATTACTTTAATATAATAAAACTTATTTCTAATATTTATATAAATGTAACTATATAATATTGTTATGTATAGGTTTGTATGGAATTGAATAAGAAGAAAAAAATAAAGATTAATTAATGCTTACTTGGAGACCTTAAATGTTCTCTTAAATTATTTATTGGAAAATTTTGGGATTAAGATAAATAATTGATACCAAAGGCACTTTAAATTGAGATAAAATTATATTAGTATCAAAATTGATGAGTTTTATGATGAAATTTTATGGAATGTATGTACAATGAAGCAGTGTAAGTTTCACCTTTTATAAGTGATGAAAATGAAACTTATGTGTATACTTTTTATTTTTAATGATATTATTACAACATTCAAGGATAAAAGAATCAAAAATATTGAAATACTGAAATGTAGAATAATTTTAGGTGAATAAATTCCCAAACAATTATTTCCACCTAATTTCCAATCATTTTGGAAGTCAGTCAAACTTATTTGGTAACTTTTTACTTTTTTTTGCTTTCCCGGGATAACATGTTTTTATGCAGGAAACATATATTTTACAAAATAAATAAAATAACCCCTATTAAAAATATTTTATTTTATGAATACAAATTTACCATCCATTTATTATAAATCTATTCATTTGAAATTGAATATAGGCTTGAAAATTAATTCATTTTATATACAGAAAAACGATTTTTTGTATGAAAAATCACGATGTGTTTTAATCATATTTAGAATGGGTTAATAATTAGATATGTGTTAATATAATATATACATTTTTATAAATAATATTTAATTAATTATTTATATAGTTTTTAAAAATAATTTATTAGATATAACTTGCAAAAAATGAATAAAACAATCATTAAAAATAATTTTTTCACTATTATCGTTGTAATTGAATTTAATATTAGAAATAATATTTTCATTATATTAAAATAAAATGATAAATTTTATATAATTTGGAACCAATTTTTCAAAATACTAAATCCATTTTATCAGTTTAAATTTATATGTTTATGAAAAATAAATTTTTACCATAGGGCACGTAATGTGTAAAAACCTTGTTTAGAAAAAGTGTATTTTTAAGATTAAAACATTTATATAGAATGAAATTATAAATTTATTTGATTTTAATGACATAAATGTGTTAAGTTTTAAATAAATAAAATTTATTTGGATTTCAAATGATTATGAATCCAAATATCACCAAAATATTTTTTAATTTAACGACATGAGAAAAAATAGTTTTTATTAGAAAATATTTTTCATGTTATTAAACATAGGTTTTTGATAATAGTATTTAAAAATATATAAATTTATTACCTAATAAATATATATTATTATTATTATTTTTATAATATTTTGAGTTACACTTACTTCATGATATAGTCATAAACACTATATTTTAGTAAAAAATATATCATTCAGTATTCACCTAAAAACAATTATTTCAGAAAAAATATAAAAACATCATCTTAAGATAATTTTGAGACAATTAATTAAGAAAATAAATTATTTTTTAAGAAATAAATTTTTTAAATTTAATAGTTTTTATTTTAAATAAAAATAAAAAATATAAAGGAAAACTGTTTTTATTGAAAAAATATCTATTTTAACATTAATATTTTAATATTATTTCATATAAATTTTTTATTTAAAAAATTTTAAAAAATTATTAAATATATTTCCATACTATATATTATCATAATAATCACTACAAAGTGATCTATTAAAACTTCAATAACTTATTTCAGGAATAATGATTAAATCATATTATTTATCCTCTAAACGTAAGAAATTTACATTGATTAATATATTTTTTGGTAGAGGGTTTAATCATATTATAGTTTATTAATAATTCTTATCAAATATTTCATGACTCATTATTTTTATGTTAGTTAGGGAGAAATAAAATGAACATAATTTAAATTATTTAAAAAACATATTCCAAAACCTCGAGGAGTTACATTCTCCCTCAAATAAATTGTATCCTCAAAATTTTAATTATCACATACTAATGATATTAAATAAGGGTATCTTAAAGATATAAGATAATCAATATATAATTCATATAAATATATAAACCTTTAATACATATTAGTTATATATTCTTTTCTTTAGAATAGGGTTATCCCTAATATTGAGTTCTTATCTAACCATTTAGGCCAATAATTTATTGTTATTATTTATCAAGACCTATAATTTCTTTCAAAATGGTGTTTATTATAATCCTTGTAACACCCCCTATTTGATGTATGTGGCCTATGTTTATGCATATTTATGTGTTTAAAGTGCATGGAATGAGTTAGGAAGAGGTTGGGAGAGTTTGGAATGGTTTTGGATGTGTTTGGAGGCTTTTAAAGGGGTGCACGGTTTTGGCATGGTTATTGGAAACCATGCAGGTTCTACAGAAAACTGTGCAGGGGAGACAATAGGCTTTACACGACCTGTGAACGGTTTTACAAACCATATGAGGAAACCATGTGGACCCTTTATTATAAGGCAGTAGAGTGTGCACAGTTAGCACACGGTTTTCTAAACCGTGTGGGCTAACCGTGCAACCACTTAAAATTAGGGTTATAAAACCCGAGATCACTCAGGATTGCCTCATTTTCACTCCAATCCTCCTCCCACTTGATCTTCACTCGGTATTTTTGATTCCCTGGGTTTAAGGGTGCTCTCTCACTCATTTTGGAAGGGTTTCAAAGGGGTTTCAAGGCGGTTTCACGGTGGTTTTTCCAGGGTAAGTCTCTCCTCTTGTTTCTCTTGTGGTTTACTCTAGATCTACATCCCCCTCTCTCTTGGTTTTCCAGATATACACTTTATGTATATAGATCTAGGGTTGTGGTTGCCTTGTATGTTAATATTAAGGCTTGTGGATGTTAGGGAAAAGGATCTAGAGATGTTTCAGTGGTTTGTTCGATGGATTTGAGGTGTGGTTGTTCGTGGGTCGATTTCTCGGGAACCCTAAAGGTAGGTGGCTTCTATATCGACTTCACTTGGTTAGAACTAGTGGTTCCTTGTTACAATTAATTATTGTGCTGAAAATTAATTGTGAATTGATTATGAAAAATTGGTTGGAAATCTCTTGGGAGATGTTTTGGTGATTTTTGGGAAAAAGGGTGTTTTATGGTTAAATATTATTCTTGTGAAATTTAAAATGAAGATTTCAAAATGGGATGATATGGTTGATTTGTGAAAATGTTGGACAGAAAGGGTTTTCAATAAAAGGATTCTTTTATTTAAATGTTATTTGGAAGTGGGTGGGAATTATCACTATAAAAAGTGGATGGATAGTGGTTGAAAGAACCACCATATGGTAGTGGTCGGAAAGTACCGCTATTTGTGAATGTGTGAATGGGTTGGGAGGAAGTACCACCATTTTGATTGTTTTGGTGCGAATTGGTGAATGGGTTGGGTGAAAGTCCCACTATTTTGGTTGTATGTTTTCATTTCTTTTCAAGATGTAATTATTGTTATAATGTGTAAATGTTGGGATGATTTTGTCTGGTTTGGTTGGCTTTCTCCTGGTTGCTTGGGTTGGATGTGATGACTTGGTAAGGACATGTTTGGATTATGAAAATGGTTGTGCTTGTGATTATTTTTATATAAAATGATTTATATAAATGTGTTAATGGTTTTATCCTAGTGGAATGTGTATGGATATAATTTGGGGAAATCCTACTGAGTTTCAGTACTCACCCCCAGCTCTGACACTTTGGTGTCTTTGCAGATGTCATGTACCGTTATGTGGGAAATGGTAAGGCACCTACCTCCTTTAATGGAGCATTGTTATTTTTTAGAAGAGCTTGGAGCATGAAGCTTGGTGTGAAGCTATGGCGGAGTCATGGCTTGTGGTGTTTGTTTTTTTAGTTTCTGCTTTGTAATCTGATGTGTTGTGGACATGTATAGTTTTATTTGGTTTGGATATTATTGTTGAACAACTTGGTTGTTAATGGATGGGTTGGTTGGGTTTGTTGACATGCATCATATAGTTTGTGGATTGTTGGTTTGTTTTGTCTTATATGAAAATCATTCCCCATTTTGATCTCGGATCCCTCGGCATTTATTTCCATCCTTTGGCGCCTTGGGAACGTCGCTTAAGGCCAAGTAACCCTCACCTCCTCCTCAAGCCAATGGGGTAGGGGCGAGGTGTTACAAGTGGTATCAGTTTGTTCAGTCTTTTGGAGTTGATTCTCAGATTTGTTGTTGACATTCGTTGTGGTACATTCCTTGATTTGGGATATAAGAGAGGAGTATGAATGTTGGAACATGGAATGTATAGCATAAAAGGACGTGTCTAACCCTTTTATTCTGAAATCCAAGTTACTGGGGAGTTGGGTATATAAGTGTTTTGGTGACACTTATAGGCATTGGATATCTCATTGTCATGGGTGTAACCAATGGGATGAGCATGGAATGCATGGTAGAAATGACTTTACACTAGGATACATATTTCATTTGGGTATAATGATATATGGGTTGAATTAATAAATGTTTGTTGTGTGAAACTGTAATGTGAATAATTTTTGTATTTTGAAAATGGTTTGGTTTTCATAATGGTGAAACATAGGAAATTTGAACTGCTAGAAAGATTTGTTGTGAAAGTGTTGTGTAATGTGATATGAAATGAGATTTTGTGATGTCTACAGAAGTGAGGGTCATGGTTGTTTATTTTCTATTTATAGAAATGGAACTGGGTTGGCGTTATAGTGACCAACTGGAGGAGGCTGCTGAAAATGTAGTAGCACCTGAGCCGCAGGTGAACTAGTAGCTAGTGCAAAGCATAGTGAAAGATTTCCAAGTTGTGGAAAGTGGATATAGAGTGGATGAACCATGGCATGTGGATCATGCAGTTCAATTTAAAAAGTATAATCCACCCATCTTCAGGGGTGGTTCAGATCCAGAGAGGGCAGAAGCAAGGTTGAATAGAATGAACAAGAGCATCGAGTTCTTGGGAACTCCGGTAGAGTTAAAAGTGAAGTTGGCAACATATATGTTACACGATCTTTCCCTTCAGTGGTGGGAGTTGGTAGTCCAAGCTGGGAAGGACCACGGTATGATGTGGGATGGATTTGAGGAATTGTTTAATAAACAATTCTACCCCCATATGTTCAGAATTCAACATATGACTGATTTCATCAGTTTGAAGAAAGAGCTTATGTCGGTAACGGAGTATGCAGCTAAGTTTATGAAATTAGTGTGGTTTGCACCTGAGGTGACGGGTAGCACATCATTGAAATCAAGGATATTTTAAGCAGGGTTAAGGAAAGAAATTCATTCAAAGATAGCAGTACTGTGTATATATGATTACACAGAAATGTTGAATAGAGCCCCGATGGATGAGTGGGATCTGTTGGGTGCTCTGGGCGGGGGAATCATGGTGGTACCCATTGGGAATAGCGGGAACTCTAATACTGGGTTCAAGCAGAAGAGGGAAACATATTCCTTGGGTGGGAATATGACATATAATTCGAAAACAGGTTTGGTAAATCTTCCTCCAATGTCCCAGAGCAAGCATAGATTTTTTCAGTGTGGTTCTACGAGCCACATCAAGGAGGGTTGTATGGAACAACCTCAAGCATGTCATAATTGTAAGAATATGGGACATCTACAGTTTTATTGTCTAAATGCTCCAAGGTTGGGTGTGCATGACGCTCCTCAGGGTTCGTAGATGTCATTTTCTTTGACAGGATGGGGACAACCTCATACCCCACTTTAGTAGAGTAAAGTGGGTCATGGGGATTCTCAGAATACCCCAACGCCTCAATAGAGCAATAAATAGCAGAGTTTAGCAACCAAAAATGTGTTCGGAGCTGAGCAGGTTGTGGTGGATGATCAGTCGGGACCATCCACGTTGCGAGGTACTATTCTTTTAAATTCTACCTTGATGCAAGTGCTATTTGATACGGTTTTTGAACACTCTTTTATTGCTGCACATGTGGTTGATTTAGTGGGTTTAAGGATAGAGATTATGCCCTCGTTTTTGAAACTTCAAACTCTTATGGGTCAAATAGAGTGTTGATCCCTCTTGTGTAGGGAATTTTGTATCGTTATGGGTGAAGTTGTTATTGTGTGGAATTTCTCAATGCATGAGATGGATGGGTATGATGTAATCTTGGGAATGGAATGACTGGTGGCTATTAAGGCCCACATCGATTGTGATGTGCGAATAATGGATTTTACGACACACGATGGAGTTAGACATCTCTTTAGAGGAGAGAAGCATGAAAGGTAGGGTGCAACAGGTTTGTTGGCACCTGAAGTGGGTATGTTATCGTATCAATTGGTGGATTTGTTGTTGGAATCGGTAGAGGGTGTTGAGCAGAGTGTTCCTCCGGTAGTGGTGGATCAGTTCATGGATGTTTTTCCTGAAAAATTCTCTGGGTTACCTCTAGTAAGAGAAGTGGAGTTTACAATTGATCTACTTCCAGGGACCAGTCCTATCTCACTTCCGTCTTACCAGATGGCACCAGCTGAATTGCGGGAATTGAAAATCCAGTTGGAATAGTTAGAAAACAAATGGTTTATCTGGCCTATCACGTCTTTGTGGGCAGCTCCAGTGTTGTTTGTAAAGAAGGTGGATGGAACATTGAGGCTATGTGTTGATTATTTTAGACTTAACCAAATTATGATAAAGAATAGATATCCACTTCCATGAATTGATGATTTGTTCAACCAGTTGAGGCGAGCCAAGTGGTTCTCCAAAATTGACCTGAGGTCCGGATATCATTAATTGCGGGTGTGGAAGGAGGATATTCCTAAAATAGCTTTCATAAGTAGATATGGCCGTTACGAATATTTGGTTATGCCCTTTGGTCTAAAGAATGTGCCAACAGTGCTTATGGAGTTGATGAATCAGATATTTTAGTTATATATGGATTCATTTGTGGTGGTGTTTATAAATGATATTCTGGTGTATTCAAAGACAAGGGTGGAGCATGAGCAGCACTTGGAGACAGTGCTAGGGATATTGAGGGAATATCAGTTGTATGCCAAATTTTCAAAGTGTGACTTTTGGATACAGAAAGTTCTTTTTCTTGTCCATGTGATTTCTGAAAGGGGTGTTTCAATGGATCAAGAAAATATTGAGGTTGTTTTCTCGTGGCAACCGCCAAAGAATGTGTTTGAGATACGTATATTTCTTGGTCTAGCTGGGTATTATTGGCATTTTGTTCGTGATTTTTCACGTTTGGCTTCGCTGATGACAGCTTTGAAAAGAATGAATGTTCCATTCCAGTGGAATGAATAGTGTCAACAGTTTTTTGAAGAGCTAAAGGATCGTCTTATATCAGCACCAATCTTGGTTTTCTAGAATTAGGAAAAGGGTATGTAGTGTATTGCGATGCATCAGGATCAGGGTTGGGGTGCGTTTTCATGAAAGGGAATCATGTGGTTGCATATGGCTCATGACAGTTGAAGGTGCATGAGAAGAACTACCCAACTCATGATTTGGAGTTGGAAGTAGTGGTCCATGCTTTGAAAGTGTGGCGTCATTATCTCTTTGGTGATAAATTCATGACATATACAGTTTATAAGAGCCTGAAGCACATTTTCTCAGAACGGGATTTGAACATGAGGCAATATATATGGATGGAATATCTCCAGATGTTTGATTTTGACTTTATGTAAACACTGGGTAAGGAAAATTTGGTGGCAGCAACATTAAGTAGAAAATCATATTCTTAGGTGGTGAAATAGGCATCAGACAAGTGGTAGTTGATGTCGGTTAGAGCTGATATGCGGTTGGTATGTGAGGAATAGGGCGATAGAGCAGTCTTCTTTCCCGTTTTGTTGATTCCTAACTTGGTTGGACTGGTTAGAGAGGTACAGATATCAAATTCTGAGTGTGTGACCATGGGGTCGAGACTCAATGGTGGGGAGACCATTGAGGGTTGGCAACTGAATGTAGATTCAGTTTTGTTTTTTCAGAATCGGATGGTTGTACCAGTTTCTTGTCTAGTTGATCTTCTCAGGGTATATCATCATTCCAGGTGGGCTTTCAATCCTGGAATTCAGAAAATGTATAAAGCGTTGAAAGCGTAGTTCTGGTGGGCTGGTATGAAAAGAAGAGTGTCTGAGTTTGTTTCGAGATGCTTGACTTTCCAGTTGGTCAAGGAAGAGCATCAGAGGACAGAAAAAATGTTGCAGTCTTTACCAATCCCTGTTTGGAAATGGGAGAAGATAACTATGGATTTTTTCATAGGTCTCCCAATAATGGTTAGAAAGCACGATACCATCTGGGTGATAGTGGATCGACTAACGAAGTCGGCCCATTTCATCCCGATTCGTGAATCTCATACGGTGGAGGATCTGTCCAAAAATATATATCCAGGAGGTGGTAAAGAGGCATGGTGTTCCAGTTTTGATAGTATTAGATAGAGATCTATGGTTGACATCCCGTTTCAGGAAATCCTTATAGTTATCCCTTGGAATTTAGTTGACAACGAGTACGGTGTATCATCCTCAGACAGATGTTCAATCTGAGATGGCAATACAAACTCTGGAGGATATGTTGCGGGCTTGTTTCATGGATTTTGGTGGCTCGTGGGAGGAGAAATTCTCATTGGTTGAGTTCTCGTACAATAATAGTTATCAGGAATCCATACAGATGGCTACATTTGAAGAGTTTTATGGGCGACCATGTCATTCTCCACTATATTGGGTGGAAATGGGTGAGTCCTCGATGGTCGGACCAAGCCTTGTCTAGGAAACTACAGAGAAGATCAAGATGACCAGGAAGAGAATGGATAAGGCTCAGGGTCATCAGAGAACGTATGCGGATCATCATTGATGGCCGTTTTAGTTCAAGGTGAGTGATCATGTGTTCTTGAGGTTCTCTCCTAGGATAAGACATCGTCATTTTGGGAAGCAGGGAAAGTTATCTCCAAGGTATATTGGACATTTTGAGATTCTTGAGAGGGTTGGTGTGGTGGCTTATCGTTTGGATTTTCCACCTAGGTTAAGTGCGGTGCACAATGTGTTTTATATTACGTAGTTGGAAAAGTATCAGCTGGTTTGTGACCATGTAATTCGATGGGATCATGTTGAGCTATAACTGGATGCTTCGTTGGTGCAGGTGCCAGTGCGGGTTGCCGATCGGCAAGACAAAGTCTTGCATGGTAAAAGCTTTGGTTTAGTTCATGTTTTATGGAAACATGGTAAGATTCAATAGGAGACTTGGGTGTGAGAGAAAGAGATGACCGAGTAGTGGTCTGAGCTCTTTCGATAAAGGGTGGGTTCACTACTTTTCGAGGACAGAAAGTCCAATGGTGGGGGGAATGTAGCACCCACGGTTTGAGGTATGTGGACTTTTTTATGCAGTTTATGTGTTTAAATTTCCTGGAATGAGTTGGGAAGAGGTTGTGAGAGTTCAGAATGGTTTTGGATATGTTTGAAGTCTTTTAAAGGGGTTCATGGTTTGAGCACGGTAAGTAGAAACCACGTGGGTTCTCCCAGAAACCTTGTAGAAAAGATAGTAGGCTTTGCACAGCCTACGCATGGTTTTCCAAACCGTGCGAGGCAACCGTTCAGACCCTTTCTTGCAAGGCAGTAGAGTGCAAACTATTAGCGCACGGTTTTCCAAACCGTGTGGGATAACTGTGCGGCCAGTTAAAATTAGGGTTATAATCCCCAGGCTCACTCTGGATTGCCTCATTTTCACTACAATACTCCTCCCACTCGAGCCTCACTCAGGATTTTGGATTCTCAGGGGATAAGGGTGCTCTCCCATCGTTTTAAAAGTGTTTTAAAGCGGTTTCCAGGCGGTTTGTAGGTGGTTTCTCCAAGGTAAGTCTCTTATATTGTTTCTCTTTTGGTTTCCTCTAGATGTACATCCCCCTCTCTCTCGGTTTTCTAGATCTACACTTGTTGTGTGTAGATCTGGGGTTGTGGTTTCCTTGGATTTTAATATTATGGCATGTGGATGTTAGGGAAATGGATTTAGAAAGGTTTCGGTGGTGCGTTCGCTGGATTTGAGGCACCATTGTTCGTGGGTCGATTTCTTGGGAACCCTAAATGTAGGTGTCTTCTCTCTGGACACCACTTGGTTAGAAGTAGTGGTTCCTTGATAAAATTAATTGTTGTACTGAATGTTAATTGTGAATTGATTATGCAAAATTGGTTTGAAATCCCTTGGGAGATGTTTTGGGGATTTTTGGAAAAAATGGTGTTTTATGGTGAAATGCTATTCTTGCAGATTTTAAAATGAAGATTTTAAAATGGGATGATATGGTTGATTTGTGAAAATATTGGATGGAAAGGTTTTTCAATTAATTTTTGTTTTGAAATGTTATATGGATTTGGGAGGGAAGTCTCATTATCAAAAGGGGATGGATAGTGGTCAGAAGAACCACCATATGGTAGTGGTTGAAAAGTACCTCTAGTTTTGAATGGGTGAATGGGTTTGGCGGAAGACCCACCATTTTGATTTTTTTGGTGCGAATGGGTGAACGGGTTGGGCATATGTCCCACCATTTCGGTCGCTTTTTTCATTTCTTTGCAAGATGGAATTATTGTGCTAATGTGAAAATGTTGGGATGATTTTGTATTGTTTGGTTTTCCTTCCCCTGGTTGCTTGGGTTGGACTTGATGACTTGGTAAGGACATGTTTTATTGATGAAAATTGTTGCACTTGTGATTCATTTTATATAAACTGTTTTATATAAATTTTCTAATGGTTTTATCCTAGTGGCGTGTGTAGGGATGTCATTTAGGGAAATCCTACTGAGATTTAGTACTCACCCCCTGCTTTGGAACTTTGGTGTCTTTGTAGATGTCGTGTACCATGATGTGGGAAAAGGTAAGGAATCTACCTCCTTTAGAGGAGGATTGTGATTCCTTGGAAGAGCTTGGAGATTGGGGCTTGGTGTGAAGCAGTGGTGGAGTCATGGCTTATGGTGTTTGGTTGTTTAGTTTCCGCTTTGTACTCTGATGTGTTGTGGACATGTCTAGTTTTATTGGTTTTGGATTGTATTGTGAAAAAACATGGTTGTTAATGGATGGGTTGGTTGGGTTTGTTGACATGAATCATATATTTTGTGGATTGTTGGTTTGTTTTGTCTTAAGGGAAAATCGTTCCCCATTTTCTTCTCAGAGCCCTCGTCATTTATTTTCAGACTTTGGTACCATGGGGAATTCGCTTAAGGCCAAGTAACCCTCACTGCCTCCTAAATCCAATGAGGTAGGGGCGGGATGTTACAATCCTTGAATAAACTATTAATGCTTGATATGAAATGTGATCTTGTTATTCTAAATAATTTTTCCTCCAAGTGGAGAGAACCAACCAATTTGCAAAATCACATTAAATTAATTAAAAATAATAATAAGACGTTTTTCATGAATTATATTTTGAAAAACATTGACTTGGTTTTTATTATTCATAAAATTATAGGTTTTATTTAACCGGTGAATAATCTGGGTGATTATTTAATATTCGTAGAAAAATTCCTGGCATAATAAGGTGTCAAAAAAAATTCCAATACCCATAAATCTGAATTAGAGGTTGAGTGTACATTTTACCCATTATTTTCATGACCTAATTTCTATACTATATTTATTCTATATGTTTAAGAGGTCATTGATTCCTATTATCCTCAATAGTATAGTGATTGAGAATCATTTTAAATAATTCCCAAAATCTTTGAATTTGAAGAATTGAAGTGTGTATGGTTTATTAATTGGTACTTTTATAAATTTCACTATATTAACTGAAATCTTTGTATCTCTTATAAAAACAATTGATCTATATAAAATAATACTAATCTTGAATTGTTTTTTTGTTTTCATTGAGTCATTACCTTGTGTGCTTCTTCAAGCATTTTTGAATTGTATAATGATTAATCTTGTTTGCTTCATCATTTTCAACACCATAACATTCTTAAGACTCCATTATCCTCTTATTTAGAATGTTTTGAAGCTCAATTATGTTCAAACAATTAATCATAATTAACAATAGATGGTATGTCATAGTCATAATGTTTCTAAATCAAGATCATATCCTATTTTGTGGATAGTTGCGATAATATCTACATTGTCCACTAAACCCATTATTTTCATGACTATTTTTGGTTACCTCCATTATATAGAGTAAATTAAAATTATGAAGGAATATAATTAAATATATAAATTTACATATAAGGAAACCATTAACACAAATGAATGATTTCCAAAATTAATTTCATATGTTAGCAAATGAATATATACATTTAAATGTAGGTTATATATGCTTAGCACTCAAACTTAACTAGTTATAGAATTAAATAATTCATAATTGTTCATAAAGAGAATGTGAATCAACCATAATTTATCCCCAGATATTGTCAAACCAGATGTGTAGTAACATTTCATTTTCATGCACTAAGTGATGACTGAGTTAATAAATAACACACCATTTATCATGCTATTACACCAATGTAAATCTATACTAGATACTTCATCCATTTTTAGAATTTAGAAATGGATGCAATTTCTAGGAGAACCACATAATCTCTACATTACCAGAATATGATGATGATATACTATACTTGGAATTATCCCTCAGACTTGTCCCTTGGGTTTTCAAAATAATTCATTAAACTAACCCCTAAATCTCAAAACCATACTTTGATACCAATTGATGTGATTATGAACCATACTATTGAGTCCTCTATATCTTCTTATTCATTGATGAAATTAATTCAAATCACCAATAAGAACATCATTGATAAATTGTTTAAATTTAAAGTAAAATTTTGGTATGAATAACTCCCTTTTATACAAATGATTCTATTCCTCCATTTAGAAGATATTCTTATCAAAAGTGTTTTATTTAATGAAATATAAATATTTTATATATTTTTTAATCCTCACATTCTCCTTTACATTTTTATTAAATTAAAATCATCAAATATTTCTACAGTGTGTCTTCTTTAATTTGAACTTATATTAATCAGTTATCTCTCTTCGAAAAAGGGTTCAAATCAACATTTATATTTTTAAATTTCCTTAAATTTCTTAAATAAATCCATGATCATCTATAGATGTTTACTATGAACTTCCTATAGAAATTACATGTATCATATATGTATTTATATCCAATCATGAGTTTCATAGTATCTAAAATAACATGTTTTATATATCATTAAAAATTAAACCTTGGATCATGTATATCTTGTTGATGCACTCAACTGATTTCCAGAAATAAAATGAATTAAAAATTATTTGGATTCAGTTTATTTATATGGTGGATAGTGTAACATCCCAATATTCAATATTAAATAGTTTACTTCCTTTAAAAATTAATGTGTTCAATATAGTATGATGCATGAAACAATAAACCAAAACAAACCATAGAAAAATATATATATATCAAAGTATAGTAGAATAATTAGTGAATAAAAATGGAGATTAAATCATTATAAAATATATTTATAAAAAATAAAGTTCAATATCAATTCTCAGTTATTCATAAATTAAATTGGTTTTTCCAAATAAATAATATGACTAATTAAGTCTTTAAACTAAAACCTTTATAAAAACTGACTATTTATCTGTTTTTTCAAAAAATAAATACTTTATCAAAAAAATATATTATTTATTCATATAATATATTAACACCAATTTTATTAATAATTTATAAGAAATAAGATTAATAACGAATAATAGTTTTTATTTATATTATTTTCCTATGAAAATATTTATCATTATATTTATATTTGGTTGTTTAAAAGATAAATTCCAAAATATAAGAAATCTATTTTTATAAAATAAATTTAAATTTTTATTCAAAATTTATATATTATTTTATTTTATTTTTATTTTTTAAAAAGAGTTGTTTTTGATGAATAGTGAGAAATACATCTTTTACCAAAATTGCATCTTTTATGACTTTACCGTTATATAATGAAGTCCTATAAGTTTATAAAAACTTTTATTGGTAAAATATGTATTTAAAAATTAATAATATATATTTTTAAATAAAATTCCATATTTATAAATCCTATATTTTACTTCTTATACACTTATGTATAATTTTTCAACCAAAGAAACTGTATTTTGTCCCTTATTTAAATTATATATTTTCTTGGTAAAAATAAATTTTTTTATTTTTTTAAATAAAGATAAATTTAATTTGATTCATTGTAAACTAATTTTTCTCTTAAAACCCACATATGTTTGTAATTTTATTATATAGATAAATTTTGGGATAAAAAATACACATTTTCTAAAAAAGGGTTTTATGGATTAGAAGCTCTAATGTTAAATTTACTAATTCTAAAAAATATAATGTTTATCTCAAAAATTTATTTTATATTAGAAACCATTAGGTCCAAATTACATAGTAAGTTCCATTTTTTACTCATTAAATGTAAATTACCATGTTAAAAACTTGTTTTAACAGAAAAACCAAAAATGATATAAGTTAATATTCTAAGAGCAAGAGACATAAAAACTCATTGAAATCATATTTACAAATAAATGGATCAACCAACATATATAATCCCAAAGCCAGTTATGTTTTATTTTTTGGATCTAATATACATGTGAAACATTTTCTCTCAATATATTAAGTTGAAATATTTGTAGAAACATCCTTCTCATGGCTTTTAAAGGCCCCACACACCACCCATTTAATACCACTCAAAAATCATTTTCCTCATGAAAATATGAATAAATTATATCCAATAGAATTCAGTTTCTCCCTTATAATATTATTTTCCTAAGATATTAGTAGGATCCCTCACTTTTCAAGGAGTCCTCCATGGAGAATCCCATGTTTTCAATGTGAATTATTTTTCGGAACTTCATTGCATTTTATTCTTACTTTCAAAAATATAAATTTATAATTCTTATATAATGAAATCAGTATTTTTTATATGGAATTTAATTATTACATGGTAATAACTATTAACCAAATTTCCCCTTTTATATTAAGAAAACCAAAAATTTCATATGTGCATTTTATAGACAACCATCTCCATGAAATGATGAATTATACTTTCTGACCACAACCTATATGTGCTAATTTTAATTATGAAATTAAAGATTAATTTTAACATATATAATAAAATAATTACTATGAATATAAAATTACACTCTAAATTCTTTCCCATTATTATTCTGGAATTTTTAAAAGTAACTGTGCATATTGTGGGTTACCTCCTTCATAAAGAAATGTATCTATTTTTTTCATTTAGTTTCTTTCTTATTTATTAAAAAAAAAATAGGATTCACCACAATAAAACTATAAAAATAATATCATTAATAAGTTTTAATAATTATATTTTTTCAAAATAAACCACTTTTATAATCATAATCATCCATTAATCCTGATATGTTCATGTTTAGGTTTGTCTAACAAGTAATTAGAAGAATGATATAAAATAATATCATGTATTACCTTTAGAACATAATAAATAATTATATTCATGATGATTAAGTTAATAAATATTTAATTGTTCATCTAGAATATTTCAATTAATATTATTCACATTAATTAAAATACTTTTTTTTTCATTAATGATTACCAAAAAATGCTTGTCAGCAATTTCGCCAAAAATAAACTAAAATAAAATTAACATTGAATAAAATATTGACTTTATAAAAAATAATGAAACAAAAATTATGGAACCTTTTATTATTTATAAATTATTATAATTCGGATAATAATGGGAAATAAATCCTCTATTTTGAAACTAGTTTAAAATAATCAAGATTAAACTCATCAGATATAAAACATATATAGTAATGAAACAAAATACATAAAGAAAATTATTATAAATGAATTTTATAAAATGTTACTAAAATGAATAAGGATATAAAATTAGTGATCGATATAGTTTATTTGTTATATCGGAGGTTAGACTGCATTATGACTACGTTGTAATTAAGGTGAGGGTTTTTGTTATCCCAATTTTCTTCCACAGAGTTACAATTTGTTAGGTTGAAACTATATTATTCTAAGAACGATTTATTCTAAAAAAATTATTAATTGGAATTTTATTTCATCCTTTTATATTCTTCTAACAATTATTTTTATATACTCATTGTCAAATGCCTCTTACATTAATTATTATGTTATTTTTAATGGGGTTGTCTAGAATTTCAAATCCTTGATAAATGTTTCAGCTATATAATTGGTTTCCTATTGTATGGTGAAATTAAAACCCCTTTGATATTTTATATCATTATCCTCTCATTATAAAAGGTATTTAATGTTAAATTTGAATATCTCTTATTCAATTTGTGTTCATTTTAATGTTTCTAAAATCGTAATTGTTATTTAAATCTATTTTCAATTACATGAGACATTTTTGATATTACAAAATATGTTTTTTTGTATATAGTGTATTGAATTCCATATTTAATTGAATTAAAATGAATATATTTCAATTTCATGGTATTTTTCTTATCCTATTTTCATTCTCATGTTACCATTACCATAAGGGGATTAGTAAATCAATTTAGATTCATTTATATATAATTTATATTCACTACTTACTTTCTTTTTTGTGGTGTCTATGTTGGTCTTGTATTACCTTCTAAATAATATCATACTATTTCATTTCAATTAATTAATCAAATGAAAATCCATCACTTCCATTTTCATTCTAAATCACCCACTATTATACTAATACATTTTCTTCCAATTGATTTTATTTGTGAATAATCTACACATTCTTTAACTTAAGGGTGATTACATAGACTCTCTACATTAATTTACTAGGGAAATTATTGAAAAAACTATATAATATTTAATATATATGGTGTTAGTTTTAGGAATTATTATACAGAAAGCTACACCATTTATTGATTCATGAAATATTAACAATAGTTATACTTGTTATTTCAATATGTATATTTATTAATTAAATTGTAATGTTTTTTATTTACTATTTAACATACTGATTCCTTTATATTATTAATTAATTGGACAAAATTACTAGTAAGTGGGGCCTAAAATTTCTCCTCGTTGGATTGATAGTTCTCATGAGACAAAATATATTGGGTCATTTGGTGTATTCCTACCGAGATAAAAACTTTTCTTGAATACAAGACCTTTATTGTAAGATCATGATGTATAATATAATGAAGAAATATCTCAGGGCATGAGTTTAGGTTTGATTCTTAAATATAAAATCAATTATTTTTAACAAACATACATTGGTATGTCTACCAATGAATTTAATATTAATGATACAATTCCACAAATAAAATCAAATAATTATTTAATTATTTATAACATATATTAACAGAGATTAAATTACAATATTTATCTATGATATAAATTTATACCATTTTAAGTAGGTGGTTAAACTAACCCTAACAAGAATAAACTACAATTAAAGGATGATTATGATGTTATTTATTTGGGATGTCATTATAACCAAATAATTATGAATATATTTAGTGTTTATTATTGGGATATATCTTAATTATAAACAATTAAGAGAATAATATAACCTAAAAAATTTATTAAATAGTATAAATAAATCAGTTTTCTCATATGAAACCCTATTTTTGATTGTTTAGTATACCAAAATTTTTTATAACTCATACTTTTGTTGTTGGTGAACTACTGTACTAGGACTCAATAAGGATGAATTGAGTTCATGATAGTTTCTTCACTAAAACCCACCCACTTTATGGTATGATAGGTTCTAATCTTTTCTTAACAGAATAATCCAATGGAAATTAATATTGTGAGAAATAGATTAAATATATTATATATATAGTGTTTCGGGGAACATATATCCCCTAGTCCACTCCACCAATGCTCAACTCCAAGAGTATAGTGATTTTCACTATCACCCATCATTTTCCAAAGGACTTATCAATTGAGTGAATGTATCCATTTCATGGTAGAAAACTAGGATCTTTTTAAGATCACTTATAAGGATTTACAAAAAACACAATCCTTTATCACTCAATATAATGATTGATTAATTTCAATGGCAGGAGATAATAAAAACGGTTTACAAAATGAAGCTCATTATTTAAAAGATGCAACAAACATAAGAGAAGAGTTATCCATAACAGAATATTGAAAAGAAGATTATATCAAGGAGATACTTATAATGTACAACATGGTTTATCTTGATAGCGCAGTTGTAGAAAACATACTTTTTCTTCTTCTTCTTATTATTATTATTCTTCTTATTTTACAACTTGACATAGTGAATAAGAACATAATGATTTATGTGAGATATATGAGAGTGAAGTTGATATTCTTGTTCTTATATATTTTCTATAAATTTATTAATCATTTATATATTATCACTTAGTATTACAAAAAAACCTCTTAAAATCTAGCATCATATTTAAATTATAGGTGCCATATCTTGAAAATGTATTAGCAATACGAATATGTAATAAATTATTCTATACTATTTTCTTCACCTGGTCTATGAATCATTTTTGAAATTGATTTTTCCATTAATATGTTTTGTAATATTTAATTCATTGATACAAAACAATTTACACTTAATTTACTCTTGTGGTAATAAATATTATTCTTTTAGAATGAAAGAGATAATTCTGGATCACCACATAGCTGAATTCCATGGATTTTAATTAAAAAAGACATTATTTATGTAGCATAATTTTTCACATAGCCCAAACACATATACATATTATACACGTTATATTATTTTTCCATTGCTGATTCAGTCACATAGAAAATTTGAACCATGTAGTATACTTTTCTGTGGATCTAATTCTCAAATCTAAATATTCCACATATCTGATTCAAATATATATTTCATAGATATATCAATTTTCTCACATAGGTGATTCACTAATGTACCTAGTTTTCTTGTATCCAATTATATGATGTATCTGGTTTATATAGTAAATTACATAACATAGATAAATGATGTATCAAAGTCTTCTGCAAATCCAATTTTCCATGATGAAAAATTTATCATGTAACCAATTTTGTAGACATTAAAAATTTTCATAAAACATAAAAAAAATGTATAATTACCATAGAAATGAATTTAGTACAAATAAAAAATTATAAAAACATGTAAAAAAATCATCAGAAACTTGTGATGGATTTCTGATATCATCAAAACATAAAAAACAATGGATTTATTGGTATAACAGAAGTGTTCAAACAATATTTCCCTTATAAAGATTAAAAAAACCAATAAATAATAAACATGGAATTTTAAATAGAATAATGTTTATTATAAATATATATAATGTATATTAGTTTTTAAATTTTTTATTTATCCATTATTATCCCCCTTAATTAGTCACATCTATATTCTCCCCCTTTTGTGAGAAAAAAACAAATGATAATTGGAAAACAATATTTTTAATGTAATAAAATTAGTTAGGAACAAGTTGAGTATAATAATGAATATAAATTCAATTTATGGAAGGAATGGATTTTAAAAAATTAAGAAAGTAAGTAATTTAATAATATGAAAAAAGCTAAATGAAAACGATCTATGAGGAACTAAAAAGAGATAAATGAAAAAAAATTAAATTAAGAAAACCCCTTAAAAAAGATAAAATAATGTTGTCAATATTTTTTATTTTTTCAAAGATTCATACACTCTATCCTACTAAAACAAAATATACACAAATTAGTCTGAGGAACATGGTTTTAGGTTGTGTAGAAATTCATATAGAGGTTTGGGTAGAGGGTTTTTAATGTATTGGGAGTATGAAGGGGTATTTTGTGGGTTAACTAGTTGAGGTAGTAATACTAACCCAAGCTCCATACCTGAACTAAAATGTTCTATAAATCCAAGTATGTATCATAGTCTTCTATTAGGGGTGATCAAAGCCAAATTAATTTTCTCATAAGATATACTCTAATCATATGTACTTAAATTTTAAAAGGAATCTTTCATGGAAGGATCAAAAGAAAGAGATTCATTTTCTGTAGACTTAGTAATCATTGAAATGATTACTTTGATTGTCATTTCTTATAAATGTTAGAAAAATTAAATACACCATAAAATTTTTACCTGGTTCCTCTATATTTATATATGGATACTAGTCTAAGGAATATTTCCCCTCTTAGAGAGAAAATAACATCAACCGAAAAATCAATCCCTTTTATGATACCAAATTTTCGTAAATCCAAGATAAGAATGTAAGATTATATATGCATTTCATAAAATAACGATAATTCATTTTGAGAACTCATTTTAATGTTTAAATTTTAACAAGGGATAAACTCTTAGAATAAATGATCCTGGAAATAGGATAGAGGGTATAATGACCAGTAGGATGCTCGGAATACAACTTTTTTTAAATCCAATCAGCTGAGACTTGAAAACTAATTTTCCTACCTACCAAAGTAATCAACCTGTGATCTAGGCTTGCTAACTACTCAATCAATACATGAAAAACGTCATTCATAGAACATGATGGATCTAGATTCACTTGAGCAGGGGAAACAATTTGTCATAAGAGCACTAACAATAGATGAAACTAGAACTAGTGTCCAAAGTGTCTTTTATTCTACAAGATCTCGTCCAATAGCTAAATGTGGTTCAAAAAATGTATCCTTAGAGTCAAACTATCTATAATTCTCTTCTAAAGAGTCTAAATACAAATTTTCAATTATATCATAAATCATAACCCTGATAGCTTCACAACACTAATTTTTTCAATTGATTTGACCAGTCAAACAAGAAACCACATATATTTCTTTCGTCAATACTACCAATGTTTCTTATACCTAATCACTAATAGAACAAACTGATTCCTATAGATATTCAAACATTTCATTGAATGATTCATCTTCTCTAAGTCCAAGTATTATTATAGCTTCTACATTTTCTTGAATCTCAACAAAAAAAATAATTTTTTTAAATTATTTCATATGAACAGGGGTGAACATATCACACTATATGAACTGGATATGAGATTTTACAAAATTAAAATTTGAAGATACTTGGTTAAATTGATTATGAAAACATGGACTCATTCATATTTTATATTTGTTTTTTACTACGATGGAATCATTTGATAAACTCAAATTGACTCACAACCATAATATTTAGAGTGCCCAATAAATATTTCATCTCAATCCTAAAAATTTTAATTTCATCATGTGTTTTCACTAAAAGATATGATTAAACTAGTGAAATATTTAGATCCATGAACATTTTAGTTCTTATAATAACTCACTTTTCAATTATTTTATACTTGGTTTAAAAAATTCATATAAGATGAGTCCCATGAGCTTTCAAATCATCAATTGCGTTATCACTTTAACAAGATAATGTATGTTATACCAATTTTAGGTTCTAGATCAAGGTTTTTTCATCATCTATCATCCCTACAATCTAGTCAAATTCCAATTTAGAAACCAAAATATCTATCAAATATCTATTTTAATATGTGGAAGAAACCAAAATTTTATTCTTAAAATCATATCTATAGAACTCTACCATAACACCTAAAGAAAAAATCTTCATGAGTTTCTCTACATAATATTATTAATTTTTTTCTTATTATGGTTACATCCCATTTTACCTGAAGAAAAATATAGTATTCTTTAATGTATGAGAAATATAACCAATATCTTCCAAAACTATATCCTCATCTCTATCTATGTCAGTGATAGTATGTGATTGTAGGGGTGGATCAACTACTCTCTGGAAAACCTCTAGCTCAACTCTGACCTCACTTAAAAGAAAACAATTAATATTCTCAAATATACTTTCTTATTGAGATACAGTAACTATCTTAGAATCTAGAACAACTAGAAAAGAAGATTCATCAACACTAGAAACTATTACTTCTTGTCTCTAAATTTATTAAACTACTAGTCCAATATATAATACTGTTGGACCAAATTTAATTTTAATAGTATCCAGCATCTCCCTAATAATAACAATATTATCATGTGTTATATTAATAGGAGGTGGGGTAGTGGATGGATTCACATGTTTTGGTTCTATTGGTGGTATAATTACCCGAGCTCTATTGACTTTTCCAATAGGCTTGCATGAATTTTAGGTAGAATCAAAGTAGAAAGAAAAAAACTCATGAGGACAACATACATAGTATTTATGTTATGGTAAATTATAGATTATTTTTCCAATAAAATATACTTATTTCATTTTAAACACTATGAAGATAATCCTTCCATAATGTTAAAAATTCAACCCCCTTTCAATGAAAGTCGTGTTATATAAAAAACATCATGTACCAATCCATAATCAACTTGATATTTTGTATCAGGAAATATAATAGGTACATGTACTAATACAATACGTTTTCTATATCACTATCCCTTATAGAGATTAAAGTCTGAAAAAACATACATAGAACCTTCCACTCTTCTTTCAAGTCATTCAAATCATTCGTTATAAAGAAAGAGGACCAAAAAAACATAAGGAATTCAATGGGTCTAACTGATCTAATTCCAAATATATTTTTCCCAAAACCATACAAAAAATCATGAGGATAGTATATAATTTCATCCATTACTGCTTGATATAATATATGATATTTCCCAATTACATTGGTTGAAATTAGATCCTTTGTTTTTTTGAATTTAAACTCTATATTACTCCAAAATTTGTTAAATTCTTCCTCAAATTTAAAACATGAATTCTTAGCATAAAAAATGAATTCCCATCCTTGGAATTAGACAAATATCTTCAACAATATCTTTATTCCTTTAATCTAATCCATTCTTATTGATTTTTTTTACAAGTACTCAACATGGTGTACAACCTTCTTCTGTTTTCTTTAAGGATATAGATATTCCACCATCTATTCAAATTAACATTAATATCATAGAAATGTTAGTATAAAGTAATGGTAAATGATGTTTATATTTCTACTTTATAGATAATAGGATGTAGGAAAATATAATGGAGTAGGAGGGTTGTTATTTTTTAGGTAACGAAACTGATTATTGAAATGAATATATATTCGATTTAGGTTATGGGTAGCTATGACTAAAAAAATAAGGAAATGAAATAAAATTAGAAAACTAAAATCCTAAATATTTTTAAAATGAAATAAAAAAATTTCCAAAAAAATTACATTACAAATAACAATACAAGTAGAACATGAATTTAAAAAAATAAAACAAACTAAATTTATTTTACACTAAAATGAAAATAATTTAAGAAGAAATATATAAATGAAAATATAATTACAAGAAATTCTTTTTAAAATCGTTTAATTTAATATAACCTTAATTAAATTTTAATAAATTCAAAATGGTCATAAGAAATAGGATTATAAAACTAATTTCTAATTTGTTCTCGACGGAGATAAATTAAAGGGTGATTTAATATTTTTGAGTACGATCAGTCAAGAAATGATTCCATAGGTCCATATGATTAATTATTGTAATGTCTATTGAATTAATTGATATATTTATAGAGAGATTGTTAGGAAATTTAATTTTTAATTTGTTATAAATGAATCCAAAATACATTAATGTGTGTTTCATCCACATCACCTATGCACAAATGCAACAAACATCAATGTAATCTTCTTCAACAATAAAAAATGAAACATAATGCTGTTTCTAACATGACATGGATACTAGATATTTTCAATTAAAATATATTCCTCTCAAGGAAATATTACTATATATCTTACACCTACTAAATTCTTAATTAGATAATGATTTAAAATTAAATGTAGAGGTTTTTGAAAAAATTAAGGGAAGAGAAAATATTCCTTTTAAATACTGTAAAATTATTTTTTCATATTGAAATTTATATTCTTTAGGATTATATTGTAATATATAATATAAGCCTAATATAAACATAATTTATGATATACTAGTAGACAAATAAAATAGAATCCAAGTTATTTATATGCATATCTTGTTTTCATCTAGGTTTTGAGCTTCATCTAATAAAACATTTCATTATAACTTATAAGAGTTACATGTAATTCCCTATTTTGAAGTAAAAACCTATTAATTAAGTCAAGTATGTATTTATATTGATTTAGAAAAATCCAATTATTTAAAAAAATATAAAAACAAATAATTTTTTAACACTTCCTTCATGCTCATTTTAATTTTTTTCATGAGATCTTAAAAATCAATACACAATTTCTTATAAGTAGAATCAAAAAGTTACATCATGAACATATATTTGATGTAGAAAATTACTAATGATGATGTTTTATTGGAAATATTATTTCCATATACTCATAATAATAAAAAATTTATATAACAAAATAACTTAAACACCTATAAAAAGTTATAGGTTCAGGTTTATGGCTATAGAGAGATTTGGTATGTTTGAAAACTAAATTTATAAAATAGAGATTTTCCAAATGAGGAGGCTTCTCAAAATAAACTTCACCCATAAGAAAATCATGTAAATATTCAATTTTTAAATCCATATAATATAATATAAAATCTATTTAAAATTAAAAGGATAGGGAAATTTTTATGGATTCTAATCTAGCTATGGGTGAAATGGTTTCTTCCTATTCTTTTTATTGCTTTTGGTTGTACCCTTCAGCCATTAATTTAGCCTCAAACCTAGTGATCACACTACGTTCATCATGTCTACTTATGAGAAAACTTTTTTATTATAATTTTGTAATTATAGGTTCTAATAAATACTACTAATACCATATTTCTATTAAACTATCTCAACTCTAGTTTCATAGATAAAACCTAGATATTATCAACTATGGATTATTCAAATGTTTTTTTATTTTTTATATAAAATAAAATAAAATTATAAAAGTTTTCTTATAATTATTATTGATATATTCCCTTGATATTAGTTTAATATAATAGTTTAAAATGGATTTTTTTCATGTTTCTATATTGTCTTGGTAGGACACTTCTAGGATCACATGTATTTATTCTTTTTTAATCTAGTTTACTAAAATAAATTTTCAAATCCACATAATTTCTATATGAAAAAAGAGGTTCACATATCATGTTTCAAAAAATAATCCCATAAATTATCTACTTGAGTGATTTTGTGATATAAAAACATTAATCCAATTTCACATGAGTTATTCTTGAACAATATTTATCATTTGGTTAAAAACTCTATTATATTTTTGAATTAGTAGAGTAACTAAGAAGGATTCACTAAACATACATTAGATCAAATTTTCCTAGACTTTCTAGGGTATTTAAAATTTGAACATTTCATCCAAACACATTAAGGTGCCTAGATTTTGTATTTATATTGATCCATAACTCATAGGGTTTTTTCTTAATAATAATCCCAAATATATCCCTATTTATGAAATAACATACTGAATTAAAAACTTCGTCGCAAGGGGGATGTTATATTAGCAAAACATAGTCATAGTAACTTAATATATGGTTCTATTAATCATTTAAATAACACCATTATATTCAGGTGTCCTACAAGATGAAGATGTATGTTTAATACCATGTTTTAAACAATAATAACTCAAGTCATGTTCTTCAAATCCCACTCCATAGACAATTCTTGAATACATAATTTTATAATATTTCTTTTTTTACCTAATTTAAATAAAATTATAAAAAAATAATACACTTTAATTTTATCACCCAAAAATAAAACCCATGTAAATCTAGGGAAATCATCAAAAAACACATACATAAAATATTCCCATTTTAGGATATATATTTAAGATTGGCCAAACCATTACATGTGGATAATTTATAGTGTACTAAATGTATCAAAATATTTAATTGATTCGAATGGAGACTTTTGTTGCTTTACAATTTGTAATGCAACACATTGTTTTTATTTGTTCAATTTATTTTTATATAAATCAAAAATTATAAACCCATTAGACATTTTTCTCAATGAATAAACATTAAATGGTATAATTCTTCTATTCCAGATTGAAGATTTTGATTTTCATTATTAAAAAATATAAAATTTTTTCTATTCAAAGAATTAATATCTAGATCATAGAAATATTCCATGACATGTTCCATAAATTTGATAATTTTGTCTTTAAATACTAAATAATCCTTATTTAAAAATTCAATAAGAAAACCATAATCAAAATGTTGAAAAATAATCACATGTTCTACTTCAATCCTCTCATATAGAGATATTTTTTGATAAAGACTTGGATTGTATTTCTAAAAATGAAAGAACTCCTATAATTTTTTCTTTACCATTTTTGTTGAATGTGATATAGATTCTATCAATTTTTGAGAAGGAATTGAAAATTTTTAAATCTCCATGAATATACCACGAGAATATGATCTTGATATACATTTTTTTAATGTTCTTATAGGATTTTACTTGAAAACAATATAAAATATGAACTTGGTTTTTACCAATAGACTCTTGGGTCCTGAAATTCTAGCCCCCAAATATTTGGTGACCCAAATATTCTTGTTCTTTTAAGAAATTCCAGAATATAATTATGATAAACTCCTTGAAATTTGTTTTTCTCCAATAAATGATAATTTCTAAAACTATAAATATTATCATTATTATTTGTTTCCCAAACACTAAAAAATATTACTTTGAAGAAGTTTTTATTCTTAGAACTAGTCACAAAATTTTTATTAAAATCATTGGGTTTTCACATTTTCTTCATATTAAAATTTTATTTTTCTAGATCTTATTTTAACCAAAAATTAAATATTGGAAAATTTTCCTCTTTTCATATCATTTTATGCTTCTTAAATTCCTTTGAATTAATTTTTAGGCTTTCAATTTTGTTACCATGTTTAATATGTTACCAAAAATTTTCACATGAATTTACGATCTATTTTTTTTATTTTAGTCATCTTTTTCACTTGAAACAATATTATAAGAATTATTTAAGAATTTCTATTTTTCCTTTATGATTTTATATATTTTTCTAGTATAGTATAATATTAATTTAATTATAAAAAGTAAAACTTTTTGTTTTGAAATTTATATCATTCTTCAATGAATAAAATAAGTGTACCTAAATTGATTTTTCCATAAATAACATATTATCCTTTTCATTATTGATTTTAACTTCTGATTTTGAAGATATATTGTCATGAAAATATATAGAATTTTTACTTGTGTCCTTCATTGATATTTTTAAATTCTTCTTGTATTCTAGATTAGCATTATTATTTTATTTTTCAAATTTATTTTTCACATGAAGGTATGGGAAATATAGTTTGACGTGACCAATTTTTTTATTCACATCATCTTACTTCTTTAGAATATCCATCATATTTATTATATTTTTTTGTGGAATTATTGAATAATATTATTTTATTTTTTAATTTTTTCAAATTCCTTACAATGTGATAAATCTCACTATCTAAAGCTGAAATTTTTATTGTATCTTTACCAGATGACTCCTCAAGGTGTATTAATTTTCTCATCTTATCAACTTTTTATGTAGATACGTTTAGGGAAAAATTATTATTTTTAATGAATATATGATCAACAACTTCAACTTCCATCTCTTCCTATTACATCATAATATTTCCAATGATATTTTTACCTTGAAATATTTTACATTGGTGGACTGTATAATGTAATCTAATATTAGACTGCACTTATATGGTAGTACTCTAAGAGCTTTTAAGGATAAATCAAATTAAAGAATTGGTTATCTAAGAGAAGAATAATTATTTACAATCTCTATCAAAAATACATTAATTTTTGTTATGGTTCCTCCATCAACCATACTAAATGTGTTAAAAATTAGCTTTACAATACTGTATTTGAGGTTCCTTGCATTATTATTACAGTCAAAAACTACTAATATTGTTTTCTACATCTCTTAAATTGTTTCAAATTGTGAATCTCGGTTGGACTACTTATGAAAGAATTCACATATTTTATAATTAAATTCTTTTGATATTAGATCATATTATCCTTCTATCATAGAATTCCAATTATATGGATCTACTTTAGGAATACTGTATGACTTAAATTACTTTAAATCAATCATTTGATAAGGATTCTTAATGTATATTATCATTTATTCCTTTTAATAACATTAATTTTATCTATTACTGTTGTGTGATATTAACATAAACGTATCTTCTATTTTTTCAATGATAATATACATTTTTATATGATATATATACATTATAATTTCAAATAAAAGAACTCAAAATTAATTTCATTGTAAATAATTTTCTAGTCAAAGAATAACTTCACCAAGGCACAAGATGGGGGTGAATTGTGTTCTTGAAATTCTATTCCATTTAGACTACCCTCGTTATGGTATTATCAATTATGATCAATTATTAACACAAGTGAGTAGTTAAAATGAGATTAGTATGAATGATATCAAATAATAAATATTTATACTGGTTTATAGAACAAATATCCCCTAGTACACTCCATTAATGCAAAAATATTCGATATTGGTGATTTTCACTTGTACCATCCCTTTATCTAAGGAATTACTAATAAGTGAAAGTACTTATAATTTAGAAAAAAAACATGGTTATTTTTACATGATATTATAATGATTTTTAAAAAATAGTAGACATTAACACTCAGTACAAGGATTTCACACTCTCAATAGTAGGAAATAATTACGAGTATTACAAACTGTGGCTCATAGTTTCAATGTGAAACTAACATAAAGAAATGTTTATATAATATAGAGGATAAAAATAATTTGTACCTCAAGGATATTATTAAAAAATATAGTAATATTTATATTCATATAAAAATGTCAAAAATTTGTTTCTTCTTTTTAATTTCTTAGCATAAAGAAGCATCAACAAAATCTTTGACCAAGAGAGATATGAGAGTTAAATTGTTACTATTGTTTTTCTATAATTTCTATGGGTCAAATATTATTATATGTATACTCACTTACTATTATAAAAAATATTATCCCACCTATTAATTAAATTTTAGAAGTCATTTTTTTTGAAAATACCTCTATAATATGATTGAGAAATAAATTATGATGTAATACTTAATTTCTATTTATTCATGAAACCATTTGAAACATGATTTAAAATTAAAGAGGAATTTGCATATTTAATTCATTGATGATATCATTAATTTCCTCTTAATGTACTCCATCTATAATAAATATTCTTGTTGTAGAAAGATGTAGTTAATTCCAAATTTTTCTTATAAATGAATTCCATGGATTCTAATTTACGTATGTGAACTAATCCTTGTATAAATTCTTTATATAGATGAATTATTCATATATCCAAAACATGTAGCCATATTGCTAACATAGATGAATTGTTACATGGTTGAATGAGTCATGTAAAAAATTGGAACAACAAAACTGAATTTCCCCTTGATCCAATACATGTATTTGAATATACCTTGTAGCTAATTATTGTCTCCATTTTATTGAAACATACAAATTTTTATGTAGTGATTCATTTATGTACTTAATGTTAAAAAATATAATTCTATTATGTATATAATTTACAAAGGTGGTTAATTTATATAGATAATTTTGTAACATATCAAATAATCCATGTAGTTAAATTCATCATGTATCCAATTTTCCAGAGATAGGAAAATTCTCAAAAGCTACCATAATTATATAATTATAGCATAAATGGATTAAATAATGAAAACTCATGATGAAAAAAGATAAAAAAATCATTAAAAACATATGATGTGGTTATAGATTATCAAGAATGAGGTACATGAGATATGTTTGTTTCTGATGGTTTCATCGGGGCACGTATCCGTCCATGGAGGACACTTTGATTATTGCCTCACATTCCTACTTTATAAATGTATGTGGAATCCATCAATTATTTAGGGACATTTTCTCCTTGGTCAAAATGAGATGATGGGATGTTGGTTCCTTATTCTGTGGATTTCTCCTTGGACCTCGTATCCAAGTCTAGGTCTCCCTTAAAGATTAACAAATTATTCGTGAATCTCATTATTGGTGCCGTATCTTTATAGAAATTGATTAGTTAAGCTACTTCTTTCTGGACATTCCAAGGGGTCTTGAAAGGTAAGAAGCCTTTAGTTAGAGTAGATGGTAACATTAGGCATGTCGGGGCATATTTTGATGCGTGGAAATTTGGGAACCTATATTCTAATTCATAATAGGGCATCTCAAGGGCACAGAACCCAAGGCATCCAATATCTTTCGAGGGGTATCTTATTCCAGAGGCATAACTATGAGGTTTTCCTTACCTTCCCATTTTAGACATCGGGTATTCCATGAGTTTAATGTCTTGGAGAGATGGTTAGGAAAAATCCGTGTCTTATGAGTTTTTCCTTAAGCATCTCATGTTTAACACGAGGTAAGATGCAAGTTTAATGTCTTGAAGAGATGGAAGGATAGTGATTAGAACAACCCATGGAGGCAGATTAGATTAGTATTTCCATAGGAGGGATCACCTGGAGTGCTTACTGGGCGGATGGATCCGAGTACTCAATAAGAGCATACTCATGATGGTGTGTCCCTTAAAGGGGAGATGTCGCACCATGAAGGATGATATAGACATCACTAAGGAAGGATCAGGGGGAGTGCACCCTAGAATGGGGGACACCATATGGATAGACCAAAATATTCAATGAGAGCAGACCTAGAGTGGTGTGTCACATAAAGGGAAGATACCACACCATGATGTCTGATTTAGACACCACTGAGGGAAGATCACGAAAATTATACCCCATAAAGGGTGAAACAAATGATTAACATTGGCCATGATTTATCCACATGGAGGTTTCCTATAAACCCTTTAAATATTATAGGGATGAAAACCCATGTAGTTAAAAGGGGTGATGAATCGGGGTGTACACAAAGGACAATGACCCAGAGACATGCTGGGGCTTATGAATGGATAACAGCCCATCACAAGAGTGACTCTCTTAGGTGGATGCTTATGGATTGTGTGAGGATTATGAATGTTTAGTAGCCCAAAAGAATTACATGATCTCATCGGGATGTGTCTTCCAGGGTAAAAATCAGGATGGATATGGATGGTTGAGAGAAGTGGATGGAGAATGAGATGAGATTGACTTGAGGATAAAGATGATGGTGGTCTTGAGCCATGAATAGAATTCCTACATATACCCATGGTAAGGAATCAATGTCCATGTAGTTTGGTGGTGAGATGGGACACCTGAGGAGGTGGCCCGTGAGAGTGGACGCATGGATTGGGCCTGGAGGAAATTAAACCTTTGGGTTGGGGCATGATCTTCCCAGAATATAGGGGGGCTTGGGGGAGACTAGGATGAGACATAAGAGATGGGATAGAACTTCAGAGAGGCTTCCAAAATATCTCTGCTACAGGGAATCAAATTTCATGTTGTTCAAGATGGGGAATAGAATCTTGGTGTACACATAGGACAACAACCTGACTATATACTGGGGAATACACATGGATAACATCCTCGGTTGGTCTAACACCCGAGTGGAGGACCCGAGACTTTCTTCCCAACAGAGGGGACTATAATGGATTACCGTCGACTATGGGCTACAATGTCTTACAGCTGGTTGGGGATACAACATCATACAACTAGTTTCGGCTACAACTTACCACTGGTTGGGGATAAAATGGCTTACCACCCATTAGTATTTCATTGTATTATTACAGCTTGTTAGGGCTCCAATGGATCCTCGTTGGTTGGGGTTGAACCTTAGTGGGGCTTCTTTCATACCCTTTCTAGGAGGTAGGGGTCAATACTCACATAGTTAGAAGGTAGAGAGTTGAATTTAATGCTATAAAAATGGACGCATATAGTTTAGTGTCGTGTAGGATGTGGGTGAACTGACTTGAAGTGTTCGAGACCAATTGATGTTGGTCTTGAACCTCAGGGGGGATTTCTACGTACCTTTCATGTAAGGGGAATGGATAAAAGACCATGTAGTTTGGTATGGGGGATATATTGTAGTGTTATGCTGGATGAAGTTGGACCATTGTGAAGTGGTAGAGACAAATGGGTGTTGGGATTAAACCTCATGGAGGCATCCTCTGTACCTTTATAAAATAAGGGGGTATGGATCAATGTCCACGTATTTCAGAATGGGGATAGGGGCTTACATTCTAAGTCACCCCAAAGAGGATCTCATAGTCAATTTTTATTCTAAGATCATGTGATTCATTATCGTTGTGAGAAATAAGAGGCAAAAATAGACTTTACAATCATGGTGCAAAGGTGTGACGACAAAGGGTGGTGAATGGGGCTTACACATGGAAGCTTCCTAGATGTGGTTGAGGAGAAAAATTGGTGGATTAGGATAAGGCATGGAATCTATCCAGCTTCCTCTAAGGATCCAAAATAGTGGATAGGGCGTACGCATGGAAGCTTCATGGGTGATTCTAGGATGTTTCATCAGTGGATGGGGCTTACGCATGGAATCAACCCATGTGCCGCTATGGAGTGACAATGATGGATGGGGCTTACACATGGAAGCTGCCCGGGTCCCACTAAGAAGTGGCAATGGTGGATCTGGATTAGGCATGGAAGCAACCTATGTTCCTTCATCATGTATGTCAGTGAGTAAATCAAAACACATTTGTGGGTTGAGGCATCTATTTAAGGCCCACACCTATGCGCTAGTGCACATGCGGGATAACACTGAGGAGATTGGAATCAGTCCGAACAAAGGGTGTCGAAAAGTGTGAATTAAATTCCTAACATTCAGAACACAGTGAGTGTGGCATGATGATAGAGGATAACTATTGACCATGTTCTAAACACAACATCCATATCACATTAGCTTGAAATGGGGAAAAATAAATTAGAGTCTATTGTTGACCATGTTCGAAACAAAGGACCAAAGTCAAAGTGTTGTCTGAAGTCTTTCAGGCTGTTGGAAAAGAAAGGTAGGTGAGTCGATGTGGCATGGTACTAGGACATTAGGGGTCCTTTCAGACAAGAAATGGGATGAAGGTATAATTGTTGGATACATAAAGCATGAGGTGATGTGATGGAATGCATGAACAGTTTTTAGCATTCATGAAATTATGACACTATAAACATGACATGAGGAATATTATGCTTATCACATAACCCATATTGTATTTGAAACTAGAAGCACGAAATTATTGAATGATAGGGAATGATATAGTTTAAAGTCATGTAATGACCACTATTGGCATCTTATGCCTGGCACATAAGAAGTATCTTGTTTGGATCAAGAGGGATCCTTTGTTTGTCACATAGGGAGTACAACAATTTATAGTTCTGTATAAAGGACTATTGGAATATTATTCTTGGTGCAGAAGGAATCTCTTGTTTAGATCAAGAGGTATTCTAAGTTTTTCACAAAGGTTGTACTACATTTTATAGTCATGTGGGGTGGACTATAGGCATCTTATCCATGGCACATAAAAGATATATTTTTTGGAGAAAGAGGAATCATATGTTCATCACATAGGGTGTATTATAGTTTTTGATCATGTAGAGAGGACTATTGTCATCTTATACATGGTGCATAAGGTATCTCTTTTTTTGAGCAAGTGGCATCATAGGTTTCTCACATAGAGAGTGCTACTGTTTATAGTAATGTAGGGAGGACTATTGGCATCATGTGCCTAGTAACGACTGGTTTTGGGACTTACATAAGAGCATCCTTTTCGGGTTTAACCTAGCATAAGAGGTAGGTGATTGGGATTGGAGGAGTTGTTTTTGGAATGGTTAAAATCAAGGAACTCGGGGAACTAAAGATGAGAATCTCAACTCACCACATGTGAAAGGGACCAACAAGAATATTTCAACTAAAAGTGTTTCATAGAGTATGAAGGAGTATCTCGAAACATGGTATTCCATATGTCAAGGGTGGGTGCACATAAGGGCACAATAGAAAATGCCGACGTCCCAGACCAAAAATTTTGTAGTGCAACTCTACAATTTTCATCGAGGTCGCTGATGAAAGTAATGGTCCCGACCTAGAGGTCCAGGACAATATCCCGTCACAGTTCTCATGAGGGTTTGTGGGGGCTTTCTCTCTCGCAGTATAGTCTGGTGTCCATGAGGTTGGATATTTACAAAGGACTGAGAATTGTAAAGGGTGGGGCTTCACATAGGATAAGGGTTTGAGAATAATAGGGCTTTGTGGAGAGAAGGTCTTCCCAAATCATGTGCTTTGTGGAGTATATGGATTCAACAAGAATATGGATTCTCTGATCTTAGGGTCTCATGAAGAAAGAAAATTAATTTAGTTTAGGGTCTTGTGAAGCATGGGGATTCTCGGATCTCATGGTCTCATGGAGCATGGGATCTCATGGAATAGCTTCATGAAGGAAATGTTTTCTCATAGCATGGCCTCACCTTACCAAAAGGAACATCATAAAAAGGGCTCTCTAAAATTACTTTATGCTTCGCGGAACCTCGAGTAGCCCGAATAGGGATCCCTCCTTGGCGAAGGCCTCCGCCCTTCGTGAAGGGGAAGCGTAACCGTCTATATAAAGGGAGGTGAGCTAGCTATTTATAGGAAGCAGAGGTTGGTGGGATTCTTGTACATCGATGCAAAGATAAGGGAACAACGAAGGACATACATTTATGAGGGTTCGTGGACACAAAGGGGCACTGCAAAGGACATACATTCTGACGGTTCATGAGGATAAAGGGAGACGTGAAGGAAATATATACACGATTTTCGACATGAAGAAAAATGGTTCCATGAATGACATAAGTTCATGGTACATTCCTCGAAGACAAAGGGTACCATAAAGGACATACATTCACAGTCGGCTCTATGAACGATCTCTGCCAATGGGCTTCGCGAAACTGGTTTCCAGTCCAACATCAAATGTCCATAACCACAGATCTGTAACTCTATTTGGGCTCTATTACCAGTCAAATGAAATTTTAGGAAATGGAATATGCTCTTGGATCATTTAAGGAATCATTTGTAATATCTTGTGGATGTGTTTTATGATTTCAAACCCCCCCCTATGAATTGGGTTCAATGAGGATGAGGAGGGAGATGCGGACCACATTCTGAGGAAACAATTATGAAAAATTCCTACCTTGGGTTTCATTGTATCTTGATCTCATTGAGGAAAGAACTAAATAAATATTAAATCCCACATGATCCATGCTCTGTGTGGGAAACCATAGATAATAGAAAGTCATTCACCTATACGAGAGTGATAAAAAGTGGAATATGTGAAAGGATCTAAATGGTACATCAACCACCAATGGGAGTATCATGAATGAGAGGGATTGATATTGGATAGACAAGGCTCTATGAACAATAGACTTGCCTCTCCCAACGTGATATGGTGCACAAGCGGGCTATCGCCAGGGGCACTAGAATCAATCCAAATAGAGGGGAGTGGAAAATGTGAATCAGAATATCCCAAATTTGAAACACTATTGGGATGTAACGACAATTAATGATATTTTTTGATAGTGTTCGAAACACAACATCCTTATTGTGTTAGCCAAATTGGGGATAACAAATGAGGGATGACCACTGACCTTGTTCGAAACATCGGGGTTGACTCAAAATTTCATCCATCAGTATTTTGAAACATTAGCCAATGATAGTAGAAGAGCCATAGGCCAAGAATCCATACCATCAGCGGTTTCTTTCAGGAATGAAAGAGGATGAGTTTCTAAATAAAGGGCACAAAAAGTGTGGAGGGTGGATTGATGGATTGTTCGAATGGACTCCCACACTCTTAAAATTGTTCCACTGCTTCAAAGGAACATTAGGTGAGCACATTAGTCTGATAAGGGATCAAACCTACTTCTATATAGGACCTCTCTGGTGATGACCTAGAACTCCTTATAGTTTTACATCACGCCAAGAAAGATGATAGACACATAGTTTAATGTCATACAGTGAGGAAAATGAACATAGTTTTAAGGTCATACTACTTGGACCAAGGATATCTATTTAAATTCATGTTGCATGGACTTTAGGATCCTATTTTATGGTCATAGAGACTAGACTATCATTGGGACCAAGTGGTCAGAAGGGTTAATGACCCTGGGCTAGGCCCTAGGTGAAATTCTTGGGCATCTCTATGTATCCCATAAGGATGAGAATCAAGCCAAACATAGTTTTTGAACACAGTGTGGTTAGAGACCATTACTGTAACACCCCAACCACATTTACCCAGAGTCGGTGCATTACATCTTAACATTGGCATGATCACAAAAGATCAAGTCTCGAAAGACCGATTAGTTTAGTAGCCTTATAAACACTAGATACATTCATAAATGTTACATTACATCATAAAATGAAAAACTACAATAACAAAGTCTCCATAGTCCACACTAATATACTCTTATGACTATCCCTGCAGGTCATTCATAAAATACTTCTTCACATCCTGGAAAATATTAAAACATTGAAAGGGGTGATCCCAGATGCTCAGTAAGGATAACAATATGGCGGAAGCTTTCATAAATAAACATTAACATTTAAGGCAATGTATAACTAAAAGAAAAGCTTTTTTAAACTTGAACTTCAGCATAATATGGAAAAAATAAAATTAAATAATTCCATTTACTTATTCACATGGATATTCTACTAGTCAAATAATCACATGCAATAACAATAACCACTTTCATAATGATGGAATGCATAATGCCAGACTATCATAACCACGTAGCCAAGGCCTCATTCCAAGACTATATATAAGATTTTGTCAAGGCCTCTTGCCAAGACACTAGTTTGTCTCATGAGACCTACCGATGCATCGAGGAGCTACAGCGGGCTCCACCCGTCACTTATTAAGTCTAATGCATTCCTCATATGAACAGGTTTAAACATATCGTAAACCATAACATAATTGTATCACATAAAACATGAATAAAGGAAACATAAGATTTCCACACTTCAATCACAAGATATCACTACAACACATTGATATAATAAAAACTTTGTCAAAACCATTTTCAAAACCAAAATAAAAGAAAAGTGAAAAATTGTATTTGTTTTTCATTTAAAAAAAAGCTATGGCTTATAGAGGAAGTCGAAACTCAAATAAAAGTCACGAAGGCGTAGAAGTCGTTGTCACCGAATATGTAAGAAAAAACATTCCTTTTGTCGTTTAGTATAAACTCTTCATATAAAAAGATTTCTTTTGAATAAAAGTAAAAGTCAAAGGGGTTTATACACCATATAAATGAAAGTTATGTATAAAACCAAATATGAATCAATGAAAAGAGATTGAGACGAAGTCCTTACAAAGATCATTTTTAAAATAAAATAGATCTATTATTTGTATTCACTATAAGTACACGTAAATAATGTAAAAATATAGGATAAGACATAATAATATCTTGACATAATTTGAAAGTAGGAGATTAACCCAAAGAATGGAAATTGGGTTAAGAAATTCTCTTTCCTTGTGTCCGACTTGACTCGAACGTTCTTTAACCTCCTGAATAATAAACTATAGTTAATATATACTTTCTTAAGAACCTTATTTAAGTTCATTATCCCTTTTATATAACTTATTACAATGTTATGAAAATTATGTAGTCATTTAAGTTAATGACGGTCATTTTGTCGATCTTTGGTACTTGAGTCAACAATAAACTTCTTATAATTACAAGTTTTTTATGTGGTAGAATATCCATTATCTCCATAATTATATTCATTATGTAGATATCATATATATCATATATATCCAGTGTATACATTCATTTATAATATTACATAATATTTAGAGGTAAGAAATGAAATGCACCGTTCATGGAGATGGTAAGCCGTACATACGCATGAATACTACTTTCATTTCAATTTCATATTTAATGGAATGAAATTATAATTATATAAAGGTATAATATATTTCTAGTATAATATAATGTATAATACCATTTAATCCATCCTCTATACATCGCACATATGGAATTAATGATTCAAATCACTTTGAGGGGGCGGTAGTCCGTACTTTCTAAAATGAAAATATCGCGTTTACCCCTAATGGAATCCATAAAGGTGTGCAATAAATGGACAATAAAGAAGCTTATGTAAAAAATTAACATATTATATATCATATATAAATATAGTGACATCTTAATGGCCACCTTTTAAGGTTTTATATGAGTGTTGAACAATCATCGTTTCGTGAGGCAGAAATTCACTATCCACAGAAACAGTATGTTCTTTAACCATTAGATGTAGGTGTGTGTAAGTGTATCTCTAATACTTCCTATAAAAACATCCTAGTATATTGAGGATACTGGTTTTGTTACAAAATAAATTAATTAAAAGAGTTTAGGGGGTTGGAGAAGAAAAATAATACAAAATAACATAAGATAAGACATTACCTTAAAACGGGTAACTCTTATTTATTTGAGCTCGAAGGCTTACTTGTGAAGAATCTTCCCAAAGTGAGGCTTCTAGGAGTAAGAGAGGGAAGTGGAGAGACAAAATGGGCAAGGGTCGGCCAAGGAAAAGGCTTGAGTGGTGTGGGTAAGGTGGTATAGGTGGGGGCCTTTTATAAGAGGAGTGGAGGGGCACTCTTGGAATGATTGAAATGTTACTTTATTATGAAATGTTTTTCGGATTATAAATGTCCCAAAATGATATATTTAGAGTATAATGTGATAAAGTTTATAAATCTACTCATAAAATAGGTTTATGACAAGTGTAAGCCGTAGATATTACATTATATTTTCATTTTTTTTAAATCGTCAATTAATGAGGTAATCGCTACATCATCATTGTGTCATAAAAATATTAATTTATTTAATTTATAAAAATTATAAAAAAATATCATGATGTATTAAATCTTATTATATTTCTAATTAATATTTATAGTAAAAAATAGGACTTTTATAACCCCATTTAAAAATTGATTTAGTAAAAGAACTCATGTTTGTGACATTTTTATTTTAACATTAAATAAAAAGTTTTTAATGTCATTTTCCTACAAAAGTGGCTCCATGGGGTCCCCAAGTTTACCAATGGATTGTCTTGGTCGGCCATTACTCATAAAATAGGTGTATGACAAGTTTCATGGTCATTAAATATTATTATAACATTATCTTTACCTTAAATTTCACTAATTACCTTTAATCGCGATTAATTAAACTTAAAAGTTACTATACACCAAAAAATTATTTTAATCCCATTGACCCAAATTTTACTTCCTAATGAAAATCATGTATGTCGGATTTTTGAAAATCAAATCACAGAAGTGGTAATGTTTCATTTAAATGAAAAATTAGTTTTTAACTTCCACTTAGTGGTTTCACTATTCATCAAAATTTGAAGTTTTTTAGAACAATGCCAAAATTTCACCCTAAGCTATAATTGATATTCCAAATTCAAAAATGATATCTATTTTTACAAAATTCAAAACATATAAGTTGAATTAATTAATTTTATAATTAATTCACACTGTCACAACAAATAGGGTGTTTTTAAGAAACAATATATATCAAAAGATTAACAATTGTTTATGTCCAATTTCAATGTTAAATTAATTATACTATCCAACATTGAATAAAATGGTAAAAATATATTATAATTATTCTTTAAAACCAATAAATAGTATAATTTATCACTATAAATTATTTTTATTAAAAAAGTTGTTTTAAGTATTTTTCACTATTCATAAAAAATTGAATGTTCTCAGAAAATTACAAAAAATTAAACTTAGGATAATTTCGATATTACGAATACAAAAATGAAGTCAATTTTGAAATATAAAATTTCTATAATTTTAAAAAGTGGGTATTACTATTCCTAATGGCTACTTTGATTAGTCATGATGTGTTAGAACACGAAGTTGTGTACAACACATGCTACTGTATTATTCAAAGAGAACTGTATCGTGAAATCTTGGGGTGTTACATTATCTCCTCCTTAAATAAATTGCGTCCTTGCAATTTGAAAATGTTCTTAGAAAATAAAAGGATGAAAATAGAAAATACCATTGTGGAAAACCCACATCAGAAATAGGGTTAATATGAATATAATATTAAAAGAAAGAAAGAGAAGTAAAAAGGTCACCCGAGATATCCCATACTAGGATTCTATGAAAATATGGATATTGAAGAGAAAAAAAACCATCAAGGTCTGATGGAGAGTTGTAGAAAACAGGATCAGGAGAAAGTTAACCACAAGAAAATCACAAACTTGTGGTTGGTTAAACGGTCATTGAATCCCCAGTTGGAAAAGTTAACTGACAACATTTTTGTTTTAATTTACCTTTTATAAAGTTGAGGAATTTATTTAAGAGATTTTCTAAGAACGTAAGGAAATATACTTACTTGTCATATAGGCTTTCACTCTTTAATAAATTTTTACCACGAACCCATCTTTCACTCCAAATGGTAACATAACTCAAAAATATTCTATTTATCCTAATTGTATAAGGTTCCAAATATTAACACATACTATTTAGATTAAGAAAACTATTTTGTAATAACCAGGGACTTCCTGTAGGCTAGTGGTAGGTAATAAAGGCATGTTGCACTATGGTTGTGGGTTCGATTCCTGCAGCTTTGTCCAACGCAATGGGTTATCCCCCAACCTGCAGGTTGTCCTTTTCCTAAAACTATAGTATTATAATATTCCAAAAATAATCTTCAGAAATGTTTTAACCTTAAACAATACTATACAAGGTTCAACTTAATCCACTCCAACCTATATAGTTATCCAAAATACCTCTGTCCAGACTTTCTCTAAAAGGTCTCTAAATTCCAAAATCAATTGTAACATCAGATTCCCCAAACAGAGTAATGTTTCTCTTATTGTCACATACTAAAAATATGATTACCTTCATTATATTAAAACCTTAATGAAAAAACAAGTACTATAGTACAATCCTTATATATGTCACATTATTTTTATAACCAGAATATAATCCATGAGTCCAAAAGCACCAATACATTAATTATTCCACTTCAACTGTAGTAACAGCATAAGATTTTCCTTGATCCCTCAGCCTTTTCTGAGGTAAGTTTCCCTGAAGCTTAGGACATTCATTTACATAATGCCCCATTTCCCTACAATTGTAGCATTCAACATTGATAAACTCTTTCTTTCCCTTGCAATCACGAGCATGGTGACCTTTTTCTTCAGATTTATAACAAACTGCCATTCATTTTAGGCAAGCACCAGGGTGATTATTCCCACAATTATCACATAATGGAAAATCCTTCTTTCCCTTTTTCCTTTTATCTGTCTATTGTTTCACCGTTCTCTTCTTCTCTTGCTTTACTTTGTTGTCATAAGACTTAGAAAATTCCTTTTCTGTCTTGATAGCACACGAGATAATAACTTCGTACGATGAGAAGGATTGTGATACTAAAGATCTACGGAGAAATGGTTTTAACCCATAAATGAATCAATCAGTATTATTTCATGGGTTATGTATATAATTTGCATCATACCTCGCTAACCTTGTAAAGTTGGCCTCATACTTTGTGACATTCTCATCCTCCTTTTGTCTCGGACTCAGAAATTGCCTTTCCATATCTGCTCGATGGTCACGAGGAATGTATTTTTCTAAGAAAAGATCTTTGAACTCTCTTCATTCCATACATGATACTTCTTCATCATCATTTGTATTTTGAATCAATGACCACCATTGATCGTCATCTCCAGTGAGGTGGTAAACTACAATGATAACCTTCTCCCTTTCGCTACTCCCCAAGGAATGGAATATTTTTTCTAAGGAGTTTATCCATTGATCAGCTACTAATGTATTTGTACCCCCATTAAATGTTGGTGGTTGTTACCTCATGAAGCAGTCTAACATTGATCCTCCACGTTGTGGATCAGGGTGCTCCATACGAGTAAGGTTATTATTCATAACCGGAGTGAGTTGTCCTAGTATAGTAATAAGTTGATTAGCACTAGTTGTATCTCCAGCTCCACAATAATTATCTTGAGAAGGAGGGAAATCCCTACATGGAGTGCGTGCAATGATACAGTTTCCATTCCTTCCACTAGGATCCATTTCTAAACAATGTCATAAACTAGATTAGTTTATGAATAGAAATACAGAATTCCATACTTGTAAAACAATTAACATAAACTGAACTATTTATGAATATAATCCATAATCGTAAAAAGAAATTTTTACTTTGAGGAAGAATATACACATAAAACCTTCATAATGGTTTGTAAAGAAAATGAGAATTATCCTAAGAATATCTCCCAGGAGTGTCGTAACCAAGATTGTAGTAAGGCCTGTTGTCGTGCACTAGTTCCCGTTCGAGTCAAGCTCAAAGTGGTGTTTTTGGGTTTCACCCCTAGGTACATCTGTGCCAGAGCTGCCTTTACCTGCTCATATCCAGACAAGGATGTATTTCTCGAACAACCCACAAAATCTCTACAACAACAAAATTCAAGGAAGTTATTCTATACTAATCCTCGAAGTCTATCTTATGGCTATGCGCTCTAATCAGAGTTTATCTAAATCTAGCTTCCAAAGATAGTACTAAACTGCCTCTGATACCAACTGTAATGCCCTGACCCCAGTTACCAAGAGTTGGTGCATTACTTCGTAACATTGGCATGATCACAAAAGATCAAGTCTCGAAAGACCGATTAGTTTAGTAGCCTTGGAAACACTAGAGACATTCGTAAATGTTACATTACATCATAAAGTGAAACACTATAGTAACAAAGTCTCCATAGTCCACACTCATATCCTCTTCTGACTATCCTTGTAGGTCATTCATAAAATAATTCTTCACATCTTGGAAAATATTAAAAACATTTAAAGGGGTGAGCTCAGATGCTCATTAAGGATAACAATATTGCGGAAGATTTCATAAATAAACATTAACATTTATGGCAATGTATAAAAAAAAGCCTTTTTAAAGATGAACTTCAGCATAATATGGAAAAAATAAAATTAAATAATGCCATTTACTTATTCACATGGATATTCTACTAGTCGAATAATCACATGCAAAATCAATAACCACTTTCATAATGATAGAATGCATAATTCAAGACTGTCATAACCTCGTAGCCAAGACTACAAATATGATTTTGTCAAGGCCTCATGCCAAGACTGTATTTTGTCTCATGATACCTACTAATGCATCGGGGGAGCTATAGCGGGCTCCACCCATCACTTATTAAGTCCAATGCATTCCTCATATGAATAGGTTTAAACATATCATAAATCATAACATAATTGTATCACATAAAACATGTATAATGGAAACATAAGATTTCCACACTTCAATCACAAGATATCAGTACAACACATTGATATAATAAAAACTTTATCAAAACCATTTTCAATACCAAAATAAAAGAAAAGTGAAACATAGTATTTGTTTTTCATTTAAAAAAAGTTATTGCTTATAGAGGAATCCAAAACTCAAATAATAGTCACGGTGGTGGAGAAGTCTTTGTCGCCGCATACGTAAGGAAAAAAAGTCCTTTTGTCATTTAGTAAAAATGCATCATATAAAAATATTCTTTTTGAATTAAAGTAAAAGTCAAAGGGGTTTATACACCGCATAAATTAAAGTTGTGTATAAAACCAAATATGTCTCAATGAAAATAGATTGAGACGAAGTCCTTACAAAGATAATTTTTAAAATAAAATAGATCTATTATGTGTATTCACTTTAAGTACACGAAAATAAAGTACAAATACAAGATAAGGCATAATAATATCTTGACATAATTTGAAAGTAGGAGATTAACCGAAAGAATGGAAATCGGGTTTTGAAATTCCCTTACCTTGTGTCCGACATGACTCAACCGTTCTTTAACCTCATAAATAATAAACTAGAGATAATCTATACTTTCTTAAGAACGTTTATTAATTTTATTATCCCTTTTAAATAACTTATTACAATGTTACGAAAATTATGTAGTCATTTAAGTTAATAACGGTCGTTTTGTCGATCTTTGGTACTTGAGTCAACAATAAACTTCTTATAATTACAAGTTGTTTATGTGGTAGAATATCCATTATATCCATAATTATATTCATGATTTATATATCATATATATCATATATATCCAGTATATAAATTCATTTATAATATTACATAACATTTAGAGGTAAGAAATGAAATGCACCGTTCATGGAGACGGTAAGCCGTACGTACGAATTAACACTACTTTCATTTCTATTTCATATTTAATATAATGAAATTATAATTATATAAAGGTATACTATAGTTCCAGTATAATATAATGTATAATACCATTTACTCCATCCTTTATACATCCCACATATGGCATTAATGATTCAAATCACTTTGAGGGGGCGGTAGTCCGCACTTTCTAAAATGAAAATATCGCATTTACCCATAATGGAATCCATAAAGGTATTCAATAAATGAAAAATATAGAAGCTTAAGTAAAAAATAAACATATTAAATATCATATATAAATATAGTGACATCTTAATGGAAACCTTTGATGGTGTTATATGAGTTTTGAACAATCATCGTTTCGTGAGGCAGAAATTCACCATCCACAGAAACAGGATGTTCTTTAACCATTAGATGTAGGTGTGTGTTAGTGTATCTCAAATCCTTATTATAACAACATTATATTATATTTAGGATACTGGTTTTGTTACAAAAGACATTAAAAAAAAGAGTTTAGGTGGTTGTAGAAGCAAAATAAAACAAAATAACATAAGAGAAGAAATTACCTTAAAACGGGTAACTCTTTTTGATTTGAGCTCAAAGGATTCATTGGGAAGACATCTTCCCAAAGTGAGGCTTCTAGAAGTAAGAGAGGGAAGTGGAGAGAAAAAATGGGCAGGGGTTGGCCGATCCAAAGGCTTGAGAGGTGTGGGTAAGGTGGTAGAGTTGAGGGCCTTTTATAAGAGGAGAGTAGGGGCACTCTTGGAAAGATTGAAATGTTACTTTATTATGAAATTATTTTCGGATTCTAAAGGTCCCACAATGATATATTTAAAGTCTAAAGTGATAAGGGTTCTAAATATACTCATCCAATAGGTTTTTGACAAGTTTAAGCCTTATATGTTACATTATCTTTTCATTTTATTTAAATCGTTAATTAATGAGGTAGTCGCTGCATCATCATTGTGTCATAAATTTTATAATTTATTTAATTTATAAAAATTATAAAAAAAAGTATCATGATGTATGAAATCTTTTTACATTTATAATGAATATTTATAGTCAAAAATATGACTTGTATAACCCCATTTAAAAATTTGTTTAGTAAAAGAACTCATGTTTGTGACATTTTTATTTTAACATTAAATAAAAAGATTTTAATGTCATTTTTCACCCAAAGTGGATCCATGGGATCCCCAAGTTGACCCATGGATTTTTTTGGTCTGCCACGACCCATACAATAGTTGTAGGACAAGTGTGATGGTAATTTCATATTATTATGACATTATCTTTACCTTAAATTTAACTAATTTCCTTTATTCGCGTTTAAATAAACTTAAAAGCTACTATTCACCAAAAAATTATTTTAATCCCATTGACCCACATTTTACTTCCTAATGACAATAATGTATGTCGGATTTTTGAAAATCAAATCACAGAAGTGTTAATGTTTCATTTAAACGAAAAATCAGTTTTTTAACTACCACATAGTGGTTTCACTATTCATCAAAATTTGAAGTTTTTCAGAACAATGCCAAAATTTCACCCTAAGCTATAAATGATAATCCGAAATCAAAAATGATGTCTATTTTACAAAATTACAAGAATATAATTTTCATTAATTAATTTTATAATTAATTTTCGTTGTCACAACAAATAGCATGTTTTTAAGAAACAATATATATCAAATGATGGACAATTGTTTATGTCCAATTTCAATGTTAAATTAATTCCAATGACCTCCATTGAATAAAATGGTAAAAATATATTATAATTATACTTTAAAACCAATATATATTATAATTTATCACTATAAATTATTTTTATTAAAAAAGTTGTTTTAATTATTTTTCACTATTCATAAAAAATTTAAAGTTCTCAGAAAATTACAAAAAATTCAACATAGGATAATTTTGATATTATGAATACAAAAATGGAGTCCATTTTTAAATATAAAATTTCTATAATTTTAAAAAGTGGGTATTACTATTCGTAACAGCTACTTTGATTAGTCGCGGTGTTTTAGAACTCGAAGTTGCGTACAACACACGCTACTGTATTATTCAAAGAGAAGTGTATCGTGAAAGCTTGGGGTGTTACAATTGCTGGAATGGTCCATCCTCTTTGGCGAGGCAGATGATGCATCCCATAATTTTCATGGGGTATCTTGAACTTGTTCAGGGTAGAACCGCAGTTTAAAGTCATGCGTCAAGGACAGTGCTACCCATAAAGGAAACACATGATGTGTTACATATCCCAATGTGAATGAGGAATATGAGAGTCCACACCACACCATGTATCCCTGATGGGATTTGATTTAGACCATAGAATAGAGGTAGTCTATGTTGGGGATGTACCCGAAGGAAAGTGCTCGTGTGTTCCTACTTACCCTATGGGGATGGGAATCAATCCATACGTAGTTTTGGGAGTGCAGTTTAACGTCATGCAGGATTAGGTGAAGGAGATACTAGATCCTCAATGGGGATTACATGGTGCATCTATTTCAAACCCAACTTAAATGAGAAAATAAGACCACATATGCCATGCCTTGTAATCCTATACGATTCAGGCCCAAAAGACCGTATAGAAGAGATAATTAGTGGAACCTGAGCTGGAACCGAAGATGATATGATCGGGCGTTCCAACATATCCCATGAGGATGGGAATGAAGAATCATGTAGTTCTGGAAATGCCATGAAATTTTTCATCATACGGCATGTTTGTAGGGTGATCTTAGTTTATGGTCTTATAGATCATACCATAGAGGTTAAACTCTTCCAAGTGGGTGTAAACCTCAGCCAAATACATAATCCCATGAGAGCTGAACTCAGTGTGGTAAAAAATGGAGGACAAGGTCTTTGTGACATGGGGAATACATAGAGTGATGAAAGTGGTTCAAAGACTTGAATGACGCCTCACCGTGGATTCATCCTCCTAATGTGCAAACACACACTGTGAGATAGCACCAAGAGTATCGACATCCCACTTGGACATGACGTAATGGAAAAGGAGGTGAATAATTCAACCTATAATTAAGGATCTATAGGGTGGTGTGATGATGGAGGATAATTGTTGAACATGTTTGAAACATAGTATCCATATCGTGTGACCTAAAATGTGAACAACAAATGAGTGTCGACCAGTGACCATATTCGCAACGCGTGACTTGTATCGATTATGGAAGACTAAGTAAAGGGGAGCATGAAGCATGAAAATGGGTAAGAACATGTCTATGTAGAATCCAACACTCTCGATCCCAAACCAAAGTGCTCCTGGACACATTGGTGAACTGCCAAAGAGAGGGAGTTATGTGGTGTGGTTATTAAAAACCCAATGTGAATGAGGAAATAAGCCCATACCACACTGGATACCATCTGTAGGGCTCAAGCCAAGGGGCTAGAGTGATGAGGAGGTAAACATGGGTTGACCCGAAGGCCAAACGTCTGTAAATTTCTACGTATCCTGTGAGGGAATGAATCAAGATACATATAGTTCTCAGAGAAAGCATGATGTTTAACATCTTGTGATAAGGACAAAGATAGGAGGGGGGGATCTCGATGTGGAATGTGTATAGAGAAGAGAATAAACTGACGTGAATGAGGGCATAAGCCCAAATACACCACACTATGCATAATTCATGGAGAGAATTTGGTCCAAAATGTCAAGAGAGAGAATAAGTGGACCCAGGATAGACCGGAAGACAAATGTCCGTGTTTTCTTACGTATACCATGGTGATGGGAATAAATCCAAAAGTATTTCATAAAAAATATCATATAGTTTAACATCACATGAAAAGGATGTGACATATCTTAGTTTATGGTCATAGAGCTCAGACCATAAATTTCCAGTATAATGACACGTGTGTGGGAAAAAATGGGTAGAAAGGATGAATAACCATGCCTATTATGTGGGAGACCATATACCAGTAAAATTTTTTGTGGATAGATACTAACTGTATATTAAACATAATATTCGTATCATTTATTTTAATGGGGATAAAAAATGAGTGTCGACCGCTATCCATATTCGTAATGGGAGACTTATATAAAATTGTTATCTAGAATCCTCAGGGACGTTGGCTCGAAATGGTAGGAGAGACCTGGGGCCTAGCATCCATGCTGTTCGGTGGACCATTCAGATGTAAAATATAGTGGAAACCCAAATTATGGGACATGAAATGTGTGGTGGGTCCTAGGAATTTTAACATCTTTTGTAATGGAAGATGGTTGGAGGGGTGTCTCATGGTGATGTATGTGGCATGGAAAAAGTTGACCGATGTGAATGAGAACATAAGCCCACATACACCACACAATCCTAAGTGAGAACTTTGTCCAAGGGGATGAAAAGGTCATGTGACCTAAGGCTAGGCCACACATGGAAATTCTCGGTCAGCTTACAGTTTATCATCATCCAGGATGGGTGCTGAATGGTTTTACATCCTTCAGTTTGGACGAATCACATAGTTTAAAGTCTTGTGGTAAGGAAAATGGTGATCTTATTTTATGTTCATAGAGCTCAAACCATGATCTTGTGGCCCTTTATGGGGGTATAAACTTACCAAACCTCCTAAGACCACTTGAGAAATGTTCGGTGTTGGATACAAGGAAAGGGATCAGTTTCTCCCCATCACATAAGGGCATGATAATAATGGAAAGATATTGAGTGGGGTCGGTCCCATTAATACCAAAATCCCTTCTCAAGGGACGCTGACATAAAAAGGGATAACATGACAAAATTAATCACCGCACTCATTATTTGGGACATATAGTGGTGGCGATAACTATGTAGGATGGTTTTTGACTGTATTCAAAACACAACATCCATATCGTGTGACCTTAAATGGGAAAAACAAATGAGCAGCATCCACTGATCATATTCACAATGTGGGACATGTACCAAAGTGTGGTTCAAGATTCTGCCAGACATTGGCCCAAAACGGTAGGTTATCCATAAGGATGATCATCCATGCCGTTCGGGGGACCTTTTTTATGTGGATGCTGAGGTAAAGCCAAATAAAGGGGACACATGAACCGTGAAGATTCCCATGGTCTAACGTCATGGTGGAAATGTTGAATGAATTTGAGATCTCTATGGAGGGGGATACATGGTGCAGTCATGATAAACCTGGCGTGAAAGAAGGAAACAAACCCTGCACTGTACCGTGTGCTTTGAGAAGCATTTGGGCCAAGGAGATATACCCATGGAGTGATCTTTCAATTCGAGGCTAGGCCTATGGATGAAACGTATGGGAATTATTACATATACCATGAGGACGGTAATCAATCCATACATAGTTCTGAAAGGGCCATGCAGTTTAAAGTCTTGCGGTGAGGACATGTGAGGACAGAACAACTAGAGGGAAATGTGGTGAGATCATTTCAAACCCGTCATAGATGAGGCCAAGGAAGTCTACAATACACTGTGTGTGATCCTCCAAGGGAACTACACCCAGGGGTATTCAAAGAGAAGAATTTGGTGATTGGTCTCTAAGATGAAGCATCTAAGAATTCCTGCATATCCCATGAGTATGGGAATCAAGTTGTATGTAGTTCTCAAAACTGTTATGCAGTTTAACATTGTGCAGCAAGGACAAGAATTTTTAAGGTCACGTGGGACCAGATGCAGTTTAATGTCCTGTAAGATGACATATAGTTTAATTTCATGTGGTATAGATGCTGAGAAGTTTTATGTCCTTCACCTTGGACGAATCATGTCTTTTAACATCTTGTAGTAAATACATCATAGTTTATATTAATGTAGGACTAGATAGATCTATTTTTATGGTCGTAGCGATTAGAATATTTTCAATTTATCATCATGTGGGACAACAAATTATTTAAATGTCATGAAGGAAGTAACACTATAATGTAATGTAGGGAAACCTACAGTTTAATGTCACGTAGGACAACATACTATTTAATTTCATTAGGGAAAGATGATGAACTATTTAAAGTCATGCAGGGTGATAATGTAGTTTAACGTCATGTAGGATGAAGATGTTTGTGTTTCTCCACTATATCAGTACACAACCTATCAAAACTACTAAGACCATGTGAGTCATTCTCAGTGAGGTAAACAAGAAGTAATGATGTAATTTTTTAAACATGTGGAATAAAAAAATGGGTATTGGATATTTGATATCGGGAATATTATAGCAGCACTGGCCTTCCCACTCCACATTCAAAGATGTAAGAAAGGGTAACACCATAGGTTTTGGAGTTTCACCTAAACATAAATAGGTGAAAGAAGGGTGAATCAAGGAGTCTGATATCTGGATCACAATGATGGAGGATTAAAAATGGAGGATAATTACTAACCATGTTCAAAACACAACATCCATATCGTGTTACCTTGAATGAGGATATAAAAATGATGGTCACTCGCCATCCATGTCTGAAACACAAGACCTATCAAAAAATGTCATCTGAAGTCTTATGGGGATTTGTCCCAAGATAGTAGGTATGAAAATGTGGCATGTGGCTTGGCCATTAGGGGATCCCTTAAGACATTAAAGAAGGTTTGGATCCAAATAATGGTATTCTATGAATCATGAAGAAGGATTGGGATTATGTCAATTTGAAGTACAAAACTCTAGGTTCAACACCATAGTGCATCCGAGCATGTTAGTGGGAAGATACTACTAAACTAGGATTAATAGACGCCAATGTTGTAGATTGTTTAAGGTCATATTCCATGGACCAAAGGTTCTTAGTTTAAGGACATAAAGATCAGACCTGGTTCATAGTTTAGCGTCATGTATCTAAGGCGAGTGATGACTGGTGTTTAAGGTCACATTTCATTGACTATAGTTACTGCAGTTTTAGGTCTCAAAGATTTTACCATGGTTGCATTAGATTTTCGTCACATATCTTTGACCAAAATTTTGTACAGTCTCCTGTCATGTGAATAAGAAATTTTCCTATAGTTTAACATCATGAGACTAAGATGACGTTTTTTATGAAGATTAACATCATGCAACTAGGATGTTGAACCACAAGGATTGTGTTAGTAGAGGGATGATCATCTCTACCCCATTCTAGTGGTCTGGGATTAGGGGGAATCAATATGATAGGATTATCCTAAAATTCCCAGAACATATGAATGGATGTTCTCCAAGCCTACGCTTGGATACCTCAAAGATAAATTCCAAAAGATGGTGTCAAATCCATAGGGGGGACTTCTGCTATTGATGCAATGCAGAATTTGGGATGACACAGAGTGTCGCAAGGGTGGTTGGGTTGATAGCATTCCCTCACTCTAGTGAGGTGATGGATCCTTGAAGGCACAAAATCCTAGAGTGTCGGTACGATGGCATTGATAGATCTCTGAAGGCACAAATTCCTGGAGTGTTGATATGACAGGGAGATGGGGCCCACAATGTGTGGAAGCCTGGAGAGTCGGTACGATGGCAGCATGGGAGCTCAGAAAGTGTGGAATAAAGGAGCATTGGTATGATAGGGGTGATGGATACCAGAAGTCATAGAATATTAGATCATTGGTATGACATGGTGATGGACCCCAGATGGCTTGGAAGCATGGATCATCGGTACGACGAGTTGATGGATCTCAGAAAGCATGGAATCCAAGAGCATCGGTATGGCAGGGAGAAAAATCCCCGAAGGCGTGGAAGCATGGACTGTTGGTATGAATGGTCGATTGAGCCCGAAAGGAATGGAATCGTGGAGATTCAGTACAAAGGGGTGATGGATCCTGGAAGGCGTGGAAGTCTATATCGTTGGTACGACTGGGCATTGGATCCCAGAAGGCATCAAAGCCTAGAGCATGGGTATGATGGGGAGATGGATCCCAGAAGGCTTGGAAGCCTAGAGCGTCGGTACGATGGGGTGATGGAGTATGAATGGCATGGAAACCTAGACTGTTAGTATGATGGGGTGATGGATCCCAGAACGCATGGAATCCTGGAGCGTCTGTAGATGGGGTGATGGAGCCCAGAAGGTGTGGATTCTTGGATCGTCCGTACGATAGGGCGATGGAGCCCAGAAGGAATGGAAGCCTGGAGAGTCTGTACAATGGGGCGATGGAGCCAAAAAGGAATGGAATCCTAGAGCTTCAGTATGAAGGGTTGATAGAGCCCATAAGGTGTGGAGGCCCAAAGCATTGGTATAATGGGGTGATGGAGCCCATAAGGCATTAAATCTTGGTGCGTCGTTACAAGGGACAATGTATCCTCGAAGGCATTGAATCCTGGAGTGTTGGTACGATGGGTGATGGAGCTTGGAAGGTGTGGAATCCTATAGCTTCGGTAGATGGTGTGATGTAGCTCAAAAGGAGTGGATTCCTGGAGCGTCTATATGATGGGGTGATAGAGCCTGAAAGGCATGAAATCTTGGAGAATCGATACGATGGGGTGGTGGAGCCCATAAGGCATGGAAGCCTGGAGCCTCGGTACAATGGGGTAATGGATCATGGAAAGCGTGGTTGTCTGGAGCGTCAATATGATGAGGTGATGGATCCTAGAAGGGTTGGAAGCATTGAGTGTCGAAACAATGGGGATATGGAGCCCAGAAGTCGAGGAAGCCTGGAATGTTGGTACAAAGGGGTGATAAAGCCCAGTATGCATGTAATCCTGGAATATTATTACGATGGAGCGATACAGCCTGGTAGGCTTGGAATCTATGAAATCCATCTCAGAATGCAGAGAAACTGGAGTAGGGATATGATTGAACAACGCCCAGTATTGGTTCTTCATTGAATGGGAGGGATTTCACATGGGGAGGTCCTCTGTGACATATTATTAGGTGCATGGGGAGGACCACCACGCTGGTTTATGTTAGGAACAAAGAGTACCCCAGTGAAGAATGGTAGATGTGTAGGGAGGACCTCTATAGTGGCTAATGATGGCGATAGGTAGGAATCCCATGCCTGAATTGTAGTGGTGCAAGGAGGACCTCCGTAGTGGCTTCTGGTGATGTTGGATATGTGCCATTGGATTGGGGGTAGCAGCCCCCTGTGCGGCCCATGAGGGAAGCTTAGTCGGAGATGAGCCATTGAATTCAGGTGGAGGATTCCCCCTAAGTGACCTCTTAAGGCAGAAAAATTAGTGGGGAGCTGGTGGAATTATTGGTGGATTCCCCCACTGCTCCCCCTTAAGGTGGAAGGGTTGGTGAGGAGCCGATGGAGTCAAGATGAGGATTCGCCCTGCGTGGCCTCTTAATGAAGAGTGGTCGGCGAAGAGTCGATGGAGTTGGGGGGAGGATGCGCTCTGCATGGTCTCTTAATGAGATGGGGTCTGTGATGAGCTAATGGAGTTGGGGGGTCGATTCCCCCTACGTAGACTCTGAAGGAGGCATAGATAGTGAGGAGCTCATGGAGTTGGGGGAGGATTCCCCCTTTGTGGCATCTTAAGGTAGAAGCGTCGGAGATTATCCGATGGAATAGGGGGAGGATGCCCCCTATGCAGCCTCTTAAAGTGGCATGGTCATTGGGTAGATGATGGAGTTGGGGGAGTATTCCCCCTATGCGGCCTCTTAAGGCGACATGGTCGGAGAGGATCTGATGGATTTGGGGGGTGGATTCCCCTTGCATGGCCTCTTATGGTGGTGGCATCAGTGAGGAGCCGATGGAGTCGAGGGCAGATTCCCCCTATGAGTCATCTTAAGGCAGTGAGGTCAGTTAGGAGCCGATGTATTTGGGGTTCAGATTCCCCCTACGTGGCCTCATGAGGGAACAATTTTGGAGAGGAGCCAATGGAGTCGGGGGTGGGGCAGATTCGCCCTCCGAGGCATCTTAAGGCAGTGGGGTCAGTGAGAAGCCGATGGAGTCGGGGGTAGATTCTCCATGCAAAACCACTTAATTGGGAGGGTTCGGAGAGGAAATTATGGAGTTCGGGGATAGATTCACCCTGCACAACCTCTTAAGGTGGCATGATCGGCGAGGACCTGATGGAGTCAAGGGTGGATTCCCCATGTGCAGCCTCTTAAGGAGGTGGGTTTGGCAAGGAGCCGATGGAGTTGGGGGGCATATTCCCCCTGTGTAGCCTCTTATGGCAGCAGAGTCGGTGAGGAGCCAATGGATTAGGGGGTTGATTCCCCATGTGCGGCCTCTTAAGGTTGCAGGGTCAGTAGTGAGCCGATGAAGTTGGGGGGAAGATCCCCCCTGTGCAGCCTCTAAAGGTGGAGGAGTCGGTAGGGAGCCGATGGAGTTGGGGGCAGATGCCCCCTGCACGACCTATTATGGTGGCGGAGTCAGCGAAGATCTGATGGAGTTGGGTGGAGGATACCCCCTGCGTGGCCTCTTAAGGTGGTGGGTCGGTGAGGAGCTGAGGGTGTTGGGGGGATGTTTCCCCATATGTGACCTTTTATGGTGTTGAAGTTAATGAGGATCCTATTGATTTGGGGGCCGGATGGCCCCTGTGTGGCCTCTAAAGGCGGTATAGTCGGTGAGGAGCCGCTGGAGTTGAAGGAGGATTCCCCCTCCGTGGCCTCATAAGGTGGCAGAGTTGGTGTGGAGATGAAGGAGTGGGGGGAGGGTATTCCCCCTGCTTGGCCTGTTAAGGCAAAAGTTCTAATAAGAGCCGATGGAGTCGAGGTTGGGTTCCCCCTGTACGACCTCTTAGTGGGGTGTATATGGCAAGGAGCTGATGGAGTTGGGGGAAATGCCTCTACACGGCCTCTTATGGCGGCATAGTTGGCAAGGAGCCGATGGAGTCGGGGGGCGGATACCCACTGCACAGCCTCTTAAGGCTATGGGGTCGGTACGAAGCCTATGGAGTTGGGGGTGGATGCCCCCTGCATGAACTCTTAAGGATGTAGAGTTGGTGGGGATCTGATGGAGTCGGGGGGAGGATTCACCCTGTGTGTCTTTTTAAGGCGGCGGGTTTGGAGAGGAGTCGATGGAGTTGGGGGTGTATGCCCCCCTGTGAGGCCTTTTAAGGCAGCAGAGTCAGTGAGGATTCGATGGATTTTGGGGCATATATCCCATAAGCGGCCTCTTGACGCAGCGGGGTCTGTGAGGAGCTGATGGAGTTGGGGGTAGGATTCCCCCTGTGTGTTTTCTTAAGGTGTAAAGGTTCACTACAACATAAACTAGCTTTAGTGGTGATTTCTTAGTGGTGGTTTTGGGAACTACCTCTAAACCATTTTTAAAATGGTTTTGCTGTAGTTTATAACAAACCGCCGTGAATCATTTTTTTACACTACAGGCCCTCCCCCCCTACCTCGACCTTGCTTCTCCCCACTTCCCCCGTGACCCTGACCCGCCGCATCCCCGGAGACCCCGTAACCCCGGCGACCCCAGCCCCCCATGACCCCGATGACCCCGCGACCCCAAGATTCCCCAGGATTCCCTCTTTCCATATTATTTTCGGTTTTAAATAGTTTTTTTGGATGTCATAAGGTAGTTTTAGGTGAATTTTGGTCTTTTGAATACTTCATTGATTTGGGTTTTTTTCCACATGAAGGTTGTGTGTGCCTATGATTGTGATTTTTGGTGGTTGGATCTAGATGTGTTGGGAATGAGAATACATATGAAATCATTATCACATAACTAATATAAAAATTTATCTTATTGATAACATGAGGTTTTTGATCTTTTTGAGGTTTCTGTGACATGAAGACCGTGCAGTTGAGGTTCTAGTTGGACCATGTTGAGCAATGCAACCTTGGTAAAAAATAATAGTTGTTATTAATTTGAATTTTCTATGGGTTTGTTTTTAACTTTAGATTCCGTATTTTGGATATTTAAGGGATGTAAATTTTAGGGATAGTTTTAGGGTTTGTGGGATTTTGGTTGAATTTAGCTTCTTGGTAGTGTTTTTTCACGAGGTGTATGTTTTTTCAAAATTTCACCATTCTAGATTATCCCTAAATGGTGCAGAGATATATTCTATTCCTCTACATATTTTTTATTTAGTGTTTCATGTTTATTGTTTTAAAATTATTGGAGATGATGAGGAAATTTTATAATATAGTTTAATCAACTTATATGTGTTTTTTTTGATTGGATTAAATCCCTTAGATACCCCCAAGTTGTTTTCCCACCCAACCACCTCTTGAAATGATGTATCATGGGGTTATATCATTTTGAATTTTATACTTCTACTAATTAAATTCTATGGAAATAATTTTTCATTATGGGGTTGATTTTTACTCCCCACTAAATAATATTCTTATTTTTTAATGATTTTAAGGCAATTTTTTTAGTTTACCCAAATTTTTAGTGATTTAATTATGGGAGTGGTGTTGTCTAGATAACTCTAACATGCTATGGTCTAGAAGAACCACGGGTTTGGTGTCTCCTCTAGCTAGTGAAATATACAAAGAACCTCTTAAACACCCATATTTGAATGAATTTTGATGTAGGGGTTTCCCTATATGAAATAGGGGAGGTTCAACTCGGTTTTTGGGGAGCCATAGTGGTGGTTGGTTATAGTGGATTCATAGGGGGATAAAATAATGAGGCTTATAAAGTATCTTTACCTTCCTAAATATATATTTTTTATAGTGGCTTCTTGGGTGGATAAAACTGGGAGGCTTCTACAGTATTGTTAGCTTCCTACATACAGAATCGAGTAAATAGTATTTGGAACCCAACATCACTGTAAAAAACTAAGATGTGATAAAATGTGTTTGGTGCCAATTTTTTTCTATCATCATGGTGATAGAAGATAATGTTGATAAAGTGGAGTCTCTTCTCCAACTATTTTATGGCTTGGGAACAATTGGGTTCAATTAATGGAACTTATATGCCTTTATCCATCATTTTCTCACTTCTTGAGAGGAATAGGTAGTCCAGGAATATATCCTCCTCTTATTCAATATTTCTAACCATCAAGACAATGATATAGAGGATCCCATTAAGTAGTTGCATAATTTATCTATTGAAGAAGCATGGCCTCATGATTGAAGAACAATGAAGATAGAAAAACAAGGAGAAGACGAGGCTCATGTGGAAAGAGTGTAGGTGTAGCTACTATCAGCATGCATAAGGATTGATCCCATTATATGAAGGAGTTTAAAACTAACCTCCCATGTTAAGAAGACACATCCATTTGGTAAAATTTAAATATTTTTAATAAATGAACCTTCAATAATCCATCAGCAATTATCATCAGGAATTGGATTATTTTTTAGATTTGCATGATTTGAGTATATTGTAATTGTTTTAATCATGTTTCATTACCTGTAACATCTAAGAGAGACTTCAGAATATAGATCCTCTTGTCTTTTGTTTTTATTAATGAATGAATATTTTTTATTCTTAATTGTCATCCATTCCGTAGATTTGGTTTTAGCTTTATTAACACTTCATAATATCCTAAGAAATTTTTGGAGGAAACATCATTAAAATAATCTAAAACCAATTGAACATTGAATTGGTAATGCGTAAAGTCAAATATTGTTATAAAAAATGCTTGAGTCAGAAATATTTCCTCAGGTTCATGGATCATTTATGGGTATAGTCATAAGTAAAATAACTACAACACTAGATTTAGTCTATGTGGATGAATTATTTCATTTTGATCATGGATCATAGATGGGTATAAACCTAACTAGCATCAAATTAACACAATATTTTTTTCATTTGGATGAATTAGTTCTTCCTTTATATATATTATAGATGGTTATAGGCATAACTACCATTACTATAACACATTTTTTAGTCCATTTGGATAAAATAGTTCACTCAACAGGATAAGGATCGTGAAGGGGTAGATTTAGAGTGTGGATTCAAATGTTTAAAAGGGATTGATCACCACAAAAATATTTCTTCCCACATTTCATAAATATACCTCTGGACTTATAAACTGGGGATGAGAGAACAAGTGAATGCTTACAAAATTTCATAGTCAAAAGGGCCTAGAGAGTACAACCTGACTTCTTCAAGATTAATATTATAAACCCCCACAATATTTAGTAATTTATTTTATCACCTTAAATTTTTCTTGATCCTTATATTGGGGAGGCCTAGTTCACAAATAATTGACTTATTATTAGGTTTCCCTTTACATATTTTCAACCTAATAGTATTTCATCAATTTGTCAATTCCAAATAGTTAACTTAGAGTAGGTTTGCTTCATATCCAGTTAGTGTAGACTCAATTTTTACCAAGGTTTCATTTTACAATTGTTCACCATGATGAGTTGTGTGTATATTTACTTATATAGTCTTAGTTCATGCAAGTTGTACTGATATAGATGATGTTTATGTTTAGAAAAATTTTTACTAGGTGCACATTGTTTATGTTTATGATGTGTGGACCATAAGATGGGGTATCCTACATGAAGAGATGTTTCAAGTTAACATGATATGAATTGGTAAAATATGGTATCATGGATATGTATGATCTCATAATTAATTATAACTCAATAAAACTAATGATCAATGTTGTTGATAATAGTGGGATTTTCACTCTTTGAGACTGTTTTAGTGCTTGGTTGTGTGATATCAAGAGGAAAATATATGCACTCTCTAATCATAAATGGAAGTAGTGGAATAAGGGATGTATCACTTTTACTACCTGGGTTGAAGGAGTTAGATACGGTCTTTGAACATGGGTCATTAAGTTTATGGTCATGAAACCCATAGCATTTTATTTTTGATTTAGAGTCACACAATCAGAACCAATTAAGGGTTACATCCTGCTATTTCTGTACTTCTTCATCAAAATTGGAAACATTATTTTTTTCCTCATGAACTGTGATTCCAAAAAAGATATTCTTATGTTACTTTTTGTTATCTAATATTATATTTTGATGCTATAAATGATTTAAAAAAGTCAAGGGTTGAAAATTTGGAGATTTGGGAGAAACATGATATGAATACTTTTTAGCATAACTTTTAGTATTGACTATGTGGTAATTGAGTAATATGGAATTGTTAGAACACTGTTTCTCTTTACCAAAGAAACTTCCCCTATACCAGAAACTAGAGGGTTTATATCTAACTCTTGGGCTCATCTTTATTATATTATGTTTCTGTAATCTTACACTATCGTCTATATGGATCTCTTTCTCTATTTAGTAGTTACTATGTGTTTTATTTTTTTTTATTGTGGAGCACATTGTGATATACATGGATAAAAGATGGATCACTTTACTGAGGAACACACCTCAGTATGTTATGTTTTTGAATGAGTTTTAGATTTTGGAATTTATAATCGATTCCTTGAAGGGATAATAATATTTACATGTCTTAAATGATAATTTAAATCATGGTTGAAGATAGATGAAGTTTATGAACATTTAATACTGAAGAAATTTCCTGGTCAATACTTGTGTTGGGTTTGGCTTGGAGAATCAAACATTACACAAAGATTGAGCACTGATGTTAATCCACAGAATGAGTTCCCAAGTTCGTCGACAATGGAAAATGAAATGAAAACCTTCATAAATGATGCATTTGGCAATGCAAGACACCACTATCAGTATCAAAACATATCAGAACAACCAGAAGAGGGTGCTAAAATTTTCAATGTGACAAGTGATGTTTTTAAGACTATAACAAAAGTAGATCAAGATTGTAACATATCATTGGATCCTCCTCATGATTTTGTAGAGAAAAATGTAAGAGAAAACTTCACTGAGGAAAATGTGTTTCATGATTTAGATGACGATAGAAATCAAGAGTTGTATATTGGGTGTTTGAAATATTTAAACCTTTCATTTCTACTGAATATTTTAACTATTTCTTTGATTTGATGATATGTATGACTAAGTTAGTCATAATTGATACTATGAAGAGGGTTTCTTTTTCAGAACATTTAGTTGATGGTGTCTCTATTTTTCATGAATAAATATATGTATGTTTTTTTATCATGATACAAAGGTAGAGGTGATGATAACATTAACACCTAATTTAAATGGATTTTAATATATAAATGGTTGTTTTTAATGTGAATTGAATTATGAAAATAGGTAACTAAATGATATTACATAGGGATGTTTTGGCAACGTCAAGATATCTTCTCAACTTGATTCTTTAGTTTTAATAATAGAAAATCTATGATCTTCTCACTACACATATCCATTTATGATGTTCCACTATATTTTCCAAGCATCATTACCACAAATGTTTTACTAGTTGTCTCCATTAATTTTTAATTTTTTGTGCATTAATCTATTATGGTATTGGTATTTCTGGTTTGATTTGTTTTTCAGGGCATTGGTGTAGTGGAAGCAGGAATTTTTTTTCTGGTCATCTTTTCACGACAGTTTTAACCGCCGTGAAAAGTATATAGGTAATACATTAGCATCGGTATAACCACCGCTACAAATTTTCATCACCCACATGAATTACGCGGAGGTTCTCATGACTTTATCAGCGGTTTTATGACCGCAGGATTTTATTTTATTAGCAGCGGTTATAACCGCCACAAATAAAATAAAATCTGGGGCCTATAAAAACTGCCGCTAAACTCAGTATATCCACCAAAAAATAAGGCAACTACGAAACTTCCCTTAAACCACCGCTAAATGGAAAAAACCACCACTAATAGTTTCCAGACTCCAAATTTAATGGCGTTTTCTGTAAACTGCCACCAAACCATATAGCAGCAGTTTAAACCACCATTACACGCAATAATAACTGCCACTAAATGGTGGCTTTCTTGTAGTGGTTGATGATGAGTTGATGGAGTGGGTGGGGGATTCCCCCTATGGGGTCTCTTAAGGCAGTGGTGTTGGAAGGGAGATTATGGAGTCAGGGGAAGGATGCCCCATGAACTTCTATGAATGGCGATGGTGTCGGTGAGGGGCTATTGGACTTGGGGGGAGGATGCCCCCTGTGTGGCTTTTTAAGGCTACAGGGTAGGTGTGGATCCAATAAAGTAAGGGGTGGATTCCCCCTGCATAGCCTTTTATAGTTGCATCACCAGTGAGGAGCCGATGAAGTCCAGAGGAAGATTCCCCTTGCGCAGCTTCTTAAGGTGGCTGAGTTGGTGAGGACCCAATGGAGTCAGGAGAGGATTCTCCTTCTGTGGCCTCTTAAGGAGGCAGAGTTGGCGAGGAGCAGATGGTGTCAGGGGTGGATTCCCCCTACGCGGCGTCATAAGGTGGAGGGGTCGATGAGGAGACGATAGAATCAGTGGGGGTGCGATATGCCCCCTGCGCAGTCTATTAAAGTGGTGGTGTCAGCGAGGAGCCGATGTAGTCTGAAGAGGATGCCCCCTGCGCGACCTCTTAAGGTGGCGAGGTCAGCTAGGAGCCAATGGAGTTGGGGGTAGATTCCCCCTATGTGGCCTCTAAAGGTGGAAAATTCGGTGAGGATCTGATAGAGTTGGAGGTAAGACACCCCCTACACAACCTCTAATGGTGGTGGGGTCGACGAGGAGTTGATAGAGTTGGGGGGAGGATGCCCCCTGTGCAGGCTTATAAGGCAGCGAAGTCAGTGAGGAGATGAGGGATTTGGGGGGAGGATTCCCCTTTCATGACCTCTTAAGGAGGAAGAGTCGGCAGTGATCCACTAGATTCAGGGGAATATTCCCCATGCACGGCCTCATATAGTCGTGGTGTCGGCGATTAACCGATGGATTTCTGTGGAAGATTCGTCATGAACGACAACTTAAAGCCCCAGAGTCAGTGAGGGGCTAATCGAGTCAAGAGAGGACGCCCCCTGCATGGCCTCTTAAGGCAGTAGAGTCAGTGAGAAGCCAATGGAGTCAGGGGTGGATTCCCTCTGTGTGTCCACTTAAGGCGGCAGAGTCCATGAGGAGCCGATGGAGTCAAGGGATGATTCCTCCTACACGGCCTCTAAAGGCGGTGGGGTTGGTGAGGAGCTGATGGAGTTGGGAGGTGGAGGCCCCCTATGCTGCCTCTTAAGGTGGCAGAATCTACAAGGATCTGATGGAGTTAGGGGAAGATGCCCCCTGTACAGCCTCTTAAGGTGATTGGGTCAGCAAGGAACTGATGGAGTTGAGGGCGGATGCCCCTAGTGCGTCCTCTTAAGGCGGATGAGTCAGTGAGGAGCCTATCTAGTTGGGGGGGGGGGGGGGGCAGATGCCCCCAGTGCAGCCTCTTAAAGAGGCGGAGTCATCGAGGAGATGATGGAGTCAAGGCCGGATGCCCCCAGGCTAACCTCTTAAGGTGGAAGGTTCAGTTAGGAGCAGATGGAGTTGTGGGCGGATTCATCCTACGTGACCTCTTAGTGCAGTGGGTCCGTAAGGAGCTGATAGAGTAAGGGGACGATGCCCCCTGTGAGGCCTCTTAAGGTGGATAGGTCTGTGAGAAGCTTATGGCCCCTTGTCTTCACGTATCCATTGTTACTCATCCTCTCATATATTAGACAGAGGGTATTCACATAGGTGATGCCTCAATTTTGCTAACATCATTTTTCTACTCACTATTTTTGGAGAAGAGGATTCACATCAGGTTCACCATTTATTATTGCAATGCTTTCATCGGGGCACACATCTGTCTATAAAGGATTTTCTGATTGTTTCCCTGCATTCCCACTTTCTAAAGTCGGGCGGCATTCATCACTTATTGACGGACATTTTCATGTTGATTGAAAATGGATGATGGGATGTCTGTCCCTACTTCTATGGATTACTCCCCAGATCTTGTCTTCTAGTCTGGGTCTCCCTTAAAGATTAAGACGTTTTTGTTGAATCTCATTCCCGGTGCCATATTGTTGTGGATACCGGTTAATTAGACTGCTTCAGTCTGGAAATTCAAAGGGGTTTTAGAAGGGAAACAACCTTCGGTCAAAGTTGATGGTAACATAAGGCATGCTGAGGCATCTCTGGATGAATGGACATTAGGGAACCTGTACTCTGGCATATAAGAGGACATCTCAAGGGCGCAGAACCTGAGGCATCCCACATCATTTTTATGTATCTTATGCTAGAGGCATATCTTTGATGTTTTCCTTATCTTCCCGTTATTAACCTGGGGTATTCCATGAGTTTAACATCATGAAGAAACAGTTACGCCAAAATCATGTCTTCTGAGGTTTTCCTCAGGAATATCATGTTTAACACTAGGTAGGATACAAGAATAAAATCTTGCGTAGATTGATGGATAGTGATCAAAACACCCCTTGGAGGCCGATCACATTTGTGCGTCTGTAGGAGGGACCACCTAGAGTACATACTAGGTAGATGGATCAGAGCTCTCAATAAGAGAGGACCGATGATAGTGTGTCCCATAACGGGGAGATGTCACACCATGAAGGCTGATGTAGAAACCATTGAGGGAGGATCATGGAGAGCGCACCCCAGAATGGGGGACAATATATGGATAAATAAAAACTCTCAATGAGAGTATAACCTGGGTGGTTTTTCTAATAAAGTGAAGATATCAAACCATGAATGTACCGTCTTAGAATTTCTGTGTAATTTTTTTATTTATATGGAATTATTTTGAGACCCCAAAATTTGACGGCAAATGATTCTGTGGGCTAGAGATCTAGAAATGGAATTCTAAACTTTTTTATGGTATATTCAGTAAACGTACAAGCTTAATTCTCTATATTTTGAATTGTTTCCCAGATCGAAAAATTTAGGGCACCGTTGAATTCAGAATGCCAGGAATCATCTATAAATTACTTAACTTCTGCTGGCAAGGGAAGAGCAGAAATTTTATTTTTCATAATTTTGGAATAAAATAGCAATATAATTTAAAATAATTGTTTTATTTTATTTGTCACTATTTAATGGTGGATGGCGACGATGTGGGGCAGCAACGGGGCAACGACGATGCATATTAATGAGGCTCATTAATAGACTATTAACTCACAATTTAATTATGCTTTAATAACGTAAAATAGTGATGATGTTTCATAATTAAAACAGCGTAACGACGTGATTTCACATCATAATGGGATGCCATGATGTGCTATTATTTATAGTTTGATTCATTGGGGAAATATGGATTAGAATTTAGAATATTCTTTGAAGAACCTCTAACATGCTTTCATACTAACAAATAACGAAGAATGCTGACAGAACCTCACCATCTTGCCTTTCAAAGATTGGAGCTGGGAAGTGACGTCAGCATGTTAATCCCTTGATGATGAACTCCACGATAGCAGACGTCATAAGAGGTAGGGGTTGTTTGATTTTAATGTTTCCCCATATTTTTTTTCAAAATGATGAACATATATTAACCCATGAACATGTTAATTTGTGGACCGTGCATTCTTGTGGGAGGGTAAATTCATTGGGGATTATTTATTCAGGTTTGAATTATCATTTTTATTCGAATTAAAATCCCTAGACCTCCTGTGGGTGGTAAAATTCTAACTTGGAGAGTGTGTGGAAACACAAACATGTCCCGATCCCCAATTCTATGGGTTATTTTCATGGAAAAACTCTTGAATCGACAACTTGATAGATTTGAGACCTTCACGGTGGAGTGAACGTTCCCCGACGAATGAATGCACAAGATGTGAAAATAATGGACCACTAGTGCGGACCCGATGGTCCTCAGAAGAAGCCTCTAGAGACGGTCGACAGAATCCTACAGCGGCGGCTACGAGTGGGATGAGGCACACCATGACGGCACGCCAATTCAAGGGTCGTGGTGCACTGGGCCACGACGCAGAGAAAGAAGCCATCGGCGAACGAGGTTGCTTGACCGCATCGGAGGGATGATGAAATGGCACCATACTGCTGACATGGAACCGTATAGCTAATGCGGCACCGTACAGATGTCGTGGAACCATACCACTAAAGCGACACCGTACCGCTGACCCCACACCATACTGCTGATGCAGCATCGTACCATTGACGCAACACTGTCCCTCTGACATGGAAGCGTACAACTGATGTGGCACTGTCCCACTGACACAACACTCTATCACTGACGTGGCATAGTACAACGTCCTGTGCTATGAGTCGCGGTCGCTAGACCATGATATAGGAGGTTCCCCATGGGGCGATGGTGGCAGACGGATATGGCGTCAGGTCACGTCCAGCAAGGTGTACCTATCCACCTATTCCAGACCGGGCAAGGTGTGAACTACCCAGCAAGCCAGACCCACATCTAGCAGGCTAGACCCGCACTAGTAGGCAGGACTCATGCCCTCTTCGGGCAAGGCTAGACTAGACCGGGTCACCAGGAGACTCAACGGCCTGGACCTTCGGCCAATCGAGCCAGATCCAGCGAGGCCTATTGGTCCTGGACCACTGGCAAGGCCTGACCAAACCAAACTCAACCTGCACCAGGTTGGGTTTAGTTATTCTTAATGAACTAGGGTATGTGGGACCCCCGGTCCTAGTTGTTCAGGTCAGTCTGACCGAGTCAGACCGTGCCTCATCACAACTAGCCCCCTAGTTACTAAAACACCCATATCTTGCAAACCGCATGTCCAATTGACAAGATGTTTGTATAATTGTGACCCACTAGATGAGACAGATCTTTTGGAATTCTCTATGGAGGTTTTCCTGATAGTTGAGATGTAACAAAGGTCTTGAGGAGTTGTTCTCCAAAGCACAATACATGCAGAACCCTGTGACCGGATGAGACCCGAAGACTTCTTACTTTTGGCCCAGTGGAATCTACATCAATGTTACTTGGTAGATCCACAGTGGGAAGCACTAATCTATGACTTTGTAGTCCCATAGTATATTATTAGGATGAGTACCTCATTTGTCCATGACTAGTGGGAGGCACCTTCCTGTGACTTTGTAATCCCATGGTATGTGATGGGGGAGGAGTAGATAACCAATCCCAGGTTAGTGGGAAGCACCTCTATATGACTTGGTAGTCCAACTGTACTCCCTAGAGAAGGAGTTACCTAGAAACCGAGGTGTTTGATGATGTGATTGATGATACTACTATTATTACCCTTAAATATAACTGGTGTGAGATATCTTCTGTTTTTTTCTTTACTTTGAGAATTGATGTGTGATATTTCCTTTTTTTGGGGTCCCTATTGAGTACTATGTTACTCACCCTTGCGTGGTCTTCACTCGCACATGTTTTGTCTATTGTAGATGGCTGATGTTTTTACAAGGGTGATCTGGTAGACGAGACTGACGGATAATCCGACAGTGGACTTTGTGGCCTAGGACTAGGTGGGCCCTAGTAGGACTGGGCAGACATGACATATTACTTCAGCTTCTAGTATCTTCACTAGAATCACGATAAGGTGGGATTTTCTTTAGATTGACATTAGTGTTTTATTTTTTAATTGATGTTTACATTTTTTTGTTGCATTTGGATTCTGTCCTACTTACTTTTAGTTGTACTTGGACTCAACCCTTTTTTAGTGGTACCAGTTTCCCCCATCCAGTGTGTTGGTATGTGGTTGTGTATGTGTGTGTGTAAATTTACTCCATAAAATTCATCCCACTTACAGTTTGACGCCTCTGTGCTAGTTGCTATCCCCTGACCTTCGAGAGGTGGTCTTGGGGTAGTCACATCATGGGCCTCGGGGGATGGGTCATGACAGTGAAGTCTTCTTTGGACACCACTATGGGAGGTTCAAGGTAAGTATACCCCAGAAAATGGGACACGAAGGCTTACCATTGGAAAAGATTGAACCTGATGGTGGTTTTATATATACCCTTTACAGACTTCAGGGATCAAAACCCACATTGTTCTAAGGGGGGATGAATCGGTGTGTGCACAAATGAAAATGACCCAAATACATGCTGGGAATTATGCATGGTTAGAAACCCATCATAAGAGGGACTCTATTGTGTGGATGGTTATGGATTGGGTGGTGATTATGTGTTGTTATTTTCCCATGTAAATGGTGTGATCTCACCGGGATGTGGAGGCCTAGGTAAAAATTAGGATGGATATGGATGGTGGGGAGGAGTGGATTGAGAATGGTATGGGACTAATGTGAGGATAATGATGATGGTGGGATTGGGCCTCAAATAGACTTCATACATATCCTCGTGGCAGGGAATCAATGTCCATGTAGTTTAGTGGGGTAATGGTACACCTGAGGTGGGGTCCCATGATAATGGATGCATGGATGGGACTCGGAGGAAATAAAATCTTCGGATTGGGGCATGATCTTCCCAGAACACGGGGGGGGGGGGGGGGGCTCGAGAGAGACCATGATTGGACATGCGTAATGGGATTTAATATCAAGAAGGCTTCCTAAAACTCCCAGTGGTAGGGAATCAAAGTTCATGTATTTCAAGATTGGGCATATAATCAAGGTGTACGGATAGGCCAATGACCCAACGTTATACTGGGGAATACACGTGGTTAACATCTCGGGTTAGTCTGACTCCCAAGGCGCAGACCATAGATATGGGTCCCAACAAAGGGGACTACAATAGATTATTTTCTATTGTGATCTACAAAGGATTACCACTGGTTGAGGCTACAATGGCTTACCACTAGTTGTGGTTACAACGACTTATCGTTGATTGGGGAAAAAACTTCTTATCGCTGGTTAGGGTTGCAACAACTTATCTCTAGTTAGGGATACAATGGCTTACTACTGGCTTGGTTTGAAATGGCTTACCACTATTTGGGGGTAAAATGGCTTACCGATGGTTTGGGTTGAACCTCAGGGAGGCTTCCTTCATACCCTATTCATGAGATAGTGATCAAAACACATGTAGTTTAATGGAATACAATTTAACATCATGTAGGATGAGAAGGGTACATACAGTTTAACGTCATGTAGGATGGGGGAACCGACATGAAGTGGTAGGGAAGGATCGGTGTTGGGCTTGAACCTCAGGGAGACTTCCTACGTACCTTTCTTGGAAATGGAAAGGATAAAAGTCCACGTAGTTTGGTATGGTGGATATAGTTTGGCATCATGCGGGACAAAGGTGGACTGATGTGAAGTGGTGAAGACCAATGGGTGTTGGGCTTGAACTTCATATAGGTTTCTTACGAAACTTTATCATGTATGGGGAAATGATCAAAGTCCATGTCGGCTTAAAGGGGTATTAGGGCTTACGCACTAAGGTAGAACAATGATAATTTCATGGTCACTATTTACTCTAAGCTCGTGCTAGTCATGTTTAGTGTGAGAAACTGGAGGCAACAACAGACATTACAGTCCTGAAAGAAAGGTGCAGCCATAGAGGGTGGTTGATGGTGATTACACATGGAAGCTACCTAGATGCCACTATGTAGTAGCAATGGTGGATCAGTCTTACGCCTGTGAGCCTCTCTGGTGCCGCTAATAAGTAGGAAAAATGGATGGGGCTTATGCATGGAAGTAATCCATGTGCTACTATGGAGCGGCAATGATGGATGGGGTTTATTCATGGTTGCTACCCAAGTGCTACTAAGGAGCGGTAAGGGTGGATGGGGCTTACACAAGGAAGCAGCCCATGTTCCTTCCTCATGTCTATCCATGAGGGCATCCCAACTCACTGGTGGGCTGAGGAACCTAATTGAGGCCTACACCTATGTGCTAGGGCATAAGCAGGATAACACTAAGGGTGTTGTCATCATCCCAAACAAAGAGAGATGAAAAGTGTGAATCACATGTCCAATATTCAAAATACGGTGAGGGTGGCATGACTCTGGAGAATAACTATGTACTATGTTCGAAACACAACATCCATATCATGTTAACGTGAAATAGGGACAAAAAAACAAGGGTCGACTGTTGACCATGTTCAAAACACAGGACCTGACTTGAAGTGCCTTCTAATGTCTTCTGAAGCATTGGTACTGAATGGTAGGTGAGACGATGTGTCATGGGACTAGGCTTTTGTGGGGTCCCTTTACAAATTTAAGTGGATGATGATCTGAATGTAGGACACAAGAAGCAGGAGGTGGAGGGATGGAATACTCGAACGATTTCAAGCGCTCTGTAAATTACGCCACTGTAAACATGACATGAGGAATATTATTATTTTCACATAATCCATATCTTATTTGGAAAAAGAGAAATCCTATTATTTAATGATAGGTCATGCCACAATTTAAATTCATGTAGTGAGGACTATTGATATCTTCTGCCTAGAGCATAATATATCTCCTGTTTGGAGCAAGAGGCATTATCTGTTTGTCACATAAGGAGTGATACAACTTATAGTCATGTAAATATGACTATTAGAATCATATTCTTGGTGAATAAGGAATATATTGTTTAAAGAGAGAGTGGAATACTATGTTTGTCACATAGGGAGTAATATAGTTTATAGTAATGTAGAGAGGACTATTGACATATTATGCTTATAACATACGAAATATATTTTTTGGAGCTATCGGTATCCTATGTTCATAACATAGGGTGTACTATAGTTCATAGTAATGTAGAGATGACTATTGTCATCTTATTCTTAGTGTATAAGGCATATCTTGTTTAGAGCAAGAGGCATTCTAGTTTTTTCGCATAGGGAGTACTACAGTTTATAGTCATGTAGAGGGGACTACTGGCATAAGATTCCTAGTAGTGGTTGGTGTTTGAATTATACAAGAGTGTCTCATTCTGGTTCAACATGGCATAAAAGTCAGGTGATCGGGTTTGGAGGAGTTTCTTGAGGAATGGTTCGACTCAATGTATTCAGGGAACTGAAGATGAGAATCTCAACTCATGACATGTGAAAGGGACATAAAGAAATATTCCAACACAAGGTTTTTCATGGTGTATAGAGGAGTATCTCGAATCATGGTATTCCATAGCTGGAAGGTGGGTGTGCATAAGGGTGCAATGGAAAATGCCAATGTCTCAGCCTGAAAAGTACACGGTGAGACTATCCATTTTTCTCTGGGGTCAGTGACGAAAGTGATGGGACTAGTCCAGAGGGCTAGGACTGCAGCCCGACATAGATCCCTGAGCAAGGGAGTGGGGGGCTTTTCCCCCATAGTATGGACTGGTGGGTGCGGATATTGGAGTTTCGTGAAGGATATGGCTTCATGAAGTATAGGTATTCATAGAGGATAAGGATTCATGAACAATAGTGATTCGTGGAGAGTTGGGTCTCAAAAAGAATGTGACTTTGCAGAACATAGGGTCTCACAATGAATGTGCCTTCTCAGAGCATGGGGATTCTACAAGCTTAGGGTATTGTGAAGAAATGAGATTCATGGTTCTCTGCACCATACAAAACAAGGGGTTTCACAGAGCTCAGGGTATCATGGATCATGAGATCTCCCTGAAAAACATCACAAAGGATTGGTGTTTGCGGAGCATGGACTCTCCTTAGCCGATGGCATATTATTAATAGAGTGCTCCATAAAGGATTTATGCTTCTAGGAACCTCGAGAAACCCAAATGGGGCTCCCTCCTTCATGAAGGGTGGAGGCCTTCATGAAGGGCATCACTTCAGAGTGCTCTGGAGCACTGTGAAATGGGAGATCAACCACCGAAGGGGTAGAGAAACCATATTTCTAAAGGGTGTGAGATGACTATTAATAGGAATAGGTGGTTTGTGGGATTTGAAAAGATCGCCGTGATGAATAGGGGTTCCACAAAAGACATACATTTGTGCGGGTTCGTAGAGACAAAGGGGTGCAGCAAAGAACATACGTTCTCATGGGTTCGCGGAGACAAATGGGCGCTATAAAAGAAATAGGTTTAGGGTCAACTATGCGAAGATAAAGGGAGTTGTGAAGGATATATGTTTGCGGTCCTCTCCACGAAGAAAAAGGGCACCACGAAGGACATACTTTCACGGCCGACTCCGCGAAGGATCTTCGCGAATGGGCATCACGAAACAGTTTTCCGACCCAAATTCAAATGTCTATAACTCCTAATCTCTAACTTCGTTCAGGATCTATGACCAGTCAAATATAAGCTTTAAAAATGAGATATTCTCTTCAATCATGTATGGAAGCATTCTTAATATCTATAGGATGTGTTTTATAGTGTCAACAGTGTTAGAACAACATTAGTTGTATAATAATATTATTTATATGTTTTCTAGTTTTTGATTCCTAAAAATTGATAATTTCATAAAAATAATATTTATTCATTAAACCCATTTTCCTTACCATCCATGAACATTGGTGATGAAAAGAGAAAAATAGAAATAAATTATACCATGAATGCAATAATCCACATATAAAAAGGGTTGATGATTTCATTTTCCCTAGAATGAGAGAAATGTAAAATATTTTTTGTCATTTCTAAATATAAAATATGTTACAAACATTATACTTACATATTAAAATAATTTTAGGACCATCCATCAAATGTAAAATGAAACACAATGCTTCATGGAAGAGATTGTTCACACTCACACATAAATGTCATTTGAGTTTTTTAAAGTTTGCGGTCGTAGACTCATTTATTATTTAAAGAAAAGACCTATTTCAAACATGGTAGAGGGAGACCAATTACATAGCCTGAAGGCCCAAGAACAAGTGGTTTGAATACAAGGCCCGAAAGCCCATTTTTTTGGTCCAAAGGGCCCTTCGATGAAATTTACTGCTACAATACCTGGGCTACTACAATACCTGTTATAGTACCTCCACCGCTACAATTTGTACTACAGTGCCTCCGCTGCTAAAGTTCTGCCACCACTATAGTCCCACCGCTACTACAGTGCTTCTACAGTACCTGTTATAGTACCAGCTATAGTTCTGCTATAGTACTCAGAAATTCATCCCTACACAGATTTGATCCTGGGTCATTTGGATTCCAAGCAGAATCCTTTACCACTTGGGTACAGGCTCATTGTCATGAATAACATTTTAGTTTTCCTTAAGGGAATAGACAAAAAGTGGTTAATATTTATTCAATTTCCATAATCATTTTTTATAAAAACAACTACTGTAATTCTATTGGAATGATGAAAATATATTTTAAAATTACATATTGAAAATAAAATAAATTGGTGAAAATTAGTACTCACTTTGATTACTTGAGGTTTCCTTTGGAGGAATCTATAGATTGGGAGGGATTAGACTAATATCTTTGGAAAAGAAACATAAGAAAATTAAATTGGATTATATGTAATTTATAAGGTTCAATGTATCAATTGCGTAGATACTTTTTTATTGGTATTGAATGGGCTATGAGTGGCACCTTTTTTATGTGTTGGGAATGATATTTTTATGAATATTCAAACTTAATATAATTTTGGAATAATTTTTTCAATGTTATGCGGATATTTTTTTTAAATAAATGAGTGGGGAATGGGATATGGTATATAATTCTTTAACCATTCATTTATATAAATGGTTTAAATATGTTAAACATTCTTTACTCATAGAATTTTCACTTTTAATTTTTTTTAGTTTTTCCACGGTAACTACTTTTTAATATGATAATTTAATGTTAATTCCTCAAAATATAATGCAAATTACTATATAAATAGTACCTAATTAGTCATAATATGAAATTTAATTTATTATATAATGCTTATACGTGAAAGATAACTAAAATTCAACATTAGTTCATGTGACATGTAGAAGTTTATTTGTAAGAAAAGTTTATTTTAATCTTACAATTTATGTGTTAGAAAAAAACCTTTTTCGACGATTTTCATGATAAAAATATTTTTATTATAACACTAATAAATTTTAGGTTACATTCTTTGTGATCCAATAATGAATATTACAAATTAATATTTAATGAAAAATTACCAAAAATAGTATCTTTTATTGGAAAAAATTATCTATGTTTATAAAATGATAAAAAAGGTTATATAAATTTAGAATAATGTTTTAAATTATACGGTTTTACATTGTCAAAACGTATTTTATCAATTAAAATAATATTTAAATTTATAGTTTTTTATTATTAAACAATAAATTCTTAAATGTAAAAGTTATGATAAAAACATCAATTTTCACTATTTACATACAAATCAATTATTTTATAAAAACCCTTGAATCGTATCTTTAGATAATATTAAAATTACAAATACATAAATAAATTAATTTTTTTAAATTGAAAATAAACCTACCTTTTAAAAATATATATGAGTATATTCTATATTGATTGGACATTATATTATAGTTTTGTGATGAATTTATTACATTCTATAGTAGGGTATCATGTATTACATTGCACACTTATAAATAATTACAACATCTAAATTGGAAACATTTTATCTACTAATTTTTTTTTGTGTTCTTTACTCATATATTATTCAATATCCCATGTTTCTACCATTACATTTTTATTTATCTGAAGTAGTTTCACCTAGAGAGTTTTCTAATTCTGAAACACATACTCAATATTGTCAAGAATAATCAAATGATCTTCATTAATATATAATTAATTTCCATATATAATTCATAAGAAGTTTTTATAAGAATTGGATTCAATATATTTTTTACTAATATTGCAAGATGGAATATTTCATGTACATTAGAATGGTTGAGTGGCATAAAAAATTGAAAAGTTATAGCTCCAGTTATTTCTATAATTTAAAATGGACAAATATACATAGGTATTAACATCCCCCATCAACACAATCTTAGAACTCCCTTCCATGGTGACACAATTATGAATATATTATCCCAACATGAAATTTTATGTCTTTCCTTTGATTGTCTTTATAAATCTTTTTTCTACTTTGATCTTATTCGATATGACCTTGAATAGTCCATACTTTCAATGTCATACCACCCACAATATTTGAGCCTAATAAAATCCTTTCTCAAACTTTTTCACAATAAGTTAGAGTATAATATCTATTCCTATAAATTTCATTATACAGTTTGATATGTATTATCAAATGGAAACTATTATTATATGAAAATTAAACTAGATGTAGATACTGATCCCTTACTCCTTGAATGTTTATAGAATATAATCTCATCATGTCTTCAATTACTTGAATACTAATTTCTGATTTTCTATTAGTTTGAGGATGATAGGTAGTTCTCAAATGAACATTGGGTTCTTAAACATTTTTAAGACACTTTTATAATATAATTTTGATGTGAGGGTCATGATTAAATACAATTGATTGTGGTTACACTTTACGTCTCATGATTTCATTAATAAAGAGTTGGGAAATGCACTCAAGGGCTAGGTGTTCCCTTACTACTATAAAATGTGTAGACGTGGTAATGAGATTGATGATGAAATATATAACATCATTATTCCATGGGGTATTCAGAATTATATTAATAAATTTCTTTTCCATATTGTCCCACTTTTTTATTCATATAGGCATAGGTTATATGATTAAATTAAAAAGTTTTCATTCAGCCATTACAAGACATCATACTTTGAATCTATAAACATAATAAAAAGTTTTCTTTTTTAAACCATATCCTTATAAATGTTATTTAAAATACCAATAATTTTTTTAATTCTAAGTTGTATAGATAAATTTGAGCTAATAGACTCATCTATTAGCCCCCTCTTCTTTTTTAGATATGTATAAACACATACCCTATTTCAAAACTGCATATTTATTAGATAAGTTTGTTAATGTCCCATTGTTTTCTTCTCCAATATTCTTTTTTAAATTAATATCATCCTACTAGTAAATTTCTATATTTTTATGTAAATGTGTTTTAACAATTTCATAAAAATGGAATGATGGTTCCTCTTTACAAAATATTACCATATCCATCATTAATAGATCCACAAATAGAATATACTTTTTAATTATAATCCTGATCATAACTACATGGTACCTACTTCTAAATTCATTATACACCTTATCTACCTTCCATGGATGGTAGTGTATCCAGAAATCAAATTACTTGATAAGATCCAACCTAGTTATTTTCCTTATTTTATGATCTCTTTGAGAGAAAATACACATCCCGATTTTGTGGAAATTATAAATGTCTCACATTTATTCATATTTATAGTGCATATATATATTAAAGGTATGGATTAATGATACCAAATAATGTTCATGAGTTGTATATTTTTTATACATCTTCAAATTTCCTGATTAATTTTTATCCACACTATCATTCCAAATAAGTACATAACCCATTAATTTCTTAGATGCATCATTTTACAACAAAAATCATTCCCTTCCAATTGATAATTTTTGTACTTGTTAATTATTCCCAAAAACTATTAATATATTCCATAATTTATTCAAATTTCCTATTCCATGAGAATTTAAAACATTTACCTATGATGATGGTTAATGGGTTAGCCAATGGAGAAAATTATTAAACAAAATATCGATAATATCCTCTTAAACAAAGAAAACTATATATCTCAGTAAGATTAGTTAGTATAGGTGATTATTTTCCAAAACTTTTATACAATTAATTTAAATATATACCTACCTTGACTTCAATATGCCCATGAAGAGAAACTTCATGGATCCAAAATCCACTCTCATTGAGTTGCTCATATAATTTCTTTTCACTGAGGGTCTCATGAGTTATTATTAGATGGTTCTCCTATTCTTCAAATATTTTTGAGTATATTAAGATGTCATAAATTAATACCACCATGAAGTTATCATGATTATCCTTGAATAATGTATTCATCATATCCATAAATGTAGAAATTTTATTAGTCATTTCTAAAGTGATTAGTATAACATCATATTGTCTGTATCTCATATGAAATTATTTCTTCAGTATATCCTCCTTCTCCAACCATAAAAGATGATAACTAGTGTAAATATCTATCAATTAAAAATTTCAATCTTCTTGGAGTTGATTAAGAAATTCATAAATTCATGTTAAATTATAGTTATTCATTAATTTAATGGAATTTAAATCCCTATAATTGATTAATAATCACTTAGACCGATACTTATTTTTTAAAAAACAAAATAGGTGATCCCAATAGATGAACAATATGGAATATAACTCTCTTATCACACAAATATTTTAGTTGTTTCATTATGTCTAATAAATTCATTGTATCCATTCGGGAGGGGTTTTTTAGATATTTTTCCTTGATAAGAAAGGTGTTCAATTGAAAACTCAACTTTACAATTAGTTGGATGACAAGGTAATTATTTTAGAAATACATAAATATATTTTTTGTAACATGGATACATCATTTATCTTTAGTATTTTATTACCATCCATATAATCAATTTTCTCTTCCTATTATCCCATAATTTTATTAAGATGAGCTAATAGAGGCGAGTCTAGAAAAGATTCACATGGTGAAGTCTCTTCCTTGAAATCAACGGATTCAATGACCCTAAACAAATAGTAATATTTTTATCTCAATTACACATTATTAAATTATAAAGTGATAAAAAATAAATAACAAGGATTATGTAAAAATCATCCATAGGGATAATAATAGATATTTCTACTATGTAATATTTATGCATCTTAACAGATACTTATTAGTATAGTTTTATTATTATAAGAATCTCATTAGGTATCTTAACAGATGACTAATTTTTCAAATTAGTAGTAGATGATTAAAAATTATTAGAAAAAATTACTTATATAAAGGAGTTCATATATCCAAAATCAAATAAGGAATTAATTGTCTTTTTGTAGGAGAAATTATATGACTATCATGAAATTGGGAACTTAAACATCATTTGTATTCATAAAAAAGACTAGCCATTTTCCCTCAGCCTTTTCCAAGATAAATTCCCTTTATTATTGGGGAATTTGTTTACATATTTCCCCATACCTTTCCTATTAAAATTATTGAACATAAAAAAACGTCTTCATTCTCATTTCATTCATATGAATGATGAAAATTTTCTCAACCCTTCAAACTAACACCCATTACCGTCGAGAATGTCCCTGAGTGTTTCTTTCCACAATTATTACATATGAGAAATTGAAAACATCATTTCTTCAACATTGAAATATATTCCATTATATGTATCTTAGAAGAACTCTTTTTCTCTAGATAACATTTGAAGAGATAAGTCTAAGAGGATTCATTTTATATCATAATTTCACTCGTTAATTTACTATCATATTATGAAAATATTTTAGAGACTAACACCCTTTATAATAAATATTTTTAGCCCATAAAGGGAATTGTCTTTCAAAATTTTCAATAAAGATACATAGTCTACAAAATGTTTAGACAACGTCATTAAAATAGATATAAATAAATTATGAAAAATTTCTAGAAATAAAAATAGAATTCCTTGTTAATATTAATTAAATAAAATAATACAATTTATATAGCTAAATAGATAATAAAACAATTTTTTAATAAAAATTTAATTTCTAATAAAATTGTATTTCTATGTGATCTAGTTTAAGAAAATTAATTTTTAATAGAGAAAATATATTATTTGTATGGATAAAATATTCACTCGAATCTATTAGGTAATTGATAATAATCAATAATAATAATTCTAATTTTAAAAAGTTATTATCTTATGAAAAATATTTTCATTATACATATATTAAAAAGTTAAATTTAAAAATTTTAGACTTTCAATTTGAAAAAAATTAATTCATTTTTGGATTTATGATGAAAATATTATCTTAATGTAGAATTTTGGTATTTTGTGGAAGTACTATATTTTTTGGTAAATATTAATAAAATATCGATATTGCTAAAACCATATATTTTATAAAATTATCATAATACAATATTTAAATTAATATTTTTAATAAAATTTTATATAAATAATATATTTTTATAATTAAAATTAATAAATTAAAATTAATTGGTTTTATTTATAAATTCCTTGTGTATCATTGGGGAAATATAAGTAATATTTTACTCTGAAAACTGATTTATTCACTTGTACAACAAAAACTTATTCATCACTTATAAATATTAACTCTAAAAAATTGATTTCTTGTTTTATGTAAACATGATAATATTATGTAATAATTATATATTTATTTTCTAAATAAACTTATGATTTCTAGGTATAATGTTAATCATAATGATAATAGTTAAACTATTATTTTGAATGGATTTTGATTTTAATATTATGAAAGTTTTATCCAACCAAATAATTAAATATCATTTCATAAGTGACATTAATATAACATTGAAGCTTAAATTTAAATAAATTACCACTCATTAAATTGGTAATCAATACTAAATAATGTTAATAATACATAAGAGCGAAAACAACATTTTTCTACAAAACAGTTTTTCTGTATATAAAATGTATTAATTTTAGTGTTTTCTTAATTTGAAAATTAAGTAGATTAAATAAAGATTAAATTTATGTTCATAATGACAAAATTAGTTATGTGATGTTTTTTTATATGTTTTGTAAAACAAAATGTACTTTGGAAATGGATTTTAATAATATAAAAAGTTTAAAGTAATGATACACAAATAAATTACTTAAAACATTGTTAAAACGTGTTTGGAAATAATTTTTTTGATCATTTATTAACAATTTATCAAACAAAATCCATTATTTGTTGCATTTTTAACCATTTCTCATTAGATAGTATCATCTTGTTATTAAAAAATAATTGGTGTTTACCAAATTTAAATTTTCTTTAGTTATAAAAGTGGAGACATCCAAAAATTCATGAAATAAACATTCCTTAATGTTTTGTATTTAAAATTTATCATTTACCTCCTTATAAAATAATTTTTTTAGGTTCATAAGACTCTGGTCTCAATTAGTTTTCCTAATCCCTTCATATCTTATGGGACATTCAATATAATGTTCACAATCATAAATTGAGTATACAAGGGTTTTTATTGTCAAATGTTTTTATTAATTTTGGAAAAATTTAAACCTAAATGGTAATTCGAAAGTATGAAAATAATTTTTTTATTATACTGTAATTATTAATTATTAAAATTATATCATCCCAGTTCATTTAAAATCCATTTTAATTCCCTATATTGAGTTCAGTGAGTCTTAGCCAGAGTGCCACAAGAGCTCATGAGTGACTCCCTGTATGCATGAATCTTTGGACTAACAAAAAGAGTCCAAACAGTAGTAGAGGGGAGAATACAACCTATGGTAATAAAATCCATACAACAAAAATATAAATCGAAATAATACAAACAATCTATCAAGGGAAATACTAAATATAAAATGTTATAATAGATGAAACACAAGTTATACAAATAAAAAAATTAAACTAGTCTCCAAGTGTGGAAAGACAAACTATAGCATATAAAGTGAACATAAATAAAAGTAATACTATAGAATCCTCAAAATCAAGACTTGACATAACTCTCATCTCCACATTCCGTAGCTCAACCATGTTTCATGAGAACCTTTCCTATTCAGTAATCCCTATACACAAAGTCTATGCATCAAATAAAATTCTTGTATAGGGTGTGAGTAATATATTTATGTATGAAAACACAAATACATCCTTAGAAAGTGTTCAAAAGCATAACCTGTTTAATAGTTGATTATAATAAGTATCCATGAAAGCATAATAATCATATACAAAATACCCACATCTTATCATAACCACCAAGATCATCACATATACCTTCTTAAACCTTATTTCAGAAGGGTAATCAGAATATATCAGAAGTAATCAAGATCTAGCCACAATGATGGTAAACATGTCACATACATGTCTTAAGGCATCAATTTGGATCATGAATTGAGGACATTATATCATGTATCACTCATGGATTAGGCCTCCAGGCCATCTTACCTAAGAAACATCATGGGTCACCCTTCTAGGAAATCGTACCCCATCTTTGCCTCAGGTCAGGACTCTGAGACATCATGCCCTAAATTATGTTTCCTCAAGTCCTATCATTGAAACATTATTCCACTACCCTATGACCAGACCCATCATCTTCATCATCACACACATAGAACACTCCCCTATAATGGATAAACGTATTTCAGATACCCAAAAGATCTATGTACCCATAAAAATCTTTAAAATTCATGGTAAAACACATAACAATGTAGAGAAGACAAATAAAATCATAACATGTTTTCAGGATAGTATAGTCAAAACCAAAAATAAGTTTGATCAATATTGAACATGGTTAACAAGATACTATAATACTCATGAAATCAAGCATCATAAATGAATCTCATGGGTCACACACACAACCACATGTGATCTATAACCAGAACAGTCAAAACAACTAAGTCCAAAAAGTATCATACCAAGGGAAAAAGTGTATACAAGATCCCCAAATGGAAAGGAACTTCCTAAATCAATTTTGATAATGAATTAATTTTAATTTGATCAATATAAACAATATCCAACCACATTGTTCACCCATGGAGAACCCGATCACATGACAAAAATGCCTATATAAATTTCTGATTCATTAAAAAGATGGTCTATAAAAAGTCACCTTTTGAGGTTCTTTGTCAACATAGCTATTCTAGAATTACATACCTCAAATGTTTCATCAACATAACTAGTTCTATGATATACTAAAGGATAAGGAACTAATTCACTATATATGATGTCAATTTAATAATAGATCATGACTTTTTAATCAATTCTAGAAGAGAACATCAAGTCTAGATAATGAACATAAATCCACAAAAAAATCATCAACAAAAAATAAATTCAATATGGGTTTTAAGAATAATATATTCATAATATGAAAAATATAAGGAAAATTACCTGAACACATCCTCCATTCACAAGGGATAATTATTTGGTCATTGAGATTTCATTTACATCTAGAATCAAAAAAACAATCTAATAAATGATCGTGAAAGGATTATAGATCTATAATCAATCCACCCTAATGAAAACATACAGGAGGATGATTCAGAAACACATGACCATAATACATCCATATTAAATGGTAGATCACTATAGAATAAAAAGATATTGTCAAAATGGTAGTTCAATCTTTTATCAATGATGTTTGGAAGAATTCATCAGCATAATATCATAGAAAACATATATCTATCATAGATCCTTTCTTATAGCTTAAAAATTATAGTATGGGGGTGTATATATTGATAATGACCACTATTATAACATCACCAGATTTATCCTATAGTGATGAACAATTTTTTAATGAATGGGATAGTTCTAAAGTTAAGAAGGATTGTCTAAAATTTAAAATATGAAATTTTGTATCAAAATTGTGTATTAAAAAGGTTAAAAATAGAGGGGAAATAATCCATACAGTGCATTAAATGAATCCTTATCTTAATCACACTGGGGGAACAATCAAACCCTGGGCTGGATAGGGACTGGCCTTTGGCTAGATGATAGTTATACAAAAGCCGCTATTGTTCTTCCCGCATAACCAACAAACTGACGGGGTCTTTAGAAATATACATAATATTATAGTCACACAAAATAGAAGGTGGATTCTATTTTCTATATGGTGGTATATTTATATCCACCACACAACCTAACTTAAAAAAACAACCAACCATTAATTCCTAAATCGATTTCCCCAAAAAAATCATCATTATATTCATTAATAGTGAGGAACCAAAAGAGGAATGAAGAATTTTTCAATACATAAACATCTCATTCTTCAAAATAATCAAGGATGTTAAAATTCATCACCTCAAACCAGTTATCATCCCCAAGAAGTACATTCAATGGTTTTATTTAGAAAACTCAGTTCATTGAGATCACACATTAGCATCCCAATCCCATGTCTTCCCCTAAATCGGTCCATGGTTCCATATAATGTAGAAATGTGGTATATTTTTCCCTTGTAAGACATTCTTTCTCTTTTCTATATTTCACACTGATTATTCCATGTAAGATGCATTGGGTATTAGAAAAACATCCACATCATTGATGACATAAATAGGATCAAGAATATACCTCTAGAGATGAGCGACATAAAACAAAATGTTTATACCATATTATCTATAAGGATGATATAGATTATATGAAACATTATAAACCACTGTATGATATTGATGTTTTTGAAATTTTATAACTCTTTCTCTCCTTTTATCATTAAATGTTAGTGGACAATCCAAGGAGTTACTCATAAAAAATCCAATCATTTACAACAAACACTAATTGTATCCTCATATAGATGGCATAATACTTATCCTTTTTATTATATGTGATCAACCCCTTTTTTAAATAAATTTCTATCATTTGTAGGTCTCCTTTACCATACTAGTCCATACAAAAAGGACCTCCCCAGATTTATTCCAACAATGTATTGAATGACAAGGACTACCATAGTTTGTATGGTGCCATCTAAATCAAATAATGGTAACTATTTTTTATTCAAACAAAAATAGAGCTATGTTATCATAATTTATCCAATATAGTCTATAATTAATGATCGTTGCATATCCTCCAATATATGAATCATATGCTATGTGTTTCTAGCTATTTTGGAATTGAATGTTCTACAAAACGCAAAACATTCAATGAAGAATTATATAATTCATGATAAAAAATGATTAATAACATTAAAATATGTCATATAAAAGGATCAAGGTAACTCTATACATATTTAATATCGCATGGAAATTCAATTTTCTAGGATAATTCATGGCACGAGTCTCATGGATTAGTAAGAAATGAGCACCTATCATTGGCTAATTGACTTCCACCAAAATAATTTCATAGATATTAAGGGTCCTGGGTAATCACATATGAAATTACATAATGAAACCATCCCACTTCTATATAGGAAAATGAATTTCCCTATGAAATACCCTAGGACACTGGTGCTTGACTTTAATCCTCAGGCAAGTAAGTCATGCAGAAACAAATCCAGAAATTCCCCTTATCATCCCCAGCCACCAAAACTACCCCTAAGTCTATGATACATATTTTTTAATCTCTTATGAACCAACCACATAGAGGAATATAATTCTATCATCATCTATTTGTTTTATAGATGCAGGGACTACATGTCTACCATGTACAAGGATCACATCATTTCCATCCAACAACCACTTAGGTAACAGGTTACTACCTTGTAGCTATTACTATATCCCCAAACTATTTAAATCAGTTTCTTATATAGCCTTTACTTATTCTAGTAATAAATATTTGATCATCACTAAGGAATAATGAATCAATTCTATTCCTTAGAATTGTACATCCTATAGTCATACAATAATCTCAATAGGTACAACTATTCCTCTAAAGTCTATTCACCATGCTCATAATCTAACATAATTTCATGACAGTGATAATTTGAAAAAAATACATTTACTTATTTCATAGGCCATATAAAACACAAAAATCTATAAATACTCTAACTGGAACTTCTACCTCAAGTTTTGGTCCTATTGTGTGAAGATATAGAAAATTCTCTTGTGGTCTCTATAGACAAAAAAATCTTCTTATAGGGATACATTCCCCAAAACATGAAATCATAGGCCAAGGATATTAGCTCTAATATATCAGTTGGATATTTTAACTCATGGGGTCATATCTAACATGAACCATAATCTATTACCTAGTCCCTCTATATAAAACATTCCCAAAAACTCATAATTTTTTGGTGAAAAAATCATATCCAATATATGGCTCAAGTAGAACTATATTAGGAGAAATATACTAATCTTCTTCAGCTAATGAAATCCCTATTCACACTGGTCTGATAGTTGAAACCTCACCCCTTATTCATCTGCACATTTATGGTTGATGTTAAATTGAAACATTCTTGGGTAAAATACTGATATTATAACAAAAAATTTAGAAAGCTATTGATCTAGAACATTTTCTAAGGACATTTTTAGGACATCATTTCCTCAATGTTTTCTAGTTCCAAGGATATACCAACCTAAAAAACCACTTGACCAAGTAATTTACATCCTGAATGATAATTATAAACTTTGATATATTATGAAAAATCTTTTTATCTTAAAGTGTACTCAGATCTATCTTGTGGTTACTAGAATATTGTTCTGGGGACATTGGGTAACTGAGGATATCATAAAAAAACATGATGAATGAGTCAATATATGGGTGGAATATCTATTTCATAAGATCCATGAACACTGTTGATGAATTTTTCAGTCAGTCACTACCATCTTCTGGAGTGTTATATACTTAATAAACAAAACCTACCTCATCTCCACGACCCTATCCATAAGTAACAACAATTACTTGAGTCATAATCCTCTATTCCAAATGATGATGAACCTATCTAGATCTAGGGTTATTAGACCACATATTCGGTGATCCATTTTAGAATTTTTTACTCAAAACATTGTGAGAGAATTTGTAAATATGAATAATATTTTCACATTATTGTCACCTTCTCTGAGGTGCTATGAAAACCCTACAATAATGTCCAATGTTTATATATTTTAAGCACTACGGTTATCCTCCTGAGGGAACTAAAAATGTTAAACTCTTACCCTCATTCATTCGATGACCTTACTTTACATACAAGGTTTTTCTCTTCATACTACTAGATGAGTAACTCATTAAAGCATTAGGAGGTGTACCCACATGATAACTAAAGGGTGGATGAAGACCAAATGTCTGATCCTCTGCCTAGATCTTTTTAGTAGTCAACGAATAATTTAAATCCTCCAAGATTGTCTCTTGGTTGGAAATAAGATATTTTTTTCGATATTGGCATGAAGAATTATCTTGAACATTCAAGCCTTCTATTCATCATTTACATCCAAGGGTGAGGTAAAAGTTTCCTAGTGAAATGAGAATATTTTGTAGATACCATCACAAACCTTGGATATAGTTCTATGATCACCTATCCTTTATCTAACATAATCATGTTAGGAAAAAATTCCTTAATTTTTTTGAAAGACCACCCAAGTGATACCCACTTGATTTCTAGCCTATCCCATATTTCCCACCCCCTCCTGGAAGGTCTCGGTAGCTTCAGCACTGCTAGATTCACATTCTGGTCCATAAGTGTCTAAATGAGGTCAAAGAGACCATAGATGATATATATCTAATACACAATATATTGTGGACATTATGTTAAATAAAAAGATAATGGAATCCATACATATAAGTATATATCATAGCTGGATATGGACCACGGTTCTCCTCCTCTGTGGGTAGTGAAAATCAAAAACAATCATGACAAAGGTGGGTAAACTACCTGCACCAATGGATATGGTGTGTGGGAATGATCTAATACAATATCATATATAGTCTATGTTAGAATATAGGAATCCTTCATAGTGAGAGAAACCTATCCCATTTCATCTACTGGTCCCATCAATCTCATTTTGGGTGTTATCTTCGAAAATGAAAAGATAACATTTAGAAAAACTATAGTCATCATGATAGATCATAGTTAGTCTTTGATATATATTGTGCCCCTTATTTTAGGTATATAAACCTTTAGTCTTTTATTTTTTGACTATATAATAATTTGGATAAGTTTTTTGTGTTTTCTAGAAGATTGTTTCAGTTTGGGAGGCATTTTCTAGAGGTGCATGGTTTGTTCACAGTTAGTGAAAACCATGATCCATCCCTAAGAAACTGTTCACAGAGGAACAATGAACACTAGGTAGACACATTATTGATTCATGCGTTGGACAAATAGTGTGAGTTCCATGGGGAAACCATTCTTCTTAAAATGAAGGTAAATGAATAGATGGTGAACAGTTTGTCTAACAAGGTGAGTGAACCATGTGTTGAATGTACCTTAGACAACAACACCACAGAGTTAGTGCACAGTTTTAGAAAATATGTGGTATAACTATGTGGAAAACAATTTTCACTTTTAATATTTTCAATACAATCCAAATTAATCCTTTAAGAATCATTAATCCCATTTTCTATCAATATCTTAAATTCATTTTACTCCATAGTCTTAAGAGAATTTTCCTTTCAAACCAATACAATTCCTAGGTAAATTAAAGCATGTTGGAGGTCCTGATTCCTCAGTAGTTAACTATTACTCATTTTGAATCCCTTATTGACTCTAATTACCCTATTGGAAGCATAGATATAATCCATTAGGGATATATCTATGATGGGTGATTTAAATACTTACTTGGTATTATTGTCTTGAGTGAATGAAATGTGTCTTGTGATGGGATCTTGGGGTTTTATATTGTCATTTTTTGTTTTTACTAAACATAGTGAGGTAGGTGGATTTTCTCTTGTATAAATTTGATTCACAAATTTAATGAATAGTAATTTTTATAGATGTATAATTTGGAAAAATGTATCCATTATGAAAAACCCATTTTTTAGAATTTTAAATTCATGATTTAATAAACATAATTTACTTTTGAACCATGTAATGTATTTTCAAAAATGATTTAAAGAATGAAAAATTATCATATGGAATTTTTTTTCATGGTTATTTAGAATAGATGGTTAGTCTGAGTCCATTTTCATTTGACGTGCCCCTGTGGAATGGGAATGATCCATTGGGGTACCTTATATTGGTAAAATTTTGAAAACATAGTGGATCAATGATAGATTACTTATGATTATGTATCTATCACCTAGGCATGCTTGGTTTGTGTGTGGAGACATGGTTATGCATAAGCCTAATAAATGAGAATGGTTTTATGTTTGAAAACGTTTTTATTTATATTGTTTATGGGTTTTCTCTAAATTATTTAAACTTATTTTAAACTATTTTATATAAATTTTTCTATCATGCTATGTCATAATGGTGTGATTGGGGATGTCATTGGGTAAATAGTATAGAGTTTAGAACCACCCCTACATGGGTCACTTTTGTGGATTTGTAGATGTCATATTTTGTAACATAGTATATGGAATTGTATCATAGTTCTTTAGTTACGATTCTTGATACCATTATAATGGAACATACAATTAGATTTTGGAGTGTTTTGGGTGTTTCTAGTGGATTCCAATTTGGAGTTTTGAGTTTCTTGTCTTTTTATTATATTTGAGTGTATATTTTGGTTTCTTTACTTAACCTATTATATATATTTTATTGTTTTCATTATGTTTTGAGTTTTATTTTGTACTCATTCGTCATATAGAGATTTGGTTTGTTATTTTTTATATAGATTGTATGTTTTACCTTTTAAAAGAAAAATCATCCCAAAATGTTGCTAATTCCCTTGAAATTTATATATAGCCTTTGGTTTTTTTGGATGTCTTCTAAGGCATAATATCACACCCATCACGTATCAATCCAAAAAAATAGGGGAAGGATGTTAAAAATGGTATCATCTTTGTTCAGTACTTTTGGTGGTAATGGTATCAACCTTGGTCATTTGAAATTTATTTTTGAGAAAAATGGTATCAATTTTTTTAGTTCATGAGTTGGGTTGGTTAAAAAAAGATATGAATTATTGAATTTGAAACACAACACAAAAAAAATTAAACATTTTTATTATAATCTTCATTTTAATCTGGTTTTTTGGTACATAAGTGTTTAGAGACACTTCTAGGTGTAGAGTAACCTCATTGTCATGCATTTAACTGATGATAATTACATCCCATGAATTGATATTAAAAGTTTATACTAGGAATGAATTTTTCATTTTGAGTATAATGGGTTATAAAATGGAAAAATTATATTGTTTTTTCAAAAAAGTGAAAATGATATATTTGATAAGCATGGTTGAAGTAATTTCAAAAATGGTTGACATTTTCATGATGGTTGAATTTTGGAATGTTATATTGTGATATCTGATTATATGGAAAATTATAATTACTAGTCCTTTAGTTTCTAATAAATGAGGCTAAAAAGAGTTTCTTTGTTATAGTTAACAAGATCAAGTATGCATTGTAGAAATAAACTAGAAGAGGCTATTGAGAATGAGGTCTCAACTGAACAACATGTGAACTAATATCTTCTCTTATGTATTATAAAGGATTTTCAGGATAAAGATAAGTGTAATAATAATGGTGAACCTCTACAAGTCGATAATTACGTTCTATTCCAAAACTATAATCCACTCATTTTCAAAATTCTTTCAAACCAGAAATATCATAAGTCTAGCTGAATAGCATGAATAATTTTTTTGATTTTTTAGGACATCATTTGAGTTGAAGATAATGTTGGAAACATATATATTAGATAATGATTTTGGCATCAGTTTTTAGAACCTTCTCTTTTCCATTAGCAGTTCTTTACTTGGAATATATGAATGAGATTGGGAAAGGATATTTTATACATATTTTTGACCAATTTATTTAGGTTTTTACAAAAAAATTTCTCAAGGTTTCCAACAAAAGGAGTGGTAGAGTTTATGATTGATCACCTATAGAGAATTAGTCCTATTTTACTTCCATCTTATCAAAATACACCAAAATATTTGAGGGAGTAGATATATTAGTTAGAGGATTTGGAAACCAATGGTTTCATTCCACTGAGCACATATCTATGGGAAGAACCAATTATTATTGCAAATAAGGTGGATAATACTTTTATACTTTTTTGGATTATCATAATCTTAAAAAAGTTATGATATAGAATCAGTATCATATTCCAAGAATTGATTAAAATAATTATCAACTGAGGGGATCCCATTCATTTACTAACATTGAATTATGTTAGGGGTATCACCAATTGTGTTTCATAATGATGATATTCTGATGAATATTTTCACAAGAAGATAGTGGCATTATGAGTTTCTTGTTATGACTTTTGGTTCCATAAATGTGTCTATCATCATTATGGAATTGGTGAATCAAATATTTCATAGGTATATGGATTCATTTTTTTGGTATATATTGATGATATACTCATGTATTATATGAAACAAAGACAATGACTAACACATGGAAATAGTGTTGGGTATATTTAAGGAGTATTTTTTTATTTGATGCCATCAATGTGTAATTTCTAGATATAAGAGGTATGTGTCCTGGGCCATGTATATTGCAAAAATATGTCTATATAGATCCTAAAAATATAAAATATATTATCTCTTGGAGACCACTAAATAATTTTTTTGGGATATGTTGTTTCATTGTCTTATTAGAATATGATAGATGTTTTGACTAGGATATTTATAGTTTGGAATCATTGATGAAATATTTCATGCAGAAATGCAGTCCTTTCTAATAGAATAATGAATTCCAAAAATAATTTTAAGAACATAATGTTAGACTTCCATTAGAACCTATCCTCTAATTTCTAGAGTATCGAGAGGTCTATATAGTCAATTTTGATACATCGACATCTGGTTTGAGATTCATTTTAGTGATGGGAAATCATATTGTTGCTCATGGATAATGGAAGGAGAAGGTGTATGAGAAACACTTACAAACACATTATTTGTAGTTAGCTTTAGTAGGACATGATTTGAAAACCCATTTTCATAACCTATTTGGTGAGAATTCATGCATTTTAGATATTATAATTGTTTCAAACACAATATCTCTAGAAGGGATTTGAATTTATGAAAAATAATTTTGATGAAGTATCTATAAATTTTTCAATTCGACTTGATGTATACACCTGGGAAGGGAACTATGTGGAGATTGAATTGAGTAGGAATCCATATTAAAATTTGGATAGAGTGTATTCATACCAATGTAAACTAATTTCCGTTATAAAATAGATTCATTAGGATTATACGTAACAAGGTGATGTTGTAGTTTACTTTCCAATTTCATTTTTTCATAATTTTCTGGAGTAGGATAGACTATCTCAAACATCAAATACTATTTGTGTTAATATGAGGTCAAAACTCAATGGGTGGGTGGATAACATCAATGGGTTTATGTTTTGTAAGAGTTCATAGTTGCGAATTAGAGATGGGATGGCCATACCTCCTTCTTATCAAGAATACAGTCTAAGAGCCTACTACCATTAGAGATGAGTTATTCATCCATGAATATAAAATATTTATAAAGATTTGAAATTAATTTTTTTGGTGTATTCTAATAAAATGGCATATAGAGGAGTATTTATTGAGATGCCTCACCTATCAACATGTGATAAAAAAGCATCAATGGCTAGTGGGAACGTTTCATTCCTCATAGATTCCCATTTGGAAATGAGAAAAGATATCCTAGGATTTTTTAATAGGTATACCATGTATGATTTGAAAAAAAATAACTTCATATGGGTGATAGTTTATTGGATCAAAAAGTCATATTTCTTCATCTATATTTTCGAAAATAATAAAGTGGAATATTTTTCAAAGTCTGCATTAATGAAATTTTAATGATGCATGGCATTCTAGTCTCAATTATATTTTATCAAGTCCCCAAGTTTATATATTATTTCTAGAAATCCTTATAAAAATCCATTGGAAACCAGATGATAATGAGAATAAATTATCATCCTCTAATGGATGTATAAAATAAACAGAAAATACAAACATTATAGGACACAAATAGGGTTTGTGTGATGGATTTTGGTGGCTTATTGTAATAGAATATAGATTTAGTGGAGTTGTCACACAATAACATGTATCAGGACTTGAAATATATAGATCATTTTGAATAATTGATTAAGAGACATTATCATTCTCCAATTTAATGGGTGGAAACATGTGAGACTTATCTAATTGGACAAAAACATTTGAATGATACAATATAGAAGCCTAACTAAACTAGAATGGGAATAGATATTTATTGAAGTCCAAAAAAATCATATGAGGATCATCAATTATGACATTTGTATTTTGAGGGGAGTTATCATGTGTTATTATGAATCTGTTCATGGGTTCAGAATCATTATTTTGGAATGTAGGGAATGTGGTCACCTCAGTACATAATCCCTTTTGAGATATTTTAATGATTCGTTGAGGTAGATAATTATTCATCTATTACAAAAAGGTTCAGTTCAGGGAAAAATATTTTTCATGAATCTTAGTTTAAGAAGTTCCTACCTAATTCTAACCATGTAATTAGATTAAATCCCATTTACCTAGAGCTGAATTCTACATTGATTCACAATCCAATACAAATTGTGGGTATTAAATCGAATATATTTTGTGGGAAGAGAATTGGTCTCATGTGGGTTTTATTGAATTATTGATGAATTCAAGAATAAAAATGGGAGTTTAAGAAGGAAATGTTTGAGTAGTGTCCCAAACTCATCCAGGGAAATGATAATTTTCTACCTTCCAAGGACAGAAATGCCAATTATGGGGAGAATGTATGTCCCTAGATTGCAGGTATATAAAATATTTTTGAGTCTATATATTTATCAAGTTATTTTTTTGGGAGGGTATAAGGATTTTTGATATATTTTAGAGGCTTTTATAATGGTCCATGGTTTGTTCATGGTTAGTAAAAACCATTCACCACCATCGAGAAACCGTTCACCACCTTCTATAAACCATGAAAGTGAGAACAATAGATGCTGGGCAAGTGCACAGTTAGAACATTGTTTCTAAAAACAATGGTAGTGCCCAGGGAAATCCATTCTATTTTAAATTATAGGGAAAATCATCTTTAGCAAATTGTTTTTCTATCAGTATGAGACATCCATGTGAGGTATGAACTTAAGATAGTGGTATCACACAGTTGGTACATGGTTTTCAAAACTGTTTATCCTCACCATTTAGTGTACAGTGAGTCCAAGAAAATTTATGTTTTAAATTCGACTTAACCCCTTTAGTCATTTTAATCCCTTATTATCTCAATATAATGAATTAATTTTTCTCCCTATGCTTGAGAAAAAATTACTTTTAACCTAAAAGTTATTCTTATTCAAATAAATGTGTATTTTAGGTCCAGATTCATCGACAAGTACCCACTATTTATTGTTCTTCTATGATCCATTATTTTAGCCTTCTTGTATAAAAATATCTAATATGATGGTGATATATCTATGTTTTGTGATGTAAATATTGATTTTATCTTATTGGATCAGGGTAATGAAATGTGGTTTGTGATCAAATATTGGTGTTTAATAGTGTCATTCTGCATTTTTTGCTATTATTGAGAGGTAAGTAGATTATATCTTATCTCCTAATGGCTTAGAAATTCAATGTCCAATATTTATTAAATTATTTCCCTGATACGGTTTGGAAATCCTTTTTTATTAACGATCAGGACCTATTGTGGTAATGGATTTAGAATTTAGAAAAAATGGATGGATTTCAGAAACCCCCCATATGTTTGTAATTTTAAAATGATGATTTTTAAAATATGAGTTGGTTTTGAAACATCAAATGTGTTTTCCAAAACTATTTAAATATTGAAAATGTTTTATTTTGAATTTTTTTTAATGGGTATTTTGAATACATGGTAGGTGTGAGTTCATTTTCATTAGACATGACAATGTGGAAGGGGGATTTTCTATTGGGGAACCTGGTATTAGTCACCTTACGAGGACTTGGAAACTAGTGTGTGTTTCTATATGTATTTAATATTGAAACATGTTTAGAAATGGTTTCTTAGTTATTTTGATATTATTCATGATAGCAAGGTCATTACATGTAGAGTATATCTTGGAGAATATATGGTGTTACTGGTTGATTCCACTGAGTATTTTTGAGCTTTTTTTGTTATGGTTCTCATTGAGTATGTATTTAGGTTTATCCTTGTACTATGATATGGTTTATTGGTTTTTTATGTTTTGAGTGTTATTATTTAATCATGGATCATATATAGGTTTGGATGGTTATTGATTTTGTAGTTGGAGGTTTTATCTTTAAAAGGGAAAATCATCCCCCAAATCTTTTTCAGGCAGTTGGTTTTTATTTCCAACCTTTGTGGTATTGTGGATGTCACCTATGGCCTAGTAGCACACCCTTCACATTTCAAGCCAATGAGGAGGGGCGGGATGCTACAGGATCACATAACGTTCTCCTAGGATTCTACCCAAAACCCAAGGCATATCCATTCTAGCAGTAACCACAATCTCTATAACTACACATTCATCAAAGTCACATAGATATCCAAAACAATACAACATACTAAGGGTCGACTAATTAATTCCAATATATATATCACTCATCCAAGGAATAAAAGTCTATCCCCAATAGATTGAAATGTCATGGAATTAAATTGAAGAACTATTATAGAAAACACAACATGTATATATATTGAATGTGATCCAACATGAATATTAATGATGCATGAAGAGACCCAAATTCCATAAAAAAAATAATATAAATCCCAAAAATGGAAACTGGGTGTTTTGTTTCACATGAACCGGACAAGCACATGAAGAAAAAAGTAGAGATGAATGACAGAGATCTAGAGTCAATAGGGGAGGACAAAAATCCAAAATAAGGGATTTAGGGTAAGAATTAGGTACTAAACGAGGTCAAAAAACAATAAAAAAATAAACAGGGATCATTTAATACACCTTTAGAAAAGGAAACTCATGAAAACTAATTTCTCTAAAAGGCCCACTTGTGGAACCACTGAAAGGCCGGTGACTAGACCATGGCTAGCCAGTGAGTTAGACCCAACCACATCAGTTGTACCGAGAAAGATGGATGGCTATTGGAGTTTTCATAAATAATTTCAATATTTGTATCCCCACAAGATGGATGGTGGGTTCCACCAAATAGCTATAGGTATAATTCCAATGATCACACAACCCAGACTCAACACAATATCCACACTTTGATTATCATGTGCATTTTCACTAGGAACTAACCATATAACATCCCTAAATTTTACAGAAAAAATAGGATTTGAGGAATTTAATAAATATAAGCATATAATACATAAAAACAGAATGGTTTTTTCAACTAGTATGTAAGACTAATGTTTATTCACAACCGATTTAGAGATAATGAGTCTAAGGCATCACATTTGGTATAAAATATAGATTTTAAAGTCATAATTTTATGATAATTTAAAAGATATAAATTCACTTATGGATTATAAGTTAACAATGATTCTAATTTTAGTGTCTTAGAGAACACTTTATGTTATTTGATATAATATTGAATATTAATAGGATTATGATAATATTACTATTATGAAAAATCTAAGAATAATTAAAAGATACACCAAACAAAATTTTTAGATTAGATGTAGTTTTTAGTGGTAGTTTACTACTGATAACAAGAGTTGTAATAATATATCATTGTTTTTAAAAACCCCTTCTAAATTTTATCCAATTATTAAGAAAAGATTCTTTAACACCCCCCAATCCCCACTTATCCCTAGATCACCCCTAATCACCCCCATGAAACCTCAAACTTGATCCTTCACCAATTTTCTAATCACGGGACGCTCCACTCATTTCCTCCATCACCGACTCTAGAAATCATTGATGCTCTATTTTCCCATGTTCTATATAAGCCAGAACCATTGTACATGCTTCATTTTCTCCTAATACCCCAAACCACATCCCTTTCCTGCACTACCATCTATTCTAATCCATTCTACACTATCCCTCACTAGTTTCTATCTTTCTAAATTTTAATAATTAATAATTTTATGTTTTTACTCCATTTGTTAGATTCATTTTTGGGACCTGTTATTCTATATTTTTCCACATCCATCATATATTTAGGGCATAACATATATATATATATATATATATATATATATTCATCCATTTTTTTAAAATATTTATAATAAATACTTTCACTATACCTGAAAAATGGTATATATATTTTTTGACATTGTTAGTTACTTTTTCACATTGGTTCTATTAAATATTTTTTATTGAATGATATCAAGATACGTGTTACACTAGATAATTTAATTTTTCATGTAAATCCTTCTTGGAGTTATGTGGGGTATCAAATCTCAATTAAACATTATTTGAATTGTTAAGATGAATAATTTTTATATTTAGAACTTTGACTTTCTGCACTAGATATTTTTTATCAATGATGTTTATCTTTATTCAATATGTTTATTCAAGTATTATCGCTATAATATTATTCTTATAAACATCAAATATATTATATTTCTCCTATAAAGTTTATTCATAATTATTTATCATAATTTATTTTATAGAAATATGATTTTTTTAGCATCAATTGTGTTCTTCTATTTTTATCATGTGTACAGAACATCCCATTAATCCTCTCATTGCCCCCATATTTCATAAAAATGTCATTATAAAAATTATTTTTAACAATGTATAATATTTATTTTACATCTATATATTTTTTGGTATTATTTATTTTTAGTTTTTATATGAAACCAATTCTTGTCCTTACATTTTGTGATTGTACATATTCTATCCTAAAAAATTCTTCTTCCTAGTGGGTGATCTCCTTTTTCAAGCATCTGAAATAGGTATAAATAAATGTGGCTATATATTTTGTGTAGTTTTAAGTAATATTTTTTACATAAATTGTTTAGGAATCATGTGAATAATATTACTTGTGACCTCCCACATTTTTTATATGTTCTTATGTAGAAAACATTTGGAAAGAAAGACCAGTTACTCATTTGTTTTAAAATAATTTCTTGATATTATCAAAGTCAAAAAATTCTTTATCCTTGGTAGTCAATGTTACTACAAGAATTTCATATTATTCCCTTATAAACATGTATCAAATATAATTACAACATGGGAAAACTGAATATTCAGTTTCTTTATTGAATATTGATTTAACATTCAACTTTATTATTTACTTTATATTTTCTCATCAGTGTCTCTGAGGATATTGAATTATAATAAGAAATAAACACATATTCCATTAAAATTAAATTCATTATGAATTCATATATAGATCCTAAAACCAAAAAATATTATATAGAGAGAATAATGAAATTCTTATTAGAGGTTTATCTTGATAAAATAATAAAAGTTGTTCATATCAATGTGGTGTTTTTCATACAGTGGGATGGGGTGAATCAACATAGGATGAATTATTAAAAAATAAAACATTATCCTATATATTAGAACCATAACTATTTATATTAATATTATATATTTTAAAATAATGATGCCATGGGTTTAAATATTGATTTTTATTTATCCATGTTTCATTTATGTAATAATGATATTATTTCAATCCACTATTTATATGTTCCAATTTTTATCATATATATAATTATTGATTCATATTATTTGAGATGGTGATATATTGATATGAAATTATTGTTTATATAAATGGATGTAAATGTGTGAAATGATATTCTTATATTTTTTTTATTTTATTGCTTGGAATTAGAAAAATTAATCAGAAGCCTTGGGAATCTATTGGGAGTTCTAGGTACAAGTGTTATAATAGATTTATTTCATATTTGTCATAACCATAGTTGTGATTTCACTCTATATATTGTAATTTAATCTCAATGATACCAATAATGTGAAAATTGGGGTGTTCTTATAGGATTACATCATACCATAGTGAATGGTTATGTGTGAGTAATGTACTAGGTTGTCTCATTTAGACCGTGATATTTATCCACTGATTCTAAATTACAATTTTATTATTCATTGATAAATTTGTTTCACCTTGTAAAAATTATATTTATTTTGAAAATAAATTATAAATGGATGTTTAATTATATTTAATCTCTATTAGAAATAAGAAGCTATTTTTTTCAAAATAAAATATATGGTTTATCATATAATTGAAAAATTGGTTCCTGATACCAGTTTACTTATTTTAAAGAGCTGTGTCTGGACTTCAAATGCTATTTTATGATATAGTTAGATTTATAAATAGGATTTATGAGTGTATTTTGATAAATGATTTTAAAATAAAATTTGGAATGTTGTTTTCTTAATTATTTTATGACTTTTCTCTTCCTTCCATTTTCAAAATATTGAACATGATTTCTTTTATTTTTTGTACTTTTATATTTTTTTACATATATAACTGTTCTTATAAATATGTATGTTTTTTTCTTATATCTATCTCTTTTCCTTATAATTAATACATATGTGTTATATATTTTTTAATAATGTGTAGGCCCATTTTGATATATGTGGATAAAAGTAAGATCACATTACCAAGGAAGACACCTGAGTTTGCTAAGTGTTGGGAAGAGTTTTTAGATTTTTCAAGTTCTAATCAATATGTTGATGGGAAGAAATTGTGTACATGAACTAATTACATATTTTTAAGATGGTTGATGAGACATGAAGTTTATGGACAACTGATATTGAAGAAAATACCACCTTAATATTTGGGTTGAATTTTTCATGGATATTCTAATGTAACAGAATGTATGAGAACTGATGTTAACAAATAAAATGAGATCCCCAAATAATTAACCATGGAAAATGAAATAAAAAACCTTATAGATGATGATTTGGAATTACAAGACAATAAAATGAACATAAATATAAATAATAAAAACTAGTTGATGGTGCTACAAAAATTTACTTGACAAGTTATGATTTTGTGGCTATATGAAAACCTGATCAATAATTAACATATAATTGGATCCACATTTTTATATTTTGGAGTATAATGTAATATAAAACTTTACTGAGAAGACATATACATATCATAATTTAGTTGATGATGGAAATCAAGAGCTCTATGGTGGATGTTTGAAATATTCAAAAACATTTTTTTCTAATGTTGTATCATATCATGTTCAAATATAGAATTATATATAAGGTGATTCCCATGATATTGGAATTATATCATGATGAATTTACAAAAACTAATATCTCTAAGTATTTTGATGATAGGATAAATTCTTTTAGCAAGATTAGTCTAAATTATACAAAAATATATTAATGTCCCAATTATTTTATGATTTATTGTGTAGATGATTCAGGGAGAAATGATCGCTAAAAATTTGCTTCTTCTATATGGAAATCAATGTGTGATATTGTATGTCTAAATTGAGATAATTTTATGGATATTAAGAAAAAAACACACCTTAAAATCTTATTCATTAGTTCCCTTTGATTCCTCGATTTCATCGATTATTAATGTCATCAAAAACCACTAAGCATAGGAAGTTGAATTATATATATAATATCAATGATGGGATAGTGTGTCATCCAATATATTTACAATAATTTAATACATTTGATTAGATACAAACAAATTAGTCAAATGATCTTAGTAATGCAATATAAGGATTGGATGTTGTTTGATAAAACCCATTTGGGACATACAACACAAGTTATATCATTTGGACGGTTGTTATGATCCCTTAAAATCTAGCACCAGGGATGTGTATGAAACAAACTTATTTTATAATTTCTATTATTATTCCATGAAAAAATTATGGAAATGATATTGATGTATATATAAATCTTCAAATTGAATAATTATAGGATTCATAGAGTTACATTATTGATACACATGATATACCTTATAAAACAATGTTAAAAAATCACAATGCTCTAATGTGGACCATTAGTGACTTCCCAGGACTTGGGAACATATCTATTCAGAACACATATATGGGTTTAGATTTTCTAGTTTGTAACATTGATTTTGATCCTGAAAGACTACCTAATAATAAAAAAGTTTCTCCTTTGTCATCAAATATTTATCGGTTCATCTCTTATATTTAAATTGAACAATTCAATGTTTAATTGTTCAATTGATCATAGTACCCCTCCAAATGTTTTTGAAATGTTCTAAAATATTTTATCAACATAGAAATATTGAAAAAAATTTTGGGAAGGTGCATCATTTGAAAAGGCTAAAACAATTGTGCTATAATGTTTCACATTCTTCAAACAACTATGTGAGAATACTATACAATCAGAATAGCTTGAAACCCATCAAGAGATATTTTTATGGACAATGATTTCCATGGATATGATCTTTCCTCCATTGTTTTTTAATTTCATGATGCATTTAATTGTGAATTTGGTAAAGGAAATTAATTTAAGAGGCCTTGTACATTATTGATAGATGTATCCAATTTGGAGTAACTTTATTTATATGTTTTATATATTAACTAAAAAATTATTGACCATTAATTAAACACATAATTAGGTTTTATTTATTTTATTTCACAATTAAATTGGAAATTTAAAATAATACATGAAAAGTGGGCCATGAAGGCTTTATTTATGAAGTTTATTTATAATAGGAGTGTCTTACATTTTGTTCTAGATAATTGGTTGATATTGAGACAATATTCAACCGAGTTGGACATGTCAATGAAATTTTGACTCTATCTTAACTACATGGGAAATCAAAAATCATTACCACTATTGGAATATTAGTTGGGAGGATAAAAATTTTACACTAATATAAATGAAATTATTAATGGGCCCATAGATATGTCCTTCTAAATTATAAAATTTTAGATCCATTTATTGAAGATATCTGGTTTCAAACAAAGAGATTGAAGAGAGGTCAATCATGAAATGAGAAAGATATAATAAAAAACATTTATAAAGATATTTTAGATTGGTTTTCTAATTGTGTATGTCGATAAACATATCAATTAATATGGATATTAGGTTGAGATATATTTTTTAAATATAATAATGTATATTAATTTTTTTAGACCAAGAATACTGATACTCGGGTAAATTTACGAGAATATTTGATGTTTCTGGCCAAGGGTTCTCTTAAAAGGATAAATTTAGTTAATTTTACAATGTCAATGGATTTATATTTCATATATTCAATCAATAAGAGGGTTTAAAGACACAGAATAGTGGTGTATTTATAGTTTCTGAAGTGAGATATAGTGAAAAATAGATTGGTATCATTAAAATAAACTAACTTGGGTAATTTTTAGTTGTTTTATTCAAATTAAAGTGGCTGATATTATCATTTCTATTAAAAAACATTCCTTTCAATTTACATATGTGAAATTATCTCGGTGAATGGAAGATGATGACCATAAATTACATGATTCGTATAACTTATTATTGTAAGAGAAAATGGTATATTATGTTTATGATGTCATGGATAAAGGGTAGAGTGTAGTTGTTCAAATAAAATAGAGAGACTTGTATGATATGGATAATGAAGTGGAATGTTTTTTATCTGACATCAAATCCTATCAATAACTAGAAAGAAACTAATTTTTCCACCATGACATTGAAATTTTTTGCATTGTAAGGGTAGAAAAAATTGGTCATGTAATAATGGAGTAGGAAAATAATATTATTGAAGAATTTTTTTTGTATATCTAGTAATCCATTAATTTATCAACCAATTATGTTACTTGTGGATTCATTAATTAGTATAGATATATATATATTTTTTTGTTAGTATTTTACATCTTTAATAATTTATAATTTTTTGGCATGAATTTATTGAAATATATGTTCTAAAGTTAATTAAATTTGATTAAATGATAATAATTATGAGTAATATGTGTTCTAATTATCCCAATAGACTCCTAGTTTATGTTCCCTCAACTACACAGAAAGATGAAGATCCATCAGTCTTCCTACCTAAAATATCACCCTTAGTCTCCGTCTTTATCATCTATCACACACTCAATTCCATCAGTATCTATAACATCTTCCTTCTCTATCCCATCACTATATGAGATAGTTCCAATAAGGCCACATCCCTAAAATTTATATAATCTTGAGTTAAGTAATGAATTAGACATTGAGGATCATTTTAGTTTTAGAGTTTTAGAGAATTAGGCCACAACTATTACATTACATCTCAAAAATTACAAAGTAGAAACTTATACTCTATCAATTTTGTCACAATAATAAAAATCATTAAGTAATACAAGAATTATTTTCATGATATAAATCATCTTTAATACTTCCTTTTATTTACAATTCTTTGTACCTTATAAAAAACATTTTAAGAACATGGGACGAGCATAAAAAGCTCAGTAAGCGTTATAAAATAAAGAGAGAAAAAATTATTCCATAAATACATACAAATCAATGAAATCATTATTTTCACTCATAAAACATAAGCTCTTTAACATAAATTATGAAATCATAATATTTATGAACAACACACATAAATCATAAATCATAAAGGTAACTTAAGGCTTCCATAACATACTTACATTGTAGCTTTCACAGTTATATTGTGAGTTACGCTTGGAATACCCATAAAAGTATATTCTCTAAATCTTTTAGGAGAAACATTAATGTTTATATTTTCCACATTACCCAATTCATTTTAGATCTATATTTGGCTCACATACCCTTGTTTTATCATGTAACCACAAATATATATAAGAAAATCCCCTAAACCATAACTGAATCGTGACACATAAAACAAGAATAAATGAAATATAACATTTTCACATTGCAATCAAAATATATCATTTCAAGATATTGACATAATAAATGATTTCTAAAAATCAATTTAGTACCAAAATATGTAAAATGGGTATATGGTATTTATTTTAATTTTAAAAACATTATGTCTTGTTAAGGAATCCAAAAATCAAATAATGCTCGCGGTGGTGGAAAGGTCATTGTGGACACATACATTAAAATGAAACATTCCTTTTGTTATTTAG